>JAVUNC010000004.1:59807500-61118750 GCA_032173965.1 Sitta carolinensis | reverse complement strand
TATTGGTGTGGAATAAGCATGGAAGGGAAAAGACAATGTAGATTTGAATGCAGACAGGTGAGGGGTTAATTGGGGGTTTAATGCTAAAAACTGAATTTTGAACTCCCAAGCACAAGCCTGCCTGCTAACTAAACCAGTATGGGTTGGGTGTACATTTTGATAACATCTGGCCTAAACAGAAATGGTCTGTCCTGAATTCTCTGCTCAGTTAAGGACATGAGGCACAGCCATAAACTAGGAGACTCATTATGCATTGTGAGACAAATGCTTAAGGATGTCTTGGGACCTTGGCCTGTGACACCTGAGACTGGTACCCACAAAAACTGCAGTGTGACACTGTCGTGTCTTCCTTGACCAGTATCTAGGAATCTCCTTTATGGGAAGCTGAGACCTGGTCAATGTGACTTTGGGGAGAGAGAAAGTGCATCAGTGTGTGAAACAGTCAATTCATAAACTCTAATCTCAGTAAAACTGGCATTAAATATCAGTATCAAAATCCACTACAAGCTGTCATTTACTCTGCACCACCAGTGTCAGTAAGAGAACTGCAGTGTACACATGAAACTCTCCTGGGATCAGACCAACAGCAACTATGGATGATTTTTATTTCCTCACAATTCTATACCTTTTAAAGCACTTATTTCAAAGGACTGCAGCCATTAGGTCAGAGAGTCAGCTAATGGTGGTGTCAGAATGCCACTTACACATCTGCTTTAGTAGCTGTAGTTTCATGTCACTGAAATCCCATTTCTTTGTAAAAACAGTGGGGAAAGGAGAATCCTTAATACACTTTACTAAAAATATCTTGAGAAAATAACTTCAGAATCAGCCCTAAACCAGCGTCAGAGCATGACCAGCAGATTGTGCCTAAGTGAAACACAAGGACATGGCATACATTGACCAGGACAAAATCTGCAGGATGCCACAGCACCCTGAATGATACTCGGACTTCAGAGAGATAAAACCCAAGTAATGCTCTATGAGACACAGCACAGCAAAGGTTCCAAGACACATGGCTCATCCTAGGACACTAATGTTCCTTTTTTTTTAATTTTAACATTGCTCACAATGATACACAAGCATTATGTTCAATATATCTATCCATTTCTGTTTCCCAAGTGTGCAAAAGTATTATTTCTAATTAAAACCAACTCTGCCTAAGAAAATGGACAAAAACAATAAAAGCCAAGACTGTGTGTTCTAGTTTCTTTTATAAACACAGAATGCCTTGTTCTTTCTCTTCAGACAAAGATGCAGTCCAGAATCTCTAACATAATCTGATAATTTCATGGCAACATTGCAGTATTCTAAGTCTTGCAGTTAAATCTTCAGATTTAATGAGCATGGAAAAGAGATTCACTCAACACCCTGTTCCTGAGCACAGGGTAATGTGCTCAGAAAGCAACATCCAGAAATATAATAAAAGAAATGAATTTGTTTGTTACTTCCAGAATGAAGTACTGTTGAATGTAATAATGCCAAACAATCTCACCGTTTACCTACCTGGGATTAAAGAGCATTCAGTTTAAACACTATCATTATGAATGATTTTTATGCTCCGTCAGCTCAGTTTCTTCACTACCCACAACACCTTTTCCTGACAAACCCCATACACTGCTTGCTGTACTACAGATTAAATGACATTAAAGGTGGTATGTGTGTAATGATCCAGTTGGCAGAATATAATGAATCTTTCATTGTGAAAGAGTTAAGTCTTTCAGAACTTTTGTCCATAAATTTCCTTTTGGATGACAGGTGAAGCAGTGTAGTTTTAACTACCTTAACTGTTGTGAAGTAGACTTCTCCACAGTGCTGATAAGCCACAAGGGTCTGTTCTTCTTGGTTCCGGGCTAGCCGGACAAACATCATCCAATTTCCACAGTCCTCATTGGGAGTGTCCAGAAAGTACTTCCCTCCATCTTTCAATACCTGGAACAAAGGGGGAGAACAGGAGGATGAATATGATAAAACTAAGTCCTGTAGAGAGGCACATTAGTTTTCTTTAATTTGCAATCACAGCTATCAGTTATTACCTTGTCTTGGTCATACATGCCTTGAAATCATGGTTGTTTTGAAATAGATCACTCTTAATGAAAACTGAGTGCAAAAGAAAGTGAAGAATGAAGACCTGCTGATCACCCTGCTACTAAAATAACTGCAGGCCTTTGTATGCATTTCCCATTTATAGTTCATCATTTTTATGTTAAATAAAGATAATATTGTAAGAACTAAGTGCAGGCAGGTAGAAAGATAAGCTTTATGCCTTAATCTACTTCCTGAGCACACGATAATCCTCAGTGCTGCTGCATTTTGCACGGAACAATTGTATAGCTTGTGTTAGTAAGTCCAGAGAGGTAACATACAACATAATGGCATTTTAACAGTCTTCTCTTTTTCCCTTTAACAATGCAAAAGTAAATACAAATGAACAATTGTGCCAGAAAGATCTTTTTCCTTCATTCTTTCTAGATTCCCCTCCAAGAGAATGCCCCTATGAGGCAAAACTACCGACCTCAAACAAGACAGTTGCTTTTCTGCAACAGTGTCTCAAACATGGACAGACAAAGCTGTACAACTGATGTCAGCACAGATTGTATTTGTTCTACTAACCACTGAGCAAGTAATTGAAAAAAAAAAAGTTGCATTTTCATTGCTTCTGGGAACTATTTTATCTAACTTCATCAAGTTTCCGATGAAAGCACCTGCCTGTTGGACAAGTTTGGTCACATACTCATGCTGGGGAGAAGGCAGCTACTGCTGTCATGTAGGAAATCTGGGACTCTAATCTCCTCTCCTGAAGAAACAGTCCATTCATCAGCCAGAGCTGTGCTTATCACTGTATACTTTTAAGCAAATGGTGCTGACTGATAGAGGACAGGGTGTGGTTTACAATGGCTTGGTGAAGAGGAAGGAACTAGGTGCTTAGCTCATCCATCCATTGTTAGAGAAGTACATTTTCTGCATTTTTAATAATATCTAATCAAAATACTAAAGATATTTAGTTATAGAGAAGAACAAATATTTTCTGGTGTTCACATGCTATGAAAACCCCATAGACGGACAGTGTTATTTTCCTGGCAGATAATTCCCATGATTTCCATGTGCAAATCAAGTTTACAGCAACTACTGAAGCTATTACTACTTTGAAGCTCTCAAACTAAAGTTGAGAAGTATTTCCTCATAACACAGTGTTTTCTAGTCCCAAGCTTCTGGAGAAAACTCAAATGAAGACACTGAGTGTGTCACAGGACAGCTGCTGCTGGTGTCTCTCTCTCAGGGGGTGACAGGGCCTGATATGAAATGCAGACTCTGGAAGAACCATGACCTGCTGGGAAGTCCTGACAGAGGCTGTGTCTGACTCACTGTATTACACAGAGATGTGCTTAGCCATGACCCTGACAGCAAAATGTAAAAAGTGAGGCCCAGAGGACTGCAATCAACTCTCACTCCCAAGAATTCCTGTGGGAAAGGATGTCCATGTAGATTTGTCTAAGCTGGGCTAGTCCTGAGAGGCCAGGATTTTTGCTGGATGAAGTACAAATAATAGTGTCATGCTCCAGGTGAAACAGTCAGTACCTGTATGTGCAGCAACAGAAGGCACCAGCCCTAAATAACAATCTGATTAAATAAATTGAGGTAGCACACTGTGTGTCAAAGTCTATATATAAATTAACAACTATTATTAACAATAACATTTAAAATTCATTAAAAAGTGTTTCCTTATCCCTGCACTGTTTCTCCCTACTAAGGCAGTGCCTTAATGCATATTTCTGTTGCTCTCACTAACTCAGTGCACAAACTCAGACCTCCCAGTGGTATGATGTAAAGCACAAATCCTTTTGTGTTATCTGGGAAGAAAGCTCAGTAGCCATGCTCTCTGAAAAGCTTATCAAGAGCTATTAGACTGATAGGCCTAACACCATAGAAATGGTGAAACTAGAGAGCAGGAAAGCCAACTTCTAGAAAACAGTATACATGAACATTTGGGTACTTCAGGTTATGCTGTAGTGCCTAATAATGTGATTTAGAGTCATACTTACACATCAAAAGTATCATGAATGGACTAGATCAGATGACAAATTGACAGATTAAAATACCTAAATAAGTATGAGCTGCTAAAGACACAGATGCACTTCATAGAAAGGCAGTGGGTTTTTACCTGCAGGACTAGCCTGCTCTCATCATAGCAGGTCAGTTTTGTAGACAGTTGACCAACATAAGGGCCAAATTGTGTTCTCTTCTGTATTACTTTCTTTGCAAATACACCAAGAACTGTGAACAAAACAAAGAGCAGTCTAATATTAGTACAGACATCACAAACTATTTCTTCTATTCTTACAGTTGTGAAAACAGAGATAAACAAAATACCAGAGAACACATGGATTCTTTTTCTAGACAAATAAGCCCTGTAAATAAAAGAAACTAAAAAGGATGTAAATAGGTACCAATTTTTTTTAATGGGAACTACAGCAAATAAAAAAGTACCAAAAATCCATGACAGGATGTTAAACTGAGTATGTAACACAAACGTGTTGATATTCCTCAATCTACAAACTGATGTTATTGTAAGTCCTCTGCTTTTTAGCATAATTTGGGAGGTGGTTCTCTCCCAATAAGAGTGGAGAAAATCTATAAAAACACAGTGTTAGCCTTCTTAATCATTCCGGTTATTCCACTGCCAAATCAAAGAGTGACAGTGCAGGCATTTTGACATTCTCTTTCTGAAAAGCAATCTAGGCAGGACTAATTTTACACAGGTAGCTGTGGAAAATTTGCACACTAAGAACATCATTCCTTTGTTCATGTTTGGGCATTCAAATTGCTTTGCTTTCAGAAGGAAACCACAGTCTTTCTATAATATGAACTGAAAAAGCTGCAAAAAGTAAATTACCCCACTGTGATCTCTTGAGTTTGCAGGGGCTGGATAAGGGATGTCATTTACCATTTTGTTTCTGACCTTTCATTGAATACTCTTTCCTGTTTTGCATGCTTGGGGAAAAGAGAAAAAACGTAGTAGTGCATGGCTGTTATTATTAGATACAAATTCAACATTCATTAAACTTGGATTGACTGAGCAGAGCTAACTGGTTGCTCACAGCTAAATGTCACACCAGCTCTGGCTAATGTCCTGCCACCAGTTTACATGTCTGTTACCAGTAATCAGTCATAAAAAACAGTAGCTAACTGTGAGCTTTAGCTGTGCTCAGCTGAAAACAGTCTTCATAATGCTAATGCCCAATGATTATGCCTTGAGTTACTCATGAAAACAAGCCAGTGTTTTTGTCTTCTCTTTCTCAAATGTGGGAAAAAGAGCTAAAATACTTACTCTGCTGGTTTCCAGCTCTCAGCTCCAACACTCGCAAAGTGAGGTAGTGAGGTAGGGTGAGACGGGCTCGGCTGGGAATAACCCTATCTTTAGCCCTGATGAGTGGTCCGTGGAGTTTACATTCTCCTATAAGGCTTTTACCGCAATCCTCACACCCTACAAATCCAGAAAAGGGAACCTGTTACTAAAAATGACATACTGCTTTCCAATTTAGTCTCTTCTAATTCTGTCATCTTGAGAACACAAATGGAATTACGAATGTTTTTCTTCACATCAGTATTCTACACTTGGTAGTGAAAAGATTATCTGCAAGTCAAAACTAAATGAGGAAGGTTTGAAATAACACCTCCAGTTTGTGCATCTTCTCCTGAGCAAGTTGGTGGGTCTTGACTGCCAATGATTTATACATATGCTCATTTGGAGGTGTCAAAAACTGTGCCTTTAAAGACTAGGATGGAAGCAAAACCGGACTTCACTGCATGCCCAGCTATAAAGTAAGATGCATATATACAGAAATATGGACAAAGTTGTTTGAAATAACCTAGATAAGGCTGGTCCCTTCCAACCCTACCCATTCTGTGATTATGAAATTCTGAAATTTGCAGAGATCCAAGGAATCCAAGAAAGCTTTTGTGTCTGCTGCACAGACCATTCTCAGTAGGACAAGACCCTCAGGAGTACCACAAGAAATTAATATGATGGGCCCTACAGCCACAGCTCAGTTGACAACCATGCAGCAGTTGCCTCCTTGTAGGCTGCTCTGCCTGTGGGAGTAAGGAAAAGAGGCACACTGTATTTCCCAGCTGTTGGTTCCCAATAATGACATCTGCAGGATGAACACATGGACCATCCAGAGAATTCATTAAAGAGAAACACATGTCTGCAAACTGACTTTCCCCCAGCACAGTGAGATATTTTTGGTTCAGTGCAGCTCAAATTGGTTGCCAGGGAAACTCATACAGAGCAGTGACAAAACTGAGCAATGAGACTTTCCAGCAGAAGGTCATCTCAGCACTGGTGTCACACAGAGCGATGGGAAAAAGGGGACTTCTTGCACAAAACCTTTTTATAGACAGTAGAAACCAAACCAGTGAGCCAACAATGCTTTACGACTGAGTTAAAAAGAAAAGCTGATATTGGTCATCCATGACTACCTCGTTTTGTTTTCCTTGTGAAAACTCTGCTGAGCAAGTCTATTCAGTAAGTGACAATACAGAGTAGAGGAGGGGAGCCAGAACAGCCAAGAGAGTCCAAGGGTGCACTGTAGCAGAGACTGGGGCAGGAGAGGTAAGGCTTCATCACAGACAGGGGCTCATAACCAAAGAGCATAAAGGGCTCAGGAGACACTGCCTGGGGAGACATCAGTGATGATCTTTGAAAAGGAACAGTAGCTCCATAAATGTCATATTCAGGGTACCTCAAAAAGGTTCCTGTTTGCAAACACAAGCAGGCACTTGACTAAATTACACACTCTGAGAGTCTAGTCCAAAATAAGTCCCTAGATAAGCCTAAAGCATTCCTACAGAGTTCTTTGGGCCCTCCATTAACTCCAACTGAGGAGATAGACTTGTGTGTTGGTCAGGCTGCAGGCACTACAATAGTCAGTATTTTTCAATAATTTGTGGACCACGGAAGTTTTCTTTTGCCGTGGCTCCCAGGCTGCACACCTGCACTGTGAAGAGCTGAAAAACATGACTTATTTTTGGTAGTGCTACAGATAAAGAACATGCCCCTCTACAGCCATCACTTAAAATGCACAACCCCCCCAACAATATAGCTGCCAGGCAGATTTTTCTTGTTATACATTTGTATATGTACCCAAAAGTCCTTTACAGCTAGGCTGCAAGAAAATAAAAATATATCCTTGGTGATTTAACTTAATTGGCTTTTTAAAAAATTCAACCTTCTGAGGGCAACAAAATCATGAGGGCTTCCTGAGCTTGCTGGGAATAATAGAGACTTTGTCTCAAGTCAAACAGCTCCTGCTTGGAGAGTCACTGTATGCAAACGGCTGAAACACATTACCAAAAGCAAAATGGAGACAAAGAACCGCTGTTAGAGGAAGGATGTGTCTAATCATAAAGTACACGACCTTATCAATCCATTCCATACCTCTGTGATTCATCACTAGCAAGCTCCTGAGCAAACCTTCCAGCTGCCTCGGGGCAGTGCCCACCTCCGAGGCTCCAGGGTGGGCAGCTCCCAGGAAGGCTGGAAAGGGAAAGCTGATTCAAGGGATACAGAAAGTATCCTTTGACTCAGCCTCCAAATTCTGCAGTAGTACTCCATTAGCTAACGCTCCTTGGTCCTCCAGATCTAAGACATGAGGTCTGAAATGATTCTCACATGGGTAGCAGACAGGTTCTCCTCTGAAATCAGGAACACCTTTGCATCCAACCAGGTGTTGAGTCGGGGCCCCTAAGCTGAGCAGCCCCACAGACAACCTAGACAGCCTAGGCAGCACACCTCAGCAGCAGCACACAGACATCAGCTAGCCCTGAACAAAGCTACCTGCAGAGCTGGAAGCACTGATAAGTACTGGTTAGCATGGCCTGGGATTCGGACCTGGCAGAGCTGCCCGACACCTTGAAATATGGGATTAGCTCAGGTGGCTAGAGAATGGTGCTAATAACACCAAGGTTGTGGGTTCACTCCCTACACACTTAAGAGTTTGACTTGATCACGTTTGTGGGTCCCTTTCAACTCAGAATATCCTTCAATTCTGTGAAATATCCAGAGCTCTCCAATGCCTGTTCCAAGGTTTCCTATGCTTCATTATATGGGTCATGAAGATAACTAGAATGACTTCAGTAATTTAATAACAGGCATACTGGAATTACAGTCCCTACACAGTATTTCTGACCCCACACCAACAAGTTAGTACCCTGCCTGCAAATTTATTGCATTCTAAAAATTGCCAGGTGTACCAGAAAAACAGGATCGGAGCACTGAGAATAGAGTGACTTTAGTGACTACTGAAGGAAACTGAGATCTTTGTAACTTCTCTCCCCAAAACTGTGCAAAACTGTCAAGTTCACATGCTTCTTAAAAGATAATTACAGGCCAAATCATGATCTTTTGTGTGTCTATGCTAAATTACAGATATCATTGGCAAAGGAACATACATAGAGCCACAGCACAGAGTTTGTAAGTTCACACAGATTTTATGCCCCTTTTTAACTTGGCTAATTAAGTAAAATATATTTTTTCAACAACAGCTTCAGAACACACTCTAACCTGTTCTGAAATAGGGCGCATCCAGCTACAGAAACAACACACATTTTGTCATATTAGCACTAGAAATGAAAAACACTTGGTCAGAAAAATCACTTTCTGCAAAGAAAAGGTCTTCTGCTTTTTGCTAGAAGGACCTCAGTACCTCAACAATTTTTCAGTTTCCTTGC
The DNA here is from genome assembly GCA_032173965.1 of Sitta carolinensis. Classification (NCBI taxonomy): domain Eukaryota; kingdom Metazoa; phylum Chordata; class Aves; order Passeriformes; family Sittidae; genus Sitta; species Sitta carolinensis. The sequence goes on along the minus strand of JAVUNC010000004.1, from coordinate 61,110,020 downwards.
TCCCTTAAATTGTATTTACACCAACAAAATTAATGGATTCGAGGTCATGTGCAAGCATGCAAGAAAAAGTAAAACTGCCACCATTCCTCTACTTTGTTGTGATTTAGATGAGTAGGCAACAAAAAGAAATAAAAGAGATTTACGGGAGTTACAAACTGTTAAAAGCCAGATTGTGTAATTTACTATATCCTTAGAAAAACAATGCTATATTGTCCCCTAGAGGGTACTCCTTCATTCTTCCTCTGCCCTCGCAATGATTCTGAAAAAAATTCCAAGTAATGCCTTTTTATCTATCTGTAGATAAAAGTGCACAAGCTAGTAGATCTTGCAGCTGTTAAGATTTTTATTTTGCTGGACCTCCCTGCAGCAGTGGGGAGGCAGGTGTACAGAAGAGTCTGGCCCTGGTGCAGGAGCAGGCTCTGACCAGGTTGCGGGTGTGCAGCCACCACCTCAATCGCAAGGACAAGGTGCTCATCCCTGCCAACTGGAGGGGCTACGAGAAGGGTACACCTTCCCAACACCCCAGCTGGTACCCCTGCACCTGAATGCCTCTGCTCCCACTTCTCCCACATATTGGGAGGCATGGTTGGCAGCAACCAACCCTGGCTTTGCCCTGCTCTTTGGGTCATCACAAAACCAAGACCCGCTGCCCACAGGATGCGCTCCCTCCACATGGTGGCTGTGTTCCCAGGGAGGAGAATGGGCTGTGAGTGTGGCTCACCTGTACTGTCCTCACCATGCTGGTGCTTCGCCCCAGTCCAGGTCTAGGTGACAGTTCTCCTTTGCTGCAGCCTATACAGCCTGGCAGCCTCAGCTGCCAGCCTGCCTCGTCCTCCAGACAGCTCTGGGGCCAGCCACGCTGCACTGGGACCAGCTCCCGCAGCCAACAGTGGCCAAGCTGGCACGGCAGCTTGGGCAAGCTGGACTTGAGCACAGTCAACAAACTGGTTTCCAAAACAGCAGCACGGTTGGAGCACTGTGCCACCCCCACGGGCACAAGCCCTGCCTCGGGGAGAGCTCATTAGTGTGGGCAAGGAGCCACGGGCTGCGGTTACACAGAGCCCTGCTGCACAGATAACGGGAGCTATACATAGCCATACTAGGAACTGCAATCACTGTCCTGATAGCTCACACATGCCACCAGATCCTTAACCAATCAGCAGCAGAACATCACTTTTTAAAACCAGTTTGCTAAAAACTAGATGCCTATCAAGACCTCCTCCCTGCGTTTTCTCCAACCCCTGCTTTCAAGCAAGACTTTACAGTACCTGAGCATTTCAGCAGCCCACAAGATGCCCGCGGTGCAATTACATCCCCTGTGGAGGCAGAGGTAAATCATTCCTTTTCAATTGTCCACTTGGAGCAAATGCACCCTGTGAGAAATGATCAGAGGCTGAGCAGACCTTGGCATTTGCTGTGCTGTTTTGCAGCATTAGAATTAGCTCCCATGCGCAGAGGGAACAAAGATCAGTGTACACAGCAGTCCAAATCCCAGCCTAATTACAATCATAAGATTTGCATAGCAAACAACAGTAATTTATTCCGGAGTAAAACTGTAGCGCTCCGTTAGCCTTGTTCAGCTTTCACAGAGAGGAACACTGCAAAAACACCTTCTGGATATTTTCTGTATGAGGTACATTGCACATGCCAGCCTTGGTTCTCTTGGCCAAAGGTGAATGAGGGTTTCCAGCCTGAGTTTTGTTCTGCAGCACTCCGTGCTGGAAAAGCTTGAGATCCTTGTTCTACAATTGACTTGGCAAAAAATTCAAAGTATTCAATTAGCAAACAGTTAATCACAAGTTATTTTCCCATTATTATGGGCCACTGACATACATTTTCAATGTAAAAAAGTTTATGAAAGCCTTATATCCTAAATTTGAGGTGCAAAATGAAGCTTTTAACTGATTGATAATTGATTCTATTTATATCAAAGTAAAATAGAACTCGTTATAATTACCAGAATTCAGAATAATTTTATTCAAATCCCACTAACTTCTGATAGTTTGCTATCCTAAATTTTCTACAATTGAGCTTTACTTGTTAACTGTTAAAACTGATCCCTAGTCCAGCATCAAAATAGGTGAACATTTTCTCAATGTCTCCTTTTCATGTCTTTTCTATGTCATACTCCAAAACCTTGTATTAGCAGAGATGTACAACTGCTCAGCTCTGCATGGAAAAAAAAATTTAAAAAAATCAAGAAACCCCACTACAGGCTGACTTTGCAATCATAATCAATCCCCTGGATAAAGACTGAAAACTTGCACTTCTGTGCATGACAGTGTATTACTTGGGAAGCAGGTGCAGTGTTTTCCATAACCCTGCACCCAAAATAACACCACCCTTACGAGGAAAGGAAAAAAAAAAAAAAAAAAAAAAGAAAAAGCAGATTTACTCCTGTGTGCTTGTGAGGGAAACCTCAGAGATTTCAAGCAGAGAGTTCCCATGTCTTTGACACATGGAAACCCTGAAGCCTTGCAGTCTCTACCTGGTGGTACCAGAACAGACACTGTGGAAACACTGCTGGGGCAATATTGGCCCCTAACCAAGGCCTTGTGCTGCCATGCCCAAGCTTTCTGGTGAGAAGATGGGAGCTCCTGAGACACAGGTGAAGGGTGAGGTGGAGTCCTGGTCCTGCTCAGGCATCAGTGGCACCCTGCACATAAATGCCTACTGCTCCTGGGGCCCCCTCCCTGGGAAGGAGAACGGTAGGTGGTTTGCACACATCCCAGAAATCATTCTGAACATTAAACATATTCATGGGAACATGACCTCACGCTACTAAAATGTAAAACTTTAAAAATGAGTTACTATATATGGAGACAGAAACAGAGAAAGAGAACAGCAAACATGCCTTACTGCCACCCCACCCCATACATTCAGTCAGACCGGCAGGTCAAGCTGATTCCCTAAAACCCAGCACTGCAGGTGAACCTGGCCCTCAGGCACCCTGACCCAGCCACTGATTTGCTGTGACACCTTCCCTCACCTCACTTCTATCCTCTCTGTGCTTGTCTTTGCTCCCAAGAAGAATGAAGATTTGGAAGGAGAGTACAACCCTTGGGTTTTCAGCAGTGGGAGATCATCTGTCAAGGCACCTGCTCCTTTCTCACAGCACTATGATCCTGACCAGCTGTACTTATGGAAGAATGCCTCGAGAAGGGTGGCTTAGCACTTATCTGACTGCAAAGAAACCTAACACAAAGCATGTGTGCATTTTTCTGGCACACACAAGTTCCAATATGTAAACTCTTCCAAACTGCAAAACTATTTGTTATACAAGCACATACAAGGTAACAAACGCTATGATTCGTTTCCAGTTCCTAACAGGGAGTCATCATGATGATAATCAAGCTCATCTGGGAACAGTAAGTCTTTCACTTGGTGGCCACTACAACAGGCATAGCCCAAAGGAATTTAAACAGCTTTCCATAAAAAGCCAGTCTCACACCAATCCCAATGAGGCTTTCTGCCATGCTCATTCTGTCTAGCAAACCTGAGGAGCAACAGTTAGAGAAACCTCAAGGAGCACAGCTGGGCTATGGAATTCATCACTTTCAGCATGTTGTCATGAAGGCTGTGCAGCAAATGCATACCTGTGCTCTGCTGTATCTTACAAACTCCACAGGAAAAGAGTTACTTTCATTATTTGAACAACTGAAAAGGCAGTAAATTACACATCTTTCCTGCAAAACTTAAGGAGAAAAAAGCACAACACAAAAAAACCCCCAACAAACCAAACAGGAGGGAAAATATGTAGGTGCAAACTTCACTGCAGTCTGATTAACTAGTTTATCAAAGTTCTTGGTATGTTCATTCACTGAAAATGACCTGAGGTCAAACAATTCATTGACTGATTGAAAGCTAACTTTAAAAATAATCATTTTCTGGTTATTCTTGGGATAAAACTTATGTGTCCCATTTCCAGTACACCACATGGGGTTTGGTTGTTATCAGAACCCATATACATAAATGAGCACAGTTCAAATGAAGTCACCTCCCATAGTTTACATGTAATAGCTTCTAATCAGCACAAACAAAGAAACTTCTTTCTCTGCTGAAAGCTGAGCACATTTCAAACAATCATATTGAAAAATGCAGCTGGATTTTCCAGAGGTTTTTTTCCTTCTCTCCCTCTCCCTCCATGTCTTGACATGAAGTCAAATAAAATTAGATTCAGAAACAGAGAATGAGGTTAACCAGCAAATTCACAGAAACTACTACTTTTTATGAGAAAGAACCCAAGTCAGTATAGCATGACCCTATGAAACGCCCAGGAAAGAGCTCTCTGAGGGGGAAGCCTTCCCATTGCACTCTGCCCACCTCCCCCAGCAGCCAGCAGCAGTGTGACCTGGTGCAAGGCTGTGGCTCCGTGGCAGTGACACCTTCTGCTTGCCTTAGGTCTTCACTAGCACTGTCCAAACTGTGCTGCTTCTATACTGCAGACAGCAAGTCTAAAATCCTCCTGTCACAGAAGCACAGGCAGCCACCAAGAGAGTCATATTCAAACTGCTCATAAGCACCCTGGCTCCGGGGCCACATGTTGGACCCCCTAATCTGCATCTCCTACACCACAGATTCTACCTACCACAGCAGAACTATTTTATATATCTCAAGCACTTTTCTTTTGGAGAGATTTTTAGCAGGACAGCTGATTTATTTTAGTGTTGCAGGTTTTAATGAAAAATGTGAATGCTACCGTGGCAGTTCAACACAGACACCAGAATCTTCCATCATTGTAATAGCAGGAAAAAACCCATATAATGCATCTTCCTAAATGCACATATGTATAAATACACATTCACACAGCCACACACACACCACACTAAGTGCATTAATACTGTCAGCAGTTTTACTGAAGGCAGGTCAACACCATGGTTTCAATTCTGATAAAGGAAGTGCAGCAATTATAATGACTAAAGCTTAGTATCGATTAATTCAAATATTTCCAAGCCTTGCAACATTCCCTTAAAAGGGAACATTAGATTGGGTCTCTCACTCCTTCATTGAACTTGGTTGTTACCACCAAGTCTAGATGTTGTTTGGTGGAAAACCTGGTGACAAAAGCTAAGGTTTCCTCCTACGGAAACCAGCCCAAATCAATCCTTCATTTTCTGCTGGTGACTTTCAACAGGGACTTGTGGGAACTTTACCAGCAAAGACACTAGCACCTGGGATATATTTCCAGCTGCTTACTGGAAGAAAGAACCAGGCAGGTAGACACACTGCCTGGAGAAGCTAATATGAGTATACTGTAGAATGCAAAGGGGATGCATGGCATACAGAGTGAAGAGATCCCGTACTCATCCAGTGACTGCAGAACCTGATGTCTAAGTAACAACATGATGCAAGTACAGCTACTGGAGTCAAAGTGCAGTGTTTGCACCCCAGGATCCACTTCTGCAGGTATTAGCCTGTGCCCATGGCTCCACTGATGTGCAAGTAGCCACATTATGAAAGAAAGAAGTCCATGTGGAGAAGTGAATACATGGACACCTAGGACTGGTCAGGGCTGAGACCTTGAAGTCATGAAAGAACACTCCAGTCCATATTACATTCAGTGGAAGCTATTCATAAAGCTGGAAAATGAGTTAACTTCCTCAGTGAGCCATCCAAACTTCCTACTGATACTCCCACTCACCCAAGAGAGTTCATCATTCATTAGGGTTCATTTTTTTATCAATGAACCCTAAAGAATGTATTTAAAATACTGAAATTAAGGAGTCACCTTTTAAAAGCATTGGCTTTTGTAAATGAATGGTCATTAACAGCTTAGCAGAACAGCTTTAGTTCTTACTATGCATCCACTTCATAACTGACAACTTCTGTAATTCTTGCTTCATTTCCAACAGGAAAATCAAGCTTGATTCCCAGCCTCTCTGGGAACAAAATGGGCAGGAGACTCTCAGCCCTTATGACTCTGTTAAATTATTCTCCTCTTTTAAGGCATGAAGTGATTTCTTAAAAAAAAAACAAAACACATAGGCATTGGGAAGCTCTACTGCTAAACAGACATAAAAATTTATTTCTGTGAAAAAATACTCACATGTGTAAGTATTGTATCTGTGTTTCCATTCATTTGTTTACTTTTTCCTAAGATCCAATATTTTTGTATTTTTTTCCCTACAAAAAATATTTTATGGGGAACCATATGATAATTAACTAATGTTTTGACTGGTACTGTAATAAAGAAATTACGCCTGCTTCTTTAACAGACCAATTAAAAAAAGGCTAATAAGATTGATAGCAACAAATTAGACACCAGTACAGTACATTTTCCTGACAATAACTATTGTCCTGAAGCATAAGGACAGCCCTGTAAGACACAGGAATATAAAATACATGATTATAGATTATTAAAATAGAATTGCATGAGAGTTGCAAAAATTTGTGGGTTTAAAAAAATTGCAGATTTTTTTCTATAGATTAAGCTCTCAACTCAGATTACAAAGTATCTCCATGCATCTCTATTTATTCTGCTGACAGTCATCTCAGTTTGAGATCAAATAAAATTCAAACACTTTTTAAAGATTTCTGATTAATCTGTAGTTTCTTTCAATTATTTACAAAAGTCACACACACGCAAATAACAGTAGCCTCTATTACATGAATCTAAGAAGCAATCTTGCAATGCAAAGCTGCAAAGAATTTGTTCCTGTTTTCATACTTTCCTAGCTCAAAGAACAAGATCAGCAGATGGTAAAGACATCACTTTGGGGAAAATGCACCATTCCTCAGAAATATATTTATATAACTCTGGTTATTTAACATACATATTTACTTTTACTGTGTATGATTACATATCTCACCTTGTATTTGGTATATTTTACTCTGGTAAGAGTTGGTTAGAAAGCAAATATATTACACTTCTTCCACTTCAACACTGCCAATAGGTCAAAATAATTTTGTATTTTATAAAGATGTTAGAAGAGGCAAAGGAACGACTGTCCTGCCAGAACACTCCTACACACCTCCCTACTCACATCTGCCTAAGCACCTTCCAGTCCAGTAAGTTAAACATAACACACTCTGCCTTGTCTTATCACCCAAGGAACAGGGAACAAGTGCCACCTTCTGTGTCACACATGAATCATCCACTTTCTTCCCCATTACATCAACTAAAAAAGCCCTGATCAACTGAGCTTTCCACAACTGTGATTCTTTTCTATTTGCACCATTACAAGTACCCAGGAACCCTCGCAGGTCAACAATTTCATAACACATCTAGATTACAGCACTAAAAGGACCTACAAATATATCTCCTGTCCAACTTAAATGTTAACTTTATATTAGCTTTAGCTTTATATTTTAATAGCTTCCAATGCCTATCATGCATAAATACACTTAAGTGAGGTCAAAAAACAGTCTTGACACATTTGGATAACAATAATGACAACAGAGCCCACAAACTTTGATATCTGCCTGCTTGAGTTCAGTGTTTTCACTTCTTAGTCAAAATTATAAATGCATTTGCTTCTTTTGCTTTTTCTCTCTGAAAATCTTGGAAACTTAACAGCAGAAGCCACAAGCAAACATGTTGATGCTCTACAGTTAAGCAATGTATTTTCATCTTAAGGATCACAAAGTAATCTAAAGAAAGCATCTTTGCATATGGAGCCTAAATTCTTCCAAGAAAAACAGATAACAGATATGTGCTGGGAAAAGCACAAAATGAGACAAAAACAGTAAGATTACTAGCTCAAAACCACTCACAGAAAAAATGCCAGACTGAGGAACATAAATTATTCCAAGAAAACATGAAACTTCCCAAGCACCTCTCTCAAAATGAGGCAACTACTGGAGAGTTTTCAAACCACTGCACCCCATGCACAGACACTTCTAATCCTGTTTGCAACAAAACCACAGCAATTCCTACTGCCGTGTAAGAACAAGGCTGCATGGCAGCAATTACTCTGTTCTGAGCTTGCCCTTACACTTAAAATAACAAAGGAAGAAGTGACATTACTTAACGTTTTTCCTGCTATCATAAGTGGGCCACACCTGGAAGTTGTAGCTGCATAAGCCCAGAAATCTTTTCCTTCAGTCACCACAGAAACTAATACAGAAACTCTGGCAATTTGTTCTCCTGTTTTCAGTAGAAAATTTACATATGAATTACACACCAAATGCCCTTGGTCTAATAAACTGTCCTGGACTCGCACGATGAAAACACTGCTTCTTCATAATCATCCTTCTCTTGCTACTCTTTTCTGTCTTTACAAAAAAACCACACACACCTAAAGCCGGCAGCAAGCATAGTGGTGAGTCTACCTCTTGCCTTGAATCTAGGCATGGAAACAGAAGTTTGGAAATATATCCTCACATTTCAAAGGATTTTTAAGATTCCCAGATTTTCTGCCAGATAGGCCCTCTTGTTAGACACCGCCTTGTGTGTAAGTATTGACACAGCAGTCGGTACCAGTAAAGAAATCATCTGATGCAACTCAGCTGATTTTCAAAGGTTTAAAAAAAATGCATATCATAGCTTACATAAATAACTGACGTTCAGGACCTGACTAGAAGACCCAAATACCGATTTTCTATTACTTTTCATATTCATTAATCACCATTAGATAAAGAACAAATGAACTCACACAGACGCTAGAAACAGCACGGGAGTTACTTAGGTGTTTCCCATTCAGAACACAACTCAAACATTGGTTTTGCTCTCAAGAACAGAACTGCAAACATTTCATAATCACACTACATATGGGAAATCAAAACAAACCTTACCTTCGCTAAAAAGGCAATTTTAGTAAAAAGTCAGGCTATGCTAGTACGGGGCGTAAGGAACCATGCCATCCTCCTTCGGCAGACTTTTCCAAATGCCCCTGTATTCAACTAAATCTAACTCCACTCTGTTTTGTTTCCCCAGGAGGACCCATTCAGGACCATGTGCTCCTTTTCAGCTGTCAATAAACAGAAGCAGTGAATTCCCCAGCGCTTCACAAAGCTAGTTAGGCATAGCCATTCATTTCTTCAGGAAAACAGGGCATTGATTTCAGCAAATTCCCAGGGAGCAGCTACAACAAAGAGATCAAAGGCCCACCTCCTTTCCTGCCTGGCTTTGGCCGGCTGGGCTGAGAGGAGCAGCAACAGGTTTCCTGAAGAGCAGGCTGTATCCCACGACCACTGCATGCTCCATTCATGCCCATCGCCTTCCTGCATTCCCCGGACAGCCCCTGGCGCTAACCGTGACAAACCCCTACATTCAGGCAGCATAATATACTGCACACTAGTTCATCCAAGGATAAAAAGAAAAACAAGCTCCAAGGGAAGTCTGCTGCTTCCCTGACCAGCTGAGCCTCAGTAGAGGCTTATGACAGGCTTTTCATAAACGTCTTCTTTATTCTTAACTTCTCCATCTAAATCAGAGAAATGCTTGCTACCTCAGATTCATTGTGCTGAAACTTCCCTGGAATGTTGGCTTTTCTCATTTATTCCCACAAGGTTGAAGACTTAGCTGCTGGAGTTTGAGGTCTAGCTGCAGCAGCCCTTGTATTGTGCAACCATATTTTCTTTGTGAAATTTGCCCTAGACAGCAGTGGGTTTTTTCCCTAAGGAATTTAAGGGGGCTTGTTCCAGTTGGGTTAGAATTTTTACTTTTTCTAATTATACATCTTGTCTTCATTACTGTAATCTGGAACAAGATTTTTAATGCCAAAATTTGACCTTGTATTGAACCAAGCATTAGCAAAAGAAAATGTCATGGTCAAGCTTAAGGACTGTTGGGAAGGGTACACTTCTACTGCTAAACAGTAAGAGCCAGAGACCTGGCACTGAGACCACCTGGCACCAGCTCCACAGGTCTAAATGCTCCTCATCTCCTTTACTCTTCCCCCACTAACAATTTGGTTATACCCAAATTCCTTACCTGGAACACAGTTCGGTAGATATTATCCCTCACTCACACCCTAGTGTTTGTTACTTGTTAGTATACACTAGTACTGAGCTCACAGGCTGGCCCTGAAGTATTTATTTATATATATACAGACATAAAGATCTGAAGTCAATTCACACCTGTACAGATTTGCCATGTCACTCTTTAGCATTCTCCTGTGCACTGACATTTTACCAAGGTACTGCCTGGCTGTCACAAACACCCACCAGCTGGAAGCTGGAAAGTTTCCTCAGCACTGGTACTGCCTCCAGGCCACTGACACATCTCCAAGTGAGAAGATAAATGTCTATCCCACTAACATGAACAAGTACCACTGGACCTGGCACAGCACAGGCAGTACAATACTGAGAAGACCAGGGACAGGTGGTAGGGATGACTGCTCACTGCACAGAAGACAGCTGAGAACACAAGGAAATACAGAACTGCAGAATTATTGAAATTGCAGGAGACCTGTAATGATCAACTAGCCCAGACTCTTGCTGAATGCAGGCTTTTTAATAGCATTACCCAGGGCCTTGTCAACCTGTATCTCAAACACTTCCAGTGAGGGCAACTCCACCACTTCCCTGGGTTGCCTATTCCAAGGTTTGAATGAAAGAACATGACAAGATCTCCTTGAGCCTTCTCTTCTTTGAACAGAACACACCCAACTCCTTCAGCCTCTACTCGTGACAACTTCTCTAACACCCTGATCATAAAGGGGAACATGAGAAAGGAACTGTTGCTGAGCTGAAAAAAACGAAAAACAAAACTGCCAGGGCATAAAATTGCTAAAATAGACAAACATCTAAGTACAGTTGAGGAATCTTGACCACAACCCCTGTGCAGTCACCATGCCCTCTGCTTTCTTTAATATTTCACTCCTGATAACAGTTTTGCCTATTGTGTACAATACAATCATGCATATTACATTCCTTACTTTAGAATTCTCTCTGTATCTAAATGGCATTTAAGCATGCTGCAAAATTGCCATTTCACCAATAAAAAATAAAAAATTTTACAAAAGCATTTTAACAAATAACTTGATCTCCACTTATAATTACAATCTTCCATTAAACCACTGATGGTTTTATACTTATTAACTGATTGCAGCTGTTAATGAAAAAATACCCAATCCTGTTTTCCTTGTTCCTCTAAGGAAGTACTGAAGAATGATAAAATGCGTGTCTGAAATTATCCTCTCTTATATTGCACAGTGTGCAGCTGGGCAGTCCTTGGAGGCAATGATTAAAAAGAAGACAGCTGAGGCACTGGAAGGACTCCAAAAGAAAGTTTGTAGATCAGATCAATAGGCAGAAAAAATGTCCTTAATGCTTAAGCTGGAGCAATAGAGTGCAAGTATTGGGGAAACATGAGCAGCAAACTTCTGTGGTAATTACAACAGAAAAATATAAGGATATACCACTTGTCTGTTAAGAAGAAGGACAAATAATAGTGATAAGGCTGGAGATTTGGATATGACTGGGATAATGATGCCTTGGAAGCACAGGAGTTAAATTCACAAAATGATTAAAAAACCCCGATAACATCACTCTGTGGTAATCTGGGATGGTATTTGTGCCAAAGATAGATAAAACATTTTAGACAGAATTGCATTTTTAAATCTCAATGAACCGGCCTGTTCTTATACTAAGGCCAGATTTTTACAATTTTACTCACATTAAGTCATGCTTTACTCCAAGAATAATCCCGTTGATTATAATGGTAATATTGTTCCACAGATGTCTCAGAAGAAACACAAATGTAAAAGCAGACTTTATACTTCAGATAAAAGACATCAATCATGAGTACATCTGGGAATCCGATAAAAACATATGGTACAAAAAAATCACTGTGGGATGATGGAAATATACTTACAGAGCAGGTCTGTGGACATGTTTACAGATCAGGCAAAGGAAACCTACACAAAATAAATTAAAAAAGAATTAACAGTTTTCTGAACTAGGACTATTCAAGCTTATATCTCATGCTAATAATCATATGCATAGTCTTTTAATTCTTTAGGAAATAAGGAGAACATATCTACAGAAATCTAAAAAGGAAGAGCTTCAGTTTGTACAGGAAAAGAAAAACTGATTCCACTTCCTTTCACAGACATTGTAAACTGACAATATTAATGAAATGCATTTTAATTAAGAGCAGTTCACTGTATTCCACATCTTCATTAACTTTTATTATTATGTATTTTCCAGGCATCGATTACAACAGAATTTTCAAGCACCATGTGTTTTACCCTGTTGCATGCTATTCTGTGTTTAGGCCTGATCTAACAGTCCTGACACTTGCAGAGTCAAAAAGAATACTAACCAAATATAGGGCAAGACATTTTACTTGCTCTCTTGAAGGACTTCTGGAGACTTTTGGTTTTCTGCTGAACTCATTCATCTTGCTTCCTTCCCATTTGTTGACTGGGCTTTGACTGAAATATTACTACAAGCACATAATAGTAGAGTCTGAGTTTTCTGTAGCTGTCTGAGCAATCCCCAACACACAGGTAATCCTAGTGACTGAATAAGGCTACTTGCAGCTACAGAAATAATAATGTGTGTATTAGTAAGGGGACACACAAACAACAGTACAAATCTCATCAATGTATGCCATTTTATGCCCTGCATAAATCAGGCAGTGTTTAAAGGGATATGTGTGTGAACCAGGATGAATGAAAGACCTTCAATAAGGCCAGGTTCTGGGTCCTGCCCTCGGGTCACAACAGCCCCAGGCAGGGCTACAGGCTGGGGGAAGAGTGGCTGGGAAGTGGCCTGGGGGAAAAGGCCCTGGGGGTGCTGGTCAGCAGCAGCTGGACAGGAGCCAGCTGTGCCAGGGGGCCGAGGAGGCCAATGGCATCCTGGCCTGGATCAGCAATGGTGTGGCCAGCAGGAGCAGGGCAGGGATTGTCCCCCTGTGCTGGGCACTGCTGAGGCTGCCCCTCCAGTGCTGTGTCCAGTGCTGGGACCCTCACTACAGGAGGACACTGAGGGGCTGGGGCAGGTGCAGAGAAGGGCAGCAGAGCTGGTGAAGGGTTGGAGCACAGGGCTGATGAGGAGCGGCTGAGGGAGCTGGGAGTGTTTAGCCTGGAGAAGAGGAGGCTCAGGGGAGACCTCATCACTCTCTACAACCATGTAAAGGAGGTTGCAGCCAGGTGGGGGTTGGCCTCTACTCCCAAATAACAAGAGGAAGGACAAGTATAAATGGCCTCAAGTTGTGCCGGGAGAGGTTTAGGCTGGATATTAGGGAAAAAGCCTTCATCAAAAGAGTTGTCAAGCACTGGAACAGGCTGCCAAGGGAAGTGACCCCATTCCTGTGGATATTTTAAAAACATGTAGATACAGTGCTTAGAGGCATGGCAGTGCTGGGTTAATGGTTGGATCGATGATCTGAAGGGTCTTTTCCAACCTAAACTATTCTGTGATTCTGTGAAAATTTGACTCTGATGAAGACAACACTATTTTGTAACTGACTGAAATGGATAAAAAACCCAACCTTCTTCATTTTTAAAAATACAATGATAGTAAGTAAGATACTTCCAAATTAATTGGAGCTGGTTGCAAGAACTGAGTTGTGCTGCGAGAAAGCAGCAGAAATGGGGCCCACATGCTAGAGGGACATCAGCGAGTCCTCTTTCCAGATAAAAACAGGCACGCTGACAGCAGACTTCCTAAGCAGCAAGTGTCCAAGTCTGATTTCCATCATCCAGAAAACACTTAATTTCTGAAAAAATCTATTCTTCAGTTTGATGTCATTCTGGCTGAGAGCAAGACTCTGTCTGTGGTGTTAATTTCTAAAAATATAGCCCTTGCAGAAGTGGACTTTAATGGCATCCATATGTGACTGTACATGCACCAGCCTTTGTCATCCCCAGAAACAGCAGGCTACATGTTATCACTGTCAAAGCAGTGCCATCAACTAATAGAGATTTCATTCCCCCACTGAATAACTAGATTGGTGATAAAATGATTTAATTGTGCTGGCATTCAATCTGCAGAACAATTGCCTGGTAAACCACCCCAACACAAGCTCTTTGCTCCCATATGGTCTGAGTCATTAGTACACCTTCATTGTCACACATCTGGTCTGCAGCACTCTCCTATCAGGAGAAAACGCAGCCTCAGTCCACACCCTCCCTGGCCCCCACACATCCTCCAGCAAGCCTTGTCACAGTGACACTGTGGTCCATGAACACCCCAGTTAAGGTTTGGTTGAGTTGTACTATGATGTCATTTTGGAGGTAAAGCACCAAAGTGTTTTTCTCCACAGGCCACTGATGCCTGAGAAGTTTTTCCCCCCGTACAATTCTATGATGAAGCAGTGTTAGCAACAGCAACTCCAAGCACTCAAGTTCAGCCCTTGGGAAGGGCACAGAAACTACAGACCAAGAGGGAGCACCTCCATGAGGGCATCCCAGTCACTGCAACACAACCCACTCCCACGACAGAGGAACAACAGGCACACCACCACAAAGAACTGCTCCTCTTCCAACAGCTGGCTCAGACATTCTCTCTGACAGGTCAGGATGAGTCCAACAAAGTGTTTTTGCAGGGGCAGGGAGTTTAAGTAGAACTGCAAGCTCCTTCATAAGCTATGCCAGCTCTAACCTGCAGTTACCCTCAGCATGGACCCAGAACTGCCTGCCATCCTAGCTGCACAAAACCTTCTCCTTCCCCAAGGATATGAGAGCACCCCTTGTGCAGTGTATTACCCCCTGACCAAGGGGGCTCCAACATATGCAGAGCTGTGGCAGCCACATATACTGTGCCAAGCAGCACAGTGCCTGGCAGTTTCTGGCTACATCAGTCACTTGTCACTAAATTCAGGTGGCTGGCCATGTACCAGTGTTTAGACAGTGTTGTAGGTATATTGGCCAAATTTGCTGTGCTGCCCACACAGTCAAAAGATGTTGTTTGCAGTTGCTCTTAAGCAACCTTCTTTCTCATCAAAGAATGAGCAGAAGAGGAAGAGAAGCTGAGTAGGGGATGTGTCCCATACATGAAAATTGCAGCCTTGAAAATGTGAGGAAAAGCCTAATGAGGTTTTTACAGGCTTTCAGGTATCAGGAAAAGAGCTTATTCATTTAGGTTGAGGAAGACTTGATGGGTTAAGTGTAACTGATGGTTAACAGTCAAGAGATAGCAAAGCAGTGATTACAGGCACTTTGAATGATGAAAAGTTCAATGCTTTGTGGTGGTGGAAAGTGGTTTGCACCCGTTAGAGGAAGTGGGGATGGGTTCTGCACTACCTAGAAGGATATGCCACAGCGTATTTTGTGTAGGAGCCAGGATTTCTGGGTTTGTGTTATTTTCAGTTGCTCCACCATTGCCAAAAATTCACAGACTATGCATTTTATAAGTGATAATAAATAGTGGGCACACTGTGGGCATATATGACTCAGAATAGATACATATAATGGTGGTGGGACTGCCCTGAGATGCCCAGAGTCCACAGTGGGAAAAGCAATGCCTGTTACCTGCTCTGTTCTGGTGCAGAAGACATGGAAGTAGTGAAAACAGGCAGCAGTTTCCCAGTATGGTTCATGAGGAGGACCTACAATGAGGATCAAAGTCACTGCTACACCAGAGGAAAGGTGACTTCCACAAGGAAACGCACAGCAAGGAAAACCAGCCTGCACAAGACCTATGGGGCTGTTCATGATGCATGAGACATCTGTGAAGGCTGCCAGCAACAGCCTTGATAACTTCCTTGCTTACCAGAGTTTCACACTGGGAGGCAACAAGAAGGGCAGCAAAGATTCCTCCTTCAACAGCTGCTGCAGGTCACTGCAGAGTTCTAGGATGACATGGTTTTACCAAAAAGTACTTGTTTCCCTGGCCTTGAAGCTCATCTTGACCAGAGACAGCAAACTCCATGGCAAGGGAGCTGCTGCATGAGGGACCTTTGCAATGTCTGCAACATAAGACTACAACTTCTTGTTCAAGACAGATGCCCTGCATGCAACACCTAAGGATTCTCATGTGGGTTCATGTGACAGAGCTCTTCCACTGACCCGTCTTTCAGAAGATGTACATCTATCTTCCCTGGCACTATGCCACAGAAAGCCAAGGGAAAAGCAGGCCCAGATGTGGGAAAAGAAATAAGTGTCAGCAAAAGGAAAAGTTTTCACACTGTGGGTGATACCCTTGTGCTTGACACATGATGCCATCTGTAGATAACAAAAGAACTTGCTGCCTTCAAAAGACACCTACGCCACGCAGAGAGAGACCTGTATCAGAGCTTCTGAATTATGAACCCCCTGTGAGTTGAAACATGGCTGTTCTGAAGCAATCAGCTTCTGCCCCCCACCAAGTCCTCAGAGGTTATTACAGAATTCCCTACACTGCTTTTCACATAAAAACAATGTCCAAAAACAATGACAATTGTCAACACAGGCATACTCTTTGTAGAGATCTGATGTTATACAGCCCCCAAATGCACCTCAGCTCTATGCTGCTCACCAAAGAGGCACATTAGTTAACCAGTCATCAAAAGACTACTCTCACAATGTGAAGTCATCTGTCCACCTTACTCATGCAGCTGGAAAGGGACACTGCTATTCCTTGGATACTCAGAAGAACGCTCAGCACAACTCATTTATAGATTCACAACAGCTTCATGTAAGTGACATTGTTATCTAAGTACCTTTTATCATATTTTAACTAAGTAAAGGTAAAACACAAGTAAATGTATTTTTTCAACACATCTATGGTAAGTAATAGAGTTGCAATGTCTAAAATACACAAGCAAAGATGTGACAGGAAAACCACACTTAACCTACTTACAGTGAGATTAAATCAGGAAGGGCCTTCTTTCTGCCACCACAGAAATCAGTTGCTGGGGTTTAACTTTCAGCACACCTGAAGACTCAGGTTGCAACCCTTAGAAGAAAACACCTTCAGGAGACAACGCATCTATCACACAGCATTAGCATTCCACTAGTGTCCCTCCTTGGGTTCTTTTGGCTACGCTAGTGCTTGTGCTGGGCTAACTGCTGACATAGTTTCTCTTCTCCCAAATTCAAGAACAGGAAAGATAATCATAATGTTGTAGAAATTACTTAAGATTAACAGAATACTAACAGGGGAAAAATTAATATGCATGGCCAAAATCTTCATCTAAAGAAACCTATGCAGATTTTCTGAAGTTTGTGCTAGTCCCACAAGTACCTCTATATCAGGATTTAGTGCGTGCTAAGTACAACTCATCAAACATATGATTTGTTCGATGTCACTGATCGACAGTGATATTCTGTGAATTTTTAATCTACCACACGTAGAGTCCCTCACTGGCAAAACAGATTAAATTATGAACCACTTTATTTATAATATAAAATAGCATAATTTGTGCTTTTACAATTACTTGGGGCTTTTTTTCAAGTCATGATATTATTTTATAATTACAAAAGAGAAAAACTGTTTTGCCATCATCTTTTTCTTTATGTACAGGATTCTGCATCTTTCCCTTGATTAAGCAAAAAAGCTTGTACAGTACAACACATGAAAGCTTGTGTCCACAATACAGAAATTTGGCTCACTAATAGTGCAGAAGCTCCTCAAGTAAGTCTTATCTGTGAATGTAAAAAAATAAGGAAAACCCAAAATCATAAATGTAATGTCTTTGTCTTTTAGAAAGGACTATGCAGAGGTAAGAGAACTGTACAAAATCATAAGGTAGACTGTGAGTGGACTAAAATTATGTTCTCGAGGATGTTTTCTCTTATGTATTTACTATGGATATTTTGTATAACTTCATGACAATGTTTCAAATTTTGTTTGCAGATACATAGACACTATACAAATACATAAGCTGGTCCTGCAGCTGAAGGAAACTTTATACCTATATACGCATCTCCACAGATTAAATGCAGCAGTATGCAAACAACCAAGAGACCTGTCAGTTCCCAGTGACTTCAAGAGTAATTCTATTAAAAACTTTTGGATCCCTTGGCGGATATATCAGCAAAGCTATACCATGCATAAAATCTGGATACATAAAAAAAGACTTGCCTTACCCTTCCCTCCACCAACCAATCAATATTCTAACCTGGTTACGATCACCTCAACATATAGCATCAGGAAATATGGTCCACATACAGGCACTTAATGTATCCAAGTCTGTTTTCAGTTTAAAGCAAAAAAGAACCCCAATTTTCATGAAAAGTAAATTCATCTTCTATCCTGTGCCCTGATACCAGAAACACAAAGACCAACAAATCCCACTCCATGTTTCAAAGCAAATTCTTCCTGTTCTGAAATATGTCTCCCACCATATTTTCCCAGCCTGTATCACTTGACACTGGTCTATTTTGGTCAGCAAAAAGACCAGAGGGCTTGCAGACAATGCACCAAACACAAGTCTTTTCCCATCTCCAGTGCCCTGATAACAAGAAAAGCTATTATATAGAATTTTTAAAAAGTAATAGTAACAAAAGGATACAAACTCCTAGGGAAAGATACCAAACAGCATCTCATGCCAGCCTGCCTTACTGAGGGCTGCTCTTGTGGTTTGGCTTTGCAAAGCACTCAGAATTTTGACTGCAATCCAGCAAAGCAATTCTGCATTTCCCATGTTTTCCCACCACTGACTTGCAGGGAACTATTTGTACACATGAACACAGACCTACACTTCATATTTTGCTGGGTCAGGATCAAGGCACCAATCATTTTTCTGGATCCTTATTTTCTTATGAGAATTGGATAAAATGAGCTAAAAAAAAATAAATCTTGTAAGTGTGAGCTTTAGAAAGCCTCAAGACCCAGGAACATTCCTAAAATAATTTGCATTCCACAGCAGCAGGGCAAAACCATTTCCATTTCAATGAGCCCTTTGGAGAGGACTCTGGTCTACTGGCTGAAACTCAGGACTGAACCCCAGCATAAAATAAACACCAAGCCCACTTGTACAAGGTCACGTGAAAAAGCACTTTTTCCTGTTCTCCCTCAATACCTTGGCTAAACTTTTTTTCAACACTTCAAGACTGCATCCCAACACTTATTTCAAGAAGAGCACTGCCACTCCTTTGCTGGACTGACTGTCAGCAGGGAGATTTCCTGTCCCTTTCCTGCAAAATCCTCAAGCAGCTGTCCCCAAAGAGTCAACAAGTCTGTGGCTTCAAAACAGGTTTGACAAAAACCTGGGGTTTAACACTCACTTCTTTCATAAGTTTGATACAAATAACACACACTAACATCTGAAAACTTTCCAAATGTGGTGAGCAGAACCCACAGCAGAGACAGACAAACAGACAAGTTCCCACACAGTGCAACAGTCACTCCCGTGACCAGAGAGGGGGATGCACATTTAGCCAGTACTTTGGCAATGTCAGTATTTCAGGAAATCATAAAAACAGATTTGTCATCTAGAAGCCAACACCTTACCTCAACACATCTTGCTTAGATTATGGTAATCTAAAACCTCCCACCCTCAAAATGCTCACAAACTTGCACATTACCTATGACATATGCAGCCTAAGCACCATTGCAATAAGGTGATGCAGTGTGTAAAGTTGCTGCTATATAAAAACACTTTAATTCAAATTGTTTGGTCAAATCCCACTTCTCAGTTTTGCTCACTTTCATACACTTTAAGTAGTTTTAAATTTCAATGACTACTTCATTCAGAAACTTGTTAAAGTGAGGAAGTTTTACCTGAAAAAGGATTTTAGGTCAAGAATATTGGTATTTTTCAGTTATTTTAGATGCAAAGTGAGCTTCACAGTGATCCCAACGGGTTTAGCAGCTTAGTCTCTTTAGCTGCTTCATGAAAGCTGGATGTCTCTATACATAAATTATGAAGCAAAGCATAATTACTGCTCTTCCCCAATATGCCTCACTGTTTGTTAACAGTTTCTTGGCTAGTAGAAATGTTTTCTTTTTCCTCCCAACTCCCAAAGACTTCATACTTCAGAGATTTGCTTGAGCTGCCTGAAGTAGGCATGATAACACAAATACATCCTTATAACTCTGACACATAAGCAAAGTTTTCACTAAGAACTTAATACTTGAGGCAGAGAGACAGCAGGAGCTGATTTGTTTTAATTAATGCTTCAAGACTTCTACTGGTAGCAGCTGCCTGTCACCTCGCTCTGTTTGTTTGCTCCAACCTGCAAGCTCAGATTTCCTTGGGCCAGCAGCTGGACCTGTCAATGGCCAGCTCGGCAGCAATACCACCCACACCCTCTCCCTCCTGTTCACACACATGAACTGGCTGGAGCAGGATACTGCATGGAAAATGCAAGCTACCACTTCATACAGTGCAGAGGCAAGGGATGATTATTAGAACTAATTTACTGAAATTAGCCATCACATCAATTATCAGGGACTGACTTGATTGGAACTAAACTGTAATTTGAGGAGAGATCTCTTGCTGCTTTTTCTTAAAAGGTATGTTTGTTTTAGGGGTTATGTTTTCTTACTAGTGCCTAGAATGTCGACAGGGCACCACTCTAGTAATATCCAAATCCTCCAAATGGCACATATACGCTTTAATAATGAAAGCTACACATGTTCCTAAATATGACTTGGCTGTTTCCTTTATTTTTTTTTTTTTTGGTTATCAAGCCACTTAATGACTCAAAAAAATCTGCAAATTGTGGCTCACAGATTACTGTTGAATAAAAGCAGATACAGATGCAGAATATTCATATTCAGCCCAGTAACCTGTTTGTCAGATAAAAGAGAGATAAAATGTTGCTCCCCACTGTCAACTAAAGATTAATTGAACATCTTGTTCTCCCATACTGACAACTGATACCACAGACCTATAACTAGACCCTTGCCTTTCTGAGGTCTGGACTGGAATTGCATGGTATACAAACCTTTTTGTGATTCTGTGCCACTTTTTGCATATTACTCAAACAAGAAGCCAAAAAAAATGTGGCATTACATGCACAGTGTCCATGTTTAAAATTTCATCCTGCAGGGCAATGTTTTTCTACTGTTTTGTCCAGCATGACTGAAACTTGAATACATCAAAGGAGACTGTCTCTTCTCTACACAAGATTCCTTTTTTCAGTGAAAGAGAATGCAAAAGGAATTATGAAAACAGGATAACAAGGTCAACGATGTAGAGACTGGTAAGGGAAGAGCCGCTACCTCCACAGGATGACAAAAACAACTTAATTCCCCTGTCAATACCAAATAAAGAGCTTGGAATATGGTGCACTATACATTAATGAATGCCAAGTGCAGGCTGATATAAAATACACTGTGTTTCAGCAGCTTGGCATTTTTATTGCAGTCACTTGTCTGTATGCCAGTTTTTCAGAGACAGCCTTGGAACCTGATAATCTTCTACATGTGCTCTAGCAGCAGAGGCAAAGAACACCATTTCTTCATTTAAAAGTGACCCTGACATAGAAAGTTACAATAATGTAGAAAAAACAAGCTAAGTGATCTCTAACCTTTTATTAAAATTCACTGAAAGGTCACTTGCCTTCATTTCTTTGCCCAATTGTGTGCCCTCTTCAACTCCAACTCTGACTTTTGAAATATCCATTCAGTATGGTTCTGTGAGTTAATGAAAAATAACCTGAAGCAACTCAGGTGTTTGGCATTTGCACCCCAAGTTACCAAAAGGCTAGTTTAGTAATTTATAAAAAGCTACATGAACATATTCTGTCAGACGTTTATACACCATGTGAGGTCTGCAAGTGGAAGAACTTAGGGTTATCTAAAAGTGCTCACTATCAAATACTTGGATGTTTTCTGCCACAGCTACCAAAGTAGAAGTATTTTACTTGTTGCATCATGACATTCTGATCTCCAACATCTACTACATTCTTAATAACAAACTAACAGATTTCTAATAAATGGTCACTAATGACTTACTAAACATATTCACATTGGGAGAATACATATGATTCAAGAGTTGATGCTCTGCTGGGACAAACTGAAGGCACGGGTCACACACTCCACAATTATTCTGTCTTAAGTTGCTCAGTAAACTTTTGGATTCAACTTTGGAAGAAAACCCCTGTCAAAACACATGATGCTAAATTAAAACTTACAGTAAATTCAGATTCTGGGACCCAAATATATTATTAAAGTATGATAGCAACCAGAACACATAAGTAGATGTGTGACAATTTTTGCCATCAGGCCGAAATTTAGTATTAAAAATTATAACCTGACTATGGGTCTTTCTAAATTAGATGATTACGTAACAAATTTATAAAGTTATCAGTGCAAATCACTGACCACAAAGATAATTAAGAGACTTATACAGTCTAAAAAATTAGTGAATGTGACAAGTAAAACTTTTCAAAGTAATATATTGGGCTGATTTTTTACAGATCAAAAAAAGGCACTCATTCTACATGGTCTTCAAGTATTTTGTGAACTGCTTTTTTGATTTGGGTAAAAAATATTTAAAACAATCTTGTTTATAGTCTCTGTTTTCTATTAGTTTAGGAAGTGCATACTCATTTTTGTAAGGTCTTATTTTAAAATTATTTTATAATGCTGAGATTTTTGATGTTGATAAAAATGGTATGAAAAACTTAGCCAAAATCTGATAATTTTATTTTTGAAAGGACTGAGACTACAACCCCTTCTCAATTAGGTCACTTGATGATCTCTACCATCATAGTATATACTCTATAACTCAGTATTTCATCTTTGCTAGAGGTCTAAAAATCTGTAAATAATTGGCTTTATAAGTCCTGAAGCCTGCAATGACAATGAAGCGTTCCGAGATTCAGGCACGAACACTGACAAATTGCTGAAACAATAAGAACAAATTAAAGGGAAAAAAATCATTTTAAGCCTTATCTTTTCGATTAGAGTGAGACAAAGGGTAGAAAGCAATTTAATCTCCCATTTATCCTTGTTTTGTTTTCTATCTTGTCAATCACTCTGTTTTGGCCAGGGCAGCCTTTCTTCTTTTCATTCAATAAATGCTTAAAAATTTGGATGCATTTTTATTAGCCAAAACCCTCCAGAGACTCAGTGAAAAATCTGTATAGCAAATTCAATGATTAAAAAGGGAGACAATTCCTTTTATCACTTACACTAAGAGTATTTTAGAGAGAACAGCATGTAAATGTGCACGAGTCAACTAAAGATGATTTCCAAGTGTGAAAATTATTCTTGTCCCTGGCAGCTGCTATGTGAGAAGTAATAAGGTCCAGAAGCCTTGCCGGGCACAACCAGTGACAAGAATATCATTACAATCCATCTGCAACCCCCAAGAGACACAAAATGCCTCGCCAATCTTTTTTTCTAAGCAAAACTAGAAATCCAAAGCAACATGTTTCCAAGCCAGGACATAGCGAGTGTCACCACGTGAACACCTCCCTGACCCCCTCAAATGGTTTCAAACAAGGGCAAGCTGAGAATACTTTTGAGAACTACAGAATTTTGGTATCACAGATTTTATAGTACATGTGTTTGCTTTGCCTGCCTATTTACTTGCTTTGTGAGGAAAGGAGTGTTAGATTTGTAAAAACGAGTGAGTCATGAACAAGTCAAAATATTTCCAGTAAACTTACTTTTGCCTGAATACCCCGAGTTAACTGAAACCAAAACATTTTGCAGACTTGTGTCAGTTTCACTGGCTCCTGATGAATCGGTGCTCCAGGCTGTGCTACATTTTGCTGAAATTGTTAGTTACAGAATCACAGAATCAACTAGGTGAGAAAAGACCTCTGATCATTGAGTGCAACATGACCAATCACCACCGTGCCCACCAGACCATGGCACTGAGTGCCACATCCAGCCTTGCATTAAACACCTCCAGGCACAGTGACTCCACCACCTCCCTCGGCAGCCCATTCAGTGTCTAATCACCTTTTCTGTGAAGAATTTCTTCCAAATGCCCAAACTAAAACTCTCGTGGGCTAGATTGAGACAACGTCCTCTTGTCCTGTTGCTGGTTTCCTGGGAGAAGAGACCAACCCCCACCGGGGTACAGCCTCCTTTCAGGCAGCTGTAGAGAGTGAGGTCTCCCAAGCCTCCTTTTCTCCAGTCTAAACAACCCCAGCTCCCTCAGCTGCTCCTCATTAAGACTTGTGCTCCAGACCCTTCATCAGCTCTGCTGCTCTTCTCTGGACAAGAGACATTTCATTCACCTTCATCTGGGGTCGAACCACCTAACTGTGGAAATCCTCACCTGACACATTTTTTCTTACTTTCATTGGCATCCACCACTGAAGACCAGCACTGTGTGATCTCTTTCCAGTGCCTGGCACCACTGGGATGAGGAAGGGCTATCTGGCTGCCAGGTTTACAGGAAGCAAATGATCATCTACTTAGGATACCTCATGTGCTAGTTATCAAATTTCTCTTCTACTGAAAGAGGGAGGGGTGGGTTTGTCATAGTGCATTTGGACTCATCCTGGCCAGCAGCCCTGGTCTTTTCTTGGATGAGCCCTGAGAATACAAAAAAAAAAAAAAAAAAAAAAAAAAAAAAAAAAAAAAAAAAAAAAAAATTGTTTCCACAGGCAAATCATCTCCTGCTCTTCCTTACTGTGAGAAATATTAAGTCACTTGCCTAATTAATATGGGTGAGTGCTGAGATATCTAAGTGCAGTTGAAGCAGAAAAAGATTATGTTGCATCTTCTTGGTTTGTACTAATCACTTGAAAAGGGTTTAATGTAATTTCCTTACTTATTGATTCAGGTGAGCCATGACTCCTAGCACATAAAAAATAAATAAAAAAAAAAAAAACAGAAGCCAAAAAGCAGCCTAGAACACCTACTGAACATTTCTGGAGCTTTACAAAGGTTGCCTCTCCGCAGAGAAAGTCAAGCTGGTTGTTAAGACCAAATGAAAATTGAATGAATATAAAACCTATGATTACAAAACAAATCTCTGAGGGTTTTGTACTCCTGTCTACAAGCTTCTCTTTCGTTATGCCAATCAAACATCAGTTATTTTTTACTAACTTCTTTTTTTAGCTAATACTTTCCAGTACTTTACTACCTTCCCTCTGCCTTTTGCTTACTCCCTCTTTCCAGATCTTTGTTCAGCATCTCTACTTTCCTTCTTTTCAAACTCCTCTTGGTATTCTGCATGCCATATCTGTGATGGTAACTCCAGAAATAATTCCACCTGGAAAAGAATATCTGCCTCTCAAGGGACAAAATAAGCATTGAACTACTTAAGTTATGACTTTAATATGTGCTTTGCTGATCCTTCCACCGCTTATTATTGCAGGACAATAAAATGATCAGACACTTGGTGTCTTCTTTGGGCATCAACCTGTCAAGGCACTGGCAAAATAGAATTCTAATGCTTTATAAATAACTTGTTTGTTGCTCACCTTTACAGGGCTTTTATTGTAATATTTCAAAAAGCCATACTGAATCTAAAGTTACTTATTTCTGCAGGACAGGACAAACCAAAGCTGTCCATCACATTTTACAGCTACAGTGATTGAAATAACATTCTAGCTAAAGTACACCAAAAAATTTGCAGTGACAGTTTATAACCAAAAAAATCACATGGAACTCGTGCTGTTGTGGTTCTCTCTGAAAGACATGTCACTCTTGCAGAAGACATCCTTGCTTCTCCTAAAGAGTCCCTCAACACAATTAAAAGCAACAGAAACCTGGAAACAAGAGAGTGAGTGGAAGAGCAAAGTTTAATATTGCTCAATGCACTACATTTGCTTGGAGTTGCACGTGTTAGCACAGGTTAGATACTGCTACACTAATATTTTCCTAAGTGCTTTCCTAAGCTTATATTTTTCAATCCCAAGTTGTTTGTGAAACAGCTTCTCCTAAACTAGTGCCCTAGGTGCAAGACAAAAAAGGACAAAAGCAGATCTACTCTGTCCTCCAAGACAGAACTAGTTTACCAAGGCATCCTTGGTTCTTATTTAGCACTGCAACTCATGCCATTTTTCAAAAGATCAATCAGTACAAGCAGAAAAAGCAAGAAAAAGAGGAAATACAAGAAACAAAGAGACAGCAAAGTCCATTGGAAATAAGTGTTGCTTCTGGATTGTCATGTCAGAGACGTCTGGAACCCAAAATACTCCTTCACAGCAAATTGCAAAAAAGCCCATATACAGAAGAATGCATTGGAACATAGAGACAAGTTAGCAAAAATGCAAAATTAGAAGCAAAATATTTATTTCATTGTGCCCAGGATATATGTGCAATTAAATTTTATGATCAACTTTCAAGATTTTCCCATACAGAATTGAAGTCAACTGACCTTCTTTCTGTCCTAACTCCTGCTATTTCCTGCTAGTTATCACAAAATAGCAGTATTCTTGCCATCATTCAAAGAGATTTCCTACTTCTTTCCACACACGAAAGAAAAGAACAAACAGATTCTTCTGGGTTTAGTGACAATTAAATGATGCAGCTGCCTGCACGGTGGCACAGGCTAAAGTAGAAGTGTGTGACTGCTATTCCCTTGGTGTTTGGAGCAGTCTTGTTTGTCTCATGCTTATCTTTGAAAGCAGGAACATCTTAAAATAAAAGCTCCGAGGGACCAATAGGGAGCTAGCTGGCAATACTCTAGTTTTGAAAACATCTTTTGAGCCAGGTTGCTCTTACTGAAGAGGACAATTAAGATTTGTAAAGTTAGGTGTAAGGTCGAGTGCTCAAACTTGCAATGACAGCACTGACTGCCTTAGGTATAGCATGTGTATTCACTTATGGGCGGGGGGGGGGGGGGGGGGTTGATGTTTCTCGGGGTTTAATCATCAGTCAAGAAATTAGGAATTTGAGGGAGGGACAGCAGATCAGGTCGCAGCCCTGGCAATACACTGCAGATAAAATGAGTCTAAATAATCAAGGGGAGGAGAATTATATTATGATGCTTCCTTTCCACCGAGTCCTGGGAGAAGGGCAGGCACCGAAAGAAGACATGCAAGTGCTCACAGAACTTCACAAAGAGGTTTTACATGCAGAGAAAATTATAGAAATTAGAGGAAATAGAAGTTGCTGCCTTTAGATAGAGAGCATGAATTTGTGACCTGCCTTGGTTAAAGAATAAACTACATGATTTAATGGCCCTCTTTGGGAAATAATTATTTATTGTATTTATGTGATTTCTGGTACCAAACTTTCCAAGCCTCCCACTACTTTTCTCACACTAATACACAGGTCCAGAGGAACTGGTACAGTCCTTCTAATCCTATTTCTCTGTTTTATTCCTGCTCATCCCATCTTCTGCTTCTTACACAAATAATCCTATCATTAATTTTCAGCATCTGCATGATGATCAGAACAACCAGGTCTTATTTATATGTCAGAGCACTGAACAATTTAAAAAGCAGTGCCAGTCAGCCCATTACACAGTTACAGTACTCCAGGATCTATACCACTTCCCATTAGGTTTGCAAATGAGATTTTGACTGCTTTGACTTACAATTCAGCACAAGTAACACGCTAATGGTGGAAAATATACTGCACACACAGTGGCACCGGGGCAGAAAGCACGCACAGTATGGAGTAATAAAAGCACAGTTTGTCACCAATCCTGTGACTGTACCTGTACTTCCATTTAGCACAACTCCCTGTGTTGCACCCAGAGCCACCTGCCCTGCTCAGCCCCAATTTGTGTCATGCAGTGTGACCGCTCCTCACGCACGGAAGCAGAGCAGCGCCCCTTGCACTGCTTCTCCAAACCAACAACAGGGACAGGAAGGACCAGTAAAGGGAAATTCCCAATGATAGCATCTTTATTTCTCCCCCATGAAGGCTCAGAGCACAGCAGAGATGTTGCAGGGTCACTGGCATACTGAAGATCTCACAACAGAAAAGGAGCACTCTTGCAAGGTGCCAAGAAGGGACAGGACTGCTTGACACCTTGTGCTTGTGCATGTAATTGGGTATCTCAGACTTAAACAGCCAGATTTTCTGCTGAGCTTTGGGACAACCAAGAAACAGATCGTACCTGCTGATGCTAATTTTACAACTGCAATGCAATCCAATCTGAGTGTACCGATTGGGAACCTCTTCCCCATTTGGTCAGAGCTGGATTTGCTAATCTCCTGGTAATAATGCCAGGCACATCCTCTCCTACTGATTCCTGGAAAGAGAACGTATGTGTCATTTATATTTATTCATGAAGATCCTCATCATGTTAGACAAAGTGGTCACAGACAAACATGCGTGTAGATATATCACGTACCCAAAAACATGGCTTGGATTTTGTCCTATATAGTCCTTTATAAATTAAAAATATCAGCTGAGGTAGGAAGATTGTGTTTGAACTCGCATCTTAAAGGCAGCTAGTACTTTTGCTCTTCATCAACTACTTTAAATATCTTCTACAAAAGCAGTTTGCCTTACTGGCCATGCATTGCAAGGAGGAGCATACTTGTGTTAAAGTCAGACAGGGGAAGCAATAGCCCTCAGAGAAAAGTTTGGCTAATATTCACCTTTCTAAAAAATGTCCTGTCATTTGACTAAGGGACATAAACTTCTAACAGAGAAATAAAAAAAAAAAAAAAACAACTGAAAGTTAAATTTTAACCAAGTTAAGTACTTTAAGAAAAAAGCAAATCCTATAGTGTAGTAAATCCCTCTTCCTCACAGAAAAAAAAAAAAAAAAAAAACAAACAAACAAACAAAAAAAAAAAAAAACCAAAAAAAACCCTCATTCGTGTGTCCCGTAGGAGTCAATGACAGCTCAAGGCTTGACCTCGGCAAGCTGTCAGCCTCCTGAAGAGAGACGGAAAACTGCGTAAACCGCGCTGCGGCGGCTTCTGTCGGCGGGGCTTTTGATGCAGGCGTCGAGACCCGTGGGCGAGCGGCTGGCGCACCTTTGGAGCCGCAGAAGTTTTTCCACGCGGAAACAAACCTCCGGGACCACGACCCGCGCCTGCCGTCACGGGGGTGCCACCGCCGGGCGCGGGTCACCGCACCGCCCGCTGCCCCACGCTCTGCCCTGAAAGCCCCGTGAGGGCCGTGGGGCTGGAGAGAGGCACGAAGGAGAGATGAGATGTCCCCTCCTCCCCCAAATTCGCGGTCCTGCGGCCTTTCTGTGCCCAGAGGCAAGAGGGGCCGGGGCGAGCTCCCATCCCGGGGCTCCGGTGCGCGGCGCGGCGGGCGAACAAGCGGGAGAGCCTGCACGGCGGTCGGGGCGTGGGGAAAGTCGGCGGGGAGAAGCGGAAAACAAATAAGTAAAGACGAAACTCTCCTCCTGAAGGCGGACACATTGTGCACAGTTTTCCTGCGACAGCGGGCCTGGTCCGACAGCCCCAGTACTCGGCGCCCGCCCCCCGCCCCCCGAGCGCCCCGGCACCGCTGCGGGACGGCGGAGCGCCCCCGGCCCGGCCCCGCACGCCGGCCCCGCTCACCTCATGGCCCAGCTCCGCGGGCGCCGCCCGCTCCCCCAGCGCCGGGCCGGGGAGCGCAGCGGCGGCAGTGGCGGCTCCTC
This sequence comes from Sitta carolinensis, assembly GCA_032173965.1. Classification (NCBI taxonomy): domain Eukaryota; kingdom Metazoa; phylum Chordata; class Aves; order Passeriformes; family Sittidae; genus Sitta; species Sitta carolinensis. The sequence goes on along the minus strand of JAVUNC010000004.1, from coordinate 61,080,790 downwards.
CCGTCCCCGCGGCGGTGCTCGGCCCCGGGAGACGTCTGGCGGCGGCGGGCGGGCCGGGGGAGGGCGGGCCGAGGGGCGGCCGCGCCGCGCCCCCTCCCCGCTCCGCCCTGCTGTGAGCGCCGGCACGGCCCGGGGGGCAGCGCCGCCGGGGCCCGGGGGGCTCGCTCTGCGGGAAGCTTGTTCGCAGGGCAGTGAGGGTGCCGCGGCCGTCCGGCCGCCCATACTGCCTCAGCCGTGGCCGCCGACTTGTCCGTGCTTGTGAGGACCCACAGAACGTCCTGACCTGCTCTGCTGGTGGTTAACGACTTCCAGCAGCATTTAGAATGTCCTGCATACATGTCACGGTCTTGCTTCCTTTATTTGGGGTTCAGTTGCAGGCTTGCACCCCAGCAAGCCGAAGGGGAAGGCAGTGAGTGCACATCCCCTGAAGCGACCAGTGGCTGTTTCTTGTCACGGGTCAGCCCCGAGGAGATGATTCCACCTTCCCCGTTACCACCAAGCTGGATGGGACTTTGAGCAACCTGACCCAGTGAAAGATGTCCCTGCTCATGGCAGGCGTGGGATTGGACTAGATGATCTATAAGGCCCCTCCCAACTCAAACTACTCTGTCATTCTACCAGCCAGTGTAGATTGCACTAGGTGATTCAAGTGTTGTCCTCAAGCTCTAAATGAGTAAACTTTGCAAAAAGTTCGACGCCGCTGGGGTTGAGCAGAGGAGGGAGGTTCAGACGGGTGTCAGCAGTGCAGGGTGTGCAATGTGCAGTGGGTGACAGCAGCAGTGTCCTTCCCCAGCCGTGGGCTGTCCTGCCCTCTAGTGCCTGCAGCGCCCGCTCCCCCGGCCGCTCTCGGCTCCCACCCAGGAGCTGCGGACCCCCCTGCACCCCCCGCGCCCTGTGGGTGCAGAGCTGTCCACCCTGCGGCCCTACCTGCCCGCCGGGACAGCTGTGCTGGGAACACCGACCCAACAACGCCACGGTGTTGCTGCAATGTAGCACAGACGTATTTCTGTGCCCAGAATTTCCCACCCGGGGAACTGGCCTGCGAAGGGACAACTAACTACGCGTGGCAGTGAAGGCACATTTTGTCAGTCATGTTCACTGCTTCCAGTGAACTGGCAGCAAAGGATGCTTATAAAGAAATCCGAGACTGGACTCAGCTTGTAGCTCCAGCACCTCACCTCCAGGAGGGGCTCCAAGAGAGGATACTGAGGAGGATTTTGCAGAGGCAGAAATTCCCAGGGGCAGGTAACTCTTTGAAATGACAAGCCTGAGGAACAGCGGCTTTGGCTCTATTACCAGCTGAGATGTCCATTCATGTTTGTGAGGAAAGGAAAGACTAACACGAGTCAAAAGCAATTTATTTAATTGCTGTAGTAACTACCTTTCAAAATAAGGAAAGTGAGGAAATATTGTTCCAAGAACATTATCAAAGCACTTGGAAAGGTTATTATGATGCTTTCAACATCCTTCTCATGACCTTTTAGCACAGGGTGTGGGACAACATTACTTTTCAACTGTAATCCTCCCAGGTTTTGATGGATTGGATTGTGTAAAAGGGGATAGAATTTCGGTACCATTCATTGCACTAGTAACTTCTCTCTTGATTCCAGCAGCCTGAAATCAGCAATTCCAGCATAGGGAAAATATGTTTTAATGCTCTATTGCTTAGGTTCATCCTTCAACATGGCTGGGGCACAATACCTGTAAATAGAGAGGAATTAATTCCTCATTTCTAAGCCACTGGTCTCCATTTAATTGATGACTTTCCTGTTTGTTACTCAGTTTCCAGATCCGCTGTTCCTTCTTGACCTTCTAACTGAGAAGAGGTGAAATCTGAAGGCTGTTCCTCAGCAACAGGTTGGTCAGCTTCTTCTTCCTCTGCAACTGGTTGGTCAGCAGCATCTGCCTCACCAGACTCCTGGGGAGCTGCATCTGCTGCCCTGGGCTCTTCAGCAGGTGCCTCTGTCTGACCAGATCGAGGTGGGTGGCTAAATTCATCTAAGCGTTTTTCAACCACCATACGAATCAAGGCTGAAACAGAGTTAGACACAACCATGGAGGAAAAACCCTATAATTTGATATTTATTTTTTTTTATATATATATTACTGACCTATAAATCCTTAAATAGGGAAAGAACCCTGGAAATAACTCTAAAAGTGAAGAAATACCTAAGAACTGGAGCAAGACAATGGTATCTGGTTAAAAACCTAAAGGATTTAACAAGAATATGATAGATACTCTCATCAATATTGTATCCTGCAGCACCATTCTCCTCAGGATGTTTATTCAGTAGTCATATACAATATTTTTTTTCTTAAAAGAAGAGAAATTTCCCTTCCTTCTGAATACCTACATGAAGAAGTGATCCTTGAGTGTACATACTGGCACATGTATCAGCATAAAATATCTAACACGCCAGCTGTAATTGTCCAAATCGTATTAGACCTTAACAAATAAAATTTAGGGCCCTGATTAAACTAAAAATAAAGCAAAGGAAGCAAACACAATTGTTATACAAACCCAAAATCCCAGCAAGATGAAAACTACAGGAATGAAGATGTAATGCAAGTGTAAAAAGTGATTTGATCTAGGAGCACGCTGCTGGGTTCACATACAGGACACTTGTGTTTCTACACAAGATAGAATCCAGGTTTTTCAGGTGTTTCAACTACAGCCTCTGAACTAATAAAAGAGCACAAATATTTAGCCTGAACTAGACCAAAGAAGACTATTATTTCAATCTATTTCAAAAGCAAGGACATGATTATTGACTGATAAGGAGGTAAGCCCTTGTTTTGATGAAAACTACTGGTCACCTCACTTCTCAGTCAGCCATGGCCTGCCATCATCCCCCTTTCATGCAGGAGAATAATCCACAGTTCTGGGAGCTTACACAAGCAAATTAAGACACTTTCATGGTATACATGTGGCAGTACACAAGATGGACTTTTCTGTTCCCACTGGCACAATCAGGTGCACTACAGAGAACACTATAGGAGTGGTGGCTGTGTAACACAGAGGAAGTAGAAGCTTTATAGCAGAAAAAAAAGAATTCTGTTCTTTAACCATTCTGTTCCTGACGTATGTGTTGTATCTCACAGTATTAACAAACCTCAAACAGAATAAAGTCAGAAGAGAGTGGACAGTGCAGCATGACTGACACTTCCATTGTTTCAGTTGAAAATCAGTTACCTAGTTGTATGTAGTAGTAGTTTTCCAACATTAAAACATGTTAATATACTAAAAAAACCCAAACCAAACCAACAAACAAACACAAACAAACAAAAACCCCAACACAAAAAAAAGTGGGTACTAGGAGTTTTTCCTAAAATGACACTTCCTACCTTAACCTACAGTGACCATATAAAAATGGCATTTGTTCTGACCAGCAAGAAAAAAAAAAAAACACTCAAGAACATCAGCAGCCCAGATTACATTCCAGGATTTGGTAACTTACAGTCAAGCATTGTCCTTCCCAGCACCTTCTTCTGTAGTGTTTCTTCCACTTCTGACATCAGCCATGGAAGGAATTCTGTCTCAATATCTGTAAGAATTTAGCAGGAAGAAACAAAGGGAAAATATCACTTCGATGACCAACAGGACTTGGTGGCTGTTTTTATTTGCTACAATAATTAAGGGATGAACCTCTCTGCCAAAAGGCACTTGCTTTGTAAGAGTCAGACGAAATCTCTCAGATGTTGTTTGGTTTCTTATCTCTAACCTTTCTTACTGAGGTTCATGATCATTATAGATTCAGAGCAGAGTCCTCTCAGTTGCAGTTATTTTCAAAGAGGCCTGGCACTCTTGAAGGGCTTAGCACAGATGAGATATACAGTCATGTTCTAGCGAGATCCAAATAACTATCCTGAACAAGTCAGAAAAATAACATTTTCTGCCTTGCTTTCCAAAGACATTTGGCTTCTGATCTGCTGAAAGCATTTGTTCTGTCTAAGGAGCTCTTGCTTATTTATATATGTCTAAAATGATACTTCTTTTGCGGTCCACTGTGACCCCAAAGCCTGCCCTATTTGCAAAACACACTCAGTTTCTGCACTGACCCCATGATTTACCCTGGAGAGAGTGTAACCATTCCTGAGATGATCTGTGCCCATGTGGAGAGTGGTGAAGTGGGTTGCAGCAAGGTAGCTTATAAGAAATGCTGCTAATTCTAACAGCTTGGAAGTCACTGATATACAATTCCAAAATTATTTTCAGGGCCTAATTCTAATTGCCTAATTTCTCCCTTGCTCTGATAATCATTAAAAAATATCAGAATGACATACTGATTTCTTTGTCTGTTCTATAAAAATACATGTACTTTAATTTGGATATATCTCTCTCCCAATCCTAACCACCTGTTTATTTCTCTCTAGTTCCAAAGTATCTCTTCTCTTGTCACACTGTCAGCTCTTGCTTATTCTTCACTGTTTGTACAGATAACCAATAATGGTTTTTGTGTTCAGCCACAAATGTGAATGAATAAAGCCTTATGACATTATTGTAAATAATTGGATAATATGCTGTTTCATGGTTGTTTTGAGCTTTGTATTACTTTGCTCACATATTTAAAAAGAAAAAAACAAAACAAACCTCTTTCTACAGGGTCATAAAAAAATCCACTCTCATGAAGATTGTTGAAGACTGAAGGAATGAGATCAGCTAGGAAACGCTGAGCGAATGCCCGAGCTGCAATTTTCTCTGCAGTCTCTTTTTGTTTCCGCAGCTTTTCCAGGTGCTCCAGTCTGCGACGTTCCTGTCAAGGCAATTATGCATGTAGAACTTAGAGGCTGTTAGCTGTGACTCCTCTGATCTAGACATTGAAGAATTATCACAGTGTGTGTCCCATAAATAGCAAAGATAGTAAAAAGTACAGACAATTATGATCTCTACCTGGTATTGGCAGCCTCTCACTTCCACTGAAATTCCTCACATGAAAGAGTGCTTGAAAGCAAGTTTGTACTTAATCTATGGAGTATTAAAATACCTGAAATTATAGTGAAGCATATTTCTGTAGTGTTCCTTTTCTGATTTTGGCAAGTCTGTAAAATAAGGGTATCACAGCTGGTCAAATGAAACCATTCTCTGATACCTTAGTAATGTCGGCTCCGCAGGAAGGGGCCTGAGAGGTATCAGGCCAGGATAGCCGGGTCTACCCCAGAGAGGTACTCTCCTCAGAGAATGCCTTCCAGGGAGCCAGCGGCTTTCCCTCGGCTAGCCTGGGGGTGCCTTAGCAGGGTAGTAGCCACGGCGGGCTACAGTGAATTCAGCTCTGTGAGTTCAGCTCAGTGAATTCAGCTCAGTGATCCTGCAAGGCAACCCCTTTACAGCCAGCACGGAGAGAGAGAGATGAGGGACTCGTATGGCCATTCCGCAGGGGGTAATTTATTGCCAAGTACCCAACGAAGGGAAGCCAGGGACGAGAAATCCCTGAAGTCTGGGGGAAAATACAGAGTTTTTTATAAGGGTACAGAGGTGGGTGTGGGGGGTTACAAACCAATGGGTTCCAACAGATCTACATAAAATCCCTCAAAGAATCGTGGGTCTCCGTAACCAAAAAGTGTTCTCCTTATCTAGGGGGTCTGGAATTTGTTGTTGTGCAATGCTCCTTATCTCTTCAGGAGGCCCGCCTCCCCATCCCAGGGGCCTCCCTCCACGGCAGTGCCGTGGCGGGCCTGCCAGATCCCACACCTTAGTATATATTAATCTTAGGAAATTTTGCTTTATTATAGCAGATCAAGCTGATTATTTGCCTTGGAATGCAATGAAGTTGGGTTAAGTATTTCCGAAACTTTTTCTCTTTCAATATTATATCCTACTGCATATACAAAAAGATTAAAACTCAAATTTGTTCAGGAAAACGTTAGAAAACACAATTATACAAGGCTGATGAATAGTAAGTAATTAAGACTTGCCTCTTCTGTTTATTCCTATTTACTAAACATTACTAATATAGCATAATACTTTGCAATCCTGAGATGTACATGTGCACACAGAGTAGAGCATGCATTATGTGTGAAAGATCAGGAGGTGTCTCTCTTACTTCCAAGCACTCTACTTATTTAGCACTTATTATTAACAAAAAGGCTTAACAAACAGCTGCACCAGGTATAGAATAAAATGCTGTTGGTTTTGGCCTTTTGACCAGGTGTCCAACTACACCCAGTCACTCAAGCATGACTGCTCTAAACAAACACAACAGTGTGGTGCTTTTCTATGAGAGCAAGTGGCAGAGTGCAGCTGTATGTCATCAAAATACTTTAAAGTATATCAAAGCTGACAGTACCCTTCTGGGCATGCCCAGCTTATACTACAGCCTGTTGTTCAGTGCTGGAAATGTTTTTCTCCCTTCTGACAGCATTCAGACAGGTTTTGCCCTTATGAAGTCTTACCTTCTCCTCCCTGATTCGCCTGTCCTGCTCTTCCAAGCGCTGCAGTTCAGCCAACTCTGCATTACGCAGCTCTGCAAAGGCACGCTGATGTGACCACAGCTGGGCCAGCTCTTCTTCCTCCATGACTTCCAGCAAAGCTTGCTCGACTGTTTTCCCAACCAGCACTTCCAGGATCGGCTTAACTTCAATGTCAAAGTCAAACAACTGAGGATGGGAGTCAGAGAAACAGAGATAAATGTCCCTTGATCACAATTACTCTTAACAAGGATGGGCAAGGAGAAAAGGAGGATGAACAAAGCCCTTGTACTGAAGTCAGGCTGGAGAAGTGCAGGTGAGGGACCACTGTCAGCTAAGGCAGAGAGAATCATGAGTGCTGCTGGGGACCAAGTGGTGAGTGGGCGGGTCTGAGACAACACATACCCTCCCACAGCCCCTGTGTAGACTGCCAGGGAGAAGCTGAGCATTTGCCTGGACCCTGTTTCTGTGTTCCCAGTCCCTTCTTGGGCTGGACATGTTTTACAGGAGAGAGCATTTCTCAGCACTGTATCACTTAGCTGAAAGCAGTAGAACCAGTGCACATGGAGACCTATCTTCCTTAATTTCTCACTTAACCTCACAGCAGACATTGGTGACTTGGGTCTGGGGTTTTTTGCATGTTCTGTGAGGATTAGTTCCTTTCTGTTTCTACTTCAGTTTTGCATCAGAAATGTGTTTAGTATGGGAGACATATTTTGACCGCACTTGTGGACCTGACTTCATACCTCTCCTTCTTCTATTTGCGTGGCCACATCCTTTCCTGTTTTGGCTGGTATGAAGAGTGGAGTGGGTGGTCTGTCCAAAAAGTCATCTGTTTGACACTCTCCATCAACCTCTATTATCTGATCACTAATCTCTTCCAAATACAGTTCTAGAAACAAAAGTACAATGAATAATCAAAGTGGGATTCCTTTTATTTGAGCTTTCAAATGTTTTTGACTACTCTACATTCTGAATTACATCCAAAGAGTGCAATAAAATGTTTTCTATAAAGTTAGAAAAAAGGCCTCTCAAAACATAGGTCAGTTTGCAATGGTCATCTAATGCTGTGTTCTCTGTAATGTCAGGTGTGCTTCATGGAAGTGATTCCCAAAACGGAAGTTCACCTTAAGCAAAAGTTTTAAAACCTTCAGTTTTAAGCATATATGAAATTTCTCTGATTATACTGAAAATGGAAGGAATAAATGAAGCAGTGTTGACTAGGGCTCAAGAATGTACACTGAAAAATAGACCTTCTGGGAACACGTCACTAGTTAAACAAGTTTAGAACCTCTGATTCTAAACTGTGTGATTCTACCAACTTCATCACCAATTTAACAAGTGCATATAGATCAGCAAGCTTGTGTTTCCAGATAGATATTTTTAAAAATGCATCCTTTTACCTGTCTGCACATAAACGTGTTCTCTGCCCTCCACAGGCTCCGGTGTTCTTGGTTGAATTTGCTCTTGTGTAAGCTTTCTGGCCAGTAGTTGTTTCTGTGCTCTCCTCCACCTTTTAACCTCAAGGGTGCTGGGCTCAGTACTCTGAGCAGGGTGAAGAAGGAAAAAACCCACAAAGCAGAATACACTTTGTACTTGAAAATGATACTCAATTGCCTCTACAGAAAAATGGATGTTGCTCTTTGATTTCAATGCTACCTATCTAGTATTTTGGATTTACTTTCCTGGGTCCTGGCCCTAAATTTTCAGTTGGCTTAAAGACTGTATGGCATGAAATTAATAAGTTATGCTAGCTGCCTACAGGCACGTAATAATGGTATCTCATACTAAAAGTAAGAATTAATTAATTTCTTATTCGAAAGTGAATATTGTATGCAGGACTTTGCTAGATAAAGTATATTAAAATGGTATGTTCCCAAATTTTGAGAGGTCAAATGGACTTAAGTCCAGTTATCATATAATGAACAGAATTGTTTGCTAGATAAAAATTACAGGACCAACTACTGCTGATGAAACAAAAGAAACACGTAATAAATTTAAATTCAGTATTCTACTTATGGATTGGGATAAACATCAGCTTTGCACTTCTTAAACGAAACTTATGTAAAATTCACTCTAAGAAATGGCTACTGAACAACATAAAGCTATTTTCAAGCAGTAGCTTTTAAAAATACAGACTGCTTTAAATTCATATATGATCAAATTATCTATGTAGAAATATTCTCTGAAAACAAAGTATCACATTTAGGTGGGACTCTGAGCAACGTGGACCAGGGGAGGATGTCCCCGCCCATGGTAGGGGTTGGAACTAAATCATCTTTAGGGTCCCTTTCAACCCAAACCATTCTAAGACTCTGTGACTTACTATTATATCAGGATATAGCACTAATGCAAACAAAATACTTTGGCATCCTCACAAGCAGCTTTTGCATACAGCTGGACCATTTAGCTCTGCTTCTGTGGTAGCATAAACCAAAGTCTACCCCACGAGTCAATTTCCCAAGAGCTGTAATTCTCCCTAATGACACCTTGCATATGATAACAGATTATCGAGTAATGACTTGTGCTCAGGACCATTACACAAAAGAAACGGAGAAGGAAAATAAAGGCATCAGGTACTTGATGGGGGGGTGAAAGATCAGGACTGCAGAATTGTCCGAATAGAAAAAGTGCTCTAAAGAAGAGCTGGAAACAGTCACAGGCTGGTTTAACTGATCAGCCTGCGACTACGTGAAACACTGAAATTAAAATTACAGCTTCGGTAATTAAAATTATAGATGAAGAACAGCTTTGCTGCTCTACCTGTGACTTTCCAACGAAACTCTAACGACACCCCATACCTGCGGCGGGGGAGGCCGGACGGACAGCACGTTTCCGCGCACCACTCTCGGGTCCACCATGATGTTGCCATAGCGCACCGGGACCTTCTCCCTGCGGCACAGCACAGACAGCGCCGGCTGCGGCATCCCCCCGGCCGGCGGGAGAAAGGCAGGGCGGCGGGGGCCGCGCTCCCCGGGAAGGGAGCCGGGCCCACGGGAAAGGCGCGGGGCCCGGCGGCGGACAGCGGCACTCACGTCTCGGCGGCATTGGACTCTCGGTACTTGGGTCGGGGCAGCAGGGAGCGGGGCTGGCTGCAGAAGCTGTAGCGGCCGTCGTCGGGCGCGGCCTGCCCGGGCGCTCGGAGGGGCACCATGGCGGGCTCCGTGCCGCGGCCAACGCTCCCGGTGACGGCGTCCGTCTCCGGGCAACGCGCGGGGCTGGCGGAACGGCTCGGGCCGGCGGGCTCCTTAAGGATCGCCCGTGCGCAGGGACACCTCCCGCTAGACCAGGGTGCTCAGAGCCCCATCCAGCCCCACCTCGAACACTTGCAGGGTGCGGAATGCACAGCCTCTCTGGGCAACCTGCTAGAGTGCCTCACCGCCCTCCCTGCCAACAACGCCTTCCTGATATCTCACCTAAATCTTCCAGTCTGAATGCATTCCCCCTTCTCCTGTCGCTACACGCCCTCGGAACAAGCCCCTCTCCAGCTCTCTTGCCGGCTCTCGGGCGCTGGCGTGCCGCGCTCAGGTCACCCCGGGGCCTCGCCGGTCGCGGCGCGGCTCCCGAGCCCGGGAGGCGCCGGGAGAGCAGCGCCGTAACGCAGGGCGGGCCCGGCCGGGGCAGCGAGCGCCACGGGCCGCGGGCTGTCACCGTCCTGCCGCCGCGACCGCGGCCCGGGCACGCGCGGCTCTCCCGGGAAACGCGCCCTGCTGGCACCAATCTTGCGGAGATGGAGGTGTGTTGCATCGCCAGTTCGTTTTGTTAAGCGGGCGCCAGCTGGTGTCTCACTTTTTGGGAGAATTTCTCACTCACCTGATGTGTTCACTGGTTGAATAGCAGTGACTCTTTATCTCTGTGAAACGCTGCTACCTCCTGAGTTACCAGTTCAATGCAAAGGTCTCTGCAGGTCTATAAGTGACAAAGCCATGTCCAGAAGAAAAAAAAAGGCAGCTTTTTTCCCTTGCTTCCTTTTATGCTGTTTTTTTGTTTGTTTGGGGGTTTTTTGTGTTTTGTTTTGTTGGTTGGTTTGGGGTGGATTTTTTGGGGGTTTTTTTTTGGTTTTTTGTTTTTTTTGGTTTGGTTTGGTTTGGGTTGGGTTTTTTTGTTGTTGTTTTTTGGTTTTTGGGTTTTTTAGGGGTGTGGGGTTTTTTTGGTTTTGTTTTGTTTGGGTTTTTTTGTGGTTGTTTTTGGTTTTGTTTTTGTTTTTGTTTGGGGTTTTTTGTTGTTGTTTTTGATTTTGTTTTTGTTTTTTCTAAAAATACCTGGTGAGTTCTGGAACACTTTGTGTTATCACAAGACCGAGTGGAACAGGATCCAAAACCACATTGATTGTAATCAGATTCCTGCCCTTTGTTGCCTCCTTTATCTTACAGTAGCAATGGCTTATTCACATATTCTTTGGAGGATTTTCTTGGACCTGCACAATCGCAGTGCCAGAGGTACTGCCTGGGAAATGGGCCTAGCTAGCAAGGAATGAATAGTCCATCTTCCATATGGCAGATAAGAAAGGTCTTTTGAAGTGCCTCAGCTGACTTGAAAGCTGCAGAATGAGGGCTTTATCTCCTTCCATGTTTGCTGTGGATCTGTTAAACAGCCTTGAACATACTTGGTTTTTTGTTTGTTTTCATGAAAATTTCCTGGCATTGCACCATGCCTTAATGGCATGCCCTTGGCTTTCCTTTTTTGGATGTGAAACAAGTTTATTCACAGCAAAGCAAATGTGAAGGTGTCAGTGTGTAGTAACAGAAGATGTACACCCACTGTTTCCTGCAGCACTTGGGATGCATCTGTAGCTAGTGAATGACACCTTGAAATACAATATAAGGGATCTACAGTGCTGAGCCTGGTCTTCCTGGGGCTCTAGCTTGGATGTTGCTAGACTGGGAGACCTTGTGCCACACAATACAATGCTGAGCAGACTAGCTGAGTCCAGTTTCCACCATCCTAACTTTCTGTAGCATTTAATAATTAAGAAGGGAAGGAGACTTATGGATCTAGGCAGTGCTTAATTGTCAAAAAGGAAAGGGAGGGGCATAATGCCTTGCTAGAGCATAGTCTTCTGTCTGGAGGAGGACCATGGCTGCTTCAAAAATCACAGGAATGCTTCCCTGGTGTAAAACTGTGTAATTACATGAAATTTGGGTTAGATCTTTTTTTCCGTGGTCCTGAGATGGAATTTTCATCTGTGATTCTTACCCCCTTAAGCCTGCAGTTAAAGGCATGGGTCTCCCAGTCTTGAAAGTGACTCTATTTGAGGCTAAAATGCCATTGCTTTCAAGTAGACATCAAAGAATCACAGAGCAATCTAGACTGAAAAGGACTCTGAAGGTCTCTAGTGTAACCCTCTTGCCTAAGCCAGGACAAATTCAAAGATAGATCAGATTGGTCAGGGCCTTCTCCTGCCAGCTTTTGAAAATCTACAGAGATGGAGATGCTTGAAATAGCCTTGAAAATCGCAGAAATGATCATGCTACTGCTAATCAATGCCTTGAGATGTCTGATGGAAATACAAAAAGCACAGGCATGGAGAGCTGTCAGTGTGATTGCAAAGATGAAAACATCACAGAGCCCGTGTGAGGTGTATGTGTGCTATTTGTCCTGATGCTGTGAGAGAACAATTAATAGAAGTGCCCTGAAATAGAAACCTGTCTCAACTTGCAGTGAGGTGATCAGAGAGAATTAGCAAATACTGTGTCAGTATTTTATTGCTGGTGTCTTCCAGCCCTCAGGTGGTGTCTTTGCTTCTGTTCATGGGTGCTGGGCTCAGTACATCAGAGATAAACAGGCCTGGTCCCCACAGGGGAGATACTCAGCTTTAAAAACTATAATGTGCCAACCTGGGAGTTTCGACAGATGAGAGACACAGAAGGAAAAAAAAATATTGGAGATAAACTTGAGTTCTTCTGGTGACATCAATATTTTTTAATAAGGGTTGTTAATAATGATATATAAACATTGATTTAAAAAAAAAACTGAGATCCTATCGCTCATGTCTTCAACCCAAATTACTAAACTTCCTTTTCTGTAGCAACAGAGCTTCCTCTTGGCTCTGATTCTGAGTTTGTGGGGTTGAGCAGGACTGGAAAGTTTCAGTTCTCAAGACCTTAATTTCTCCAACACTAGTGAAAAAACAGAATTTATTAATCATGGTTTCCAGCCAAAATTTAAAATGCTGTTTTCCCCTACCACTTCATCTCTGACTCTTGGTGCCATTTTCCCTAGGCTGCCTTTCCTCTATGTGCCCCACAAGCTTTGTTTTTCAGTGTGCCTGCTCTCGGGGCTGCATTCTTGCCTTTTGCCACCATGTGCTTTCAGAGAGAGTGACTAGAAAGAATTATGAAGGGATGATAAAACACCTTAGAGAGTGGAGCACACTGAATTTTAAACTGACATTCATTACACTGCCAATGGAAAATCAATTGTTAATGACCTTTCTATTTAAGCTCATATAGACTGTGTGCTCCTATCCTGCTCCAGCCTCTTCTTACCTCTCCCTGCCTTGAACAGGGCTCTCCTACTCCATCTTTTTGCCCCAGGAAACTCTGCCTTGTTTTGCATCTCCCTGTATTGAGGGCAGTTGTTCAACTGCACTAGACTTGAAGAGTAAGAAACAAGACAGATGCTTCTGCTGTTTCTTCACTGTAGTCTTGGTGTTTGTCCATCCTGATATAAATTGACCTTTATCACATCTCTGGGAGGCAAATCAGTATCACCTGTGCTTAATTTGAGTTAAAGTGCACAGTCCAAAAACTGCACTGGGTAGGAGGCCTTTTGGAAAAAGCAGACCTGGGTGTTGAATACCCTAACTACTAGTCTCTGGTTTTTATCTCCCTGATGACCTATGGAGAGCTAGTGGCTGCTCTGCTCTTTGTCATACCCAAGGACTTCTCAAATGCCATGTCTTCTGGTGTCTGTAACTCACAAGATGGGTGTGCATCTCTGTATTGTATCATGTAACATTGTGTGCTCCTCAGAGTACAGCCCTGCAAAGCTGTTGAATGATGCTGTGGTTGCTTTCCCACCTGGTCAGCAGTTTTGCTGAAGAAATCCAGTAGGAGAATCACAAGTGCACTGGTGCACTTGCCTTTATAATGGAGAGAGAATTACATGGCCCAAGACTGCATCAAGCATGTGGAAGAACAGAAAAACCCCGAATCTCTGTTGTAAGAGCGACTTCTCTGATCACCTGATTTGGAAACTACTTGGATTTGGCATTAATAATTTTTTTTTTAAAATACACTTTTATCATTTTCAGCATAACCTGTGCAGGGTTTGAATATGAACTGTTGCATTTGTTGAGGAAGTTGGTGGGATGTTTGTGGGTTGTAGGAAGGAAGAGTTTTGAGCAGCCGTTGGATCAGTTCTGCAAATAGACTTGTTGGCTGAAGAGCATGTTTTGTTTAGAAAGTGTGAAACCCTTCATAGAAACTTTTACATATTATTACCTTGCAGAGGAAGCAGAGCTCAAGAGTCAGCTGTGTTTAGAATTTGTGAACTGTTTGTTCAGATTTATGTGCTGACACCTCAGGTTAGAAACAGAAAATAATCTGTGTATTTCTCTCCCTTTGTAGAAGAACAGGTAGAACTTGGAATGGGTTGCACTCAGAAGTGAGATTTAAATGGATGAATTTATCACAGTGAATGGTAAAGACTGATTAAAGCAATAAAAACAATGTATTTATAGAAAAAATATTATTAGATAATTAGGATTTCTGAAAACAGAGAGACAGAAAAACCAATTGTTTACCTAGCATCCACAGGGACTTGCACACATCTATGTATATGATAGTCAGCCATCCATATGAGGATTATATCACTTCTCCAGCAGTGGTTGCCCTTTTCCCATGGATCTTTCTCTCTATCATTGTCAGACTTTTTATTTAAAAATTGCTCTCTCTTTTAAATTTTTAGCTTTCAGAAGATCCTCTGGAGTTTTCACTCTGTTCTGATGACACATGTGATAAGGACTGACTGCTAACAAAATTCAGAGAAAAATGTAACCAGAACGCCTACCCAAGGTGGGTTTCCTTTTCCTGTAGTCAGAAATTGTCCTCCTGGAAACACATGATAGCCACACTAACTGTGGTCTGACTCATGCTACCAGAGTAGCATTATGTTCTTATTTGTTCAGAGTTCACCCCTGTGATAGCCAAGGGGCCTCACTGGAGTAAAAAGTAATATTCTCTTCTCAGGTTAAGAGACCTGCCTGGGTACAGTGGGAAGCTGAAATTGTCACTTGCAGTTTATGAACAAGGAATGAGTCAACTTGGGAATAACCTGGTGTGGTGCTGCAGCAAACCACTTGGTCTTCTGTGATGTATCAGCACCAAAATCAGAACAGTCAATACAGAAATAAGAACTCCTATTCCCAGATAAAAAACAACACAGATGGGGTTTTTACCAGCTGTGATACTTCATGCTGTAATTGGAGACATTTGTTAGCAAGATTACAAGAGGAACAATTACGTAAAAACTGTCTATATAGAGCTCCCTACAACAGGGAACTGAGCTATGAAGCACTGATTTTATTATTAGCTTTTAACATCAGTATTAGCTTTTTAACATTAAAGTATACATAACCCAAGCAGAATCCCCAAACTATCCATTTTGGCTTTAGTGTTATGAGAAATTATAGATCTAGTTCTAAGCAAAAGGCTGAAGAGATACAATCCCATTGCAAAAAAAAACTCCAAAACAAAACAACAAACAAATAAACAAACAAACTCCAAAGTTCTTGGCTTCATTATAAATGTCAGAATTGTGGACCACAGTCACATCCTACAGAGTGGTTCATTCTCAAAAAGCAACAGACTTATGGGTGACCAACAGGATGCTCTACTTTTCCTAATACTACCTGTCAATGCAGGGTATGCAATCTTGTCCACCAGTTACATGATGTCCAAAGAAGATTTCAAATCCTACTTCATCAAACTGGATACAGTATAAGGAACTCTGAAGAGCCAAATGCAGGCAGACAAAAGGAAAAGCCAGCTGTCTGTATTGTAAAGTGGTAAATATGAAATACAAAGTGTGGGCAACAAGGCTGGTATAATTCTGTCCACTAGTATTTTTGCCATGGGTTTGTACCAGCAAACATTGCATCAGTATTACATCTTGTGCCTGGGGTACACAGATAGCAATCATGGAAGGAAGATACAGAAGAAAGATCTTATGTAGAGCAGTGGTTCTGTTCTGTGACTGTGTCCACTAAAGGGCTTTCTTGGGTTATGTTGAGGCAGCTATCACAGAAAGTGACCATGGCAGTAACAATTCTCTTGTGCATCATTGCTAAGTGGCTAGAAGTTGTTCTTCCTCAGATGTGAATTCATTATCTCTTTAGTTTTCACAGTTCACAGAAATAAGTTCCCTTCAGATAAGAGCTTTGAGAAGAGGTCAGACAGGTGAGAAGGCTTCTCCCCCAAGACCTTGCTTGCAGAGGCAGAAAAAAATTTCCTGACAATGCCTGTTCTCTGAGAACACGAGCAAATTGCTGAAGATATCACTTTGCATCATAATTTGTGCATTACTTTCATGAGGCACAGGGGCAACGGCTTAATTTGATTCATTATTTCACCTTAACCTAGCTCCAATGTCCTTCTATCATAGCTGACAGCCGGTATTTCCACACAACAAGAGATGTGCAGACCACTTGCTGAAATCCTATGGACCTGTGTCCATGGAAGGTTCATCCCAAGGCTTTCCATGGTTACAGCTGTGAATTGAGGTCATCACCAGACTTTATGAATTCTGTATTTTATTTTTTTTTTAGCTTGCTGGGAGTTTCCTTCTCTCATTCTGATTCTCTGTGTTTACAGAGATTAAAACAAAGCAGGGCATATGGGTGGGACTGAGACTAGATAAATTTTGATGGGGCTAATTACAATAACAACCAGTGCATAAGACAGGAAAATGTGGAAAAATTGGAAGGGGAAAACTGAAACTGCCTGACTGAGGGATGGAGAGAAAATGAAATTGGGACTTTGAGAGCATGTCAAAGGTTGGGGCTTGTTCAATTTAAAGAGAAATAGCTGGATTAAGTCAGGAATGGAGTCTGGAAATGGAGAGGGAATGAAAATGAGGCAGAGATAAGGGGTCAGGGATGGACAAGATAAAGGTCTGAGACAGAGTTTTTTATGGTGGGATGGAGCAGATAGCACCAAACTCTGGAGGGAGGCAAGCATGAGAACCTATATCTGCTCAAGGTGACTTCTTTTGAAGGCTTAGATGGTACCTAAAAGAAGGTTTAGATGGTGCCTAAAATTTCAAGCATTATTTTTTCTCTGGTGGCAGTAAAAATGTCAGCCCTAGATTACAGAGACCTATATTCAAGCTATCTAAATGTATCACATATATGTGAGGTGGGTGTTTAAGCTTACTTCAGTCAGAGAAGACTTTGGGAAAGGATTTTACAACCTAAGTATCTGGAATTGTATGCACTTTTGATGCCTTAGGAAATTCCTATGGTCCTAAGATATCCAAATGACTTGAAGGGACAGCTTCTTTCAAACAATTGTGTTCTATGTGCACTCAGTTCAGTCCCAGGAATCCAGAGCAATGAGACACAGAGAACCTATGCCTCATTTTCTGCAGACTGTGCAGAAGATGAGGAGCAGGGTTACTTAAATATAAGCCTTGCATACAGATAAATAAATGTATGTGTCTACATCTGCAGTCTGCACCTGAGTGTTTGAATACCTGCAGTCTGAATGTTTGTGAAACCTTCAGGCATGATGTTTCTCTCAATCTTTACTAATATTTGGACATAGAGTTGATACCATCATCCCTTTTCTGTAAGTTGCCATTCTAATAATTCAAGTGGCAAGGAACAAGTTTGCAACTTCCTGGTGCACAATATGGTTAAGGAAGGAGGTACTTCATGAGGAACTCCTTTGTCCTTCTGTTTGTTCTTCCAAATCCTAGCAAACAATACATAGCTATATGTCCAAAATCTGGATGCCTGCTATGCAAACTGTAGGAATGTAAGGAATGCCAGAATTAAAATTTTCTCCTTTGCTGCACAACCTTTTTTCCTTACTGTTGGAGGTGCATCCTGTGGGGAAGAACAAAGTGCATCATGTGTTTGAAGACAACAGCAGGATGCAAACATAAGGAACTGAATTCAAGCTGCACTGCCAGCCTTAATTCCAGCATTCCCTTACAAGGCAATAGCTTGGATTTTCTGCTTTAATATTGCTTTTTCACTCTTCCAGTCCTACCTCCAAACTCATGTTTGGAGTGTCTTCATGAAATTTAATTAGAAAACTGTGTGAAGCAAGTGGTGCAATACTGGTGATGGAGAAACTTGTGGAGAGTGGAAGGCTGGTTGTCATCATTCAACTCTTTTACCAAAATCCATCTCCAGCTGACCCTGTTGTAAAAGGGGTGTTTGATCTTTCTGGCTGAGGACTCAAAGGCAGCTTTGGCATGGCACTTGTAAAACCAATAATGCACTTGTTGGATATAAGAGTTAAAGGACCTTACTCTTGGAGTCCAGGATAGTTGGTCTGGATCCTAGAAAGCAGTAGGGTGGACTGGTAGCATGATGAAATGGTTTTCTGAGCCAAAGGCAAATAAGTAAGTGCTAAAGCTAAGTTCTCTACTTCCTGTGTCATTCTAGTCTTTTGAGGTCTCTTATCTGCTTGTATAGAAAAAAAATCACTTCTGTGGAGAGCTATGACATGAAAATAATGCTGACTAAACAGTCAAGTCTGAAGGGATGAAGAAAGTAAAATTTTATCTGTCAGTGAGGAGATAAATATCTTTTGGGGTCTGTTTGCATTCAGATTTTCTTTAATCATGGTGTTCCCTGGACTTGAAGAAATGCAAGAGCAGGATAAGGGGAGGCTAGACCACTCTTCTATACAACTCCTTCACCTTAGCCCTTTTTTGTTAGCACTTTATAGAGCTTCTCTCTCTTCCTTTTCCTCCACCAATTGAAAGTGATCTTTTCCAAATGGTCTTTCTTATCCAGGAGCTGGAAGATTTAGACTCATCTACACTGAATATTTAAGCCCAGGTAAGCTTTCTGAGTGGGATTGTCACAACTTAGACCTAAAGAGAGACTTTCCTCATCTCTGGTGAAGTGACCGTGTTTATTCACCCTAGGATTTCTGGTGTGGTTACAGAGCAGGAATCTTCTTGGGAGACAGTCTTCTCACAGTCAAAACAGAGTGAGTCACTTAAAGAAGGAGCTGTATTGGGGTTTTTTTGTTGCATTTCAAGGTTTGTGTTTTTTGTTTCATGGCTTCTGAGCCTTTTCACTCCACGTGGACTTGTGCCACGTGGGTAAGATGCCTGTGTTTTTTACACAAGAAAAATATAATTCCACTTAACACAGCACAAGAGGCAATAGGCACAAATTAAAGTACAGTCAAAATTCATCTGAATGCAGGGAAACACTTCTTTTGTGTGTGGCTGGTCAAACAGAGGAATAGATTGCCCAGAGATGTTGCAGAGCCTCCATCTGTGGAAATATTCAAAAACTGTCTGGACACAATCCTGGGCAACCTGTTTTATCTGACCCTGCTCAGGCAGTGGGGTTGGACAGGAGGATCTCAAGCCTCACTGGTTCTGTGACCCAGGAGATGCAGATTCTAGAAAAAGGTAAGCACCTTTTGCATCAGCTCTCATTCATCTTTCTTCGAAGCAGAGTGCCACTGTTCAGGTGGCTGAGAGAAGTGATGTTTTCTCTAGTTGCAGCCTACCAATATGCTCCTTCTCATTATTTCTTCTGTCAGGTCAGGCACCCACCTTCCCTTTTCTCTGTGTCCTGGGAACACCTAAACCTGGAAAACATAATTCCTGAGAAGATGGTGTTTTTTTTGTTTTAATGTGTTTCACTTTTGGAGCAGCATCACCTCTTTGAAACTTAGCTGCTGTTACATGGTAGAATAAGTTGTTTTCCTGACAGAGAGGGATTTGTAGCCTGCAGCCTCTTACAACAACAGCAGTGATAATGCTGGATATTTGCTTTGCTTCCTGCTATTCAGCTATGCTATGTCATTCAAGCAGACCTGGAGTACCTGTAGAATAGTATAAAAGTAGGTACAGTACATGTAGGGCCTGGATATTTTAAAATCAGACAATGGGCACTTAAGCATTCATGCAGAAAAAATGTTTTATTGTAGTGAAATTACACAGAAGAAAAATGTTTCCCTGCTCCTGGTTTAAGGCTATGCTAAGCCATAAAAGCACATTGCACTTCCAGTCATTTTTACAAGTTTATAAGGACACCACCTAGTATTTTCTTTTTCGTCTTTTGTTTTCAATGAGTTTTAACTATTTTAAGCTGGAATCCAGAATATTTCCTTGTAGGAGTGTGTGTGTTTGTTTCTTTCTTTCTTTCTTTCTTTGTTGCTTGCTTGCTTGCTTGCTTGCTTTCCTTTCTTTCTTGCTTTCTTTTTTGCTTTTCCTTTCTTGCTTTTCCTTTCTTGACCTGTCCAGTCTATTTAGTCTAAAAGCACCTCAGTACACATGAAGGTTACTTTGTATATTTCCACAATGACTTCACAGGGCTCTAACCCCAGGCTCAGTGTACAACACTAATGCTGCTTAGTGGTCAGATCACTCTTATCACCAGCAAGCAGGCAGATGGAATGGCAGCAGGTACAGGGGGTATTTGGAAGAGTGTTGAAGTGGCCTAGGTGACAGAATAGCTCTTCCACTGTTAGGGTAACTGCCAGCCCATATTTAATGCAGAAAATGAGCAAAGCCCTGCATCAGCCTGGCACACATTCACACATGAAAAATGGTACAGGGTCTGAGACCATACAGAAAACAAAAAGAAGGTGAGACAGGTTTTGAACCTGCCAACCTTTTGTCATTTCAGGAAAACAAATACAACACTGTTTATCATCTGCTAACTACTCTTCCCATGCAACAGGTTACGCATACTAACTTACATTTTTACATAATGATACACAGGTCTTCACCAGCAGCAGCTCTTGTGGTGAAAGGATGTGACATGTCAAGCTGACTGACTCTTCAAAAAAAAAAAAAAAGTTCACGCAGAGCTAGCTTATTCTTTGTCTCTTGAAAGTAAAATCCTACAAATGATTAGCAAGATGTCTATTTTTACAATATTTACTTTGTACAGTGCAAAGAGGAAGAACAGGCTTTTTAAACATAGGACTCCTTAGCATACTGGATCTGCTCTACCTCAAAAACGGGCTGGCTGCACCTCTGAGCCACATACTCGAGTTTGGTCATTTGACAGGACTCAGACATGGCTCTCATCCGGTAGACTCCTGGGGTCACGGGTAAGTTCACACGGGAGTTTACTCCTACAGTGATGCTGAAGGTTTCAGTTTCCAAGTCAGAATCCTTTGTTGCAGAAACTCTGGCACTGCGTAGATCCCTCAGATCCGTATATGCTGTGTCCTGTGCACTGTGGCTGCGTGGATGAGGCAGCAAAACATCCTGGTTTGACATTGCTAATCTCAGAGTTTGAACCGTGAGATTTTGGGAGGGAACTTTAGTGGCCAGGCAGTTTTTAACAGCCTCTTCATAAGAGGGTGGTCTTCCAGGGTTTTTCTGGTCTACCTCTCTGAACACTTCATCAACTGACCTGAGACGGGGCCTTTGCTGATACTCCACAGGCAATAGTTTGTCAACATTTCGGCTGTCCTCCTGGACAATTCTGCACGAGAACTGATCTTTCTTTGAGAAACTGTCCCTCTGAAAACACATGGGTTTTCCAGGCTCACAGCTCTGGGTTTTTATTAGTGTTTTCCTGTGGTTTGCAAAAGAGAATGACATGGAATGTTTTTTGATGTCTCTGCTAGGTGTACTGCAGTCTTTGTTGGCCTTGGTGGAAAAGGACTGAGGCCTATTTAAAAAGGTTTTTTTGGGGCTAGAGGGTGAAACTACCGGGGAGCTGGTGAAAACTGAGCCATCAGAGCTCTCCAAGGAGCAGCTGGAGGATGTTTTGGGTAGAGAGTCAGTTGATAATTGTGAAGGTAAACCTGCAAGACGTTCCTCCAGTACCTCCATCCATAGCTGGTTTTGCTGAACTGGAAAATTGTCCTCACTTTTGTTTAGCCTTTGTTTCCTTATTGTGTCATCAAGGGCGTTCTGGAAGGACAGGTCTGGCTCTGAGAACCTCCTGTCCATTGTGCTGATGTCATTTCTGAAATTATTCAGTGAAGGGGCAGAGATATTTACTGGATATTTTCTGTTCACAGTAGCATTCCTCCCTTTGGCCTGCTCCATCTCAGAGGTGCAGGGGCTGCCTTCCACTTCAGGATCTGGGCTGTCATACGCAGAGTCATTCTGATGAGCTGCACAGAGTTGTTCTGTGGGGAGAAAACCGACATTAGTTTTCACTGACCAGCTGGGGATGAAAGAGAGTTACACAGAGAGAGTTCAAAAGAGGGCTTCAGCAATCTTGAACCCTCTGTGTTTCCACAGATATATTCACATATCAAATTCAATAATTTGGCCCAGCATCCCCAGTCAGTGACATTCCCAGTCTGTTCTCATACCTGTGGAGCTATCTGTGTGCTCTGGTGATTCCTCAGCCAAGGCACAGGCAGGGAAGGCAATCTCCTCCTCAAATATTTCTGAGCAGTTGTTTATGAGGAACTCCACCAACACTGTCACCTGCACACAGAAAAAAGCCCATTTCAGTCAAGAGGGATGAAAACATGGAAGACTCTTTCCTGACCCTGCCTGGTATCTCTGTAGGAAGAACAGCACGGAGCAGGGTGGCTTCTGCCACAATCCTGGCTTAAAGTCCAAGGGTGAGTTCACCTTGGGGGATAAGGCCTGATGCTGCAGACGAATGGATCTGCCCCAATACAGACAAAACACCATCAGCCACAGCTTTGGCCTCGCTGCCTGAGGGCCCAGGGGTGACAGTGGCCACAGGTGCCCCTTGCCTTGCACAGGCAAAGTCTGCAGGAGCTGTGCTGTGATTTAGGGGGCTGCAGGGCAGCTGCTGCTTCTGCTCAGAGGAGGCGAGGAGAGGGGCAGCCTGGCCCATCCCATCACAGGCTGAGGGGCACCCCCAGTGTCCTGGCTGCTGTTCTGTTCAGCTGCTGCAGTGGCAGTGGGACCCCTGTGCATGGCTCTGAAGTGCCCCCGGGGAGAGGCTGCTCGGGGAGGTCAAGGCACCTTGTCATTCATCTCCTTCTGCACTTCCAGCGGGAGCGCGCTGTCCGTGCCTGGGCTCAGCATGTTGGGGCCAATGCAGATGGCCAGGTTGCTGGAGTCCATCCTGGTGGTCTCGGCATTTTGGCTGATGTGGTGGAGCAGAGAGAGCAAGAGCTTGAGCAAGACCAGGTTTGGTCTCGGCAGCTTGTCAGCCACCCTGTATGAACACAAACAAAATGTGATGTTAATTGATGGTGCAGTGGCCTCTGCTTCTTGATTTGAGCCAGCCTCAATTAAACCTAGAGCGACACCACTTCCTCCAGAATGGGGCATGTGTGTGCTCTCTGTACCTTTCAGAAATTCCCATCTGCAGCTGAGTGTGTGGTTAATTATGAGACCTTGAATTACAAGGTCTTGACTGAAAGGCAGCATTGCAGAAGCCCATGTCCTGCAATAGATGGGATGATATCAGGAGATGTCACTGGAGGCTTCCCAACACCTGTGGTTGTGCTGTGGGGCTTTCAAAGCACTCCCAGTGAGCCCCCACACCTCCTGTTCCTAAAGAGCAAAGCACGGTGCTGGTCTCCATGTGCCTGCCTTCACCCCAGCAGATGTGAAGGCTCCGTGTCAGTGCCTGTCCCACAGCACCATGGCTGTGTTAGCTGGGGCACGGCAGCCTCTGCCCTCTTCCTGCATTGGTGGTTTCATAAAGCAATCTCAAGTAACTTCAGGAAGTGCTGCTGCTCTAGCCCTCTAAACCAAACCCCAGGAGCAATGGCAATCTGATATAAATGACAGGCTTTTAAATGAGACTTGATTTCGAAAGACATTGTTGGCCTTTACCAGCTGCTCCATTACATTGGTACTGGTTGCAATATTTCCTGGTTGAAAAACTTACTGTTTCAATTCTTCAATTTTTTCTTGCTTGCTTGGCTTTTCTAGAGCTTGCATCCATTCCTCATAGAGGTCAGCTGATAGGAGCTTGGAAGGAATATTTCGGAGAAAATCCTGCAAGGCCAAGAGATTTAGATGAAGCTTTGACAGTACCATTGAGCACAGAGAGAGTATTAATGTCACCTGTGCTTTCTAGGAGGCAGGTTGATTGGAGCTACCTGACCATCAGCACTGACAGAGCAGTGCATTGCACAAGTGAACTTGCACTCATGTAGTAACAGAATCCAGCTTTCAGTTGCTTTTACTTCACCCATAAATCTCACTATTGCTGCCTAGGAGGATGCTGAGCAAGACCACAAAGTGAATTTCCTCAGGAAATCAGCAGCCCGACAAGTAGGACTGAAAATCAGGTGGAAAATGCCAAACTTTCCAGCTTGAAGAATTCAGTCTGGCTTTGTTCTGGCTTTAGCCAAGCGTCCCACCTAGGTCAGCTTGGAGCACTGGATTGGGCTTGTGTATATTAGCAATGTCGTCCCACCAGTGCGGCTCAGAATTACTCACCTTCAAAACCACTGCCAGCAGGTGCACAGATTTGCTTTTCAGATCAACATTCCCGCCTTTGTTCAGGTCCTCCTTCAACTCTTTTCGTGCTTTCTCATTGGCAGCTTTTCTGAATATCCCTTCAGTAGAAGGTCCTTTCATATACAATATGGCTAGGAGATCCTGCAGGGAAAAAAATCAGACAGAAATAGAAAAACGATTACTTGGATGAAGGAAGTTAGTAGGTTAGCATTTCTTTAGAAATAGAAGAAAAATTGTCTGGAAGTACACTGTACTCTGATTAGTTCAGCATCTAGTTCTTGCTTCAAGTACATTACATGGGAAGTAGTCTTGATTTTCCCCTAATCCACTTTCTTTTTGAACTGAAGAATTCCACTAACTTCAGTGGAGTCATCCTTGCTTACTTCCAGAAGGAAGCAAGGGATTGGCTTAAATCTTAGTTCACATCCCCTCTCTCACAAGCCAGGCAAATACTACATAATAGAGACAAATGCATGTCTATTGGGAAAGCAAATTCAGTGGAAGAACTGTTACAAGACCATTTTTATCCAGAAGATATTGTTTAGGTATTTTTTGTGGCAGTCCGTAGCTGAACACTTGTTTTTTGTGGAAATACAGAAATCCTTGGAGGTTTATGCTGCTGAAAGATTTATTTAAATTACTTCTTTAAAATCACAGATGTTTATATTAAGAAGCAGATTGTCCATTCCTGGTCCTGGGTTCTCTACACTCCAAGTTACTTCCAGTGAAAGTTGGGCGAGCTGGACAAAATCCTCAGACCTGATTCTTTCTACATCAGGTCTTATCAGGGGCATATGTGTGTAGGAGAAACACAAAAACATCTCCTGGGTGATGCAGAAGAAGTACTGGGTATCCTGCCTCACATTGAAGTCAGAGATATCACAGAATCACAGAATGGTTTGGGCAGAAAGGGACCGTAAAGATCATCTCTTTCCAACCACCTGCCATGGGCAGGGACCCCTCCCACTAGACCTGATTGCTCTTGGCCTGGAACACTTGTAGGGATGGGGCAGCCACAGCTTCTCTGGTGACCTCATTACCCTCACAGCCAAGAATTTTTCCCAATATCTAATCTAACCCTACTCTCTGTCATTTTGAAGCCATTTCCCCCTTGTTCTAACACTCCAGGCCTTTGTAAACAATTCCATTATAATGGTACCTCCTTACCTGGATTGGCTGGGGCAGTGTGTCATCTTCCCCACAGATAAGTGCCAGGGGATGGCCAAACAGAGTGATTTTGGCACCCAAGTCTAGCTGTCCTGAGGAATTTCTTTTGGTAAGGCTTCGTCTCAGAGTAAATGACTGTGATATCACCTTCTTTCTTTTCTTTGTTCCATCTGCTGCAAGTAAAAGGAAAACAAAAGATCAATTAAAAAAAAAATAACAACTGAGCACTGTGTGGTCTTTCATCTGTATGCAGTGCAGAGATGTATGTTGAAACAACTCAAACCAAACTGGGAGAAACTGAGAGACAACTAAGTGGTTGCTAGGGAAACAACTGCCTAAACCGTAAAACTGTGGCTATCCCCCTAAGGCCACCACCTTTCCTGTTTTAGATTGCGTGTTTTTTACATTCTAGTCACTGTTTCTTCTTAGAGAGTGGGAACATAGAAAGGCATAGGAATAACAACATTTATAGAGATTTTTGATACTGAAGTAGTTTCTCTGACAATCCTGAGGCAGATATACCACTTGGGCAGCTGGCAATGACAAACATTTTCACTACATGCTCTGATTGTGCCCCAGTCTTAGGGCAAGAGTAGAAGTAGTGGCTCCTACTTTTTGACGTTTTTCACAGATGACTGAAATGAAAGCATATGGCTCCAGCTCTACCAGCTCTGGAGCCAGATCTAATGGCAGTGCCCCTAGAGCTAGCACTTGCCCCCAGCCAGTGGAATGTGATACTTGCTCCAGAGTATCCATTACGGTAGGCACCTGCTGGCTTACAAAGGGTTAGAAATCTCCTTGTGTGGGTTTTGCATCTGCTTCATACACAGGAGGGCCAGGAATTTGAAGATTATAGTTGTATTGGGGTAGGGTGTACCTTTTTTTTTCCCTTTCACAAACAGTGAGAGAAGGAACCTTTTTTGAGAAAGCTTTCTAAAGGATTTGCCTTCTGCAAATTTGGAATAAATATCATGCCTTCTACTCCAAAATGAAGTTTTCTTACCATGTCAGAATGTCTCAGGACTTCTCTTTGTGACTTAGCATAAGCTCTTGGTATGTAGGGGTTTAAAAAAAATTGAGAAACTCACCTAACATTATAGTGTAATATAAAATATTAGATTCTGATACTCCTGAAAACTGGTCTGATACGATAGTTTGCTCCAAATCTGACCCTGCCCTGTTAGTGGTCTTCTCTAGGTTGTTTACAGGTGCTGAGGTTTTGCATGGTGAGAAAAAACAAATGCTGCTGCTGCTGCCAGGAGGGTTTATTTACTCTGGTGTGCAACAGCTGGTGCAGTACTCAGTACTTGCTTGCAGTGCCACACCTCAAAGGGGATGCTTGAGTGAGAAAGAAACACATTTACTTCTAAATGCTAGCAGGAGACACAATGAAACTTGGCTCTGAGGACCAGGGAATGGGAATACAAGACCTCTGGCACTCAGCATTGTCACCTCTGCCACTGAAAGGAAAGAAGTAATTTGTAAATGAGTGGCACTACAAGGCTTAAGCCCTCTCCTGGATTGGGACTGTGGTTTGCTCTCTCCGGGAGGGGGAGCAGGCAGTTTCGGGTGGTTTTGCACAAGTGCAAGCTTGCAAGTATTATATAAAAGAAGGCAGTTCCTCAGTTTATTTTTGAATCTCACCATTTGAGAGGCAAAGTCTGTCTTCAGTATCTGCTGGGACTGACAGGGAACATTTCCTGGCATCAGCCTGCAAAAAACATGTTAGGGTTACAGAGCTGCCGCAGTAGTGAGAGCCACCAGCAAGTTGCTGCAGCTCCTCAGAAATCTGGGGAGACTCTGGAGAATAAGCAGAGAAGCCCAACTCCTGCTAAAGAGGTACTTGGGCCCAGGACTGACCCTGCCTTGCTGCCTGGTAGAGGGGTCTGTGGTAAACTCTGCAGCCAGACACCCCAGTCGTACCAGCAGGTCACAGCCCTGTGCTCTTTCAAGCTGCACTTTTGATCAAGAAAAGCCATAGCTGGACACAGCCTCCTTTTTTGTGTCCTCCCCTGGCACTGGAAATTTCCTCCCAAACTCCTCTGGGGAGCCTTGATGGCTTTGAAGCCTGCAAGATCCCTGAGCAAGGCTCCTTGTGAACCAGGGGAATGCACGGACTGCCCACAGCAATGCCCTGCTCCCTCTGCTCCGTGCGTTGAAGAGCTCTGCCCGCTCCTGGGTGAGGGTGGGCAGCCGGCAGATGATGGAGCAGCCACCCCTACTTTGCTAAGGTGTATCACACCAGTACCCAAGAAGGATCCAGGAAAACGTAAGGGCTGCTTACCTCTGTCTGGCACTCAATCAGATTCTCCATGTTCCCAGCATTTAGTGTCTTTGACTAGGCAAGAAAACAAAGACACTGTGTGAGTAACTGAATACCATGGTTTGGAAATCAGAGCTTTTTAAAGCACTATGTTGACAGAGCTGAAATAATTAAGATACTCACAGTATTACAGCTGCTTAACACTTTCATTAGGAGTTTGATCGGCAGGGCTCTGGACACTCTGGTTTCCTTCAGTCCTTTCGTTTGCCTGTTTGTTGAACAGGGAATGGACAGAGTCTTGTAAAACTGCACCCTTCTTGGCTTTCTCCTCTGCAAGCCAATTGATTGATGATCCTGAACCAGCAAGATCTCCCACACAAATAAACCATAAAGCCCTTCTCTGGAAGGGCATTCAGCCCTGCTGCCCTATCTGCTTCCTGATTAAAACAAAATAAGACCAGTTTTCCATTTTTAATTAATGCAAAAAGTGAGCAAGTGTCATTAATGCACACCCAAGGCTGAGCAACTCAGTCAGCTCTGCCCATGAGCTATGCTTAGCAGTGAGTGCACCTCTCCCCCATGTATATTTTTGTATATCTCTGTGCAGCTGCATCTGAAGCTCTCCACTGATTTCAACCATGATGCCACAGATTTTTTTCGAAGGTGGTACTTACCCAAGAAGTGAGTCCAGCCAGAGCTCCTTCACCTCCTGTGAACTGCAGAGGAAAGGAGAAACAGCATCACTCCCCACTGCTACTAATCCTTTGGACAGAGGCAGGCGACTAAACAGTGTATACCACGTGTGCTGCCTTATATATGCAGAAGGGGCAGGTGGAAATTCACAAGCAGGAAGAAGCATCATGGGGCAGGACCGAGACGCTACCAAATTTCTGTCTTCCTCTTTCCTTTTAGAGGAGGTACTCTTTTTTTTGGGTTTTCCCCCCCTTAAAGAAGAAAAAGAAGCTCTGGTAGCTGTTATGATGGAAAAGATGAGACACTTGCCAGGTAAAGGTTCCAGCTATCATCACCAGCATGAGGTGAGATGTGCAGAGGGGGCTGCAGTGTGAGCAGCTCCTCTTTACCATTAAAGGGCAGTAGGTACAGTCTGTCCTTTGACTGCTCAGAGACATTTGATTTGGCATTTTAAAGATGCACTGCCAAATCAAGTTACACTAAGTGAAAACAACAGGGAGATGGAATAGACATGATTCAGAGAAATCTTTTAAAAGCTAATTGCAACAGTTAACTATCTGATGGAGATACACATTTTGTCAGATGGAGACACACATTTTGTCAGTACTAAGTAGTTCTTGAGAATCTGGGTACTGGACATCTATAGACAAAGTTGTGTTATGTAGTAATTTAGCAATGTATGACAATAGGTAATTAAAAAGTCTTGCTAAAAATAAAACTTAATAAAATATATTTGTGTGCACATATTAAAATTTGATTCAACTTAAGAGATAAAAAAAGTAGGAAAAATCTACCTCTGCTTGACCTGTATCATTCTGTTGCTGACTGTCCCCCAGCTTGGGCATATCAGGAATACAGCACTCATTCTACCAGGCCATTATGAAAATACATTGAGGTTTGATGTTAAATTATTATATTATTTCTATTGATTTATTGACTGAATCAAATTACAACCCTGTTCTGGGTGCTAATGATCTGCTGATCTTGTGACAAGGAGGAGTTAAGGCTGAGAGTCAGGGTTGGGAATTCTTCAGTAGTGGATTTAGGTGGAAAACACACTTGTGGAACTCTGGCCTTTCTGCTGCTTCCCTTATGGATGCTCCATTTCACATGTGCAGAGGATGGGGCTCTTAGCACAGCACTTTGCAGATTCACGTAATGGCAACATCCGCTGCTGAATTCACCCTCAAAGCTGTTCTTTGTGTAACCACATCAGACCCGGCCAGTGTAGCACTGGCCCTGTTTCATGTGGAACAGAAATCTCTGTTTGACTTTGACAGAAATCCAAAGTGCAAAATTCTCTTTTGGTTCAATAGATATGTGTCCAGAAGAGCAAATGTTGACTTGCTCTGCTTTTGTGGGAGGAGTTGCTGTAGGTCACCTTTTAAGTCCTCCTAAGGCCCATCATTTCCATGCTCCTGTAGTGGCACTGGTCTGGTGATTTGTTTAAGGCTGAAACTTAAAGTAATCTCAATCAATTAGTCTGCAACCCTGTGTGTTTACCACTGATCTTTTACTCACTTCTCTAACTGTTTTTTTGCTAGTTATCAGTCCCATGAAATTTGTAATTTACCAACTAAATTCCATGGGCTGCTGCACATGCTTGCAGAAATATTTTCATCCTACATCACTTTCTCCTAAGAATTTCTTCTGAGGTTCCTTGGCACTGCTGATAGTTTCAGTAGGATTCCTCAATAAGAAGCATCTATTTTTCATTATATCTGTTAAATGTATAGCCAGACATACCTGTTAAGTATCTCAGAGGGGAGCTATGCAGTTCAATTCTGCCTTGCCCTCACTTCCAGCACTCTGCATAGCTGTATTTCTGAGCTCAGTCTGTTTCATGATTAAGACACAGGGTTTGATCTAGAAAATGTGTGACTTGTGAAGAAAAAGTGAGTTTAATGGGTGGCGATTATCCAGGCCAGAAGCTTAGATTACAGTTCCAGCACCAGCTGTACACAGGGCACTGTGCTTTGAGTTTTCCAGGAGAAGATACAGTAATGGGTGGTGTATTGATAGCATATCACCAGACTGTTCACTGGCACACATTGCTGTATCTCTGTCCAATTCATTCTCATCCATTAACAGTTGTGGGGATATAATGGCTGTGTATATGGAAGGTGTGTGTATAGGCCTGCCTGCCTGCCCATATGAAAAACAATTTGATTTTTTTACTCTTCTGATATCATTCATTATTTAATAGCTCTTTTATGGTGTGTATCACAAACACTTAAATCATGCCAAAATTACTTTAAAGCAGCCTATTTTATTACAAATAAACAGGCATCCTAAAATGCTGTGGTTTGGCAGAGTAATTGTATGGCAACACAGAGGGAATCTTGGCTGTTTTTGTGAAAAGCAGTAAGCAAGCACATGCTAATTCCTGCAAACACTGCAGAGCTGTGTGCAGGTTTCCAGGGTCAGAAGAGCTGCTCTCACACATACCAGCCAGAGCAGCTTCACAGCTTCCCCATCAGCATGGATAAGGTAACACAGATGTAGGGCCCAAAGCCAGTCTCCACCCTGAATATTAACAGAAAAGGTCTGTCACATGAGATGTTTACAAGTTAAGTTCCCTTATATGAACAACTTCTCTCCCAGAAGAGGCTGATTCCATCTCTACCTCCCAGTTCTGCTTTGCAGACTTGAAACCTTATTGCCATGGTCCGCTCCTTCCTCAGTTTGGTACAGATCTTACATCATGATGGATCAGAGCAATGTGTTTGTTGTACCACAGCCACTGCCCTGGGGCAAGGAGAACAGATGGCAGGTGACACCTGCAGCTGTTTGCAGTCGATGTGTTTGTCCCAGTCCATCCCTGACTAAGTGAATGCACTGTCCTTCAAAGACACTGGATGTTTACACAAAGATCAGGGCATGGGAGAGGGGGTGGATTTGCAAGGGTTTTGTAGGACTAACCTGTGTAGAAGCTCTTCCCCTGCTGTACACCAGCCTGCTTCCCTCAGTTCTACTGAAGTGTTTTACATTCACTGGAAAGAAAGCAGAAGCAGGGAGGTCCTGCAGAGCAGCCAAGCCTGGGTGGATCCAACCCTCTTAAGAACTGGGTTTGTCTCTCAAGATGTGAAGCATTTCCCTTATAGAAGCCAGGACATCAGTTTGATGCCTCTGCTTCTTCCAATCCCAGCCAGCCCCTTTCCCCTCCCACACCATGTCTGCTTTTGTGGTCTGCTCCCAAGCCCTCTGCCTAACCAGTGTTTGGAGAGAGGGCTTATATAGCACATGCTGCAAACATGGACCAAGTGGTGGTTTTCCCTTTTGTGTGAGCTCCAGTCAAGCTAGGCATTCTCTCTTCTTTTCTTCTCTTACACTTACGCTGTGGCTTTGTGAAGGACTCTAGACCATAGCAATGAAAGAGCAACATCAGTTGGCGTGAGCAAGAAGTCAGGAGTTGACAGTAAAAAAAAGAACAAACAAATCTGCTGTGACTGGAGAGTGTCTGTTTCCTTCTCTCCTTATCAAACCACAAATGGGAAAACCCCAGCCACAGCTCACTTTTGTTTATTTCTATTGCTTTTGCAAATGTTTGACACCATGGCTTTTAGGAAGGAGGCAGTGTGTGAATGAATCCTGAAACTCGCCTTCGCCCTGTTATCATACCAGCAAGGAGGCAGCAGGAGCACAGCTGTGAGAAGGGCACAGCAGAATGTGCCTGGAGATCCTTTCAAGCCCATATAGAGCAGAAAGAGCATTCATCTGTGCCTCTCCACGTGGAAAAGGGATTGTATTCCAGTTTTGTCTTCACTGCCAAAGCTGCAGTCTCCCTGGGGAACAATAGGAACGTTTACCAAAATAAGGAAAGCAGTTGTGCCAAACTCAGAGACCTGTTGGGTTGGTTGTTTTTTGGAAGGGAAAGCTCTGTACAATCCATCCGTGAACTCAAAAAACAAGGTGGCAAGTGGGTTCCTGGAAACAAGCCACATTCAAATGCATTCTGAAGGCAGCTCTGATTTCCTACCACTCTCCAGAGTGTGTTAAGGGATGCATTTGCATGGTTCAGGGTTTGATCACAAAGAAGAGGTCAGACAGACCTTTGATCAGACCAGTCTCTACTTCCCACCTGTAACAATTCAGAACAAAAGCCATCAACCCAACTGGTGCTGAACTCCTGCAGGTTTAGTCAGGTACAGTCTGGGCTCATGCTAAACTTGCCTTTGGAAAGTGAAACGCACTGTCAATTTTCCCCAGCTCTGTTCAGCTGATTTCTATCCTGAATTAGATACCAAGGTTAGATTACAGTGTGGGTTAGATTGCACCACCCTTCTACACACTGTTGCTACTATTGTGTGAGAAAAAGTTGCAAGTCAAAAATAACGCTATAAATACAGCACAAGGCATTTTCTATGCCCTTCCCATGACACTGTTTCAGTTGCATTTGCTTTGCAGTACAGCTTTTTTATTCTTTCATGGGTGCTTCCCCCAAGACTAAGTTGGCACCTCTAAAGATTTTTACTCATCCTTAGGTGATTGGGTCCAGTGGATGCTTTTATAGTTGTGGAGGGCAAGTGCATATGGGCCATTTTTCTAAAGGGTTTGTGCTGCTGTTTGGCTATGCCTGCATTCAGCTTGCTATTGTGGCACTTGGGAATTACTCATTCCTTGGGTTCCCTGTGGTGACCAGCACAAAGTAATCAGGAAATTGAAGTTGCCCATCATTTCTGACTGAGCAGATGCAGATCTAATCTTTGTTTACTTGCACAAAAATAGTAGAGAACATGTGTAATACAGTCTGAAATCTGTTCTTTTCAAGATTCCTGGTTGAAGGTACTCAAACAATATTGAAAAGTGATATGCTTACTCTTTTTTGTTTCTCCACCAAGTTTTTCACTTAATTTGCTTCTTTATGTTCTTCATTTGCAAATCAGAAACTGAGATGGGACTTCACCAAGCTCATTTGCTATCAGGGATAGATTATGTTTCCCACTGAATACGGAGAGGTGTAAATCTTGATTTTGCTTTTCAGGATTAACATGAATGTTTTCTTTCAGATTTTTTTAATATAGGCTTGTATTTCTCTTGTTTCTGCACCTTCTGTTTTGCTTTGAATTTCAGCATCAAAACGATCTCAGATCTCAAAATGTGAATCAGGGGAAACAAAAAATAACCTGGATTTGACATCGAATTCTAACTTGCGTGTGATTTTCAGGCATAAGTCATCTCACTTTCATATAAAATATGACCTGTAGACTGGCATTGGCCTAGGAGCCAGTCTGGAATGAGACCAAGAAAACCTGGTCCAAGTGTAATTTGGGGTTTCATTGTAGGTGTGTCCCATTGATACAAAAACTAGAAAAGAAAGGGAGGCTCAGGAATGCAAGACCTTACCACTGCCCTGGTAGCATGGGAGCTGCTCCAAGCATTGCAAGTGCCATGAACACAGCTGTTACCATAGGAGCCCAGGAGAAACAACCAGAAGTACTGGATTTTGCCCATCATTTCTCTCCAGCTGGCTTCCTCCAAGCCCCAGGGATTTGATGGAAACATCCCCAAACTCTTCATCATTGTTTTGCCCTTGTGAGTATGTCATTCCTGTGTTGTACCTGCTTCCTAAGTAATAAGCACACCTGCCAATAACCAGGTCTTCAACACCACTAAATTCACCAAGAATAGGAACTTTTATTACTGCATATCTAGATTCCATTCTCCAGGCAAAAGCAGTGTCAGGCAAAGCAAATCTTTCCAGGGACAACTCTGCTAACTACAGCTGAACTCCCCTGAGCACATTTGACCCCATGCTTCCAGAGGGTTATTTGTTGTCATGTGCTGTCCTTGTGAATGCACATCCATGCACTGCAAAATAAAATGTTCTGTGAAGTTTTGGCCGCTCATCAAAATCAAGATGATAAATTCGAAATAAACATCTCCATATTAGCTGGTGATTGCCATATTGTTGCTACTAGCAACAGCTGCCCTGTTAGTGTTTATTTAAAACACTCCACTTCTGTACTGCTCTCCCATTTTTAAGCATGACTACCTTATGAGGATTTCTGAAGCAAATGCTTCTCATGGCACGGGCTCTGCCTCCTTGCCTCCTGCTGCAGGGCATCACGAGGTCTCTGGGAGGAAGGGACTTGCAGAGAGTGGAGGTGCCCACAGGGCAGGCCAGGCTGGCCTCGGGCACCAGCTCCAACCAGCACAACTGGAGGGCACTGAGGGGTGCCACAGCCATACCCAGGGCAGCCAGGTCCTCACCTTCACATTTTCAAAGGCACAGTGACATTCCCAGGCCAAGAAAAAGGGAGAAATTCCCACCCTGCAGGGCAAGTGGGAGCTGGTATCTCCCCCTGGTGAGAGTGGGGTCAGAGGAAGAAAAAAAGGCTTTTGAGTTCAGCTATTTGATCCATTGCTGGAGAGGGCTCATCTTGAAGGTCAGGCTGTTCTCTTTAGGCCTGTGTTCCTGCAAATTTGTCATTAATTTATGCTGCTGACATGCAAACCAGGTGCTGTTACGGTGCCTTTACTTATTCTGCCTGTGTGTGCCTACTCTGAATGCTGCATTTGCTTTCAGTCCTGCAGTCACTGCACAGAGATGACACTAAGGAGTATGTAGAGAAGGTACCCTGTGTGCCACTATGTCCATTTCCCTGTTCAGTGATGGTGGAAGCTTGAAAGGAAGAATTTGCTTCATTTCCACTTCCACTTAAAGGGTGTTTTGTGCTTTGAGCTTTACCTTTTTTCCCACTTATCAGAGTATGTTTCTTTGATTTTTTTTTTCTTCTGAAAACAGTACCTGTGTGTGTTCTTACAGTCTTAAAGTTAACTGCCTTATTAAGAAATAGCAAGAAAGTTTGTGAGGGGAGGATATATCTTTAACCAGACCAAATGATACAGGTACCAAACCCTTCCTCA
Source organism: Sitta carolinensis (assembly GCA_032173965.1). NCBI lineage: Eukaryota > Metazoa > Chordata > Aves > Passeriformes > Sittidae > Sitta > Sitta carolinensis. The sequence continues at coordinate 61,045,824 of JAVUNC010000004.1, read as the reverse complement.
GGTGTGAAAAGAATGCCTGTCTTCCCTCTCAGGACAAGTTGAGAAGAATGCTCTGAATTTTACCAGATCCATTGATCAGTTACACGGTTACTTGTTAAGATTAGATACCACAGAAGTACCTCAAGAGAAGGGTCTTATCAAAGAGAGATCAAATCATCTTTGCTTTAGGCACCATAAGATCTAAAATCCTAAATCAAAAGATGTACAGTTCAGCAACTGCTGTAACATTTGTGTAAACCAAAGACCATATTTGCTACAGAGTCTTAGTTCTGTTTGTGCAACACTGTGAAACCATCTTTTCCTTATGCAACTTAATTGAATTTAGTATTCAGAGAATAAACATGAGCACTCATTATCCTGTAAGTAATGCCAAACTGAAGATGACGGTACAAGTGTCAGGGGGGTCCTTCTTCCATTTAGTATGTAACAGGGCAAAGTGTCTGTTATTGCATAACACTAAAACCTCCAGAGTTTAATCTTTCAAATTTAACCTCCTGGAATCATTATAGCTCCAAGATAATCACATCCAATGCTATACTCAGCAAAACAATGTTTAAAGATACAACGTATCATAGACACCTGTCTGGGCTGTTTTAGGAGAGCTGGATTGCTGGAGGAGGAGTTTGAGAGGCCTTTCCCATGTCCCAGTGACTGTTCCTCCCCTGTGCAACATTTCTATTTGCTTCCAGACCAAATATTCCCACAGTTTTCTTTGGATGAGAGTGTGCTGCAATGTAAACCTGTCATAACTGTGAGACTGACATGAATAAACAATGCAGATAATGTTTTCATTCTGGCCTTAAAAGAACAGACCTAATAAACATCATAAGCATGGAAAAAGTCACTACTTGAACAACTGAACATGCTTACTCAGCACTCAATAATCAACCCATAAATGTAAACAAGCTACATCACAGTAATCCCCCTATTAGGGAATTTTCAGACTAACCAAAGACTGTAAATGCTTCTTTGTGTTGGGATTTTGTGGGTGAACTCTGGGAGATGCTTCAGTTTGCCCTTTGATTTTCCATGCAACATCTCAAAGGTAGCCTGCCTTCTTTCTGCCTTAGTTTCTTATTAATAAAGTGCTGAAAATAAAAGGTCACTGCACTGCATAAGGTGCTTTGATATCTTTTGGTGAAAACTGGTACATACAGGAGAACACCATAAAGAGTTTGGCAGCTGTTGCCTCTCCTGCCTCCTATGCACTACACAGCAAGGAGAAGACCTAAATTTTAGCCCTCCTGGCAAACCTTTGACAAATGAAAGCATGTTTTGAAGTACATCAGCCATGAGAAAAATACTTTTTTTTTCTGGGCATTATTTGTTGGGACAAGAGCTTATCCCTCCAAAGTCTTTGCAGTTCTACTTGCCACATCAGAATGCAGCAGTCACCTTTTGGCCATGTTGCATACACATTTATTTTAGGCATGCAGCATATCGTCAGGATAATGTAAGAAAATGTGACATGTGATCATGTGACAGTGAAATAAACATTCAATATGGTGACTGAAACAGCCTTTTTATCTAAATTATATAATTAGAAACATTTCTGAGCATGAACTCCCCTCCTTTTGCCTGGCCTCTGGCAAAGGGTCTGATGTGGAGACTCCAGCATGGTCACAGCAGAGGCTGTGCTTTAATCATCAGGGTGATAGTGGGAAATGGTGTCACCTGATGTCTACATGCTCTACGAGGAGGTCCTTCCTTCAATGTGAGCTTGGGAAAAGCAGCATGGCACTGAAGTAATTGCAACTACTCTGTATCTTCCAGCTCCTAAGAAGGTCCTTGCCTTGTATATTCAACACAGAAGAAGTGCTGAAGGTAAGATAGCTGCCAATTTCATTAACTTCATATTTAATCTTCAAAAAAAAATCAGTGGAATAGTGACTGGAGGGATATATGTTTGGAGGTTGACTACTTGCTCTATATCCCAATGACAAGCCAGTGAACACTCCTTACCACCACTGTGACACCATCTATGTGAACGTTGAGATATTCAATATGCCAAAGTATTTGATTCAGTTTATCACTTTGCTGAAAAGACAAGTGCTTAGCTGAACATGCTGGGCTGGAAGATGAACTAAATATTTTGGTAGCAAGGCAGAAATCACTGCTTTATCCTTTTAATTAGTAGGTTTGTCCCTTTCCTCTTCTTTCATCGTGAGCCAATGAAAATCATTGCATTTGAGCTTATGTATCACTTCAGAGATTGAAATTCTGCTCTTTCATTTTCAGTACACTGGAGTACCTGGTCAAGAGACAAAGGCCCATTTTATACCCCACAGATTACTTATTTTTGAGAGTAGGGGAAGAATCCAATAACAAATGGGAATGATATCCTCTCTTTAGTCAATCAGTGGGTTTTTTCTTAGCTTACCTTAGAGAATTTTGGCTGTGGTTTGGCCAAGTTCTGTGTAGATAAGGTATTTCTTAATGAAAATAAGAATAAAAAAAACATGACTGTGTTTTCCAGTTTAGTTTCTAAGTGCTGGATGATGTTGTACTTACTGAAAGAAAAAACCAAAAAGTTTCATCAGCATAAAAGTAGTTGCTTAATTTCTTATACAGAGGTAATTCATTAAAAGGAAATTACAGTCAGACACTGGTTGTTCTCCTCTCTTCCTTCTCTTTTTTATTCTTTACAGTTGCTTAGCAGATCCAAGTTTTAGTTCCTCAAAAATCAGTCTTTGTTCGTTCTCTTTTTCTCAATGTGCAAGATACCACCAGTCTTGCAGAATGAATTTTCCCGCCAAAAATGCCTTCTCTCACCATGCTTTGTGCAGCTGTTTCTGTACCCGTGTAGGTATAACCAAAGAGGGCCCCATTCCTGCAGCCTGGCTCTCCAGGCATCCCAGGTATAAAATACCACCATTCTGTTTAGGTGGTGTTCAAAATTAAACGGGGATAAGTTTCCACAGAAAATGGAAAAAAAAAAATCCCAGGCCTCTGGTTTTGGATTGTGGCTTTATGAGAGAGCACTTATAAAAGCTTGCTGTCATGAAATAGTCTATCACTTTTAGTAAAAATTTCTGACCTCAAAATGGGGAATTTCCATTAGGAACCACAAAATGGGGGTTTCACAATGATACACATGTATGAGAGCTCTGCTTTGTATGGCATGGGTATCATCCTAGTCGCTGTTCCTTGGAAGAGAAGAGGGTATGGAAAGAGCACATGCCCACTGGTGGGATTGTATCTCCTTTGCCACAACTTCTGCACCATGTCAGCGGGAGCAGGCTGGAGCTTGCCTTGGCAGCTGTGGGCATCCTTGTGCTGGGGATTTACCATTGAGGGCTCTGGGGAGGAAGTGGAGCCAAGGACCAGATCCTCAAAGATACTTAGGGACCTATTGCCTTTTTGATCACCCATTCACCCTGAATTAAAATGGGAGCTGAGAATTTTAACTGCCTCGGCAAATTTTGGATGAGGTTAGTGTCAGGGAAAAGTCAGGCAGGCTCCAGCAACATGAGGTATAACTCCTTTTAGTTTGCTCTTCTTCATGACCACTGTGCACTAAGCATGGCTGAGACAAAACTAACCTGCATTTAGGCAGTGCTTTCCATTTGATCCCTTTTATTTTCAGTACCAGTGAAAGGAGGAACAGAGAGTCTCCCTGATGCAGCCCCTGAATCACCTCTATAGAAATTAAATGGTAAAAACATAAAACCATGACCTAGACTGCACCAGATAATACAGAGGGTGCATTTAATATCAGGGTGCTTGCCTGGAATTCTAGGTCTGGGACACAGAGAGAAAAGGGATATGGCTCAGCATCTAGGTTTTGATTTGAGTTGTCACAGAAATATGGCACAAAAATATTGTAAAGCTGGGATTCAGAGATGAATTGCTCTAAATAGTGCTTGAATCAAGTTTCAGTCAATGACTTGTCTCTGAAAAAATGAGTATGATTCAAAGGTCTAGTTCCAGCCAAAATCTTATGAATGAAGAGATTTCATTGCGTCCCTAGAGGAACTCTGTTCTGAATGAACTCTGTCTTGGACTAACTTATGGGGCCACAGTGAGATGTTCCTTTAATGCAATATCCTTCACTATAAGTAGGCACTGGATGGATCACTGATATCCTTTGTCACATCCTCACCATGGTACCATGTGTATAAGTCTTTAACAGGACTTTGGAATGCTAATAATCTTGTGCACAGACAGGAACCATTCCTTCTCCACAAACCTGTTGCATTTAAAAGGGATACACATGACCACAGGAAAATGAGGAAAGTACAATTTCCTTTCATGAGCCGTGTTAAACTACAAAATGTAAAATACAAATCCCATCAAGGTCTTTCAGGAATTTAGGAGGTGTTGGGATCTTCCCATATAATACACAACAATAACAAAAGTGTAGAGAAAACCAAGAAGCCACTCTACTGTATTGTCTGATTATGGATAGTGGTACTTACACATGTCATTTGTACCTGCTGATTTGTACCACAGACTTCCCAGATGTCACTGGGCCTCAACACATTAATGCTGGCTAACCTGATTCCTACTGACCAGCTATCCTATGGGAGAGTTCATAGTTTTCTCTCAACAACTCCAGGAATGGTTACACTTCAATTGAAGAGCAGCTAGTAACTAACCTGCTGACTGTAACTCTCTGTAGAAGGGGCCTAAAGACAGAGTGATACAAATACCCTTGCATTATTTTCTCCAAGCCCACTAAGCTTTTGGGGAGGTAGAAAGTACCAAGTGTTGTCAAAGACAATCAGGAAATATTTCCACCATTTTCTTTCCACCCATACTGCTCACAGTATTCAACAGTAGTACTTTGCTCTTGAACTGTTCTTCCCAGCACAAGTTCTCACTCTGCTCTTTTGTGTCCTGAAGTGCATCTCATTTACCTGCCTAGGTTCCCTCCAGCAGCATGAGTCCATACCACTGTCATGCCTCCCTTATGACAAAAGAAGCCTGGGATACCCATGTCTCAATCTCTCCTGATGGTTCTGTAACAGCTGCTTTAGCCTCTCTGCCACTGGAGATGCCTTAAGCTGTGTCACCCTCAGTTTTGCCCAGGGCACAGGGTGCGAAACACTCCCAGGAGAACCGTTGGGTTTATGCCTCCAGACCAAGCAGAAAGCAGGCAAAAAGGGAATGAGAGCAGAGGTAGATCAGCAGATGGGATTGCACATGTCAGCAAGGGCCTCCTGTGAAGGCTACATAACAGCAGGTGCCAGTGAGAGGATGTTCCAGCCCACTGTGCACACAGAAAGTAATCACTGGTGACATATCTTCACACCATCCTCCTCCTCAGAGAGGAACTGGCAGGTTCTCAGGTGTTTGTGTGTGGGAGGCTGATAAAACTGAAAGTGGGGTCTGCTTCCGTGCAATGAACTAACAAGGAAGCAGGGACAGAACAGTCCCTTTAATCTGACCAGAAATAATAACTTTTAGACTTGCAACAATCTACAGGAGAGTACAGAAAAGTAAGAGCTTGCCCAGGTTCACCTTGCTGAGACTGGGGTCTTTGCCCATTTCTCTCATTAAGGCTGCTAGGGACTCCTGAGAGCAAAGGTTTAAGCATACAGAATGATACAAAGTAGAGGGCATAGCAAGCCTTCCACCAGGGCCATGGCAGCTGATCTGCTGAGTAACTGTCTAAAAGGCACATGAGAGAGATTTTCTCTGCAAACCTGGCTGACAGCATCATAAGATCCATGGCAGCTGGTTGGTCTCTTGCCTCAACACCTAGTGGCTTGTTGTGGAAGCATGAAAGCTTTCTACAACTCAGATACACTTGACTCTTGACTTTGTTGCCAGTCAAGTGACATAGCTTGACTTGTGTTTTTCTTTTGAAAGCAGCTGTGTGCATTTTGTTGTTTGAGAAATTTGCTGAATTGATCATTCCCATGACCAGAATTCTCTGTTTTCTGGGACATGCTGGTTATCATTGCCCCACTGGGTCTTTCCCCAGTGCTGAGATGACCATCACTTCTGTCATCGTCACAGCAGCTGAGTGACTTAGTGATTACAAACCACAATATACTTGAAAAAGTCAGAGAAAGGTTTCAGATTATTTGGTAACACAGAGGAGAATGTTTGTCACATTCATGCCTCACTAACTAGCATTCAGTCAGCCCAAAACAAAGCAAAAATTCTCTTGGACCCCTGGGAAACAGTTATTTGTCAATGCCACCTGTGGGTGACTTCAAGTTATTTTTGTTTTTACATTTTTCTCTTGGAGGTTTTTAACCTTTCACAGATGACTTCAATCATTTGGAGACCTTCAGAAACTAGAAAACACACACACAAATACACGCACACTAACAGCTGTATCCATCAGCCCAAATACAAATAACTCTTCTGTGACATAATGCTGACACTCATCTAGGTTGCACTTTAAATATGCACTTTAAACATCATTTATCAGTCCAAGTTACTGGGACACATTCTGTGTCTGGCCATGTTCCTGAGGTGCCTCAGTGTCCCATCAGATGAGAGCCTCATTTGATTACAATGATTGAACAGCAGCACCCCTATCATCCTCCCTACTTCCAGAACAAAAGACAGATGGAGAATATGGGGTTTGCAAGGCAAGGTGAGAAAGACACAACCCAAGGTAGCTTCATTCTTCTCCAGATCTCCCCAAATCCTGGCTGGTCCCCAGCCACTGCCAACCAGCTCACAGACCTCTCCTTGTTTCTTCTTTTCTTTGCAGTATGAGGCATCATCAGAGGCAGAGCTAAAGCAATCAAACAAATCTTCTTTCCAGAGTAGGAAAGTTAACCTTTTGCAAATATTTTCTATCCTGGAGGATGTTGAAACCAGACCCCCAACCCCCAGGGCAAGGAGGAAGGGCAGGGAGCTCTAACTGGTTCTCAAGACACCATCACCCTGTGTGCTTTGTGCTGGGAAGTGCAGACAGTGCTCCCAGCCTTAGGAAGGTCTTCCATGGTTATCAGACAACACTGGATGCACAGCCACTGTAACAGACAACCTCCTGAGCTGATGGTATTCTACATATTTATCTCAAATTGAACAAGAAAACCTGCATTTTGAGGAGGCTGGCCAGAGTCTCTCTGAGTATTATAACCTTTTTTTTTTCCTGATAAAAGTGCATTGTGTAAGGAAAAAACTAACAGGATCAATCCAAATACATGCAGACATCCATTTACACAGGTAGGCAACATTTGTGTGCTTACAAGTTTCTGTCATTTTTCTAGGGGAAAAAAAACAGGGACATTCCAGGGAGATTTGCAGACTACATTTATAATTCCCATCAATAATAGTTCTGAGCCATACAGTGTCCGTTTAAGGGGACTACCCTGCCCTTTCTCCATGCTGACTGTGTTGAGGTGTCTACAGAGCAAATCCCCAGGCAACACCTAATCTGAAGGCTTCTTCATTGCAGTCTGATCCTCAGAGGCTTTGGTTTTCTGAACAGCCAAACACAGTCTCCTTACATTGCCTTTAAAATATACTCAAGGATGGGGAAGCCCAAAAAGTCTGAGTTACAGGAGCATTCAGTAAGAATGGCATGCCCTGTGAATGAGACTAGCCTTTGTATTAGCTCTGGAGGCTTTAGTGGTATCCTTCTACTTCCTGATTTTAAAAACAACTTGGGGAACTTGCTTTCTTGGCCTATTTTGGAACTTCTGGTTGTAGCTGTGATTGAAACCAAGATCTGTGAAGATGTGTGGTGGTGGTAAGCCCCTACTGATGACCACAGCAAACCTCCATGCCCAAATACACAGCACCTCATGGAAGCCTTGAACACAGTTCAGTTTTCAACTTGGACCATTTTGTTGGAGAAAACTAGTGTACATAAAACATCAGAATGTAGGAAATTAGCAGGCTGGATCATTCTCCTGAAACACCTAATCCCAGTTTCTATCTCTAATGGCAAATGATGCTACTCGTTTCAGAAATAGTTGCAGAACTCATACAATTATAAGAAGGTGTTACTTCCAAGCCTCTAGTTTATTAATTTTATTTACTCTCAAGAAAAGCATATAGGAGTAGGATGATTTAGTTTCTTATTTAATTAAAGACTGTTTTCCTAGAAAAAGCTGGAATAATAGTACACTGGTAACAATTCCAGTTTTACCAGTACATCAGCTTCTGTCCCTATGAGCAGAAGAGCAGAGTTCAAAGAAAGATTGCTGCTAGGGAGTCAGAGCATTCTTCTGGGTACCTTCTACCCTCCAAAGCAGAATCACTTAGCAAACTTTTCTCTAATCCATTCGAGCTGTCACACATATGCTGCCCTTTTGCATTAGGTCTTGGCAGTTGGGACTGTGGGCTTGCTGCCCTTGAAGGGAGAAGAACCTTTTTGTTCCAGAGCCTCTGCTTTTCACACCACTCTGTTCTCTCAGCCATATACAGAAAGATCCTTACCTTGGTTGTTCTCTGTAAAGCAGCATACAGTCATGTTAAAGAATGGGGACACTCACTATGTGAATTAATGTGTTCTTTTATTGCATTAGTCTTTTCATGCAACATAAGCAAGATGAAAAATGCTTGAATGAGCTTACACTTAAAATTCTGTGTTTAATTACTCTATTTCTCCCTCAAAGGCACCTTTAAATGATATTTTTTTGTGCTGTCTGCTGAAGAAGGTCTATGAAAACATTTCCATTAAAGGCTCGGCCTCTCTTCTTTGAGTGTCAGCTAGGTTGTCATTCACTTTCCTCTGCCACCTTAGAAGCAGCCCAGAAAAATAAAGACAAGATTTCCAATTTCCAGTAGCCCTATCAGGAAAAAAAAAATAAACAGGAAAAAAACCCTACCACCAAACAAACCACAAAGAACTAGGAAAGACTGCTGCTTTCTTGTGTTCTCAGCAGAAAGAAAAAAAAAACAAACCAAAACACAGACCTATACCATAGTATCACAAAAGTGGCATTCCAAATTGATTTTAGGAATTCTACCTTTGGGTGCCTTCTAGAGAAATTTCTCATGGGGAGTGCATCTAATACAGTAATACAACAACTGAACAATAACTGAAACTTTTTTAAATTACTCTAAACAATGGAAATGAAAAACTACATCTGAACTGGCTTTAAGAAGAAATTAATAAGAATACATTTGTGTCTTTCTGTTCTTTTTCAGCCATCTCTCTCTGATAAGTCACTTCTCAGCAGACATGAATAGCATTGATGGGAAGCAGAAGATGCTCTTTGTCCATCAGTAAGTCAAATACCGCAATTGGGGCTGAATCAGCAGGTGCAGCCTTTGTTATTTCCCACCCCTTCAGACTGATAAATTAATTCATCCCCTGACTAATTTAAGAAGTGTGGGCTTTACAAAGAAGCACCAGCTTTTGTGAATGTAGGAGGAAAGCAAAAAGTCAGTGAACCACAGTGGCCTGACTGACCTGTGCACACATGTTTTGCCTGTGAGAACAGAAAGGGTGTTCCGTGGTCTTTGCAGTTTAAGACTGTAGTAAAAAGTCTTTCAGAGAAGTTGGTATATTTTCTTCCCCAAGAATTTAGAGCTTAGGCTGATAATTTTAGCCAAGAAAAGTTCTTTCTAAGAACCAAACCAAAATCTTTGGGCCCTGGAGAATGCTCAAAGTCCCTTTCTTCAGTGCTGACAGGAAAATGAGTCTGATTTATAGTGGCGCTTTTCTAAATATGCATCACAATTACCTGGGCAGGACACAGGAGGATGCCATCATTTTTACTACTTGTAAGAACTACACAGAGTTTAGATGCATGCATGCAGAACAGTTAGAGGAAAAAACAAAATGACCCTAAAACCCGACTTAAAAACAAACAGCAGGTGCCAGGAGTATGGTACTTCACAAATCATTCTGTGCTTGTTAGGGTACAGAAAACCTTTCCTTCTATTGCTATTGTCCTGGTCCACTGGGCAGAAGCTTTGCTAATCACTAGTCAGATTGGTTTATACCAATTGTAAATTGTAATGCATCCAGCTGACACCTGTTTACTGTGGCAGCATTTTCTGAATAATGTTCTACAGTGTCCTACATTCCTGATGCTTTTTTTTTTTTTTTTTTTGAGAGTATAAAGAACTTTAAAACCATTGTTCCCCTCAGGTGTTCCCCTCCATTTTCCTCTTTCCTGTGAAGCTTACAAAAAACCAGAGCTGGAATCATGAAATTGGCACTTTACCCAGCAAATGGACTAGAGAAACATTTATGATATGTGAAGCAGATGAAATGCATTTAAATGTTGAACTTAATATTTTTTTCTGCTGTGGACTTCCCTGGAGTTAAGCTAGCAGTTCCCCTCACACTAAGACTGTCCAGAAAATCCCCTTTCTGCCTTTAGTGTCCTCCTGAATTATTATATTTTGAAGTTTCTTCAAAATAAAGAAAGACTCTGGCTCTCCTGGACCAGAGTCTGTATTACCAGGGTGTAAGTGAAGAAATCCAACCAGAAAAGTAGAGCTGGAGGAGGAGGAAAGCTGCCCATGGCTGAACTCCAATGGAGAAAAGCAGTAGATATCAATGATTTTCATCAAGGTGAGCACAGGTTTTATGCTCTCCTGAAGTGAAAGCTTGTGCACTTCATGTGTATCAAGAAACATCAGATGGCTTATTTGAAAGTCATTGATGAATGTTTAAGTGCTAGATTCACTGAAAAGTTGTGAAGCACTGGAAAAGTCTGCTCAGGGAAGTGGTGGGGTCCCCATCCCTGGAGGTATTTAAAAGATGAGTAGATGAGGCACTTGGGGACATGGTTTTGTGGTGGGCTTGGCAGTATCAGATTAAGGGTTGGACTCAATGATCTTAGAGGTATTTTCCAACCCAAATGAGTCTTTCATTCTGCAAAGAGTCAATTGACTGTTTTGATAAGGAGCTCCTGTGTCAGTGTGTTATGTATATATAGAAAAGCTGGGTTTATGGTCTGAAGGTGGGCATGCTTGGTTGACTCTGCCGTTGTTGATCTCACCATCAGCATAATTATTATTGACCTGGCTTATTATAGCACAGGGCCTGGGGCTCAGCCAAAGCAGAGCACAGCAGGTGACACAGGGAGCAGGTTTCTGCCTGGCACAGCAGGTACCTGAGGTCTGTGCAAGGAGAAGGTTGCCAGCTTTTCAAATGAAGAACCTGCTGCTGGTTTCCTGGGAAATGTTTTTATAACCTAAGCATAACAGCCTGGAGGGCTGTGCCCTAAGCAGGCTCTCTAAAGTTAGGATGTGGGCACATTCCCTGTGGGCAGTGTCATGCCCATTAGCAGGTCCAGGTTGATGAGCCAGGTGCTGAGGACAAAGCTGTGGTTGCTTGACTGTGCTGCTACCCCCAGCCACCCATCTAAAAGCAAGCCTCCAGCAGGGCCAAAGCAGTAAATTTGCTGAGGAAAAATAGGTGAAGTTTGTCTCTTCACAAAATTAAGGGAAACTATTTTTAAAATTACTTCTGCATCATGAAAAGTTTAACTGAACATAAAATTCTTTCTCTGAAAAAAGAGCATTTCTTCAGCTGAACACCAGCTATTCAAAATGTGAGACTTCTTCTTACACTTCTTCCAATTTCAGGACCAAAGTTCCCAGCAGCCTGCCAAAAATATGATTTTGAGCATCTGTTCTTAAGAAATCAAGCCCCTTTCAAGTTTCTTCTTCAAACCAGCTCCAAAAATACCTGTTTGATTGGTTTGGTGTGGGTCAGAAGCAGAGTGGCAGATTTACCCAGCTCACCTGTGGTTGGCTCAGCATGGCTCCAAGCAGAAACTGACTTTCACTTTCAGTTTGGCTCTGAGTTTACTCTTGCAGAAGTTACACTTTGAGAAATTCCCCAAGCAGAAAGTTCAGCCACAGTACTAAAATTAGTCAACTGTTGGATTTTCCCATTGCCTGTTTATAACTGACTACAAAGTTTCTTGGGGTTTTTTGTTATTTTTCAAGAAACACTTAGACGGGGGGGTTTCAGGGATTATTTTTAGATATATGAAATAAATAAATATAAGAGGTAAGAAAATCCATTTTACTTGATATTTGTGAAACATGATCAGTAGGGTTACTGCTGTTAGCAAAGGGAAGATGGTTTCTCATTGCTGGGTTTCTGGGAAGCTGTGATCCAAGGTCACCATGGGTCAAACCTTACAACTGTGGAAAACCTTGTAACTGTGTGGCTGGCTGTAGTTAAATATTCCTGCTTGCCTAAGAAAATGAGGAATTCTCTCTCTAGAGGCATCTGGATGTGTTTTGTCCCTTTAGATGCTTATTTTTTTTGCCATCCTGCAACCAGGCCTTAATTTTGGCAATGAAGCTCTGGAAGTGACACATCAGAGTCGTGTTCTGAGCTGGGAGCAGGGCCAAGGGTGAGATCTGGGCCTTACAGAACTGTGTGAACAACACTTTGAAGAGATTGGTGGAAACTATGCTTAGGTGAGGACTGCAGGATGAGGAAATGTCAATTAGAAGAAACACATTTTTCTTCTCTCCTTAGGAAAACAGGTAGGTTCATCCACAAGGCCAGGAAATAGTCCATGAAATCATCTAGTCTGGCTGGCTGGATTCACACTGGAATTTCATCTGGTCAGTCTTGGAGCGAACCCAGCCAGCAATGTGTGGTTCACTGTGGTTCAAACTTTCACAATGGCTTATTAACAGCATGGTTATTTTCAAATTTTATTTTTCCCAGTTTGCACAGCTATACCTCTTGTATACAGATACAAAGTGTAGAGATTGGCTCACAGAGTAGACTAGTTTTTTGACCAAGAGCATTTTTAAGGGCTTGCACACAGTGGGTGCACAGTGAGGATAGGATTAAGGCATCCTCCTGGATGAGTTTTATGGGACCAGATAGTACAAGGGGCTTAAAAATACAATAGTTGACTATATATATATGTATTATTTTTTTCTGGATTATAATGTTTACTAGGAAATAGATGCAATGAGTTTGGCTAAAATCCCTCCTCCTAGCCAGAGGTGGACAACTCAGTGAGACTCCATTTTGACATTAAAGTAAGTGAAATTTTGCTTTTATTGCTGTAATTGATTTTAAATTAAATACTCCATGCACTGATGTATGAGTGTTGCATGGGAAGCACCAAGACATAATTTTATCCTTCCCTGGGAGCTCCTAAAGTCCTTTGATTTTCACTGGATGCTTGAAATCTAAGCCACTGCTATTTCTTTCATGTTCCAAAACCAGCAGCATTTCCTCAGGCCACATCTTTATGGGATTAATTCATTTCCATGCCCATGTCTTTTCTTATTAATCTGCCAATATATGTGGAGCAGTGGAACTACTGTGACTGCACTCCACACCTGGTTCCTTCAGTGCCTGGGTTTTAAAAGATCTAATTGTAGGCTGAGGGCTTGCCACTTAGTTTTCCAGCAGGGGACAATAGGAAGTGACTGCAGCCTGGCACCAGAGAGGAAAAGAGGATGGTGTTTGAGACTGTAACAGGTCTGTGTTGCCACGTAACACCCAAACACGTGGTCCTGTCTGCAGTACCCCAGGGCCCTCCATTGGCTTGGGTGGCCTACAGACACCTGCACTTGCCCTGAATGGAAGAAAGGACATTCACCTCTGCAAGCTGTGGGTCCCTCCTGGCTGCAAATCCTCAAGTGAACTGGGCTGAGACCAAGTCAGGATCTCGTGCCTTCCAGTCTGCCCTCCCTCATGCAGGGTGAAGAAGCATTTTCTATGTCATTGACACCTGGTTCCCATACCAGGTAATACTCAAATCCTCAGGGACCTCAAAGAGAGCAGTGTCAGGGCATATCTCCAAGGTTCTCCTTCATCAGCCAGCTGCAGCTTCATCTGCTTGTTGCCTGCCTAGCTCACTCTTCTCTGCAGGGCAGGTGACATGGTGACATGTGGAATGAAAAACACGGATGATGCTCCAGTAATCCCCTTCTCTCCTGCAACAAGACCACACTCACATACACATTGCTTTCTCCCCAGCCCTTGCTTGCTGTGCCAGCTGACTAGCAAGGAGCTCAGGACTGCCGAGTGTTGGGGGTCAGCAAGGCTCTACAGCCTTGTCTGTTCTCTTGGAGACCAAATTTACCCCCAAAGCTCCACAAGAAGGTTTTGCCATCGAGATGAGCCCTTGGGAAAAGCTGCCTCCACTCCTGGGTGAACAGCAAACACCAAAAAAATGAGAAGCTGAATGTTTGATGTGTTGTAGAGAGATAGGTTTGTAGTTTTGAAAATGCCTCTTGTATTTCTATGGGGCCAAGATGGAGATTTTAGGGAGTCGGTCCTCCCTTCTCCCTTCTCTCCTTCTTTTCCTTTTTCTGTGACCTCAGTTCCTATCATGTAGCCATTGGTGGAGGGAATTTAGTTTGGAAAAGACTTGGTAATAATAGTGATGGTTATTGGATTTAAAGACAAAATAATGTACGTAAAACTTTTCTATTAGATGATAAACCTTATATAAACTCTCTGTACTGTACATTTTGCGGCCATTTTTGGCACCTGGGACCAGTGGTAACACTGTGTTCCTGACCCTTTGATAACTTTAGAATAAACACCATGAAACAGCCTTGGAGCAGTTTGTTGCTCTTCCCTGAGATGAGAGATTGAGAAGAAGAGCCATCTGGGCACAAACCACCCTCGTGGAACCCCAGCCGGGTCTCCACACCGAGAACTGCAGAGGCTTTGCTGCTTTGGTTGAGATTTAACTATTAACCAATTTTGTGGAGACTGAAGGGAAAGATGCTGTTTGTGGGAGGTGATGTGTGGAAAGGAGAAAGAGTGGGAGTAGCATGTGTCATGCAGTAAGAGCTGTCTGAACATGTTTACCCATTTTGACCTTGCTGTCCTAAGGACAGAGCCCTTCTGGGTTCCTTACAGCTCTGTGAGGCTACAGGCACCCATGCTTGGCTAAACCTGGGAGCTAAGTATTCCTGGGCCTGGTTAGCAGGAGATTGCCTGGCAGTAGATGCACTGCATAACCGTGAACTTAAAAACCCTGCCAAATGTGAGACCACAAGCAAGAGAGTGGGAGGAAACCCTCTGGTTCCACTCTTGCTGGTGTCAAAATAGTCCATACGGACTGACATCATGGCACAATTTGAAGCTGATCTCCAAACAAACCTGGAGACACCTCAGCCTGATGAGATGAGACTTGCCTGGCTCTCCTAGCTTCAATAAACACCAAAGATTCCCTGTCAGGGAACGGACACTGCTTCAGGCACACCTGAGCAAGGGAAGGATGAGTGTTACGTGGCTCAACTCAGCCCTGCCATAGCACTCAGATGGCCCTGCAGCCCTTTGTCTTTCCTGATCTCAAAGGTGCCACTGCCATAAGTGGGCTGCACAAGGGCATGCCAAGGGCCTTTGCACTGGGGTAACAACAGGACTCAGCTCTCATCTGTTTTTCATTCACCCACAGATCTTAGTATTCCTCCCTGGGAGGATGCTGAGGAAGAAAACAAAGTGAATTTTCTCTGGGCTTGCAGGAAATCATATCAGACTGGAAGTAATGTGGGAAAGGAAAATGCCAAACTTTCCTAAGCCTGAAACATTTAGTGTGGTTTTGCTCTGTTTTTAGCTTGGAGTCCCACCTAGGTCAGCTCAGGGCACTGGAGTGGGTCTATGCAGATTAGCAATGTCCTTTCATGGCTGGAAGTGGAGAAGGGACCTAAAGAGACCAGGACTGCACCCTGGGCTCAGGGCAGAGGGTGTTTCTTCACAGTGTCCTCACCCGATGACTGGGGAGATGCTAAACACTGACCATGGCAATACTGGCACGAGCCTGGTTCTGTGGTGACCTGGCACAGGGCAGTCCACATGTTTGTTGTCCAAGGCTATCACCCTGCCAAGCAAAGGAGACCTTATCCAAGCTGCCTGCTGGGGATGTCCTGCTTGTGCCAGTTTCCAGGTGGCCTCAAGATGCTGCTGGCAAGGGCTGGCTGGCCTGGGCTGAGCTGCGCTGTGCTGAACAATTTCTGAGGACAATCCTGTTTGAGTGATGGGAAAAGTCCTTGACAGCAACACGTTTGCTAGCAGAGCAGGTGCTCTGGTGAGCCCCTGGAGACCTCTGGGGCTGCCTCATGCTGCGGAGAATGGGAGAGCCCTGGATGGAGGCTCTGGAGCGCCCATGGTGCCGCTGGTCTGCGTGTCTGGCGCCGTGCTGGCTGTGCTGCCCACCCTGCAGCAGCAGCACGGGGAGGTGGCAGGCGTGAGTGGCAGCCTCGGGACGCCCACAGCACGTTTCCTTTCCAGCAGCACACAGGATGTTCGCTGTCATGGGCGTTCATTAGCCCGCAACGCGATGCTCCCGATTTCCATCAGCGCATCTTTCGGTTTGAGGCTCTCTCTTCTCAGACCCAGTTTTTAATAGGGTCACAGCACTGAAGCCCCCATCCCTCTGGGGTCTCCTCTAGGTGCAACTTTTTTTTTTTTTTATTATTATTTTAATGAGGAATCCTGTGTTCTACAAGCATCCCATGAGCATCACTAGCCATTTATGGAGTTTGTCCAGAGGTCTGCAGTGCTGATGGACTCAGCTAAGTCCTAAGCAACACTGCACATGCTGCTGCTCGTTCCTTGTGGCACATAGAGAGGACTAGATAGCTGTGTGGGTGCAGAAAGGTCATGAAAACCTTTTCTGGCTCATGTCAGAGTTTCGTTTAGAAGTAAAATGAAATTATTAGCTGTTTAGAGATAAGCTGGTTATGACTGAGGCTTGGATGCATAATAAATGTTTTACTGTTTTTAAACAAGATGTGTTGATGGAAGTACAGATTCTGCCCTGTGTGGAACAGCTGTTCAGCTGCTGTGAGGGCAGCAGCTGCTGTCCAGCAGCTGGGTGCACCTTGTCACTGGCCACCTCATGAGCACTTTGCTCCCACCACTCTGCAGGCGAAAAAGAGCGAGTGATCCCAAGTTTATCTCCAGTGGGAAGTCTCCAGCTTATTTAAAGGCCCATCATGCAGCATTGTAACACACAAATAGCAGAACTGGTACTAGAGCCCCCACCAGCCTTTGCTGCTGTTTATAACTTCCAGACAGGGAATGGTGTTAAGGGGAACAGGGCAGTAACACCTGAAGACTCTCCAGTCTTTTTAAAGCTGTGTGAGTGCCTTTATGGTCCACTGCAACTTGGGCACCTCTGATCACACAGTGTGGGCTCTGCAGGCCATCCTGCTGCGGGCTGATCCCTGGATGGGACACGCTCCCATTGAACTCCTCTGATCAGAGCCCACATGGAGTCACAGATAAGTGTGTGGCAACATCAGCCAGTGTTGGGGCAATAATGTTTCAAAACATATTTACTTCCTATGTTTTAGGAGTTTATTGAATACATTTGGTTTGCAGCTTTAATGAAATTATAATTTATCAAAAGCACAATGAGGAATCACACAGGCCAAGTTTCTAAAGCTCACATTTAAGTTAGGTCAGGCAGAATAAAAGTTTAAAGGTCTCTACCAACCACAATGACATATTTTTCCTACTGAGAAGCTTTTTAGTTTGGGTGATATTTTCAACATAAATATAACTTTTCCAAAGAAAGCAGACATGTTCTATAATAATGTCAGCCATTATTATAGGTTTCTCAGCTGTACAATTTCTATGAATTGTTTTGAACCAACCCAGATGAGAAGCTGGATACATTATTCTGTGTTTATAAATAGGTCTGTTTTCACAAATCTCTTTATCAAGGAAATTGGTCTTATATTAATATGAAGTACTTTCACTTATTACTTGTATTATAAAAAGACAGGGATCCTGCATGGATCAGAGTCCTGTTATGCTAAGAGTTAATAAAGAGACAAATCTTACACTGAAAAAACCTCATCTTTTGGGTTTGCTCCAGGTCTCTGCAGTCCCTGATTGTCTTACACCTACCTCCAAATGAATCAACCCCATAACCCTGTTGGGTTCTTAACTTCTCCTTTCCTCACCATATCCTTGTCCTTATGAGGAAAGGCAGCATTAATTAACCCTGTGTTACAGATGGGGACTTGTGGTGCAGAGGTGAAATGTCATGCTGAAGGTTGTCTGAACCAGAGCAGGGGGTGGATGCCCACTCTTCCCCTAAAAAAGCAGCACCCTGCCTGCTATGCTTCCATTCAGCTGGTCCTGTGATAGTATTACATTTTTGTTCATTAATTTTCCATTAGTCAGTCTATGAAAGAAAACTCATGGTACTGTTATTGGCTGGTTACACAAGGGAGCTAAAACATTTAGCTAGTATAAGCGCACAAAAGGTCGAAAATTGAAGTTAGTAAAAGTGAATGAAGAAAAAAAGTGAAGGACAGGAGCAGTATGGCTGTCAGGGAGTCGTGGGAGGGTATGGAAAGGAAATGGAAGCTTCAAGGTGACCCATCAAACTCTGTGGTGTTACCAGCAGCCTCACTGATTTCATCTTCAGAGATAGTGTTTTGCAGTAACCTTCACTTGACTCATTGACACCTGCCCACTTCAGTTCTGTGGTCAGCCAGAGACCTTCTTACTTCCCTTAACCACAGCCTTCCACAAAAGGGTCTCTGCTGTCAGCCCCCAGGCTCTGCATGACTCACCCCTCTGCATCTCTGCAGGCACTTGCCTGAGCTTTCTCAGCTTGCCATGGCAAGAATGAAAAGCAAATAAATGGGGTTGCATGATGACAGGAATCAGATCTTCAGTTTTGGGATGGGATCCAGCATCTCTGTAGTAGAGTTCAGCACATGCTGTTCCTCCCTGCTTAGACCTGGCTGCCTGGGCAGGAAAAGGAGCCACGGTAACATAGGAAAGACCACATAGTGCCCAGGCTCCTCTGCTCCTTGTTCTTTGAGTGTAAAGAACCCCCCAAAATGATATTTCCCTCCACAAAGAAATGCAGAGTTAGCTTCATTATCAGGCTGAAAATCAAGAGAGTCATTAGTTAAATTACTTTCCCAAATGTCACACTAAGGGTTGCAGATAAGACTTGCTTCACTCTCCTGAAAGCCAGTTGAGTGTTGTCTTCAGGACATGCTCCTCTCAGCTCCTGCAATTGCATCTGCTGTCACAGTAAGGGTTGGTCTGACATCTACAACACGACAGCAGTGGAAAACTCAGTGAAATACCTGTGGGGTAGGAATCCTGTCCCCATGAATATTTGAAGAGGATGCACATTTATTAATGTCTTCCCTGTCAGGAGTGGGCAATGAAGTTAGCACTGAATGAGCAACATGCAAGCTCAGCCTCAGAGGTACACAAGATGTCTGGTACAAATTAAACTCGAGTCTCAGAAAACATCCTCTAGACATGCCAAGGAATAAGTTTCCTTAGGGTCTCTGTTAAGGAGGCTGTTTCCTTTAAAGCAAAAGGTTTGCCTTACTTCCTGAAGTTTGTCATTGGTAGTTTTCCAACATAAATCCAAGGGATTTCTGATTGGCCTGTTGGTTAATAACCAGAAAGTAAGCACAGGATTATGCTTATGTTATCTTTTCCTAATGCTACCACTAATTTCTCAATAGGTTCACAAACCAGACATGTCAGTGACTTATCTCACAAGCCAACTCTTCTTCATGCAATGCCTGGATCTGCACTGGTTTATTAGAATATAATCTGCATGCTATTGCAATAAGGAATTGGTTTGAGGGCTGGATGATACCAGTTTCTAAACCATTGAACCTGCAGAATGAATAAATTCATCCATTTTCAGGAAATTACTTATGATTCAATCCCGACAATCACCTGCATTAGCCCAATCTAGTTGTTCATAAAGTTTTGAAGGGGAAAGAAAAAATCACATTTAGACTGAGAACAGTCAGGACTGGATCATTCCCAGTTTGGCAACCAACTCACAAAGATTATTGCTGCCATGTGAAATTCATCCTCACTGTATAGTGGCTATGCAGGATAGTGTTCCAGTAAGTGCTCCACAGTATGTGCTTATCTTACTGCCTGCACAGAAAACAAAATCAGGGAATATTTCATCTGTGACTGCTCTCCATCCTGAAAGGTGACAGCTTTATGAAGGTGTAACAATTCCACCTTCCTGCTGTGAACTGTTATAGACACTTTTCTTTTTCTGCTTCTTTAGGTGCAGGGGCTTTAGACCATGTCTGCAGACAGCAAGTTCGAGTGTTAACCAAGATGGCAGCATTTTTTTGAGACACAAATGACGTTTTTCGTTTTAAGGCTGATTAGATTGTGCTGATCACAGACACTCAAAAATCACTTTCCATCAGGCTTTGTGGGCCTTCCCCATTGCTTCACATCACAGTGAAGCCACCAGTGGCTTTGTCACGAGGCTGTGAGGTCTTGGGGAGGCACTGTGTCTGCAGCACAAAGGAAGCTGGGTCTCGCCTGACTTTCATAACTCTCTTCTGCACCTCAGAGGTTTTGTGTATTCATTGACTGCAATGTATTCCATAGAAATGATAGTTCATTTTGTATGACAAGCTGATTCAAGGCCTCGATGGCCATTAGTGTTGTGAGGCAGTGCTGATGAATAAACTGGGGCTCTCTCCAGGCTGCTGGGATTAGCACAGCTTGAAGGGTAGGGTAAGCAAGAAGCTACCCACAGGAGCAAAGAGAGTGAAAACCATCACAGCTCTCCTGTCCATTGAGGCATCTCTCAGTGCCTGGAGAGAGATGTGGAGGCAAGTCTCAAGGCAAAGGGAGGTGGCAGCTACTGCTGAACTGCGCTTGGAAGAGCAAAATTAGGCGCTGGCACGAGCTGCAAATTAGCTGATGGCACCAGCAACGATGTGGATTAGACCACTGAGAATGCTCTGCAGGAGCTCTTGGTCAATGCTGCCTCCTGCAGAAATGAGAGGGAGGGCCCATACTAAGCATGAAGCGGGGATGAGGCACTGGGAGAAGTTTCCTGCCCAGCACACTCTGTTCTCATAGACACATGTCCAAAAACCAAAGCCAGAGGCTGAAGAATAGAGGAACTAAGGGCTGGACAAGAGGCACAACTGCCTCTCCAGCTGATCACCCCCATCACCAGCTAACACAGGGATGCTGCTGTCTGCTTCCTGTAGTGACATTAACAGCCCCTTTTTCCTGCAGGCATTTGGAGTTTGTGGCTATTGTGGGGAGGAGGGTAGGGTGGGGTGTGTAATAGTATTTTTCACTCGTAACACCTACCAAATTGTGGCATCAACGAAAACAGAGCAGTAAGTCCTAGGAACTCATTTAGTATTTGAGTTCCTCCTGTCCTCATGGGCTGCAGCATGATTCTGGGCTCTGAGATGGAGCCGTATGGCAAGCCAGGAGGTGTCACACAGAGCCACTTCACAGACTTCAATCAGGAGTGTTTCCAACAAAAGAAAAATGTGTTAAACTCAGCCATTCTCACAGTCTGACAGCTCCTGATGTTCATGTCAAGAAATGAATGCCAAAAAATGTGCTCTCTCTGAAGAGAGATATAACTTCCGAATAATTAATGAGTAAGTGCTCACACAGTACAGCTTGCCCCCTTACCCATGCAAGGAGTGCTCAAGGCCTCAGATTTTTGAAAGATGAAGACCCAAGATATTGGTGCCCTTTCTGACTTTCCCAGGAAGATTTTTTTGTAACACATAATGAGCCCACTTGCAACACCACCATGCCCAGTTAGCAGTGCTGTTTGACTAACTGCACTGGGTTTATTCAAGGGGAAATCAGGACATTGAGGTGAAATAGCTGCAGTTCAAGTAACAGTGTTCTGCTTATTGGAAATAGTTTAGTCAAGGAAGGAGGCACTGCCACTAATATCAGCAGGTATTTCCCATTGGTTTGTGTAGGTAAGTTATGACCTGTAGTAAAATAAAGCAGTAAATGCTATCATAACCAACTCTTCTGCCTGTTTTGGAGGATTTAATATTCAAAAGAAAGAAAAACAGGAGGAAAACAAAGAATCAGAATGCACCAATGATAAAATGCCAATGGGGACTTCTCAACAGCACTAGCAGAAGCCAATATGAACAAGGAGCCAGACTGGCAGTCTTTGGCATGGGGTGGGAGAATGGAGGGAAAAGTTTTATCTCCTGATGGGCTTGCATAGGCCAGGTGGGAGGGCAAGAAGAGCACCTGGGTGCAGTGTTGGGAAGTGCAGTTCCCACCACCTCTCCCATCCATCCCATCTACACAGCAGCCCCCACTGCATTCAGGACCCTGCCAGCTCGGCCACCACAGGGACCACAGGTACTCTCCTGCACCTGTGACTCACCTGGGGTCCTCTAGTGCTGGACACTGACAGCAGAGCCCCATGACACACACATGGGCAAGTCAAGGTGTATCACCTTGCTCCTGGGCATCAAACACTTGTGCAGCCACTCAATGTACGTACCTGGCTGAAGGTAACCATGGCTTGCTCAAACCTTTGCTGAATAAGAGCGATGGCGCTGAACTCCGGCGGGAGGGAACAGTCTTGAGGGGCTGAAAGCAAGAATAAGTTTATCAGTTTCCATCCTACAGCAAGCTCCCACAAAGGTGAGGGATTTGAGCACTTATAGGAGTGATTGCTACAAAGTGTATATGGGAGGAGAATATGTGTTTGCTCTTAACTCCTGGCTGTTGCTACATTTCCCCTTGAGTGTGAAGGCTCCAAGCCCCGGGGCGGTCAGCACAACAGCTGCTGTCACACAGGGCCAGCTCAGCTCGGCGCCCTGGCCCAGGCTGGTGCACAGCCACGGAACTGTGGGCAAAGCCCTGGGGCCACCAGATGAGGCACCCCAACAGGTGTCTGCCCAGCTTGGGGCAACCTCAGCACCAGTGCCTGCACAGGGGCTGCTCAACCCGAGCTCCTTTTACAGGCAGTGGGGAGACAAGGACACTTGCAGGGCACTGTTCTTCCCTCCCCGCTTCTGCAGCAGGCTTGGGAGAACAGGAACCATGTCCTTTCCCAGAAGTGCCCACTTCTCTGTCCTGACTGTAAAAGGCCCTTGGACCAACAGAGTTAGATAAAGACCTCCACATTCTGTAATGCAGGGTGAGAGGAGGCTGCTCTCGGTGAGCCCAGCATGCAGAGGCAACCAAGATGGTTTCAATTAGAGGTGGGTAAACTGCCTCCTCCAAATCCACAGGGAAGCTCCCTGCCTCTTGAAGATCTAAAATCCCTGCAATCTGCCCTTCGGGACAGCAGGTTCTGTGTGGCTGCCCGCCATCTGAGCACAAGTATGAGTGCTAAGGAACGAGGCTATTTTAGGAACAAGTGACACAACAGAGGAGCATCAGAGGCAAGAAAGGGCTCCTTGATGCCAAGTGTTGACATGAGGCCAATAAAGGGCAGGTTACTGCCCTTTTTGGGAGGATGCCTTATTAAAGTTGTAGTTACAGTATTTTTTTGAGATACTTGAAAAGCATTGTGATATATTTACAGAGAACTTTCTGAACATTTGGCCTCATTAACTGAGTGGAAACAGAATGATTAAAAACACCATCTGCTTTTTATTGAACTTTGTTTCAAATTCATCAGAATTTCATCAGCTTTAACCTCTAACTCTCCATTTTTTACTCCTGAAAGTATGTTAGTAGCATACCACCCCATGCAGTATACAAATGGCAAACAAGCCCTGCCGGTGGTGTCTGCAGATCTTCTCTACCACGATCTCACCAAGTCAGTGCAAACCAGCCCAGCATAAAGGGAAGGCACCTGCGCCCTGTGGAGCAGAGCTGAAGCTATCGTGTGCTCCCTGAAGGTGTCTGAGACCCTGAGAAGGGTGATGGGGAGCCCAGCTAGCTGAGGCAACTCCATGGTGCCATGGCCCATGTAAGCCAAGGAAATGTAGCTTCCCAGAGGAGATGAGTAATGTTCCCCGTTATTACCAGCAGAAAAAGTAAAGCAGCAGCAGCAGAAGTCACCTTGCTCTGGCTGCAGGGAAAAGTGCCAGCAGGCATGGCCATGAAGCTGCAGCAGCACTGCACTGGGATACTAGAAAACAATTCCTCCTAGGAGCAGTGAAAGACAGGAGAAATTTGTATATTTACTCCTGGCTTACACCAGTTTGATGCTGGTATATTTGTAGCCCAGTGGCCTCTCTGTATGTGGGACCTTGTGTGACAGGAGTAGGTGACACTGCTTCATACCTGCAGAGGAGCTGGTTTCTGAAGGCAATGCTTGTTCCTATGCCTGTACTATCATGGCCCTTTCTGTTGCCTACCTGTGACAAATACCTAAATATATACAATCTGAAGTCAAAGAAATGAACATTGAAATTGCTAATTATGTACACGTCTGTTATCAGAGCAGCAAGTCTTTTCTTTTCTAAATATTGACTCATTATTACCAGGAGTTCTTCTGTAGTCTGCTGCTCTACAAAAGGTGACAAAGCCTATGTTGCTCTCACAGCAGTCACTGCTGAGCTCATGGAGTTAAATGTGTTTTGGAGAAAGGTTATCCTTTTAAGATCATCCTAAGAAGCAGGGTGTTGTCTTCATGCTTGAGCCTGCTGGGACTTTGGCTGGGGGAAGTTCTCTAGCTCCAGTTAAAATACCATACGCATGGAAGGCATGTTCTATTCATCATGGGTTTTGCAGTATCAGGATAAAACACCAGCCTAGTGATAAAGCAATGGAAATAGCTGCACCCTCCAGGGGAAGTGAGGACGAATCCTCACCCAGGTAGAGGCCCATTTTCTTCCCAGCTTACTCCCTTGTGTCCTGAGCTCTGACACCAGCGGATAACACTGTCTGTGCTGTCCATCACCCCCCTCCATCTAAACCCACAAGGACTGCTCAGTGCAGACTCCCAAACGAGGTGCCCCTGGGGAGGGCAGGCACCAGTTTCTTAATCTGGTGCAACATCCAAGAGGTCAGCCAGGACTCTTTTCTGAACCCACCTAGGACCAGACAAAAGGCACTCTCTGAGCAGAGCAGACAGGGAATGCTCAGGGAAATGCAACTGTCCTGGCATCCACCCAGAGTGGGCATGGGGTTACAGCTGGTGGCAGCAGGATGCTCAGGGTGCCTGGATTGATGTGTCACAGGACAGCAAGGAAAGAGCACTGCACTGTGGGGAAGAATGGTTTTGTTCCTCTCCCCAAATCAGTGTAAAGCAAATTATTTCTGTTACTACTATTCTTATATTAACTCTGTTCTAGAGTTGCCACAATTTCATCTACCAAATGCATATAGACAAGATTAGATAAGCTGTATATTTCAAGTGATGTATGTATGCACATGCACACTTTGACACAAGTGAGAATATCAGACCTGATGTTCCTCCTCTCACTCCAAACACAAGGGACTTACTACTTGATTTATTGAACAAGATAATGTCATGTCACGAAGAAAAACTTTATTCCCCGGTGTTGCTGCTACTTTGGTGGAAAAAAACTACATGTGATTTTTACTCAACACTGCAGCAGGTGCAGAGAGGACAAATAAACTTTTCCCTGTGTTCCAAGACCTGGGAGAATTTGAACACAGTTATGTCAGTATTCACTATCAGTTACATCATACTTTCTCTCTTCAGGGGCTTTCCTCACTTAACAGAAATCTTTTTTTGCTTAACGGAGGATATCGCAGTTTCTGACACAAGTTTAGCTCCAGCCCTTCTTACTCCTGCCTGTGACCTGTTCTCATTCTGAGGCACACAGTAAGTAATGCAAGGACGGCATTTGCAGATGGCAGAATTTCAGGAGTGCTCACTGGGAGCCATTTGCTCCAGGAAATCACATACACGGACCATGCAAAGGCTTCACCCCAGGCAAGGGCTTCACGCCAGGCACTCACAAGGAGATCTGCCTGAAGACTCGACCATAACCAGAAAAACAGCAGGGAAAGTCTAAAAAGTACCCCAGCACTCTGCACGTTGTGGCAGGATACAGGTTACTGAGGGTGCTTAACAACCCTTACACCAAATTATTTCCTTTCTGAAACTGGCACAAAAATCAAATCTCCTTTATTTTCTCAAAGCACTCCACCAAAAACCCTGAAAATCCAGAGTTCAGTCATCTTTCCTCAGATGACCTAACCATGTCCTGCTGGTTTATAGGCGCAAATGCATTGCTTGTCTTCACTCATTCAGAAAGCCTTTCAAAGTGTGTATACAGGAACATGATTTTGCCATCTGAAGAGATCCTTGGGTGGCCAAATTCTTCAGCAAGTAACAGCCAGCACTAGTTGAAAACCAATGTAATTTCTAAAACCTTGGACTTCTGTTTCTACATGACTTTCAGAAATTACCCCACATCTACAAACATATTTCTACAATCCTTAAGGAAAAACAAAAGGCTCTATCCTCTTCTACCACAGTAGGTGAGAGTCCTTGTGAAAACAGCAAAATCATGTCCTTCTCCTGAAAGAATCCATCAATGGCAGGAACATTGAACGTGAACAGCAGTTCACTTTAAGTGATCACTAAAACCAAAGCCCACAAGACAGCAAAAGCAGAAGAGAAAAGAGCCTAGAGGATTTCCACAAAGTGTGGAAACCTGCCTTTTCTTGACCATATTT
Source organism: Sitta carolinensis (assembly GCA_032173965.1). Lineage (NCBI taxonomy): Eukaryota > Metazoa > Chordata > Aves > Passeriformes > Sittidae > Sitta > Sitta carolinensis. The sequence goes on along the minus strand of JAVUNC010000004.1, from coordinate 61,019,579 downwards.
TCCCAGGGAAATTGAAATTCCCAGGGACTTTCCTTTCCCCAGTCATTTCATGTACATACACGTGCACACGCACGTGCACAGGAGGCTGGGCAGGGGCAGTTGTGAGCACCCCAGCACATCAGGCTGCCAAAAACAGGAGGAAAAGGGGCTCCTGAGGGCAATGAATATTTTAAATGAGCTTTTTCCTGGACCTCTTCCCAATTTGGTCTCTCACCTGAGGTCACTAGCAAGGAGGTGACAAGGGATTTGGGGATGCCATCCAAACACTCTTCAAGGCATTGGTTTTGCTGCACTGCCAAGCCAAACCACCTGCAGATGCTCCTGGTTTCATGGCTCAGGATGTGCTTGTGTGAACCAGTGCCGCTCATCCTGAGGCAGGGCTCTGCTCCCACTGGGAACATCCCTGGACACTGCTGCCTTGAAGAGGGCAGGGGTTGAGCATGGCAGTGCTACTTGGCATGGGCCAAAGAGGGTTCACGGCTGTCTTTAACAGTTTATGTGAGACATTATAATTTATACTGATTTTAGATAATTATGATGCAGTGCCAGGGAGCACTCTCAAGTGCTTCTTAATCTATTAATGCAGACAAACCCTGAATGGTGCATGCCCTGGCCATTTCTGCAGCCAGTCCCACTAGCTGACATTTCAAATGAGCAGCCCTCTGTGAGTATTTCCCAGTGGCACACAGATGGGTGGCACTCACTGTCTCCTTTGTCCTTCATGGACCAGGGCACCTCTGTACCCTGCTGGGATCTGTTGGATGTTCTGCTGCCTCACAGCAGTACCCAGGAGAACTGCCCAATGGATGTTCCCTTACGAATTCGTTTGACTCAGTCAAGCAGGCTGGGAAGGAACTTACAAATACAAGCAAGAGGAGGATTTCTGGTCTTTGTTGTATCAGTGTGGGCAGAGTGGTTCCTCTGAAATAAGCAGCAGCAGTCAATTAAAACTAGCCGTCCCAAGGTGTGGGTCCAGGCTTACTAGAATAAGCCAGACTGGAATTTGCCTTGATCTGGTCTACAGTAAAAACTCTTTTCCAAAGCTACTTTGCACCACTATCATCACTCAAGTCAGTGCTCTGGATTTCTAACAACACAGCAATAAACAGATTTTTGTCTAAATAGGTTTAAAAGCTGACAGCCTGGTTATGGGGACTGTTGAGATTTCCTTTATTGACTGTGCAATCAGTGTGATTTAGAGTCTCCACGGGGGCCCTGCTGAAGGCTTTCCACGACCCAGCTGTGACAAACCTCCCCCACAAGTTCTGCTGGTCACTGCTGCTGGAGACAGCGGCTGTGGTTCTGGGACCTTGTTCCTCCCCCTCACCTTCCCACCCTCCTGATCCTGCCTTCCTGGTGTCCTGACCTCCCACGGGGCCAGTTATTTGTCTGGCATCACACCCCTGCCTTCCAAGGCAGTAAATTACTGCGGAAGCAGCTTTGCACTGGACCTCATTAACCACAAACACTGCCGTCCCTTTTCCTGCCACACCACGCGAGCCAGACATCCCCGACTATCGGCAGCACATACGCATTTCTCAGGCTCCCAGAGGACACACAGGTCTGCGGCAGATGGTGCTCCGGGCTGATGGATGCACAGGGCTGGAGAAACCAGCCACCCTCCTTGGGATCACAGCACAGCCTGGCTCTCCTTGTGATGCTCCATTCCTGGGGCATTGCAAGGGATTTGTGGATGTTGTTAGTATTGGAAAAAGTGGGAGGTAAGGTGAAGAGCCTTTTTGGTACTGTCTTATTTCATTTCCAGAGTTATTCTGAAAAAAGCATCAGGCTTAAGCAAAATAGATCCACAAAACTCAAAGTGAAGCCTCAAAGTGCAGCAAAATGGATCTATCCCCATGCTATGGGTGCAAGTACTGGGGCTGTCTTATGTCTAAAGTATATTGAAAGGTTACTTTTTAATAAAGCTAAGTAAAAATTGATCTTGAGGCCACCAGCATCCCAACATCCTCTGTTAATCACCTACTCTTTTCTTTTTATTTCTTGTCTACTTTCTCACCAGAAACAGATAAATAAAGAGTGGTTTAAAAGAAAGAAATGGGAAGAAGAGAGAGGAAAATATGCATATCTGAAATTTTCTTTTTTTTACAATGTTTCTACAGACAACTTTGAAGAAAATGTAACTATTATTTGTTTCTCTTTTTTCTTCTTGACTCCTTTTTGTTTTAGTTTGGGTTTTTAACGTAAACTCTCTCTTATTGGAAAAAAGTCAATTTCTGCTAGCAGCCCTCGTTTAAAAGAGCAGGAGGAACAATGGAAAACTAGATCAATTGTCATGTAAAATGACAAACTTTTATATATGGAAGCATTTAAGCTACTTCTTATGATCCATGCATCTCTGTGTAAGGGAACCATGCAGAGAGCCCCTCATTTTTTGCGGAAAAGTCTATTTGCCCGAGCTGACAACGTCATGAAGAAATGTCACTTTTCAGTGCAGAGATTTCAGTCCTCAGCAATATTCTTTTTGTTTCCCAGCCGGCACCTCGCCCCTGTCTGAGGTCAGACTAAATGATGTAACGCTCCCTTCTGGCCTCGCAATCGATGGGCTGGTGGCCGGGGCTCCTCTCCCTGCTGACAGGAGCACCTGCTGCAGCTGGGACCCCCCCCGGGGACCAGGCTTTGGTCCTGGGCTCTCACCACACTACCAGGTGCTATGGGACGCTGTTCACAGCATGAAATAACGTGAAACATGTTTCTTACAACGATGTTAAACCTCTTCAGAAGAGCAACTACAACAACAAAACATCTTAAACTCTCCCCCTCACATAGATATAGCCAAGAAACCCGCCAGTTTTATTTTAATCAACGTCCATTTAGTCGTGGCTGAGGGTTTTTAGTTTGTTCCGTTTTTTTAAGACTCTGCTGCCCTAACACGGTGCCAGAGCAGTTTGACAGTGCAGTGATATCGTCAAGCGGTCTCTTTAAATTCTATTTCTGGAAAGAAGGGAGGAACTACACCGACCTGGCCCCTGTTCATCCGACCCTGACTCCACCCGGCTCCCACGGCCCCTCTCTCGGGATAAGGAGAGCTCTGCTGTGCGGGGCAGGGACCACGATCCCGCGGAGCCCCAGCAGTCCTGCCCCGTCCCAGTGCCCTGAGAGCGCATCTCCAGTGCGCGGCAAGCCTCGGGGTTTGCTTGTCCCCGGCCTGAGGACCAGGCTCGGATGCCCGGCACATCCTCCGCGGTCTCCGTGCCGCGGCAGCCGCCCCGCTCTCACTCGCGGGAAGGAGCGGGGCTGCCCCGCGCCGCCCCCCGGCCCCGCGCCCGCACTCACCGGCTGGACCCCGCTGCCGCCGCCCGCCCGCGGCCCCGGCATGGCGCACGGAGCAGACCCGAGCAGCGCCGGGGCCGCCTCGGGCGCGGAGCCGGAGCGAGTGAGCGGAGACCCCGGCGCCGGCCGCCCCGGCCCTCCCCGCCGAGGGAGGAGCCGCTCCTTCCCGCAGCAAACCCCGGGGGTCCGCCGGCATGCCGGGCCGGCCGCGGGCAGGGCTTGCCAGGAAAGGGGAGGCAAAAATCAATAGGCGCGGGCAGAAATGAAGTGAAAAGTGACTTACAAAGAGAAAACCCTTCACGGGTTCTTCACTGACAACCTTTCACAGCCAAGCCTTCCCTGCCGGGATTATTACTGAGGCAGAGCGGCAGGTATGAATGTAACACCGTAGGGTGTCAGACGCAACGAGCACCAGTGCTGGGACACTTGCAGCCCAAATTTGCGTCCATCAGGCATGAAGGAATGAGGGACGGGACCAAGTGGCATAAGGGATAGGGGTCTGTGTCACCACTGACCTGGATGTAAAGACTCTGTAACGTCCTCATCATCCATACAAGTGTCCACTTAGGTCTGGAAAACACAATCTCATCGTCGTGCTGGGCACAGGTTTGGCAAATCGTCTTTTAATTCTGGTAAGAATGGCACAGAGCTCTTAAGAAACTGAGTTTGACTTTCTACTACCCAATGTTCTCCATCTTCTTACTGAAACCTAAGTGACCCAAGTACTGGGAAGCTTTATCACTTCAAAGTGAATTATTTCTTCTACAAACTTGCTTGTACTTAACCATAATATTTTACAAGTGACCTGCTCTCACTGAGTTGTGCTGCTTGGCAGCTAAAGTTGCAGGATTTGTTTCAAGTAATGATGAATTGTCTCCAAATGGGACACTTGCTCTTGCAGTCTGGATTATGGTATTTTCACTCGGAAAAAAAGCATAGGAACTGCTCTTTTCCATGAGGACAAATGTCCTGTCAAATATGGGCTGGTTAATAAGCTCCAGTTTGTCCTTGAGGAGGGGGAGGGATGAATTATCATGTCCCTGACTGCCCACAAGGCACTCCTTAGGGTAAAAAAAACCCAAAAACACAGCAAAACACAGCACCTTCCAAAACCACTTAGACCCCTTCGAAGGACAGGTAGCTACACATCCCACATTAAGTTGATTCAAATGACAGCAGCTCTCTGCCTCTGCTTGTGTACACCCAGCTGCTGCCAATCAGCCACCTAGTTCTGCCAGCATTTTCCTCCCTTTCCTGGCTCTGTGTTATCCAGGGATTTCTGGAGGGCTTTTTGGTTTGTTTGGGTTTTTTTCCTCTTGTGTTTTTTCAGCTTTTTTACTGAGAACATCACTTGTATCAAATATTAACAAAACTTCATTCCAAGCTGCTGGGTCCGCTCTGTGACATCTCTGGCAGTCTGCAAAAAATCAACAGGGGAGTTACATGAGATTTGGCATCATCACTGCAACTATTGTGAAGGCTCAGTTAAGCCCTCCAGGACATGAATGCAGGCCAGATTTTCAGGAAGTTGCAATATGTTCCCAGACAGCATGATCAGTAGTGATTGATTTCTACATTTACAAACGTGTTTATTATTTTACACTAGCTCAAATTGGACAGATAAGAGACCTCCAGAGAAGTGAGAAAGACCATTGCTTTGCTGTTTAGATCAGAAATATTTTCTGTATTGCTGCAAAGGTAGGAAATTGTTTCTAAGCTCATGCAACATCTTGGCCAGGACCTTTTAGCATGTAAAATACTGGCTACTTTAAAGGCGATAACTAGAGACTACAGTGACAGAAATCAGAATTGCAAACATGGCCTCCTTATTTCTTACAATTTATATTTCTTTTGATGTTTATGCTAAAAAAAAGAAACCATTTTGATCTGCACAAAGCCTCATGTCTTAGCAGAGTAAGATTAACTGGGATGCCTAATTAAACAGGCAGCCACCAATTAAGATAATAAAAAATTGCTATTTGAAATTCAAAAGAGACCAAGAAGTTAAAGAGACACTTATCTAAGAGCTCAGCAGGTTTTCGTTTGCGGATACTTAAGGAAAAGGAAAAAAAAGGCGAAGACGAGCTCTGGAACACAGCCCAGCAGAATCAGAGAGGAGTCTGCAAGCTCCTGTGACGCCTCATTACCGAAGTGCCTGCTGCTCGCCAGCCCGTTTGCTTTTGCACCCCATCTGCCACGTCTTGTACGTACTGAGACCCAGGCTCTGCTACCACCGCTTGTGCTGACAGCTCCCCTCAGGTGTCCCAACAGCACTGCTCAGAGCACCTGAACAGTGCAGGACCTGTGCCAGCACCCGGGTTTTCCTTGTGGCTGGGATGACATTTCACTGACATTCACTCAGCACTGCTTTTCCTCACTCCTGGAAGCTTTATGCAATACAGCAGCAATATTTGTTGTTCTTGTTGTTGTTGCTTTTATTATTATTAACAACAATAACAATAATAATTAGTTCAAAGAATTGATGTCAATTCTCCTGAAGTTTCTTTCACATTTATTTGCACCATCTGAAGCTGACTCAGTCTTCTCTGCCTGCTGTTACTAAGTGAATCATCTCAGAGGAGAACATATGTATGTCCAGGTATATGAACATATGTTCAGCCTGTGCGTCTGTACATGCACGGGAGTGTGGTGGGTTAACCTTTGCCAGATGCCCACTCAGATGCTTTCTCATTTTCCCTCCTGAGCAGGACAAGGGGACAAAAGCAGATTTAAAAGAAAACCTTGTGAGTCTTCCTGATGACTCCTTGGCTCTGGAGCTGGTGAATCATGATGGGAACCAGGGAGCCTTGGGCGATGTGTATTGCCAATGGTGTGCCATCGTGGCAGCCGTGGCCACTTGCTGTTCTTTTACGTGCAGCAATCCCACAACACAGGGATTCTCCAAGAGGCTGGGCAAGACAAGCAGATGTTTCAGCTTCTCTGAATCAATGGCAACTGCATCAAAAGCCCATCACTGCCTTTTTGGGTCCTTGAAGTACCCTCTCCTGAGACAGTCTGTGCCAAGGATACATGGGGCCTTTTGAGCTGGTAACAACGGTGTTCCTTTGCCATTTGCCTCTTGTTAAGAGAGGCGCCCAGCCCCCAGTACAGACAGCTTTTGGGATCTCCCTGTCAGTCCAGAAATCCAGATGGGTTCCTCTCTGATGTGCCATAATGGCATTAGAGTACACTGTGCACCAGAGTCTAGCAAAGCTTTAGACTTCTGTGGATCGAGTGCACCAAGCCATCAAATCCACACAGCCCATTAAAGCTGGTTACCCTTCTCCTCCTCCTGATCAATGGCAGTGACCCTCTATTCTAGGCTGGAGACCCTTGCAGTGTCAGACCAAAAGTCCCTTCCCCAAACTCAAGAGAGGCACTCTTAATCCTCTTCCATACCAGGGAGACTGCTGGTTGCCTTCCACCAAATCAACAGCAGCTGAACTGACAGCAGTCATGGATGACTCTTCTTATCATCTCTCTTCCCAGTCCATTTGTGTACGTGGGCTCCTAACTTGTAGGAGGGTCACCATCCCACTTCCTCATGAGGTCACTCAGGAGGAACCAGAGAGTGGCACACAGCATGGATCTGGGTGCCCCTGACGGCCAAGGCCCTGACCTGTGGGGACAGGGAGAGAGACAGGTTTTCTGCAAAAGTCAGAGTCAGAGGGATGCTCTCTCCACAGCTGATATATTCAAGTGTGGTCAGTCCATCATGTCCAGGCACATGGAATATAATGCTGGTGAATTTCAGACAACCCCTCTGCACTTGCTCATGTACAGTGGCCATCCACATCTTTGGAGACATGGTTGTCATCCAGGTCACTGTAAAAGACTTTCCAGCACTGCTCGTAGTGTCACATATTGGATGCCCTCTTCGGTGCTAGTGGCAGCAATCTGCTTGCCTGGCTGGTGGCTGTAATGTTCCAGCCTATTTTGAAGTCCACCCAAGTTTCGGGGCTGGTAATTTCTCTCACTTCTTCCTCTTATTTTCTTACTAAAGACCAGCTGCTCGATCAGATCCTTCCTCCTCCTGCTCCTGTACTAATTGCTGGTATGGATCCATTGACCTCTGCATCCAATGATTTTTTTTGACTGCTAAGGCAATTGCTGTAGTTGGGGCTTGGGTCTCTATCTTACCCATGGTGTTGCCAGATGTGGTTCAGATCCCTGTCTCAATCATGTTCCCCTGCATGTGCTGAAGAGAGGCTCAGGAAGCACAAGGAAAGCCCCAGTGTAGTGCCAAGAGCTGCTGGGTCTCAGTGGAGCAGGCAAGGCACCCTTCCATCAAATTCCAGTTCAACAGGATTACAGGCCTGTGGAGGTGCAAGATCACAGGCTATGGGAGGTGATAACCCACCCAAGTCCTCCCACACACCATGCAGGCACCCAGGGATCAGTGGTCTAAAGGCACAGTTCCTTGTCACCTCACTGGCAAATTGGCTCCTCATAGCACCAGACCAGAAGTAGTTTCTATGCAAATGACAAAGAGATGACATTAGTCAAACAGATTAGATAAGGATGAGGTGAGGACCTCTGGAGAGGAAGGCAGACACATCAGTCCCGGAGGGGAAGAGAGAGGTGTGATTCCTCAGCTCTCCACAGGACAACCCTCCTGGCACAAGAGCAGTGCCTGTGCCAGTGCCAAGGCGCAGGGCACTGCTGCTTTTATCAGAATGCTTCCAGGCACAGCAAAACACAGAGATAAGCGCTGCAGCAAAGACGGGAGCTGAAAGCAGCCGCTGCAGAGCCCGAGGCTCTGTTACACTGTAAATCAAGCAAGCCCTGTGAGCCACGCAAAAGCCTGCCAATTATCAGCTATGACAGCTATAGTACTCCCAGATCAAAACTGGCCTTATCTCATGCCCAAGAAAAAGGACTGGTGGGTTGATCTTGGCTGGCTCCCAGACATCCACCTGGATGCTTTTTCACCCCTCCTTCTCAATTTGACAGGAGGAGAAAAGAAGATAAAAAAACACCTCAAGGGTCAAAGACAGCTTAATAAAAAAAGCAAAGGCTGTGCATGCAAGCAAAGCGAAAAGAGGAATTCATTCCCTGCTTCCCCTCAGCAGGCAGATGTCCAACTTCATTCACCCTGGGAAGGAGAGCCTCAGCACATGTAACGGTGGCTTGGGAAGACAAACACCATAATCCTTCCTTCCCTGAGCTTCTGTTAAAAGAGAAGTGCAGCCTCTCCTTTGTGTGCAGTTTGCTCTGCGGGTTGGATCAGAGGGCTGGGAAGTGTGATCTGCTGAGCCCTTGGCAGGGACCATGAAGTGAAGGAGTGTCGTGCTTCGTGTGTGTGCTGGGGGCAGGGGTGTGCCTCTGCAGCCCAGAAGGTCTCTGCTGGAAGGAGATTTACCAATGCAGAGTACTTGACTCTTGCATTGGGCCACATGAACACTTCACACCTGGGAGAAATGTTCAGTGCAGAGCTGGTGGCTGGCACCTTGTAGTGTGGGTGAAGCAACCTCTGTGCTTAGGTTGGTTTGTTCAGCTCTCCAGTTGCTCTTGAGGGATTCTTCTGGTGTTTATTTCCAAGTCCAGAGCTCGTCAATCCCAGATGTGTTGTCCCTGAAAATAAGCCTTCTGATTTGTTTTAGTATAGTGGAGTCAGTTCTCATGAATTGTAAGATAAACAAGAATCATGTTTGCATTCCTTTGTAAAAGATATCACCTGATGGACTTCTCAAGTGACCAGTGAAGATGGAGAGGTGGTAACCTCTCTGTCCAATCTCTGATCACTGTCCAGAAACTTATATATACGAGGTCAACAATAAACTAGAATCTTCTTCCTTTCTTCTTCTCTACCTGAACACCTGTTGTGTGTGTTGCTGTGTGTTTCTATCTACGTCACAGTAACACAGATGGACTTTTCTGTCCAGGTCAGCTAACAAGGTGGAGGTGTGTCATGGATCATACCCAGAGCTGCTGCACATAGATCAGGCACTGCAAGTGATTTGGATCTGCATATGCCAGGAACTGTATCTTGAAGGGTTTTACACTGGAAAAGAGGCACATCTGCATCCTTTTCTTATTTCCAGCCCTGACTGGCAAGAGGTGCTTGCAAAGCAGCCAATCCCATGCCCCATGGTCTGGAGGGAAACTGGCATCAGGCAGCATGGGATGAGGCAGGATTTACCCCTTGAGGCCAAAGAGCACCAGAGGAGCTGCTGATGGATCCTGAGCAGTGAGACAGCAGGAACACATTCCTACTGGAAACACTGCTACAAGTACATTGCATAATGCTTGCTGAGCTCTCCCTCCAGGTAACCATGAGGAGAAAATGTTAGTGTTTTATGCAGGCAGCTACTTAGCTGGGGGCTGGGGTAGGAGCGGTGTCAAGGGTCTGTGCCGGGAGCTCTGCTCTTGGGAAAGCAGCCAGAGATACTGGAGGAAATGAATCACCAGTGGCACCTCTGGGACTGCAGACTAAATGAGTTTAATGCAGTGTGCAAACAGAACAAGGCTGCTCCCTGCACAGGGTTTGGTAATAAACCCACAATAATCTGTGGGCTTATAAAAAAATCTACCTTTTTGAGGAAGAGCATTTTTCAGGCAGCTGTTGAGTGTTTCATTTGGTTTTACACAGCGTGCTCTACATGTAATTGGGGTTTGAGTCTGTGTATTTAATTTCAGAAGTTAAGCAGTAGAAAGAAGGGGGTGTCCTGTCATTTCCACTGGGCTGTGGGACTAGATTTCCACATGGACAATGTTCCCGGACATATTTTTCAAAACATCCAGGAGCTTGAGCTCTTCTGAAAATTTCCCCAGGATTTTTTTGCAGACCATGTGGGATACAAACTTTTTGAAAGATTTGCTCCAGAGAACAGCTTCTGGTTTTCAGTGGTTTAATTTTGCCACATCCTTTTTCTTCACAAATATTGCAGCAAGATTTCTGTGACAACCATGAACAAAAAAACAGAAATTCAGCATCCTGCCAATCTGCGTGCTGAAGCCTCTGCTTCACTCTCACAAAGTGTGCTGGAGCTGTAGCACACAATTTCTCTCACCTTCAGCTGAGTCACCTCATAATGGTTGCGGAAAGCTAAAATACCAAATTCTGGCAAGAAGGTGACAAGGGCTACTTACTGAGACATCCAAAAAGATGCTTGAATATAGGCAGGATAATGTATTTTTTTCTCCAATCTCACTCAAAGGACAGACTGAAATAGCTCTGTTGAACTTTTTGAAAGCTGAGGTGTGGTGCGGAAAAACACTCAGCAGCTGCAGTTAAAAAGCCCTGAAACCCACGATCGTGGTGTAGACTGAGTAGAGGACATGTGGACTTGTCAGAGGCATTGGACTAGCTGTTCTTTAAAGATCCCTTCCAATCCAAACCATTCTGAGTCATTCTGCTCATACTGTGGACTTTGTAGGGTGACCCTAAGTTTTGTTCCTCAAGTTAAAAGTATGACCAGATTTTCCAAAGGCTCGACGCCGCTGGGGTTGAGCAGAGGAGGGAGGTTCAGACGGGTGTCAGCAGTGCAGGGTGTGCAATGTGCAGTGGGTGACAGCAGCAGTGTCCTTCCCCAGCCGTGGGCTGTCCTGCCCTCTAGTGCCTGCAGCGCCCGCTCCCCCGGCCGCTCTCCGCTCCCCCTGCACACTCACCCACTCAATGGGTGATGCTGCGGCGCTGAGAAGGGAACAGGAACGGGAAACCCCCGTGGCCTCCCTTGTGCGATGAGTGCAGAGCCAAAACTGGAGGAGAAGCCCTGTGGGAAAACGAAAGGCTTCTTATCGAATCCACAGAGGTGGCAGACTTCTTATCAAACACAAAGTCCAAACTGTTGCCTTCCAGCTGACACATCCAGGACTGATGTGAATGCTCAAAAAAATGCACAGGTAGTACCCGTGCCTGGCTGTGCAGCCCCATGTGCAGACAGGGGCTGTGTGCCAGACCCTATGTGCTGGGGAGCAGCAGCCCCTCTGGAAGCCAAGACTCATACATTTCTGTGTCTCCTTAGCTCTGGGGTGATGGATCACATAATCACAATCTCTTTTTCTAATGTATCTTGAGGGTCTGAATGACTTTTTGATTTTGGACGTAGTGGTGGCAGCTCATGGGCTTTCTGAACAGGATGTCCTTATCTCTCTCCATGTTCCTGTCCCCTGGGTTCATGCATCTCTGGCTCACAGTGTTCTGCTTTATCTATGTGTCTCTGTGTACTTTGCAGCACTCTCAAGGAGCTTCTGACTCGTGAGGATGGGAAAACAGCCTTGCTAGTCCCTCTATTTTGTCAGGGCAGACCCTGCTGATGGCTGCCCTACAAAACGAACCTCATAGGAAGAGGGCAGAGGCTGCCGTGCCCCAGCTAACACAGCCATGGTGCTGTGGGACAGGCACTGACACGGAGCCTTCACATCTGCTGGGGTGAAGGCAGGCACATGGAGACCAGCACCGTGCTTTGCTCTTTAGGAACAGGAGGTGTGGGGGCTCACTGGGAGTGCTTTGAAAGCCCCACAGCACAACCACAGGTGTTGGGAAGCCTCCAGTGACATCTCCTGATATCATCCCATCTATTGCAGGACATGGGCTTCTGCAATGCTGCCTTTCAGTCAAGACCTTGTAATTCAAGGTCTCATAATTAACCACACACTCAGCTGCAGATGGGAATTTCTGAAAGGTACAGAGAGCACACACATGCCCCATTCTGGAGGAAGTGGTGTCGCTCTAGGTTTAATTGAGGCTGGCTCAAATCAAGAAGCAGAGGCCACTGCACCATCAATTAACATCACATTTTGTTTGTGTTCATACAGGGTGGCTGACAAGCTGCCGAGACCAAACCTGGTCTTGCTCAAGCTCTTGCTCTCTCTGCTCCACCACATCAGCCAAAATGCCGAGACCACCAGGATGGACTCCAGCAACCTGGCCATCTGCATTGGCCCCAACATGCTGAGCCCAGGCACGGACAGCGCGCTCCCGCTGGAAGTGCAGAAGGAGATGAATGACAAGGTGCCTTGACCTCCCCGAGCAGCCTCTCCCCGGGGGCACTTCAGAGCCATGCACAGGGGTCCCACTGCCACTGCAGCAGCTGAACAGAACAGCACCCAGGACACTGGGGGTGCCCCTCAGCCTGTGATGGGATGGGCCAGGCTGCCCCTCTCCTCGCCTCCTCTGAGCAGAAGCAGCAGCTGCCCTGCAGCCCCCTAAATCACAGCACAGCTCCTGCAGACTTTGCCTGTGCAAGGCAAGGGGCACCTGTGGCCACTGTCACCCCTGGGCCCTCAGGCAGCGAGGCCAAAGCTGTGGCTGATGGTGTTTTGTCTGTATTGGGGCAGATCCATTCGTCTGCAGCATCAGGCCTTATCCCCCAAGGTGAACTCACCCTTGGACTTTAAGCCAGGATTGTGGCAGAAGCCACCCTGCTCCGTGCTGTTCTTCCTACAGAGATACCAGGCAGGGTCAGGAAAGAGTCTTCCATGTTTTCATCCCTCTTGACTGAAATGGGCTTTTTTCTGTGTGCAGGTGACAGTGTTGGTGGAGTTCCTCATAAACAACTGCTCAGAAATATTTGAGGAGGAGATTGCCTTCCCTGCCTGTGCCTTGGCTGAGGAATCACCAGAGCACACAGATAGCTCCACAGGTATGAGAACAGACTGGGAATGTCACTGACTGGGGATGCTGGGCCAAATTATTGAATTTGATATGTGAATATATCTGTGGAAACACAGAGAGTTGCTGACAATTCAATATGTTAATGAAGTGTTTTTCTACAGGAATGCCTTCCAGAAGTTCAAAATCAAAACACTCACAAACCAGAGTTAAATACCAATGTTAAATATCTGTTTCAAGCACATCTTGTTATAGATGTGCTAAGACTTCAAGGATCTTTCTGGCAAGGGATCTTCAAGGATCCCTTGAAAGAGAGAATCATTCTCCCAACCTAACAGATCCAGATGTCTTTATTTTGTCACTGCTTCTCAGGAGAAACAGGCTATGAAATGAAAGACACATTTTCAGTACAGCTGATATCCTATCTGTGTGCTTTTCTGCACTTGCCTTATCAAAGTTAAATGCTTCAAGAACTGTTTGTTCTCCAAGGTGAGATGAAACTTGAAGGTTTCGATGGTGGCTTCAGAAATCTGTGGTGTGATATGTCCTCTCAAGAACCATTTTCAGAAAAGCAGAACACATTACAGGGAACATGACATTACAACATGCACAGATGCCTCGTGTATGTTTTTAGTTAGGCTTTGAGTTTTGTTTCATTTTACTGTTCATTTATTGGATAATTTTTACCTTACTGAATTGCCAGGTTTAAAAATCACAGCAAAATCCTGCAGTTTTGCTTTCTAGAGCTGAATTCAGAAGAGCAGCAAGTGAGGTGCACACAGGGAGTGAGAAGGTGCTTTTCTGGAGAGATAACCCTCTACATTTTTCACCCAAGAAGAAAGAGGAGTACATGTGGCCATGCAAATAGGAAAAGGAGAGGTGCAGTTCCCCAGCCACTGTCAAAACAAGTCTTCCATATGAACAAAGCTTCTAATGCAAAATCTGGGGCAAAATACAAAAGGAACTTCTCCTTGCAGAAAGTATTGAAACAAAAAAGTCATCAATTTACACCATGAGGTTAAGTGCAAAATTAACGAAGATACGTTTCCACGTGCACCAGTTCTGCTGCTTTCAGCTAAGAACTACATTGATGAGAAATGCTGTCTGTATAAAAGGTGTCCAGCCCAAGAAGGGGCTGGGAACACAGAAATAGGGTCTAGGTAAGTGTTTGGCTTCTCCCTGGTAGTCTGAACAGGGGCTGTGAGAGGGTGGTGGTGTCTCAGTCCAGCCTATTCAGCACTTAGTCCCCAGCAGTACTCATGATTCTCTGTGCCTTACGTGACACTGGACCCCCACCCATCCCTGCTGAATTGCTGCCGTGTTCATTGATTCGGAAGGGCTGTGAGTTCTAGAACACTTACAAGGCTATATGTAGCTAACAGTAACAAACAATAGGTGTTTATCAACTGCTTTTCAGGCATACTAAACATTTTGGTGGCTTCCTTTGTTCCAGTGTTTACCACCACCAAAAAATCCCATGCTATATACAGACCTGCTTAGCGTTTGCTGTTGGCATGGAGCACAGTCACCATGTGGTTTTGTGAGAAAGAAATACACTTTGGGAAATACATCCTTGTCAAAAATACTTCATTTGGGATGAGCCATTTAATCTCCTACACAACCTTTAAAAAGATTTGAAATTACTTTACTGTCTGTTGCCACCAGATGTCACTGATAACACTAGGCAAAGCACCTTTACCTGCGACTGAAGCCTTCCCTCAAAGGCAGGCTTGCACACCCACATATTTATTGCCCACAGTCTGCACCATGGCCATGGGTGGTTGACGTTGTAGACATTACTTTAGCATTTGTCATGCAGAGATTATTCAGTGTAAAGCCCTTCCTAGCATCACTCCTGCTTATCACACATTTTGGGTTGTGTAACATTTTTCTCCAGGATCTCTCCAGATTGGATGGACATAGGCTTTAGGGACTGGGCTTCCCTAAATGTACAGCTGTGGCAGTGACCAGGCTCACTGGCGAGGTACCAAAAAACAGGTTTTCCACAGTTTAAGATAAAAATGAAAAACCTGAACACGGAAATGGCAATAAAATTCTACCTTTGGGCTTATACCAAAATGGTTCTAATGGGCAACAGACAATTAGGATCATCTTTAGAGAGATAATCACAGAGATTGATGTGGCTGCTACTGAGGTGCTGCCAGCAGCAACCCTCTCCCCCTTGCCCAGGGCAGATGGAGCATACAGACCCAGCTAGGATGGGCCTGGGCACTGACATGGAGCTGAGAAATGATTAACTGGAAAGCTATCATCATGTCTGCCTCTTCAGCCCTAACAGAGACTCACACAGGCACCTCAGCAGACAATGGAGCAAAGGCTACTATTCGTAAAGGTCTTCAGAGAGTTGTCTGCCACATGTGCTGACCTAGCAGGGTAGATCCCAGTCTGAGAGTGGAATATCAGGAATGACACCATCCAAGGACATGGCCCACACCCCATACCCTCAAAAGGGACCCAGGACCTCACTGGACCACTTAGATGTGTGATCTCAACCTTCCACCCATCCTGGGCTAGAACTATCCAGTGATAATCAGGGCAGCTCTTGCTTCGATAGAAAAGCTCCCTTGGAAGGTGTCACCTTCTCTGTGGGTAACTAAAAATCAGAAGTAATGAGATGTAACCACCAAGAAATCCTCTCGGTGGTTTGAGGATCAACAGGTTTGAATGTGGTAAACTGAGTGTCTGTAGTCAGATGGTTTGAGGTCAAACTTAGGCTAGCACAGCACAGACGTGTTCTAAAGATGGAATGTTCCTCGTAAACTCCGGGGTTTATGTCACAGTAATTCAACATACTGTGCTATATTTTTCATTTATGATTAATTCCTAAAAGAATCCTAATAGATGTCATCTCTCTGAAACTAGAAAACTCTATGCTCATCCCACCTGCTTGTTAGTATTTGAGAAAAATTGCTCCATTTATTTTGGTGACACACAAGATGGGAGTCAAAGACTGGCAGTGAAAATTTGGTTTAGGTGTTCAAGTCAATGGGATCAGGACTTCACAATGTGGGTTTTATAATGAGAATGGAGACTCTTATCATGACTTCATATAAATCAGTCTTATTGTGGCTTATTTTATATGGTTTAAAATAAATAAAAAGGACATTAAGGTGTGGCATGTAAGAACTATAAATATTTTAGCTTCTTTAGTGGAATAATAAATGCCAATTTTAGGGGATTACCCATTACTGGATGTCCTCTTGCATCTTTACAAGAGACTTGGCATCACTAGGAGGATTGCTGTGGATATTTGCAAAAATATTCAAGCCAATGAATGATGACTTAAATATTTGTTTTAGAAATTGTCCAAGAGAAAGTGTCCAACTGGAAGATTTTAATTTCTGCCATTTCTGCTTTATGTTTTATTGGCTGGAAAAATTAGTTAGAGGTGTTGAGTTGTTGTATTTAAACTATCTGTGACTTTATTTTTATTCTTAAATTGTTGTAAGAAAAATTAATTAATTATACCTGTTCAGTATAATATAACCAATAATTCAGTATTATTGGTTTATGAAAGGCCAAGAACACTCTGAAGAGAAATTCCAAAGTTTGTACATCACTGCTAATCTTCACATAACATTACAAGTGTTGATCTGAAAGTCCCTGTCCTCACCTACCTGAAGTGATATGAACAACTCACAAGTAGGGAAAAGAAAACACGTTTGGTTATATCTAGAAAGACAGGCTCATGACTTCATATCACTTTGGTTGTTTGTGTTTTTTTTAATGTAGCATGTGAAGAGTTTGTTTGGATTTTTATGTTGTGGAAATTGTCAAGAGACTACAAGGTCAGCCTAAGGTGTTTTAGCTAATGTTGCTTGGGATTTCTCCCCTACCTGCTGTAGTATGGGTGGAGGGCACTGTGGAAAGTTATGTGAAAACTTACATGTAGATATTTTTCCTATAGCATCATTCATATGAAAGTGCCATTTTTACTTCACTAGAATTTACAAATGCATCCAAGCCTGTAAATAATACCTACACCTCAAAATTTGTACTTAAAAAAAAAAAAAAAAAAGTGGAAGGAAAATATTACTACGCTGTAAAAATTACCTTGCAATAAATTTGCAGAATATATTAGAATAGGAGAGCCAATTCTCTTAACCCTAAAATATGGTGCAATCTGTGTGCTTTTGTCAACAGCTAATAGCTGTGTTTGATAAAAAACCCTCATAAATCTGTTTCCATACCCCTAAATGAAATATTTGTTTAATGATAACAGCAGCATGGGCACCAGGAATTCCTATTTGATAAAAAATATTTCTTCACATGGATAAGGCGTACCCAAGTTTAAAAGAAAAATATTACAATGGCCATTCCCAAGACACCTTTTGCAAGTGACTCTTGGTGAAAGGACATGACTGTGCTCTGCAGTCAGCCTGGCAGTCACATTCCTTCAGCTGAGTGGGAATAATTTAAATTTGCTCTAACTTAAAGATAGCAGTAGCAACAGAATTTACTTAGGAGCCAGACAGGCTCCTATGCCAATAAAATTGCACTGCAGTGACCCAGAGAGGGCATCCTGCTGGTAGACAGATCAGTGGTTGGGCAGGTTCTGCTGCATTTCCTTGCACTTGCCCCAAAACATTTGCACAAAACAGCGTTAGAAACATGCAGCAGGGACAAGCTGACCCACGGGCAGGGGGACACCAAAGGGTACAAGAGCTGTGCCTGCAGGGTGACAGCTGGCCCTGGGGTTTCTGCTGGGTAGCAGAGACAAACGAATGTCCTGAGGCCGGAGAGGTTACTCCAGGGTGACCAACCTTGCAAGCTGCCTGCCAAAACCCTCCTATGGCCAAAGGCTAAGGAAGGAAAGAAAGCTCCAGCAAGGGTTTTCCTGATCCCCATGGGCCTGTGCTCTCCATGGGGCTGGGGAGGCACCTCTGCCAATGCTCTTCTTCTTACAGCACAGTGCTTGTGCCTGAGGTCCCCTGGCAGATTTGAAACACCAAATGAAGAGCAAAAATACCATTCACTAAAATGTAAAAATTACAAATGCAAATTATTGTATTTTCATGTGTATAACTGCCCAAATGATAGACACTGTCTAGTTCTGGTTAGTGAAAAAATACAGACTGAATGAAAATGCTTTATATATGCCTGTAAATCAGCACTGTCTGAAGACATACCAGTGAATAAAGAAAATTCTTTCTCATGGAAAATTTTAAAAAAAATAATTTAATTTTTTATTTCCTTAGGCCTGTGTGGTACCACCTCTGTACCTTTAGACAATTTATCAAAGATTTCCTCTTCCAAATAATCTCAATTACTGCACCACTCTAAGAAAACATTGCTGCCCTCCGAATGCCATTGAGACACAAGATCTGCTGCCATCCCAGTCATGGATGACTTGCATTTCCTACGAAAGTGCTGATGAACAGCACTGGAACTCCATGGGACCACACCTACACCAGGTGTGCCTGGCCTGCAGGAGCTGCCCGGCCTTGCAGACAGTGCCAGGCTGTAGGAATGTGGGAATGGACTGGATGAGCTGAACGAAAATGAAAAGGGATGTCAGGTGTTGTTCAGGAGCTGAAACTCACAGGAGTCAGGAGAGCTCTTCCCTAGTACTCTGAGAACTTTGCATGAGCTTAATAGGTGCCACAGAAGCATGGGACTAGAGACTGGAAAACCCATCCACTGCAGGGACACAGTACCAGTGCCCCTGACCTATCCATTCTTCCTATGTGACTTCAGACTTGGGACTTTTGGACACCTACTAGAAGTCTAAGGTTCATAAAAAAGTTACTGGGAAGTACAGAAGGTGGCTATGGAAGTGCAGCCAACACGTTATAAATATATGTTGAGTGTGGGGCAGGTGGAATAATTGTTGTGCAGCCCATTTTTTGGGCTGAAGCCCAATCCTTGTTGCTGGTTCTGTAGGACTGAGCTCCCTATTCCATCCAGGCATGTGTCCTCCAACTAAAGAATAAATTCACTTTTACTGTCTTTATTTACAGTATATGCTAACTCACTTCTGAGGAAAAGCACTATACAAAGCAACCAAGCCCAAGGCAGTTTCACGTTTAAGTAGCTTTTGAAGAACTACTCATCCTCATGAAACAGCTGTCTCTGAGAGGCTGCTAAAGCCACACTCTGCATGGTTATCAGCAACAGAGATGGCAGCCATGTAAAAGAAACATGACTTCTCAGCAGGATGGGCTTGCATGGTCAATCTCTGCAAGCAGCTGCTGTCTCCCATTCCATATGCAGCCCCCATGAATCAGCAGAGCAATGGGAACACAGGTGAGCCAAACAGGAAGAACAACAGCTCTACCATTTGGCTTTTGCCCACATCCATCCTGAGCTGGATTCTTGTACACGTGGGAAGCTGTGCCTCCAACCCAAGAGCCGTACGCGGCTATAAAATCCAATCCATATGGCGAGGATACTCCTCAGCAGAAACAGGCACTTCTTCTCACTTCTCCTTAGGGAAACGGCCTTCCCTCAGGTCATTCCCACCTGCCTTATGACTGATACACTGCATTTCCACTATGTTTAAAAAAGCACAGGAGAGTCCATAGAGGTTCCCCAGCCTTGACAGGAAAGCAATCTTTTTCAGAAGACCTGTGCCTGAATATTGTTCAATACCATGGGATGATCATGCCCCTTTTCCCCATGTGACCTCAGGGCACTTCCACTCCTGAGCACTAAAGCTTCTCTTGTTTTGGGGGGAAGAAAACCCAACCCTGCAAACATTCATATGCCCAAACTGACTCTTCAACTGAAGTGTAGGTGGCAGCCCATCTCCTTCCAGCAGCAAGGCTGGAACAGGAGCTCCCCGTGGGCCCTCAGCCGGGCTCGGGCAGCTCAGGGCAGAACTGGGGGGCTGGCACCACCCAGGCCCCCCATGTCAGTTCTCTACGCTGGCACCTCATCCTTGCTCTCACCCTTCAGTGTCAGCAGGTTCACAAGGTCTGGCCCCGTGCCCCAGATAATAAATACAAGCCCTTGCGGATGTGGAGCATGGAATTTGTAACTGTTTAGGCAGGTATTGCTGGTATTTTAATCACTTTCTCAAATGGCCCATCTGTCTCATTCTGCTAGCACAGTAGGACTGGAGCTCCACAGTTTCTTACTTCGAGTGTTTAAACAAGCAGCAAACCTTTTGGCTTGTGGCCACCCTCAGAAATACAGATTATTAATATTTATTTATATCAAATAATTAACTAGGAAATACAGGCACGGACCAGCGCTCAGCTTGATAATGTGGCATTATACAAACACACAGCAAGGCAACCTTCCATCCCTCAATCGAAGTAACAGGCAGGAAAGAACAAGAGGTACAAAGCATAAAGAAAGAGCATTTCTGTGTCACAAAGATTTATTGCAACAATTGTTGTCTACAACTTATTAAAGACTGTGAAAAAAAAAAACTCACGTTGAATGAAATGACTGTTAAATGTAGGGACAACTGTGCTGGGTCAGAACAGCAGCATTTCAAATCCAGTCCAGGACTATCTCCAGAGCAGCCCACAGTAATTGCCTAATGACAGCATGAGCACAGGGGAGGGAGGCTGCTCCCCAAAACGCTTCCGCAGGATGCGGATTTGTACCTCCAAAGAGTTCCTGAATCAGAGGTGTTTGTGCTGAACATCCCTGTGCAGGTTTTGTTTCCATGATCGTGTTTAATTGCTTTTTCAACTGCTTCCTGACATCCTGTAGCAGTAACTTCCAAGATTTGTTTTGTGTGAAGTGGTACCCTTCTTTTGAACCTGCCACCTCATAATTTCATTTGACGATCAGTGTTCTCCCCAGCTGTTACGCTAAGCATTTCAGTAAATACCTCTCCTTGAATCCAGTGGCAACAAAAAAAAGAGAGAATAAACTTCCTATTTAGAGAGTTCAGCTGTATTAAATCATATATATATATATGTCTAAAAATTATTTAAGATACTCTGAAAGATATCTTCCCCAACAGAAAAATGCATATTCTTTATTATCTTGGCAAGGGCTCAAAAAAAAAAAGGCAAAAAAGCTATAAAAAACAAAACAAAACACAAAAAAAACCCAAACAAACAATGACAAAAAAAAACCAAAATCCGAACCCAGTGATCGTACAGCAAGCAGATACCTTATCTGAGAGTAGCAAAGGACTATGTGCAAGTAGTAGGGTGAGAACAGGTGCAATTTCACAGTGCAGACCAAGAACACGTGTTGGGAGCATTTCCTGAAAACCAGCACAGCTAAGCAAGTAGGAACACATCTTTGAAGGGGTCCACTGCACTTACAGCCTTTGCAGTTTTGAGTACAGTCAAGAACTTGGTATAATTTTAACATTTTCCTTATCATGTGTTTTCAAAAAAGGCACACATCTTCAAAATAGGAGACTATTTGCTTTCATTCTGAGTCATATCACTTTTCACAGTTCTGCTCTCCCCACCTCCAAGTGATGCATCCCCATCTTCCCCAGCGGGAAAGAGGATAAAAAGAAAATCCCACCTTAGGTTTCTCCAGGGGTGGGTTTGGGTTTATGCATTCATCACACGTGTCTGTAGGGCGGGGCGGGCTGAGCTGTGAGCCCCAGGCAGCGCAGGCCTGTGTCTGCCCAGCAGCATCTTGCCCAGAAAGGGCCGGCCCTGCGCTATCTCTGCAACCTTCTCCCGTGGCACCACGGCTCAGACTAATGCAGGAGAGATGGAAGAGCTCGGGCCAAGGCGATAAGCTTTATCAGCCCGCTTCCTTCGTTGGGAACAGGCAGTCTCAGGGCTCGAACGGATGCTGTTTCAAAAGCACACACCACACAGCTGCCAGCACGGGTTTCGGTTTTTCACGACGGCGTGGCACCGGCTGCCCCCGGTTGCTGTAGAGGGAGGTGAAGCGCACGCTTTGAAGGGAGGAAAGAACGAGCACCTGCAGGAAGAGCAGCGAGTCCTTGAGGGAGGACAAAGTGACAAAGCCAGGCACGAACGGCCCCGAGGGGGCCACACCCTGCCCCGGGGCTTCTCCCGCGGAGCGGGACCGCGCCCAGCCGGCCGCTCGGGGCGTGGGCGAGCCGCGATGAGGGGCGGGCCGGGCGGTGTCGGCGGGGCCCGGGGCGGCGGCCGCCGCGCTCCGCCACCGCCTCACCTGGGCCGGCCGGCCGGCCGGGCGGCGCCATTTATAGCGCGCTATTTCGGGCGCGCGGGGCCATTGGGCGCCGCCGCGTGACGGCACCGCCGCGCCCGGGGCAAAGTCCCGCCGCTCGGGGGGGGCTCTGCGCGCATGCCCCGGCACCGGGGCCGCCCCCTTCGGCCTGCGCCCCCTGCCCCCTTCCTGCCGCCCCTTCCTGCCGCCCTTTCCCGCGCTTTCCTCTCCTGCCTCTCCTGACCCTTCCCGCCGCCCCTTTCTGCCGCCTCCTGTCCCCCCTGCCGCGTCCTGGCCCTTCCTGCCGCCCCCTTCCCCCCCCTGACGTTTCCTGTCGCCCCCTGTCCCCCCCGGCCCGTCCGCCGCCGCCCGCCGCTGCTGCTGCTGGGGAGGGGAGCAGCGCCCTAGGGTGGGATTGGCAGGGGCGGGCAGGCAGGGTGCCAGAGGCAGAGTTCAGGCCGTAGGCAGAGCGGGAGAGCATGGGCAGTCACGTCTCTGTCTCTGGGGCAGCTGGGCTCAGGTATGAGCCTGATGGGAGGTGGGTGCGAGGGAGCGGTGACACCAGGCATAGGTGTTGGTCTAAGTGTGAAAGTGTGCTGCGGCACCTTGGTACCCCTGTACCAGCAAAAGGAATGTGCAGGGAGTGGCCAGGTTGTGTCCATCTGTAGGTGTACAAGCTACCGTCACAGGATCGGCAAAGTTGGAAAAGACCTCTGAGATCCTTGAGCACAGCCTGTGACCGAACACGACCTTGTGAATTAGACCGTGGCACTAAGTGCCACAGCCAGTCTTTCCTTAAACACCTCCAGGGATGGTGACTCCACCACCTCCCTGGGCAGCCCATTGCAATGTCTAATCACCCCTTCGGTGAAGAAATTCCTCCTAATGTCGTAAACCTCCTCTGGCACAGTTTAATCCTATGTCCTCTTGTCCTCTCACTAAGGTCTGGGAGAAGAGACCAACCCTCACCTGGCTACACAGTCCTTTCAGGGGGTATCATAGAGAGTGATAAGGTCTCCCCTGACCCTCATCTTCTCCAGGCTAAACAACCCCAGCTCCCTCAGCCATTCCTCGTAGGACTTGTGTTGCAGACCCTTCACCAGCTTCTTTGCCCATTTCTGGACCTTAAAATACTTTAACTCCGCTTTGCTGATTTGGGGCTCTAGATAGGAGCACCCTCACATCTCCAGTCCTCAGTGACAGGATGGCAGAGTCTGATGGCTCAGGTCCCTGCAGATTTTTTTTTTTTTTTTTGGTGTGTAGCATGAACTTTTTTTGCATAAAGCTTTGTAAACATTTAACAAATGGGTTAAATGTTACCAGAACTCAGTGCCATTGAAAAGTAGCCTCCAGAACACCTCACCCATAAAAGCCATGTGTAACTTTCCTGCTCCACTTACAGGGACAGTGTGTGATGATGGGTAGGATATATATTTTTTGGCAGCCTCAGTCACTCAAGTCTCCAGTAGGCCTGGTGGATACATCGGTGCACATGTGAGAGGAGGGTCAGAAAACTCCACCAGGAAAGGTGAGCAAGCAGACTGCCATTTCATGTGGTCAACGAGCTCCATAGTAAGGAGTGTCAAGATCCAATTGCCCAGCACTGTTACATGAGTGTGGAAGTTTCTCCAGTTCACCAAACTCTGTTCAGCTAAGACAGCGCTTCAAGACAGGTGCATTTATTGGCTTGGCAAATGTAGCATGGGACTGAACAAGCTGTGCAAATTGCTTTCCTTAAGTCTTACAGGGGATATCATCTCTGAAGTTCTCAGATGTAAAATGAAAATGTGGAAATCAATCCACATGGAGTGGTGTGTCTGAAATCCCCAGTTTTCTACAGCCAGAAAACAAAAAAAAAAAAAAAAAAAAAAAAAAGCTCCCAGAATCTTCTGGGAGCAATACAGATTGAAAAAGCAACAACATATTGGCATAGCCCTGAAATAGTCATTTGTGTAAACCCTTCATCGCCCACAGGATTTAGTCTGCGCTGGCAAGATCTGTGTTAATCTGGAGCCTGAGCCAGAAGACTCCTGAGCAGTTTCTGCCAGGTCATAGGTCTATCACATGCTAAGCACACAGACAGGGAAGGACATTTTACATTTCTTGTCTGCTAGCAGCCATAGTAAATAATCGATTAGTTGCACTTTGAATGATTTAGTTCACACCTTTTCCTGACTTAAACTATATTTCTGGCAAGTAGAGTGCAATACATAAACTTTGCAGAAGCTGTTTCTGTTTGTCCATGTTCTGTTGGAGGGTTTCAGAACCCATTTATGTTATGGCTTAAAAGTTATTTCCAGGAGTACTGAACTGTTTAAACTAAAGATTATGCTACTGTTTGCCTGGCAGTGCTTTGTAAGGTCTAAAGAACAATCCTGGCTATGTCTTTTGACCATATATTTAGAAGCGTATCATTCTTGTACAGGCACATGCTATGTGTGTTTGTTCTACATATGAAGCACTACTGAAAGAAAGAGAAATGCATTCCTCCCAACAGCTGCTGCTCGTTAATTCATTAAAAGTAAATCTACTTCCAAAAAGCTGTTCACTCAGGAATTAACACGTACTATTCTACAAGAGTTCCCAAGCTGCCACATCGGAACCACTATCGAGCTATATACAACTGTGTACTATAAAACTACATGTTTCACAAAGCTGGGTACTTCCACCACTGTTGATCATGTCTAGAAAATTAAATTGGGAAATGTCTTGATGCTCACATTCAGAACTTGATCACAAGTCCATTGTAGCCTATGAGAATCTTTTCAGGAATTTTGCTGTGCTTGAGGAAATGCCATCAGCACATAAAAGTTTATGGAATCTTTTACAAAGCCCACTGCTGAGTTGTCTTTACTGGGGAAGAAGTTTACAAGAGAGCAGAAAGTTAAGTTTGCAAGCTTAGTATAGATCTGCCTCATATCTGGTTAGCTCTGCCCTTGTCCATGTGTCTTCAGTTGTTTTATCCAAACAAAAATAAAACTAGATTCCAGTTCTATAACAGTCTTTTAAAGACACTTTACAATGACTGGAAAGTCAAAGTTCACTGGCATCACAATTTCAGTATTGTTCCTCAAGGGACTGTTTTGGAAACATCCACACTTCCCAAATGCTTCAATTTAACAAAGTTTAAGAAGAAATTCAAGATTGTATTATCAACTTATAAATCCATCTGTCAACTAAGATCTAACAAAAGCTTGTGTTTGGATGCAAAGATTTTATTGCCTTTGAGCTAACAGTATCAACTGCTTGATAAGCAGAGCATTTCGCTAATATTTGGAGAATAAATCTTGATTGCTGGTCTTATCCCCTATCACCAAAGCAAGGGAAAGATTCTCTAAGCTCTCATTAACTTAACTGGGAATTAAATCAGAACCCTTTCCAAAGTAAAATGCAAGTAGTTCTGCAACATTAAAATAGTGAAACTGCATTGTTAGTGGAGATGTTGATTTTGTGTGGGTTTTATCTCTTAAATGTAGTAATTGTAGGTTACTGGGACAAGCACTTTTGCCACTACCACAAATCAAAGGCATCACCAAGGAACGTCAGTGAGGTTTTGTGCTCACTGAATCTCATCTGCTGTGAGGGGAAAAGGCTGAGCAGTGCTTAATGATTAGATAGATCCAGTTTCTGCCTTGCCAGTGCCTTGGTCAGCAGTGTAGTGCACAGCACAGTTTTCTTACCAGGCTGACCAAATTCTTGTCAGCCTAATGAGAGGCCAAAAATATGTTTGCAAAGCCAGTGTTGTTGTAAATCTTGCAGCTTAGAAAAATAGCTGCAACTTTTGTCATGAAAACGTGAGCTCCAGCATTCAAGGAAACAGTGCACCATTTTGCAGAATGGAACACGAGGTCATTTTGGGTGCATGCTCATTAAGGAAAGGAATTGCATTGGAATGTAGGAGGGTTGAGAGTAAGAATTCGAAGCTCCTATGTCTGCAAGAAAACAGGGCAGTATGTATGCCACGGTGACTTCTGATGTACAGACACCATACTGAAATTCTAAAAATGTTAAGGATGTAAATTAGTTGTACTGAAGATCACAGTCACTATAAGTTGTCCATCAGCTCTCCCTGAACTCATTAATCAACTGTTATCCTTGAGCATGTACAGGAGTGCCTGCTGGGCCCAGGCTTTACTCAGGCTCCAGTTCAGCAAGACTTTTAAAGGAAAAGCACAGGGTTAAACAAGAGCTGTAATTTCACTGAATCCTGGAGAACACCAGCAAAGCTGAAGTCAGTAGCCTCACAATGAGGCACAACACTTGCCTTGCCACTGGGTCCCAGAGACAATTTGGATATGCACGATAAGGCACGGGAATGCTGCAAATCCCAGGAGGATCTTGCAGATCCCAGCCTCTGTTTGGGTCAATTCCTTACGCTGCTCAGCAGCGAAGCTGCACTGTGAGAAACAACGTTACATCTGTCAGGAAGGAAACAATTGAATATGGCATTTGAAACCTGAACTGTGATTTGAGCAATCAAGACTAAAGGAATCTAGATCTGCGTCTCATACAGAGGAGCTGTAATGGGACAATACAGGGGTTGCAGAATTATTTATGTATTAATACTTCTAACTTTGAAGAGTATTTTAAGGCATTTGTAAGAAACCACCCTGATGTTGGGAAGTAATGATTGTCCCTTGGGCTTTATTTCTCACTGTTTCAGTGTAAGTACTGATCCTGGGCCTGATCCTAAATGAATTAAATCCATGAGCATTTGGGGTAAAACTAGTGTCTCTCTAATGGTATATTTAAGGTGCATAGAGCAGAAGTGCTGTGGAATTAACACAGACATTGAATTTTAAAGAGCTGGGTAATTTTCACTTCCTCAGTCTTTTTAATAAATTACATTGATTTATTTTTACACTGTTGCAGGCTGGTAGCAGTGCAGTCAGGGGCTCGACTGAAAGTGCTTGGTTTTTTCTAAAGTGTTGTGTTTGCTCACCTGAATGTGCCACTGCTCTCACAGAAAAGCAGTACTCGATGCAACTCAAGTGTTTACACAACAGTGTTGTAAAGCAGGCAGTAAATTACTTCCTTTATGGACAGATCTGTGGGTACATTCTGCTCACTGCTGTATTAACTGAATATTAATGATTAATGAAAAAAAAAAGATATGAAGAATAGTTAAACTAACTTGTTATACTTTTAGGATAATATAAAGTTTACTGACTGCTGTAGCAGGCCCTTTGCATCCTGCATGTACCGCCCTGTACACATGCTCCAGTGAAGACACTGGCACAACCCACAGCAGCCTGTCTCTAGCTCAGAACATCTGGAGCCAGTCTGAGAATCTTTACGTTACATACCAGATTAAAAGGAATCTATTATTTTGAAGACCTTCTCTTCTGTCTCTGTCTGGGACAAACAACAGGCATAGGCATTTGGTTTGAGTTGAAAACAAACAACTGTACTGACCAATTTTCCCTGATTACCTCAGATTTTTATAATTGCTGAACAACTAATTTGTTCCATTCATGTCATCTCAAGTTTTCTAAGAAACACAGAACTCACCTCTTCCACCTCTACTCATGTTTAAATAAGATTGCACAAGAAATCAGGTAATAGCACCATGGATAAAAGTAGCAGAATCAGGCTGGTAAGATGTATTTCCAGATGACTGACACAGACATGGAGTCTTAATCTGGTGTTTGATAAAGCCCATGAACAGCTGGATTGCTGTGATCCTGTGATTGGGTTGACAGAATCAGCCTGAGTTTGTCCTCACACAAGTGCTAAATAATTCCTGACTTTGTCCCTGTGTGCTTCATGCAGGTCTTTGGATTATACTTAAACCATGAACACAGTTCAAGGTTATCATTTCACATTAACAAGGGCTGCCTGAGAGGCTAATCTAAAGTAACCAATTAAGAATTACCATGGAAGCCTGTCATAGTGAAGTCATGGAATTTTCTCCACTAAACCTCTTGCTTACAGGCCTGGTCCCACTGTCTTGGCTCTGAAGGGCTCTGACAAGATTGCAAGTTGAGTCCTGTGGGAAGGGGCTCCCTTACAAGCATCACTAGCTTGCATTGAAACAACCTCCAACCTTCATTCTCTCCTCTACAAGCAGGGTTTCACTGCAGCTGAGCTTACCATAAAAGGGTTATGCAGAATTAATTACTGTGTCTAAAATGATTCAATTACTGTTTTCCTAATATTTTTTCTGATATTCTGAGATGGCTTACAGGATGTAAGTTTGAATCCATCAGGGTACTGGATACATTGCATTTCTACTCAAGGGAGAAAGAAGCAAGTTACCAGAAGAACAAGAAAATAACTTAAGTCCACATTTAAATCTTGAAATGTACTTCTCAGTGTGAGTTTTATTTTTTGTATTTTAAGGATAGTCATTACAAAATAAATATTTTAACCCCATGTTATTTCTGCAATCATTTTCCCATGCAATAGCAATTTAAACAAAATTGTTTTGACTAAAATTAAAAAACTCAAGCTCAGAAATTTACAGCCGCAGTAAGAATCAGTGGTTAGAGATTTTAGAGCCAGCAGAGATTATTTTGATTATCTGCCTTGTCTAACATGAAACTCAGGTTGTCAGTCAGGAATTTCAGTAACTTTTGTTTAGGCCTTTGTTTGAGTTAGATTGTCCTGCTGAAATTTAACACCTGCAAAAGCAAACAAACCTTTTTTTAGTTCTTATTTAAACCATTATTTACTCACCATTGATGTGTGGTGGCATTTGAAACACAATACTTAATTGCTACTTGAAGCACAGAAAAGGAGATCGTTTCAAATACTACTGATTGGAAACCATGGGGAAAATGGTGGCCACAATCTTACTTGAAACAACAACAGTATTTCGAATGTCCTTAGCACTGCACTAACTATATTGCACGCTGCGTTTTAAGGCAATTTCTATAAAGAGGGGTTGGTTTTTTTGCTTTAATGTTCCTTTTTTTTTTTTTTTTTAACTAAGGGTGCAGACTGAACTCTGAGACAAGAAAGAACATTGTGCAATACTCTGTGCTGTTATCTAAAGAATATTGTTTCTTATCTCTCTGGATTTATCACAGCATGGCTAAACTTTAGTGATGAGTGAGCAGTTATTTCAGGCGACAGGGGTGGAGGGCATTGAGAGGAATGCAGGGAAGGAGTACATTTAGATATCTGGAAAGATAATACATTAGAAAATTATTCCTTGGTGTTAGATTGCTTGCTTGTGGGATCAGGAGAGTTCCCATAACTTCTAACATAGATGTTAGAGATGATTGCACTGGGAGAGAAATAAAGTGTGTGAAGTGCTTTCGTTAGTCCTGTGCACCTGACTTTCTGGGAGCACCTTAGGTAGGGTTCTGCAGGAGGTCCCTGAGCCCTCCCAGGCACATCTTCTCTGTGGAGAGTCCCTGCCTGTGAGTCTTGCTTCGCCAGTGCATCCAGCTGTTACTCCACCCTGTGAATCAGCTGGACATGCACACCCTGTTTACCTGTCATCTCTAAGGCCCTTTCGGTGTTTCCTGCCTCACCATGTCAGGCAGGTAGAGGGAAACCAGGCCAGTGGCCAGGACTCTCAGTTTTCCCATTCTGTGCTGCTGTCCTGCCTGGCAAAGCAGCCATGCAGGGCTGGGCAGGGAAACCACCCCGCAGGTCTGGACTGCCATGTAGACATGGAGACAGCTGAGCCCTTCTGGCAGGCTTTCGCAAACAGCGGGACTGTGAGAGGCAGGCAAAGAAGCCACCTGCACCCCTGGATGCAGAGCACCTGGACACTCTGAGGTGAGTCTGTCCCGGACACTTCCACACGCTGGGTCAGGAACAAGCCATGGTAGCTGGCACAGCCTGTACTGTGACAGCAGCCCGGGTGCTCACAGCAATGGCCCTGCATCAGAACGCTGCAGAAGAAGGCCATAGCTGGATGCTGTACTTCTCCCTGCCTCCACCTCTGCCATGGCAGGCAGGACACAGCCAGGGAGAACGACAGAGGACAACCCACTTTCTCACAGGAAAGTGCCGCACATAACAGCGCAGCATGTCTTAGGGACAATATGGTTCACCCAGGACAACAAGGTGTTCCCAGCTATTGTGCTCCTTGGTTCACTCAGGAACAAACTGGGCCTGTCTTTGGAGATGATCCAAGGTACGACTATGAAGATTTCTAATGGATATATGTTTATCCTAAATTACCCAAAGCAAAGTTCATAAGGCCAAAAAGCAAGGTCCATAAGGCCAAATGGCATGGGTAGGAAAACCTGACAAACTTCTCGGATACAGAAACTCTACTTCGTTTCTGATTGCTGCAACAATGATGTTTTTACCGTTCCAAGGTAATTAAACATACTGAACAATTAGCTCATGAAGCACCAGCTCTGGAGTCACCCAATGCCCAAGCTCAACTGATACCAGGTAGAGGGACACAACACCCTACTTCTGGAGTCCAGCAGCACCTCACCCTTCTCCTCCCACGCTGGAAGTGCCTGAAGGTGCAAACAGAGCAGTGGACCAATGAATCTGGCTCCAAAGGTGTTTCTGGCAAATGCTGAGACATCACACAAATGAAACCATAGCACAGAAGGTGTTCATAAGGTTACATATGACAGATTTTCCCCTCTCATCTTGACATTTGTCTTTTATTAAAAGAGACCAAAGAATTCATCATGCCACCTGTAAAAGATAACCAGCTCGTTAAATAAATGAACTGCTGAGCTGTGTTCTTCCTAGGAGCACATTAGGTCTGTGTGAAATCCTGGTTATGTCTGAGGCAGCACATCAACTTTATTTTGAAGGCTCGAGTGCTACTCAGTTAATACCCAGGTCCTGAGTCACCTGCTGTGGACAGGTGAAATTCACCCAGTATTTTAAAGGAGGCATACTGATATTTTCCAAAGTGTTTTGGTGAGTTGCTAGCCAACATGCTACAAGACTTGTTGTTTATCTTTTGTGTCATGCGTCAGAGGTAATTACTTCACAGGGTAGGTGTGTCATTGGGAAGCACTGAAAACTCCCTTTGTTTCAGGTTACCTGCATGCCTCAGTGTGGCAGGTGAACAGTAATCAACCTGATCCCCTTCTCCTCCAGCAAGGCCTTGCAGAAGTTATTTGGTTTGGTAGCCTCTTTGTTTCTGAGTTAGTGCCTTTAAGGCAGCTGGGGCTGATTAGATAAGGTGACTGTGTATCTGCAGCCTTGACATAAAATGGATTTAGTTTGCCCTCAGTGTTTAGCGGGGTGGTTGGAAACCAATTAAGGATATATGTAGCCATTTGTAAATTGTATATGAGCTGTTTGCTATGAAACACAAGTATTTTTTTCTCATGAATGAATATTTAATTGAGGTGCAGTTCCAGGTAAGCCCTTGCAAACTACTGGAGTTAAAATTCAGGTCTGGTGAAAGTAGGCAGAGTTCTACTTTGTTTAGAAATGTCACCCTGCTTGTACCTCCCTTGTACTTGGTCTTACGTCTTCATCAGTGCCCGCCTGTTTTCAGCGTTATTGTTATCACAGAGCAAACAGAGGATTTCCCAAGAGACAGGTGGATACTTGTACTTCAGACTCCAGCTTGGTGTCTTACTCATGATACACTAAGGTCAAAACTACTCTCCTTTGTCTGCATGAAGGATCTCCATTAGTATATTCTCTCCTTATTCAGCGCTGAGAGCACCCTGTGCAGCCTGCACTGCTGTTGGGAAGCTGCGGTCTGAGGGGGAGAACAAACAACCCCATCTCCTAATAGCACCTGGAAATGTTGGTGTCTGCAGCAGACACAAGTGATGCAGAGTAGGAGAGATAATGTATGGGCCAGTAATAAACTGCATCCCCAATATTAAATATTTTCTGTTTCTCTAGCTATTAGATGCAGTCTTTAAGGTTAACCAGTCCTACACTACCAAATAAACCTGACCTCTGATGTTCAAAGGGGGAGAGCCTTGTTGAGTAGAGCACTTAAATCAGGCTGAGCAAAATATGAGAAGATATCTGAAAGAGCTAGTTCTGACTGGGAAAATAGGTCTAGAATGATATTTGGGACTTCTGAACCTTCCCTAGTAACCTCTGTATGAAGGAATTTTTTTTCTGTTTCAGTTAGAGAAAAATATGAGAAAATGGTCTTGCACCAAACTGCACAGTCATGTCCAGCTTATATCACTGACTTAGCCGAGGCAAGAACCATGCTCGATGTTTTATTTTGGCTGAGTACTTAACTGTAAATTGTCTTATAGATAATGCAGCTTCTGAAATTGAATGAGAAATACAACTACCAGTAAATACAAACAACTTTCAAAGCTTACACCGAAAGAGCAGTTGGCTCTGGAGACAACTGATCAGGAGGGAGAATCATTTCCATTCAGTCTTGGGACTGGGGTTTAAGGCTTTTCTAATGTGACACGCTGGATTTGAGAATTACCAGGTGAAACTCAAGAGCTTAGTTTATGCTGAAAGTCAAACAATGTGACCTTAAAATTGATCTTAAAAGGTGTGAGTCAGTATCATATCGCAGGAAAAGAAAAGGTACCCTGTCTTTTAATTATACATTGAACTTTGCACTCTTTGCCCTGAAATTCTGAGTTTGGGCACCCTTAGTTAAACTGAAAGAGCTTATTACTTGTGGTTTTGAACTCTTACAGCCTCATTCCCACAGTCAGAACAATAAGAATGTCAGAAATATATGTGATTATAAAACAACTTGGAGTAAAAAAACCCACCTGTACATAGACTATGAACTATTTTTGCCTATATCAATCAGTGGGCATTTGTTTTGCCTCCATCTTCCTTACCACTCTCACCTGCTCTGAACACAGATCTGTGCTCTGTCTGCAAAGCACATGAACTAAGTTAATCAATGTTATTGGACATGCAGTTTTTGTCAGCACCATCTTAACATAGCTCTACTTTGATGTTAAGAAGCAAAACTAACCAAATGAAAAAAAAAAACAAAACAAAACAACAAAAACCACCGGCAGCAAAGAAAAATAAATAAGACACTAAAAGAGTTGGTCCCATAGAAAGCGCTCAGATGTGCAGGGGGTATTTGCAGTATATGGCACTCAGCTCTGCTTTTAATCAGATTTCAAATAGAAAGCACAAAGGAAGATATCAAGGTGAAATAGAGATTACTTAACCAGGGGAACTCCCTTCCTCTTTCCTTTCTTATCATAAGCATTAAGATCATAATTTCATTTTAAGACGTAAAAGCTGCGTTGGCCCTAGTTTCCATTTGCTTTGAGCCTTGGACAAACATAGCTTGATTTACACATGTGGTATTATCTCTACAAATTCAGTATGTCATTAACTTCATTTGTTATTTCACACATTTTTAAACAATGGTTTGTGACATGATTGTTTTAATTCAATAGATTCAGAAAACTCTCAGTGCTTTTTCTATTTGTTTATTTGTTGGTAAATCAATAATTCATTGTGGATTTCAGTTACAAAGATGATTACCATAGACTTTCTTTTCCTGGTAACATTCATGTTTAAACCTGCCTTTACTTTGAGTAATATTTTATGTGTATTTTACCTACCACTAAGTCTTGTCTTCCCCATCCATTGTAAATAATTTCTTAGTCTCAGTGTACACAAAATGTAAATGCCAAATTATGTTTTGTTTCAGTTGAAAAAAAGATTTTATTGCACACTTTGCATCACTCCCTGTGAATGTTACCTGTGGAGAAGAATGTGTTCTAGAGAGGTTACTAAGACAACTCTCTTGGGAACTGAAAGCAAGTTGTGTTTGGGACTTCTCAAAACTTATTGAGAAGAAACATAATTTTCCTTTAAGCTTTTCTCTTCTTTTATGATGGTTAAGGACAGACCAGATAAAAGCCTGAAGTCTTGTCTGATTATTTTTCTTTCTTACAACATTTTAAAATAATCCTTCATAAACTTCATCACATATACTTTTCTTCATAATCTACCATGTCCTTATAGAGCTCCATGAAGCTCAATCAGAGACTCAGATAATCCCAAGGACTAATTGGGGGTGCTGCTGGAAGACAAAATGATTGCAAAGATAAGGATCTCCCAGCATGTAACCACTGGATCATTGAATGAGTTTTATTTCCAGGTCTGAATGCCCCTAACCTCTTGTTGGTGCAGGAAAAAAAACCCAAAAAACAATCTATGCTTACTAAAAAAAAAAAAAAACAAAAAAAAAAAAAAACAAAAAAAAAAAAAAAAAAAAAAACCCAAAACAACAAACAACTGAACCTGGCAACAGCAGCTTTTCATGTAGGAACAACAAACAACTGAACTTGGCAGCAGCTTCTCATAGGAACAAGCAAAAATGAGGCACAAGCCTTGCACTCTTTTATGCCATTTATCCCCTTCATAAGAAACCCAGAGAATGTCTCAAGGGTCTTTGCCAGTAG
Source organism: Sitta carolinensis (assembly GCA_032173965.1). Classification (NCBI taxonomy): domain Eukaryota; kingdom Metazoa; phylum Chordata; class Aves; order Passeriformes; family Sittidae; genus Sitta; species Sitta carolinensis. The sequence goes on along the minus strand of JAVUNC010000004.1, from coordinate 60,985,331 downwards.
ATGCTGGTCCACTGTGACCTCAATCTGTCAGGTTTTCAGTAAGCTCAGTGTGGGTAGTGGGGAAGTAGCTCTCAGTGCAGACAGAACTACAGCTCACCAGGTCCTTGGTCACTCTTCCTGAAGTCTGACATTTCAGGAATTATAATGCCAAAATTTCAGAACGTGCAATGGGTACTAAGCTGCTTATTCAGTTATGCACAATGAAAAAGAAACTGTTGTCAGTAATACCATATGGTTCTTTTTCCTTTTACAGCTCTTCCAGTGGACAAAGAAAATCAAAGACTCTTGATTGTCCTAAATGACAGCAAATATCCTTAAATCTATACAACATGTCTCGGAATGTGGCATCCTTTCCATTAACTCCTCTAATGAATGTCCTTTCTTTTAGCTGCTATACTAAATGCATACTCCATGAGTCGTCAAGAGGACAGAGTCAGCTGCTATAGATTTTTGTTAAAAAATCTGCAAACAAACCAGCAGAGATGCTGCAAAACTCTATGCCTTGCCTAACCTGGATGAAGCTTTATGTTCAGAGAAACAGGGAATTCAGATCTGTCTGTTCTTGAGACTATTGATTCTGGATGAGCAACCAAGAATGATGGATTTAGGGAACAAGATTCCATGTTTCCCTGTTCCAGGATGGTCTGGCTTAGAAAGTTTTATGTTGACTAAAAATTGGCTGGCACAAAGCCTGTTAAGCAAGAGCCGCTTTATAGCGATAGGACTTGAGAAAACCCAGGCAAGTACCTGGAATTCATAAATGACCCACATCGAGTTTAAATGTTATTACAGCTTAAAGTATAACAGGAAAATCAAATGGGTCTTCTCTCTAAAACAGGGATGGCAGGCTTGATGAGGATGACACAGTTTGGTTAGGGGTCAGTAAGTCACAGGAACTGTTACAGGGAAGAAGACAGAAACTGGGTTCTGCTACTGACCTGCTGAGCAATCGGGATTCTTTCATCACCTCCTCTGCCTTATTAATTCCTGTAAATGGTTGGTAATGCTATCCTCTTAATAAAGCAGGTTAAGAGTAAGTGCTGGATCAGAGCAGATCTTAATCCTGTGACTTAAAGGCTTCATTTTGATTTGGGTCTTATGCTTAATTGTGGGGTCTGACTGAAGATGATGTGGTTAGTATGGCCATAAAGGCTCTCTTGCTTAGCGTTTTCACGTGGAATTTTCCCCCAGATTGTATATGTGTATCTGTTTTTTCTATATTTATATTTATACTCTGGGATGTATTGACGTGGGTTGATTGTTTTGTGCCCATTTCTCCAATATTCCCTCACACAGTCTCTGAAGGGGATCCAGTCTCTAAGCATTTTAGACAATGCTTATAAATATTATACACAATATCCATACTCTCAAAATTCAGTATACTGATTTTCAAGGCACTCTCAGGAAATCCAGAGAACTGAGAGCTTTTACCCCCACTCTGGCACAGAGGGGAACTGGTTAGGGTCTGGAAAGGATGAGAAGGCTTCTGTATAAATGGGAAGAAGGGTCTTGCATTATATACCTCCCCATCCTTCTAGGGGGGAGGGGGCAGAGAGAAATAAAAAGGAAGGAGCTGAGTAACCCAGCTATAGAAGAGAGTTTTGTACTCTTACAAAAACACCTACCTAGCCAAATATTCAATGAGGTATGGAGCTCTGCAGGCAATAGGATTTGAAAACACACCTAGCACAAGGCAAAAGCCCAGGAAGGAGGCAAAGGGTGTCTAACACATAATGCAAGCTGGCAATTGTCCTGGTTCCTTCCACTGAAGACAATTCTTCCTGTGTAAGTTCACAGTGGCTGGTTTTGGGTGGAGTGGTATTGGGCAAGCTGGTAGTTATGGATGCCACCGAGGCATCTACCTTTCCCCAAGTATTGCAGGTGACTGTGGGAGAATGGCACAAGGTTGTGTGCTGTGGCAAACAGGAACCTAGAGATTGTATGTTGCCACACTTAATTATTAGTCACCTAAATTCCTTTTGCCCCTAGGTTTGTGTGGTTAGGAAGCAATGGTCAGCATTAAAAAAAAACCCCAACAACAAAAACCCAACAAAAACAGGGGTTTAAGCTTGGATACGTAACTAACATGTGGAAACAAATACTTACCTGACTAAATATGATGTAGTAAACGAGACATCTCTCTGACATGGCATTGCTTTGCCATGAAGGCCCAGGGTGATGGTCTCTGAGCCCATTTTGAGCTATGGACCAGAAAGGATTTTGGGAATGAAAATCTCCCAGAATGGAAATGGGCTTCCCATTAGATCCATGCAATGCTTTGTTTCAAGGGGATGCAGACATGCACACTTGTTTTGACTTTTCATTTTCCAATCACAGCCAAAATCTGGATTTTAAGACTATGGCTTGAAAATATCTCCTCTCTATCCTTTTCTATGCCCCACCCCAAAAATCTAAGAATGTCACTTAGGGTTCTGAGTGAGAGATGCAGAAGCTGGGTTCTTACAGCACCTCTTGGAAGAGTTGCTCCTTGTGCTTGGCAGTCTACCCAAAACACTGATAATTTGGTCTGGTTCATTTCCAGCGTCATCCTACTGAATAAGGCATGAATCCCACCATAACCTTATTGCTTAACAGAAGAGCACAGAAAGTGTCCTCACGAATCGTATTTTTGCTAAATTAACCCAATAAACTGAGTGTCAACATATTTTGTTAAATTAACCTGACCCAAGTAAATCTCAGTGGAATTGTTAAAACTGAAAATGGAGGCCATATCTTTTCCCAAGGATGTTTGTTTCCATGGCCCTTTTCTTGGAAGCTGTTCAGCTTAGACAATTTCTTCTCACCTGCTGTTGCAAACTGCCACCCTCATGGCTCTGTTTTGATGGTAAAGCCACCTCTAATCTCTGAGGATCATGCAACAAGGAAAGAATACTACCATGAATTCTCCCAGCCTCCAACTTGGGAGGCTCCAACTCCCCTCCCCTTTCTTTCACAGATCTGACACAGTAATGATTCTTGTATTTTAATGTGGCACAACCAACTGCTGCTTGTGGGGGAAGACACCATTTGGATCTCTGCCAAAGCAGGACCTGTATTGTTTGGGCTGTTCTTTTCGTCATCACCCCTTGATACTTCCCAGGCTCTCTCCTGCCCTGTATATTTTCCATGTAGTGGGTTGTTACTCTCCTTGTTCTGTGCCTCCCTGTTCCCATCCTGTGTCCTATGCCAGACCGACAGTGGTTGAAGTGTGACGTTGCAGAGAGCGGCTTGGGTCCAGGCTGCACAGTTTCCTCAGTCTCGCAGCTCAGCTCCGTGCCATTGCTGGCGCAGTGGAAGAGCTGTGTCCTACAGGCCGTTGCCCATGACTATGTAAATCAATGTGCTCTTGTGACCAGCCAAGCAAGGAGATGCAGTGGGAGGCCAGCAGCTCCTGGCAGACACTATCCACAGAAGTGCATTGCATTCGTGGGTGAGGAGGGAGAGGGAACGAGGGGCAGAGACACAAAATGTGTCTGTTACCTGTGAATGCTTATCAATGGTATGCTATTTGCATTAACATTTTTTGGCTTTACAAAAAGTCAGAACCAACTGAAGTATACTTTATTGTTTCTGGGTTTAGATGGATTTTCAAAGTTTTCTCCTTTGCTGACATTGCTGAAAATATGCTTTCCTACACAAAGGAAGCCTGTGTGTTGTTAAGCAATATTTTCGGACCTCGCACTTCACGAAACACAGCAACTATTACAGGCCCCCCCTAAGGCATCACCCCTGTGCCGGACGCTTTTCCTGTGCCATCCACCGGCTTGGGAAGCGCCGGCCCCGGCAGGTGCGGGCAGGGCAGAGCAGGGCAGGGCTGGGCAGGGCAGGGCAGGGTGTCCCGCGGGTCGGGGCCGTGCGGGCAGGGGGCCGCAGGGAGCCCCGGGCGGCCCGGCCGTGCCCGGGGCGGCTCGCCCGGCGCGCCCGCGCCCGCTGCCCGTCCCGCCCGGCGAGGGGCTCGGGGGCTGCCGGAGGCTCCGGGCCGCGGTGCCCCCTGCACCCCGGGGACGTGGAAGCGAAGCCGGCGGGGGTGCCCGGCGGCTGGGCGAGGCCGGTGCCGCGCTCGGCAGGCGCCGGGGGGAGCGGCGGGCAATGGCCGGCGGCGGTGAGTCACGGCCGGGCCCCACCTGCCGTACTTAACCCGCCGCCGGGCGGCCGGCGCCGCACTCGCGGGCTGCGCTGCCGCCGTGGCCGGGAGCGGCTCCTTCCTCCTCCACCTCCTCCGCACGGGGCGCTCGGCACTGGCGAGGCAGGCGCTGCATGAACGTTTGTGTCGCGAGTGGCAGAAGCAGCAGGAGCCCTCAAAATGCCGAAGCCGGTGAGTGGGGCGCGGTGGGAGGGAGGCGCTCCGTGGGGCCGCACCGGCGCTGGGGGGCTGCCCGGGCGCCCGGCGGGGCGGTCACCTCCGGGTGTCGCGGCTTTTGCGGGGCTGGAAGGGCTGAGCCCCTGTCCCTACTGCCCGGGACGGGACGGGGCGTTTGGACCGGAGCGCCCTGGGAAGTTCTGCGTGGCGGGAAGGAGCGGCGGGCACCCCGGGCACCCCGCTCGGGAGCCGCATCAGCGGGAGCGATGGCTGGGGCGGCTGCCTGCGGGCGCGGGGCCGCGGGCAGGGCGGAGGCGCCCGAGTGGGCTGGAGGAGCTCCTGGCCGTCCCGCCGCCGGCAAAGGGGGCACGGAGCCCCGGATCTCTGCGCTCCAGAGATCAGGCGGTGGATTGCTCCGTCTTGTGTAGCGCTTCCGTGCTAGGCATGCACAGAGCTCTGTAACTCTCGAAAGAAGAGCTTTCATCACGCTCCCGCTTAACGAGAAATGATACAACTGCGCCGGCTGCCATTTAGTATGCTTGTGGCCTATGCATTAATCTACAGGAAGCATGTATGCATCTGTAAACATAGGGAAAACCTTGTTCCCTCCTTCTTTTGCCATCTAAAAACTAAATGCTAGGGACTCTTAATAAAAGTTCTCCACAGTGGTCTTTCCCACTCATTATCGAAGACCGGTTTCCTTTTTGGATTTTTTTTTTTTTTTTTTTTTTTTTTAAATTGAACTGTCTTTTTTTATTCCTCCTTCTCGACACCACCACCTTTTCACCGTCTCCCCCTCCGAGCTTCTGGTGGGTTTTTTGTTTGTTTCATTTTAAAGCGTGCCGGTTAGAGACGGTAATTCCCTGGGGGAGCCAACTGCCTAACGCAGAGCTTTGAGCAGTCGTTGGAGCAGACGCACTTTTGAACTTTGAAGAGCATAATCAGAACAATTGTCGTTACTATCTCTTTTCAATAGAGGCAATATTCCTTAAAGTGCGATGCAGTGAAGGACTTATGTGAGTATTAGCTCGCTTAAATGAAATGTGAAATAAGAGCAAACAAGCTTATCTTTGTGGTAATAAGTAATTGATGTTTTACCACCATAACACTAAAGTTAGTTGAACTTTTTTTTTTTTTTTTTTTTAAGGTATTTAGGTTAACTTACATTGCAGTTTCTGCAAACCTACCAAAAAATAAAATAACCCCCCCAAAAAACCAACTCAACAAAAGACAAAAACACGCCAAAACCAAACTGTGCTCAGTCCTAAAAACTGATAAATCTTCAGTCTCCCTGGCTGTATTTCATCAGTAGAGGTGATATATTGCTGCATATAATAATGTCTAATTGAGAGGGCCCTTCTGTAACTGGGGAAGCAAATATATAATTTATAAAGTATGGATATAAAAGGCTGTGTGTGAAAATCTCCTGCCTTGTTAGCTGTTTGCTAATTACAGAGTGCTTTCTTGAAATATCCTGGTTAGAATAATCTGAAATCCTGGTTTAGGACTAAGTCGCACTGGAAGCCATGGATAGGTGTACAAAAACTCTTTAATCTCTTAAAAAAAATACAGCTGTGTTTATCCTTTTGCTTGGCAGGGCTGTGTTTGTATTCCCTCAGAGATGGTGATTTTTCTTTCTTTCTTGGCTGACTAGCCATTGAATAACAAAGGTGGATGGTGTCAACCACCATCCACTGGGGAAGGACAGTAGAACTGTAAAGACTTCTGAGATGTGACCTACTGGCTGGGACTTATGGACAAGACTCTGTGTCAATGCTTTGTAAATATAAGCCTTTTTCTTATTTCATCTGCTGTTCAGTGGGGCTAACTGCCACCTTATTGTAAATGGAAGAGAGGAATTTTGCAGAGGCTATTTTAGTAAAACACACTGTTCAGTCTGTCTGCTTTAAACTGAGACTGGATTTGGATCCTTCCCAACTCAGCTCATTTAATCTTAATACAGCTAAATAGGATTCGTGTCAGTTTGCATGGAGAGAGGATGTAAAGCTGTCACTCCAGAGACAGAAGTGTGCTCAGGACGAATGTGACAACAGCCTTTGGCATGTGTGAGGAATGATAGCATGACCTCTTGGGATGCACAGGGAAGCTGTGTGTTTCTGCTGGGTATTTGGCACAGATACTAAATATTTATTACCTCTGCTTGTTTGCATGTGTCTTGTCTACATGGCATAAGTAAATATGGTGCTGCTTGGCAGACTTCATGCTGCTGTGTCTGAAGTCTCACACACTGGTCATCAGTTATTTATAAGTAAAGATTATGATGACAGAAAGCAAAATTTTGGCAACACCTTCCCCTCTGGCCCCTCCACCCACAACCAAATGAGCTAAATTTTTATATGAAACTATCGTTTTAACAAAAATCGTAAATGCACACACAAAGCTTATGGATCATGTTTGCAATTTATTATTTCACTGTAAACAACTAGCAAATCCATTAACAGCAAGACATAGGTGATTTTGTATTTTAATTGAGTACTAAAGTGCAGTGCTAGAAAGCCAACTTCACAATCTGTGGTAACATTTGGCTACAATTAGTTGTATCTGATATGTGCTTACCATGCTCAAAATAAATTTTAGTAAAAGTTCAGAAAATAATACTGAAATAAGTATGTTTGTTAATATAGACACATTTTAATATATAATTTAACACAGCCATTCTGCCATGTGTAACAGTTACAAAATAACAAGAGCTCTCAGAGGCAAGCTATAAATATATAACCTATACCCAGTTCATGAGGGTTTATAGCAGGGAGTTCATCAACTGTTCACATGCTTGGTTTCTGTCCAGTCTGTACAGAGGTTCCTTAGGCTTTACAGATAGTGAATTATTTTGTAAGGAAGTGCTAAAGGTGTCATCTTGTTCAAATCTTGCTGTGTTATCTGGAAATGAGTGAAATGCTAAATAAACTTACTTGCTCAGCCTTGCTTCATTTAATTACTGGAGTGTCTGTTTGCTCTCTGCATTTTTCCTATGTTCATGGTACTGGTTTATTTCTGATGGTGTTTTAGGCGGATTATATCCTCTTGTAAAACAAACCAATCTAATAAATTGTGGCTAGAACAGCATGGCTGCGGGCTAATGAGCAGTGCTTACCGAAGGAGAAGGAAATGTGATCTCGGGTCTATAGAACTGTTAATTTGATCTGATCTACCAGCATTCTTGGTTACTTTATTGAAAGTGGATTTTTTTTTTTTTTTGGTTGGTTGGTTTGGGTTGATTTTTTTTTTCAGTTTCTTCTTTGGAGGAAAAACCAAAATGTAAAGCTTCACAAGAAATTAAGTTAGTTTTGCAACATAGCATTTGATTGATGTAGTGTCACCCAAGAACTTCTAATACTTGTATGAATGTGTATAAAACTGTGTGAAGAGAGGACAGAGGTAAATGCAATGTAGCAGCTTTTGGTCCTAAAGAGAAAATACAAGTGAATAATACCCAGAGGCACCTTTTTTTTTTTAATACCTTTATTCATGGCCTGTGGTCAGAAAGCTGAGCATAGTAATGAAATCTGTTCATGTCACGTCGTTGAGGGGGAACTGATGCAGAGGGACAGGATATAAAGGGGCTTGAAGGACTGGGGTAAATAAGCTCCCTTTGCATATAGTTAAACTTGGAGGGGTGGGGAAAGAAGGTCCCTCACTAAATAGGCTGGAAAAGATGGATTAATCAGTACAATTGTCCTGATGTGCATGTCATCTGCAATGTGTAGGGCTTCTCTTGACAGAAAGTATTAACAGAAGGTTCTGGTGAGAGCTTTCCTTCAATGTAGGTACTTACCTGTGCCCAGGACAGACAAATTCAAAGCAAAACCTAGAGAGTGGGTTTGGGATGACAAAATCCCACCTTAAGATAAAAGGGTGCTTGGCTATTTCAGCCTGGTAGAATTCAAGGAGTTCTCTCTTCCTTCACCTGTGTAAAATGTAAGGAATGTAAATGCCAAGGAGGAAAAAGAATTGCTTCAAGCAGAATTTGTGGTTTAAGAGATTTTAAAATTTTAGAACAGTTAAGCATGTATGGTGGGGGTTGGGGAGAGGAGGGGGTTGTGAGTGGGTAGGTTTTTTTTTTCCCTTCCTTGTTGATCTTATTAGAAGACTATTCCAAGACCTAACATCCTTAAGATAAATTTGACAGTACACAATTTAATGCTGCTGCTGCCTGTAGGAGTGAGGAACTGGAACTGACGTCTCAAAAGGGTTTTCCCAGCCCTGTGTTGTTAATAATGGGCTGGTGTGTGCTAGGCATTAAGTGGTTAGACAAGTCCTCCTTACCTGTTTGATGTTGAATATACATGCATGCTATCTTCAAGTTGTTTTTTCAGAATACAAGTCTTCTGCCAAACCTTTATCTGTCTGTGAACAGACTATGGCATTAAAATTTAACAAGTTTTTGATAAGCCAGGCAAAAAAATATGCACATGTAGTGACAGAAATTTATTCCTAATTATAAACAATTAATATTAGTAATTTTCCAAGATCTTCTCAATTTATTCTTGACTATTTATTCTTAGACTAGTCTTCTAACTACACATAGTGGTTTTATGTCAGAGCTCTTTACAGCAGATTGCTGCAACTGGACTGAAATAAAAATACTTTTTCATATCTTTAAGTGTTCACAATCAATTAAAATCCTCTTAGCTTATGGATAGCTATAGATTTAGTCGAGAATAAAATATTACCCTTGTAAGCACCAAATGCAGTCCATCAGGTGATGCAGTGTATGGTGTATTTGATACCAGGAGATGTAACTCACTCTGGGGCAAAATGGAAACCCAAGGAAGTTTCCGTTTACCAAAAGTGTGACTGACTGCTCCAAAAGAAAGCTGGAGGATTCTATGAATAGTAAATTTAAGGAGATGAATAAAGTTACAAAAGAATGAGTTCACAGTTTTGCCAAAACCCTTATTTACTGCATGAGCCGAGTTGGCATTTCCGAGGACAGTTTGTGTGGGATGTTAGCTGCTACAGAGAAACCAAGGGTGTTAACTGTTATGCTAGTCACTAATTAAAGAATTTCTTAGCCTTCTTAAAGGTCAAAAGGAGAGAGATAAGCCTTCCTGTTCTGTTCTCCACCCACATGAACATCTTCCTTTGTCCACGAAAAAAAGCTGTGATATGTCAGGACTTTTTGCGAATAAGACTTCTTGATGACCACTGAAGATTGCCACATCAGTGTCGTTGTTGTTTGGCACATTGTGCCCAAAGAGCTTTACATGCACTGTAAATCCCATAATCACTCGATTGACCTTGATGGAAGGCAGTGCTGCCCAAGATCACTGAACCTCGCTGCACACTGTTAAGTAATGTACTTTAGCTGTGTTGTGTGCTTGCTTTGAAGCCTGGTTTCTGCAACAGATAACATTTACTCTGTGAGCTGAGGAGTACGAAGAACAGCAGCACATACACCTTGGAGAGGGGAAAATTGTTGCTATACGAAGCTGGAAACAAGGCAAAGCTCAGTGTCACAACTAGCCATGCTGCCTCCATATTACTCATCTGTTCAGATCCAGATTTTGTTTCTCCTTGTAGTTTCTGCTTCATAGTGGGGAAATTCACTTGCCTTCTCTGCATCTTCTCTCATCTTTGAGAGAACATGAGTAGCAGCCACGTGCAGAGCTCAGGCTGATTGACGCCTCATAGTAACAGCTGTCCGTTAAAGAAAAATCCTGACTAAAAATCAACATGTAGGACTTTGCTTTCTAATTGAGTAAGAGAAACTGTTGCTGATGACCATGGAGTTGTATTTATCTGCCTACTGTGTAGGCTCAGTGGAAGAGATACTGACTCCCCTACACAGGGGCTGTAGCCTTTTGCTTTCTTAGAGAGGGAGGGAGTGTGTGATTGCCCTGTTTGGTTTGTGTGCATTTACTTCTCCCTCTCACTTTCATGAGCAAGTGCTGTAGCTATTGTGTAAAAACTCTGAGGTGTCACTATCACCATCTCTTCCTCTCTTGTTTTTGCATGAAGTCCACGCTTGCTGTAGTTGTTCTAACCTCAGTGTGAAAGGAGTGTGAAAGAGAGTTCTGTGGGGATGTGGATGAACGTCCTGTTGCTGAATCTTGAGCAGGCTTACAAAATGACTATAGAATAGCTCACTTCTGCCAAGAGACCACCTCTGTGTAAATGCAGAGAGCAGGTCTGCTACCTGAAGAAGCAGAGACTAAAAAAATCTCACTGTTGAACCCAGGCACCTGAATTTAGCCTGTGTTGCACAGTAGGCGACTTCAAGCCTGTACTGTAAGTTCTGGGCTTCTGAGTTATTTGCGGGAGCTAAAGTTGTTCTTCAACACACTAGCTGGATACACTTAGCTGGCTTAACTTGTTGTCTGTGTAGAGATAAGTTCCTGCTGCACAGCCTGTGGTGTGTGGTGGGGTGATTTGCATAATTGATACTCGGTGATCTCAGTGTGGGGGCGAATAGCTTTGCCTCCATAACAACTGTCACAGCTGTGCAGACAAACTCTTGAAAGGCACTTTTTTCTGCCCTCACTGTGCTCAGGGTACACTTTGGGAACCACTGGAGCATATTTGTTTGCCATCACACATCTATAGTGAGGGGAGTGAGAAGAGTGTCATCTCAGAAGCTCTTAAGCTATTTTAGGGGTTATGAAGGGGTACTTTGCCAATCCTTGCAATCACTTTTCCTTTATGATCTGTAACTGCTCAAGAGCAATATCTTTGTGCTTAGGTGACATTCCAGGACTTGCCACGACCTACCTTTATCTGAGAGCAAATAGTGCCTGTTGCATGCTGTTTGAAGTACCTGCTTGAGAAGTAGAAGCATTGGTAGTATATTACACATAGATCAGATTATCGAGCTGTCAGAGGTGATCACATCACATAACCCCACTAAGAAATTTCACAAATGCCATGAAGAGTGTTCCAACTGCAGTCCCTGAGTAAAATGAAAGAGGTTGATATGGAACAGGTAAAACAGAAGGGTGGAATATCAAACAAAAATTTCTCTGACAAAAGGATTTGTATCTAGAATGCAGAACGAACAAACATCATTACTGGGCCTTGTGTGACTTGTTGCACTGCTATTTCTCCCAAAGTAAATGGAGTTCATTTTCCTTCTGCACTTTGATGTCTCTATGAACATGGCTGGCCTTGTAGGTCAGGCAGAAGCCCTTGTAGCCTAATAGTACACCTCTGATGTTGGCCAAAAGCTGATGCCTGAGGAGGAGTATTTCAAAGATACGCACCATTGCTTTCCTCTGAGGTATTGGAGGTTGAAAAGTCCTATATAATGAGTTACTAAATGGATTTCTGTGAACTTGTCCAGTCTCGCTTTGAAACCCTGTGAACTCCAGCTTCCGTAGTATACTTTAACAAAGGCTGTCCTAGATAACCTTCACATTGCTTGGAAAGTTATCTACAAACCTCCTTGCTACAGTGCTATATAGTATTTTTTTCCTTGTTCAGTGTTGATGCCCTGTAGTTATTTTGTCGGTAGAACCATGAACACATGTTTCTTGTCTAGTCTGTTCATGCAGTTCAGGAGTTTATATGCTCTTATGTCCTAGCCTCAGCTACTTTTCTTCCAAACTGAAAAGTCCTAGCTAGCTAACTTGATCCTTGCATGGTAATTATTTGAGCATCCTTGACCTTCTTCCAGTTCATATCTGACAAAAATACTGCTTGGCATCCTGTGACATCTCCATCTGGGAAGGGTACAGTTACTGAGAACACTTCTCCAGTAGTTGTTTCTTGGGCGCCTTAAACTCCCAGGTCATAGTCCTGTGAGAGAGTAAGTCACAGATAATCCTTGTGTTCACTCAGCCCACCCTGTTCCATTGCAATGTTCTGCTCTCCCACCCCAGAAGAACAACAACCACAGGGTCTATTGAAAGGGTTGAGAGCTGTGTGCTGTCACTCTTCTGACTGTAATGGCTCCAGGTTTTCCATGCACATTGCCCTTTAGAACAGAGATCTCAGCGTTGGCACTGGAATAAAAGGCACCAATGCTTGGATTCAGGGGAAGCTCTGAGAGTATTGTAGCTTTTATTTAGATTATTCACACCTTCAGATCCTGTCCTGGTTGTCGTGAGTTGGTATTGTGGAGTTCACCTTCTGCAGAAATTGTTATGTGTTTGTTGCTTCCAAGTGAAAAAGCCAAGCAGAAGCATAAAATTATGTTTGTGTTCCAGATCAAGACTTTAAGATACTAATTTTTTTTTTCTTTTCCCTCAAGGGGATTGCAGAAGGGTGATATTGCTTTATGTAATGATGGAGATGTTGAATTGTTAAAATACTCTGAAATTATGATAAAACTTGAGATCTCAAACCTCTGTATTATCTGCATTTGGCCCCATGCTTATGTTTCTAATGGAAGACAGCAGAAGATCTGATCTGTTCTGGATTCTGAGCAACTTCTTGAGATAAAGCTTTTTTGAGGATTGTTTGTGGAGCTTTCTGTAAACTTCATGTGTAAAGCCTTAGTCTCGCAACTTCATTATGTTTAATTAGATGCAACAGCTGTCATGATAAAACAGTCTGTGTATGCAGGAGTTTGATCCAGTGGCCTCTAACTTTCCTCTGTATTTATTCTTTTTGTACAAAGGAGCTATTGTTGATGCACTCTGTGTTCCTAAATCCATCCTAGCATCCATTGAGGGCAAGTGACACTTCCAGGCAGTGGTGCTATGTTGAGCCTGTTGTCACTGGCTGTGTGTTCCTCCTTTGAAAGGACAGATTGCTGCTTGTACACAGATATTCTGAAAATGCTAATGGAGTATTATACGGAATCAGAGAGTCATTAAAGTGAACATTAATGTATTTCAATGAAACACCATAAACTCTCCTGCTTCTTCATAATATCATGTTCAAAGTGAATCATTCTTACACAGAGTGAGGGCAAGTGTTTTGCATGAAAAAACACCTGGGCTCCCTAAGTGTACAGGGCTTTGTTCGAGGGCAGTATCCTGGGGCCTTTCAGATTTACTCTGCGTTGCTTCATGTCTTGCCAGAACATAGAGCCGTGCCTAGGTAATTTCACATTAAAAAAATAAATTGAATTTTAAAGTTTTAGATAGGCCTCTGTCTCTCAGTTTTTTAGCTTGTTCCTAGGTTGAGACAGAATGAGGAAATTTGCTTGTTAAGAAAGAGTTGGGGGAAATCTTCAGTGACTGGAGAAAGATTTTTATTTTTTTTTCCTTTTTTTCCTGGGAAGAGTGCTTGCTTGTTTTTACATGTACAGAGCTGACCAGAGGTGGAGAATGCTGGAAGACTATCTGGGGCCTAGGCATTTGGGAGCCAGGGCTATAAGATATGTACTGTCACTTGCACTTGCCACACCTGCATGAAATCTTCATGATCGTTTGGCATGCAAAGTGTTATTGCTTGACCTAAGATAAAGAACTGAATTGCAGCCATGGCTGCTTCTTGATTTTTCACGCAGATGCCTACTCTGCAGTTATTACATGCTGACAGAAGAGATAGCAGACCTTCATTAAGGGAACTGAGATAGGCATGTAATTTAGTTTGGCATCTTCTGCACATCTGAACATAAGAAAGTTTGAATTTGCATTCTAGGATTATGTTCATGTTTAATTATAAGGACGGTTTCATGCTATATTACAAAGAAGAGTTAAGTGACATGGCTGCAATACCAAACTTGATGGATTTGCTTTCTTGTGACCTGTTTGTGTATGTAGGCAGGGAGGGGGAAGTTCCTTCTGAAAATTCCACCTGCTTTGTTAAAACTGGAGTTTCTGGATGTCTCCCCACATCTGGGTATTGAAGGGTTTCCTGCTCACATGAACCCCACTCCCCTCCCTCCACTTCATCCAGAAGTCTAGCTTTCAGATTTCACTCCAAAATTTTTCCTGGCTTCCCCTCAAAGTACCTTGTTTCTCTTCCGAAAAACTGCCACAAAAGAAGTCGTAAGTGTTTTTCACCATATATGGGAGCAGCAAGTACCTGGGCTCCTCGTGCCTTGACTAAACTTAAGAAATTTCAATTAAGCATAACTGATATAGCTATTGCTCCTTAAATGCTGAGGACTAGTACCCCAACAAGTATGGTTCTGCAAGCTGTGGCATATAAAGCTGACTAGTAGTTAAGGCTAACAATCATATTGAACAATTTTGAAGTAACTACTAGATTACAGTTTATTATATACAACTGAATTTAACCCTAGTGGTATTTCTCCCTCCCCTGGGAAGGTAAGGAAGGTTTTAAGGAGCAAAGACCAGCCTACTGAGCCCTAATTTTACCTGTTGCAAATGCAGCAATACCTAACTGCTTCATAGACTCTGAGGAATTCCATTGGAACGTGACTTAATGTTCCCATTTATTTGCAATGAGGAAGCAATGTTTAACACAATGAGATCTGAAATGGAACACGTCCTTCAGTTCACAGACTGTATTTTGATTTAGCATGGTATGCAGAGAAACTGGGTTGGTCAAATAGGTGCCACCAGCTCACCTTGTCAGCCAAGGGGATGCCAGTGAGGCTGTCCCCTACTCACATTTTGTGAGCTTCTGAGGCTCTTTTGCTCTTGTCAGCAAACTGCTCCCCAGTGTGCAAGGGAAGGCTCATGGCTGCTGTGCTGTGCTGCCACTGCCCTCTCTGAAATGCTCAATGTTGGGCAGGGAGTGCATGAAAGGTTCTGCCATGGGAGCAGGGAAGGAACGTGTGACAGCCTTTCTTCATTGCTGGGCTGTGCAGTACTTTCCCATTCTCATAGGAATCAGATTCTCCTTTTCCTAGAAGAGAAGTGGTGGGTCTGTCATTTGCCTTCTCATTTCAGGTTCTTGGACATCCTTTAAATCATAAAAATGTAGCACTGGGAAGGACTTGGACCTCTGTTTTCTGAAGGCTGCATGGAAGTGGCTACATAATATCATAATATCTTACCACTCCAGCAATTATTGTTTCTTGTCATCTTACCAGCCTGCCTTAAGAGGGCTTTTTGCTGGTTTTCTCCATGTGGGTTTAGAAGTTTATATAGTCTTCTATATAAAACATATCATGTTTCAGACAACTCCCATTTGGAAAGGAATCATTGACATGTTTAAAAATAAAATCTAGTTTGAAACAAACAGAAAACCCCCACAAACAAATAAAAAGCCCCAAACACTCAAAAACCCCAACTGGCAATCAACACAGAAACACTTGACCTCTAGATCAGTGTAGACTTTCCTTGATTAACTTGCCCTCTTCCAAAGGAAGCATTCAAATTTGGGTGACAGCATTCCATCTAATAAGTCATCAGGCAGGCAGTACAGAATAGTCACCTTCTGTAATGCTTCCGGTGACAAATACACTCAAGAATGTAATTTTCACTTCTATGTAATAGCATCACACCAGGAAATGTGGTGTTTTTTCTGGGGATTATAATAAACCACATCCTTGTCTACAGTCCTGCTGTAGCCCATTGTTTGTAAGCCTGTAATTTGTTCATCTCTGCCTCTTGTCCATTCTCACCTCTCCAAGTGTAACTCTTGTAGCTATTTTTCAGACCTACCAACATCTTTGAATCCCAGCCCTGTCCTTCCAAAGTACTTATTTGTTCTTGACTAGGTGCTGTCCATGATCATGAAAGTGAACTCTATCTTCCAGGGATTGCAAGAAAACTTTGCTTTCTTATTCCCTCAATCCCACCACACTCACATCCCCTTTTCAAGACCTCAGCTTGACAGGAGAAGGTCAAAATGTGTGTCCCTGCAGTAGTTCCAACAAGATGAAGATGCTGAGCCCAGCTGGGAGAGCAGCTGTGTTTTGGCAATCCTGCAGCAGCAAGTGGAATTGATCATTTGCTTGATATTCATTATATTTGTCTCCTGCTCTGAAATAAGCAATGGAGAATGTAGGTGCACAACTTGTCATTTGGTTATAATTTCACAAGGCTCAGATTTGTTGTATGCCTAGTCTATGTCGTATGGCACCACAACAAATCAATTATTAAATGTTATTTGATCCATCAGGCAGGTTATTCTGTAGGAGAAGAAACAGAATTGTCTCAAAAGGCTGTGTTCTTGATATGCTGATGTTCATAAATTCTTAAGAAATAGAAACTTTAAATTGAACTAATATTTCTGCAGTTATTTCTGTGTTATTTGTGCTACTTACCTTCTCAGAGTTGTTTTCTCTGCACAGTCTCTGAACCCATTACCTGTTGACTTAAGTATCTTGTGGAGGACAGAGGAATGCAGATACTGAAGTGTTAGCAGATTAGCTCTGAGCTCTGAAGCCGCTAGGATTTTTTTCCCTCTTCGAAGTTGAAAGTTTTCCTTTAACAGTTTCCAGGAGCTGGGACAACAGTTACTCCATCAGTTAGGACAATATCTTTCTTTGTTGTTGGACCTGGAACCAGTGAACACTACTGAATGGAATGTGGAAGAATAGACAGCAGTTTCAGTGCCCTTCTGATGCTGCTACATGAAGTTGTTTTTCCTATTACCAGATACTTAATCACCACACGCGTCTATGAACGGCTCTGGTTGCTAAGGTCAAAATGAGATTACTTTGTCCTTGTAGATGCATTACAGCCCAGGCCAAGAAGCTTGCCTATTGCTTATTCCATTAGTAGCTGCTGCTCACCTGGTGAAAGAGTAGACCTGCAGAAGTGAGGATTAATGCTACTACTTTCTTAATGCTCTTATTAATACCATTTCTTCCTCCTTGTTAAGACTTCTCTATTCCTTCGGCACAAGCAAATCCATATCCATACAGTCTGTGTGTGTGCAAGAAGGCTTAACAGCTCTGCACGCTGTTTTTCATAGAATATGCTGTGCAGTACAGCATGATTTGCTTAAATGTACCAGTGACTCCTGGGATTCCCAGACACTCAGTGACTGAAGAAACAAGGCATGTCTACCTTGGTTTCTCCACTGCTGATTGCCACCACTTGTAATGATACTGTGCTTGGAAACCTGCTGTTTAGGAGACTCTAGTCTTTCTTCCTCCTTGGAAAGAGGAAGAAAACATTCCTGAGCATTGTCTAAGGCATTTAGACCTGTGTAATGATAATGATAAGTGACACAATTAAGTACCGGTTTGTCCTGTGTTAATAGGTAAAAGTTGGTATTTAGTGCCCTTTATCTTATGTATTCACTGAAATTAAATTGTATGGTCTTATTTAAATGACTTGCACAATTTCATGGTTTCACTGAACTATTTTATTGTGCAAGTGAACTATTAGATTACCTGCATCAGGGTACAAAATATCCACAATAGCATAGTGTGTCTGAGAGCTGTGGGTTTGCTTTTTCCCAGTCCTCCTTTCCCTTTAGTGTGGGATGTTTTTCAGTGGAGCTGCAGTATCAGCAGAGGGATAGTTAACTTCAAAGATACCGTGTTGCTGCAGTCAGAGACTGCAGATTCTACACCAAGGTGCTCGTGAATCCGATGTTAGAGAAAACTGCAGCTGTGCGTTCATAGTGTCCAACACAACTTAAAAATTGGTGTTTGTGAGAGGATGGGGTTGAAAAGGCAATGTCTTCTTGGGTTCCTATCTAGGTCTTGATTCTTCCACAGAGATGGTGCCACTCAGCTGGTTGGCAGTGTGTTGCCTCCTTAAGAGAGTGTTTTCTGAATGTTTTTCAAATGGCACTTTAATTCTTCAAGTTATTCTACTTATATGCATGGACTCTGAAAGGCTGCACCTGCCCCACAGATTGGTCTAGTGACTTAGCATTAGAAAAGATGTTATTTTAGTGACAACAAAAGAACAAATGCATGACTTAAGGGCATTGCTAAAGCATAGAAGATTCCATTCTAACTACCATTGCTTTCCATAGGGTTACAGCCATTTAAACTCTTCTCTGAAGTTCTCTCTAGCTCTGGCCTTCATCTTCTATTCTCTTGTTGGAGTTGGTAAGGTAGCTAACATGTTACAGTCCAGTATGAAGTCATGGAACTGGTGTTCAGTCTTTCAGTGTACTAAGTTCTTCAGCTTCATGGAGTTTTTCCTTTTAATGCAAATGGATTTGGCTTTTCAACAGCAAGCTTTTTCCCTTCTGGATCAAATTTGTTATCAATTTTATGTATCTTAAGACAGGAGAAGAGGAAAAACTCGTGTTCCGTAATGTTTTTGCATGCACAAGCAAACCTTAAAGGCCCTATTTGTCATTTTTAAGTGTGTTAGCCTCAGACATAAAGGTAGAATTATTGAATAGTTAAAGTTGGAAGACTTTAAATATAATCTATTTCCAACTCCCAGAGTAATGAAGTGTTATGACATTGGCCTATCAAGAAGGAAGTCGTGTCTTACTGTCCAGGATTTTTAGTGTGCGCATATATTTCAATATAACCCTTATTTCATGTATAACTGCCATATGCTGTTCTCTTCTCTCCACACCCTTGTGCTCCTAAAAACGAAAAGCTGTTTTCATTTTGGTTATGGCTTCAGCATTGCCCTGGATTACTGCCAGGATTTGATAGGATCTTACAAAGGACATGCCTTGCCTAGACAGGGTGAGCAGGACTTCACTTGTGAAAGTTGTCCTAACTGTCTCTTCCTCTTTTTTTGCTCATGGAAATTAGTTGGAGTTCTTTGCTGTTTTCCTCCCCAACAATAGGTGAATTGGGTAGCACCTTGGGTGTTGATTTAATCACCTTGGCGCCATGGGGAGTTCCATCTGGTCTGAGCTGAGTGCCAAATTGGTCGACTCTCAGTGTAGCAGGCATCAAGGTTTCTTCAGGTTGTCTAAACCAGGGTTTCATGTGGGTTAAGCTCTGTTTGCTGCTTTACTATGAGTTTCTCTGTGGCTAAAAGCTTGTATGGAGTGGTTGTGGGACATCCATTTAGAAACCCTGTTAAAACCATTATGTTCTTGAAGTCAAGGCTAAGGTTTGGAGATGAGAAGTAGGAGGGCTTAATAGGGCAGGAAGGAGACTCAAAGGATATTCCCATGCAGTCATCAACTCATTGAAGGGACAGAAGGCCCTGTCTCTTCTTGCTCTGCTTGTCATGTGGCTGGCAGTTTGTCTGAGGGCACACCAGGGAAATTCCTCTTTGTCCTGATGGTTATGCAGCCCTTAAAGAACAGAGAAATTAACCTCTACTGCAGGCCACAAGTGTCCTTGAAAGCTTTTTGTAAACCAAGTAGTCATGTTCCTGCATGCTTCTGGCTTTAAATGATTGAAGTGGAAAAGTAGATTACTAGAATTTTTGTTCCTAATACTAAAATAATTCTTAATGTAGTGGCTAAATGGCTTTAGCACTCTGTAGTTCCTATGTAGCTGATCCTACAGTCTTTGAGGGTTGTAGTGAAACAGGACTAGGGAGTTTAACTTAGTTAAGTTAAACTTAAGGAGAGATAGAGAAAAATACATACTGGTATGAGCTGGTATTTTGTACTCAGCCAGCATTCTGCAGGTTTTCTGGTGAGGGGTAAGAAGCACCTCCTTTTAAGTTCCTTAGCTTGTAAAGTGATATTTATTTTACCCTTCTATGGTGTTTCAGCCAGAAGTACAAATAACTTGCACAGCACAAAACTGAAGACGATGAGCATATGTTTTCTTGAAGTGGGTAGAAAGGGATTAGAATATGATTAGGGATTTATTGTTGGGAGGGATTAAGCAACAGGTGGTTTTTAAGGTCACATCTTTGAATTGCAGACTTGCTGTTCGAGAGAATTTGATATCTGAACTTCCCTCCCTTCCTACACTGAAAACATTTCTTAGGAAACCTTTGGTTCTTAAGGAATGGGAAGAAAACCTTAAGCGTAATTCCGTGCTCCATTATTGTCCCAAATGCTGCAGTTAGGTTTTCCAATTAACTCCTTTAACCTTCTTGTTAGTTCTTCCATCTTGCATTTAGAGAATTTTTTTTTTTTAAAGTCACATTTTAAAGGACAGTGCTTTAAAAACACATCTTGAAAGTGGTGTCACTAAGTCATCTTCTCTGGCTCATTTCTGGGGTCCTGTGACTCAGACACTGCCTTCAGTCATCTTTTTTGGGAGGGTCCTCTGTCATGTCAGAGCAGAAGAGAAGAAACACCTCTATAAAGATACTTGATGCCTTCATAGAATCATTTAGTTTGGAAGACATCTCCTAAGATCAAATTCAGCCATTAACCTGACATTGCCAGGTCCACCATCAAACTGAAAAGGGTTGGTTAAACATTCAGTGTCTCATTGGAAAAGGACTGCAAAGCTTTGTGATACATTTTACTAAAAGTAGCTGAAGCAACTTGTTCTTTCAGTTCTGTGTTAGTTGTAACATTGTTACACCTGACATTTATCCTAGAGTTTAAAACATGCATAATTAAGTTGCTGGGAACTGCTGAAGGCCAAAGCTTTGTAGTGAGTGTTTCTATTCCTCTCCAGCCTCTTTTACCTCTCATTTCTTTATACGTGTGCCCGGCTCTCCTGGTCTCTTAGCCTTGGCTTTCTGTAATGTGGCATTTACAAATTGTTGGGAAGTCATCATGAAATCTCATCTGCCTGCACCTTACATGTTGTCTGACCTTGTCTTTGTGTCCACTTTTTCATCTCTTTTCTTTAAAATACTGAGCTAAAAAAGCTCAGTCAGCATAACCATAGGACCCAATCATACATGTTTGGGTTTTTAGATTTGTTTGGGATTGTTGGGTTTTTTGAGAAGTAGTATAATATTGCAAGCTATAGTCAGAACAGTTGGATGTAATCCATTCCCAGTTTGCCATGTTACTGGTCCTTATGCCATTCCCTGCAAGATTAGGTGCTGCTTTTGCGTCCTGATTAACTGCTAATAGACTTTTTCTAGTCATTAAATGCTCTTGCCTTCTTCATTCAGTAGTAACCTGTGTCTTGCAGTCTAATGCCATTGCAGTAAATCTGGTTATGTTGTTTCTTCACTGACAGCAAGATCTTATTGAACTCCTGCCCTGTAGTATCATTCAGTACCTGTTAGTGCTGTTTTTATGTGCTGAGTAGAGTTTTATGAGGGAAAGAATGAACGTTTATCAGGTTAATGCTGATTGCTTTATAAGAATAATCTGCAGCCTTTTGCCTTTAAAACCTCAGATTAATTCCAGCTCTAATATAAATGGAAGTTAAATTATAAGTCTTAAATTTAATTTAGTCATTAGGGCCTTTCGTAATCCAAGGGATGGCCTGCAGGCAGCTCTACTGTGCACTCACAGTAGCTCTTAGTCCAAGAGGGTTTAGGCCTAGAAAGGGTCAGGTCTAAAATGCCCTCCTGTTGAACAAGATCTGTCCAGTCCTGTGTTGAGTAGGAAAACCTGTGGAGCAATTTGATTAAAACAGCAGAATGAGTGCCCCAATTAAGTTTGCTGGTGTGATAACACGATTCTAATTGAGGCTTAACTGTATTTATTATAGAGGTTACAGGAGTGCATCAAAGCATGGAGACTCTTGAACACAAAGTACTGTGTTAACACCTAGAAGTAGCTTTCAATGCATCTTAAACAATGCTTTCTGTTTTTTTTCCTTAGATCAACGTTCGAGTTGTTACTATGGACGCAGAGCTGGAGTTTGCCATCCAGCCAAACACTACAGGCAAACAGCTGTTTGACCAGGTCAGTGAAGGGTTGGTGTGGGCTCTTGTTGTTTAATTTTGGACTATAGTGTTTTCTTAAGACTGGATTCTAAACCTATCTTTCTTCTCTCTACCTCCTAATCAAATGTCCCCAGTCTGAACTAAGATGTCTAAATTCCATCACAGTAAAAGAAAAAAGCAAAAACCCTTGCAGGTGTATCATGTTCCAGTGAAACCTGTCTTCCTAGGATGATGAACTGTAACAAGGGATCTAAAATCTTTAGACAGCATAAGTAGCATGTAAAAATGTACCTCTTGCTTTGAAATACTGCTTAGCTCTTATACAGTTCTTAACTTTTAAGGTTGAAATGTTGCTCTTGTGCATAAAACTCTTCAGAATCGAGTCTCCAGGTGGCTGATGAGAGCGTTGGCATGGCTGCATTCATTCAAATGCTGGGTTCAAGGAGCTACTTGCCACAGCTGTTTGAGTTTGTCAAAATACTGGAAAACCAGAAGATTTTGTGATCTCTGTGCAGCATTTACAGGCAACGTGCCTTGTAAGAAGCCCCTGTGCAGCAGGACAGAGCAGAGATTAGTGCAGCCTGCCTTCAGGGATTCCCAGGGAAGTGGAGGGCTTGAGTGGCCAAGACTTTCCTCCCTTACTGTTTTTCTTCCTGTTACTGCTTTTACAATGTACAGGTCTGTTTGAAGATGGACCTGCAAAGATAAAGACAACTAAAACAAACTGTGTGCTATTTGTGAAACTTTGTTATTGTCATCTTAAATAGCTCACTGTTACAAAACTGAAGCAAGGCCTAGATTTTAGCAGAAAAAAATTATTTATTGCCCTGGAACTAAAAAAGAAAAAAAGAGAAAATACTTTCTTCTAGCCACTTCTGCTGCAGACCTGAAAAATAAGGATTGGTCTCTGCAGACTTCAGTCACACATTTTAAGGTGTTCACAAACTGTTATTTGCACTTTTCCCCTTGTACCCACTAAACTTGCTAGCTAAAGGTGGTTGAGCTTTAACTCAAGTAGGCAGTACAACAATGTCCATTCCTTCTGAGGTATTATTGGTACAATTCCTTGTATCAGTGAGTTAAGTAGAACTTGCTAGGCCTTATGGAAATTGTGCATTGAGAAGTTCTTAAAAAGAAACCCCAGAAAACCTCCCAGAACAAATAACCCACAAACCAGTTAAAAAAAATAAGCAAAATTCCAAACCCTCAATAAACAAACAGGGGGAAAAAGCTTTTAGTGAGTTCTTGAAAGGAATGAAAGATGAAAATCAGATACTAATGACTGCAGAACTTCACATTACAAAACTGAGTACTCCAGCTTGTGTTTGGCATTAAATCTAACTTTAATTCCTTTTGATTACTACTGATGTGGGATGAACATCAAATATTCATTGAACACAGAGGCCAAGGGTTCAATCTCCATATGGTTCAATCATTCTAGAGTTGAGCTTGATGATCCTTGTGGGTCCCTTCCAACTCAGAATATTCTGTGATTCTGTGACTGGAAATTTGCTGAAGTGCATTTGAAACCTGCATTTTTATGGAACCAGTACCTGCTGTTTGATTTTCCGAAGGAGAGTCACCAAGTTTATTAGGGACATGGATCACCTCTCCTATGAGGAAAGGCTGAGAATTTGGATTATTCAACCTGGAGAAGAGAAGGCTTTGGGTGACCTAATTGCAGGTCTCCAGTACCTGAAAGAAACCCTCAAAGAAGTTGGAGAGAGACTATTTACAAGGGCATGTAGTGACAGGACAAGGGGGGATGGATTCAAACTGAAAGAAGGAGGTTTAGGTATAAGGAAGATATTCTCTAGTGTGATGGTGGTGAGGTGCTGGAACAGGTTGCCCAGAGAAGCTGTGGATGCCCCAACCCTGGAAGTGTTCAAGGCCTGCCTGGATGGAACTCTGAGCAGTCTGGTCTAGAGGAAGGTGTCCCTGTGCTTGGCAAGGGTGTGGAACTAGATGGTCTTTAGGGTCCCTTCCAACCCATTCTATGATTCTATGATTCAGGTCATTCTATGATTCCATTCATGTTTATCACCATGGCATCAGAGCAACTTTTTCCCCTGGCCCTTTCATGTTAATCCAAAACAGAGAAATTGGATTTTATCTCCAATAGTATGAAAATCCAAATTACTGAAAGCCAGGTTTTTAAGAGCAATGCTTTAGATTAGACTGTAAATATGTCCTTATGACAAGCATTCATCAAGTATTTCCCTCCTCCATATGTATTAACTAGTGTTTACATCTGTTCAGAGTCAGGGTGATCTCTCTGGCAGAAGAGAAACTGCTTTCTCTGCTTTCAGCTGAGAAGTTCAAAATCCTGAAAACATGGAAACCACAGGAGTTTTCAGATTCAAGATGCTTCTATTTTAGTTTGCTGTCTGGGTATTTTGGGATTTCTGAAGAATGCTTATTGCAGTGCTTAGTGCACGATTGGGATAGACCTACTCCTCATGGAGATTTGCTCCTTACATCCAGTGGCATGGGTTTAAAATCTGTGATTGGAAATTCTTATCTGTATTTCATACCTTGTTGGGGGGTACTTCTGCATATCAAGGGAAGGCTGAGGTAGAATTGTGCAGCACAAAACCAGAAAAGGTGAAGACCATACATTCTCTCTTCAGTTCTGTTGAGCAAGCCTTTCACTAGGCCCTTATCTTGGGTGGAGTTTACACTCAGATAAAGCCTGTGGAGGCAACAGGTTTTCACAGGTATGGGGAGTGGCACAACTAGAACTGCAGAACCACTGTGGGGGTTTTGAAAAAGCAAGCTATTTTTAAAAACTGCAATGTGATTTCTTGCCCTGGTTGTCAGCTAGCAGAGCTACTCTGACAGTGCCCTCGTGTTTTAAGCTTTGCTACCATGACCATATCCTGCATGAAAGGTGTATTATAGCTCCTTTTACAGGAGGGGGAAAACAATGGAAACCTGTGAATATTAAGTTCCACTCCACTCAAGCCAGTCCTTTGCAGAGTTTCTGCTGCAGCGAGGTCTGAGGTGTCCCAAAAACCAACCCAGTGGGCTCTGCAGCTGGCTGGAGTATCTCCCAGGTAGTCATGTGTCCTCCTCCCCATGAGAAAAGAAATTCAAATGGAGGAGAGTGTAACTGGCATTTTCTGGAAATGAATGCATAACTGGGTGGAATGGGCAGACTCAAGATTTGCTGCTTCATGCATTTGAGGAAGCAGAGGAGGTTCTCTCATCTTTTGTATAATGCCTTTTTTCTTATTTCTTCCTTGTTTTGCCATGGAGGAAGTTTACAGAGTATTTCCCGGTACAGGCTAAAACATTCTTTGTTCTTTGTATTGAAACTCAAACAGTCAAATTATGAAGTTTAGCTTAATACTTTCTCCTTCATTGCTTCTAGGTTTTGGGAAGAACTTGAGGGGTCATAATTTCTGCTAGCTTTCTAAGTCTATTTATAGAAAGTGTACTTTTTCTCTTGTAGGAGACATTCACAGATAATGACCTGATAACTGCTTGATTTATGCAACTTTTTATTTTAACAAAGTTGCAACACTCTTTTGTGCAACAGGAAGTACCATACTTAACATACCCCTGGTTTTCTGCTAGACTTCATAAAAATACATCCAGCTGTCAGAAAACTTTTCTTCCATGATGAAACAAGCCACTTGGAGGGAGGAAGGAAAAGGAATTTTAGTGAAGTAAAAGCTGAACTAGTTTCAGACCCCAGCACTTCTTTTAAAAGGACATGGGTTTGGGGTTTTTTGTTTATTCGTATTGGTGGGTTTTATTGTCTTTCTGATAAACTCTAGTTAGTCTTAGCTAACATGATATTGTTTCTCTCAAGTCTGCTCGCCAGCCAGAGTGTCTCCAGCAGTACCATAAATGTGGAGGTGAAACAGATCCTTGGTTGAGGTCTTAGATTTGTTGAAGCACATGTAACTACACATTCTCAAGTCTGTCACACATCCCTAACTTGCAAAGTGGTTTTACAAACTTCTTGCCTTCCACTCAGTTGAGCTCCCTGTAGTGATGCCTACATCACTTTTTGAGGGGCTACTCTGCAAATAGCATCATGGAAGTGATCCAGCTATGTATGGAGTAGATCTTTGCAGATTTTGGCTGTGTCTTGAGCACAGCTTTACAGGTGGATGACCTGGCAGCCAAGCACTTGGCTATAAGAACAAGCTGTCAAGAGAAGGTGAAGGTCAGGGACTTGTTCACTCTATCCTCCACTGAGGAAGAGTACCATGTCCAAACAGTACTGCTTTACTAGTAAGTGTGCTATCCAGGCAATGGATGGTGTTTCTGTGTTTTTCAGCTGGTTAATATTTACAATATATGAAATGAAACTTGTCCTAATATGGGGGCATCGATGTATTTTTGTCCTTCATAAACTCAGCCTTTTGGGTAGTTTAAAAAACCTTGACTGAGAATGCTTGCATCTTGTTTTAACTCTCAGAGCCTCACAGCAGCGGTATGAGGCACCTCTCAATTGCTTCCTCTAGAAGGAATAGTCTCTGGTGACTGGCAGACAAGGTCACTTGAGCCATTAGTACTACTAACTAGTTGTAGTTAGTACTAATACCATTAGAGACCATCCCACCAAAAACTTTCATGACATAACTCACGTGCTTCACTAAGAACAGTTTTAAGATGGGACAGTAGATAAAAGCAAGCAGAAGCCCCACCTGCTGCCAGTGTATCAGTCTAGCAGTTGGTAGCCTGTCACTTGCTGTTCATCTCACCTGCTTTCCCCAAGATCATTATCTTCTAGAAACTGGGTGGGACAATATCTTAGCCTGTGCTGTCATCGTTGTCTACAATGGCAGCTGTACATCTTTATCTACAAGGTGAAATTAAGAGATGCCAAATGAGTAGGTTTAGGCTGTTGCCTGCACCCATCACAAGTGATGTGGGACTCAAAAGGATACCTGGACCTCAAGTGAAGTTTTACATGCAATAGATTTTTCTTCTTTACCTTTCTGTTGCAGGTGGTTAAAACCATAGGTTTGCGAGAAGTGTGGTACTTTGGTCTTCAGTATGTGGACAACAAAGGGTTCCAGACTTGGCTGAAGCTTGATAAAAAGGTAACTGACTTAGGACTAATTGCTGGCTAAAGTTTAAATTTTGTATGATTCCTCATGTGGTATTGGCTGCAACTTTATACACCTTGTGCCTGCTGTTTGATTGTGCCCTAATTTTCATAATTCTAGGATTGTTTTTAGAGATAACATTGTGATCTCCATGGGTGAGGTGTGGCATGGTAGAAGTCTGCCCTTTCACTCTCTGAGTTGTGGGAAGCATTTTTCCAGATGTGCAGCAGCACCTTGATACTGTACTTAGCTGGGAGGAAGCAGCTGCGCTTTCTGTGGCTGGAGGAGCACCTTGGTTGATGATGTGCTTAGGCCCTGCCTGTGCAGGATCAGTTGTGTGCTAATGGGAAAAGAGCACTTCCAGTCAAGTGCTGCTGCCTCTGATGTGCTCTGGTTTGTGTATTCCCAGCTCTTATGAGGGCATGAACTGTTTTTCTTGATGGGGCAGTCAGAGACACACCTGTTTAATGTCAGGGAGCTGTTCTCTGTCAAACACTCACAGTACTGGATGGGTTTGCAGTCTGATCCAACACAGTAAATCATTCTCCAGTGACCAGTGTTTGCTGTACAAACAGGATTTAACTGGCTTAGTTGGAAAACATAACGTATCTCCCCATGTTCTCTCCTACCAGTAAGCAGCCAGAATTAAGGAATTCCACTAAGGATTTCCTAGTCACTTGCCTTTTATGGCAAATTATTTTTTCTGTGTAAAAGCAACCTATTCTACTGTTTGCAAAAAAACACCTGCTCAGTTGTGGTGTCACCTCTGTCCTCAGGTTTCTGCTCAAGAAATCAGAAAGGAGAATCCCCTCCAGTTCAGATTCCGTGCCAAGTTCTTCCCAGAGGATGTGTCTGAAGAGCTGATTCAGGACATTACGCAGAAGCTGTTCTTCCTGCAGGTGAAGGAAGGGATCCTCAGTGATGAGATCTACTGTCCTCCTGAAACAGCAGTACTTCTTGGCTCCTATGCTGTGCAGGCTAAATTTGGAGATTACAACAAAGAGGTGCACAAGCCTGGATACCTCAATTCAGAGCGTCTGATCCCTCAAAGGTGAAGTAATTGACTGATACAGTCTCACTTTTTTTTTTTTTTTTTTTTTTTTTCAGTCTGAATTCTAGTTAAATGCAAAGAGTTTCACTTGAAAGCAATTTTTAAAAAACTTTAATTGTATATAATTGGGGTTTTCCCTTAGTTTACTTCTACCTGTCATATTTGAGTATGTTTTTGCTTCTCCTGGGATGGTTAGAGAGGAAATAAAATTTTGTGTTCAGCTTTTATTTCGTAAACACTGCTGCCAGGCTGGTAACTGTGGCAGTATGAATGTCTCCTCTTTAAGAAGAAAAGAGCAGCGTAAAGTCACGAATCTGTCATTCCTGAAGAAGGTTGTATTGTGTGTCCATAATCCCAATGTACAGTCCTAAAAAGCCTGTACATTGAAAGCACATCTTGCAGCGACACAGTCCATCCCCACACAGGATCAGTAGATGTTATCAGACCAATGGCTTCTGTTCACTCTTCCTGATGACACTGCAGCAATGTCTAATTCCAGGGATTGCACCGACTTTTGCTTTGCTTAAATCCCCTGATGTCTACAGTGTGCGTGTAATTTGTTTGCAAAGTGTTTTGCTTATACTTTTCATGTGTCTGGTCAGTGACCAGTAAGGCTTTGCAGAGGGTTATTGCTCATTCTGAATCGCTCTGCTTCACAGAGAACATCTTTGGGCTGAGTAGGGTTTTCCTTTTGGCCACAGTAAGGCTTCCACCAGGGTGAGAGTAAGACTGTAGCAAAGATCACCATCAGTGGATACTGCAGAGCATCTAATCTTGCTGATACCTGTTTCCTTGTGTAGGGTGATGGACCAGCATAAACTCTCCAGAGAGCAGTGGGAAGAACGGATCCAGGTGTGGCATGCTGAGCACAGTGGCATGCTCAAGTGAGTGGTCCTTGGGCTGGTCATCTTGCTGCTTGTTTGATTACCTTAAGTTTGCATTTATACAACGTGGTTTTGTTAGTCTGTGGTTTAGAGGCTGAGTTGCCTGTATGAGCCTACTCCTGGTGTGTATTTTTTAGTTCAGTATTGAATCACATGGTAAAGCACAGTAGTATATTTTGTACTGGTGCGGAGAACAATGTGGCTTCTTGAAGATCTTGGACCTGTGCACACTGTATTGGTGATAGCTTTGAGTGGGAAAAAGAATCAAGGTGTATGTCAAACCTTACAGTCATTGAAGCATTTGCATTGACAGATGGGGAAAGCTCAGATCCTATACCTTTCCTACTCACTGTACCCTGAGACAAGGATGATTGCTGAGAGAGGTGAATGTCACTGATTTTCTGCCTGGAAATACTAGGGATTGGTATATGGGAATATTCTCTCTGTGTGCTCGTAGATGTGATATCATAACTTCTAAAGTGAATCGTAAATGGTGAATGTTCAGTTTTAACTTTTGTGTTTGAAGTGAGGTTTAGGAAAAATTATTTTTTTTCTTTTGAGGCATTTGTGTTTTCTGAGATAGAGCAGATGATGGTTTCTCATTTATCTGACTTTTTCCTGTTCAATCAGAGAGAATGCCATGCTGGAATACCTGAAGATTGCCCAAGACCTGGAGATGTATGGAATCAACTACTTTGAAATCAAGAATAAGAAAGGAACTGACCTTTGGTTGGGGGTCGATGCCTTGGGGCTCAACATCTATGAAAAGGATGATAAGTAAGGCTTGTTTTTACCTCTGACCTTCCAAAAAGGGCTGGTATGGGACATTTCTTGTTTACAGGAATACTTGTGTTTCAGTTTTGGATCAGTAGGTGAAGCTAGGAAATGGGCTTTCACATCCCCTGTGCTTTCATGTCTTTCCTGACCTGCTAACACTACTTGCTGTATAAAGAGAGATATCAGTTGTATGGTGCCATCTTCGTAATTATGCACAGTGGTGGAGCTGAATCCTGATCTGAGGAGTTTACCAGGCTTTTCCTTGGGTCAGGTCACCAGGTTTGCCATCAGTGGCAGCAGCACAAGAACCTGGCTAGGCTGAGGTATCTGCAGTTCAGACACCTAAGGACACTCCTACCCTGAAGTTAATGATGGATGTGTGAGCAGCTGCCTGGTTCTGAAAAAGGCAGATTATGGGGTGGACACAAAGGCAATGCTGGGTGACACCCAGAACCCAGGGAGAGGCTAACCTATATAGTTACTGTGAACAAGGAGTGAAATGAAGGCTTGCTGAGGTACGAATAGTTTCAATCAGCCCTTCTGGTAAAGGCAGAGCCATTATTAATTGGATAGTAGGTGGGAAATGATAGACTACATCTATAAATAAACATAATAAGAAGGTGAGAACAGCTGTGTCTAAGCCTGCTAGTCTCTTCTAATACTCTGCAACTGAAGGATTGAAGGGAGTTAAAATAGATATTTTTTAGATGGAGCATTGCTGTCTAGACTGCTTTCTTTTCCTCTCCCCAGTGTTTTCAAATCTTTGTTTCATATCACAGACTGTAACAGACTGTCATTGAAATACAGAAGGGATTTCACCTGTTCTACATCTTTGCCTCCAAAAAGCTTTGAATGCAACCCAAATATTAATTGGAACTCCCTGGATCTTCTGTTGATAAGGCAAAGAGAAAGGCAGTCTCTTCTGCAATGCTAATATGTGCTGTCACCCAGAAAACAAGGAGTGTCACTTGAAAGAAAAGTAGTTTCGCTCATGTAATACTTCAGTCCTGAATGACTGGTCTTGCTACGTAACCATGGTCACACAAACAGGTTTTTCGAGCTGCAGAAGCAAAGTGTAGCCATTGACTGTAAAGACCTATGGAGAGCGTTTGCAAAACAAATACGGTGCTGGAATAAACTGCTTATTTCTGCTGTAACTCTTGCCACTATGTAATTAAGTCTTTCCAGCAGATATGGGGACTAGAAAAATAGCAATGTGTATGGCACGTCTGGTTTGCAGGTGCAAAGTTTGGGGACTGAGGGCAAAGATAAAGAAGCAGAGATTTCATTGTTGAAGTTTAGCATGAGGAAAATGAGGCTGTGCTGTAGGTGTGTGAGCCTCTATACTGCAGTGTATGTCAATGTCCTGTTTCTAGGTATAAACAAGCTTTTTTTTTTCTCCTGCATTAAAGGGAAGAATCTGCAGTAGAATATACAAATGAGTGAATTATGAGTAGAATACAAATGAGCGAATTATTCTAGTTGTCCGTCACACTGTATTATCTAGAATTTAAGCACTTGTACTAATGTGATGCAGGCTGGAGTAATTAGTTAATCTTAGTCTAATCAAATAATTTTCTTTACAGTTCTTAATGTTACACACACACACTGTTGCATAATCTTGCAGCTGAGTTAGAGGTTAGGGAGTGGAAAATTCTGAAGAGGGTGAATTTTTGATGTCTGAATTTAAATGAAGCAAGGGGGTTTTTTGTGCTTGGACCCAGCAAAATCTTTTGATTTAGTAGCTTTCCATCTCTTTGATAATGAGTGAAATTCCTCCCAAAATTGCTCTTTTTTCTTTAATCAATGTGCTCCATAGAATTCTTATGGAATTTGTGTGCTCTACTGTGATGATAAACATGTCTGTAAGTGCTAAACATTAAGTACTTGTGTCTTTAAATAATTTGCAAGAATAGTTGTAACAGAGACACATACATTGGAAGGGGTTAGAAAATTACAAGATTGCTTGTGGGTATTATTTTTTATATAAGACACAATTCTTAATCATTAACATCAATCTCCAGAGAATATACCCTCCCTTGATAGGAGAAGAATAAAAGAATAATAAAGTGATATTAAATATAAAAATAAAATATTTGGTTGGGGTAATTAAAGGACTTTACTATAGTCAAATGCACAAGTCCTTGCAATGTTGGAGCTTGCTGCAGAGCTGATCAGGTGTGTGAAGAAGTATTGGAATGGCTCAGAAACATTTGATCTCATGACAAGCTGGATTCTTTTTATATGAAAGAGTCTGGAGAAATCAAGGCAGAGGAAAATCTCAAATGTTTAGTGAGTCATATAGAAAAATTTCGAACAAATCAACAGACCTGGGCTCCTCAGCAGCGAGGAAGAGCTGGGGGTCTGAATCTTGCCTTTTGCTTCATAGGGGAGCTTTTCAATAGAGAGCAGCCACGTGGCACAGCTCACTGCACGGCCAGCGAGTGAAGTTCCGCTTGGTGACTCATGGGGTGGGCTGAAAGAGCAGTTTGTGTGGAAGGGAAGAACAGGGCCTCTTTGTTACTAACCTTGCCTGTAATCTAGGGGAGGAGATAGCTGGAAGGGAGGGTGTCAAGAGGATGGAGCTAGGCTCCTCTTGGTGGGGCTGAGCAATGGGACAAGGGGCAAGGAGCAGACACTGATGCACAGGAAGTTCCACCTGAATGTGAGGAGGAATTTCTTTGTGCACTGTGCAGGTGACCGTGCACTGGAACAGATTGCCCAGAGAGGCTGTGGAGCCTCCCTGACTGGAGGTATTCAGGATGCAGTGCTGTGCCATGTGCTCTGGGATGACCCTGCTTGAGCAGGGAGGCTGGACAAGATGATCCACTCTGGTCCCTTCTAACCTGACCCATTCTGTGAAACAAAAGAAAATAAATCTTCTCTTACCAATGGTGCCTGTCCAGCACTTCAGAGTGAAGGCAGCACGCAGGTGACTGGGCTAGCTGTACCATGGCAGGGTAGGATTGCCTGTGGGTGTTGTAAGGTGTGGGGAACAGCTCAGTTACTTTGGCTTATGCCTCCCATGATGTGTGAGAGGCCTGAGCAGGGAAGCACTGCACATAAAGTCGGCATGCTGTGGATTTTGGGCCCAAAGTCAAAAGAAACAAGCTTAAAAGCCGCTGAGCATGTGGCTTCAGTAGAGACCATCCCTATTACATAGCCAAAGGACAGTAGGGTGGCTGATGAAAATGAGAAGTGACCCAGTAAGAGAGGTTATTTGGCTTCTTTTCCTACTCCCTGTGATATTCTGGTTCAGTTACTGTCTTCTTTTTGTTGGGAAAGCTTTGTGAAACATTGCATTGTACTAAGTCTGTGTTTTGGAAGCAATATAGGGGAAAAATGTTTATTGCATCATCTCTTAAAACAAGTTTTTCTTCTTTTCAGACTAACCCCAAAGATTGGGTTCCCCTGGAGCGAAATCAGAAACATCTCTTTCAATGACAAGAAGTTTGTTATAAAGCCTATTGACAAGAAGGCACCAGTAAGTATATCTAGAAGGGATTCCTGGATACTGCAAAGGAACAACTGATACTGTTTCATCTCAAAATAAAGTAGTCTTGGGAGAGGAGAAAGTTGCAGACATTCTAGGAGCAAAATAAGCATTTGTATTAAGAGTGTATTTAGAGCTGCTGTTTTTTCTGTGAAGCATGAATGAAGGGCTTATATGATAGCTAATGTGGAAAAATACAAGGATTTTACAACTTCAGAATCCTCTTTTTTTTGGTAGCAAACTAGGTAACTTCATGCTTAAATCTGAGAGTTCAAATTTGAACTTTGCTAGTTTGCTAGTTCTGTGAGTCCTCTCTGCATATCTTTCAGTGCATGGAAGCTGATAGGTAAATTTTATTTTTGTTTTTTCATTTAAAAAACCCAAACATTAAAAAATGTTCACTTAAAAATTACAGAAGTAGTTCAAATGCTACTGCAAAACCACATGGCTACATATGGCTTCCCATCCATCACTGCTCACTTCCACATTATTGACAGAGGAAAATGTGGTGTTCATTGACTTTCTTGAACACCAGGGTAAATCTTAAGGATATGACTTTGGTGGAGAATGAAATGTGAATGTTGCTTTTCAATACTTAAAAGTATGTTTTCAGAGTTATGTTAGTGAGGAATTAGAAACTTAATTTGACCTGTTGAAAACATAAAGTGGAATAACTGGTATAGGTGGGTGTCATTCTGTCAGTCTTGTGAAATTATTGGAGTAGTTGAGAAAGACCTCCTCTGCTCTTCCCCCACCCCAGTACTTGGCCTTGGTGGGTAAGTACAGCCCAGAGAAATAATAAGCAGCCTGGCTTTGGCTAAGGATGATGGCTTATAAATATCTCTAACAGAAAAAGATCCTCCCAGTAATTTAAAGGATACTAATGCACTGTGTGCTGCAGGGATTTCTTCCTTCCCCTAGATAAGAACCTGGGGAGAAGAGCTTTTTTCTGTGATGCTGTTAGTGAAAACAAACAAAACTCCCCAGAGACAGAAAGCTGGTCTGTCAGGCATGCTTTTCTCTATAGAAGAGCCTCTTGCATGTGTTGTACATAATTACAAAACACAGATCACAGCTTGCCACCCACTCCCCAAAGAGTAAATCTGAGTTTGAAATGGAAGGCTTGCAAAAGGCTGGTACAGAAAGGTGTTAGCATTAAAAACCTGAGTTATGTTTCCTCCTTCTCTGTCAATTGTTATTTTCCCTCTGGCTGGTGTTATGTTTAAAGCTGTGCCTAAAAGAAGAATTTACCTGGGCATTAATTTTGAGTATTCAGGAAGTTGTCTGGGTCTTTTTGTGTGCTTGTGTCTCCTTTTAAAAAAGCAGGCATCATAACTATAGCAAAACATTCAGTCCACCCAAGTTGTGGGTTGGACTCTCTCTTTTAATTTGGAGGATTCTACATGCCCATGTTTAAATTGACAGTAATGTAAAGGGTAGAGTCTTGTGGTACCTTGGCCAGGATAAGCTTTTTAGTTCTTGGGCTTTGTCTGCCCATATACTCCAAGATCTTCAGCACATTATCTTTAAAATATTGAGGTGCAATTGTCCCAGTTGTGTGAGATCTGGGGTAGGCTGGGAATGAGGAAAGAAAGGGATTCTTTTATATTTGTATTTGAATGTTGTGTCCCTTGATTATGGCCTTAAATGACAAATGCAAGCACAGTCCATACCCTCAGTATTTACTTCCATGTAAGTGAGCTTTGTCTCAGACCAGGACTGTTCATCACAAGGTGCACAAACTGTTTGTTTTTACCATTACTTGTCAGAAGAAGGAGGTTGGATGAGCAGCTTACAGTCACAGTTATCAGGATCAGACGTGTGCACCTCAGAATAGCTCTGGCAGGATTTAGTGGGAGAGCACAGCGCACTGCCCTGACAGCCTCTTCTGCAGCCAGTGTGGCCATTAGGGAAATGCACCTGAGAAAATCAGTCTTTGTCAGCATATTCATCTTAATACCACTTAGGGAGCTTTTAATTGCTTAGTGTGACTTCTAGTTTTCCCAAAGATAGGTACAGTTGTGCTTCTGAGCTCAGGCAATTAAAACATGATCACTGCTTCCATTCCCGGTTCCATCTCTTGCTAACAGTGAGGCAATCCATAGGAGAGTAATTCCAAAGAATGGGCACTGGTTTATGGTGGTAATGTGGCAGCTTGCCCACTATCCATATAATACATAGAAAAAGCACAAGGATGTCTATCCACTGTGTAAGTTTAGACTGTGTTGTAAATATGTGTGGTTGTGGATGTCAGTGAGGTAATGAACTTGGGCCTCTATATCCTTTCCTTAGCTGGTTTTCTTCTAGAAGAGCCAGTCTGGTTTGTAATTTCTGTAAAAGTCTGATTATAAGACAGTTAATAAGAAATATGGGAATGTCCTTTTTACTGAACCAGAAATTTTAGACTATCTTGTGTTTTGTTACTGCCTGCAACCTGATATTCCAAATAATCCACATGGTTGGTGCTTAAAAAATTAGTTTTCATTTCACACTCTTGTAACGGCCTAGGTCAACTTATCTAGAAAATGCCATGGAACAGAAAAGAATTATATCGAAAGGCATTTTTCTCTGAAAAAACACATGTGGGGCCTTGAATGTTGATTCAGATAGATCAAGAAATTCTATGAAGTTACATTTGTAGTTTGCACTTTGTCACAAAACTGCAAACTGAAAAACTACTGAATACTAGAGGTCTGTGTGTTGCCCAGATGTTTACCTGCCAACCCAGAAACTTTTGCAACATCTAACAATATCCATTTAAACAAGACTTCATCAGTCTGGGATTTTCTCTGAAAGATGCTTTTTCTAGAAGAGTAGCTTGTCAATTCTATGTAGAATTTAAATGGAGAATATAAATCACAATAGTTTTGGCTTCAGATGATATTTGCAGTCCCTGCTGTTGTGTTTAAATGGCCTTGCATGTATGTCTGGATTGGAATGAAATTAGTGGCAAGATGTTCTGTCTGCAGCTAGCTGAGAGAAAAGAGTGTTTGGGAAGAACTGACTTGTGGTGTCTCTTTCCTAGGACTTTGTGTTTTATGCTCCTCGTCTGAGAATTAACAAGAGGATCCTGCAGCTCTGCATGGGCAACCATGAACTGTACATGCGGCGCAGGAAGCCCGACACCATTGAGGTGCAGCAGATGAAAGCCCAGGCCCGGGAGGAGAAGCACCAGAAACAACTGGAAAGGTGGGCTTGGATACAGGCAGCTGGTGTGGCATGGCAGAAATAAAGGACACAGGAGCTCCAGGGTTCAGCAAGCAGCTGTACCCCTGGGCAGGGGTCAGTAACAGGGCGAGGCTCTGAGCCGTCCCAGGAGCACGTGTGGCCCTGGAGCTCTGGAGTATGGGCAGGGACTTGGGGTGCAGTGGGACTGTGTTACTCTTCTTCCTGCTTGGCCCTGTGCCCACAGTCAGCTGTCCTGGCTGCAGCCTCAAGAGCTGCTAGGAAATGTGCCAGTTAAGGCACAGCAGGCTCTGGTGTTGTGGCATGCACCTAGAGGTTTCCTGACTCTTGAGCATTGGCATCTGATTTATGTGTTGGGCCATGGCATGGTTGGGAGTAAGAAGCTTTCACAGGAGCACATATGTGTACGCTGTAAATCAGAAGGAATTGGGAGATCTCTTACAGGCAAGGAAAAAAGAATAGCAATTCTACCACTGGCTGCAGGTTGCTTATGATGCTTATGAAGAAATCATGCTGCTTTTCTCCTGAGCTTGTGGGTTGTTTGTCTCCATCCCCTCAGTGCTGTTGTTTTCACACCTCCTTGACTTTCCATATGGCAGAAGTAACAAAGTTATGCCTCCTCTGCCTTGCAGTACAAGTCCCCTTTTTCCTCTCTATGTCTAGCAGCTATTTGATATTCTGTGGCAACCAACAAAACATACAAATGCCTTTATGAAATAGGGTATCTAAACTGAGTAAAAGTTCTGAAGAGATGATGGAACGGCCTATTTCTCTCTTCTGGCTCCTGTTTCATGGCAGCCACTTTCCCATTGAGCTGCCTGGAGAGATTCCTAGCCAGCTCTCTTGTCTGGCAGTAGCTTGGGTCTGAAAGTGAGCCTCCAGCATGAAATGTGTTTCTAACAGGAAACAACTAGAAGATGAAAAGAGGAGGAGAGAAACAATTGAGAGGGAGAAAGAGCAAATGCTGAGGGAGAAGGAGGAGCTGCTGGTGAGGCTACAAGAATATGAAGTGAAGACTCAGAAAGCAGAGAAAGGTAATGTACTTGACCTGGCTGACCAGACCACATATTGTGCTCCACAGAGGGGTCGTATGGGTTCCTGCCCATGCCTTGCCTAAATCTGGTGACACTGGGGTCGCTTGGCAAGACTTACTAATGTCTGCCTATAAAGCTAAATGTACAAATGTGCATCCAAAGTATGAAAGTAGCATAAAATCTGCGAATTTTATTTGGAAATCGAAGGTCAGGAACTCTGTTTTCCCTGTTGCCAGGAAGACATAAGTAGCACAGCTTCTTCCAGCAGTGAGTAAAAGTTCAGCCCTCAAGTACTTTTTACTAACTCCTAACAGATAAAGTACTTCGGGAACAAATATTTCCAGTGAAATGGAAGTTCTGTGTTTTAATGCACAGAAGAACACATTAGTGGCAGTGACATCTGGTCCGTGCAGCAAACTGTCAATTAAGGGCAGCAGAGTCATGTCAATGTTACAGACTTCAGTGCAAACATCTTGCAGAAGATTTAATTACAGTGTGCATCTGACTACTTCTGAATCCAGTTACTTGGTGTATTATGCAAATAATTACTTTGAGGAGCACACTGAAGGGAGTATTGCAAACTGGAGTAAAGTCCTGTCATGACTTCTGCAGTTACCTAAGAGACTGAAGTTCCTTAGCTTTAACCAGACTTGTGGACTAGTCCCATTGATCTGTCTCTTTGCAGAGCTGTCAGATCAGATCCAAAGAGCCATTCAGCTGGAGGAGGAGAGGAAACGGGCCCAGGAGGAGGCGGAACGCCTGGAAGCTGACCGTTTGGCAGCTCTGCAGGCCAAGGAAGAGCTGGAGAGACAAACTCTGGACCAGATAAAGAGCCAGGAACAGCTGGTAAGACCTAATTATTTTGAGAATGAGATACACAGGCATGTGACTGTGTCCCTGAGTAAGGCAAAGCCATCATGTCCACTTCATAGCGCAGTGAAATACTGGACCATCATTGTGGCACTAGTTTCTATGATAAGCAATCTAATTTTTAGTTCTTGGTTTCCTATTTGGCCTCTGTTAGAGTTAATATTTTTTATTGGGCTTGGGTTTTTTTGTTTGGGTTGGTGTTTTTTTAAGTCTTTACAATTCCCATTTTTTTATTTAACAGGCTACAGAGCTTGCAGAGTATACAGCCAAGATAGCACTTCTTGAAGAAGCAAGGAAGCGTAAAGAGAGTGAGGTTGAAGAGTGGCAAATCAGAGTGAGTATCTGTTTCACAAGTTGCTCTAAAGTTCTGTGCTTAAGCAGCGCATACTGTGGTGCTTAGCCTGGTGTGACTTCTCAAACATGTGGAAACAGCTGTACAGCAGCAAAGAAGACCAAAGTTGTGATGAATGTGCAATACATCTGCAAAAACACCTTTCTTCCAACAACCCTTCAGCAAAAAGTCAGAAGGAAAGCCTATATGAAACCAAAAAACGTGATCATTGTCTTGGAGCTTTGTGGAGGAAGGGGCACACGAATTGATGATGCATGTAATCCATGATATAATGTCTGAAGACATTACATCATTCAAGAAGATGTAGAGAAGATGCTGCAAATGCAGCCACACTGCAAGTATCTGTTTTGAGGAGTGTGTGCTGTTGTCAGTGGCTTCCTGGTACCTGGATCAGGAGAGTTTAATAAACTGCTGCACTAAAACCAAAGACAAACCACACAGAGTGCTGGTGCTCCCATGAGACACGTGGGAGGGCAAAGCCACTGCAGCAGCAGGGAAGGTGACTGCCTGGTGTGGAATTGCATTAAAAATGCCAAGTTAGATTCCTAAATTCTTATTCTGTGGAACCTACATGCTGTCAGCCTACAGCTCTTCAAATGGAGAACAGAATGACAATAACTGTAGCTTTCCCTAGAACTTCTTTCTGGGCACTGTTATTGGAAGAATATTCTTTCTTCAGACCCCTTGCACCTTACACAGTGGCTGATGATGATAGCATGCCTAGCAAAAAAAAAATGTTCTCTAATAACATCAGCCGCAGACATTTAATTCTCTCTTGCTTTTCACAGTAGATTGAAAAAACTAGGAAGATAAGCAATTTAAGTGTTCATGAAGCTGATTTAAAGCAAGAAATGCATTTAAAATATTTTTCACTCTTTTCCCAAAGGCCAGGGAAGCACAGGAGGACCTGGTCAAGACCAAGGAGGAGTTACACCTGGTAATGACTGCTCCACCTCCACCCCCACCCCTGTCTATGAGCCAGTGAATTACCACGTCCACGACAACCTGCAAGATGAGAGCTCCGAGTACTCTGCCTACAGCGCCGAGTTCTCCAGCGAGGGCATCAGGAATGACCGCAACGAGGAGAAGCGCATTACTGAGGCAGAGAAGAATGCACGAGTGCAGAGCCAGCTGAGGGTAAGGACTGCTTGGAGGAGGCAGAGGAATTGAAACAATCAATCCTGGACAACAGGTCCTTTAACCCCCTGGTGAAACACACAAAGCACGACAGTTTCTCTTTGTTTACAGTTCCTAGGGGAAGTTTGACATAAAAGCAAGGTGTATAAAGATTACTGTCATTGCTCAAGCTTTGAGATTGTTAAATCATCCATGATGTTTTTGGAAAGCCTGGGTCTTATCCACATCACTGCTCTGTCCAGGCATTAACAACTGTCAGCTCTCCCCAAAGAACATGAGTGAGAGGAGCTGAGAGCTTCTCACATATAACCTGCATTTATTGTCCTTTGTGTTGCAGGCACTGACAGATGAGCTGGCCCAGGCTCTGGTTGAGAACAAGAGGACCCAAAACGATATCATCCACTCAGAGAACATGCGCCAGGGACGGGACAAGTACAAGACACTGCGGCAGATCCGGCAAGGCAACACCAAGCAGAGAATCGACGAGTTTGAGGCAATGTAAAGATGCTTGTAAGAAGAAGATAGGACTGTGGGAAAGGCAGATCTTAATGCTGTGTTCTTGTGTTGGGGTTTGTGTTGTATTGGTTTTTTTGGTTTGTTTTTTTTTTTTTTCCCTGAGGAGGGGTCACTGTATGACATGTAACCAATGTTCTCTAAACCCAGAGGTGTTTGAATCTCCCTTTTATTCTGAACTGTCTGTGAAATTTGGTATCGTTTAAAACTTACTGTACCACAGATTCTGGTAACTTGCTCATGCCTTTGCTTAGTGCCAAAAGGCCTTATGTCACATCTCTCTTTAAGCAAGACAAAGTTCAACAGGCCGTGCTTCTATTTAAAGATGTGTCCTGTGCAGGTGCTGGATTCAGCCTGGTCTAAAAGATAAGCATCTGTGGGTGAATTTTGTGCCATATGTCTTTGTATTATTAGCTACAGTGTAAAGTGTGACAGCTGAGAAGACAGGTTGTGGAACTCAGGATTTGCAAGCACCTGTATGTGTGTTGTACATCCACCCACAGGTGCTTGTAGCTCCTGTTTTTCCCTCAGTCTTGATGCCCATGTTCCCCCTCCCCTGCCTCCCTCACACAAAAGAACTGACAACACCTCAGAATTACTTTGTGTAGAAATTAGGTATTTTCTAGTTGCTGTTCTCAAGTGGAGAAATTGTGCAGTGATGGCTCAGAAGTGGCATAGGGACACTGATACCCTCTTCATGTAACAAGTAGCAAATACTCCTGGAATCTAAGACACCACTGTGTTTGCATTCCAGCTTCATTACTGATCAGATATAGTGTAGTATTTATATATATATATATATATATAAAACATGCAATATGTGAATTGCAGTACTAGTTAAAGGGAAATAGTTTTGCTCTGTATATTTTGTTACTTTTCAGATTTAATAAGACTTGCATCTGTAAAAATGCCTAAACAAGACTGTAGTCTGATACAGTGCAGCTGATTATTTACTATAAAGCATTATTTGTAAAGATCATTTTTTTACTTAATGAAAACTGTTATATGTACACATGATCCAATATATACAATTTTACTGCACCTATTTTTCTAACAAATTTTCTAATTTTTTTAAATGTTTGATTTAAAGTTTCAGACTCCAAAGATGAAGGGACTACTTGTTTATATCACAGTTGTATTCTCTCTAGTAGAGAGCATTTCTGTGACCATCCTTCCCCCACTCTCCCCTTTTTTCCTTGAAAATCTGTTAGAAAGCAAGATACAGTATGTTGTCACCTCTTCATTTACAATATCTATGCTGCGTTATACTTGAGTTGAATCTTGTGTGGGTTTTTTGGTTTTTTTTTTATTTGCAGCAGCAACCATCTAAATAAAAGATCTGCAAAGTAACAAAGGTGATGGAGTGAAGTGTTCCTTGTGTGGGGTGTATTTTGAATAAGTTGTGCTACTGCTCTTTTAGTTCCTGAGCTTAGCTTATGAGTCCCTGTGTCTTTAAATGTCAAATCCTTAAAAGCCCCCCTGACCTAGAAAGGAAGAAGGGGGAATACCTGCAGTAACAAATAAAAGTACAACACAGCAGCACTAGTTACAGTTGTACACAAGAAGTTTCTGCTGACTGTAAAGCTACATCTAAGGCAAGGCAAACTGACACGGGAGTTTGGCCCTAAGCTTGTCCACATGAAGAAATTATAAACTTAGCTAAACTTCTGTGATGTGCTGTACAGCCTATGGCTCAGAGTTGTTAATTCTCTTTTACAGTGGCAGCTGATAAGAAGGAACTTGTTACACCCACCCTAATTCCATTGGCTGTAGTCCCACCCTGCTACTGGCAGAGAATTTATACATTTAACTTTCTAAGCACCATGCTATAGCACACATTTGAGAGATGTGGCCACAGGCCAAAGCTTTTTAGAGTCACATGAAATAAAGTGGCAGTGTAGATGATATGCTGAAGCACAGAGGCATTAGCATCACCCATTCACAGCAGGCAGACAAAGATAAGCTGGTTTTGAATTCTGTAGCTAAAACTTCAGTCTAAGAATGAAATAATGTAACATTCTTGCTGTGACAGTTATTTTCTCTGAAGTAGTCCTAGTTGTGATTTAAATTAAATGGCAACAGTTCTAGGCTTGGAAATTGAAAGATGCACAGTGCCTGGCTCATGCTGCTTTGTCAGCATAACGCATCTCAAACTGAGGCTGTCACTACTGAAGAAACAATATTATCCTTACATTCCAGCTAGAGACACAGGCTAAAGCCTTAACTTCTGAAGAAATAAAACATTCAAAATGTCACACACGTTCAGATACATTATTCTAGTCCCCAAAAAAATGGAATAGCTGTTGTTGCAGTATACCTTTCCCAGACCTGAAGTGTATTTACCACTTCAGTTTAAAACATCAGACAAGTTGTTGTGTGACAATCTCTCACGACTTAAAGTTTTCCTTATTTGAATGCAGTACAAGTGTGAAGTCCATCCACGTGTTTGGGTTGCAGAGCACTTCCTGCCATTGGAGCACTCCCTGAGAAGCAAGGTCCATAGAGCCAAAGAATTCCTCTGCAAGAAAACAAAAGGAAAGATCAGACTTAGTTTTCACTTAGCCTTACCCAACTTCTGGCCAACCCTTTCACCCATTTCTACAGTAATTTCAGCTGTTCTGTAGCTCCTAAGGCACTAATTGCAATAAATGGTACTTATATTTTTTAACTATTATTTACATCCTGTTCAACTGGGATCACTCTCTGAAGAGTGCATCCTCCAGCAAAGAAAAAGGTTTTGGCTGTATGACTAAAAGCAGAAGAGCAAGTGTGCATGCTCATAATAGCCACTAAGCTTCCTGCTTCGGCTCATTCCAGGCTTAGGACTTGGATCACTTACAATCAGATAGTTCCTGCTCTAGCAGAAAGGCAAATTCTGGCTAGGATAAGCAAAAAGTTCATGAGGAAGCCTGCATGACATTGAGTTACCACTAGTGATAATACTCCTGTAAAAACTGCATGCTGATATGAAAACATTTCACCCTTTCCTCTCAAATACTGAAATGCACAGAACTTAACTCATTGGGAGAGCAAGGGTGGGAGACTTTTGGGCAGCCTTCAAGGAACAATGCTTCCCTGCTCAACTACCAGTGAAACAGGGCCTATTCAGTGAGTAGAGGGTTCCTGAGACATTGCTCTGCCCTGAGAAACAAAGCTCACTCTTATGTTAGAGCAGAGCCCAAAACTTCAAACTTCCAAATCCCCTTTGGAGCAAGTTTCACCTGTATTTGATTGGATTGATTTGCAGATAGGAAATAATAAGCACAGATATAAGCAAGGTTGGAGTCTATGAGATTATTAGTTCTCCTGCTTCCTTTTGATGGGAAGTTATTTAAAAGAAGCCAATTCATAGAAAACAATTAAAGGAATAAGTTGTTAAAAATATGTAGAGCTCTGTGTGAATTAGAGCCACATCATTTCTGTGCTTGTCTTAGCATGGCTCTGACCCATAAAAAACATCATGTTAACAAATGGCTTTCCTGAAAATTTCCACTGACAACCTTGATTTTCTGCACAGACCTGAAGAGAGCACCTGTATTAGTTCTTGCATGATCAGAGCCCAAGGCTGCAAGTTACTTAGGACAGAGGCTGGGCCTGCACGTGTAGGCACAGGTAAGAAATAGCACAGCTGAATTATTATTGCTTGGGATGTAAACTAAATGTATTTTTTCCCAAATTACCTTCAACTTTCAGGGATAAAGGACTTACTTGCACCAAGCTTGGCTCCTCCTAGGAATTGATCACTTGAGCTGAAAGCTGGCTTGTGCCAGACAGTCAGGTGTAGACATGATTGTTGTAGCTGAACTGGGGTCACACCATCAAAGACAAACAAGTGTTTCCAATGTGGACAGTCTTCTTTCTTCAGCACAGGAGACTTTTGCTTAACCTCTGCTTGGTCTGGAAGGATAAGACAACTTCCACCCCAAAAAAAAAGAGTTCAGCAAGGTTACTGATTTCTCAACCAGAAAACAGAACATTTTTGATAACCAACTAGAGCTCTTTGGTTTACCTTAAATAGCAAAAAAGTTCAGC
This sequence comes from Sitta carolinensis, assembly GCA_032173965.1. Classification (NCBI taxonomy): domain Eukaryota; kingdom Metazoa; phylum Chordata; class Aves; order Passeriformes; family Sittidae; genus Sitta; species Sitta carolinensis. The sequence goes on along the minus strand of JAVUNC010000004.1, from coordinate 60,941,168 downwards.
CTTAGTGCAAGGCAGAACATGGTGCTTCTGTGTTTATTTTGGGACCTGCACCTTTTCCTGCCAGCCTTTAGTGCAGGTGCAAATAGGCTCTTGTAGTCTGCTTTGACTCTGCTGTCATGGACTGCTGAAGAAGTCTTTGCTCTATGTGCTGCTACTCAATAGTGCCTGAAACCTGCCTTTCAGGAGATAAAAGACTCACCCATTTCACCAAGGGTGGGGTGCCACAACAGGTGAAATGGCTTTATGAGATGTGAGTTTACCCCAGTATCATCCTTCCATGGGCATCTGATGCCTGACAGCAAGGAAGTAAAATAATCCCACATTCAAGCTACTCAACACGTGGAAGAAAAATTCAGTTCCTTCTCTTTCAAAATGTCAAGAGGATAAAATTTCCAGTGTATCCAGAGCTACACTTAATTCTGCAAAGGCACAGCTGAAACTGTGACAACACCCTCTTTATATGCACCTTTTTTCCCCCTTCCCTAATATCTAAAAGCACATACTCAAACTAATGAACTCTACATCTAATGACCTAATTAAAATCTAAAATTCAGGACCAATAGGGCAGGTGGGACCCACCACTACCCTGCAAACTGCTGCTGTTCTGCAGACACACAAGTGTCACCATTACTAAGAAGTCTGATCAAGTGTGGACAATGCCACTTTGCCATGCCAGTTTTGTGCTGAAAAGATGTTAATATGGACATTTGCATGGAACATATGTGACAGTCTCTATTAGAAGTGTTAGGTCTCAGACATACCCTTTAACAAAGGAGTTCAGCATTCCAGCAGATCTCAGCATGGGCAAGTTCTTGGCCCCAAATATCATAACTTGAAGCTGGCAGTTGAGAACTCCTTGGTCCTTGTTTCCTGAAAAAGGAGCACTTATCACATGAAATGCCCAGTTAGTTCAGCTCATAGCTTAAGATGCTGCTAAAAGTAAGTAGGGGAATGCCTAAGTGGCACTAGTGAGATAAGGAGTCATACGGCTGGACTAGGAACATTTCAAAGATTTGAATGTTTGTACAGTGAATGATTCACACACAAAGCAAACCAAGCAGTGAGCAGCAGGCTGCTTTGTGATCCCTGTTCCAAAGACAAAGCTTTCTGTTGTGTGTTTGTGAAAAGCAAACACAGGGCAGTACACACAGAAGCATTTCACTGAAACAGTCAGAAGCAGGGGAGAGAGCCAAACCCATGGTGTGATATTGCTCTGCTCACAGCTCAAGGCACAGAGCAGAGAGCCCAAACATAGGTCTCAGACATAGGGAGGGAAAACAGAAGATAGAGTTGGTAACTTTGGGGTCATTTGGAAAAGAAAAGGTAACAAAAATAACACAACAGTTAATTAGAGCTTCCTATTGGTCTCTACCTTCTGCTCTGGTCCTGACACAGAGAGCACTACTACTGAATGTCTGTACCCTTCGCTGAGGTCTAGGGAGGTAAGGAAGAGGGGGTTTTCTCTCCCTCCTTCCCAAAGTGTTTATTTCACTCCTCCAGCAGGTGCTTGCTCTGACATACTACAGCAATACTTAGTGTACCTTATATGTTTTCATTACTAGAGACAGGATCCACACTAAATTTTGAGCCTAACACCTTTCAAGTGAAAAAATCTCCCTAAGATGAGACCACTGGAAGAAGCCAAAGATGCTGGTCTGGTATCCTTGCAGATACTTCCCTTCCAAATTTACCCCAAATTGGCAGTCTCTGCCTTGGACAGCAGAACTGCTGATTCACCTCCAGAATAACGTCAACTGGTAACATCATGACAGGCACAAGTTTGGAAAACAGCTGGATGCATCATACTGCTGCCATTATAATATACAACTTTTGTTGGCTTTGAAAATAACAAATACACAAAGCATGAAAATGCTTTGATTTTAAATAACCTAAGATATAAAACACCACAAAGCAGTATTTGCTGTATCTGTTAAAAATCCCGTACAGGAATATTACATGGACACACTTCTTTGCTTGTCCTTCATTGATCTCATATTTTTTTTCTAGCCAAGGAATTCATAGAATCATTTATGTTGGAAAAGACCTCTAAGATCATTGAGAGCAACTGTTAAGCACTCGTGTATGCCAAAACATTTTATACCTTCAAAGTGGAGGTTTTGGTACTGGGCTGGTATCGACAGCCTTGCAGACACAAGGAGTTCACTGCTGTACTGGATAAGGCCATCTTCAGGCTTCTCAAGCTGAAGAAAGGGACATACAGAAGCCTGCATTACTGCAATCATTCTCACAGCTTATTCTCACATCCTTTTCACTGCTTATTTGTATTTCCAGCACATCTTGCTAACGGGCTGGATTGACAGCATTTTCCCCTCAATGATCTCATAGGGGAGATCTTCCTCAGGCTTTCACTACATCTTGCTCTTAAGGTACAATTAGGCACAATAACTTAGAGTCACCTTGGGTTTGAGTGGGTACCAGTCAAACTGCATTGAGTCCTCTTCAAAATTCCATGCTGCCAGGGGAATCACCACTTCCCCCAAAAACACTCTGTATTTGAGAGCTCCTGCATGCCACACAGAGATCTGAAGTTGCCGACTTCTCAGCTGGGAGCATTCAATCTTGTACTAGGAAAGATAAACAGCACTTTCAGAGCAATGCATAGGATGAATGTAGCCCCACACTCATGACCTGCCTCCCAGGAAGCCCAGCCACAGCATGACTGAAGGCCTCTGGATGCAGGCAGAACCATGCTGTCTCAGTGTGCCTTGCAATCTGACCAAAACTAAACTACTTATATATTATACAGGCTGAATAATGCTCATTCAAATAGGAAACAACATTCCAGGAATACCTTGACCTGCCTTGCTAAAGTTTTTGATTACAAATTCAGAACTTTAAATAACTCTACCATTTCTGCTGGGATTTTGGGGTTTAGTTTTTTGTGGGTTTTTTTTTTTTTTTTTCATTTGGGAGGGGTGGATTTTTGGGGGGGGGTTGTTGGTTTGGGGTTTTTTGTATGTGTTTTGTTTATACACACACACACATATATATATGTGTGTGTGTGTGTGTGTGCATATATTTCTGTTTACACTGCCAGCAGAATGTGGCTGCTCTGGAAGCCAGTTCAAGAAGACACCTAATGATGGTTCTTAAATTCTCATTCTGGTGAGTGGACATCTACTTAATGCAGTCCGCAGGGGCAAGGAATTAATTTAGCTGATGACTAATTAAAGCCTTGATCCACTCTCCAAACATAGTTAGAGCCCTTTGAGACATTTCTGGGTATCTAATACACCCCCTGAGACTGGCAAACCCAGCCCACAGGTGACCTACATGGAAAGCTGGAGGCAATGGCACAGGCAAGGAAATCAGTACCCATATTTAGGCTGCTGAATCACAAGCTGGGTGTGGGCTCTGTGGCTGATCACCCTGAGTCACCCTGGGCTCCAGTGACTCCCACGAGCACTCTCACAGCTCTCACACATGCAGCTACCTCTAAATGTAGGTGTCTTAACCTGCAGCTGAATCCCACCCAGCTGGATCTCAGTGTCATGATAGAGAGTTCACCTGCAGTAGTGCTATGCATTTTGAACATTTTTGCTACTCTGGATAAACTAATAATTAAACTACTTTTAAATATTTCTAAGTAAACACCTTTAGAGTTTATGCAGCCAGCTTGGGTATGGTTCTCACTCATTTAACCACTTCTGCATGACTAGCACTGAAAGAGAACTACAAAATTAGGACCAGTGATTTCAACTTCTGGCCATTTTTTTCTGCCAACTTAAACCCTATAGACAGGCTTTGGCTGTACAAGAATCACATATATTACAAAAATCCTTTAATGTTAATCAAACTTTAACTATGGTGTTCACAAACACTTTGCTTATTTCACTCACTAATGATTCTTCATGTTCATACATGCCAAGAGTTGGGGGTAATAGTGAATGTTTTGTGTAGTTCAAGAAGCAACACAAGTTTATCTCTTCCAAGACAATATACTACTGAAGAACTCCTCATCTCATGTCCTACTGCAGCTTGCCAAAGCGCACACACACACAGAAAAAAAATGTTTTGCAGTGATCTGAGTACAGAAGTGGAGCTGAGAAAGCTGGGAACAACCAAAGTAATGCAGGCTCTCCTGGCTGACAGTAATCAGCTTCACATTTAATGAAGTGTCTGTGAAGTAAGAATAATGACTTCTGTTTCCTATACATAATTCTAACAAGGATGCAGGAAGCAATACTGAAAGGCATTAAGGAGTTGAAATCATAACTACTCTTCTCTGCTGGGATTATTAATGTTTGAAATTAGACAGCACAAATAAACAGCCTGGCATCAGTTGCAGAGGGAAAAGGAAGCAGACACTGTTTTAGAGATGGTGCATTTCAGCTGGCATACAGTTACCTGTAGAGAGACACCTCCCATGGCACTGACCAAAGGGGTATCACTTGGAAGGGATATTTGTGTAAAATTCCAGCTGTTCTGCAATACACCCTGTTTCTCAATGTACAAGAAAAAGCATCTATGGAAGATGCCACAAGGTAAATCAGAACAATACTGTCATTCACTAAAAATACTTTCTTGGACAAAAGCAGACTTCTCCAATGGTTTGCAATTCACTGTTGCAGCTCCAAAAGCAACTCTCTCTTATCTAGACTGAAAAAACATAATTTTTTAAATTATTATTTTCAGCAACTCCTAAATTTGCCCCATCAGGTCAGTTCAGAACTTGCAGGATCGTATCATAGAAAAGCACACTTAGCAGCATGGAATTGTATAATATCATACCTTCAAAGTCTCATCAAACTCTGGATCCACTGTGCTCTTTTTGACAGCTGTCTTCCTCTTACTCCGAGAAGATTTATCAGGAAGTAAATAAACCTTCACATATCTTGGAGATAAAGAAAGATAAAGTGATCATAAGGAGCAGGGAGGATCAAATGAAAAAAACCAACAATTAGGTTTTTCTTAATTCTTAGACAACTTTATTGACTTTGTAAATTCCCAAGCAATAAAATGGCAAAATATGATCTATATATTTTCTCAATAAAAGCAGATAGACTATAAGGATCCTTGTGTATCATTCAGCTACTGTGTTTCAATTCCATTGTACTTGGGAAGTGATTAGGATCTGAATAGGAATCCCATTGTCATACTCTTGGCCTCTGATAAAGCAGCCCCCTAAAGAAGTCACCTTGTCAGTTGTAGTGACAAGCTTTATGATGAAAACAAACAGCAATTATGTGCTCAAAGGAAAAAAAAAACAAAAAACAAACTAAACTCAATCAACTTTGGAATCACTGCTACTTGTCCCCCAACATTCATGAAGCAAATCTCATCTTCACAACATCAGGTAAATAATACAGAATAACTCATAGGTCTTACCAATGCTAATTATTCTAACAGCCACTAGAATGAAAATGGGACATTGTGTAAAGGTATCAAAATTGCCCTAATATTGATTCAAGAAAAAACATCCAAAAAATTTCTGGAAGCTGAGTTGGACCAATATCAAGAACCAATGACTAATATCCAAAGTTTCTCATGTGTAGGTCAAGTGAACACCAATATTTAAATATTCCCCTTAATATCAGTTCTGTGGGCTGTACTTGTGTTATAGCTTCAAAACTTAAGAATTTCAGCAATAGAGAGTGCTTCCAGCTTGTCATGGAAAGGAGTGGCTGTTTACATAACACAAAGCATTTTTAAACTGTGCATATTTCAGGTATTATTATTTAAATGAATTTTAAAACAGCCTCTTGATTAGCTTACTGGGTAAATAAAATCAGCTGTATCCCATATCATCAGTGCAGAACTTACACATATTCCCTATTTTTTCTAAACTGATCCATAGATAAAGCTACTTTTTAAAATATACAGGTACTAGAAGACTTAGCTTCCTGTTCTACGAGCCCAGATCATTTTAATTAAAACATAACCAGCCAGACTTCAAACCAGCAAATAAACTAAATAATTAATCAGGTTTTAAACATCAGTTAAAAGCCTGCTTTTCAGAAAGCATGTCAATAAGCGTACTGTACTTTTTCAGTTGGCTTGGAAACCAACAGAAATATATAAATATGTACCCACAGAGAACATAATGTTTACTACACAGTGCTTCCCACACTGCCTTTCAGGCTTCCTGCAACTGTTTGCCTGGCTTAATTACCAGGGGACTTAGAGAACCTTGACCCACTTCTGAAGTGCTCCCAAACAGCCCTTCTGCACAGGCTGCTCTTCCAGCAAGGCACTGCTCATCATCAAGCTTGTCTTTATGAATATTCTCTGCAAGACCTGCACAAAATCCATTGTCCTTCTAGGGGAAGGGGACGGCAAGTCCACAATTCCAAGGTGACACTCAAATGCTCAAACACAGTGAGACAGCAGGGGCAAGAACAGGTAGTTAGGGATTCCACCTGGTGATTTTCTATCAGTGGTTACTGCATGGTCAGAGAGGACTCTTCAGTGATAAACAGAGGAAACACCAAAGCTTAATTATCCAACCAACATTTTCTATGGCATATTTTATGCACAGAAATATCTACGTCTTCCTGTTACAATGGTGCATAAATTATTCAACAGCTTTAGATTTTAAAATATGTTGTAGCAGCTGAAATTTGTACTTCTATCACAGAAGATGGAAGCACCCAAGCAGCATAGCAACCACCCCGTGACCCACAATGGATCAGCAGATGAATTAGAAACAGGACATCTCATGTTTCAGCCACAACTTAACAACTAAAAACTGAATGTTTTTTCCTGAGGCCCAAAGGTACTCACCAGCAACACACATACCTAACTGCCTGCTCACAGGCAGGGAAAGAGAATTCCTAGCAGAAAATGGTCATAATGAAATAAGGACTGGTATGAAACCTATTTGTATTGCAGTGTGTATATGTGCAAAGGGTTGGTGTGTATGTTGGATGTTCTGAAGGTGCCAGTATGGCACACAATCATATATCAATCCATTTCCATCAGAACCCGTGTAAGTATTGTAAAAACCAGAATAATTCCCTTATATTTCTTCTTCTCTACAGAAATACTTACGGGTTACACTTTTTCTTCTTCTCTTCTCCATAAGCCAGGTTCTTGCATCCCTTGATGCAAACTTCCAAGATGCAAGCTCTGAAGTTGTACTTTAAGGCAAACTCTATTTCTCCTGTGATGTTAGCCTTGCCAAAATTTCCAGACTCGGTGCAAATGCTGCTAAGACTATACAAACTCCCCTAAGAAAAAACAAATGTCTGGTAAAAGCAGCTTCAGATCAAACAGAATAAAACATTCATTTCCCTCAATAGTCATTATCTTTACAGACATCACTGTAAAGCTACTGCAAATCATGAAATTTAGGGTAATCTGTATAAAACATTCCATTACTTCCATAACATTCCTGAAAATCACGACTCTAACTGCAATTCTACTGCTTTGTTCTCTTCAGTAAACTTTCTAGGCTGAAAAGATGCTTTAAGTAACTTCTGGATCAAGAAACTACTTTCATATAAAACTGTATTGCTTCCCATGAGAAAAATGGGTTAATTGTCTGACAGGGAGTGAAGAAACTGTCAGAAATCTAGAAACATTTTAAAAAATTTGAATTAGACTGCTTTTAATACATAGGTCATAGTAGGGTACACAACCAAGACATTTGGTTCTATCATGTATTAGAGGAAATACCAACATGTCCGCGCATCCAGTAATGTGACAATGATGTCCTAATTCTATATAAAAATTATGTACTCTGTATTCCAGATCAGTCAGGAGAGATTAAAACATGAATGCTTCCAGCTGTTGTATGTGGGTAAATAAAGATGACATTCCCTAGTTCACCTCAGCAGCTTTTTTTACTTCTTTTACTTCCACCTTTGGATGCTTTATATATGGTCCATCCACACACCTGAAGAGCACATATAAAGTCTAGCATTTACAGAAGACAGGACACTGCAGAGAAGGAAGACACCAATCCTTTGTGCAGCCCAGCCCAGACACGGAACTCTAGGGTGCTATCATGCCTTCATTGTAACAAATTACCAACTCAGAACAGTTAGATCTCAATTCATCCATAATGGCATTCTTTAAGGTGAGTCCTAGAAACTTTTTACACAGCATTTGTCACGAAGGCATGACTGTTTGATCAGTCTCTCAGCAACACTGCCCTAGATTGCTAAGATATCTGTGTTAGATCACTCCTCCCCCTGAAAATAAATACCAACCCACACAAAACAGGGCTGGTTGACCAAGGAGTTCTGCCTTGCACAAACCCAGCGGCTACGAGTGCAAAGCAGTGTTTGCAAGATCATATCTCTCTTCCGTGGTGATGCTTTTCTTCCTTTGTACAGCCACACCAAATATCAATTCACACCAACTGATTTATTAGATTAAAGAGGCTATCTGCTCTCACTTTTAAGATCTAAGCAACACTTTTAAGCAACTCTTTTAAGCTCTTCAAAAGAAGGATTAGAGTGCTTACTGGGGAAGTCAAAAGAAGTGTAAGGACTGTTTTGACCTGATGCTTGTTGCAAATAATCTTGCTCCCTCCACAAGAAGTGTATCAGTATAATCAAGCTAACTTGCAGCTTTGTTCAGCTCTGCACTCCATTCACTAACATATTTTTATTCACCAGATCAGAAAATATTTTCCATCAAAAACTTTTATGGCAAGCAGAGTTTTGTCCTAAGCTCATATGTCCCAAAACTGTGAAAGTTCCTCATATTTATTCCACAAAACACCCTATTTATTTAGCAAGGCTGGATAGGGGTCATGATTAATGATGTTTGGACTGAATATCTCTACATATGTCTCCCACCTGGATCAGGCATCCCATGCACTCTATGTGGAAGTTACCACTTGATTCAGTGAGCAGGGATTTAGCAATGACTTAATGTATTGTACTTCTGCTGGCATGACTGGAAAAAATGCCACCTGATGTTGTGGAAAATACATTTTTTATGGAGTGGCTTCAACATCCAACAATTACCCATAAAGAGAAGTTTAATGGAATTTGACCTCCATCTTCATAAGATAGTAAACATTATTTCAGTTGTAAGCCTGAGCTTTCTATAACCCTGCTCAAATGGTTGTCATTGGAATCACAAATGTAATACAAAACTGTTTTCCATTTGTCAGCTTAACACCTCAGACTCCACAGTGCAATGAACTGTGAGAGAGCACGAAGGTCCCTGTGGGTATTTCTGCTTCTCTGTCAAGTGAGCAGCCTGGTTTGCTTCCCTAAGTCATTTTAGTTCCCTTCTTTACAAGATCAGTCATGAATTCTTTGGATACTTCACCTTGCTTAACCAACCTCATCACTAATAGATAGAAATTAGCTTCCACAGTTAATCACAGAGGCTTTAAAGCATATGCTGAATTCATTTATAACCAGCTTCCTTCTCTCTCATTTGCAGTATTCAAAATGCCATCCAACAGAGGATGATTCAATGTCATTCCCTAAGCCTATGAACCGCTCCCCTGCCTTCCACCACTGTCAGGTTCCTCTTCATGCACTGGAATTCTGACATTTGAATTTCCACTAACATTTCCAATACCACAGTTCTTGCAGACTGACAAAATCCTTCTGGTAAATGAAGCTTGAAAGAGAAAAATCCAGATACTAGATGAGAAAGTATCACATTCATAATCCTGATCCTAATAATCAAATAAATGGGAAGAATGTTAGCTGCATTTGCAAAATTCAGAAGAAGCTGCTCTATCAATTATTTATTATCAGTGGATTATATATCCAACAATTATTTATTATTAATTTGCCTTATGCTTCAAAAAGTTCACAGTGTTACTATGAGGACTGTGCCAAAGGCATCAGATTTTCATCAGATACACACTCAAGTGCAATTCTTCCTTCATTTTGAAATACAATCCAAAACACACCAACATTCTGCACGAGCTTTTATATCTGTTCCCTTTAAACACCTCTTTTGTTGTGTTTCAACTTACATGTTTTCTGCCATCACAGAAAACTGTGTCACTTGTGGGACTGGTTGTTATGTTGTCTTCCTCCTTGCAACTACTTTTGTACTGAGTTTCACTGTCATTTGGGGCCCCAGAGATGAGCTGTTGCAGACTGGGTGTACTTTTCATCTGTAAGAAATTCAGAGAGTAATTTTTTTTTTTTTTTCAATTTAAAAAAATGTCATGATTCAAGAATGTTATCAGAAGAAAATTCAGTAAATATCTACTGACTCTGATTAAGGTCATGCAGGTGGCACACCTTCAAAGATAATTTAGTAACTTAATTTAAATGCTGATTTATAACTCTCTCAACCCAGTTAGTGGTACACTCATTATATTACTATTTTTTTAAAATCAACATACCACCAGCTAATCTAAGGGTCACAACCACAGCAATTACTAACAGCAGTCTACTAATAACGCATCAAAAGTAGCAATACACAAATAAAAGTCCTTATTGGGCCTTAACAAAACAGTAATTTTGGAAGAAAATACAATCTTGCCTCCAGGAAATTTAAAGCTATTTTGCAATACGCATGACACATGCCCATATTTACCTATGCAAGAATGAATGTAAGTTGAAAGAGATTTGAAAACAGAAACAGACTGACAAGTTGCTATTGAGTTTTGTTTATAGCAAAAGTTTAAATTTCCAAGGTGTTCTTGACTTTGCTTTGACTAAGTGCATCCACTTCTCCAATTTTCCCATGAAAACCCTGATAATTTCTGAGAGAGTTATATATATCATCAAAACTCCTTGAGATTTATCTTCAGCCAACTCTGTTACAAAGAACAATGGTTAACAGAATGAAGTGCCAAAATACAAATACACAGGGCTGGAAATATTATCAATATTTTGAGATCTCTGGCACACCACTTCCTGGGGATAATACAATCTATGAAAAGTATGTTCACACCTCAATAGATAGGAAAAAAGCAAGGTAAGAAATTTTACATGGTTAGGATCTAAGAAAATAATTTCTTTTAAAATGTTTTGTAACAGATTACCTGAAAGACTAAAAAGAATATAATGTGACTGAATCAATAGAAAGGATTAGGACTTATTTACACAAATGAAACAGGAAATGTGAGAGAATCCCTCCTGCACAGTCAGCAGAAAGCACTAGAGAATGAGGACAAGAGATAATACAGTGAGATAGCTTCTGAAAAAAACAGGACATGCAAAATCCTAACCAGCCTGCTGTTATAATACACAGAAATTGTGATATCTATTAAGTGCCCTGCCTAAAGAATAGATGCAAGAATTAAGTTACCTTGTGAGAGGGAAACAGAAAATGCATTCAGAATCTAGTCTCAAAAAACACCTGAGCAAACCCAAAATAGTATTTCCTAGCAGAGAAACTGTTTTCTGTTTTATAAAACTTGACACACAACCAATTTCACTTGCTAACTAAAACGAGCTACTATATACTGAATTTTAGCTTCTACTTGGACCAGAAAGACTTTGCTATTGTGCAGCACAGAACACAAGAGACTGACAAGGCAACACAGATACCAGTGCTAAACCCAGCAGAAGGTCACACTAGCCCAGCTCTAATGTCTGCTTCTGTTGCCACAGGAGAGGTATCCCACAGCTACCAATGCACCACAAACAGCTCCAAACATGGCACATGCCTGTTTGTTCCCCCAGTGAGGCAGGGATAACTGCACTTCCCTTAATAAACTGAGGGATTCTGATGATGAGCGGCCCTCAAAATTCAGTGGCTGGTACTTCTCGCCATTGGATTTGGTTTTTTCACTAACACGGAGGTTAAGAATAATCTCTTTCAACTTAAATCTGAAGGAATCAAGCCCTGCACACATCACAAATTTAGAAAACTTATTTAAGAAACAGATAGTTTTCTTGGGGCATAAGGAGCACCCCAGTCTTAAATACTGGGCATTCAAACTGGTGGTTTACAGTTACTACTTCACAGTCATTCCTTAGAGAAAAATACAGTTTCTAGGGGGAAGAGCCACCGTTCTGATTCATGCTCTGAAAACAAAAGTTCTTTCTGGGGTAGAAATCATAACAAGGAAGATTTCAACACGATATTTTCTTATAAATATAATTAGTTGTTTTGCATGTGTAATTTAAAACAGGTTCAGTCCCATAATTTAAGGCATAGTTCTAGTAAGGATGTAAACAGCTACCCTTCCTAAAGGAAAACAAAGTTCAAGGACATTTACAAGAAAAAAATAAACAGTAATTCTAGAAAAACTAAAATTCTAGCTTAAATATAGTCCAATTGGTTGAAACAACTCAGAAAAATAGCGCTCTGGCACACAAACACTGAAATCTATTTTTCAAAACCTGCAATGCGAATGTGGACATAAGTCCTAAATCTTTAAACATGCAATTAAAAACCCACACAGATAATTTTGATTCTCCTACTAATTCATTTCTGAAGTCAAAGAATCCACATCCATCTTTTAAATGTGCCAGATTGTTTGTGATCAGCATGCAATGAAGCATAGTCTGAATTCACATTGTCTCCAACTGCGATATTTTTCAATGCATTAGAAGAGCAGTGCTCTGCCTGTGGAATAAAGTTAACACCAAATTGTGGCTTGCCACAATGAAAGCAGCACTCAGGTAACCAATAATTGCTGCCAATTCCATTGATAATTTAATTACATACAAAAATACCAGAACTAATTTCACAGAGCTCTCAGACCTTGCTGGGCCGATTCAAACTGCCCAGTCCATGCAATTTGGCATCCTGTCTCTTCCATTTACCAGCACCTAACACTTCTGAGGAAAGCAAAAAAAAAGTGCACGAGGGAGCTGTGAGAAATATGTGCCACAAGGCCTGGCCCAAAGCAATGGCTTTTCTCAGCATCTAATCCAGGCACTTAGCAAACCACACTGACCTCATTCAGATGAGCAAGGCCATTCAGTAAGTACCCACAACGTGGAAAACTGAGTGTGGACAAAGTTCAGTCACTTGAGAGCTGAAAGTGTACAAAACAAAATCTTCAGTGTAACTCTAAAGCAGAAATGTGAGATCATCTTCAGTCCTGCACAATTTGTAGGAAAACAGATGACTGGATTTTTCTCAAAATTCTCCAGAAAACACTGAAAGCTAGAGACCGTAACCAAAGCAAAAGGAAAAGGGAAGTTGCATAGCAACTAACAGCAATGCTTTCTCCCTGCCAAGTTAAAATATGCACAGAAAATATCTGGATGGGTTTGGAATGGTCATAGCTTTCAGTAGCAAAAGGGGCAGGAAGAAGACAAGACAGAGCACCTCCCTGCAGCCCAACAATCACATAGATCAGGTATCAATCCATTCAACCTCAAGAGAACCTGTGAGCATCCAAGAGCCGTACATCCCATCCTTTCCTCCCTTTGTGAAAATCTCAGTCTAACATTTCAGCTCTGGGCTGACATCAATTGTGCAGAATCTTTCAAAAACCTAGTGAAGAATCAGAGTTCTGACCACAGTCAGTGAACATCAGCTACGTTCTGTTCACAAAATAAAAGCAAAACTCCACCGTGCACATGATTGCTCTCACAAATATATTTCATTCTGAAACAGCTCTTACAGTTAGAGACTGTGTATAATAATATGGATACCCTGCTTGTAATGTTGATTGCTGTGTCAGACTGGCTTCTTCTCTGCTTTCTTCTTTCCACATTCTTTCCATAATCTGAGGTTTGGACACACCTGTCAGCCATATCATTCTGGGACTTGGATATTTCTGAAGTGAAAATAAAGAGAAAAGTCACTATAACAAACTTTGCAAGCAATCCTATAGATTTATAGGCTAATTCTGTAGCTTTCCAACTGTCATCCTGCACCTTTAGCATTGATCTCCTAAGAGTAAGAAAGAGATGGGAAGACAAGTTGTTGTCATATTGTATATAATTATGTTTTGCCTGCCTCAATCTTTCATGCTGTTTCAACTGGAAATTATACTCCTTGCTGCCTATCATTATAGCTTCTGCAAGGAATTGTAAGCCATTAAATACAGTTTCCTCTCAGAAGCAGCTACTACAGTACCTGTGTTTAGTTTGATTCATAAAGCAGTTTGGTTTGGTTCAGGATGAAAGCAAAATCTTTATAACAACATAAAGCAACATGACAATGAAAAGTAGAAATATCATATTTGAAAATATTTAGAAACGTATCCAAAATATGGATGAAAGGAGGGATATTACATACTCTGGTCCCAAACCACATATGAGTTTAAGAACCTGAATAGCCCTCATTGACTCCCATAACATTACTCTTATGGATAAGCTTATGTCCATACTTAAGCACCTTGTTGAATTAGCACTTCAGTAACATGCAGTTTATTGGCAAATAAATCTACAGGAACATTAAACTGGACATTTAAGCCCCACTTTTCACTTCTTATTCCTCAGTGTATACTCAAAATTTCACCTAAGGGAAGGGCAGCACTCATCCATGATTTCTGAAGTTGAATATGAACAGGCTTAACTGCAGACACTTTGTTGTCAATCCCAGACAGACTCTCATGAAGAATTAAAAATTTATAAGTAGTACATGAAATAGCTATCATATGTTTAATTCATACAGAAGAAATAAATACTTCTCTCACAACATGAACCTCTGTGGAGGAACCTCAGACAGCAGACAATAAGACATTATGGTATTCAAAAACAATGGCACTCAAGTGTGATCTTTAAAGACACTCTGGGTTAGTTTTGTTCTTAGCAGCAATCAGTCCTCAGATGTTTACTGTACTCTGTGTACACCATTAAGGCACCACGTGACCTATTCAAAGGCAGGCTCAATTAAGCCATCTCTGTAAATGAAACCAGTTTTTTAACATACAGAGTGAAATCAGAGATCATAAAAGAGACTGGAATTGAGAGTTCTAATGGAATAGATACAATCTGAGTGGTTTGACCAGCAGTAGAGGCAGAAACACCAACCTTGCCTCACACTCTCTTACAAGGAACAGGTAAGAGAACAGGTTATTGTGTGAGAAAACACAGATGCTCAGTTTTCATATCTATTCCTCTTTTGGCTTCTCTACCCCAATATCAGTAAGACTGACACTCTCTCTAGTGCCAAGGGGAACTTGTCACTGCAAATAAAACTACAACCAGTAATTCATTTTACATTCACCAAGTGGCCACCATTGGATTATAATCTCCTCTTGCTGCCAAGCCACACTGCAACAGGAGGCAGCAGCATAAAGGAGCAGGCTGTACAATGGCAGCTTTGTGCTGCACACACTGATCCTCGCTCCTGCTGCTCTCACACACACACACAGAGGCTCCAGTGAGAGATTGAGAGGCAGAATGATGTTCTCCAGGTTTGTTTACTGCAATACACAAGAGCTGGGTGTATTAAATACCTCTGCAAACCGGGACACTTTTAGCTAGATAAATTACATAGTACTTACTTTGGACACTTGTGATCAAAAAACGTTTATCAGCACAGCACCAGGTTTTATTGAGGGGCCATATTGTCTGAAAAAGCTGCTTTCTTAAGTCAAACTCAAGTCTTTCTCTCTGTAAGACTTTCTATACTTTTTAATTACTGATTTCAATGACTGCAACAGCCTGTTATTTTCTTCCAAATTAAACTGCTCCACAGTAACTGAGGATGAGAGCACCTGAGTGGGGTTTCACCCATAGCTGACCTGAACTAACTTCAGAGGGAGCTTCCATCTCCTTCTGCAACCACTGCTCTGCTCTTCTCCATCCCTGATATGGCTACTGATCACATGGACCAGCACCCTCTGTTGTACACGTTCCAACATATCTTACCTTGAGCCCTTTTAACTCACTAAAACAGCAGAAAAGTACCTATGTTTTGTCTAGGTTAATGTTTTGCCCTTTAAATTTGCTAAACTAGTTTCCAGAGGGTTCCAGATGCTAATTATACAGCATAAAGCTCGAAACAGAGAGAAAAGACAGATGTGAGTGGAGTAGTACCTTCTTTTTTGGTAGCAGGGAATTAATAAGTTAGTTTGCTGTTAGTCCTGACAGTCTTTATCAGTAACTCTGGGATATGGCCAGGCTTCAACTAACAAAAAGCTAAATAAATTACTTTGCATCCAGTTCTGTGCTGTCACTATTACTGTTTCCAGTGTCTTACACCATGCTTCTGTTTAGGAGCAAGTCACCATGTCTCTGCATAGCTTTAACATGCATTCTCACAGACAACATTAAATTTGCATAGTTAAAGAAGAATAGGTCTTTAAGATGGGTGGAAGAAGCTAAAGGAAAGACCAAACAAGAGCTAAAACAAGAGTTAGGGGGAAAGGCACTGAAGTCAGATTTGTTCAGGTCTTATCTCACATGTGGGGTTGTGTAAATTGAAGCTAGTAAGAAAACACTACGGTTTGCTCAAATCCATGCAAATTTGCAAGCACCTGTAATCTTCTTATGGCTCAGAAGTTGTTTTCCTCTGGTCACTGATGCCTTTAATTTGTTTTTCACAAAGGCTGACTGTCCTCAGTGTGGTTAGCTTTACAGGTGTGCACACAGTCTGCATCCCTAGGAACAGCAGGCAGTGTAAGAGAATGGAAGGAACCAAAAGCATCAGAATGAAACAGGAGCTGTTAGGACTGGAGAGCACTTAGAAATGTGCACTGAAAAATTCCACACAACTAGACTGAGAAAGAGGAAGGAAGTGAAGTCCTCAGGAATACTGCCAGTGAATGAAAATATTAAACTTCGATAATAGATCCTTTGACAGGGCCAGCTGGGATTCAGCCAGACAACACAAAGATCAGAAACTGGTTATTACTCTAACATGAATTAAATATACTGCATCTGACCACCTGGTAAATTAAGAGAAAAAATATACAGTCTTTTCACATCTTTTCAAGAAAGGTGTTCTGGTTTGATATAATCAGTTTATTTAACAACTGGCAGAATACTGAATGAGAAATAGATTTCCTGTATTATTTTTCAGATTGGCACAGTCTTGGCATTAATTATTTCAGCCATTACTTGACAGACTTTTTTTTATTATGACTTCTTGGCCAACACTGTGGCCAAAAAATTAAAACATTTGACTACATTATTCTGGAATGACAAGACAGGGAAAGCTACTTACTTTTTATATGTGTTGTGAGAGACAAAAACAAGTTTTCCACAGATTTATTAAACCTTTTAGACTCTCCAAGTTCCTGCAGACGGGAGATGCAAAGAGTAAGAAAACACAAAATATTTGTAATTGTAAAGTTTCCATGATTACACATCTACAGAGCACATAACAATCAGATGGTAAGGCTGCAGCCCTTTGCTCACTTCTGCAGACAAATACCTCTGAGGACATACATTGGTACAGCTGGACACCATCACACTAATGGATGAAGATGGAAATAATCTTTTCAGTTCCGTGGTCTTTCACATATAAGTAGAACTCCTCACAGAAAGATCACATATGAAGTCCATAAACACAGCTAATTACATCACTGATTTGTTGTAAGCTATTTAATACTTGACTATTACAGAACAAAGTTTTCCTCAAACTCCAGGTAAGTACATAAGAATGTCTACAGAATGGCAATGGGCTTCAAAACCTGGGCCTGAGAATCCAGTCCAAAATTAAATGAAACAGTAATTTAGTGCAATTTCTGTGAGTTTCAAGCCATCATCTACTATTCTGTCCACTAGAAACTGCAATGCAAAGGCAGCCATCAAATCCACTGTTTCTCATTCTGTAATGAAAGTGACGTGACACATGATTACTGAATGCCACAGGAACATGACATCCTCCAGGTTTGAGTGGAACTCAGATCTCAGTCCAGTCTTTCTGTGATAAGGCACCAAAAACCAGATGAAACATTCTAATGTCAAGTAGACTGGTTAACCACTTCCCTCAAAAACTGAAAACTAATTGAAAGCAGCCCTCATAGCCTCTAAACTTACTCTCCCAGTACCCATGGAGCATAAAAATAATGGTGAAGTAACAAAAGGCTGCATTTATATTGCAGAGTGATATACAGCAGTTATTTGCCACATTTCTGTGGCTGACCTTTTCATATGAATGACACCCTAATATACACTTCTTTGTATATTTTGCAGATACATACATTTCCCATCACACTGGTTCCTGCTGCTGATTCTGTGAAAGGAGGTGGAGTTGGAGGTACAACAGAAATTTTACTGGAAATTTAAGAGAAACAGTGCAACAATTAATATATTATGCCAACAAATGAATAAATAAACTATGTCCATGCACAGTATCTTCATTACCCATGTTTCCTGCACTCTACAAAGGTCTGGGTCAACATCATGTGTCTGTAAGAGTTGCGGCACAGGTTTATTGCCTGTTCTAAGGAATTCGGACTACCTTTCTTCCTTCTCAATCTTGGGGTGCTCAAGGTAAAATTATTAAATTAGAACTATCAGGAAGCCCTAATTTAGGATAGGCTCCCTAGACTTCTATATGGCTAGCAGTATTACAGTCTGAGTTCTAAAACACAATTCCTGTAAAATGCACCCCATGTCTTGTTGAGAGATGTTTTCAGAAAACAGTCATCTTTATTTACAATACTAAAAGGATCCTTCCTTGCCTGGGTTCAGAGCTGTTAAAGACCCTTTAAACATTCCTGCCATACCATCTGTGGTAAACAGTCCTGGCCTGTGAAAAAAAAAATCTGACTGATTCTGTTATCACAGCACAATCACAGAGCCTAAGGTAGCTGGTGAACTTCCTTCTTGATTTTTTTTTTTTTTAGTTTTTACCACACCCAGGTAAAAGCAAGTCTTGGTTAGGATCTTATTCAGCTGAATATAAGTTTCTTTCTTATGCAGGTGTGTCTTGCCAGACAATTATATTTAATTGAGACCATCTCTTCATATCTTGCTTTACATGGGGCTTTTGAGGTTTTTTTTGGTTGGTTTGGGTTTTGGTAGTAGTTGTTGTTGCTGTTTGGTGTGGTTTTTTGGTTTGGTTTATTTTAAGGCAGAGGGTTCCTTTAATAACATAATAAGCAGACTGTTACTTCATTATATATCACTAGTAATAACTACGGTCATGCTTTGGCCTCTAGTCAAAGTATTTATTCACTGTAAACTAGATTTAATTTTTTTTTTTTTTAAGTTTGGTAAGTGAAAGTGTCTAACTTCTTGTCTACTATCTATCTACCATATCAGCAATATCTCCCATTGAACAAATAATGATACTGTTCTGACACATAGCAAATTACTTTCATTTACAATCATTTAAAAGTACTTTGCAAATTTAACAGATAATTGTATAAATAGCTATGCAAGAAATATAACAGAAAATTGTATAAATAGCTGTGCAAAAAATATAAGCAGATAAACAAAGATAATGCACGTCCCTTCATTTCAAGTAAGATACTATTACTCCAAACTTGGTACTTACCCTCTGCTTTATGTGATACCTGTTCTGTGGGTTGCCAACAGCTAAATGTGAAAAATCTTCTATGCTTTTATCATTTGAACTTCAAAAGTATTGATTATTTTTTTTCAAAATAAAGGAATACAAACTACTGGTTGTTGTGTAATATAAAATATATCACCCATACAAATTCAGTGTCCTAGGACTGTTTGTCCTTTTATGAGTCCTACCTCAGATTCTGGTAAGATTCCAAGAGCTTTGCACCAACTGTTTCATGTTTGCCTATGAAGGAGGGGAAAAAAAATCCAGAGATCACTTAGTAGCAACATCAGTTATTTATGTCTGTATAACACTTTTTAAAATCAGTGCCTGTCAGGAACTGGCCTGTGTTTACAGAAGCTCATGCACATGCAAGTCAGGAATGAAGTCGATTCCCAGCTAATGTATCATCACACATGCCAAGCAATACACCGAGTTTCTCCTGCATCTCAAACCGTACCACGATTTCAGCCTCCCCTGCCGCAGGTGACATATTCAGATGAACTCCTCACAAATGCTAAGGGCAATCACACAGATATGCCAAGAGGCCCATTCCTGCAGATTCCTAAGTGCTCTCAGCCTCCCGGGGTCCAGGAGGCAGGTGGGGCACAGGCCCACTGCACTAAAGCGCTCTCCAGCCGCAGAGCTTGAATGCCACGGGCAGCTTGGAAATGCGTAAAGGGCACACACACAGTCGCCTCTTGCACCACAGGAAAATTGTTTTCACTTTTCCTACTAGAGACCTGAGCAATGATGAAAATGCTTGACTAGCTCAAAGATGAGCGAGACCCTTTGCTAAGAGCAACCCTGCAGGGAAATGGCAACCATGGAACATTCCTCAAGTGAGCAGCCACGTGATGTGAAGACACCAAGGAGCAAGAGCTCCATCAGGCAGGAACAATGAAGACTCACAAAACTGTCGTTTGTTCCCAGGGGATCACAAATATAGCAAATAGCAAACTGCAATTATCTGGAGTGACTTTAATCACCAGTAATTCCTGATACAGTAAGCAGCATGCGATCCATGTTTTGCTGAAGATGTCGTTAATTACAAGATTACTTACACAAAAGTAATAGACCTTAGTTAGTAGTGGTAGAAACAACAATCAGCTCATGGATGCTAGAATTTTCAATCAGAACTCCAGAATTCTCTCTTATTGATAAATAACATTTACTGTCTTAAATTTTAAATTTATTAGTCACTAAAAGTAATCTACCACTTTTATGAAAATATTAATCTCATTCTTTAGGTAGAGGATACAAAAAATTAAAAGCATAACAATGGGGTTTTTTACTACACATGAGAAAACTTCACTGTAAAATTATTTTTTTTCAGTTAAACCTACTTTCTAGCGATTACCTCAGTTCTGTTATATTTTTACACCAAAAGAGGGCACTGTCCCTCCAGGATTGAAGGACGCATAAAGGTCGCTGTGTTTCAAAATTTGTCACTTTTTAAACTCCTTTAAATATATCAGTTGGTCTAATCAAAGGAACTACACAAAACATATTTCTCCCTGCAGGTTTATCTTCTGTATATCCTTATATCTTTGTGATTTCAACAGTATTACCATTAGACTAATTAAGCAAAATGCTTCAAGAACCCACAAAGCCTTCATAATTCAAAGTGAGAACTGATTATTTTGCTGAGAAAAGGGAAAGTCAGTAATTTGCATTATCAGATTCAATATCCACGAACAACATTTTACAGTAATAGAGAGATTGATAAAATTACCAGGTTTATATTCATTGAAAAGAATGAGGGGAAATTATTATCAATGGTTATTGGATGAAAGTGTGCTTTAAAAAAAAAAAAAAAATCAGTCAACTAACACTTTAAAATCAGAAATTATGTTAGCTAGAATGGACTTCGGTGACAACTTTCAAATTTTAAATTAATTGTTTTAACAGGAACTTTAGTTTTGTTTCTCAATATGCTGCCTGCTGCCTTTCACAAACATCAGCTACCCAAAATTTGCCTGATTATGCTCTTCCATTTATAAAATTCTTCCTATTTAAGTATCCCAAGAGAGATTTAAGGCCTAGTTATTTCCTTTTTACCGCCTACTCTTAAAAATAGATGCAGATACTGGAAGTGAAACTGTATCATATAACTACAGTCAGGCACAAAATTAAGCACATGCCTATCTGAAGAGGGACTTCAAGGGAAAGAGGAAACAAATCTTCTCCACCTTGCTAGTTATTGCAGGTGAAAACAAACACTAACAGCTCCTTTGCTGGCAAAGCACATTCCCCATAGAGCAATCCATCCAACATCCTCCATAATTTCTTTTAGAGCTTTGTACTTTTAATGGCACTGAAAAGACCCAGCACAAGGCAATGGCACAGCCAGCGGAAGGTAACGGAGCAGTGTGTAGCTCTTTGCTGATTTAAAGCCATATGTGGGGGGTTTTATTCCTTTCTACCTTTTCTTCAAACTTCAGAACATCCTCAGTGAAAACAACTGAAGTTTAAAGTTTGAAAAATGACGAATGCAAGGTCATTTTCTTCCTATACACACAACATTTCTATATTAATTTCACATAATTGTATTTCTTAGAAGTCTTATATGTTCATTGTTCAAATCTGCACGGCCAGCAATTTTCTTATTTTTATAACTCAGACAAAATTATTGTACTTTTAAATGCACTCTGCTAATTTGTGTTCATGTTTTATTTACTGCACAGACAGATGGCCTGCATGGTAAAATGGAAGAAACATTGGATACAGTATCAGAGAACATTCAGTGTTTCACTCAGATGATAACTACACCTTACATAGCAGTTTATGATCTGTTCCAGTTATTACCTTCACCCGGATATTTCTTTGCTCGTTCCTCAAAGAACCATTCACCAGCCTTCACTTTCACATCTCTGAAAACAATCAAAAGAGATTCAAATCAAAATATTTGCAAGTGCATTTTTTCAAATGTTCAGTTACCATGTAATGATCCAATATCCTTTATTAATCCTAACATAAAACTAAGATTTCATGACTACTCAATCTATTGATTTGTTTTGCTGTGGGTCTGAAAAAAAAAAAAAATCAGAGGGGAGGAATATTTTTGGGCCTTCTGTTTTGTTTTTTTTGGGGGGAGGGAAGGGGTGTTTGATAGCTTGTTTCCCTTTTTGCAATGTAGGACTGGCCATGGGAAGAAATACCTGCTGTTCTGGCCATTGCTCAGAAGTCCTGGGAACACTCCAGTCTGCACAACCAACTTGCAAAGCAGCCCAGGCACTTGTGCTGATTGGGGAGCTGGCTGCCTACAGCTACAGCCTCGTCTGAGAAGTGAGGAATGTCCATGGTAGAGGACATGGTTCCAAGCAGAACTTGGGATGGCTACCAGGGAGCACTGAGCTCCACAACATCATCATCACAGCACAGGGGCTTCATGTCTCCGTTTTCTGGAGACTACCAGTAGCTACATCAATGTCTTACAAAGGCACCAGGATCACAGAAATAGAAAAGTAATGATTAACAAGTACAAGATTATATCAGATTAAATAGCTCTGTCAAGATCAGATTTTCAGCAAATCTTACTCTTCCTGAAGCCTGCAATTTGAACTCACTCATTATTAAAGAGATAAAAAATTAACTGAGGATATGATTATCTGGATCCTTCAGGTTCCAAATTCTCATCTAAATGTCTTAGTAATTATTAGGGCATATATAATGTCTCCCTTCCTTACCAATTTTGTGATGTTTACTATCAAATGAAGTCTCACTGCAAACATTTCCTCAGCACAGGCACTGCTGAACTTTCTTCTCTACCCACCCACTGGTTTTCCTTCTATAAAGTTAATCACTTTATTACCATTCCCTCTGCCAAAATAGCTTGAAACTGGCAATGGCATACAAACAGTAAATTTATGTAGGGCTTACCATCTTAAGATACCAAAATCTCTAAATATGAGAGCTCAAGTGATATCCTCCAATGGCCCAGGCAACAAAACCTCTGGGTCTGCCATTTCACACCTCACCTTATTCTGTATCAAACACACAAACTATAGGAAGGATGCTTTTTGTTCTTTCTGTCACTTGATTTTAAAGCCTTTTCGTCATTTAAATTACATCTTTGTAAGTAGCAATGCAAAATCTTAAAAGAAACCCCACTACCCATGTAGGCTGTACAATTTCTTTTCATACCCAACCATAGACCCTTGTGCATAACTGAACACAGATGAATCTGAAAATTAGGTTTAAATAACTGAGACAGGATACTTACTCATTTTGGATGGAGATTTATTAACTAATAAATGCCCGAAATCTGTCTTCAAGGGCTTTGCATCGGTAGTGCCTTGATTTCATTCACCTCCAGCCTTCCCTTAATATAATTTCCAACACCCCCTGGTTATCTTCCAGAGTTTAATCTCCAGTTCTGCACAGATCCATGAGATAATTGGATCTACTCAGAGAATTTCTGGACACCCCTTCCTTGAAGGTATTCAAGGCCAGGCTGGATGGGAGCCTGAGCAACCTGGTCTAGTAAAAAGTGCCCCTGCCTACAGCAGGGTGGGTGGATCCCAGATGGTCTTTTAAAGCTCTTTCCAACCCAAACCATTCTATGATAATTAGACCACACACAGAATGAAAATAGATCTGAAAATATCTTTTTCTTTTTTGATAAAGAGTGTATTGAGTTAAGATATGACCAAAAGTATGAAAACAAAGCTAATAAAGAACAATTGTCAGGTAAAATAAACTAAACTCCAACAAAACAAATGTTCTGGACTTCTAGAACACAGGATTCCTTTAAGAAAACCCCAACATGCTATACCAACTCCATTCACATAAGAGATGTCTCTTCCAGGTGAAAGATACAAACTTTGTCAGTTCACAAGGATTTAAAAATTTCTTATTTTGTAAGAAATAGAAAATTTGCCTATCCCTGCATGCTCTTTCACTGAGGTTTTTTAAGCACATTCCTTACAAACATGACCCCGGTATCTAGGAAAGAAACTCCATTGTGCTGCTGCTGCTGCGGAGTCAAGAAAAAGTTACTCTAGTGATAAACAAGACCCAAAATTACAGTTACTCAGGACTTGGAAATCAGCTCTTACCTTTCTTAGCCATCCTATTTTCCCTCACCAGGACAAACAAAAGGTGCTGAGTACCATTTACCACATTGCTGCACTTCCTTACCTTTCTTGAGATTTGCAGCTTTGTTGTAAAGCTCACTGAAGGCAACGGAAGAAGTCTGACTGAATTTAATTGATTTTACATCATCACTAAAGATCAAATGTACTCTCTCTTCACTATAAAGAGAAATTCAATGATAGCTGGCATATCCATCTGTATTAGCAAGATAAAAAAGATAATTTCCTGAAGGAAAAGTAAAGGGGTCTTTAAATTAATCTAAATAATGTTTTCTTGGTTTTGCCATTAAATATCTGGACAAGCTCATTAAATAATTAAGGGTGTGAAGCACTACACAAAGCAGCTTAACAACCAATGGCTCTCTAAAGGGGATTTCCACTGTGGCCACCAAATAACTGGAAACTAATTTAAAACAAGAGGAAGTGGAGAGGGTTTTCTAGACAAGGATACAGAAAGTTAACTTTTGACTTTTGAGTTTAGTGCATATAGTTTGAAACACAGCAAAACAAATACAACCAACGTCTAGTGACTATTTTGTATCAAATATAAATAGAGCTGAATTATCTATTTTACATATTAGTTGCTAAATAAACTTAAGATTCATAGAATATCTTGTTGCAATAGTTTACAACTCTCTTCCAAGCTATAAAAAATTACTTCGAACAAGTTTGTTTAACTTGAGACCAATACTTTGCCTTATATTTCCCTCTATTTTAATCTCATTTTGGCGCCTGCAGAGAGAGCAGAGTGGTGGTTACATTGTGTCGGCATGAAGTCAATTTTCATTCAAATCCTCACCCTTTCTACAGTGATATTTATCATCTAGCAGAGTTTTTGAATAATTTCCCAAACTATCATTCTTGACCTATATATTATTTTTCATCAAATATGGAAATATATTGAAATCATTTTGCTTATAAAGATTGCAATTAATAGAATGGACTATGAAGAAATATTTTGATATTAGAAAATGTACCAATACAGTAAAAGAAAGCCTGCTTTCTGCATCCTGAAATACAAAAATGTGATGTAGTAAAAGAAAAAATAAAATCAACTAATTCAAAGTAAACAAATTTGTATTTCTAACCATACTTGAACAACTCCTAGTAAAGTATAACTGGTTTTGCTCTTTAAAATTTTATGAAGCATGACTTCAAATTATTCCTCAATCAGGTTTCTCACTCCAGTGGTAAGAGGCAGAAAATAATGATTAGGAAATTGTCAAAAAATTGGCTATACTACATCAAAGCACATCACCTTCAGCAGGTTGTGAGGATGCACTGATTAAATATTGAGTAGGGGAGGGAGCTCTCTCTGTGGCTCAGAAACTCATGACTGTTTCTATGCTTTGCTATTATCATCTCTGTGACACTCACAATACCTCTGGCCTACCCTGAGGATCCATTTCGCTGAACAAAGGCAGGGAAACATCAGCTATGCGAAGAATAACACGAGGTTGCCATCCATTTCATCACTGCCAAGGACTTCAGCCAACATTTTCATCACACCAGTGGCTTTGTTTCATTAACCGTTCAAGCAGCAGACACGCAAAAGCAGCGGGCACGCACCGGGTGACTGGTGCAAGGCAGACAACATTCCTTACCCGTGGGCATAACAAATGGTGCATTTCCAGAGGCAGGGCTTGAGGCAGACGCGGCACTCGGAGCACACGCGGTGGCTGCAGCCGGTGCACACCGCGCCCCTGTTCAGCAGCGCGCCCAGCGCCTTCTGGCAGCGAGCGCAGCACCGCTCCTGGGACTGCTGCCTGGCGTTCTTTGCACCCTTCCACCGAAGCTGCTGCAGCTGCAGTTTCATTTTTCTAATTCCACAGGTAAAAAAAAAAAAAAGAAAATTACGGACAACAAAATCCTCACGCGAAGCACAATTTAATAATAATACCCTGGTTGTGCAATATCATTTCCAGTGGGAGATATGCCCTCAAGTGTGACCTCTGTTGAGCACTGCTTGAAAACATGCACACACAGCATTTCTGCAGGATGACTGTGTGTGCATGACCAGAACCGTGCATACAAGCAGAGAAATAGTTCAGTATAGACAGGGTTTTGTTCATTTTAGGCCCACTCAGTGCAGGGCACTGAAATCATGGTATGCAAGTGATTATGCATTCGCTTACAAAAACTGAGGGTCCCTTCCATTGGATGGTTTTTTAATCATATTTATCCAAGAATTAAATATCCTACCAAGTAAAAAAGTTAATCTGAAAGCTAAAAACCAAAACAGCACACAGCCCAAAATATCAAAACCTCTCCTTGTCATTAACTTTGCTTCTGTTCCATGTACCAGTACTCAAGATCTATGTTTTTAATTGATAGTAACATCATCATCAGTTTAAAGGGATTTTCTAACCAAGTCACAAAATTACTATTACTTTAATATTGTTTTATGTTTAATATGTCCCATAATACTTACATAAATGTTTGATGCAAACAAATTTAAGTTTCCACATTTAAGGGACTAAAATTTGTACCTTACCCACACCAACACCTAGTTTTACAAGGGGATGCAATATCACAAAGCAGGATACAAGGTACTGGAAATCCTTGTCCTAGCCAAGATATAAAGCAAATAAAGTACTCGAGAATCATCCTTTATCCTCACCAACTGAGATTCTGGCATAGTGTGAAATTAGTAAATAAAACCCTTTCCTAACCATTGACATCTACTGACAGGAGTAACAACCTCCAAGGCAGAGTGGTGAGCTTGCTGCCTGCTGTGTGTGAGAAGGGACAGTGATGGATTTAGCACAATGAGCAGGTATCCAACAATATCCTATCTCCAGTCTTGGCACGATGCAAGCTAAACAAGCCAGCCAAAGATCTGAATATGGTCCATGTTACCAAGGCTACGTATATGCATACATAGGAACATGATGAGAATGCCACAAAATCTTCAAAGAAAAAATGCAGCCAGCACCTGAGCTTTCTATGAAGGCTGGAAGTAAAATTCACTAAGCACTTTATTCAGTGAACAGGATTTGCTGATCTTTAGAGTAGAGTCAATAGAAAGGCAAAAACAAGAGGCTGTGGATGACCTTAGATTTCCCAGAGTATACAAAGGCATTAGCTAACAAGAAGTTAAAAGGGGAGTACATTTAGGAGGACAACAAAACGGGAGAAGAGTAATTCAAAAGAAAAAAAAAAAAAAAAAAAAAAGAGAGAAAGAAAAAGAAAACAGGAACAGGGGAACAGCAGTACCTTATTCTTTCCTCCTCTGTTTTTCTCACCATCTGGTCACGGTACAGGACTTCCAGAACAGCCTCTCGTTCTAATTCCTTAAGGAAGTTCAGATTAAATTCACAGGCCATTTTTGCCAAATGTCACTCTTTCACTTGTTTCGTACTCCTGTCCTATGGATTTCACTAGATTCAGAATGATGGTCTGGGTGTTTCCTAAGTGCCTGTGCTCTTACTTGTTGATGTGTTTCACTGTATCATATCCTTGAAAAGAAAAATAACTGTCTGCCTTTGCACAGATCATCATTTAAGTGTCTCTGCTACCTAGGGAATATGAACAGTTATCAAGGTCACAGCAGTCTTGACTTTTTCACGTGGCCTTTAACTTCCTTTCTTTTATTGTTTCCACTGAAAGTGGTTCCAAAAGAGATGAAAGCTTGAAGCAATGTCCCAGGGCTTGAACTGGCACCAGATGGAGGGACAATTTGTCAAGAGATGGTGTAACAGAGTGGCAGAAATGGTTTGGGTTTCTTTATTTGGTCTTGTAGATTTGGGATTTCTGGGCCTAAGGGAAAAAAATATAACCAAAAAACCAAACATTATCTCTTCTCACCTCTTCAAGACATTTCAAATTATGTGAAGGACACATTTTGTTATACTCAAACCTTTCATGCAGTAATTCAGACACAGGAGAGGTTTTAAGACAGTCCTGTTCTTCAGAGAGGCTCACCATACTGTCCATTAGCACTCAGGCACATTTTCTGTACAGTCAACATAAAAAAACAACCAATAAAAGGGCTTAAGTTAGTTTTGAATACAGGCCTACAGACCCCATGACTGCCATACTCTTTGAGACAAAATTTTTGAGAAAAAACATCTCTCTATAATCTTGTTTTTTTGAAAAGACATCACAAGACTAAG
This sequence comes from Sitta carolinensis, assembly GCA_032173965.1. NCBI lineage: Eukaryota > Metazoa > Chordata > Aves > Passeriformes > Sittidae > Sitta > Sitta carolinensis. The sequence goes on along the minus strand of JAVUNC010000004.1, from coordinate 60,912,685 downwards.
AGGAAAAAAAACCCAACTCTAAGTCGTTTCCATCAATTACCTGTGTCTGTTAGTTTGATACCAAATAATGCTATAATCTTTGCTAATACACAGAGACACTAAAAAGTTAAGTTGTATATTATTTCCAGCTCAGTGCACTAACAATTTTGGTCTCAAACTGACAAAGTTAACATACAAATATATGCAATTTTAAAAAAATTAGTTTAAAAAACTGACACGGAATCACAACTTTGGATATATTCTGTGACCTTCACTTTTGAAATAAAATATAAAATAATTTTAATACACCTTGCAGCAAAGTCAAGAAAGGAGATGATTATTTAACCTAAACCAGTTTACACACCACATTAATGTGCAATTAATTTCATTAATTTTCAATATTGCTGTCTAACATTTAGTGCACATTACAAGAAATGAAAGACATTTCCTTTTATGGTACCTCAATATTAAAGGTGTGTATAAGAAACCTAGTTAAGTGTTTCAAACTTAATATGAAGTAGATACACATGGTCAGGCTCTAGGCAGGTGTAGACACTGGGACAGAAGGGCAAAGCCTTCCCAAAGCAGTTACTGATGGACCTCAGCTCAGAATCTGACCAGCCATCTGCATTGCTGGATCATTATTTTCAAATACTGAGTTTTAAGTTTAAAACAAACAAACAAAAGCTTAAACCACCAAAAGAACCCACTAAAACTTCAGCAACATAGTGACAATGTATTTTTGTCAGTGCAGGGAATTACTTTACATGCAGCCTCCCCCAGTTTAGGTATTTAATTTTCCACCAGAAAAAGCAGAGGGTGATTATATGTATACATAAACAGTTTGCATTCCATTTGTGTATGGGGGGGGGGGGTTTGTGAAACCCTTCAACAGACACCAAAAGGACAAAGCATTTCACAGAAGCTTGTGTTCAAGAAAAAAAAAAAAAAAAAAAAAAAAGTTTCCTGCGGAAACAAAAGAGACAGAGATAGGCATAATCATGTTTTATTTCATTACCATCTGCAATTTCACAGGAAATTACTCATTTGAAACATATAAAGCCAGACCAATTTTTCTAACACAATATATGTCATTTTCAAAGGCCCCTGCATCCTTCATCTGCTTTCATCTTTTACCTTATGAATACCTCCTGGGATTGATGAGCACGTTTAAAGCCATCAACGCCATTTAAGTCAACATAATCTAAAGAGGGGTCAGTACAAACTCTGAGGTCTCTGCCCTACACAGAATACCAAAATATCCATTACAGGGCAAGCTACATTTGCCATAAACTCCTAAGATTTCACACATATCTAGAACATCATCAGAAAATCCCCTAAAGCATCAGTAAAAGCTAGCAAGTGCATGACAGTCAATACTAAGTGGATCCAATAAAACTCTGCCCTGGTGATCTTCTAGAAAATACACGAATGTCTTACAGAGCTATTAAGAATGTGTCACAGTGACAATAAAACAGTTACAAAGAGCAACACCTGCAGCTAAGCAAGCACAGAAAGAGTTGCTATCCGATGTGTCCTTCAAAATCTCTAAAAAAATCTAGCTGAATGATGAGGTAGCTTTAAGAGCAAATAAAAGTATTATGAAAGTATTATAACCCCCAAAATAGGAGATAATTCTTGGCCCCACGACAAATTTGAACTTGTAATTATTTCACAGAGGTGTTCAAATCAGACTGAAAATCTCTCTACCTCTGTGAAATAAGAATTTTACACCAAAACTGTCTGCTCTAGAGTAGTTTTTTTTGCCAGTAATAAAGAAGCATTTTCAGTAATGACTCTCTTTGACAGGAAAAAACCTCATAATCCTTCAGAGATGCCCTCCTTTCATGTTCACCCATTAAATCCAGCTAGCTATCTGTTTTACACAGTCATCTAACCTCAAAGCTGAGCATCTTCAACACAAAATCAGAAGTAACAAAAACCTCTTTAGTAAATACTACAACACTTCTTCCTTTCCAGCACAAAGTCAACAAAAATATTCTGTTCAAGCACTTCTTAAATTATATATTTATCATTATTTATTACTATACTTTGTATTTAAACTAATTTAAACTCGGGCATCTTACAAATGGATCAGTAACTTCTTGAAAATATCATGAGAAATCCCAAAGCCATTGTAAGGCAGCAGGGATGATGAACGTGGCTGTACCTTAGCAGAGGGGTTCATACAGGCACAGAGCACAACCTTAAAAAATCATGGTGTTTTTTTAATTAGGATAAAATAGTATGTAGGTAAGTTACTGAAGATCAAGCAAAAAGCCTACCTTACACTAGATTCAGTTTGCAAAACAGCTTCTTTTCCAAGTTTTAAAACTTTAAAATGGCTGGCTTAGCAAGATTTTCCTCAAAGCAGTTTTACCTGTAATGTATTATTGATCTCTTTCAGATCCTTAAGCATCAGCAAAATAATGGCAATTAAATAATTATAAATTAACAGATCTTCTAAAGTCACAGTCTTCATTTACTTGAGATAATTGGATTACTTTATCCATTAACCCAGAAAATGGCTGTAATACATCAGTAGCAAGAAACATATTAAGAAGGTCCAGAGTAAAACCAGTCTCTAAAGGTACTGCAATTTGAGGCTATTTTCTATTCTGCTGAGACCAATCACATGAATTAATTCTCAGTTAAGAAAATTACAAGTGTTATTTTGTACTACCTAGCTGCAACAGTTTAGCTTTCACATTCCTGCACATGCACTAAATTACTTAAATTCTTTGATAATGCTTTACCAAAATTAAGTCTGTGATATTAATAACTTCCCACCCCAGAATTCAGAGTAAAAATAAAACAAATAACTAAACCAAACACAAACAATTAAGTTTCAGGTATGGTTTTTCCATTAAATCTTTTCCAGTTTGAGAAAAAACATAGTAGTAAATAAAAATCCATCCCCCTGTGCTACATCATACAGAAGAGAGTAAAAAGACGTCCTCACCTCTTCAGCAGCCATCAAAGAGAGACACCAGGAAGCAAACTGCTTATAAAAGATGAGAAGCAGTCTTACTATTTAATTATCTCTCCTTAAAGAAAACTGGTGGCTGTTCTCCACCCCCTTTCCTTCCTCTGGGCACCAATACCACTGACGTATGCTCAGAGGAGCACCCCAAAACAGCTGAAAGAAAATGTACTCAACTAAGAGCTCTAGAGTTATAACAGTTTTTGCCAGGTCTCTGGTTTTGTTACCAGCAACAAGCAAAGATATTTGTTTTTCTAACATTAAAAGGAGACTCAGCACAAGAGACGACAAGAGCTTACTAATACACCAAAATATGCTCAGTCTTCAAGCCACACACAGGAAGAGAAGTGGCTTTGAGTTAAGTATATTTCTTTTTCTGACACCATAAATGCGAAAACACTTCTAACCTCAATGTCTCCAGGACTTGCACAGAAAGCTTGGTTTATATCATAAACAGTTGTTTCCTGGAAACAAAACAGTTTTCTACTTAGGTCTATATGACAAAGCAATTAGTATAGATAAAAATTCAAGAAAATTCAGTTTTTATGCATCTGCAAGAAGAAGAAAGTTATTTTACTTCACAACTGGAAATCTGATCTCAGGTAACAACTGAAAGTTAAAACATTACTCAGATTGGACATCTTAAGTCTATCACAGAATTAAGAGTAGATAATGAAGTTCAAAACTACATCCCAATTATTTCTAAGTCTGGAGGAAAAAGAATAGTTTATTCTTACAGCTCAATCTCCTGTCTTGTTCCTGGCTCTACCAAACTGTATGTATAACACAGAAGCCTTTCTTAACTGTTTCAAGTGTTTCAAGATTTGTAATTTCTAGTTAAAATGAAACAAAGCCCAGTAATTCTACTCACATGGCAAAGTTCAAGAGCCTGCATTTTTATTACCTCATCAAGTTAAATAGGTTCAAACATTTCCACCTGTGTATGTCAAGTTTAATCACCTTCAACTGCATCATGGAAGAGAAAGCAACTGTTGGTGGGACATAGAGTTCTGCATGTATGCCACATATTTGGATAATCCGGGCCTTAATTTTAGGCAAAACTTTAACTGAATGAGACACCAAAAGTAACCAGAGGATTCTAACTACCCACAGTGGCAGATTAATTGTATCCCAAATCCAGGCTGTGGAACATTAGCCCTACTACCAGCTTCCCCCTAATATTTAGTCAAAGCCTTAATTGCCACATATTTACCTCATATTTTTCCCTCTCATCCCTGGACATGGAAAACTGCTGCAGCATTTTATACATGCTAAGAATATAACCAAATACATAGCCATAAAAGCTTTTTACGCTTTTCTTCAAACAAGCATCACTTGTTCAGTCTTCCCATATTCTCCACCTTTTCGTCCCTGCTTTTTGGAAGCAGCAAGCACAAGACTTGGAATGGGCAGAGCCCCAAAGTGAGGTGGCTGGTCAGGGTCTCCTTTTTCATGAGAAACAGGAGGCAGAGCCTGACACAGGACTGGAGACAGGATCAAGACTGCTCAGTCAGCACACTCAGGCCCTGGAGCTGTAACTCCCTCAACCTTCTTGAAATACAATGCCCAGACTGGACATGGTATTCCTTGTGCAGCCCTACTGCAGAGAGGGAAATAGGAATACTGCTTCCAGGCTCTATGTAATTATTATTATTTATTATTATTATTATTATTATTATTATTATTACTATTATTATTATATTATTATTATACTATTATTATTACTATATTATATATTATTAATTATTTTCTTTCTTTTTTAATAGCACCATACAAGAAATTGAGACAAATTGTACCTAAGCACCTCCCTACTCCATGTGTCTATGGAACAGCTACTGAACGAGCTGGTCCTGCACTTGTAGAGCTGTTTATTCCTGCCTCCATACAGCCCTTCGCACTTGTCCCCTGTAAGTTATTTCTCCCTCCATCCGGATTCCATCTGCAGTTCATACCCTCTGAGCCTACAGCTCCCAGCAGTTCTCAGGGGCTGGTAGCATCAGTGATTTGCACAACCTGTAAACCCGGCACACACAAAGCATCCAGGAACTGTGACAGGTGTGCCCTTTAATTTAATTCTCCTTGATCTTGCTATGTCTGCTAAAACCTATGTGATCTGCTTAGAACTGTAAGAATTCAGATATTCTTCTGCGCTGGGCTGACCCTGTCCGGATGCCAGATGCCCACCAAAGCCGCTCTGTCACTCCCCTCTGGATGGGCGGGAGGGAATATAATGGAAAAACAGGGAGAGTTTTTCTATGCTTTTAGTTTTTCAGTTTGTGACACAGGCCTTCTTTCTCCGCTGTTTCCAGAAGAAAGAAGCACACCCTCCCTCCCTCCTTGGGGATCCTCCCAAGGGAGGATCTCTTGGACGGCGGAACGCGAACGCCAAGCTATCGGTACGAAAAGCCGTGAGCAGCGGGTCCCCTGCCTCTCTCAGCCACAGGCTTTGGCACGTCTGGCACTGTGAAAAACGAAGTTCACTTTCCTGGTGAAGTTTAAAAATGTTTAATAAAGACAATAGGAGAAATAATAGAGCAAAGAAATACGGTCGCTACCGGGTGTCTCGGCACGCTGCCAAGAGCACCCCGGTGTCTTGGAACTCCCCCTTTTTATCCTGTTCTTCAGGCATGGACTTATGCACATTCACTTTTCCAGGAACTGCTCTGCATGGTCACTCTGGGTCCGTCAAGCGTAATCTCACTTTTATTCGGTTATCATCTTTTTGATTTGGCCTTTGGTCCCTTCTTCCACAAGCGGTGAACGCTGAGAGTCACTTGAGCCTCTCTCAGAAGTTATCCAGGCAGCTGAAACACACTACACCTAAATTCCAAACTACAGCAAAGAAAACCCTTATACATCTATTCAAGCAGTAAAAACCCACTAAAAACTATAGACAAACCATCATGCTTATAACATTAACTCCAACATTTGCGAAAAGCCAATACTAAAGTATGCACTTATAACAGCAACCCCGCGGCCGCCCCGCAGAGCGCCATCTCCCGCTGTCGCTGTGGCAACCGCGCCATCTTGGCGGGGCCGAGCCCGGCGCCGGCGCGCACGCGCGGTGCGGGCGGCGAGGGGCGGTGCCGGGGCTCGGTGGCGGCGCTCGGTGGCGGCGGAGCGGCTCCGCCGGGAAGATGGACGAGTTCCAGACGGGAGAGGAGGTAACGGCACGGGGACAGGGGCAGCACGGCTTCCCGCCTGGCGTCTCCTTTCAGGGCCAGCGCAGGGTCTCAGGCGGTGCCCGTCCCCCGCCGCCATCCTTGTCGCCCTCCCGCAGGGTGGAGCCGCGTGTCCCGGGCACGGGCGGCAGGCGGGCCCAGCCTTTGTTCGGCCGGCCCCTTGGCCGGGTGCTCACTGGGCTCCTCGACTCTGGCTTCTGCCGCCGCAGGTCCCTCGGGGATAAAGGCGTGAGGGTGTCGTGGCCTCGGGCTGCCCCCGCCGGGGGAGTCGAGTGCCGTGGCGGGAGGGTGGCCGGTGCTGCTTGGGCCGGGGCAGAACTCGAGGAAGCTGTTTCTGCGTGCAGAGAGGAGTCCAAGCCTCTGGTGTGCGTGTTACAGGCGCTCTGGTGGGGCGTTCACACGATCCGGAGTGGGGTAAATCGATGGTCTCAGTCTGTTCCCGTGCCAAGTGACCGCCCGGTGTCCCCGGCCGAGGAGGAGGAGGCAGCAGGCGGTGCTGCCGTTGCCGAGGGGCGGTGGCACTGTCCCAGCCGCCATGGGCTGCGCGCACAGCAGCGAAGCAGCCAGAGGGCCGTAGGTGTGTCAGGCTTGTCCCGTGCTAAAAGCCTCGTGCTCCTGGCAGGGCCTGGCCTGTGTCGGTCACTGACTGTTTGGGTGGTTTGTTTGGGGTTTTTTAATAAATAATTAACATGCTCGAACATCGTCCTTACAGCTGTTTTCAAAAGCGTTTTCAGAATTACTAAAGGCTGTAGTACTGCTCTGCAGTTGGCGTGTGTTGCCTGGGAGCACCGCTTTTAAACAAGGTGTTGGAAACATTGCTTTGTGCCAGAGAGGTACTGCAGGGAAACTAAAAAGTAATTTTCCTCCCTTTATTTTTTAATACAAAAAAAAGATATTTTATGCCGTCTTTTTAAAAGATGAAATAATGATAAAATGGGTAGTGTTGTGTTCATAATTTGGTTATAGCACATATATCCCAAATCTGAATATCAGAAATTTATGTTCATTTTTGTGATTCCAAGAAAGGAAGATGGTCGAAGAGTAACATCAGCCGTAGAAGTGAATTCTCAAATCTCTTTATTGTCTCAGTACAAATGAGACATCGAAATACGTTTGAGAACTTGGGTTGAATTTAATTGATTTCACTTTGGTAAAATGTTTGTACTCGCTCAAAGGCATTTCTGAGCAGATTTTGTGAAAAAGAAAACTGTATGTGGTTTATCATCTTGCTTGACAGCAGTCTTCATGTGTGCCGGCACAGCATGACTGCTGTGCATATGCTTAAGCTCTGTGGGAGAGTATTTTTTGGATAATTGTAGCTCTTACTTGGTTAAATACACTGGTGCACCTTAAAATGTATGCACCTGTAAAATGTAGTACCATGAAATTATATGAGTTAAAATTAAATCCTAGTCAAGAAGATGAAAATGAAAAGCAATTAGCCACAGCACATAAAAGCTTTTAAAAATGTTAAATTGTCCCAGCAAGTTGGTGCCCCTAGATAGGTATAGAAAAGGAAGTGCCCAGCTTGTCTCCCAGGATGTGCTGTTTCTTGTGTCATGGAGAATGATCAACTTCTCTCATCTTTCTGAATGTCACATGTCATTGAATGAAGCTGGCTAGACTATTCACCTCCTGACCAAAGGTTTAGGATGTGATGTTGAGATTCTCCTGAGCAGGTGTAACTGTATCCTGCCTGCACACATCAATGACACCGTTCATTTCTGTCAGCTGGGGAAGCTGGCTGACCTCTCCCTGAAAACCCAGTCAACATACACCTGGTTAGGTTCATTTGTACATTCTTGTTCGGTCTTCTGAAATTAATCAGTTTGCCTTTACGTGCCCTGGTTCGTGAGGTGAGGCTGTGAGACGCCAGCAGCCACAGGGTGTGGTGTGAGTCGCTGCTGCAGTGCAGGGTCCTCTCCCGGCCCCATCAGTGCTCCCTGGCCCTGGGAATGGCTGCCCCGGCAGTGGGAGAGCTTGTTCTGAGCCCTGACACGGCAGGCAGCAGGAGCTGAGGCAGTGAATCAAGAAAACAGAAACTACTAACCATACACGTAAACGGGTGGTAGTTTTAAGATCAGTTAAATGTTGGGGCCTTCACTGCCTTGATTTTTGCTTAATCTCTGCTCCCTGAAGGCTGAAGATCCAGTGAGCTACATTTCCCCTTTGGTTTCCAAGGGGCAGCTTTTTTGTATCCCCGGCTGAGGTTGTCAAGACAGTTTTTCCTTCAGCTCTGAACTGATATTTTGTCCACATGGGTGCCCTGGAGATGTCAGTTCCATTTAACTGCCAGCTGAGGTTATCTCCGAGATCTCCCCTCTGATGTGTGGACATTAGTGCTTATTGGGAAAGGGGAGTATATGTGTACACAAGTGCCATGCATGTTATTTTAAAATGCTTCCAAATTAAAATGCAAAAGCTTTCTTGACTCAAAAGGCCAGCCAGTATTAGTTCATCTATTACTTTTCTAAGAAGGTTAACTTGACTGGGCTGAAGGAGCTAGAGTACATATATATGCAAGGCAGACTTGCTATCTTCTGACTTCACAGAAATCTGGCAAGGATAAATTAAATTTCTAGTGCATGTTCTTAACAGAGCTCGAACATCATAAACAGAAGACTGTGTCTGCTCATTATTAAAAATTCTTTTTCTTTGGTAGGTTTCCTTTGCTGTTGATGAAGTCAGCAGCATCATTAAAGAGGTAATTTAAACATTTTCACTTTGTTGGTGTGAAATTCCATATGTTGTATGCTGTGTACTAAAAGGCATTCAGTAAAATGTGATAACTGATATGTAATAGGCTTCTAGATAGGTTGCTGTCAGAGTACAGGTAAGTGTTGATGTAAGCAGTGTATGAACTTCAGTGAAAATGATACCAAGCTTTAGCTGTGATATATATTGCAAATCCAAGAGATATTTAAAGTAATTTCATTCACTCCTTTCTGGTTGCAGTGCATCCCTATTATAATTTCTAGGGGGATGTATTATGTTAAACACCGTAGAAATAGATTTTATGTTTTAGTAAAATACAGGAATTTTTTGTAGACTGTCTGCATATATGTATTACTGTGTTCTTTCAAGATGCCTTTCTCCAAAGTGGGTTCTTGTTTGTTTGGAATAATTGAACTATTCTTGTTGCTAAGAAACATGAATTTTCTGTCTAGAAAATTTCTAGCAGGATTTGGAATTCCTCTTGTAGACTAGTACAGTTAGTTGTTGCAAAATAACTGTTGTGGGCAAACTCTGTAAATTGAACACACAGGCTTTAATACATGCTCCTGTCTCTTCTGAATTCAATTTTGTGGTTATTTTTTAAATAATTACGTGATGAAAAAATGTGCCAATGAAAAACATGTCAGTTTAATGTACTTTTATTTGTATTTTAAAGGGGAAACTATCCTGATAAGTAAAATGGATTATTTGGCTGGAGGCTTCTGCAACCAGCAATATGGGTCTTCTGTTTTAGTCCGGGAGTTTGTTTCCCAGAAATGATCCTGCTCAAAAATCAGAATTTCATTTATGTAAAAGAGTATGTATGAATGAGCTATTGTACTACTGTGCCTTTTTAAATTTCCTTCAGGACTGTTTAAATGCAGGACCCTTTTCATGCCTGTAGGACATTACAAGTAATGTAAATATCACAAAACGAACAGAGGATGGGATCGATGATGATTCCCCCTATGCCTGGGCTCAGACTCTGACCTACACGTTTTTAGTAATTGAAAACACTTCCAAACGGCCAGTGTGGGGCAGCAGTCTTTAGGATTTTTCTGTGGGTACGGGGTCCTTGTTGGAAGGGGTTACATGGGTGCCTTGCAGGTGACAGCAGAGCAGCTCCTTCACCTGTTTGTCCCCCCAGGCTATAGAGGGCGCTATCGGTGGCAATGCCTACCAGCACAGCAAAGTGAACCAGTGGACAACCAGCGTGGTGGAACAAACCCTGAGCCAGCTCACCAAGCTGGGCAAGCCCTTCAAGTACATCGGTGAGCTCAGCTTCCCCTTCCCTCTGAAAGCTGGGTCAGTCCAGTGCACCAACAGGCAGGGTGTGCGGGAAGATCTTAGCAAGAACCTTGTCTTCAAACTGCTCATGAGAATGCATGTTTGCTTATGTATGTGTATGTGTGTGTGCTAAGCTGAGCAAAAATGGAGCTAAATGTTAATTAATGTTAGTGAGAAATTAATCAGAGCTTCTCTACTGACCAACAGTGACCTGTGTGATTATGCAAAAGAATGGTGCTGGGCTACATACAGCAAGCTCTTGCTTCTGGGACAACTCCAGTGATGGTAAGGAAAACAGCTTTTGGATTTTCAACTAGCAGCTTAATGCTAGTCTCTAAGACTAGGCAGCATACTTTTTGATTCCACCAAGTCTGTAGTTTTGGAGTAATACCATACCGTTTGGTATTTTTTCCATTTGGCTGTGATGCTAACTGGGCTGTATATGAAATGTTTGGCTGTTGTGAAAGCTTCATTCTTAACATTCTTAAAGGAAACAAGTATAAAAATGCATATAGGGACATGTATGTAATCACTTTAACTTCCTTCTGTTTCTGAAACATGTTCTTTGTATTTGCAGGAACCTGCACTGTGAGATGGGAGAATAAGACCATGTACTGTATTGTCAGTGCCTTTGGACTTGCAATATAATTGCCTTGAAATGGTTCATTCTTTTCTATTCCAGCACTTGATTCCATCTCCACTCAAACTGTGAAAACCTGAACAACTTGTTTTTAATGCATTTTTTTAGTAACTTTTCTTCAAAGGTAGAAATTTGAAAACATGCTGTTACCTGTTATATGTTTGTACCTAGTACCATACCAGTGTTTTCTATACTTTTTTATCACTTCAGAACTTCTCTTCAAGGTGCTAATATTGAAATCTGCTGCAGTGTAAACACTTTCTCTAGATTTCTTTTCTTAGACCAATATAAATGAGACACTGACTTTCACACTTTGTACTTTTGGTTAGCATTAAATTATTGAAATTCATAACCATTGGTGTGATTCATTTAAACTTAAACCTTTTGTTATTGGGGGAAAAAGTTTCAGGTTTTTCAGTTCTCTTCAAGATAGTCAAGGTACATACCACAATGCAAGCACTTTCATAATTTTGCCTGAGTCACTACAAAGTTGCAAGAAAAGTAACTTTTATCAAAAAGTAATTTGGCTGTATTTTTGGGACCTGTTTAAACTTTTTGTAAGACATTTAGAGCATGGAACGATACAAAGAACATTCATTGAACAAAGACAGGTAAGAATTTTTTCACATTCTGGAAGTGTTCAGCAAGCTGTACCTGGGTAATCATTCACTTCTGCAGTCAGTTACATGTGTTAAATATTAGGTCTTGAGCTTACTTGCTACAGACCATGTTAATTTTGCTGATAGTGAGGGTGGCGAGTTCTGGTAGCTGATGAAACGTGATTCTTTCTGGAAGGGGAAAAAGCTGCCTTGAGGTGATGTGATTAAATAACATGTGAGTAAGAAAGTTGCAGAATAACAAGTAAAACAGGTTTTCAGCATAGGCTAGGGTAATGTTTTGTCAGCTAATTAAAGAAATGGGAGCCTACTATGAATTTAATGAAACCTCTGCAAACAGCTGTGCTGCTTCTGCAAGCAGTAGCTCACTGCTAATGAAGCTGAAAGTTACAGACTCATGTGAGAGAGCATCCCTGGGCTGGAGTCAGTCTGAACGATCTGTGGTTTGCTTCTTTGGAGGAAGCCCTGTCTAATGTGTTCAGAATCTGGCCCTCAGCTAGAGCTGTTTTAAGAGGATTGCTGGTACAACAGCATGATTCTGTTTCCACGATCTGGAGAGATGCAATTCTGCAAATTCAAATGACCGGAGAGGATTTGTTTGCCATAGTGTTACGTGCTCTGTGCTAACTCTGCTCAGTGTAGTCAGACTGGGGAAAGCCCTGTGCTGGGCAAGGCTTTGACCCTTTTCCTCCCTATCCATATCTGCTGTCAGAAGAGCAAAACAGGTGTTTGTATCAGCAGCTTTGGGCTTGCTACATTTGAGACTTCTAATAGAGCTGTAAGGCTTCTGTATTTCTGCTGATGTTCCAGTTTCAAAACAACTCTGTAAAAGTATCTCCATGATGACAAGCCACTTCATTCTTGTCACATATATCCTAGTGAGTGCTGCAGGCTATATACAGAGTGTGTATACCTTAGCCTGAGGAGCACATCCCTTACATTGCTGTAAGAGAGCTTTAGTATGGGTTCAGTCTTCAGTCAGAAATGATACAACACCTGTAAAAAGAAAATATTAAAATCAGGCTGAATAACGTGCCTAAAACAGCCATCAGGGTTAGAGAGAAACGTCATGAAAAGAATAAGTCTTTGCTCTCTTGAGTTGCTGAGGAAATTTTTCATCTAGATGCTTAGATAATTTTTCTCCTTTCCATCATGCCAGAATGATGCTGGCAGTGTAGTACCTACTGAACTGTTTATTTACACTTAAACAGTTTTGTGCACTTTGAGTCAATATTTGCTTCTTGGTCAAGCCATTCAGACATTCCTTAATAATAGCAAATACCTTGGTTTTTTGCCATTTGTTGGTTCATGCATATGCTGAGCTGCAAAAAAACCCTGACAAAATGTTTGAGATGCTTGTGAGTGTAAAGGCTGCATGGGAGGAGAAACCCCATTGCATGAAAACAGGAGTTGTACTTGTATGGAAAGATAGATAGAGTTTTATAGGTGGTTTTACATGTGAGCAATAACCAGTACTGCCAATCTAAGTTTTAGGACTTAAGAAAGGGATTTAGAGGTTGTGGATTTTTGGGTGTTCGTTTCCCACTCCCATTATTAAAATAGTACTTTTCTTTAAAATTACATAGCAATTACTATTTCAGGGTTCTACAGTAACTGGTTTTAAAATTTTCATTACTTTCAAACACTTCAGTTTTAGGCACTTTTTTCAGAGGCTGATGGTGAGCTTATCTCAGTGCCAAAGTAAAGCAGTTGGGTGAGGAGCTTGCAGAGTCCTGGCTCTAGGTAATGAATTGACCTTAAAAAAAATAAACCCAAACTGTGGATGGAGCATTCAAGGTAATTATACAGCCAGTCTCTGCTGTCTCTTGGTTATTGCCACGGCTCTTCATATGATTCCAGAAACGGGGGCATGGCAGCCCATCTGCAGGGGAGGAGGAGGAAGGGGGAAGCCATTTACTGTCAGTGCCACAGAGGAGTCTGACCTGTGTTAACTAAAACCTAAGGAAATGGCTCCAGGATTAACTGCTGCTGCTAAACAAGCACCACCCTATGTGATAAGGTGGGATAAGCTGCATATCCATTTGTGCAGGGAAGTTTGTGGCCATTTTATTCAGCAGAGAGAGATTTCATTCTCCCCTCGAGTTTATGTAAGAAATGGCATCACCCCAAACAGCAAGTGGTGTGCTGATCACTGCAGCTATGAGCAGACTTTTGGAAGATAGAGTTGTAAGAAGCTGATGAATGACATCAGCATCTTCACCATCTCTAAACCTGTTTTTTATTACTGGTATTAACATTCACCAGGAGAATTCTCACTGCCAGCATGACCACAGCAGGCTTTGCAAAGCCACTGTGAAGCCATTTGAAAATGCCAGGTCCCTTCTGTAACCTGGCTGGTGTATTTAAAACGCTTAGCAACCTGTCCTTCCACCTTCAAGGCTGGGCAAGATATTAACACCCCCCAATAAACAATACAAAACATCTAGGATGACACAGCCTCTTGGATCCCATCCTCATGCAATTAACCAAGTTTCAATATGCATAAGAAAGTGCACGTAAGCTGAAAATGTGTACATCATGAAAACAATTCATGAGAAGGAAACTAAAATTCAGTAGAAGAAAAATAAACCCAGGATACAATATAAAGATATAAAACTTTATTATGAACATATTTAACAATGATTATGCACATAAAGTCTTCCAAGAACTTTCCTTGAAGTAAAATACTCAGTTTTCCTTCATATTCCACATTAGCATGAAGTTTTACAACATAAATGGATAATTTGCTGTTATTAGCACAACTTACACAGAATATTTAACATGTCCTCATGCACACTTTCTCAAAGCAGCATTTAATTACAGCTTCTCATTAAACAGAGCATTTATCTTACACATTTTTATACCATTTTGGTACACAATTTTTCCGTATTTTCATTTTACATATTTACAAATTCCTAAAAAAAGTTTTACAGTAATGCAAAAGTTATTACTGGCATAAGCAAAAGGAAATGGGTGGGGAAGTTAGGTGACTATAGATAAAATGTTGTCATTTGGCTCAGAGAAAGACAACAGATTGAAGTTTTTCCTAGCTGGAACTGTTCTTCCCAATATTGGTACCACAGACCCAATGCACAAACTGTTTCTCATTGGTGTTAAACCTTAGGTTTCCTCTTTCCCAGTCCTGGGAAAGTTTTCCACCAATTTCGACACTAACTGTATTTGTAAATACTACAGAAAGTAGTTGCTATGACTGGCTTGCACTCAATTACTGATTTCTTAGAAGTCCCTTGTAATTCTGTGCATGTGGGAGCCTTGCAGTTATTAAAGGACAATGTCCCCTTCAGAGCCAGGATCACTGTGTGCTGTGGGGCCTTCTCATGTGCATTTCTTGTTTTGTACAGTTGCAGTAGTGATGGAAATAACTACTTTAGCAGTAATAAAAAGAAAGCCAGGCTAGCTTCTTAAACAGATTTCTTCTGTTTGACCCTTAGATTTCAATACTTTACTCAGAGGTGAATTTATGTCTACTCCTAAGCTGTTTACAGTCCATATTGGAATATTCAAATACTGTCTCTGCTCTCTAGTCATGGAAATAAGAGGAATCTTGCTAGCAAAACTAGTTCCTCATCTGCTTCACTGCTTTTGCCATCTTACTGTATATTGAATTTAATGCAAAAGTGGATTCAACCAAGATACCGTAACACTGTAGCACTTCCAAAATAGAAAGCTATTTTGCATGGCAAACATTGCTTAAATATAATCTCTAAAAATGACCACAGAAATTATTTTCTCACTATTTTCATAGTGAGATACTTAAAGTACACATTTCCCATTCTTAGCTTTTCTGTTTCCACTTTGAATGTAATGATGTAGTGAAGTTTGTTCAAACACAACACCCATACCCTTTCAAAATAGTCTAAAAAAAGAAGTGCTGAAGGTACATTTTACTACAGTTTACTGGAAAGAAAACCACCACTAACTTGAATTACTTCTTTAGTGTTTTCCTACATGTTCTTCTATACTGATTAAGAATTTAAAGGGAAAAACCTGCTCTTCCTCCCCAGCAATTTCCTTGCTTTAGCCATTCATCAGTGCTTTGGCTTCTAACAAAGTAATGTTCCCTGGCACAAAAAGGTTTTAATTTCAGATACTCTCCAAAAATTTCACAGCTCTACATAATTTTAGAAAGTTTTTCCTCTCTCTCTCTCTCATACACACAATGTCTCACAACACATCTTTAGCAGAGCACTGATTTAATCTGAACTATTCTATGACAGCAAGGGTGCAACCACATGAAGCAGTTCCTTTGGTCCTCTCTAAGGGAGTCGCTGCCTTGTGCAGCCTCCTTTCATGATCTCAAACAGCCACCAGGAGGTCACTGAAATGGGCACGCTCTAGAGCTGTTGTTGCATTAAAGCACAACAAATCTCCTTTTTCCCCAATATAATTCAGCAAGTCTAGCAGGAATTCATTGCACTATTCTGCTTAAACTACTTTAATGATGAGCACAATTCCCTAGTGCAACCCAGCACCATATCGTAGTAGATTTACAGTGCTTTTGAGAGTTTTCTAAAGCAGCAGGGCAGAGAAGTTTTACAAGTAAATCTGTTACAAGTACATGGAAAAAGGAGATACTTTTAGAAAGGTCAAGTATCTGAAAACAAAAGTAGTTACAAACAAACATCATAAATAATGAACCGAACTATGGTGTAGGAGAAACCCAACTTCTAAATAGAGAGGCAGCAGCATTGTACAAGGAATACTTAATTCCCATATAACTTTGTTCCAGCACAGACTGGAATACAGGTAATCACAAAATGTGCTAATGAAAGTTCCCATCATACAGATGGCGACTGGCATGACAAAGAAGCTGAACTGTGCACAGAACATGCTCACAAGCTGACTCTTGGGCACATTCAATACATAAACAACCACAATTCTGTTCCTAGCATGTAGACTAACTATTAATACAACTTAAGGGAAAATTGATGTAGGAAAAAAAACCTCTAAAAATTAAATGTTTGGAAATTTGAAACTGTAATTCCTTAGAAAACTTTCATTCTCTATTCTCTGCAAGTAACAATCTCCTCCAGCATACAAGAAGACTCGTAAGAAGCCAGTACTGGCTTCCTTCTGAGATTTGTTGTTGCTGAAATATTTCCATTTGAAAGGGCTGTTTAAAAAACCCAACACAGACACTTCTGCTGTGGCAGTAAAGCATGTCATGAAACATATATTATACAAATAATTTTGCACCACTGAGACTATTTTGGCTCACTACAACCTTCCTATTTTCCCGTATCTTGCACTTATAAATCTGGTAAACTTACTGAAATGTATCTTAAAAATGGCCTTAAGTCTATATCACTTATTTGAAGGAAGAATAGAAAGCTTGTGTCTTCTTGCACTGATTAAAAAACAAAAACCAAAACAAAACACTTCATTCCCTGCCTCCAGCTAAAAAGGCTAAGGTAGAAAATTGAAAGGGAAATGAGGCACTTCATACCATGGTGGACAGTATACAAAACAGCTAATGCAAAATGCAACAGATCAATGGCAGTATGCTGTACATCATCCTAAAGAGGAAAAAAAAAAAGAAAAATCCAAAACGGAGCAGCAAAGAAGCAATCTGAAACTCAGTATATAATCTGTGAGACTTTTAAACGGAAATAGGTGAAGATTTTAGTCCACAGACATCCTGCTATCAGGCATTTTATAAGACATGTAAAAATTTTGGTTTCTTCAGTTTTCACCACAATCATTTCCATAATCTGTTTTCTCAGTTTTATCCTTGTAAACAGAAACAGAATGTCCTTCCTGGGAGCTGGTGTTCAGATGACAGCAGACTGTAGGAAGCCGAAGTTGTCCATCTAGCAAAACCTCAGAACTGGCTGAACTCCAGATGAACAAGTCTGTCTGCATTGAAACCAGTCAATCAATCACTGTCTGACTCTTCTTTATACTTGGCTCTAATAGCTTGGCCGTTCTGCAGGGGCATCTCTTCATAGTCACTCCTGTGAAACAGACACTTCTTGTAACTTCTGAACATGGTGTTCAGACAGGAAGTTGAAAATAAAGAGGAAAATTCTAAACTACATTGAGGCATCAAATTGTTACTTGGGTAAAAAGCTGCCATCTGTTTTGCTTCCTTGTGGGAGCTATGAACAACACATGATTTTTCTCCAGAGGATGATGTGTAATAAAAGTTTTTCCAGTGAAAGCCATTTTTCACATGGATCTGCAAGAAGCAAGCTGGCACTACCACTACTTATCTAATTAACCAAAGGCAAGCTACCCCAGCATGATCTTGTTCATCAAGTGTTGGTGCCATCCTCACTGTTCCAGCCACTTCAGTGTCTTCAGTAAGAGGTGAAAACATCATGGGGGTATTTCAGTGTCCAGCACGGAGACACCTGATTGGCATGTGCTTCAAGTACTACTATAATTCTCATATTACATAAAATCACACAAGTCAAGCAAGTTTTCCGAGACTTCACTGTTCTTCATTCAATAAGTGCTGAGACTCAAGTGCCACTCCCCTGAAGCATTTACATATCAGCTGACTCTTTGCTAATTGCATCTAACTCCTGTAACTCCTGCTGTCCTTCCCAGTGTAAAAACAGAAGCCATTTCCCTTCACAGCTCTTACTGCCTTCATTCCATGAGCTACCAGCATCATAGTACTTTCTTACCTGTTTGTATCAGTGCCATGGCATTCCCTTTTAGACACCAAAAAAAAAAAAAAAAAAAAAAAAAGAACACGCATTGTATTTCTGTTTCAGAAAACAGAAATTTCTATTCCATAGGCAAAAAACTTTCACTAACAAACACTTCACTTAATTAATATGTAAAAGAATATTACAAAAATAACACACCAGAAGTAACTCTCCATAGGTATTTTATAATCTTACCCATAAATGACATCATCATCTGAATCATTCAGCATAGAAAAGGCAGGATTGTCTTTCAACTGTGATTCTGAAAAACACAAATTACGGTTAATTTAGTGTGTTAAATATAGAAATGTGACTGTAGTGCTAACTCAACACTGTAGCAACAGGCACAACTTCCAAGGCAGTCACAACCATAGTTCAACAAAACTATATCCAAACATCTTTAAATTCACTACCCTTCAACCACATAATTATAGTGTTCTTAAGAACACTTAAGAACACTAGTGTTGTTAAGGAGACAACATGATTATCTCATTTTTACATAGATATTCTCCATGTTGTCCAAGTTAACTTCCTCCCCTGTGCAATTTCATGTGTTGTATTTCAACATGCACATAAACTGATATTCTTAATCAAAATTTCGTATGTATTTAAAAAGCACAGACTTCTTGGGTATTTCTAAGCTAAAAATATAGTAGACCAAAGTTGGAATCCCTTGACTCCAAGTCAGTGATTATCCAGTTATTATCCTTGAAAGAGATGAAGGAAGGACTTGTAACTTTATGGTGAGATTAAAAGAAACACATACTTTCCAAATGCTATTTATGACAATTCCCTCTAGCTTGTTTTAAGGCCTTCATTTCTTGCATAATCTGTGCTGTTTAGCTGCAGTTCATAGTTATATGCAAGTAAAATTCAATCTAGCAATTTGCCACAGCATCTTTTTCCTGTCAGCATTTTACCTTCTGCTGTCTACAAACAAATATTTCTGCAACCCAGCAGAAGGCTTTCAACTTTATTTGCATCCAGCCAGTTCTTTTTCCATTCTGGATGGAAAGATAGCATTTTTCTGAAACAGTTCTGTCCATCTCAACTCTAAATTAGGGAAAGGACAAGCTTCACTATTTAGAGCCTTCCCCCTGCATGCTCTCAGCACACAAGATATGATTGGACAGGCTGCTAGATAATCTCATCTAGGCCTCCTTTCCCATGAAAGGTTGGGCAACATCATCTTTCCAGGTCTCTTCCAACCTGGGCTCTTCTATGGTTCTGGACCTTGGAGAGAATGCTTAAAGCAGAGAATGTGCTCAGTAACAGTATTTATTTTAAAGATCTTTAGCTGCTAGTGAGGGAAACACTTTATAATCATCATGTAAGTCAGACTGTATCCTTTACATCTGAAGGCAAACCCAGAATTGCCACTCAATCCTTTATCTCCCTTTACATGGGCCCTGTGCAGCCCTCCCCATAGCAAGTTCTCCAAAATTCCTCCTATATTACAGATCAGTTTCACTCCTACTTTTCCAACAGCATTTGGATTTCAGAGTCCAGTTTGCCAGCATGCCAGTGTATTAACTTTCATTAGAACAAGGTACAAATGAAGTGATGTTCCTCAAGGGCTGTCTGTGAGTCACTTCAAAGGCTGGTGCATTAATGCAGACATCACACTGACTGTAAACTTGATCTAAGTGCACAAGAATTCAAGCCTGGCTAATCAGCTGATTACATTTTATGTGTTCCTTCATATTTCCAATACTAATTTGCTCAGGTGCAGTGAGTGCAGCTTCTGCTTATGTTAACTCAAAGCAAATCAGAACAGTAATGAGACAACCAGAATACAAAGACATTGCAGAGCATCTGCTAATACAGCAGCTCTTGTCATGCACATTTGCTAGACAATGGCTCACACTCACCATACAGTGCATTCTTCGAGGGGGAATACACGAAGGCTAATGTGTAGAGATAGAAGTTCAATAACCCATAAAATGATAAGAATTCTGCTGGTAGTAAGTGTCAAGGATATTGCTCAATACAGTTTCATACATATGAACTTTGGAAACAAGACCCAACCCATACAACACAGGCTGTTTCAATGGAAAGAATGCTTACATTACCAAAGTTTCTGAGCATGAATGGCTAAACAAAACTACATGTTTTAAATTTGATGATAACTAATGTACTCAAACTATTTCAAGGTAAAGCTCCCACTGAAAACAAAGCTTTAACACAAGTAACATTTACACTTCTCTTGAGCAGTGGAGTGTATGGTCAATTGAATAGTTCTGCCTTGAATGCTGAAAGAAAGCAGACTCAGTTGGGTGCTCTGGTGGGTTTGGTTTTTTAGAAGTTCTTCCTTAGGAGAAGAACGAAGAAGGAAGGAGAACTACATGTGGACAGAACTCTGAAGATGGTTTCTTGACATTGTTTTAGGGAATACTAAAGGTTTTACATACTGTTTTCTCCTACCTCCCAACTCATACCTAAGCTAATCAGCAACCAGAGCAGCTGCAGTCACACAAGCATTCTCAGAAAGTAGAATGTAGTAGGGTCCCATGGTTCAGGGCCAGGAATACAGTTCACAATCCTGTTGTCAACAGACATCAGAAGTAGTCTCTCCCAAGCCAATTACATTCTCTGTTGTGACCTGTATCACTTGCAGACTTGGACTAATACTCAAATGTATTTTCAGTGACATCAAAACTATTAATTTCTCATATTTTAGTATGCCCTATGACAACTGGTAAGAATAGAACAAACAACTGAGGCAGCAAATTCAGCCAAATTTGCTGCAATATCTCATTAAAATTAGTTAGATATGCACCAGGCATGCATATCTAAGACTTCATTCCTCTTGGAGAGTATCACAAGCAGTTGTGATGCATGTGATGTGGACACACTAGACTGAGACTGTCTGGGTCATAACCTTCACAAAGAGCCCTTACAAAATGCTGATGGGAAATCTCAAACAAAACAGACTCAACTTCAAGAGTCCACCTAGAAGTCAAAGGTCTCAGTCTTAGGTACATAATTTTAAAGCACCTTCTGTATGACAACAGATTAACACTCCCACTTGAGCAGTATCACAACACAAGGATATAGTTCTGATAATGAGTTGACAGCTCAGCAACAAAGTTGTCCTGTAGAACTTGTGCTCCAAAGCGTAGGTAGAGTATAACAATGCTGTGGGGAAAAAAATAAAGCATATTGGTGTACTGTGTCCTTAGGCTGCAAAGTTGAAATAGTAGGTTGATAGAAGAATATATGAGAGTAATTATGTTAACATGCTGACCATTTATTTTAAGATACATTTGCTTTGCTAGTTCTAAGTTAAGAATGATTCTTTTGTGATTAAAAATCAGCACTCAGCTGAGAAAAGCAGAAATCCTCAGATTTCATCCACAGAGAATACAGAGAATCCAATAGTCAACAGCTATTTGAAATAACAGATTGGTGTAGGGAAAACAGATGTTAACAGTAATGCAAGAAACTAACTGTAAACTTCTGCTTTGACTAAGAGAAGCCTACAAATCTCCAGAACAGCTCTGCCAAGTGAACTTCTAAATCTTGTGCACTGCCATGGTAATCAAAATAATATAAAAGTTAGCTTAAAAAGCCTCAAGAAGGGTTAAAAATTAAGAAATGCTTGCCATCACAATATTGAAAGGCATTCTTCAGTTCCACTCACTAATTTATTAGCAACAAAATGTACTCAAAGCCCTGAGAAAAAGGTTAGAAAAGTTACAGTACTGACAAATGTACTTTGAAAAGCTTCTTACCTAATGACAAGAACTACAAAGGTTAATGCAGTCAAGAATTTTAACCTGAGATCTGAAAAAGATTGAGAAAAGTTGTTATCAGTGAATTTACACCTACGTCTGGGATCAGCAAGCCGGTTGGGAAGAATCAAAAGAAGTAATCCTTACCAACATAAGGCATGTTTCGAAGTTCTGAGCATGCCCTCACTATCAGGAACAAAAGGTAGAGAATGTATGTGGTTGCCACCACTAGGAAGAAGATTTTCATTCCCTATGAGGAAAGTGTTAGGTTTTATTATTTAATAAGATTTCATCTATTCCTCTGTCAATAGAAATAATTAGTCTCCCAAAAGCACAGCATAGAAAGGTCCATTTATGCAGGGGAAGTAGGCTCATGAAATGATGGCGATACATTCAGGGAGGTTTTTGGGGAATGTAAGAAAAACATTAAATAAAAATTAATTATTTTAATTTATTTATTTATTAATATTTAATTAATTATTAAATAAATAAATTTCTTAATTAAAGAAAGGCTTTATAGAACCCAGGATTTTGTTAACCGAGGTCAGAGTTGGCTGAATCTCAATAATTTTCTAAAAACGCAGCTCCCAAGAACAATACAAGGACCCATGTACATCAAATCTTCCTTTACAAGAACAAAGTCTGAAATTTACTAGGGTAGAGGACCTTGGCAGGAGTTTAGACATACAAAACTGAGTAAAAGACTTAAAATTTTTTCTTTCAATCTCAACAAACTTGTGATGTTTAGTCTCCAGATTTGCAAGACAATTTACTTTTCTCAGTGGGACAGATCTCAATATGGTCAATGCATGAGCTAAAGCAGAAGCAAAAGTACTCTAGTCAGAGTAAGACTGTCTGACCAGCATTTTCTGTTTTTTTAAACTCTGCTACACATTTTTATATAAGAACAAGCCCTGTATCTCCTTATATTGCCTAACTGTACCTGATAATTGGACAGCAAGAAGTCATTTTTGACTTACCTGGAAATTACCTGTGTCAACCCTGTATTGATATGTAGGGTCATGTACTTCATTCACACTAGAAAAGATTCAAAATTAAGAAGTGGTATGGGCACAATTCCAGACAAGGTTAAAAAGACATGCTGACCAAGAAAACCACTCACAAAGAAAAGGTTTAAGGATACTATACAGAGTTCATAACAAAAGGGTTTGGCCATGTAAATTGGTAACGGTGCACTGCCATTAATTCCAATGGAGTCATGACAATTCACCATATATAGCAAACTAAATTTGAAGAAATACGTAGGATTTAAATTGGGATCATGTCTAATCTCCTCACTTGTTTTTTAGAAAATGCAGATCTTGTCAATTCCTACAAGGCTTCAGGATCCCTACAAGTCTTCACAATTCAGTGTCTACATTCTATCCTTAGAATTCCGTGGCACAAGGCCTTCCCTCATAGTAATTTTATTAACAGCACGAGAATTTCCTGGAACTGCTTTGCTTTCAATAATGTACAGCAGCAAGGAGAAGGTTAGAAGGTATTTGCCTTCTGAGAGATAAATAAGAGGCAAACACTTGAGACTGCTAACAGTATAGAAACTACGAATGTACTAAAATGGATGAAGTTTTCTGGGTGGGGAAGAGTGACACCTTTACATTAACACAACAAATTGGAAAAAAAAAGAGAACCACTAAACCAAGCAAAAGAACAGAGTTCTGAGTAAAGACAGCACAGTTTGACTAAGCTATGTCAGTACCAGTTGTGCAGGTTTAATAGTCAAGAAAGTCTGGTCAAACTATGTCATAATTAGCTACAGAGAAACTGTTGCTTCAGCTCCTAAAAGCTAATGGAGCCGTACCACTAGAGTGATTCTTGTAGGGAGCATACTGACAAATTAGTGATTTCACTCAGATTTATGAAATTATTTACTACTAGGTTGTTCATGGAGAACTGTTTTCAAATCAGTCACAATTTGCAGAACAGAAAGATGTGAGAATTTCTACTCCATTCCTGTATGACAATCTGAGCAGTAAGAAATAGATACCACTAGGTACACACAATCTGCTCATCCTTAAACATTCTCAGCTCATACTTGTGCAATACATTTGAAACTACTCACGTTTGCCATATTCCCAGTGTAACAGAGGCCAGCCACAACAGTCCAACAATAAAGAATTTGGGCAGATAGAAAGTTAAGCACTTCCTTTCCCCCTGTTAAAGAAACAACAGCATGGTGAAAACCACACTTGAGATTTGACAGAATAAAATAAATATCACATTGTTTCACTCTACATGAACTGATTTAAGAGATTCATTTTCTGTATTTTTATCCTGCACAAGTGACTAGAGAAGACATTATATTGTATCATCATTTGTGTGAATAAGATGAAGTAGAGTTGGAGCATCCTTTTTATAAGGTCCCACATATTTCACTGATAATGCAAATACAGGAATAGGCTCCAGAATTCCTATTTCTCCTATGTAGTATTTTAAAGTAGTTTAAAAAAACAATCAGCTATCACATACAACATCAAAACCCTTTAAGCAAGAATGAGGCATAATGGCATCCTAATTTTGACTACTGTCCCATCTATCTCATTTAGGCTTGGTTGACTCAAAATAATCTACTTCACCATAAATCATTCTAATTCCAAAGCTTCAGTACAGTCACACTGTACTTTATGAATAAAATATATGTCTGTTTTGTAAGAATTTGATTTCATTTTTGTCACCTTTTGAGAGAACTGAAGTCCTGTCTCCTCAGTGAGTAGAAGATACTGTTGCATCTCTTACCTGTACTCTTATACCATGGTAGACACAAAGCCAGAACAACAACAATGCACACAGAAACAGTGACTGGAATAGATCATCCAGCATTCCAGGAAACCAGCTGTTCACCAGAAAAGAAAGGGGGAAAAATGGATCTGTAACAAAATAAGAAAAGAAAAAAGTTAAACAGAGGAAAAAACACCTTTTACTATGAAAAGTAAAGCAGAATCTATCTTCAGCAGCACACAAAACCCCTAGAGTTTTTCAAGTTACACCAGTAAATGAAACTGAAGCTTGCTTTATTTTAAAGACATTAACAAAGAAAATGGTGCCTCCAGCAGCAATCCATTCTGCTGTAGAAATAATCTCAGCTGGTTGCCAACTTTTGTAGAAGATTTCAAGTTTTATTAGACTTTCTACTAAACTACTGTTAATGGTGGTGACCTAAAAAATTATTGTATAATGACTAAGATGCAAATATTCTTTTGGTACAGCTAGAAAGTGCTAGAATTTGCTGTGTTTTACTGAACTAAAAGTAGCCTCCATTTTTAACTAAAGCATGAGTAACTGACAAATGAAGAAGTAAGACAGCACACAAACAGAAATTGAAAGGTTAAGTATGGCAAGCACCTATTCCTATCAGAGCTTTAAACAAATATTTGACATCCATGTGACTGAGAAGAACAAAATCCACTCACTCGTTAATGCCCTTGAATTTGCTACACTTTGAAAGGGTTGGTTTTTCAAATTTAGTTTTCTGAAGCTTTATAAACAACTGCTTATAAGTTCAAGGAGAAATTCCATTTTGCCTTCTCTTTCTGTCTTTTTTTCCTGCTACTTTTTTAAAAAAGGTGCCTCTCTAAAAATTCAAGGATACAAGTACCATTGTAAAGTAGCAAGAGAGGAAGGAGGATAGACATCCATTTCTGCTCAATACCCCAGTCTCTCATGGAGAATTTCCTCAGGGAATGTGCAAACAGACACTACAAAACAACAACAAGAATTTGTAAGGAAGGAATACAGCCTTCAATGGTTTAACCAGAACTAAGAGAGAGTACAGCACACTTCGATGGCTACTTCACAAGGTCTTTACCACTGAGAACATTGTAAAATGGCAGCCAGTTTCAATTTCAAGTTTGCTCGCTGACCCCAATGCAAATTACTTAATTTCTCAAGCAGACTGACAAGTAAACCAGAAAGAAATTCATCAACATGTGAAAAAAAAGATGTTGCCTTGTTACTGGTCACACACTATCAATGATTTCCATATGAACTCACTTTTTTAAAAAGCAGATTGCATTTTATATTCACATTTACCTAAGCAACATCGTCTGAGAGAAAAATGCTACAGAAGCGTGCAGTACTTTGGTGTCCCTACTCTGAAAATTCAGGATTTTAGATTTTATGTTGGATTTTTTCCCAAACACTCCCTTTCCAGGAGCCAAGACAGGTTAGAGAGGAGACATCACCTAATCATAGCATAGTTTAGGTTGTAAGGCACCTCTGGAGGTCATCTGGCCCATCCTCACAGGCAAGGCAGTGATAACTTTAATGTTAGACCAAGGTCAAACAGCCCACACTCTGGCCATCCCATTCCTGAGCCTACCTACACTGCAAAAAAATACTTTTCTTTAGCATCTCATCACAATCTCCTTTGTCTAAGCAAATTTTTTTTCTGTTTAATCCAAACCCAGAGTTTAGAAAAACAGGTTTTCCCATTTATCCTATTTTCTTAATGTCCCAAAAGCAGCAACTACGTAAGTATTTCAGAAATGTTTTTACACCCATTCAGTGACACATCAGCTTTGCTGCCTGGGGTTAAATTCCTAAACACAGCATTACAGAGCAGTGTTATCAGCTGCCTATATAATAAACTCAAAAAAAGCTGCAAAAAACCTCTTACCGTGACCATAAAAGTAAGAACTACAAAGACAAATCGGAACCATATTTCCACTTGTGAAAAGGTTGGATTATAGGTCTTCCACTACAAGAAAGCAGAAGAAGCCAGTGAGTAGTATATTGACAGACTACATATGACACAAATAATTAGCATTTTACTGCAGATCCTGAAAAGTACAGTGGCTTTTCAAAATGTAAAGGTATAACCAAATTCCACTATGCCACCAAAGAAAAATAAACTTGTAACAGGACTATCTGATAAAAAAATAAACTTGTACTCACAGGACTCCCTGGTAAAAAGATAAGTATAGCAGCCTAATAGCCTTGCTTCTCTTTTATCCTGCCACTTCATAACATACTCAGTGCTGTCATATGTTAAAGCATTCTCAGGACAAATAGGACAGTCTTCATCCATCTCAACCACACTTTCCATCAAAGTTGGAATACCAATAAATGAGTAAATCCAGTGTGTTCTTCTGTACTACCAAGGTCAGATGCATAAACTGATTATGAAGAAGTCAGAAAGGTACAGGGTACTTCCTGTAAGGAGTTTTTCTTCTTAAAGCTTACTCACTTGTCTCAGAAGTTAAAAAAGAGAAAATCATGTAAAGGAAAGATAAGTAGCTTAAGTAGAAACACAGAAATCTTTACACAGGTTAAGGGGAAAGCCTCCTTCTTCTACTCTAATTATTAGAAGGGCATAAATATTGATTATAACATGTCAGTTTGCATAAACTCTGCTCTGTTGACAATTTATCTCATACCTGGCATGCTTCTGAAGCCATTTTTGAAATGTAAGCTCCCTGGCACAACATATGCTTTGCTCATCTGAACGAGAAGCTTTACCTTTCAATGTATTAAATCTGTCAACCTCTGTCTTGTCTTTTTAAACTGTGAATGTAGAATGAAAATTATATGTAGAGAAACCTATTATACAAAAGGCAATCCATTGATTTCAACTGAGATCACCATGAACAATTGTAATAATGAAATAAATGTGACAATTTTAGTTGCTGCAGGAATGTTTGGGTTGCATTTTTTTTGGGATTGCATACATGTCTGCCTTCGAGGCAGCCTGCAAAGCAAGATAAAGAACTGTACAACTGTAAATGTCCCAATACTTTGCTCTGTTTGAAATCTGGAACTAAATAACAGGTTTGTAAGCCTAGGGATTTTTCCCCCTTAGAACTTATTTTTAATTATATGCTTTATGCACAAGAGAATTAAAAATAATAATATTTAGAAAGTTAATTTGTTATACTAAAAATATTTTTCCTTTACAGTAAGATTTTTGCTTGCTACCTGCTCTATCACACTGAATGCTATATCCAGGTAAATATACCAGAGTAACCTATATTGTAAACTTAGTTTAGTTCCCTTTTCTCCCAATGCAAAAATGTTTTTAAATTTCTTTCTGGAGTCAATCAATACACATGACATAAGTGCTTTATAAGCAATCTTTAGCACTACTAACTGACATAATTATTCCACTGGAGATCATTTGAGTAAGTTATTTTAGTAACCTGCTTGTGTTCACTGAAAAAAATAAATTCTCTTCCTCAGAGAATTTAAATCGGAAAATAAACAGACTGCCCCCCAAAAACATCCCTTCATTCTTCTTTGAGTTAGTCAAACCTTTCCAGCCCACACTTTTATGAAGTCTGGAAAATTTTGCTAATTCAGATACACCTCCTGGAGAGGCTGAAAAAAATACCATCCTGCAGACAGGCAACATCTCTTTAAGCAAATGCAGAAAACTGGATATTCTAATCTAGCTTGCCCATTGTAAAAAGTATCTCTCAGCATTCAAACTAAATTTATCTATTACAGAATACAGCAGCAGTAGTTCTGTGAGAAATTTTTTTCATTATAGAGTTAAAAAAATTGGTCGAGACCCTTATCAACAGTAAATGCCATAACAGCTCTGAAATTAGTAGTGAGAGAAAAAATAATTATGATGCATTTTCTTATTTATCTTCAAAAATCTGATTTTTTTTGTTTCAGTTAAAACACACTTCGACAGCACTAAAGAGACTTCTTTTACTAGTATAAACATTCATACTTACTGTGAAAGTAATATTCTGGATGGTGTATGTTAACTTGTTTAGATCTTCAAAGCTAACAAATATGTTGTACTGAGTGTAGTTCAGGTAGCCCAGGTGAGCAACAATGATTTCACTGCATTTCTGTGAACACACACAGAGAATAATACATAGAAGTCTTCAAATTATTTCAGAATATGCACTGTTAGTATAGGTTGCAGAATTTGTTCCTAAATGGTCCAATATTGATGATATTTACTATATATCTCACCAATCCAAATCAGGCTGATCAAGACTTTCTTGAAAGACACCAGACAGAACAGAAGAAACTGATATAGTCAGTCGGTGGATCAGTGGCCGAACAATAAACAGTGCCAGCTTTTCACTTGAGCTGGTGAGAGCAACTGCTTGCAGCACCAGGATGGAACCAAGTAACTGCCACTAACTTAAGTTGGTGAAATGGGGCTACCTTGTACTAATTCATTTTTAAAAGTTAGCAGGAGAAAAGAGAAAAGCCAAGTATATTGCTCTCTTGGCTGTGTAATTAAATCTAATGGAGCACTACTAATTTCTGCAAATTTCATAGATATGTGCATATATCTATATAAAAAAACCCCACTTGATTTACTATATATACATATCATAAAAAACTTCAGCTATGTCTCTCTTAAAGCTTCAGCTATGTCTCTCGCATCTGGAGAAGCTGTTTTGAAAAATTAAAACAGAAATTACAACAAAAATCACAACAGAATCTCCAAATGTTTCTTCACAGTTGCAGAAGATTTGGCTTTTTCAGAACAAAGTTGCCAGCTGATTTCAAGCAGATTCTTCAAGCTGTTGAAGAAGAATCTTTCTCTCTGCTACAGTATCCCTTTCTTCACTACTGCTAAACCTGTTTAGGTGACTGAACAGGACACACTCACTGCTTTACTGACAAAGAGCAACTCTAACAAGAAAGAGGGGTCTTTAACCGGCAACAGACACAAGTCACAGAAGTAAACAGAAAAACAATAGTCAAGTAGGTGTCTTGTCAGCATTACTGCCTACATTGACATTATAAATAAAACTGTCCTGTAGAGTCTTTCCTGAGACATGTTTAACAGGTACATTCATATCTGCAGTGCAAAGTAGCAGCACCAGCTTTAAAGAAAATGCACTCCATCAGTTTTGTTTAAGCAAGTGCATACCTGTGCACAACTGAGTAATCTTGTCCGATTGTGAACTTGATTGTTAACGTATGGTGTGCTTCCATCCTTCACCACTCCCAGGACTTTGACTGTCATAGTCACATTCTTCTTGAGGGATACTGGAATTAAAACAGAAAACGTTAATCTATTGCTACATGCAGAAATTAAATCTCCAACAGAGTTCCAAAATCGTTTAAAACACATATGCTATCCAAAAACTACTCAGACTTATCCAGTTATACACTACTGGAGTAGGGTTACAATATTTTTATACATAGGCAGTAAGTCACAAGCCCTGTACTGAATCTTGACAGATTAACTATTACTAATACAGTATTTCTCACATGTATGCAGAAAAGCTGTATTGAAAAATCATACCATTACAATCTACACATCTAATTTCCCCCAAAATGAAGAAGGAAATACACAGATTATCTAGATACTACTCTTTACACAAAAATAACAAACAACTTTTCCCCTACACCTGTTGCTTACAATTCAATCAGTGCTATCCATGTCTTTATCAAGGAAGGGAGGTGAAGTGGAAGAAAAGCACAGCAGAGGAAAAACCCACCAACCACAGCCAGAGAGCAATAGGATCATGTGTGTGACAGATGGAATTAAAGATACAATAGACAGGTTGCTATAGCAGTTTCCTGAGAATTAGGTCAGATTCTCACCATCATGTTGATCCAACTCAACCACACAGGTCAGCCACAGCTGCTGGTTGTACGTTGACAGTGGTGGCGAACTTAAATTAAATGGCTTCAGCTGTAAAAAACCCCACAGGGTTAGCCCCAGCCTTTACAACATTACATGGCATATCTAAAGTTACAACAATGAAAGGCATGTTAATTATGTTTGTGACAATGCTTTTGAGGAGAGATTTGTATGCACTGCTCTGTGGACAGTGTGATAAGCAGCCCACATAGAAGCCTTCAAGATTAGTAGCTTAAACAGCACAGGTATTTTGCAAAGCACTGATGTAAGGTAAGGTACAACTAAACCCATAGAAACATCAGCAATAAAACAGAAAAATTCAGCTATGAAAAACAAAATCCTGAGGCCTAGCCTGAATATAAGAAATAATTTTTAGCACTTTACATCAAAAGTCAGATTTGTAGGCCTTCATCTGCTACAGTTTTAAACTTGTTAAACTATGATTACAAAAAAGCCCTGTCTTCCACTAGGTTTTCTAAAAATCCCTCATTCAGTTCAAAAGAATGAAAGGTAATAACAGATAAAACCTACATGCAGGAAAGACTTCTCTAATTTGAAATCAAGATGTGCTTGATTTCCACCCACAGTACTGTATCAATCCAAATATATATAGGTGACTGGTAGGTCCCAGTGTATTTAAAGGAAATGTCCTTTAAGAAAAAACCCACAACAAAACCTTTTTTGCACTTTCACAAAAAATACTTTAGATATTAGGTTGATGGTGAAGAGCTAGACAAACAAAAATTCAAGAACTGAGAACCAAAATATGAAAGAATTTAAGAATATGTGAATGCTCCTCTTAGGAAGCCAGATCCTAGGTCTTAGTCACATGTTAGTGAACAATTAACAAGAAATATTTCTTTACAGATGACAGAAAGGGAAACCACAAGAGGGTAACTAATCACATTAGTTACCACAGAGTGCATTGTTTTTCAATGCATGTTCTCAGTTTCTATTTCTGAACCCCCTACAAGAATCTCCAATATTAATTCACCAGGGAAAAAAACTCACGTGTTTCTTTATCAGAAACTGCTGTGCAGAAACATCCTAGAAATCTCTCCCTGACCAGCTCACAACACTAAGAGACCAAAAATTGCTGCTGGGCTATTCATGAAGTAACACAGTGGTAGTACAATATCACATGTTCAGCTTCAAACTAGAAAGCACCAAGACATTCTGCAGTAAAAGTTAACATATTTAAAATAACTGGGGGAAGGAGGGAAATGTTTAACATTAGCCACTCATATAATCCAACAATATTTATTAACACTTACCTTTAGGCTGTTATTTAAGTCAGTTCTTGCTACGGAAGTTTCAATTACATTAGGACCTACACAATATATAAGAAGGAAGAAAGAAAGTAGTATTTTCTTTAGAATAGAAGTATACACAGAAGTGATGATGTAAATATAGGCTTTCAAAAGACTGTACAAAATACCCCTGCAAAGCAGGTAATTAGTATTCCACTTTTCAAATTTTCAGACAAAGGGTAAAGCACTTGGATATTTCAATATAATTTATAAATTTGACCTGCATGCTCTTTAAGCATCTCTGACATGGTAGTTCTATGCATTATTAAATAAAGTAAATTATAAATCAAGAACTCCATGTCAAAAGCCCTGAATGTGTGGGAATGCAGTCATGAAAGCACTCAGCTACAGAGCCCCCTTGTTTAATCAGATCAGGTTGCTGAGGGCCATGTCCAGTTAAGTCTTTAACATCTTTAAGGACAGAGACTCCCACAACCTGTCTGAGAAACCTGTTCCAGTATAACCACTATTATGGTAAGAAAAATTTCCTAATATCTAACTGGAATTTTGTGTGTTCCAGGTTGTGTTGCACCTCTGAGAAAAGCCCCATCTTCTTTGGAACCCCTGATAAGGTGGTTCCAGACAGCAGTACAATTTCCCTTTAGGTGTGCAAGAGCACAGGGTACTGAGGACAAGAGGAATGCACATGTGCTTTTATGTACACAAAACATGAAAGGATTAAACCAGGAAAGTGACAGGGAAGAGCAGGCAAAGACCTGTGTCCATACAGCAGGTTGTGAACAGACACACACAGAAGATGTATAGCAGGTAGGGACATGAGCAAGACATATACACCTGTATTTGGGCCAGGAAGATCCCCTCCATACAAATGGTCTCTGCCTGTATGTATTTGGTCTGGCAATTAAATGGGAATTTTTAACCCTCAAAATATGCTCTTTCAATCACAAACCCAGTATGATAAAAATTATGCAAGAAAAGCAGCTTCTCACAAAGACCAAATATTTCAAAGTTACTACAGAGAAACAATGGAAAAGAAAGAAGTTTATAAATGAGCAGCATGGGATCACTCTGTCCCATACAGGTAAACTGTCATGACAGCTCTAAACATGCAGCACTGCTAGGGCTCCTACAACCACTCTAATAACAATATTAGCCATCTCACAGACTTAAAAAGGAAAAATTAAGAATTTCTGCCATCACAGTCAGAATTTCATATTAGAATTGCAGTATAACATCACTAACAGACACCCACTATAAAGTCAGCTCTGCATCATTGAACTTTTTGGTTCTCAAGCACATATAAACCAGATTTTTGAAAGGCATCTTTTGTTTTAAAAAGCAAAATTGAGTTTCAGTAGGTGTAAGTTAGTAAGTTAGCACATATCAGTAATTAAGTCTTGACAAAACAAACAGAATTAGCCTTTTTGAGGGGTTTTATTTTGTTAATTGGAAGATATGAACCAATATTGGGACAGAGAAATCACAGTCAAAGTTTTTAAGAACAGAAACCAAATAATGAAGTTCTAGTGCTATAGCTGCTTCTTCCCTAGCAAGTGATATATAAAAGCTTTTGAAACAAAATTATGTCGTCCTTGCATTACTAACAAATGGAGACTCATGTAAATAGTTACTGTTTTTCTTTTAGTCTTGTTCACTTAACATAATAACAGAGGGAGGCAAAGAACCACCCTGAGATGATGAACTGCACAGCTACAGAAAATGAGCTCTAGAGCTTGGATTTACTTTGAACTTGTCTCACCCCAAAGATAACACAGAGCCATTTTTAAAAGAGAAAGTGAGTGCAACTTGGAAAAAAGACCAAACAAGTCTGTGTCTGTTTTGGGTTACAGGAACTGTAAGAACAGCATCCATCTCTGGTCAAACTGTCTTGATTTCTCAGATGAAAATCAAGAGTTCTGCCAGGCTTCCCAAACTGCAGGTATAGATGTTGACTGTGGGCAATGGCATATTTAAGTAGCACAAGAAATACGGATATATCTCCCACCCTTTCATTTACTTAGAGGGTTTGTTGAGCTCTTCTCAGACTGTACCCTTTAATGAGGGAGCATTCTGTTGTTAGGGCCCCTCCTTCTATTCACAGGAAGCAAGCAGCTGTCAACAAAAGCCATGAGGAATATCACAGTAATTTTTCAGTGGGTCTCCTCCCAAGGTAAACAGCATTCTTTTAAAAGTATTTATGTTACAATAATGGACAGTGTCAGCCAAACTGTCCAGCAAACCAATCTTACAAGGACAAGAATCCCACAGCCATGTCAGTTCCTGAAGAGGACCACAGCATGGTACAGATGACCAAGTGTTGCTTACAGCAGCCAAGTCCCCTGGGCCAAAGGTCACCATATCATCAGATTACTCTGCATGCAGACACAACACACCAGCACAGCTCCCTCTCAGGTTCTGCTAATGATTAAGTACAAAACACTCAGTTTCCTCTTCCAGGAGCATTGTTTTTTGCCTAGTCTTACATAAACCAACTTAATTTCATTTCTTGCAGCCTGGCAGTATAAGCACATGACTACAAATATGGTTCAATTTTAAAGCCAAATTACACTAAATTAAATAATTCAATTTTTTTTTCTTTTATCATAAAATGCACTTTTGCAAATGTGTAAGTTTTAATTATGCAGTATTTTAGTGGTCAAATAAAGCCCTTCAGCATCCTTCAGCAAGTCACAGGAACATCAGCAGTTAACCTTTATGAACTGAAAGGCTATTTAGACCTTTGGCTGCTATAATAAATCAAACAGCAGGAAAGAAAGTTTTATTTCACAGACAAATTTTATTATTGAAGGCTATTATGAAAAATGTACTGCCTACGAAGCACAGATGGGCATAAAAAGCCCAAAGAGCTGCATCCAATTAATCCACTCTTCCCTCCAAGGCAGGCTGCACTGGATGGCCCCCAGGCCTGGGCAGCCCTTCTCTTTGTAAAGGAGGTGAAGGCAGGGCAGAGGTAGAGACAAACCCAACAGACAGGTCAAGAAGTGTCAGAAAGGGGCACAGGAGAACAGACTGGACATGCTGAGCAAAGTGGAAGCCAGCAGTAAAGCAGAGGAAGATGACAACAACCTAAAGTAATTCTTATATAGGGGGTGGGTTGCTTAAGGAGTACCAGTCCCTCCTTTCCCTTCTCCCTGTCACTTCTGTATTGATAAAGCTCTCCTGACAGCACAGTATTAGTACATTTAACACTGCTAGGAGAGCACACTGACTTATTTTTCAAGTATGCTTTAGCCTTGGAATAGCTCTCTGGCATGAAATAAAGAAGGGTCCCATGCTTTTTAACTCCCTAGTGACACTGCATCTTTGTTGACCACACTACCACAAATCTCTCTGATCTCCAGGATGAGTACCCAGGCACTATGTGATTAGCCTCCCAGGTCATGTCAGGACTCTCACAAAGACCTCTGAAACCAGAGACCTAAGTTCATATATATTTGATAAGTAAAGTTCATGTTTTTACACTAAAATATTTTGTATTTATGTGGCATTTATCACACAAACATTTAGAAGGCTTTACAAACAGTTATCAGTTTCCTCACAGGAAATCAAGCATTAGCACTTCCATTTTACAGACAGAAATACAAAGAAAAACAAACAATGTAGCAGTCTGCTGAAAAATTACACTGCAATGAAGCTACTTTTGTTTCATTTTATCAACTCTCCCATGCGAAGCAGTTGCAAACCTCAAGTCTTTGTAGGTAGTACTCCTATGAAAAAGTGAGATGGAAGAAACAGTTCTCTGTCCCTGAAAGACTAATGCTTCCTCAGACATCTCAGGTGCAGCAAGCTCATTAGCATTTAAACACATCTGTAAATACCAACACGTTTAGGCAAAGTATATGAGAACCATAATCTTTTAAAAAGAGAACATCCTTACCTGCTATTCCTATGAAGACTGTCAGACCAAAACAAATAAAGAATACTACAAAGACGAGAACAAAATGCCTTTTGGACAGTGTATACAATCGCATTGGGGCCAGCCTACAGGAAGCAAAAGAAAACACAGAATTAGTGTCAGTCACATTTCTAAAGGGGCAGAAAATAAACCCCATTCATTCTCCAACAAAGAAAATCAAACCAAACTCTGAGGTAACACGTAACACTACGAAAAAACATATTAATGCTGCTTCATTGAGCAAAGATAACAGGAATTAATAAACATATGTATGTGTACACACATCTGTGCTGCAAAATGTATGAATTTTGCTCTTTTTTTTTATGCTAGGGTTTTCTAGTGTCCTAAAACTTGAGCAATAGAAAACATTTCTTAAAGGGAGAAAAGGTTGGGTTTGGTCTTTACAGTCTTTTGTATATTAATAACTTAAACATCCAGGACCCTATCTCTCCTGCAATGAGAGCTTATGCTAAAGGTACAGACATCATTAACAACTCAGTTACCTGCACAGGATCTAGATGAGTTGTCTATACCCTACAAATATACCTCAGCCCTGCAGGATCATCCCTAACAAGGAGTAGGGCAGAACACCAGACCTGCTAGATGTGCGTGCTCAGGCTTTGAATTCTTGTCTGAGCTCCACCAAAGCTTGGGGAATAAAAACCTGAACTCAAGTTTACTATTGGACACCTAAATACAAATATACATACAAGCAATGACATCTCTCTCACACTACATGTTGGTGGCTATCATTAAAGACAAAATGGGGGGCAGGGGTGTGGGTGTGCACTGAAAATACCAATTGCATTCCCTGGAAAACAGGTAACTTCCAGTTCTGTTAGCCTAAGGGAAATATGATCAAATAACTAATCCTACCTAAGGATAGGATTATTATTATCTGTCCACCTAATAAGGTGGACAAATCCATCATGTATCAAAATACAGTCAACATTTCCTCTTGAGTTACGCCAGAACTGAGCTACCCCACAAGTGACTTTCTACTGCTGTTCCAGTAGGTATGATCATAGGAATCTGTACAGTTTATATGGGAAAGCTGTAGGATTGAGGGCTGATGGGGTGGTCACAGTGTTTTTTCAATAAATTTGTATGAGCACCATCATGGAAAGAAATGAAACCCTAAGACTGTAATGACAGTGCTCCTTTTTAGCTTGGAATAAAGCTTTCTTCTTTTCACCAGCTGAATGGTGCCCGTATTCATTCACCACATTAACAAAGAATTGCAGAAAAGGTGGTGAAATCCTTCCCATAAGCCCAGCCTGAACTTTGGGACCAGGTACCATGTGCTGCATGCAAACAATTCACTTTAAACCAGTATAAGGATTTAATAGTAACAACCTCTATTTTCTCTGAGAATCACTGCATTTTCCTCAAATGAAGTGCCATCAAAAACACTTTGCATTATTTCTTTACTTCAAAGTTTAAGAGATCCAAATCTTAATATATTAACACACGAAGGAGGTGGGGAAGGGAGGAAAACCCTGCAGAAGTAACGAGATCTGCAAACAAGTAGCTGCAAACGTTATGAGTCTGCACAAACTGGGTGTGCAGGACTCCAGGCACAGCACCTGCAAAATACTTGCCACACACCTTTACACACAGCAGAAACTCTGCATCAGCCTAGAGGTCAGAGCAGCTGATTGTACAGCAAAAAAAGGCAAACCACACATGAATTGAACAAGGAATTACCTTATAAGCAGTATCAGATCACCACACAGAAGCCTCACAGACAAACATGATTTTAAGTTAACTTTTAAAAACACCAATTAATAGAGGCATTTCAAACCAGAACTTGTCTGCACAACTTCTGCAGAGATGTAACTGCAGCATTTTTCTTATATCAATGTCTTAAAACCTCAACCTTCACGCACTTAACGTGTTAAAGATATTAAAAATCTGTACTACTACTAAAATAACTAAGGTGCATTTTCCCATCAGCTCCAGGGCTCTTTCAGTTCCACAAATGACCTGGTATTCCCAGTCTACCTAAGTACACCAAGTATGGGACATTATCTTGAGATACCAAAGTATTTATCTCAATAAGAAAATCCTTGGCATATATAAACAGTACATAAAATGTGGACGTGCCTAAATTAACTATAAGGGTTCAAGTGGATACCACTGCTTCATGGCAGAGCACATACTGAGGATCTCTCAACACAGGCAAGTCCATGGGTTGAGCACAGCTGACAACTGGAAGAGTATCATGTTTGTAGTAAAGCATAACATATACTTGTGCTGTTCTGAACAGCTCACATCTGGGCATCCACTTAACAGCTACAGGCTGATGCAGGATACTTCTGACTTGCTGTGCATGTTCTTGGTTCTTTTGATAAGTTTCCTAATTTCAAAGTTTTTGCAGACATCTCAAAATGCATGATGTGAACGTGAAAATCAGCTCCCTCTCCACACTCCTTAAAGGAAAGCCACCAGTTCCTCACCCAGCCAAGAGTGTTACAACCACTGACTATCAGCACCTTCGTTCACTCATAAGCCAGAGAAGATGTGCTTGTGAGCTTTTGAAGAAACACATTCCAGACACTGGCTCATTCCTTATTCCAGCTGCTCCCTAGATGGTGCAACACCTAGTAGTCAGAATGGGTAGGAATAGACCTACCTACCAACAGGGATGCTATTCCCAGCCAAGAGTGGACACTCAGAGAGGAGGGACACACCCCATGTCTTCCTCTCACTCACACCTGTACTCCTCAAGCCTCATTTAAGCCACTGACTGAATGTGCTGCTTTAGAGTTCAGCAAGGCAATGTGGACCCTTTTATTAACAGCAAACGTAAGAACTCAGCCAAATCTTAATGCCTTTCTCATGAGGGCAAACAACAATGTACAGCATTCCTATCAGGTGATGCATGCTTCACTGCCCCTCGCCACAGTTGCAGAACTTCCTTGTGTAGATTTAAGTGTCTCATTGCATTTCTCACCAGCTAACATACAAAGCAGGTAAAATCACCTTACCATAAGTTCATTGTTTAACACCTGCCTTTTGGAATGAGATTATATAAAGTTTATGAATACATGTAAGTGGAAGTTGCTGATGCCCCATTGACAGCCTCTATCTTACGTTTGAAAGGCCCAATAAAGAATGAAATGCTGGAAACACATTTATGGGAAAATCAGAAAAGATTCCTCACTCTGGATGCACCTGTTCAAACTAGTAAAGAGCTGTGCTTTGCTTTACCAAGCAAAAGTGGAGATGCTTTAATGAGCCCAACCACAGCAGTTGAAAACTCCAGACTAGCCATTCAACTGTCTGCAGGTCTTCCAAGCAGCTTTTACCACCTGCATTCAGCTTTATCCTAACTCAGATATCCTAACTTATGTCTGAAACTGACTGCAAAGGAGGAGAAAGCTCTGAGATACAGAGAAATAATATACTTAGACATCTCAAACAGCAGTCAGTAAAACTAAACTGCTTTAGTGTAGCCTGTGACAGAATTAACTTTGGAAACACTCACTCGTAACAACTGTGATCTTTCAGTAGCCATTCATACATGAGATGTAAAGGGGGGTTACATCTTGCTTTTGGAGTTAAGTTTTGTCTCAAAAGGTTCAGCAAAATGTTTCTCAGGATGTTCCTCATCTTCAAACCACTCCTCATAACTGCACAATAAAGTCTTTAATGAAGAGCATCATGAAAAACAGAGCCTGCTATATAATAGTTTGCACTTAAGACTGACTTTAAAGAAGGGAAAGCTGTGGCAAAACTGAGATTAAGCAGTAGGCAGGCACAGAGATAATATTAAAATCGGAAATAACTCGCTTTTATGCACAGCAGCTTTTCTGAAATCCTAGCCTCAACATCTCTGCCTCCAACTGCTCTTCTCTATTTTAGGCTCACTCCCAAATAGAACCATCAAACCCACTTGGATTTGAATAATTATATATGCTACCTACGTTCACAGTACGGGGGCTATCCATACACCCTGCGTTTGCTCATGGTTTAAAGACATTGCTTGCTTTGGTGTCCCTCAGAAGACCTTGAATTTCTTCTTTGCAAATGTATTCCACAAGGT
The DNA here is from genome assembly GCA_032173965.1 of Sitta carolinensis. Classification (NCBI taxonomy): domain Eukaryota; kingdom Metazoa; phylum Chordata; class Aves; order Passeriformes; family Sittidae; genus Sitta; species Sitta carolinensis. The sequence goes on along the minus strand of JAVUNC010000004.1, from coordinate 60,873,055 downwards.
TAATAGCTAATGAAGCAGCACATGGCTACATAAAAAGAGGCATAAAATTAACATTGTCAGTACTATACAGAACTGCTACCTGACAACTGACAGATAAACATGGCTATGCTTTACCTGTGTATGTCTGCACGGGATGGGCTTGGCTTTTTTAGTTTTTTAGTTGTTTGTTGTATTCATTTAAGCCTGAATAATTAATCACGGCTATGGCTCTGTCCATGCCAAGAAACATCCGGGAAAACAAGTTTTTCTTTTTCCTTTAACAAACAATCTGAGAGTGGAGATACCGGGGGTGGGGGAAGGTTTTATTCGTCATATAAAAGGCAAACTCACAGCATTCCTCTAAAGAAAAGGGCAGTCACCCTCGGGGTTCTGAGTGGCGAGCCACAACCTCAGAAACATTCATTTAACCCTCGGCGAGCTGATTTCCTTGATGAGGCCGGCGTGTATAAACTGAATTAGATTGAGACCGCCCAGAGAGAGTGCGGAGCCTCTCCCTGCCCGGAGACACTCCAGACCCGCCCGGACACAATCCCGGGCCACGCGCTCTCGGACCGACCCTGCCTGAGCGCTGGCACCAGCCGGCCAGCGGCTGCGGTCCCATTCTGCGGTTGTACGAATGACAGCCCCGGGCTCGTCCCTCGCAGGAAGGGCTCCGTTCTCCCGGTCGGCCGGGCGCCCCTCAGGCCCGCCCGCCGCCCCCCGCCCTCACTCACGGCTCCATGGCGGCGCCGCGCGCGCGCCGCCGCCACCTCCTCCGCGCGCCGCCGTGGCACAGCCGGCGCCGCGCGCCGCCTTCCGCGTGCGTCACCGCGCACACGTCACGGGCTCGGCCGCGGGGCAGCCGAGGGGCGGCGCAGGGAGCTACGGCGAGCGCCGGGGGACACGCGGCCGCGCTCCGCGGGGGCGGCCGGGGCCCGTGGCGGAGCGCCGTCGGTACGGGGTTAGCTCAGCAGCACACGGCCGGTGCTGGCCTGCCCAGCGCTGCGGGTTCGACATCACAGTAACGCAGGAGCAGGGAACCGGTTAGGTTGGAAAAGGGCCCCAGGATCATCGAGTCCAGCCTATGACCTCACACCACCGTTGGGCTACAGCATGGCTCGGAGTGCCGTGTCAGTCTTTCCTCAAACGCCTTTAAAAATGGGGACTTTACCGCCTCCCTGGACAGCCCGTTCCGACGTCCGGGCACCCTTTCTGTGAAAGAAATTCCTCCTAATGTCCAACCTGAACCTCCTCTGGTGCAGCTTGAAGCCATTTCCTCTTGTCCTGTCACTGATTCCCACCTGGCTAAACCTTTCAGGTGGTCGTAGAGAGCGATGAGGTCTCCCCTGAGCCTCCTCCAGGCTAAACACTCCCAGCTCCCTCAGCCGCTCCTCATCATCCCTGTGCTCCAACCCTTCACCAGCTCTGCTGCCCTTCTCTGCACCTGCCCCAGCCCCTCAGTGTCCTCCTGTAGTGAGGGTCCCAGCACTGGACACAGCACTGGAGGGGCAGCCTCAGCAGTGCCCAGCACAGGGGGACAATCCCTGCCCTGCTCCTGCTGGCCACACCATTGCTGATCCAGGCCAGGATGCCATTGGCCTCCTCGGCCCCCTGGCACAGCTGGCTCCTGTCCATGCATTGTGTTGCTTTCAGCTCACTTCAGGCTTCTCTAACAAGTTCTCCTTGGCCAGAAAATGATGGAATGGTGCTAACAGCATCTGTGACCATTCCCAGTGTTCTGGGAAGCCCAGTTGTAGTGTTAAGACTGTCTGCAGTTACACTTCCTTTCATGTGCTCACAACTGAGCTGTTCCAAGGACTGCTCCAATCCCTCCGGCACTCAGGTGTCTCACTAACATGAATTTACTATTCTCAAACCAAAAATACGTTCTTCTCATTGAGTAGGTAGAAAATTTGAAGCACAGAGAGACTGAGCCTTGCCAAAAGTCACCAATGTGGGTGGCAGAGCTTGAAATCCAGCTCACTGCAGTTAGCCATGGGACCACATTTCTCTTTGCCATCTACTAACCTTCAAAGGGTTGTGAATACACTGTAAACAGGTACATTGCATGCTATTTTTTGTGGAAATTTTGGCACTGAGTTTACAAACTAAACATTTGGAGGGAAGACACTGTGAAACTCCTCTCTCCACAGAGTCAATCAGTCTCACTCTGCTTCTTCCAAGAAGGTGCCACTCAGTGCCTTGTCTGACCTGCTCTGCGATGAAAGAGTGCAAGAAGCTGCTGTCTGCCTCATCTGTTGTAGGAGCTGGACAGTGTGTGACGAATGAGGCTTGCAAGAGAAGGCAGACTGAGCTATGAATAAGAGGCTGAATGCTCACTCAGCTGGGATTCTACTTACACTGACTTTAGCACTAAAGCTGTACTTTCATGGCCAGTTTACACTTTCATGGCTTACACCTACAGCTTCAGTGACAACAGGTGAAATCCTGCCTCTCTCTAGCTGGAGCTCTTTGAATTTTGCCAGCACTTGAGTTAGTGCAGTAGGCTGGTGAATTGAATAATGGAAATCATCTGAGTTAAAGATCACCTAGGAATCAGTTGCTCAGACACTGTGCAGATAAAGGATTAATTGTGGGCAGATGAGGAAGAGAGCAGAAATGTGTGACCAGGGAAATAAGAGCTGGGGTGGCTTCTTCCAGCCACAGAGCCAGCTTATGGCAGCTAAAAGCAATCATGAAGCTACAGTGTCAGTCTCATCCTCCTCTCTCTGTTTCAAGCCTTCTGGCCCTAGATGTTCACTTCCCATTGGGGTCATTCTTCCAATTACCAGGACCCTGAAACAACAAGAGAAGGGTACCAGCTGTGGCTCAAAGCAGCCACTGAGAATCCTGCCTGGGTCAAGGCTGAAGGCAGCATGAACCTTCCAGGAATTTGACTGCAGATATCCAACAAGGTCTTGTTGATCCCCTGGCTTCTCACAGACTTGCACTTTGAGCCCTGGTAGATTTTCTTGTGTGAAGAAATATACAATTTATCACAACAGCCTTCTCTGGCAACTTCAGGTTTCTTCTGTGGAGCACACAGATACTAGTTCTCTAAGGAAAAATGAACAGCTTTTCTTTATTGCTGAGTCAAATTACGTGGTATTCTCTGGTCTTTTTGCCAAAGGAGCAGAACCACTGTCAATGAAATTTTCCCTCATGGTTTGAAGATTGTCTGTGTAACATCAAGAATTAATTAAAGCTGCAAGTTAAAAAAATACTTTTTGTGATGTCCTATATATAGTATTTTCTTTTTGATGTACAAAATGTCATATTATGATAGGAGTTTAAAATTTATCCCGTGTTTAAAGCAGGGCAGATTGTAGGTCATTCGTCTCAGTCTCTGGGTATTATTACTAAATTCAGCATCTATACTGTGCTTCCTTGTATAAGCTGATTGGCCAGTGGGACATGTTCATTAACCTCGAAATTGATTTTTCAGGAATGCCATGTTGCAGTTATGCAACTCTGATGTCAGATTACAATTCGGCCACCCACCCTCCTGCTCTCTCCTGTCTATCAGATAGGCACTTCAATCCCTGTCAAAATGTTTTCAGCAAGCTGAACTCTTCAACATCAGCTAGGTGACAGAGTTATGAAATTCCTCCTGAAAAATATCCGTCAGCTGATTGGGAAGCCTGGTGTCTTCTGGTAAGCTTTGGTATCTCACTGCTAGCATGTCAGAGATAAAAATGTGGTTTAGTAACATTGGTTCTAAACTCTCTTCATACCAGTAGTCTACTCAAAATGCCTTAAAGAAGCAGGGGAGTTGTCCTCTGCCAGCCCTCTGCCAGCTCTCCCTGCCCTGCCACCCCAGCCAGGAGTCATGCTAAAGGAGAAAGGAACATATTGGAGTGCAGGGGAGACACCAGGCAATTGAACAAACTGTTCATTCAAGGGGGTTGTTTGGAGCAATTTTTCAGAGGTACAAATCAGAGCAGTCCAGAAGCTGTTGCAATAAATCTGATGTGCTTTATGGCAGTCCACACGACCCATGGGAGAGGGTAACGTTTTTTCTCCTCTGCCTTCTCTGAGCTTATCTACTGCACCAAGCACCACATGGTGTACCACAGACTGATCTTCAGTGCACTGAGTCCAGCCCAGCCCTGTGTCTGGCTTGCCAATGAGCTTATTGAATATCACACCTCCTAGCCTGTAAATACACAGTCTCTTTGACAAGCACGCCATGCAGTGCCATGTCTGCCTAAGGGAACCCCTAACCTAGACAGATGGGGCTCATCAGCGTGCTGAGCCATGGCTAGCCCTGATCTCTTGGTCTCTCTCTGATGACTGAGTGAAGCAGCTCTTGCTCAGGGGGAAATACACCAGGAGGAACAAGGAACAGACTGTTCTGGGCTATTGTCACTAGCATGGACACCCCTCAATCTATATGGTGTGAATGAGTGCCCTGGGACTCTGCAGAGTGAAGATGACATAAGCTGGGATGGCCAAGGAGCCTGCCAGTCTCAGTTGTGCCCCGTGTCCAGAGAGCAGGCTGCTCACAGAAAGCTACTGGACCATATGTTCAAGAGCATTAAAGGAAAACATCACCAAAAGCCGTCACTAAGCTGGGATGGCCTCAGAGCTGAATCAGAAATTACTCAGCCATCCATGACATGAGTTACTTGGGATAGCAGCTCTGTCAGTCATCTCTGAGATGGGTCATCCCCTTGTATTGAGTTCCCTGCTACAAAAAATAAGCACATACAGCACAGCTTACAGCAAGCACTCCTGAGTCAAGGGTCACAAAGGGGACTGACTGCTTGGTGGTTTTCCATTTCTGTATCAGCTCTGCTCCAAAACTTTCCAGTTTTGTGTTTTCTGGTTGGCACTAAGAGAAGGCTGAAAGGGAAAACACATGCTTTTATATAGTTTTACCTTTTTTTTTTTTTTTTTTTTTTTTTTGGTCTAGTATAAGATCTTATTTGTTTTAGTAACCTGATTATTTTAAAGAAACTCCTTGATTTGAAGTAAAAACATCATTACATCATTTCCTTGGTCAAATTTCCAAAATCCTTTTGCTGTTAGAGCAGTAAGTCTCTACATTACATCCCAGAGTGTACTCATTTATAACCTGACCAAATGTCCTGAGTAAACCAAGGAGGGACAAGAGGATAAAGAATCTAATTCTCCTTCCCGTAAGTGAGAGTTGCCTGTAAGAAGAATGTGTGGTAGCATCAAGAAACCCTCCTCCACACCAGGTATCTGAAAAGCAAGGTGCCATTGCTACATCCATCCATAGTGCTGAAGGAAAACACTCGCCAGAACAGCAGGGATGCAGTGGCAGTAACAGAAACTGTATACCAGGTCACTTAGGTTAAGATCTTGGAAATGCAGAGACGTACTAGCATGACTTGTAAGTCAGGAAATATTATTTCCATGTTAAGAGTCCAGTATTACTCCATTTCATTCTAGATGACCAGCTGCTGATACCTCTTGGGGGTATTGTCACTGAAGAAAGGGCAATCTAGCAGTAACTCCACAAGCTCATTTGATGCAGCGAGGTAGTATCTTTCTTTTCAATGTAGACAGTCCCTCCATACACTCTTAAGGTCATAAAAATGAATTAATAACAATTTATTTTGAAGAGCTCAAGATTCTTCTGGAAATAAAGCTGAACAAATGCCTCTCCCAGGACCTCTTATTTGTTAATTCCACAAGTTACTGTCTCCCCTCTTTCTCCATTCTAGTGCCAGTATTCCTCATCGCACTGCCAGATGCACACAGGTACATTTCTATCACCCCTTATCACCTCCCATGGCTTCTCACACCATGCTCAAGTGCAAGGAACTGCTGTCCTGCTAGGAAAGACCGTGCTTTTATTAGACTCTGCTAAGCTGTCAGGCAGTGTTTCCAAGCTCTGTGCCACTGTAGTCTTTGATTTTGAGACAAATTCAATCTAATGGACCACCTGGCCCTTCACTGGGAAAAAACACATTCTGAAGTCAAATGACTTAAGCAGAACAAATGACCCCAGCACGACAGCTGGGGCACTGTGCCAAAGCAGGCTGCTCAGATGCACACGAAAATAGAGCTGGAGAAGACCTTACAAGGTACCTCATCTTTCCTTCTCTCTTAGGACAGCATCTGCCAGATCTAAGACTTTCCTGGCATGTGTTTGTCAAAAGTTTTTAAAAACCTCCAGTGACGGAGATGCTAGAGTCTCTCTGGATAATCCTTGTAGTGTTTTGCCATCCTTCCCATTCAGATTTTTTTTTTTTTTTTTTTTTTATGTCTAACAGGAACTTTTATTGCTTCTGTTAATATTACTCTGTAATGTTCTGTCCAAGATGAACATGAGGTTTCTCTTAACGGAAATTCCTATTCCTCCATCTTCGATGTTTGTTCTTTTGGGGGAGTAATCTCAAATTTTTCTCAAAGCTATGTTTTGATTATCTGTGTCTTATCCTCTCTTCCACTGAGAGGCTGTTGAATTATGGTGTTCAGAATTGGACATAGCTTGCACTAAGGTTTGAAATGTTGACTAAAGTAGGTGGCGAAACTCTCACTTCTTATGCTTCTGCTGTACATTTATCTTCTTCATGTGTATAAGACAATGTCGTTGTTTATAGAGGTTATTTTATAAAATATTACAAATCCTATATGCTTTTTAGACAAAAAGGTCATATAACTATTCCCCAACTTGTATTTGTGTGGCTGAACCGCACCCATTCTCTGCGTAGCTCCTGGCACCTGTTTCTCCTGATGTTCATTCTACTTTTTCAGAACCTTCCTCCAATTCAAAAATTCTCTTCATTTATAACTCAGGCATCCAACACCCTTGGAACCCTTCGTAGCCTCGTGTAATCTCAAACCATCCATATTCTCCAGCCATCACTGGTCAGTCACGGAAACAGCAGACAGGGCAAGGCTCAGAAGAAATGTGGGTGTAGCCCACGCAGTGTATCTGTCCCTTCTGACCTCAACCTTTGCCATCCACTCTCATTTTTCCTAATCTATTCTTATCCTATTCCAGGATTGCTTCGCGGCTGCCTCCAGCCCACATCCCCCTCGCTTGCTAGGAGAGCGGACAAGGCGCGGCGCCGCGGGGCGCAGGTGGGAATGGCCCGTGTCGCGGCATTAACAGGTGCGCGCCGGCGGAGAGGCGTGGGGCTGGCAGAGCGGGAGGCGCTGCCGGAGCGCACCCCCGGGCAGGGCTGCGGGACCCTGCAGCAGCCCCCGCCGGGGCTCGGTGTGTGATGCCCGGCACCCAGCCCCCCGCTCGGCCCCCCGATCGCGGCAGTACCGGTAGTAGCGATCATCCTTGTAGGGCGTGAGGTCCTCCTGGATCTCCCGGTACGTCTCCCGCACCCGCCGGCAGAAGCGCTTGACCTCGCCGCACAGCGGGCTGCCGAAGGCGGCGAAATCGGCCTCCATGCCGCCCACGCCGCCGCCTCAGGCCCCGCGCTCCGCCATGGAGCCCCGCCGGAGCCCGCCCGGCGCTGCGCGGCCGCGGGGCGGGGGCGGCGCAGGAGCCGCAGCGGCGGCGGATGCGGGGGGGAGCGGATGCAGGAGCGGGGGATGCAGGGAAGGGGGATGAGAGGGGCCGAATGCAGGGGACGCAGGAATGAGGGATGCAGGAATGAGGGATGCAGGGGCGGAGGATGCGGGGCGGGCCCTCCGCGCACGGCCCGCGCCCTCGGGGGCGGAGGGAGCCGCTTCAGCACCACGGAGAGGGGCGGCCGGTGCCGGGGAGCAAGCGGCGAGCTCGCATTACCTCCGCTAAAAACATCTTTTTTTTTTTTTTTTTTTTTTTTTTTTTTTTTTTTTTTTAATAAAAATGTTTTGTTCTCAAAAGCATACCAGCTCTATGTAAAGCAAATGCCCTGATTTTTATTGTTTCTTTTCCCCAGCGTAGCAGGTATGTAAAACAAACCCTCTGCTAAATCCACTCTTCATGGTTATGACATTGTAAATGGTCCAAAACTAAAAACGATGCTGTTTACATTGTCTAAATCTAGAAACTCTGAACTAAACCCTAGTCAGTTTACAGAGCGCCATTCATATTAAACTTTCCTTCATAAACAAAATCACATTTAAACTCGTTTAAATTATTCATTCAACTGAAGCCTTGATTTACACTAACTAATGGCAGTGATGATAACAATATTAAAAGCAAAAATCCTGTTACTCTTGATATGCAATCATTGTCTCCAGAAGGTATCAACATAAAAGTCTTCTGTGCTGCTCCTCTCATGTAAATATCTTCCCTGCTGACATTCAGGAAGCTGGTCTGGGTTATTTCCCAGCCTTGCCCTTAGTCTGGAACATGCATTTTTACTTAAGTTGATCTCTCATAAAAGTGTGCTGGCACCTGGTGGTGCAGTGGGAGAGGGACAGACAATTTGTCTTCTCCAGCAGGTGGGAGAGAAAGGGAGAGGAAAGTTCATCTCTGACCAGTAATTTCTTTTTCCTACTTATGAATATTTCGAAGTTTGGGAAGACATAGCAACAGGATAAAATCCACGTGCACATTTAAGCTGGAGACAAAGGGGGGTTTTGTTGGTTTGATGGCTGGTTTGTTCATTTTTTGAGGGCCTGGAGCAGCACCATTCCAGAGACATGATGTTCTTCTTTGTACTGAACATTATCCAGGCTGGCTTCCAATGGTGTTTGTCTCCCTACACCTCAAATGCCATGGGAGGGTTCCACACCTTCTATGGAAGGCTGGCAGGTTACTCACAGAGAAGGTGTTAGCATTGGCCACATATTAACCTACCAACTTCTGCTACCAAAAACCCCAGACTGTTTCAGCCAACAAATACCAGATATTACAGGATTAAAATTAGGCTTGTGAATAGCAAAACTTGTGGGAAGACACAAGCAACTGTATATTCCCATTGTGGCCCACAGTAAGCATTCAGAAAAGTCTGAGGATGCATTCTGAGTCTCCAAACCACTTAAATACATTGAAAAAACAAGCAGTACTCATGGCTGTATGCAATTTATAGGTAACATTTTAAAAGTAAAACAAAAAAATTGCATCCAAAGGTTTTCATCAAAGAAATTTCAGGTTTCCTTATTTTAGTTAATGAGAAAAGCATTAAAACATATTTTTAATATTGAACAGATGCTTCTATTAAAACTGCCCATCTATTTTCTTAGTGAAGATCTGATATCTGATGAATGGAACATTTCAGTTTGCTGCTCACTTACCCCAGCCCTGCAGACTTAACAGATCATGTTTTTCCTCTCCAGCGCAGTCACAGCACAGAATGGGCTGGCACAGAAATGTGTTTGGTTCTGCAGGAAGCACGACTTAAGGAAAAGCAAAGGGAGGCCAAGGTTTCATAGACAGCTTTGCAAATAAGGTGCAAGAGTAACCCACAGTAACCTGCACTGGGGCATGAGTTACCCCACTCATTTCAGGGAACCCCAGCTCATCTGTCCAAGCACAGCACCTTCTGGGTCAGCCTGATTTTGCTGATTTTCACAGCACATGATAAAAGAGAGGCAGCATCAAACCACATCTAAGAACAAACCAGTCTAAAGTGCTACTGAGAATCTTAAAAATCTCAGTAAGAATTTAAGCATCTGGAACTCGATTCATCCCAAGTGCTTCTGGACTTCATGGGGGAGAAAAAAGCCCCAAGAGTCTAAGACTAAGATGTGATCAAGCTCAACATCTGCACTACATTGTGTTACATAACCTGAATAGAGTTTATTTTTGAGGGTGGAGCTTATCGGAAGTCCCCCTTCTCATTTTTCTTCCTGGTTCTCCCTGTGTGTATAGTGAGCCTTTTGCAGCATCAGCCACATGTATTATATTGAGGTTGTGGTTAAATACAAAGCTTAGCAATCCATGTAAAAGCACCAGGATTATTACTCTGGACTCTTTCAGAAGCAATAGCAGCTGGTGCTGAGAAGTTAAGGGAATAAATGCTGCCAACTCAAGTCCCCTTCTTTCCTCCTTTTTTTTTATTCCAGTAAAGGAAAGAACCAACCCCTCAAACAAACATAAGTTCACCTGCTTAACAAACACTTTCTCCCTCAAAACTGTTTTGAGACAGAGAAAGGCGGCAGTGGCAGCTGCTGGCTGAAAGGAGCAACTGCCTTTTTCCTTCTAAGTGGAATTAAAGGTGGGTACATCAGATAACCCAGAAACAAGCACACATCTGCACTGACTGCCAAGATGAGAGAACCTGTGCTGCTGTTACACAGCTTCATTTATGCCCCTGAGTCTTAGCACATATGGGAGTTGTCACTGAGTATCCCCAAACTGCAGAGTAGAAACTGTGCTAAGCCCCACAGAAACCTTGTTGAGTTTGGTCCGCCTGCCCTGTTACTCACTGCTGCCTTAACTCTGTAAGAGGATAACCCTTGCCTCAGGCCATCATAGCTTGGCTGCCTTCTCCTGCCGGAAAACTGCTTTGTCACAGCTCACCAGTGAAGTGACTCAACTGCTGTCACGCAGCCCTTGCTGTGCACGCAGAGTTTCGCAGCAGCGCGCTGGGGACAGAAAGGTGACGGTGCTCGGCAGGAGGGCTGTGTTCACTGTGATGCAAAGCTTCTCATGTATTTGAAGAGGTGCCACAGAGGCACAGCTGGGACAGCCCGTGACAGATCACCCATGACAAATCATCTCTGAGCTGACAGCGGCTTTGGAGCCACAGCTGCTCTTGTCATCGCTGGGAGGAATAAAGCTCTACACAGTCAGCTGCAGCTGGCAGTCCTGACCCTCACAGCAGCAGCGAGAAAGACTCAACGCTCTCTCCCTGTATCTTCGGAGATAAATCTTCTCTGCATCCTGCTTTGAAGAGATGTGAGCACAAGAAAATAAAATAAGATTTAAAATCTCTTTTGATCAAAATTGAAGAATCTCTTGTGAGGTGACTTCAAGGAAGACAAAGAAGGACGCTGATCACACCTGTTCATGCTCTGTGTCTCTCTTAGTATGGCTGGGTTGCTTTTCTCTCGACTGTCCATGTTGAGAGCAATGGGAAGATTGAAATGGGAGCATAATTAGATTGCTTGTCCTAGATATAAATTAACATTTTTATATCGTGTTTCACTGTGATTATTTGCTTTCAAATGTCGACTACACTTGGAATAATAATTACCAGTGGCATTTATTAACTTAAATATCCCACTGGTATTGAAAGGAATATTGAGTGAAATAAAAACTCAACAACCTGTGATATTTAGATAACAACTAGTGAAGACTTTAGACCAACTGCATATTTTTAACTGCAGCTACTTGTATTTTAGTTACCTTAGTCCATTAAATAGATGACCATGTTTCCTCTTCAGTTCTCACACAGCATATTGCTGCAGGCATATTTCAGAGAAAATTTTAAACACAATGTGCAAACTACATAGATGTATTTTTCTAAAACGTTTCATAATGTTTGGGAAAATACATGTAATGACATATCCTGCAATTTTACTATTTTTTTCTATTTTAGGCAGAACACCTTTGTTTTGATTTTGAGATGCCTATTACTATTCCTTTGAAATTCATGTCTCTTGTGAGAGACAGTCTTATCTCTCAAGAATAATTAGGATTGACTAATAATCATGCAAATGTTATAATCTCAGACTAAAAATGTGTGGTGGGTTGACCCTGGACGAGCAGTAAAACTCCCACCCAATTGCTTGCTCACTCCTACTCCCTTCCCTGGAACCAGCTGGATAGGGGAGAAAATAAAAAAGACCAGAGTAAATAAGCTCATGAGTGGAGATAAAGACAGGGAGATCAATTCCCAGTTACTGGGAATTCAATCTAGATGGGAGAAAACTAGACTTTAGTCAGGGAAATTAACTACATTTATTGTTGATTGAGATAAACGTTTGGGCTCTGATTTGGATAACAACAAACAACAGGCCGTTTGGGAAGGGGAGGGGAGGGGAGGGGAGGGAAGGGGAGGGGAGGGCCTGCCCCACAACGGAGCAAGCACCTCCTCCTTCTCCTCTCAGCCTTGGTGTTCCTCTGCTGCTTCTCACTCTTTTTGTCCCCTCCTCCTGCCTGTGCCCTAACTTAAATATGTTTCCACAGAGGTGCCACCAGCTGTGCCCGTGCTGTCTGCAGCTGTCTGAAACCATCCTGCAGGGCAGCGCTGGCCCCTTCGCGCAGAACCCAGCCCTGCAGCTCCCCCTGCCAGCACCTGCTACCTGCTCCACCTACAGTAGGTCACTATTCACATAGGAGGCTACATGGTATTTTTCCACTGTTCATCATTCTTCCATTTCTGTTGTCTGCCACTCTCAAGGGAAGCAATTAAAACTAATGTGGAAATAGCAAAATGTTACAGATATTTCAGAAAACTGCTAGATCTAACCAGAAACATGCAGCATCACCAGGGGAGCACTCATTCTGTGCTTGGGAGTCTCCTTTCTCCAGCCAGTCATTTCTGCTCTGAACTACGAAGATGAATACCCAGTTATAAATAGCATATGACTTTTTTTTACAAAGTAATAGAAAAAGTTTGAAAACACAGGGTTTTCAGTGTGTGTTTGCAGCCCACTGGAATGAATTAGCTTTTTCTTGTGCAAACCAACAAATGGGTCTCCTGTTCAGCCATTAAGTCTACAGCTAATTTGCAGGATTTGGGCATATTTCTAAGATCCCAGGTCTGGGAACATGCATGGCTAGCTCGTGAGACCACAAGGGACAGGGACTAGCATTCTCAGGCCCTCACTTCTCCTCCCCTTGTAGGAAAGAAAGAAAACTGGGTGTGCAGACAGTGAAAGAGCAGGAGTGTCCTCCAGACAGGTCATCATCTGGCTGATGGGAGAACCAAGAGCTTGCCTATTCCTCTGGAGACAATTCGCCTTTGGTCACTGCATGTTTCACACGTTTACCTCTGTATCCATCCAAATTCATCTAACTGATGCAGCCTTGTTTGGAACACTTCACAGAATGGAGAACTGCAACTTCTTTGAGCTTGTTCCAATGTTAATCGTTTTCATCATTAAGTGTGTCTTGCTTCTTTTTGTACTTGGCTTCAGCCCCCAGACATTACTGCTTGTTGTGCCTTTTCCTGCTAAATTAAAGTGCCTTTTGATACCAGTATTTTAATTCAGTTAAGATAGTGAGAATTATTTAATTACGTTTTTCTCTGAAATAAGCTAAGCAGACAAATCTCTTGCTGTGAGGCATTTTCTTCAGTTTTTGAACTTTATAGTTTTTCAACACTCTCCCTTCTTGTAAGACAGCTTAGAAGCCTGGCCAGCAATAGCAGTAGCAGTAGTATTTTATCAGGTGAAATCAATTCCCTCCTCCCACTGCCCTACTCACCAATCTGAGGATTGTACTAGCTCTTTTTGCAGGAAGATCTCAGGATTGCTAACATGATGCCTGATGCCTGCTTTAACCTGTGCCTCCAAATCAGTTCAGCAGCTCTCAGAGCTAAATTACTGATTTTGAAGACATGGCCACATTCCTTGCTCCTAAATGCATAGCTTTGCATTTGCCTGCACTAAAAATGCATTTTATCAGTAATGTTTCACTGCCTTGTCCTCAATGCTATTTGCCTTTCTGGCAGTTTTATGCTATGTACAGATTTGATCAACCACAGTGCTATATCTGCTTTTGAGCCCTCTTTACTGTCAGATCTAGTACTTGTCTCTGCAAAATCCCACCAGAAATACTCCACTCAGCAAGGATTCCACATCGCAGCTGCTTTGTAAGATCATATTCATTCACCATCCATTTAAAGCCCACCTCATTCACATGAGCTATTGCCAATTTCTATATTGAAACTCCAGGCACTGTTTTATCAAATGCCCTGTGAATGAAATTTTATCTACAAATTGATGTAATAACCTCAAATAATGGTGTCAAAGGACACAGTGGCATAAGAATTCTTTTTTTTCTCTCCAGAATAACATATCACTTTAAACTACTTTCTCATGGTTTACATCCTTATGTTTCAGCTTTCAACTGACTCCAGTATAATCCTTTTTATTATTTTGCCTGCATGGCTGGTCTACTTCCTACTGCCTAATTTCTTTTTCCAAATATTGTTAGCTAAGTATTTTGTCAGGCTCCTAGAATGTATCAGACTGTATAAAATACATTAGAACTGCCCACCAGTTGGCTGGAATTCTCTTCAGCCTGCTCTGCACCACTCTTGATGACAAACTAGTCCAGTCTCAACTTTTCAAAAAAGATGGAAACAGGATGAACAGACCCAGATCTGTTCTGGTTACTAGTGCAAGTCATTAGCTATACTGAGGAATGGGTTTGATAGGAGACTTAGTTTTGTGCTTGATTTACCCATGTATTTGAGCATAAGAGGAAGGAAGGTGTTAACTGTACTCAAGTCTAGCAATATGTTCTCCCACAGTAAGTAGTATGTGATACCATCTTGCATCACTCAGGGTGACAAAGTAGAGCTGGTAGACTCCCACATTTTTTCTCCAAAGTTAGCTCATGTACTTTGTACCTCATGTACTTTGGAAAGAGATGATTTTCTTTAGAGCTAAAACTGTAGAATTGGCTCCAGAACTTTGAATGTCTTGATACACTGCCTAATGCCTCTGTTATGTGAGAAAGGAATTTCTTTAGCAGTATTTAATTAGGGGGCTGTACATTATGTTTCAAGCTATAGTAGAATTCCATCCAGTTACTGCTGTCCACAAGAGAGAGCTGAGGAGTATTAAAATTACAATCTTTGGATCCCAGTTTATACCAAATCCACGTCCTGAGTACTCCTCATTGTACCTGTACCATGAGCAATCCAGCACAACAGTTTGCTTTCTCACAGCTCAGCACTGTTCTCAAGACTCAAAATTCTTTGATGATCCAAGCTGTCTCTTCTGGCTGCCTGTGGGTGTACTGTCTGGTCCCTCAGGGAATTACAATGAGTATTGCTCCTGCTAGTTTGCTGAAACCCACTGCTTTGCAGTCCCATGTGACTTCTGTTGCCGCAAGGATCTGTGTCACTTTATTTTTGTGACATACTGTAAGACACTTCTGCAGCCTGCAGTTCTCTGGTTTCTGGCTTTCCAAAGGCTGTGTGCAATCTCTCCTGCTGCAGTCTGTATCTCTGCTCATCACCTGCTCCACAGGAGAGTCCCCTCTCAATGAATTCATGCAGGCCCAATGAATTAGGGTGAACTGTCCTGCCTTCCTATTCCTACCACAGGTGCACCTCAGGAACTGCTGTTTGCTTTGTGGATGTTTTCTTTTCATTCTTGTGGTGTCATGAAAAGGTCCTCCCCACCCTTGCTGCCCCCTCCACTCTTACCATCACCAAGAGATCGAATTCCTTTGAGGCTCTCTGGTACGCTCTGTGTAACACAGCTGGAAAGCCAAAGTGTTGTGTTGAAGTTGGATTTATTATGATTTTTTTTTTTTCTTTTTAGTTGGCTCAATGAATACATCCAGGGAAATAAGGAACAAGGCAATAAAAGGGAAGCTATTAGAATGCAACACTGTGGAGCTGAAAAGCTGGCTTATTCAATCACTCTGAGTCAAGCAGAGGTAACTGTAGTTATAGGACTTCTCTCTGTCACTGCATTAGAAAAGTCATTGCGAGGAAGCACCTGGGGGGAATATCCAGCTAACTTGATGAGCTTGCTGCATGTAAAGCTCCTGGGAGTAGCATTCAGCTCACAGAGACAATGAACTAAAGTCAGAAAATTCAGATGCTGGTGCCATTTGAAGAAGCTAACTTTAATAATGCTTTTGAAGACATTGTGTTGCCAGATTTTTCTTCTGACCTTCTTTCTCAGGTCCTACAGCCTTTAGTCGTTTTGAAGTAATGATTAAGCCTTTAAAAATGGTGCCCTGTCTGTTGGCAACATATTTTTTTCACTATAACATTTAAGCTTCACATATTTATCAGTAAAAAAATCAATAATTTATATAGTAAGATTTATATACATTTACTGTTTAAAAGCATCCTAAACAGACAACACAGTATTTTACCTTAACACGTTTATAAACTATAAAACACTTGTAAAAAATTCTATTTCAAACAAAAATAATTCACCTGTACTGTTTACAAATCTCAACCAAATTTTGTTATCCACTATTTATTTTAATCTTCTGTGAGGCAAAGAGTTGCAGCTCGCACCTGCAGGGGGCTGCAGTTCATAGCTCTTTGTTCAAGCAGCAGCATTACCGATTTTGACAAGTACAGTGAGCACAGACTACACACCTGACAATAACTGTGATGGGCAGCCGTGGGGGGGGATCCAAGCATCCACTCCCTGTCCACATTGTTCTGGGTGCCAGTTGCTTGGCCACACCTCACAGGACTTTGCACTGTGGGAAGTGCCTCCAAATTCCAGTGCCAGTGTGCCCAGTGCATGCCCACAGGCAGCAGGGACCTCCTTCAGCCCTTCTGGGAGGAAGGCTGGTGCAGGAAACCGAGTGACACCGAGCATGGCCCACCACAGGGCTTCACCACACCTGTGCTTCAAAGGCATCTCAGGAACTCTCCAGTTCTTGGTGCTACACCAGCATGAGTTTTCCGTCTGCCAACTTTTCCTCGCTCCCAGCAGTGTTAACATCCCAAACAAGACTCACAGGCTTGTTTCAGATACACAAACATCAGCCTCAGGGGAGCATCTGACTTCACAGATGCCTGCGAATCTTGTCCAGGCTTGTGCTTCAATCATCAGATTTTTGGGCTAAGATAAAAAATAACTGCATCCCAGGCTAAGTTCAAGCACAAATATGTCTTTGTTTTGCCACAAATTTGATGAGGATTGGGCTGCTGATGGGATTAAACCCCTTTTTCCATTGCTACAGTTCTGTTCTCGAAATGAACACATGCTTTGCACCCTCTGTGGCATCAATCTGAATCTTTCTCTTTCTTCTGCCATCTTTTGGAAATATGAAACATTCCGTGAATTTTGCACTTCATTTGGCTAGTGCTAATGGCCTGATGATGCCAACACTTAGCTATCACTTCATTCTTTGAATTAAATTTATTCTGTAGTTACAGAGATGGTGATATCAGCAGGAATCACACTTGTAACAATCCAATGTTGCCAGTGCCTAGGGAATACACAGGGAATCGATCTCTCTGTGTTGTACAACAATTTGTATTTTTCCTAGGAAATTCCTCCAGTGTCCTTTCCCAAGTACTTTCTAACTCCATTCTTTCTGTTGGTCCTAGAAAACATCTTATTTTTCTACTTGGATGTCTAGTGATTAGTGATTCTAGAAACATCATAGTGATGTTTCTGTGCAGCTGAATCATGTCTAAACCAATTCCTCCTGGTGTCATTATGCTCTTTTTCCCTAACCTTACAGATTTTAATATTTTCTCAACAACATCAGAGAGGAAATTGGCTGAGCTGTAAATGGATTAACAGCATCTGCCTCATTTGCACCACTGTGCCCTCAAACTTTTCTAGCAAAGTTTTAACACCCACCTGATATTTTGAAGCCATATTTATTAACTCTTCATGAGCTGTCTTAAAGTTAATCAGTTAAATCATGGCTGTCTATTGCATTGTATGATTATGAACTCGTTCATGTAATTGTCACCTAACTTAAAAATCTTAAGAGCAAATTGCATTGTACATCTTGCTTTTTGAATTTCTTCAGCTGATTACTTCTCAGTTGCATGCCACACTAAGATTCTTCCAAAAGAACGTAGAGATCCAATTTAAAGATTGATGACTTGACATCATACGTTGTCAAAATAATTTTAATTTGTTCTTTTGATGAAATTGTTATCAACTTTGTGTCTCACACTCAGGAATCCACACATAGCAGATTGATGCAATAGCTTTTGGCACATCATAAATATTGATTTATCTTCATGAATTCCATGTTTTTATGTTTCAGACCTATCCAGATGCACATCTAGGATTTTTGTCATTAGCTTGCTTATAACTCCAGAGATGCCAGCACTCTTTCTATGAGGTTGTTAATTTTTATTATCTTTGAATAAGGTATTTTCTTATGGGATGTGAATTGCTCTTAGTATGCAACATTTTCTATTTCAGAATATTTAGATGTGAGGCCATCATTCTCACCATTTACCACTGTATTTTGATTTTCACATTTAATATTCACACAGAAAAAAAATCCACAAAGAAAAGCTTTGATGGACACTATCTTTCTAGTGATGATGTCACGGATAACCACCACTGTGGATTTTACATTGATACATCTGAATACAAGTGAGCAATGCTCATGCCTCCACGCAGGACGTTCTTTGTCCTTACTTGACATTCTGCCTCACATGCCACTGGTCCCCCATCCCATCTTCCCTGACTTCCCAGAAACCTCTCCTTTCTCAGATTTACTGCCTTGCTCTTTGGAGAACATTTTTGTTATGCACAAACTGCAGCGCTTCTGCTGATAGTGTCTTAGTCTGTGTCATTTTACTCTTGCTTGAGTTTTCCATCATCTCCAAAAGTGGAATCTAATTGTGGATGATGATCTCTCAGTTTATGGCCTGCCTCTCAGGAAAGGGAATGAAATCCTGTGGTTTCAATGAGGATTAATGGACAAGTTTCGGTCCATTTCCCTGCACTTCCTGTCATTCCTTGGTGCATTTCCTTGAACTTCTTGTTTTCACTTGGTTTCAGAATTTCCCCCTTTTTTTAGCATTTCATTTCTTCACGTTTTTCTCCTCTCTATTTACCTTTCTTCCCTCATTTCAGGATTTGAATTGGAATAATTTTGGCAAGTGGTGCTTTTCACTGCTCTTCATTTCATCTCAGCCCATTTGATTGTAGTCACTCCATTTCCAAATTTCTGGGGTTTTTAACTGCATTTTATTCAATCATATCTCCTTTTAAGAGCGTTTGTTAGACTTTGTTCTCTGACTTCAAGATTTCATTCCCTTTCTTAAAAGGGAGAAATAGAGAAATTCCTGAAAGGAAATGTATGTGATGTAGGTTTTAGAAAGATGTCTTCTCTCTTTTCCCACTTGTGTTCTTTTGACACAAATCTGCTAATACCTGTATATTGTTTAAGCTTCAGATAAAATTACTAGTATCACATAAACAGCAATAGTAGCAGTGGGTTTATGAACAAAACTGGAATCTTGGCTTTCGAGACCCTCTAAGCCATACAAATAAAATCTGTTAAAATGATGCAACAAGCTTGAAGTTTATTTACAAACTACAAGTGACAACATATGCTTTTTGTCAACTCAGATGACACTAGCTGCCACAGCTCAAGGACAAAAATCCTAAGGTATTTTCATGGATCTGAGGAAAACAAGGATGCTTTCCTCATTAGAAAAATCATAAATGATAGAGAGAAGTCACTTAAAAGTCAAATCACAGTTACATGACTTCTTCGGATGAGGCTATTAGAAAACTCCATGATGTTTAAATAATCTTTAGCATCTTCCTTTTGCTGTAACTGCCTTATACAGACTCTTCTCTAAAATAAACATTCTTTCAGATTACAAAAAAAAAAAAAAAAAAAAAAAAAAAGTTAAAAATAGCTAAATGGCTTTGAAAGAAAAAGGAAGAAATTAATCTCATAAAAAATGTGCAACAAAGGGAATGACTAAGGTCTTGTTTTAAGAGAGAGGACTACTAACATGGAGAGCAATGAGAAAGGAAAACAAAGAAATGTTTCTTTCCTGGAGCTCAAATCTAACATTACTCCTTATCCATGGGGAAGTGATAAATAGAAGAAAATGTGGAACAGCTGGAAAGGATAGAAGTACCAGGAGATGCAACAAAGCAAAACATTCCCTCAGATGAATAGACTTCCCTTTGATCTAAGAAAGATTTGAAATCTGTCAGTTTTAAACACAACAGAAAATGAGGATATGCAATAGACATCTATAATGGATAGGAGCAAGATGAAAGGTCTGAGATGAATCATGATTGGTATGAAGTGCTCCAGGTTGTGGATTGTTGTTTGGTTTTTTTTTTTCTGATCTTGTACAACTCTCTCACAACTAGGTAATTATTTAGCTTCCTATCCCGTTAAAATGGTATAATGAAAGCTGGGCTGCTTTTGAAAAAAATAACAGTAAGTAAAGATTGCTATTTTATTATTGATGGTTATTTTGATAGGAATACCAATATAAAATGGAATATGTCATTGCTGAGAGAACATCGACAGCAATAACCTGTCTTGGTGAAAAAGTTCATGATCTAGCCAGTAGTTATTTATTGTACATTATATGTATAATTGCTGTATTACCAGCTTGTCTTTTAAAAGCCCTGGATTAAATATTGCTCCCTCAGTGTCTGCACATCCTGACCTCTACAACAGGCAGCAGTAGGCATAAATCACCCTTGTGATCACTCAAATCATAAAAACAAGATTGGACTACTATCAACAACAACCACATTCATATATAAATAAGAATAAGCAAATGCTATTAATCCCTCTACAAGGCAAGAAAACAATCACGGAACCTTCCTAGGGTATTTTCCTAAAGGTCTACATTTTTATTTGTTTGCTACAGCCCCTGTTACTGATAAATTTTGCATTTGCATCGCCTGCTACTTCCAGGCAGGCATGTTTGAGTAGCACTCTCCCCACAGCAAACCACCTCCCCAGATCTGTTTGCTTCCTTTCATGCCTCTTCTCTCCAGAGCCACTTACAGCTCCAGTGTTCTTTTATTCACATTTCTGTTCCAACACGTGGAGAAGGTGATGCAACAAGCTTGATGTATATTTACAAACTGCAAGTGACAACATGTGTTAATTTAGCTGGTTGCACCCAGCAGAAAGGGGCATTCCAAAACCGACCTTCTGGAACAACAAACCAAACTGCACTTGCTCAGTTCCCTTGAGCAAAGCAGATACAGACTGTTACCGTGACTGAATCAATTAATCAGTGCTGCAGCTGCCAGAACACCCCCAAATTAACACAAAAAGGGCAGGGAAGCAGAAGATGACTGTATTTTAAGTCAATATCCTTCACAAAGAAGGAAAAACTTGAAAACTTCTGGAACCTTGATCTAAAGGGAAACTGTGATAATCATCTCAGCTCACCTGGCCAAATACAAAGGCAAAGAAAAAAAGCAAGGGGCCAAAGCAGAGTGCCATGACCAAAAGCTATATTCCTGTTCCATTTCTGTCTCCAAACTTAACAAATAATTTTATAATTTCTGCATTTTTGTACAAGTCCAATTTGATCTGAAAACTTATCAGATAACCCTGGTATACATCCCTTAGCTGGGCTAAGGGAGATTTAATGAAGGCTGGCAGAGCCCCAGCACTCCTTCCCCAAGCCAGGAGAGGACTTTTCACAGCTGCAGTGCAAAGCGTTCGGACACGAGGTTGAGAGCCTTCCCTTTCTCCTCTTCCAAAGCCTGACACTCCAGGTTTAGAAAGGCTGATGTACAGTGACCATCGTTCACAGTGAAATTCCAGTAAAGCCCAGTGCTTTGTCTCCTACCATTGCCATTTGCAAATTCCTCAGGAAGAATGACAACAGAGCAAGTTCACACGGTATTTCCCCTAATAGTCTGTCAGCATCTGACTATTTTTAGCTCAGGGAACTTTCAACTCCTGTGGTAGTTTGCTTGGTGTCCCAGTGGACCTCTCATTCATATACCTTCCCAGCCTTTGAATTCTGGTGAACTCCTGGTACCACAGCATCCTTTGGCAAAGTGGCTTTGGCTAGTCACCTCCTTGAAGAACCTCCTCCTTTTGTTTGACTTTATGCCTCTCTAGTATTTCACTTTATTTTCATTTTATAGTTCCTAGTTTTTTGGTAGGAAGAGACAACAGCTAATCCCTATCCCCCTTTCAACACTACTGTTCTGGTGGC
Organism: Sitta carolinensis; assembly: GCA_032173965.1. Taxonomy (NCBI): domain Eukaryota; kingdom Metazoa; phylum Chordata; class Aves; order Passeriformes; family Sittidae; genus Sitta; species Sitta carolinensis. The sequence continues at coordinate 60,851,411 of JAVUNC010000004.1, read as the reverse complement.
TCTCTAGCAATTCCTTTAAGTTGTTTTCTTTTCCAGGGTGAAGGGTTCTAGACTTCACTAATTCCTCACGTAGATGTTGATTTGTGCCTTCTGCTGCACTTCTGTGAATCTTCTCTAGATCTCTCCCTTTTCTGTGGCAAGGGGACCAGCACTGCACAGTACATGAAGTGCAGTGAACTGCAATTTTATACAGTAATCCTGTATCTTCTGCTTTGCTGTCGGCGCTTTTCCTGATCATTACCAATATTTTAGTTTCCTCTTTTGATTGCTGCTGAGCACCAACCTGATGTTTTCAGAGCACTATCTATCACTCTGTCAAAAGGTCTACCCGAGTAGCAGAGATCCCTATTGCAAATGTGAAGTTAGGATTGTGTTTTTCTTCCATCACTTCACATTTACCTGCACTGTGTTTCACATGCCATTTCACTGTCAAGTTTCATGAAGACCTTCTGAGATTCTTGACAACTGGCCATTGCCTTTACTATTTTGAATAATTCACATCATCAGTAAACTTTGTAGCTCAATGTTCAAACTTTTTCTAGGCCACCCAAGAATACGGTATAGAGGTGAGGATACAGCACAGACTCCTGCACAACTACAACCTGGTTCCATTATGAGGATCTATGCCAGGATTTTCTCATTTGTGCCGTATCTGGAATGTTTATCAGGCAAGGTAAGCTACTTTACCACCTTTTTTGTTGTCTTCTTTGTTCCCAAAATACTTTTAAAAAAAGAAACCAGAGAATAAACACTGGCTTTCATAGCATTTGTTGTTAAAGATGACAGGACAGAGGAAAGCCCTTGCAGTCATGTTACGGTTTTCATTTTATCAATGACAAAATGAGAGGTACCACAACCCCCAAAAGCAATTTCCTTAAAAAGGAAAGCAAGCAGGGTAGAAATATCACAAGAACCAGCTGATACCCAGGCAGATAGGAACATTACCACCACAAAATCTTTGCCATCCATCCTCCCACGTGAATGACACAACATATGAGGGGGCTGGTACACGTGCCACGTTCAGGTTGCTGAAAAGAGAAAGCTTAGTGGCATCTGGCTGGTTATTATTCAGGTTGTTCCAGCACCGATTTATCATCTGCTTTAAAAATATTTAAGGTGCTTGACAAGATGCAGAATGCAACAGAAACAAATCAGCAACTTTCTAGTCTGCAAAATTTTATTAAGCAACAGCTGGACAACTCTTACAACTCCAAATCATCAAGGAAAAATAGGGCAATCAGTCCATCTCTCAATCATGTAGACAGTAAAGAATCTGGACAAACCACACTTTTATAGGGAAACCAACAATACTTTCTAGGCACCTCCTGCAAAATCTATTACACAAAATACATAAAAGGAGAGGCAGATCAGGGTAGTTTTTAAGTACAATGGAAACCAAGTATACCATGGTATATTCAGGAGAAAAAAAAAGGGAGATTCAAAAAAAGTAAAATTAAAAAATAGTCTAGATAAGTAAAGATCACAAATGGTGTACCAAATTTTCAAAAGCTTTAAGAAAAACATGCTGGGCTTGCTCACTTAAGAATGCATGCACCTGCATGACTCTATGCTCATTAAATTTAAAAGAAAAATTAAAAGAAAAAAACAAACCAAAGAAAAATAAAATCCCAAATCACTTTCAAAGTTATAGTACCAAAATAATGCATTTATAAACAAATGCAACTCCCCTTCTTTTTCAGGAAACACTACAGTGCCTTTTCAATCGAATGCATCCCCATGCTATTCCACAACACCATATATTTTATCTACAATAAACAACGAGATCTTGAACAGACATACCCTTCCCCAAACACACAACACAGAAACAGAAAAAGAAGCTGTGAATACTGAAATAGTGAAACAGAACTGAAAAGCAACCAAAGGCAAAACAAGTATCCAGCAAACTAAAGAAACAAAGGGAAAGTTTGAAAAGTTCTGAACAAACAGCTTCAAACAACATAGGTAAGAATTACTGGCCGAGCATTATTCCTGTGAAATACTTTCAAGTCAGGTGTCTACACACTGTTCCAAAATGTTTCTCTTTTATTATTACTTCATTCTTTACCTGTATCTTAAGCCATCTACTTGGCCAGTCAGATAAAATTCCAAATATAGACAACCTTCGTCAGGATTTAGAATTGCTGAATCAGTCCACATTTTAAAATTGTAAACCAGAGGATTAAGAACAGACTGGCAGGCTTTGACATCACACTGATTTTTTTCATTGAACACTCTGGATAGGTAAGTATTTGGTGTTTTCATTTATTTAATTTTGTCTCACAAAATTATGTTTTCTTGATCCTGCCGTCAGCTCTGTGTCAGCAAACCAGTGCACTTGCACACAGTGCTCCCAAACAATCAATATGCCTTGAGACAAAAATTTCTCGCTACTGATTCATTTGCAAAATTGAAAGTTAAAGGGTGAAGCTTTCAGTTTTCTTAGCAAGAATTGCTTCACTGAATCTTATTTCACTCTTTTGTTTCATTAATTGCTTTTGCCCTGAAAATTTTCTAGATGCAGCGACAATCAAACCACCCAAAGGAACGCCTGATACATCTTCAGTGATATCAGGCAACAGGGAAAGCAGGCTTTTCATCTTAAAACATCTCTGTGGGACTTTTAAAGAAAAAAATTAAATAAATACAAAGACAAAATAATTCACATAGACCGTTGTTCAGAAGTAGTAATAAATTTTATTCCTTTGAGAATAGTGCATGTAAATTCCAATCCTGTAAAGACCTGTGGTGCCTCCCTGCAGACTACTCCTGAGGGCAGCAAGAGTCTAAATTGGTTATTTACTAATGAAGGTTTGTGCCTTGAAGGGGAAGAGACATGAACACAAAAAATAATTTGTCTACTAGGATTCTCCCATTTTTGTAAGCAGTATAGCTGACTTGCTCTCTTACACTGGGAAAACTGTTATGCCAATCTCTAAATAACATAAACAGCCTCCCCTCCTGTCCTGTGTTTCCTAGAAATTGGAATAAAAGTAAAAAATCTGAATGACTACTCCATGGCCAGGATTTTACTTCTAGCATTCTTCAAGGGGGGGGTTATACTGAGCTGCCAAAATGGCTGTTGGCTAATGCTCTATAATTTCCTTGAGTCATACAGTTTCCTCTATAATTTCTATGGGTCATACCAGTCATCTTTACCTTATAATCACACAGTAGTGGGGAAGTACATTTTGGGTTGGATTCTGGTCTCTTATGTGTCTTGGTGTAACCATGTAGCAAGGCTGGAAGTTGGCCCTCTGTCAGCATGCCACACAAGGGTCTCATCTCTTACCAATCTCTAAGTCTGATTTACTGGTCTGGAGTAGTCTGGGCCCTGCAGACGTGCAATTTCTAAACTGTTGCTCTGGGAAACACATTCTTACAAGTTAATGAAAATTTACTGTGTCTTCTCTCCCCTTTCATCAAATCAGTTTTTGTGCTTGCTGCTCTTTTTATATGAGGATGTAAAATGTTTCTGAGAGGTAAGAGGGCACCAGTAACACACACATCAGGCTGAAAAAAGCAAATGCACAGAAATTGTCTGAGGCAACAATCAGGCAAGCTCCAAAATCCGTTTGTAATTTCTGAGAGGATACTAAAAAGATACATCAAGGAAAAGCCTGGGTCTATGGAAAGTTTAGGCTGAAGGCTTCAGCGAAGTCAGATATCCTTGTCTGACACGTGTAGATCTTCATGTATCTTCATAAAAACACTGTTTTACTTGTGGCTGCATCACAGGAAACTTTTGTAACCGAGATGAACCTGTGTGCAGATTTACTGATATTCAGGCAGCCCATGGCACATGTTACTGTGGTCTCTGGAACTGAGTGCAAAATTGCTAATGTGATAATTCCTTTTTCTTTCTTCTGTCACCCCCCCATCTTCTTACAGTTTCTTAGGATGTTGCAGAAACAATTATTCTTACTGTTTAAAGCTAAAATTCGCCACTCCACTTATGCCAGACTTTAAATATCAATTTTTAGATTCTGTTCAAGATCTATTATGAGGGTATCACCATTATTTTTTCAAAATTATCAGGTTTTTGGTTTCGTCCCTTTGCAACTCCAGCAGAACAGATTCTGATTTCAGATGGACACCGTGGCTGCTGACTGGCATTGGGACTCCTTCTGCCCAAAGCTGCTGCAGCCAAACTCTGTGACAGCTTCATGCTGCTCTTGGAGCAGACCTAGAAGGATGTGTGGAGGAACACCTGCTCCAACAGGTCTCCCGTGGAGCATCCTGAAGAGGTAGAGCTGCTGCAGGCAACGTCAGGGCACAGCTCCATGAGCTCCGTGCAGCACCTGCCAGAAGCACTGTGGCAGTGCTGGAACCAGCTGAGCCCAGCTGAAGAAGGAGCAGAGGAAAATGCTTCTACTGCTACACTATTCCTTGTGCCTCAGCTTATTCCAAGCTAGTTTGCCTGTACCTCCACCTGGCACTGAACTATGAGCTACGCCAAATTGCCAATCCCTACTAAACTGCAGTGCCCTCCTTACAAACAGCCCGAGCCCTCACACCCTCTCTTATCACATTACCCACCTTATCTGGTGCCTCAAGAAAAAGAAAACCACACCTTCTATTTCTTAAGCCACTCCCAACCAAAGTATAGTTACAAATGAAGAAAGAAAACAGAGGACAGATTTCTGCAGGTCCCAAAGAACACACCTAGACTCTTTGTGGTCTGCACAGTTTTCATTGCGTTTAGCTGCCAAAAAAAATATTTTTGTCTGCATTATGAAGTTTTTGTATATTATCCAGCAAAACCAGGTCTTCCTAGAAGCATTTTTAATTTCTTGCAGCGAAATATACCTGCTAGCAAACAACTGCTTACAAAAATGCTCTTTAAATATAAATAAGTGTGTATAACTCACGGATACATAGTAATAAAATAATCCCTAAATTACTCATCACATTATGCAAGAAAAATAATTTGGTTTTTGGACATTAACAGGAAATCTGCATTAAATAATCTTTAAAAAAAACACTCAAAACTCCTTAAAGAAAAATCAAACCCAAGCTAAAAAAAACCCCCAAAACCCCAAACAAAACAAACTCCCTAGACTGTTAAAATTATTGCACAACTGAAAAAAATAAGCTTTGGAAAAAACATCCTTTACTAGTGGAAATTACTGCATGTATAAAGAAACTAGATATTTCTGAATACTTTGCTACATTCTTCCTAGAAGAACTTAAGTTACCTAGAGAAAAACTGAGTTTTACTAACAAAACAGAAAACGTAACATCTATTTTTTGGCTGAATGCAATAGCAGTCTTCACAACTTAAATTATTAACTGGGAACATTCTTAAATTTGTTTCCTATACTGTATCTCAATTGAAAATATAATGACTTTCACTTGTTCTTTTTATAATTTAGGATCCATTTGCACACTCAGATTGCTATGTATTTATCATTCCTCTCATTAAAATTCTATATATTTGAGAGTATTTTCTCTTAATATTGGAGATTCTCCACATATTAAAATCCTTAATTAAAGAGACTCGGCTAAATTGTTTTCAAAAAGATAAAAGACTACCTTATCTTATAGAATTTTCTGACAAGTAAATAGAAAGGATGTTGGAAAGAGCTTTGTTTCTCCCAATTTTTTGGTAATTATTCCTTATTCTTTGCTGGGGCAGAAACCAGACCTCTTCCTATGACAAGGCTCTTTGTGAGTGACATCAGAAGGATGCAATCATGACCTGGACCAATGAAACCAAATTTCTAACTCTGTTACTTGTTTTATCAGTTCCAATTCTTGGTTCTCCATTAGAATAAGACTACTGATAACTGTAAAAATTTGGCAGTGAACAAAGTGAAGAGGAATACTGTTCTTGGAAGGTTAAAGAAACTGCAAGCAGAAGTCCTTATTTAGATTTGATTTTCTTCAGAAAAGAACATTCACATTGTTTCCACATCCTAATAATTTTGGCTGGTGATGTTCTTCCAGCTGAGTATTTCTGACACATGACTAAGTGGCCCTTCCCTCAGCAAGCAGACAAGCCAGCCCTGGGTATGTTTCTTGTCTTACAGTGTTCGCTGTGTGCCTGTCAAACGCTAATCAGGGTACAGTTGGTTAGCACAGACCTTAGGGCAGGTGAGGCCTCTCATCAGCCAACTTCCCTCCCTGTGTACCGCAATCAGTGGACTAGGAATTCAACCTACTGTTTTTACAGTATGTAGCTCAATAGAGACAAAGGGCTTAGTGGTGTTTCCTCAATAAAACCCAACAAGTGAAATATTTCCATTGATTTTCAAGGGACCAGAACCAAATCTGCTCCCCACATACTATACCTACAGGCACTCAAACTGCTGAATAAATCGAGCACGTGAAAGAAACAGAAATGGGCCCAGACAATTAATGGAAACAAAACAAATTAATTAAAGAAAACAACAATCTGATAGATGCCAAGGGTAATGTTGAGCCTGACCACTCCCACACACAAGCAGAAGCTGCTAACCTTTGGGGTAATACAGACATGGTACTATCTACTGCCCCACTCCTTCCTTCCTACTTCTCCTTCCTCTCTCCAATGACACTATCTCACAGGTGGTTTTCCCTGGACCTACCCTGTGGGGCATTTTCTGATCTAACTCATCACCTTCCTTGGCAACTCTCTGAAAGTCCTCTACTGGCACTGCTCCTCTGTGATGTACAGCTCTGGAAGCCTCAGTAGAGCACAAGTTAGAAGCTCACTGCATACTGATAACTTCTACTACAGAAGAGTCTTATGTGAAATGTTCCTCTAGAATAAATCAAGTGCAACACATATCTGCCCTCTACGAGGACTCAAGAAAAACAGAGAAAATCACATGTATTCATCTTTAGTTACACTGAGTTTTTCAAGTAAAGAAGCTAAACCATGGGCAAAAGACAAAGTAGCTGTTGACATCTCCACCAGCAAATCTTTCCCAGTGGGCCTTTAACTTCAAAATTTTTGAAAAAAATCTGCTGTGATGTTTTTTTAATCAGATGTCCAAATAATTATATGAATAGTTTGGGGGTTTGTGCATTACTGGTCAAACTACTTCCATATCAAAACATATTCTGTAGCAAAATGCTGACAAAGAGGAAAGAGAAAAAGCAAATAAACATGTGCACAACAGATGGACAACAAAGAAACTCTTCTGTGCCAGCTCCACCGGTCTGCATGTGCACCGGCGAGAACTGCACAATCATAATACTGTTATTAAACTTTCCTCCGTCACACTCCATGTAGACACTGGCTTCCTGCTTTTAGCTGGAGCAACTAGCAAGTTGAGTGACAAAAGACATGATTCAGTCCAGTTTTTCCTTTCTCTTTCAACTAATTTGTTCTCCAGCCAGCCGTGATGCTGTTTCCTGTAATGAATTTGCTTCCCTGATGAAATTTCTTCTTGTAATGACTTGCTACACTTCTGTCTCCTTCCTAATTCAAGCACTGTTGTAGAACTTGATTGATACTGATTGCTAAGAACACTGAATACACTGGGTCTTCTCTTTGCTGGAAAAGCTTTGTTTACATGGTGTAAAAAAACTGAAATGAGGAGCAAGCATAGGCACGGCCTCAGAGGTACATCTGATCACACTGTACCTCTCCCAGCTACAGGTCAAATCACAGAATACTGCTGAAGAACGTGAACAAAAAAAAGCAACACTTATGATTATTTCCTCTCCAGTTTTCTGTCACCTACAGAAAGATGTTTATGCCAGTAACAATAGAAGCAATGCTTGTAACTATTTGCTTCCCTGTCTTCTGTCACCTACTGAAAGATGTTTATCCCCCCATAACAGCGTACGAAACAAGCAGACATCACCTTCTTTGATACAGTAGGTTTTTAAACAGAGTTAATTTTTGCAGTAGCCAGAAGAGGGCATGTCTACCACCCAGAGGTTATTCTATACCATCTCCCATCATTTTCTGGGGCCATGGGAAGGGGTCCCATGCAGGTCCCATAGTGTGGCAGCATGGTCAGGTACTGGCAGAGGCTCCCCTATGGTGAGCATACACATGTGAATCCTTCGCCTCTCAGGCACTCTGTTATTAACATTGCTGCTGTTACTGTTTGTTTGATTTCACTGCTGTTTGCAGTAAAACATTCTTCTCTCTGCCTGTGATCTTTACCTTTTGTGCCTCCAATTCTCCTCTTCGTCCCACCACAGGGAAGGGGGCAGTGAGTGAGGGATGCATGACTTGGAGTGTTTTGGTGGAAACACTAAATTGGAGAGTACCATTCCTAAACCATGAAAAACACCCACTGGCAACAATTTTTTCTAAGTAAAAAGTCACTGTTTATAAATGAAACATTTACCTACATAAGCCTCCTTGGAACCTGTGATGCTCAGTTATTAGCAGATATCAGAGAAGAAACACATGTCTTCAAGTATTATAGCTTCTTTTCTTTTTTTACTTTTTTGCTGCTATCACTGATGTTTTAGTAGTAGAAGTACAAACTGGACCAGAAAAAAGTCATGTTCCCTGTTTTAAAAAGAATAGCATGAGATAAGGCAGTCTATCAAAAAGAGCAGTCTGTTTTAATCCCCCCATGAGCTTACATCAGCTACTGTAGCACACACAGCAGAACCACCACAACAAGTCAAAAGCCACACTTCTCCACGTAACACTGAATGGTTCTCAACCCTTCGCTCTTTCTGACACCCAGCACAACGCTTGAAAAGAAAAAGAAACCAGAAAACAAACAAGCTAACAAACAAATAAACAAACAGAAAACAGCCCCCCACCCTCCACCCCGTGACTGATTAGAGTTAATGCCCTTCTGGTGGGCACCAAGAGACTTCCAGTTTTACTGCCTTCTTAACTCCCAGGCATCTCTGCACACCTAAAGCAGGCTGCCCTGACATTTTCCGGTTTGGACTTTATGAGAAGGTTAACATTTTCCTCTCTCCAGTCTCTGCTTTTTCATTTGAGGCGTTGAGTCACATTAGCCAGAGCAACAGCAAAGGCTTGCACTGCAGAAAATGGATACTGAAAGTCCAAAATGTAAGCATTGCCATCAATTCTTCCAAACTGCATCACCTGGGAAGAAGGGGAAGAGGAAAAGGAAGGGAAAAGAGAATAAGGTCAAAAAAAATGAACCACAGAAAAGGAAACAGAAGAGAATATGAGCAAAATTTTTCTGCTCCTCTGTATGAACACCTCCCCTTCTCAGTTAATATGACTGAAGCTACAGACAGAATGGGGTATGAGGCCAAAGAATAGTGAGAGCACTGTACTTCTCATCTGTATAGAGTATTTGACTGCAATATTTGAATTCACAGAGTAAACTGATAAAACATGCTAGACTGCATAGAGCATTGGTTTACGTGGCTTGTCATCAATTTCTTCAGCAGATGTGGGTATACCAGCATCATGATTCCTGAAGGAAAGTATCAATCTCTCCCTTGGAAATATTCTTCCATCAACCCATCAGGAAAATAGGTTTTGTTTTTGAAGAAAAGAGCGTTCAGGGAAGGGGAAAAAACCTATTTCCTCACTCTGCCACTTCATAGCTGATAAGGTGTTCCTTCTTTGCAGTTCTGTTTCTGTCTGCATAAATATCTTCACTAGCACATAATTACAGTGAGAATGAATTAGCAAAGGGGCAGTGAGAGCTGTTTGAAATGCAAAAAGAGCAAAACTAGTCAGGTTGTTCATTGCTCTTCCACAGGGAATATCTGAAGTTTGGCCTATTATTACTGTGTTTTCATCCGCTTCATTGGAAATCCAGATTCTATTTGCTCTACAGTGAAGATCCTTGAGCTAGAATGGGGACTGACTGTGCAAGTCAAGGCAGGCTTCGTTAGCCTCAGCAAGAAAAAAACCTTGGTTGGGTGGTTTTGCACAGCTGTCCATGGGGACATATCAACAGCCATTTAACTGAAGAAGAAAGGGGTACAAATAGCTCGGATTGCTGCCTTTGAGCTGTTGTTTCATACAAGCAAAACCAAAAGACTACCACTGGTCATGCACGTTGGATACTTAAGACATCTAACTCCCAGCTTAAATCAGGGGAAGTTGAGAGCCTTGGTATCTTTAGTAAACCAAACATGACTTACATCTTGACAAGCAAATAAATATGAGTGTCCTGAGTTTCAGCCCAGCATCCTGCATAATAAGCACCCACTTACAAGCCTGGGTTTGGTGTAGTAGTAGTAGCATACCACTCTGGCCAAAATTAAATGTCTTGATTTTTTGAACTAGTCATTGACCCTTTACCCACAGGTGGTTTAAAAGTGGCCCTGAAGCACTTTATTCTGGGGTGGGCCAGTGTCTTCCTCCTCTAGCACTAACAGCCAACCTCAGGGGCCAGGTAGCTGCTCACAAGTAGAAATTTTGGCATGAAGGAAAGCTAACTGCCTTAGCTACCTGCTGCCTGGGTAACCTTTGTGAGCAGGGCAAGAAGGGAGCAGTGTTCACTCAATTAGCTGCCATTCACAACCATCTCTGTTGGCAAGTGCAGTTACCACTGCGGAGAGCTATTGTGTTTATTACAAAACATTCAGCTCTGAGAGCCAGCCAGACTAAAGGAGGCCCTTGTTCCCATGTCTCACTGCAATAAGACCAAATATATTTTGTGTATTTACTTCACAGCTGAACCTCACCTTACTGCTGAACTTAGACCTTCAACAGCTGTTTCTATCAATCACATGAGAAAGCTTTTTTTCATGGAACAGCTAACACAAGCAGGAATCACTCTGCAGCACGAGAGACAGCTTATTCCTTATTCCATAGCTTTCCCACATCCTGGCCCCCACTCCAGCAAGTGTGTGCCACCCCTTCCTACCTGTCGTCCTTCCAGCTCAATCTGGAAGTTTTTTGCCGACTCCTGGGTCACCCGCCCTCCGAAGTCCAGCTGGTAGACTTGTGTTGCCTCGTTCCACAGTGGCTGTTTGTTGGCCATCACATACACAAAGCCTTGGCTTCCCAGTCGCCCATCCTCCTTCTCACTGGCCTTTCGGCACTTGAACTCATCCAGCTCACTGGCAGTCCTCAAACTCCTTTTAGTTTTCCATCCTTTTTTACTGCCCTGGCTCTGGTTCATCAGTTCATCTCCACTAATAAAAAGCTCCGGCTCACTCTCTGAACTGTCCTGAAACTCATTTGTCTTGTTTAGTTTCTTGGACTTCAGCTGATCTTTTTGGCTCTTGACTTTCTTCTTCTCCCTCCCCAGCCGAGGGCTGGCTATCAGTGAATTGAAGTCAGTGAGTGTCCTTGCCTCCTTTTTCACCTTGCCCTCAGTGATAGCCTGCACATTTCCTTCCTCGGCTCGACTGTCCAGGCGTTTCCTGCTCTTCTTGCCAAATTTGTCTGTCCTTTGAGGAACAGGGCTTTCTGTCAGGGAGAGCACCTCCTGGAAAGTGTCTGCTGTCTCCACCATCACCTCTGTGCCCACGTGGCCCTGCAGCTCTGCTGGCGGGGGAGACATTACCGGCTTCTCCACCACGAGGAGCGGCTTGGGGGGCAAGGTGCCCTGGGGGTTCTGTACAGGGGGGCAGGTGCTGTAGGAGCTCCATGGGTGCAAGGCGATCGGTGGCAGCTGTAAACTAGAGCAAGTGCTACTTCCCGGGTACATGGGTGGCAAAGGGCAGTAGGAGAGGTTGGATGGATAACCTGGCTGAAGCACAACTGTGGGCTCCTGCTGTGCAAACTGTGTTGGGGCCAGAGCTTCTTTGGGGGAGCAGGGGGCCTGCATTCCCTGAAGGGGTGGGGCACTGTAGCTTCCTGGGTAAGGTACTCCAACCCCATAACTCGTCTGAAAAGTGGCAGTAGGACTGGTTGGAGATTTGGGGGAAACAAATGGCACTCGAGACATATCCAGATGTTGAGCTTGACCAATGATAAGTGGAGGAGGTTTTAGGGGGTTGGGCACTGAGCTCTGAGATGTCCTTTCCTGAGGAACCCATATCTCTTCGCTCACCATAGGATCCCACTGGTATGGCGGTGGCCGTTTTACACTAAGGGTAGCCTCTGTCAAGGACACAGGTACGTGCCGTACTGATTTGTCCACTGGACAGTGCTGAGAAAGGGCCTCATCCTCCGTGAAAGCGGAGTTGATATAATCCGCTCGCTCACGGGAATTGTCAGGCGGGCTCAGCAAGCTGTAGGAGGACTGGGAGGCCAGAGGCGAAGTACTGACAGAGTGAGCAATGACAGAACTGTGTTGGGAGCCACTCCCTGTGCTCAGATCAGGTCTCATGCCACCAATACTGGAAGTGCTGCTACCAGCATTGGCACTAGGGATGTTGCCCGCGCCACCGGTGCTCGCACTGCTGCTGCTGCCAGCGCCAGCACTGCTGCACTGGCTGCAGGTGTACAAGGCTGTGGGCACTCTCTGCTGGTACTGTGCTGACACAATGTTGCTCTTGGCCTTAGGGGGAAGTTGCAGGGTGGCTCTCTGACCATCCATCAGCTGAGCCATTTTCAGGGCTGCCTCTCTGCTGTTTCTCCGCAGAGTAGCATGAATGATACTGCTGTCCAGCCTCTGTGCCATGCTTCTGCCCTGGGACAGCTGGCTGGCAATGTCAGGGTAGGGCGGCGGGTCCCCGGTCGGGATGGAGTAACGGGGGACCGTGAGCCGGTTCAAGGTGGCGCTGGCACAGGGCTGCTGCATCTTCTTCTCGGCAGCTGTGATGCGCAAGGTGGCGGAGCTGCCGGGGCCCGGCAGGGTGTAGGTGCTCTGGGCACAGAGCATCCTGGTGCGAGGCCGGCACACCTCCTCCACTTCCCGCTGCTGTCGAACGTCGTTATCCGCTCGTACCCCAGGGGTGTCTGGTAGTGCCCCGCCGGGTAGAGGGAGAACTCCCCCTTCTTGAGGCAGAGATCGAGGGGCGGCTGCGGGGGGCCGGGCGGGGGCGGCAGGGCGGGGGCGGGCACGGTGCCGGGGTAGGGGGGCGGCGGGTTCATCTTGTTCAGCTGCAGCTCCGGAGCGGCCCCGAAGATGACGGCGTCCCCTTCTACCAGCGGCGGCCCCGGCCGCGGGGCCTTGGCCTTGGGCGGGGGCTCATGCTCGCGGTCGCCGTGGTCCCGCAGGTCGGGCAGGGCGATGGCGGGCGGCGCGGGCGGCGGCGGGGCGAGCGGCGGCGGGGCGGGCCGGCCCAGCTCCCCCACGGCCAGCGCCCCCGCCCCGGGGCCGGGAAAGCGGCCCGGAGCCCCCGGGAAGGGCGCCGGCCCCTCGCCCCCCGCCTCGGCCGGCGGGTTTGCCAGCACGTCCAGCTGCACGTTCTGGTTGGCGAGCAGCGACTGGACCAGGCCGATGCTCTGCGTGGGCGACATGGCCTGCGCCGAGCTGTGGATGGGCGCGATGGGGATGTTGACGGTGCAGGGCGGGCTGCTGGCGGGCGCGCCGGGGGCGCCGGGCACTGCAAGGCACAACAGAGAGCGTCAGCTGCCGCCCCGGCACCCTCCCCGCCGGGGCCAGCCCTGGGCCGGGGCTGCCCCGGGCACGCAGGGGCCTCTCGAACGACCCGCGACCGGCACGGACTCGGCTGCGCCCCGAGGGCCGCCGGCTGCTCCGAAAGCGGAGGATCAGACGGCAGCGGGAGCACGTAAGCCAGCCAGCCCCCGGCACTCCCACTGCACAAGAGCTACTTGTAACAGCCGGCCAGCGACTTCAAAGCCGCTTCTTGGGAGCGACGCTTCAGAGGTCACGTTCTGAGCGCGCTGTCCGCCTACACTACGAGCCCCGTGGACTGTCATGACATCAGTTAGCATTCACTTATCATCAGGTTCTAACTGCTTCTGCTCAAAACAACCGAAGTTCTGCTAAATCAGGACTCATTGGTTTTCAGGGAGTGATTTTTGATAGTAAATACATAAAAAAACCCAATTGAACAAAACAAACAAGCAAATAAAAAATGGAGGCTAAGAAGCTGAAGATCTGCACTTGAAGGCACTGTATAGTATCTAGTATAAGGTTCCTACACTCGATGAGCTTGGGAGACCTGAAGAACACAGACAATAATTGAGAAAAGCTGAGTATAGTGGATGACAAACCAACCAGCAATGCAAAAAGAAGGAAGCTGAAACAGAGAGAGGAATATGATGAAATGAAATGCAGACAAAACTCATAAAAGTTCTCTGAAGATCTGTAAGGAGAAAATGTAAGGAAATAGATGGGTAGTCAAAAAGATTCAAGAAGTGGGTACTGTAGTCAGGGTGACTGCAGCATTAATGTTTGGACAGGCTGCAATCAGAAATGTATAAAGGAGCATATGTATATTAGGAAAAATTAACCACATGTGGTGGCATTGAAAAAGGGAAAATGTGGCAAGAAGCAATTCTCATATTTGAGCAGAAGTGTGAAGAGTGCTTGCTTAATTGCAGTTCCTTTTGCAAAAAGTGGTTGATTCCAATAGGAACTACCACTGAAAAGCTGGAGCAGGAAAATGAGGACACTGGATCCAAGTAGAGATGCAGAAGTCAAGAAGAAACAAAACAGAATAAAGAGGAAAAACAGTAAATACTATATTAGAACTTCCAAGAATATTGCAAGTTCTTTATTTTTAATTAAACTTGCTGTAAAAAACCCCACAGAAAATGATAAGTGAATTGTACCAGTAGGTTTGTGGAAGGAAAAAATACCAAGGATTTAGTGTCATATCCAGTTTTTATCCAGTTTTATACCCATATTTAAGTCTGCCAGATTCTTTGGAGCTTCTGATTTGCAAGACCAGATCACGTAAGAGATCGATTAGTCAGTACTCCTCCAAATGCTGCCCAGTTCCTAATTAATTTCTAATTAAAATTCTAGTCATCTACCTATGCCCTATAATTACAATTTTGGTAACATCAGGCTTTTATCAGCATCAGTGCTGAACATGGGAAGTGTACAGATAGCACTGTGGTTACACTGGCAAATACTTAGGGTAGCTCAGTTCGTTCCTTTAGAGGATGACCAACAGCCAAACTTAACTGACCCTAAGGCAGTTCTGTGGTTCTGTGCTTGGTTGGCAGGCCATGCTTTCACCCTGATGCCTGCAGGCTTAGCAATTTAGCTGCCAGAGCCCGAGGTTTAATTGATAGCTTGGCTTGAGCAACCCCAAGTGTTGCTGTCATTTTACCTTACCCAACAAAATATCATTTGTTGTGGTGTTGCTTTATACTCCTGAGTGTTTAAATCCAATGTTTTCTTCATTTCTGCAATGGTTTTTAATTGATTAGTTTGCATACTTTGTAAGTTAAATCAATTCACTGGGCATTTGTCTTGCCAAATCTTTACTATCTTAAAAAACACCTGTCCCAAGTGCACCTCACTACGAACATTGTGCTGCCCAAGAGCAGCTTTCTACTATGTTTTTTTTTAATCTATCATGTAATTGTTATTTACCCTGAAATACTTTTCCCTTTAGTATATGGTATATTTCTTCCTTTACATGAAGGCTTTAGACAGGATATCCCCAAACACATTTTTGAAGATTTAAGTAGCCATCATTTACTAAGACAGAAATAAATTTTCAGAAGAAACTAGAAAGGAAAAAGTGGACAAGAGGAAGGCTGTTACGGAGGACAGAGTAATATAATTCTTTTACTAGCCTTCTCAAAGAGTTGCTACGTGAGTCTCTAATAATTTTCTCTCTGTTTATGTGGTGTACCTGCAATTATGAACACCGTTTCATCTCTTAGTGCAGTTTCAACCCGATTTTCAGGAAGAGATGTGAAAATTTCGTATTAACTTTTTTCTTCTCTATTTAGTTTTTGTATTACTATCTGACAGCTTGGACCATGTTTCATAATTGCAAATGTTGGGTGGTTCCTATTAATACTACATAAATGGTCACCAATGTCTCTATTTTCTTCAGATACTACAGGTGGGTATCATGTAGACAGAAATAAAGCAAGCCAGATTTCCCAGATTGTGGAAAAAATGGGCTAAATTTGAAACATACAAGTGTTTCTTTAGAAGTCCAGAGGACTACTCTGCTGCTTGGGTCAACTGCTGCTGTCAGCAGTTGAAACCCTGGTCTGAAATAATGAGAAAACTTCCATTTGTTTCAGTAGACATTAGAATAAGTCTTTAATTGCTTTGCAGTGCTCACAGTCCTTCCTCTTTAAAAGGTACTGGCATGACAGCCACTTCCATAGTTTCAGAAACCTCTGAGCTGGCAACAGGGATCCCTCAGTGATATGAAAATTCTGAAACTGTATTAATTTATCTTACTTTCTATTGTTTGTTAATTTTATTGGCATGATGATTTTGTTTTGATTGGAGGAGGTCTTGGGTACTTCCAGTCCTTTCACCTCCCTCATCATGAACTCCACCCAAACCTTCCCTGCGTTGCTTAAATCTTCTGCTACCTTACATCTCAGCGAAGTGAAAAATTCTTCCTGATCCTGCTTTGTTTTGATTTGTGTGTTTACCAGAGGGGAGCATGACACAACCAACCTGACCTCCATCTAGTTTAACCCATAACACAGCAGCCCTCCAGCTCCTCCTTACCTGGTAAGTCATCTTCGTCTTCGCTGAAAACATTTGGATTAAAGACAGGCATGTTAATGTAGTCCATTGAAATCTTCCTCACTTCTGGGAGATATATTGTCATTTGCCTGGGCTGCAGATGCAGCAAACTGGTTTTATATATTACTAGAGAAAGAATATAACAAGAAAAGAAAAATCTGTTACACAAATGGCATGTAAAGCTAAGGAAGAAACATGAATATTGTTATTTACTGTATATATGTGCATGGGTGAGCTATTATTTGTCAAATCACTATGTATCACTTTGCATAAATGGGATAAAAGAGACTGTTGCTTTCAGCTATTTCTCTTTAAATGGAAGCAGCATCTCTGTAATTAAATAATTAATTACTTTATCTTATGTTCTCATCTATTTTTATGGAAGAAAAAGACTTTTTTCCATTCTACTTTTGAAACTTTTCACCTCAGGATGCTACCAGCTTATAGGGGAAAACTGGAAAGCTCTCAGGAAGGAAATTTGCTGACGGTTACTACATACAAAGAAATCCCACTGGGCTCAGGAAATCCCTGGAACCCAAACCACGGGTGACTGGAAGAACATTTAAGAGAAGTTATCACTACACATTTACTCTACACTTATATCCTTCCCTATCAGCTACTGGCAGTGAGAGAATTAGAATGACCTGTGGTCATTCAGCTGCTGATAGCAGTCCACACAGCTACAAAAGCTATCCATCTAAATGTGCATCCAGGGCACCTTTATGCACTCCTGACCTAACTATATAATGCAACATGGGACAAAATAAGTTTTCTAAAGAGCTCATTAAACAGCCAGACTCGTGTTAATATTTCAGTTCAGAGCTCAGTTTTGCAAGGTGGTACCCTGGTTTTTACCCAGCCTTCTTCCTTCCAACAGGATTACTGTGTAGAACTGGCCTACCCAGAAAAAGGTTGATAGACAACTGCTGTTTTAATGATAGCTACCAGATTACCGATGCTCCAGCAGGAGAACCTTGTGATGAGGCTCTGCACTGACTTGAAGAACCTTGAGCATGAGGCTGTAATAGCTTTTTTGTTAATATTTGTAGCTAAATAACTATAAGAATCTGACTCTTAAAAATACTTCTACTGCAGTAATCCCAAACCTATTATTTCTATAGTCCTCTCACAAAACTTTTTTTTTTTTATTTGTGTGGGTTTTGTTCAAATAAACTGTAAAAATAGAGGTATGGGCTCAAACATTAATTTACTGTTTTACTACAAGTGAAGACTTTTAGCATTTTATTGAGCATCTCATTATTGTATCTGTAGATTTTAATCTCCTTTAGTTGCAGTGAATTTAATAAAATCTAATTCCCACTGTACACAGAAAATAGGTGCTTTGTAAAAGAACCCTTTTGATCACTTACAAAAAAATCTCATTGCATAAGTTTCTTGTTTGTTAAAAAGAATATGACATGCAAAAAACTCAACAGTTTACTTTTACCTGCACCAAGGTTAGTTGGTAGGAAAGCAGCCAAACCCACAATTTTAAATTTGGTTCCCCAGATATTAGATGTGACCTGAGCAAGGTAGTTGTGCTGCAAAACAAAAACAAGATCATTTTTACCTGATAAAATCTGTATCAAGCTCTAGTAAAAAAAATGCAGAGCAATCAAGCTATTGCAAGTGATAATGCAATTTCAGTTTCTCTTGTTTTTATTGTATTGAATCAGCCTAAAGTGCCTATGTGGCAACGGTGTTACCCAGTCATTAAGAAGACTCATTCTGATATCTTAACACCATCAGAAATGATGTATGCAACAGCCACAGGGTGATTAAAGCTCTTGAAGATCTGAACAACACTTAGTGGAGAATGCCTGCTTAGTGAGAACAGGTCTGTTTTCTGGCACTTGCTGGTCCTGCCCAGCAGGACCATGGCTGTTCTGTATTTCAGAGAACATACACCCTGCCCTTTGGTTCTATGCTCACGAGTCACTTTATAGAACAATAAACAAGACAGAAATTAATTACTCATAACAACAAACATATATTCCCCTGGAGCTCCTAAAGCAACTTCCCAAACCACTGTTGCCACATATTATGGGTCTGAAAGACCAATAGATTTTTCTCAAAGGCCAGGAGTTACACTGCCAGTATCAGGAGCAGGATCTAAGCCTCAGGTCTTCTGCTCTATTCAAAGGGCTTTTGGTCCTATCTCCATGTAACTGCTCTAGAAATTTTCATAAAAAGTGAAACAAGAGAGCAGAAAAAACCAAATCAAACAAAAGAAAATTAAAAGAACACAGGCCGTTATTAATGAAATATATAACCCAGACAGTTCTATGGCCTGCTAAGTTTCATTTACCCAGAGGAAATAAACACCACAAAGAGCACAAAGTGCTAATTCCTTTCCTTCCTTCCAATTAAGACTGTTTCATGTTCATTATGAAACAAATCATGTGGTCCTCTGAAGCAAACATTTCCTTATCCCTGCAATCCCTAGCGAAGCAGAGAATTATAGTGGCATTAAGATGGGTCTGAGAAACTGATGAAGTGTTTTCATATACACTTTCAAAAAGCCAACATCACCTAGAATAATACCTCTGACATTGTTTCACATTGACAAAAATAAGTGTTCCTGGTACGTACCAAACAACACCTGATACTCCATTGGCACCTTCGAACATTAGTACTGAATTGGAAGATTCAATTCTCTAGTTCTATCTAGTTATTGTAATTTAATGAAAACTTTTATTGCTGATCATCAGATCTCCATCACAACATTCTGCCTCGTGAAAGAAATGCATTTGAATCAGGTATGGTAACAATATGCACAATACCTGAGTAATATCTTCTAAAGGAAACTCTCTTCGTGTCAGGCTTGGTGAACCAATAGAGGGTTTCCTTATTGGTAACCTTGGTGATCTTGAGATCTCCTGTGCAGCTCGTGACATCTTTGGAGATTTGCGAGCTTCTATATTGATTCTGCAGGTAAAGCAATGCTTAGAAACAACAATGGGCAAGCTAAAATGCACAAAACTCATGTCTTTAAATGGAAAGATGTAAGAAGAAGACAACTGGTAGGACATCCTTGAAGTGACTAATAAAGACTGTAGAGCCTACAGGATAGAGAACTATGGGTCAAATCTGAAGATACCAAAGACCTGAAACACTTGCAGTAACTCATGCTGGATGCTTTCTAATTAATCTAACAAAGCCTACAGCAGTTCTCCCAGATACACTAATCCCTAAAAGGTGTAGAGTTGAATGATCTCAGCTATGCAGACTTTGAGCAAAGTCTCAAGAAATGAGAACATGACACCTCAGCTGACAGATTTTCACATTAGCATATAGAAAACCAAAGTTCCACAAATGTTGTCAGTGTTCCTATCCTAAGCCAAAAGTTATTTCTACCTCCCACTATAAAAGGGAGAGTCAAGTATACCAGCTCAAGCACCTAAAGAGCTCACTGGCAGAAATGCAACAAACACAAGTGAAAACCAGTCTGTTTGAAGGAGAAAATGTATTCCATGGTGGCAAGAGAGCAAAAAAAAAAAAAAACACAGGTGGGTGAGTTTATAAAATCTTTCCTTGAGACTGCCTGGGGTGTTGTGCTCTATTGTTTCCCATTACGTTTTGTCCCAGAAATCTTCCCCAAAGTCCAACTCTATTCCAATCTCTGAGATCACCCCAGAATTGCACCCTATAGAGGACGACAGTCTTACAGAGAATTCCTACATGCCCAAAGGAGTTTACTTTTCATTTTACAAGGCATCAGGAGAGGGAAGGAGAGGCAGGGGAGGAAGGGAGGAAGAGAGGCCACTTGGGGAAAAAGAAGAAAAAAATATCCAGGATGTTATTACCTGGGGAGTTTAGGTGATTTGCTAGCTCGACTGATTTTTGGAGATTTCTTTGCTGCCCAGTCATCACTGAGTTCAATATCGCTGGAGTCAGAGCAGTTGCAGCTGTCAATCACAGTGGAAATCAAGCTGTTTCCATAGATTTCATCTATCAAGACAGGCCCCAGAAAATTTAAGTGCTGCTTCAGAAAACTGGTATAAATTATAACTCTCAGTCATCAGAAGCATAAACCCGATCCACAGGCAGCAGTTGCAATAAAACTTAGCAGAGGAAAATTAAATGTTCTCCACTCTGCCTTCAAACTCCAAATTTCCAATGGTTTGAACTCAAGTGAACATGATTCAGAGGGATGAATAGCATTCAATTGACTTCAAAATTGAGACTAAAGAATATTTTCTGGTAATTAGCAATCTATTTTCTATCACTCAGAATACAAGAGGTTCTCTTCTGTAAAACAGAAGGCAGCAGGGTATAATTTCAGAAGCTTCTAGGTCACACTGAAGATTTTTTTCACATCAGAAAAAAATACCAGATGCCACCATCCATGTTGCATATATGCACTTTCAAAAACTCTTGAGGATTTAATGTCCCAAGTACTGCTAAATCATTTTTGTACAGAGCAACAATTGAAATCTACCTGCTTTTCCATCTGTTTTAGGATCCATGATGACAAACTCCGGCCGCAACTTGCTGATCCGACGTCCTTTCAGGATGGGCACCAGCCCCCGAGGTATTCCAGGTACAGAGTATAACACGGACCACCGACCTCGGGGTCATCCTCTGTCCGCTTCATGGTGCAGTGGAGCCGCTCGTTCCCAGATGTTGGGTAGCTCACAAAATCTCTCATATTGTTTGGGTCTGGGATTGGAGGCTTAATTAAAAAGAGGAAGGAAAGAGAAAATTTTCCAGTATTGGCTGGGGTTTTTTTCTGTGGTGACTTAATCCCAACAAAATTCCCAACTGGCTGAACTTGAACCCAACTCTAATTTGGCAGGTGAAGATTAGCATAGGTTACTTCGTGTGTTATGCAGGAACTCACATGCAAGACAGAGTGCTGTGTGTTATTTAGTTCGGTCAAAAGCAGTTGTACACAGAAAATGAAAACTAAAACTAAAACTAAAATTAGTTACATCAAAAAGGAAGGCTGAACCTGTGGTCAGAGCACTGAATAAGACAACAAACCTGTCTTCAAGTTCCAGCTTTTATCAGAAACTTCTTTTTGTACTTGAGTAATGTGGTCAAGTATCAGAATATCTTGTTTCCTGCAGGCCCTCCAAGTGAACCTGGACACTCAGATCCCATTCCTGGTTATTATTGGTACATGCTATGCCACTATGCTATGACAATGCTGTCAACTCTGAAATAAGCTTATACTTTTTTATATCACTTCCAAACACATGTCCTCTCCTAGCTGAGGGTGCATTTGTGTGCCATGTAGAGAAATACAAGCACAAAGCTTGGGTTACTTTGCCCTGCTTGCCAGCACACTGTATTAATCCATGAAAAACTCAGTCCTAAACCAGTAGGACTGCTTTTGTCTAGGACAAGATAGCCTGTATGACACAAATACTATTAATGTGTATAAGTCAACAGAGTTTCTTTCAAAATGAAAGTATGAGGAAAAAAAACATAGGGAAAAAACCAGGCTTCCTTAACCTGGCAAATGGGTATAGGCTGAGGAGTGACCTATAATGTGGTCTGCAAGCTGGAGGGGGAAGAGGGTGCCTTGCCTAGCACTGAAGGCATGGCTGACAACATAGGTTGAGGGGGTGACTGAGGATGAGCCAGGGTAAAGTAAAAGTGCTGACAAGGCTCCAGAAACACCCATGAAACAGGACAGGCACGTGGCTTCTGGAAACCCTGCTTCCACCTCTGAGCTATGCAGCTCCACAACAGCTCTGCAGCCTGGCACCTCCTCGAGGAGATGGCATGAGGGCTGTTGGCAACCATGTCTGCCTGTACTGCCCTCTGATCCCCACCAGGGCTCCAGCCAACTGCTGCCTTCACCCAGCCCATCCCCTCCCCTGCCTTCCCTGCCAGCCAGGAAATGGTCACTGAAGCACTACAGAGGAGTGCCTCTGGAACAACACGGAAAGCATCCTGAGGAGGAGGATGGAAAGAACCAGAAAGAACTGGAGACTTCCTGTCTGATAAATGCTCTGCATCTTTGAAGATCCAGGAGTTATGGTTACAGCAAGGCATTTATTGTTCTTTAACAAATGAAATTATTTACAGTTGCACAAACTGCCCTGATTAGCAGTACCCAAATGGAATCATGCTGAATTATTATTACGTAGGCATAACTTATTCTCACTTAAGCTGGGCCAGCCCCACTGATTTCAAATTAGTTGTTCTAGCTCTGCATTGTTTTAACAAGGACCTCTGGCTCGAGAGACTGCTGTAACACATACACAAAAAAATCACAAAAACTTACATTTGAATGTCAAGCATTTACCAGCTAATCCTCTTGTTTATAGGCTGTGATAAACAGCTTGGAAATCCTAAGATGTTACGGAGGGCAAAACCATGAAACAAACAGGTTGTGCAGATGATTCTGCTTGTGGTACAGGAAAAAGTGTGATACCTGGTTCATTATTCTATAGCACTGTTGGAGCAGGAAGATTAGGAGAACTCAATGTTAGTAGAAATATTTGGGCAGCCCCAGGTTAGGTTAAGCCCAACCTCCCTCGCAATATAAGCACTCACGTGACAAGTAGAGAGGCAACAGTTTTACCCCTGTGAATCCCTCCCATAACCATGACAGAATATTATCACCAGCGTGAGCTCCTCCAAACGTCTTTGTGAGTCACCAGCATATTTTACCCTTGTAATGTACTTGGAAAGGCCATCTCCATGGAATAATGCAGATCAGCATGCGTGAGCCTTCTTTTCAGATTTTTAATAGGTACCAAATGCATCAGTGGGGTCTTGAAGCGGATATGAAAGCTTTTAAAATGATAAAATCTTATAATTTAGCCACTGCCACTCAGGAGCACCACGGAGGGGGCAGACCTAGTAACACTTTCCTCTTCACGACACGCACATTTCTTTCTTTTTACCTTGATTGTTGGTATAAAGGCAGTGGTGAGGTACGAGCAGAGGCGAGGGGGCAGGGTCAGCTTGCTGATGTCCTTGTCATCCCGCAGACAGCTGGCGATGGTCTGCTGGCACAGCAGCTGCAGACTGGAGACCCTGTGCTCCACCCTGACAACGTAGAGCGCGGGCCCAGAAGCCATCAGCAGGCGGGAATCCCTGTGACCCCAACAGATCGAGATGATGGGACGCTGCATGAGAGCAAAAGGACACAACTTCAAAAGATTTTGTGCAAATGACCTTCTTCCAAGACGGCTGCACACGAATTCAACACTGATCACATTAACCCTAAGTCTTCCCAGAAACTTAGAAGTGCCCACCACTGCCCCCAGAAGACGAATGCGGACATTTCAAATCATCAAAAACAGCTGGTGATGTTTATTCAGAATACTCAGAACACTCAGAATTCACACAGGAATCAGCCAGAAAATTCAGTACCTAGATAGGATAAGTGACTTTAAAGACAGAGGGTGTGGAGAAGCAGGATCTTTTGATGCCCTATCCAAATGATTTATTCAGTCATCTAATAAGTCTTTATCCACTGGTAACAGCTCATATTTTACAACTGAAAAGTTAAATTATATGCCCAGAGACACTTAAAAAACAAGGGGAGAAAAGCCAATCAGCTTTCTTGTCTTGCACCAAGTCTTCTGCTGTAATGTCTCTTTTGAACTATTCCCAGAGGAACTGAACTGTGAAGAGCACCAGGAACACAACAGAGAATGGCCTTTTGTCTTCTACTTGTCTACATTCAGAAATGTCCAGATCACAACAATAAAAACAGAAAGAGTGAGGGCCAACTGGTACTAAATGTCACAATGTGGAACAGGATAATGATAAACAAACACTGCTGCTTAGGACATTTATTTCCTGCTTGCAAGGAGCTCCCTAAACTTTCCTTCTAAATCTCACCTTTTCTTGTAAAGTACCAGTCTGTTGTGACCTCCTCTAGCCCTAGCATCATTACTTTTGCCCTTAGGTGTTACTTGCATCCACTTGTCACCTCTTGCTTTCTGTGTCACAAAGCACCTGTATTTGTTTATATACATACACCCTGTGGTATTTCAATCCCATCTGCTACCTCTGTGCAAATGAACAACAGAGTAAAGATGAAACTCAAACTCCATGAAGAATACTACAAAGCAGGTTGCCATCAGTGAACTACAAAAGATGCACTCCTTTTTCTGAAGGTCTTCCTTGTTTTCACAGTCTGTGACACTCAGAAGTTTAAGCAAAAATGTTTTTCATCTAAATAGTGAACTGTATTTATCAAAAGGTCAAGGTATCTCTAGATTATCTTTTCACAAGATGCATCAAACAAGAAGACGGTGTCAAGACATCACCAATAATAGCTTTTTATTCACTCTCCTGTTAGCAGTATGGTACCCAGATAGCAGGGTTAGATCAGCCCAGAGGTTACCTATCTGGTGTGGGGAAAAAGCCTCCCTTCCATTTACAAATTCGAGATGCTTAAAGGTGGTAAACTGAGGAAAGATGTTTTTAGGTGACTGATCTGAAGCAAAATGCAGCTGGCACACCACTTAATCAGTGTTTATCATCAAGATAAAGCATTGGATGAAAAACTTTTTCACAGAAGAGATCTTCCCTACAATGTCACCTTATCCTAGATTTAAATTTCAAGGGAAATACTGGTTTTAATGTAGGAAGAATGAAGGAACTTCATTTTAATTACATCTAGGCAATATCACACACACCTCCACGAAGGCACAAATCTTCAGGCTGACTGATACACAAACAGAAAGCAACAACATGTGAACCTTGTGATTTTCACAGTACTAAATGTATTTTGTAGTGGAGAACTTCAAAAGAATTGAGAAGTCCTTTGTGTACCATCAATAATCCTACATGGCTTGTCCTAACCATAATCCATGGGATACAGCCTTACATTTGAGGAGAGGTCACATGAAGCATTCCCTGCTGATTGGTATTTTCGTGATTTGTGAGTGTGGCTCAGCCCTTGCAGCAATGAGACAGTTCAAGCTGCTTACCAAATAAATGCAATTGAAAAGGCACTGGCATGAGGTAGGTACCTGCCACATTTACTATAGGACAGCCTGAGAACAGCACAGTAGAAGTGACCCTGATTTTCCTCAAGGGCTGAATCCCAGCATGGGCAGCAGTATCTAACTGATCATTACTGTGGGATTCAAACTGCATCCTGCTGTTCACCTTGCATCAGCTACAGCTTACCTATAAACACAGTGAGGGAACAAACAAGTATGTGACTTGGCACACAAATGTTTATTTATTGGATAGACTTTAACAGCAGAAGAGAAGTCTAATATCCCAGCTATCATAATCCAATACAGCACACCCAGACCTGATGTCTCATACTGCAGCTATAATAACCCAATATATCACATCCAGGTAGGACACTCTTCATCCAAATAGAGTCAAATAAAACCACCTCTTTCCTCAAGTTACTGCTGCACACAGAGAACATCAGAGGTGCAGACAGCAGCAGTGTAAGAACCTTTGCAATCTAAAACATGGTCTCAAGGGAAAGGTTTTTCAGAAGCTTTGAAATGGGGGTGGGACCTCTGGCAACACAGCACTGGGGAGCTCTGAAGAGTAGAAAGTCAGAAGTTGAAAACTTCACCACCGTTTTTCAACAGGCAACCGTAATTCATTCACCTTCTAAACTTCTCAGTGTATGATGCTCTTATGTTCTGTTCATGAATGTATGTGCAAACAGTATGTGAGTGGGTGCATGTTTAAACAAACACACATACAATACCTACAAGTGCTGTACTGTTTGTAAATAATGATATTTCTACTCTTCTATTTGTACAATTAGTCTCCCCACATACCTCAATTGTGTTTTAATATTTTCAACCTCAACAAAGAGCACTTGCACCACACCTTGCCTTCCTTTCTCTGAAATGGTCAGACCCTTGGTGCTCCTCCAGCCCAGTATTCAGCAACACTTAATGTGCAGTGAAGGACTAAAACTTCAGATGAGCTTCAGGGAAAATTAGCCTGTCATTACAGGCTTGGAGAAATAAAAGATCACCCAAATGCCAGATCTGACCTGACCTTTAAAGTACTGCTCCAATAATATTTTTCAATAAGTATGCTTCCTAGTCTTTCCCTTGCTGGACAAGGGATATGAATCTATTACTGCAGCAAGTCAAGTTATGAGCTGGCCACAGCTTTCTTTTTGAACTCTACTGAGAAAAAACAATTGACCTCCAACATCCAACATGAAAGTATCGCTCCTCTTGAAGCATCCATTTATTTGCACTGTTTTAGCAAAACAAGAAAGGACAAAAGTTGTTGTATTCAAATTATTGTTGCATCCAAAAGTTGTTGTATCCACCTGTTACAAAATGAACAAGCAGACTCTAGGACAGAAAAATTTTATTTTCTGTGTTTGTACAGCTGGGGGCTTTTTCCTGCTAGGAACAAAGAAATGCAGCTACAAATATAATATGAGAATTTCTAGTCTCGCTTTGCATATAATGAGAAAAAAAATAGCATCAGGTTTTGAAAAAACACAGCATAAACTGTAAATACCTGAATTAATTCCGGGGTTTAAATACCAACATGTAGCTCTATGACAATTATATATTAGAAACCTCTTGATAAAACAAAAAAAAAAAAAAAAAAAAAACAAAGATGCTTTATCAGGAGAAATACTGACTGAAAACACATCTCAACAAGTGACCAACAAGGAGCTCTTTTGCCATTTCTTTCCAAGTGGGCTTGAAAGTGAGCTACACCCACTCCAATCTGTACCCCCAACCTGGGATGTCGATTCCCCTTATGAAAGTATGCAGGCATGGATATTCCCACTCAAAGCTCTGTGGTTGTTTCTTATAAGTCACTCTGCTGTCTCTCTAAAAGGAGAGAACATAATTTATATACATTCCATCACTTGTATGCAGTTGGGTCAATGAAAACACTGTTCTAGCTGATTCTTGCTGCCTGCCTTGAGCTCAGAAATCCTAAGCCTAAGGGTCTGCCTGCTGCTTGAACTAATCCCTTGTTTGTTGGCACTGGGACTCCCACTGGTAATGGAATAAAAATACTATTCTAGGGCAGAAAGCCCAGGAACTAGCAGGACTTTTCTCAGGAGGAAGAACACAACTGCAAAATAGTATCCAGGGAATGGCATGTGTAACTACCTTGCCTGCTTGCTCTCACTGCAGGCTGCTGATGTGGAGATGCACACTGCTGCCTGCCAGAGACAAGCTGAAAGGTGCACTGGCTGCTGTGCCTCCCTGGCTCTGCTGAGCTGTGTGTGCACTCCTCCGTACTGCCACGGCACTCACGGATGGCTCTGGGAAAGCAACCTGACACTCCTTCATTCTTCTGCTCCTCATATTTACAGTGGGGAAAAACATTAACTGCCAAGAACCAATGGTGACAAATTATGAGAAATCTGCCACTGCTGTGGCCTGATATGATTTTGGAAGTAATAAACTCTTATTTGATTTGCAGCTGTTTCTTATATCCCCTCTATTTCTACAGTATTTTTTTTAAAAGTCAAGATTCCATTTTAACAGAAAGAGTTGCTTAGAAAAGTGTCTTCAATTTCCAGTGCTGATCAAAATCCATTTCTGCAGCAGAGATGATCCTATGGCCTATATAAAGAACACCAAGGTCCTTACTAATATCCTAAAGCATGTTTCATCCGTTAGGTCTAAACTGTTGCTTTTTTTCCTGTAAGAAAATAAACTCTTCTTGAAGCTTTGTTGTCATCCCATAACAACTAAATAAAATTGATTTCAGGCAATATAAATGAAAGGCAACATTAATTCAGATGCAACAAACCTGAACACTCTGTGTGAAATAAATACAGAAAAGTAAGCAAGGTCTGCTCAGCTGAATAACATAAAAAGCAGCCTCTTCTTTCAGAACCTTTTGATCTGAATTAAACCTAAAATTGCACCTTCCTTCTCTAGCCTTTACAGAACTACTAGGTTTCTGCAGGATCATATAATCTTAAATCTATTCATTTAGATGCTGGGCGATTTCCAGCAGAGAAGCAGTCTCTGAAATGCTGACAGCAGTAGGTCTATAGCAAGTTAGTAGTCTTCTCAAAAACTTCTGGTAACTTCTTCCATAAAGATTTAGACTTTGGTATACCACTTTGAATTAGGTTTAAAAATATTACACTGAAAAACATGGGTTTTTGCATTTAATGTTGTTGTCTATACCACATGTGAAGCTTAGTTCTCTCTCATCTGCCTTTGGTGCACTCAAGATGTAATCTGTACTCACACCAGCTACACAGTGATATAAAACCTTAAAGTAATGTAAATTTACTGTAGAATTAAAGGTGTATGGCGGAGATCTGCATTGTAGCTTCTAAATCTTGTTCCCCTGGTCCTCCCTGGGACATATTAAAACTGAAGAAGGGACCAAATATAAGCCATGAGCTGGAACTATTAGAAAGAAAAAATTCACAAGTTTGTTAAAGTTAGAGAATGTGTAACAGAGAGACTGTAGGAGACTCCTGTTTAAAGTTCAGGATATAGGAAGATATGAAGCATCTGTTTCCAATCAGAAGGGCAGCAGGTACAATTAGTTGATATAATAAAGACCTGTCTGCCCAGAACTTCTAAAGTGACAGAACTGGGTTGCAGCATTTGGTAAACAATTTTAGCAGGACTATAAAAGTCTTAAATGAGTTGATTATTCTCATCTCTGCCTGATGCCAGGAAAAGGCTGTCAGGACTTACCAAACAATGTAAGAAATTAAAATTCTTCCAATAAAAACATTATGAACAGCAGGGCAGCCTGTTGTTGCAATCTCATTTCTGAATGTTGAAAAAGCAGGACCATAAAAAAAGGGGGCATATTTTTGGTACCTCACATTGGTGTTCATAGTGTATACAAGGATGGATGTAGTAAGAGGTAAATTTTACAGAAATTGATAGTATGCTTTTGAATAGTCATCAGCTGATCACCAGCCCTTAAGATATGCTCTCTGCATGGAATTCAGTTCAGTATTTGACCAGCCCTTACCAATGCTTTTTCAGCTCTTTCTACTCGATTCTGCAAACACATCCTTGCAGGATGCCAGGCTGAATCCCTGGAGCCAGGAACAGGATTGACTGCTACTCTATGCCAACTCTTCCACTCTGTTTATGAATGTTGTTTTCCAAGCAAAGCTACTGCTTTTATTTCAATACTTCTAAACAAGTGTGATTTCCCTACCTAGAGTTTTATAGTCAGCAAACTAGGTTTATGGACTATAAATTCCTGTACTGAAGGTAAATGCTTAAGAGAGTTAATCAAATGAGACAGAGGATGCCAAAACCACACTAAAGCTGGAGGAGAAGGCAGCATATAAAACATCTTGAAGGGATCCATGACAACAGTCATCATTGAGATGAGTTACCTGCAGTTCCCAAATCTATTCTACCACCGGGGTTTGCAGTGACTTTACATTCAGTAACATTCAAGTAAAGTTGCACATAAATCCTGTCAATCTTAGACTTTGTTATAAACAATAAAATCTGTTTCCTGAATATCCTACCAAAGAAAGAACAAACAAAGAGCAGAAACAAAACCAGTTCAGTACATTTTACTGGTTAAATTTTCAGACATTTGCTGTGTCAAAGAATTGGGACAAAGGACCACATGGAAAATCAGTTTTGTACTTGTAATCCATTAGTTTTTATGTTCATGGTTGTTTTATTTTTCCTGGCTTTTGTATTCAGAACAACATTTATTTATAATCAATGGCCCTTTCCAGTCACACGTTTGCTCCTTCATAAGAAAGTCTTAGCAGAAGAGTTCGAGATGAGGAAATTCTTTTATTTTCTTCAATTTTTTTTTAGTTCAGTAACCAGTGATGAATCTTATAAAATCCCATTACAAGGCTGACTGCCATGGTACAGAAAACGAATTAATTTACTCTGATGAGTTTGTC
Organism: Sitta carolinensis; assembly: GCA_032173965.1. Taxonomy (NCBI): domain Eukaryota; kingdom Metazoa; phylum Chordata; class Aves; order Passeriformes; family Sittidae; genus Sitta; species Sitta carolinensis. Next base: position 60,821,180 of record JAVUNC010000004.1, on the reverse strand, counting down.
ATGAGACAAATTACTAGGACCACTGACTCACTCTCATCTTTGCACATACATCTTTGTAGGAGAGGCACAGCATAACAGAAGTTACCAGTGATTTTTTTGCAACACTGGTTTTTATCTGGTTTTGTCAGTAAATGAAATACTTAACAATGTTCTAGCACACCTGTCATTTATCTGGTAATACTGTTAGACCAGCATTCAAATACATAGGAGAATAAAGCCCACATGAGCAGATACAGGCACTCTTCTGAAAGACCCCTCACTTCCTCCTGCAGCTGAGTAAATATGAATTTAGATGCACCAAATAAAGAGACTAAACACTGAATAATAAGAGAAGAGGGGTGGCTCTCTATCTAATTTTAGGTAGGTTTATGCGCACAGTTTTAAAATAAACATAAATATATCAGTTTGAATGTTATTTTTATCCTGATTTCCAAAGGAAATGAGACTCCTTGGTTCTGTTCTTAAGTGGTGGTTGCCTCTCCCCGACTGTCCTCATCCTTCACTTGCAACCTGGCTTACAACTTCTGAAGTTGTTGGCTTTTAGTCTGCAGTTGACAATGAGGGAAGAAATCATTACATTAAAATCTTACTATTCCCAACAAAAAATAGCAGCTGGAAAGAGCAGAAAGGCTTATGTTACTACTTCCACTACTAGATATACTGCAGTACAAACTTGGCATTCACTTGTTCTGTCTGACCTCTCAGCTGCCCTGTAAGCACTAATATAATGGCAGAATAATTAGCACCCATATCAGCCACAATATGTGCTTTCTCCCAGCTGGTAAAGTAGAGGAGAAAGGAGAAGAGCTGAAAACATGATAAGAAGCTGAAGCCATACACGGAGAACTAGAGGAGCTGAAAATATTTAAATGAGGAAAATTTGAGATTAGCAGGAACAAATCAGTGAGGGAAAAGCCAACACACAAGTGTACCTTGGGGCAACCTGACCTGATGGGTTCTGATGCTCAAACCACAGAGTGACTTCACAGCCTGGCACCAGAGGGTTCAACAGCTAATGTGCACATACTGAGTTCTGGCACTGAAGTAACAGAAAATGGTTTGCTTTTCACCTGGGCTGGGAAAAAGCAACACTGATATAAATATGTTTTCTTCAGAACTGATCCAGAGAGGAAAGAGCTGTGCTACTTTGCTGCAAGGTCTACATTTAAGACAATACAGCTGTGTTTATGGGTAAGTCCTTTAGGTACCTAAATCAGCATTAGGTATCACTGTACATATTTAGGTTGGCTTTAGAGACCATTATTTTACACTTTACACAACTAAAGAATTCTATCTAAATTAGAGTGCTAAGGTTAATAAGCAAAGGTTAATGCTAAATATAAGCAGACACAAAGGCTTAGCAGATGGTTTACTGTGTCACCCTTTTGCATCCATTCCAGATCAGGGTACTGGAAAAAAAATGATAATACATGGTATCATCATTATATATAATTAATATATCTACAGCATTTTCACTTTTAGATTTCAAAGCTATTATAAAGTTTCATTACTAGCAGCAGAAATCAGAATGGACTCATCCCTAGTCTGCAGAAAATGATCCAGAATTACATTCAGCTTGGCTCTGAAGTACCAGCAAAGACCTATGAAGCACACTGCGCTCCTGAGCAGCTCACAGACCATGGGCTGGTATTTACTTGGCAAGTTACATGACTGAGGTTACTGCATCACACCAAATGACTGCAAATTAGAAAATTACAATAACAAAATCAGAATAATCTTGTAGTTATGATACTGGACTTGGAATATTTTTGTCTAGCTCTTGGCTCTGCTACAACATTAAGCAAGTTATTCAATTTTTTTCCTTCTTAGTCACTTATCCATAAAACAACAGAATTTTCTTTCTCTGTCTGTTCAGGCCCAGCGAGTCTGGGAAACAAACTTTCTTCTTTTGCATTTCCACAATACCTAGCACAGTGGACCTTAGAATCAGGTGCAGTCTTGCACGTCTACCTAAACGCAAACAACCATTGTTTATAGCATATTTTTATCTAAATTGGGTTTTAGGATGGAGTCGAGACATTTTGAAACCTTTTTCAGACTGCATGTCTACAGCAACAAGCTAATGTGAGAAAAACATGTCAGCAAAGCATGGAGAAGAGACTTTAAAGACGCCTCCTACCTGCACAGGTGTCTCCAGAGTGTAGATGTGCTCCCCACGCACGTTGTAGAATTTGACAAGTGCGCTTTTCAGCAGGGCACCATTGCTGAGGTCAACCAGCTGGGTCTGCTTCTCCATGCCTGCTACTGCAAGCAGGTCTCCTTGTGTGCACCACTGTACCACCACATCTGAAATCACAAAGATGGGTTGCACTGACTAGAAACAACAGGAACAGCATTTCCAGGTACTGCAAAGTGACTTGAACAAGTAAAACATGCTCCCAAAAGTTGCTTAAGTATTTAGAAACCTATATCCTTTCATTGAAATAGAAAATATGCCACAGGTGCATTTTTGAGAATGAGTCTTTATTCTGTAAATTGAAAAAAAAATGTGTAAAAACCATTCTTTTCTCTCTATGGTGAGTCTAGAATGTAATCAGTAGCTGCTCCTAAACACCTAAGGACAAGAATTTACTACAGATGTTGAAACAGATGTGGAAGATGCTACATATAGCTTTGGGGTAAATAAGTGGAATCAAGTTAATACGCAGATAAATAACCTTAGTAAGAGAGCAGCAAAGAGTGTCTGGAAAGGCCTACAGTGCAAAAAAGCACTATGTAAAAAAAAACAGAATATCTGTCAATGCCTCATGTTCTCTCTGGCTGTCAATATAGCTTTTAGCATAACTCAAACAAGAGTTACAATATTACATGAAACTAAAAGTACTTGGATTTTGTCCATAAATGCATATGGCCTCCATATATCATATCATATCATACCATACCATGTTTTCTTTTGCCACCATCATACAAAGATGAGGGCTCTGGAGAATCTCTCTTACAAGGAGAGTCTGAGGAAGCTGGGCTTGTTTGGTCTAGAGCAGCCTGAGAGTGGATCTTAGTCTTATCTCAAAGGTTTATGCCAAGAAGATGGTGCCAGACTCTTTTCAGTGGTGTCCAGTGACAGGACAAGGAGCAATGGCTAAAAACTAAAGCACAAGAAGTTCCACCTCAGCATGAGGGGGATTTCTTTACACTGAGGGCAGTAGAGCACTGGAAGAGGCTGCCCAGGTAGGTTGAGTCTCCCTCTCTGGAGACATTCAAAACCCACCAAGACAAGTCCCTGTGTAACCTGTTTTAGAGAACCCTGCCTTGGCAGCAGGGTTGGACTGGCTGATCCCCAGATGTCTCTTCCAGCCCTAACGATTCTGTGACTCTGACTTGTGAAAATCTACTCAGCTGCTTAGCAGGGCTTTGCTGGAATCACACAGGGACTGCTCAGACTCTCATATACACAGATATGAATATACATATCAGTTACTTCTCTTACAGGCACCTCATGATGAGGGGCGCCCACAGCTTAATTTGGGGATGCTTATTTCAAACCCTTATATCCTAGTTCTTTGTCACATTTCAAGAGTAACTCTAAAACAGTATTTTGCATTTCTGCTCGTGTTTCAAAGGCAGATTTGCATGTTCAAGGAATACCAAGCTAGTCTTTAAATCCTTTTACTCTTAAACCAGAGGTGAAAGGCAGCTATTTTGTGCTGAGACAAAGTGAAGGTAAAGACAAAACTTTTGTGTTCTGGGATGCTCAATCTGCCAAGAACCTTTTCAAGACACTTGTGGGCGAGAAGCTGTCTTCAAATGAAGAAGCAGGAGAGAAATGAGAGTTGGCAGGAAGGATCTCAAAATTGTTTCAAGTTGTCAACTTGTCATTTTCAGGGACTTTTATGTGCAATTTGAAATGGTTTTGTATTATTTCAACTTTCTGATATTTCTCATGGGAATTATGCTTCTGTACATATCAGAAGGAAGCTGCATGTTCCTCAAGGTAATTTTTCCACAGCTAGGCATTGTATACCTCTTGTTTTCTCTTAGTTTTCAGCCCTCCAAGTAACCTACAATGGGATTTAATTCATGTTTCTTGGAGAGGAAAAAGATAGGCAGGTCGGAAATAAACAAGGCAAGCTGATCAGCTCCACTTCTGGTAACTGGGTAACTGTGGAACTACCGTAATGAAAAAAATGTCTTCTTTGGATACATGTCTTCAGGTAAAACTTTCAGCTGATCCCCATGACAAGAGGAAGAGGAGTGATTACTTTGTCCAGCAGTTCTCTCTCTCTTTCTCTCAAAGTCCCAGAATTAAGATTGATGCAAAGGCAGCAAAGGAGTGGCTGTGGGCTGCAGCATCCCCCCAGGACAACATGGCTCTACTGATATGCCTGCACTGCCAATAGGATCTTCAATGACTATTGGACCTTTACACAAAATAACTGATAAACAGGTTCTCAGCATCAGCACAGAGATTAAAAATCAAATGTAGGTTTCGTCTAAGGTAATGGTCTACAAGTGAATCGGTGGATCAGCCCCCCCTCAAAACTGCTTTCCAGCCACCACAGGCATGTATATCAGCAAACCTTGAACACAAAGCACAGAAAACGTGCAACAGCTCTGCAGGCAGTAGTTGTGGCTAACTAGTACAATTAGTAGATGTAGCTCGGCAGCTCTGCGGGAAGCAGTGCACTAACAATCACAGAGTCAAAAAGCACAAAAAAAAAAAAAAAAAAAAAAAAAAAAGGATACATCTGAACAGTTTAGGACCTCCACTCGGACTCACAAAACTACCAGAATGGTTCAAACTGGATAAAAAGAACTCTTAATTGCATAATCAAATTATCAAGGTTTTTCCTCTGTCAATTTAACAGAAATATTCCCAGTAAAATGACAGCTCTGCAAAACTAGTAGCATATATATAGTCTATATATATAAAAAATATGTTGTTACTGCTTGAAAAAATTTCATAGTTGCCTACTTTAAAAATACACTGAGTAGCCTGAAACAGCCTATAAAGGCAAGGATATCTGCTGCAGAGACTACAGAACAATACTTTGAGATTTTAAGCACAAACACATGAACAAGGACTTGTAGACAATACTAAAGACCAACCATACTTCGTGGTTTTGCAAACTCTTGCCTGTGATAAAATCCAGTAAAATTTCGAGTCACTTAAAAAAAAAAAAAAAAAAAAAGATACAGGAAGTGTGAACATCTATATCAAACCAGACATAAAATACTCTCCACTGTACAGTGCTTAAAACAACAGACAGCAATATCTCAATCATCTTTCTCTGTCTCACACACATTCCCAATCCAGTAAGATGATGCATGTTTTTTGTCTACTGAAGAAAAAAAATGTAGTCCAACTTGTAATGAATAAAAATACTCCTACCCTATCTAGCACATTAATATCTTGCTACAGGAGGGTGACATACTTAAAGGATCTTTTTTGCACTGGCAAAAGTCAACGGGGAAGGACAAACAGAACAGACATACTCAGCAAGACAGAGCCCTGCAACTCTAAACAGAGAATAAGATGGGGTTTGTTTCTCCTACTGTTCCCAGCTGAAAGCTAGACTAGATGACAACTTGAGACTGCTCAGTAGCCTAATTACTCTAATACTGTAGAAATGCTGAGCAGACCCATTGGTGATTATCACACAAGCTTCTTTAAGTTGGCACCAGTTTTCCACACTTTTGGTATCCTTTCAGCTGATGGAGTTTTCTGATTGTAGGGCTGTCCCACAATGTTGCGTTTTGCCACTCACACGTTTCTTGTGGTAGCACAAATGGAGAAAGGAATGGAAAAGAAACCTCAAAGGCTTTTACCTTTGAAGTAAAAAAAATGGTTTTACTTCTTAAGACAACTGCACTTAAAGGATCACCCAAAAACTGTGGGGCTTGTGTTAAGGCAACTTTTCATCAAAAACATCCCACTATCTCAGAACAGCTAAGAGTTTGCTCCAACAGCCTAATTCTCTTCTCATCTAATTTAAAACTAATTTACCTGTGGAGATGAAAAAGCTTCAGTGGAACCTATATTTAAGTATGTGCCTATGTGCTGGATTGAATTAAAATGTCTCTGCAGGCAAAGCACAGTAAATTGCACTGAGAGTGCTGGCAAGGTAAAGGACATTTTTAATAGGTAAGAACAGTAAAAATTTCAACATGAGTTAAAGATTTTACATGGAATACTGACTGTACAAACATTCATGCACATCACTTAGCAAAATGTATAGTAATTTATCACTGGAATTTTTCCTCTCTCAGAATAATTTACCTCTTGACAATTAATAATTCTAGCAAGTTTTCAATAATTGTGAGAACTAAAGCAGCATTGCAATTTATACCAGGTTACCAAAAGCATGGAAGACCTCATGAATTAGACATGCAAAGGAAGTGTTTCATAGCAGAGACATTCACACAAAGAACCATTATCATACTAATGCATTCTGCTGGAAAACTGCAAAACAGATCAACTGTCCTACAAAACTGCCACAAAAACACAACCTCAGAAATACTGTGAAACGTTTTCTCAAACACAAAAACTCCACCAGCCAAGAGCTGCTCTCCCTCCAGCAGGTGTCACTGCTGGAAACAGCAATAACAGCACCGAGGGCTCCTGGGTTAAGGAGTGAGAGCCACAAAAATGTAACCTATCATCAAAAATACAAGAAAAACAGGGCACAGGAGAGGGAGAAGTGGCTTATTTTTTGTACCTTTCAACCCTGAGCGGATGATAGTAGGAGACAAGTCATCATAATTGTTCATTAAACTGATGTCTCCTGATGTGAAGCTGACAGTAAGCAGTGGCTTGGTGTTCTGCACCGGGACTGGATACGCAGCTGGTCCATCTGCAAAACAAGGCTCGGAGTGAGCAAAAGGTAAACAACCAAAAATAACCACATGCAGGCCAAAACACACTGTACTTCAGCCTACCACCATCAGGAGTTGTTCCAAGCCCCTCTACCTGCTTATTTCTGCAACATCGGTGGGCACAAGCAAAGCAGGTTTAGCTACTCTGCTTCTGTGAAACCTCAATGCTTTTACTCTGTCGATTTTTACTGCAGCATATCCACAGTGATTTATGCATGTACTATTATGTTACATAGTGGTATTTTTCGGTCTTTCTCCATTCTCAACTCCCCAAAGTGACAAAGAAATTGAAAACCAGTGCCTTAGAAGGCTTTCTCGGAACCCCAGTTGAAAACCAGCATGATGAACAATATAATGACATTAAAAGCGATTTGTTCTGTACACTTTGTGCTTGGGCAGGTGCTGGGGTCTCATCCTGAAGTCACACAGAGACATTTTAGGACCTTCTAAGAGAACATTTCACAAAGTACTGCATTCTAAATGTCTAGGCAGCAGCATGAAAAGATACCTGCCATTCTGCATAACAGGATCCAGTGCATCCAAAGGTAGAGGTGAGCCCAAATGGAACACTTGGCTTTAAAAACCATTTCTGCAAAGTCTCTGATCCTCCGAGCTTGTTTTTCAGTGATTCACTAAAATTCCTGCATTCAAATACTTCATGAACAATATTGCCATCTGTAGCTTTTGCTGTTTAACGCCTTCTGTTTACAGTTTCTGGGAGGAGATGCCACTGGTTCAGTGCCTCTCAAGGCCCAGACAACATCTTAGCAGTCAACAAAAAAGGTAGAACTAGTTAAGGGTAGTATTGCTTCCTGAACTTGTAAAAAAGCTGATGAGAAAGCATTTTGGAGAGAGATGTCTAGTAACTAGCACCTCCATGTGTATAAAATTTAATTAAAAAATCCCAACAAAAACTCTAGTCCTTCCTACACATCTGTGTGAGTCAAAGGCTTGTCACCTTTGAGAGGTTTATGCTGCATCTGCTCTGAAGAACACATCATGTTTGGGTAATCATTAAAATAGGCTTGTAGGCTTGCAACAAGTCCACCCACTCCCTGACTGACTCAGAAAAAGCTAACACATTTGGATCATTTAAGTTCTCATCTGTGTACTCTGCAATTTCACCATTCTCCAAATGGAACCTTAGTATTTAAAAAAAACCCCACAACAAAAACCCAGGAAAAATCTAATTTATTGTTGTTGTCTGTCTTGCTTTAGGAGCTTGCTAGGCTGAAGTTTGTTTCTTTCCTCCTAAGAAATCTTATCCAATACCAGAAGTGAGGTATGAAAGCCAAAACAAAATTCAGTTTTAAAATATGCCAACATTTTACCAGGTGATCAGATTATCTTCTTTCAATATTTCTTAAATACATAAGCTTATTATATAGACATATAGTGGAAAAGGTAGATTTCTTGGTCTGAATCCAAATTAGAGTTAAAATTGCAAAAGTCCTCAGTTCAGAGGTTCAGGCCCAAGATGCAAATTTAGAATTATTTTTGAGTAATTATTACATATTTAAAACTTTCACTGTACAATCACTGTTGTATAAATTTAGTTCTTAATTTAGTTCAGGCTTTATACACAAGAACACAGGAACAGCTTTCCTAGAGCATATAAACTGATCAATCACATCAACAGGAAGTATCATCATTACTTGAATGAGAAGGGTGGGACTGACTGTGCAGGGACCCTAGGCCTCCTAAGTCTTACTAGTGATGATTTCCAAAGACTTAAAAAAAAAAAAAAATTCACCAAATGAGTTGTACTGAGACTTAAGGAGAGAGAAGGATTTATTCCTGACTCTCAAAGTGGCAATGTGCTCTGAAGCATGCGAATTAATAACTCCAACCATCTCCAGTCACCCTGCTTCCACCCCGTGTAATTGCAGGAAATATCTTCATTTCTGAGCCTTCTGCGGTATTTATGGAACTCTTTATGTCAGGACCATGAAGGATGGGACTGTAACGATGAGCATTACAGAAATCCCATGAAACAGAGATAAAACTAAATATATAGTACTTTACACCATGTCTAGTACTGCTGTCTTTTCACATGAATCTGTATAATAGTGCATTAATTTCTGTGGCTGCACTCTGACTGCCTCCATACACACAAACCACTGCAATATCTCATATCTGCTTATCAGTGAAACCTGACATGTCCCCGTCTATTGTTTTTCACTCACCCTCCCTTACTTACTGAGCTTTGTGTTGTTATCCTCTTTGTGCAAATGGAGGCATAGCCACACAGATGAGGTATGGCCTGCAGCAAGGCTGGCTGGTGGCAGAGCTGGGAACAAATCCACTCTCCATGAGAGTTTGAAACTGTGGCCACCCTGTTGGTTTTGCTGGGAATGACAGTGCCCTGGGATGTGAGATGGTTTCATGAGCAAAGCTGGGAGAGAGGATGTGCACATAACCCTACCTTGGGGTGGGGAATAGTCGTCGGAGTCCGTGTCGCTCTCGCTGCTGTCCTCCACCAGGAAGCTGGGGTAGTTCCAGGACATGTTGAGGATGCCATCTGACTCATGAAGGAGCACATGGGCCAGCATTCGGCCATGGCAGTCCATGACAATCACCTGTCCATCAGCAGTGCCAAACAGGACCTGAAAAGAACACAACAGCCCTCAGTCCCACCGAATGTCAGCCACGGGCTCCTCCTTCAAATGCATCTTGTAATTAACTAGCTGCACTGGAAATTAACTGAAAGCAGAGCAGGCACAGATGTGAATGGCTGCCAGAATAGGACACTGCAATCAAAGATGAATGTAAACAATGAAATCAAAGCAGCAGAGTCTACAGGTAAGTTTGTAAAATGAGCAAGTAATGTTTCATGGTGGATGCATTTCATTCACTTGAATATGAGACATTACACTTCATTTGAACTTGATCATTCCTGCAATTCAAGTGAGCTGGCAGAAAGGCTACCACAGATTCTTTAGTATTCTCAGATAATACAAAAATTCCTAAACCTGGGGGCAGAAACCGGGGGGTGCAGCACTCATGATAATATCAAAAGAAAAGACACAGCTGACAAAAGTGAGGTCCTAGCAGAGATTTCAAATGGCTTATGAGAAATAGAAAGCTGAATAGAGATGGACAGGTTATTCAGTTGATGAGCTAGAGAAGGTGGAAGAATGCCTTTCTTAAAAAAAAGAGGGAGGTAAAAGCAGAAAGGCAGTATCATCAGCCAGCTGGAAGTAGAGTATCATAGGCCAAGGGGAAGACAATGTGCTGCACATCCAGAAAGAGATGAGAAAAGCTTCCACCCACCATTTCAAACACAAAATGGATAATCCAAGTTTTTTCTTGCCCTTGAACAACTCCATAGACAATCATACAGACTGAAGTCAGGCTCACTGGAACCTGCAATTTCTTTTTTTAATAAATTCTTCTTGAGGATTTAAGAAAGTTAATATCCTGCATATTTGATAAATTTTAGGTAAAAAAATCAGGAAATAAGGACTAATAAATCCTAAAGCAATAAATGCATTAGCCAAGGCTGTTGCTGCTATCACGTAATTCCGTATGAAGCAAATACACTCTAAAGCAAGTTTAAAAGCACCCATTTGAAAACTAGCCAGCATTAAAAATAAAGCTAAAAGGAAGGTCAAATCTTACACTTGCTTGTCAGTCTATCACCTATTTACAGTACTTGTAAATTTAAAGCTCTAACAATTTGTATGCCCAGATGAGAAATTCACCTAGCCTTGTATCTTACCTTTAAGAGTGGTCAAGAGTTTGGAGAAGAGTAAAAGAACAGGATGCACTGAGTAGGCATCTCCCCTGTACCCTCCTATAGCTTTCAACAAAAAAAAAACCCAAACCATCCTTCTTCTCTGATAATTGATAATGTCATTTGGCAACCTTTAGCTCTTTACACTGAAAGAAACACGAATAATTGTTCCCTACTTACATTCTTAACACTGGTCACAATTTTACAGACCTCTATTATCTAATTCCCTAGTCATCTCTTTCCCAAGCTGAAGAATCAGAGCCTACTTAGGATCTCCATGTACAGTTATTGTTCAAAGCCTGCAATCACCCTCAGTGACCCCCGTGGTCAGAGGTCTTCTTTTCTATCTTCCTCCTGAAAGGCTGTGTCAGACTTGGAACATTCAATGTGTGCACTGTATCAGACCTATACAACAGCAGTCTCCTAGGAAGCAATTGTCATTATTGCACTTTTGAAAGTTTCAGAAATGAAGTGTGGCTTCTTAAGTCTTAGTCAAAAAAAGCCAAACCAAAACAACAACAAAAAATACTAGAATTCTTTTTATGATCAACACAATGAAGACTGTAAACTAGGATGGCAATTTAACAGAACTACCATAAAGTCATTAAAATCTTAAGAAAAACAATGTAGTTGTTTCCCATTATCAAAAATATTGAAAAAAATCAGTATCTGGTGACTGTAACATCATTACATGTTACAATTATTTTTCTATTAAATAGCTGCTGGGTTAAAACAGCAGCTGAAGTTTGCTACAAGCCTCAGAATACTATTCTTAGATGTAAAAGCAGGAACTCAGCCTTTGTTCATCTCACACCATCCTCCCTTGTGATCCCTTATTCTATTCTTCCACTTGTATCATCACATCTCCTTTTGCACTGCTCATTATTTCCACTGTTTTCACATGCATGATTGGTGCACAGCCACTTTCACTTTCCAAACACGGCCACTTTCTTTCTGATCTCAACAAAACAAACTTTTACAAAGGCAAAATCCTACCAGTTGCTACTGCTAGCTTCCCATACTGCTCTCAGTCTACTATAGATTAGCTGTGAACTAGTCTCCTAAAAGTTCTATAACTGCAAATACCCAGACAGAGGAGGTGAACCTCTACTGTTTCTGGAAACAGCAGAACAAGAGTTTGCCTCCTAAAATCCTGCAGAAACATTTTACAGCTGTGTAGGTATAAAATCTTTGGACTCGTCACTTCACTCCACAGTTCAGTCTCATCTCAATCTAAAGCTAATTCTTTTACTGCCCCCAAATAATTTAAAATTATGAAGTACTCAGTAATTTCCAATTCAGAACAGCTGCATGTCAGCATCTTAATTCTTGTACTGGAACTTGAGAGAGCTCTTTAGCAACCTAGAAATATCAGAGGGCACACTTCATCTCTTCAGCCAGGCTGTAGGTTTCAAGGAGCAACTTTAAGTTTCAGGGTTATTGTAGCAATACAACCTTTAAGATGAAAGCATTTATCAGCCTGATAGTCCTGCTGGCTGAACTCTTGCTGAAGCTGTAAAAATGTCTAATGGTGTTATCATCCATAACATTACTCAGGTTATAAATGCCACATTCGAACTACTTATGTCAGATGAATAAAACTCTCTTGACCTTCAGACAAAAGGTTGAGCCACAGGATATCCCTAAAGGATCTAACAGAGAAATTAAGAAGTTACATTTTAGATACTTATGTGTGTGTGTGTGTGCAGATCTAGGAAGTCAGACAGAATGTTGGAAAAAGATAGCAAGTTATAGTGGCTTGTTAACCCTTGAACACAAAAGCTAAGTGATAGTAAGAGTAACTAAAAAACCCCCCAAGTACTTATTTTGAAATAGTTCTTTGGCCCCTTGGGCCCCTTGTTCTGTTCTTCTCTTGACTCGTCCCTCCTTTCATACTGCTTATTATTACAACTGATCCTACATGTATTACCACTTGCAGAATTCCACTTGCAGAATATGGAAAATCTGATAACCAAATACCTAAAATCGCCCAATACATTCTGAGTGTGAGTCAGTACCACAACATAAACACAGTATGTCTTTACAGAATATCACACATGACAAAGCCTACACTACAGTGGAGCTGTAGCTGATTAAAAGTCACACAAATGCAGGGCTCCTGTATTGCCCAGATATTCTTTGCTTTGAAGAGGAAACTGTGATAAACAGCACTGGGACAGCACACACAGTTTTCCGGAGTTGAAAGGTGGGTTCAGTTATGAAACACGAGTGTCTTAGTTCTCCATGAAACCCAAGCTTGGGGTGATTCCTATCTATTATAACAAATCTGAATACCTGGAAAATGCCCTTTTTGGTAAATTAATAGGTTTTTCAACTAAAGATTTCTGAACTATCATCCGTGAAACATAACATTCAAGATTGCACCCCCCCCACCCTTAAATGTCCAAGACATCAAAGGCACTTCAACTAACACTCTGAAATACATCAATTTCTAAAGGACATATGGTAAACAAAAGATGGGGTATTTTGCTCTGAAGTACTCCTCTTATGAAGAGATGAATATTACAACAGGCAAGAAGCTGAAAATTCAGCTCAAGGGGAACAGCTTGGATGTGTTGGGTGCCTTTGCTACATATGATGCGTTGTGCTGAACCCCGCAGTTCCTGTAAGATCTGTTGTGATGCTGCAGTGCTCTGGACCAGACACAGGAGCACAGAAAGTGGCTGGCATCACTGAGAGCCACAAAGCTACAATGGAGTGACCTGGTACATTGAAGGTCCAGCTCAAGAGGCTCACTGTTTCCTACAAGTATAATTTTCTAACAGCGATGCTTTTTTTGCATGCAACACATTTTGTTGCTATTTAATTTGGTTTAATGTAGGCAAATTGAGCTCTTCAACAGTAAGAATGCTCAAGCTTTATGATAATTGGAATACATATGAGGAGTAGAAGGCAGAATTATTTCCAATCTCAGGTTTTGGTTGTACAAACTGAACAGTCAATACTGTTACAAAAAGATATCAATAAAACAAGATGCCTCTCTTCATGACATTTAGTACTAACACTGAAGGTTTCTAATGCTGCTGGTTAAACAAAACTCCCAGGAAATCTAGTCAATACATTTTCAGAACAGGGGCTGTCATTCTGCATCAGGGAAATGACCAAACCTTTGACTGAAGCTGAAGCATTAGAAGCTGCATTTGCTATAGCTACTAGAAGAAATATAAAGCCATTAGAGGCTACTTTAGGGTCGAACTTTTAAAGTGAGATATTCCAGTATCACGATGCTGGAACGCTAAAAATGGAACATGTGTCTGTTTTATTAAAAGATCCTCTCTGACTTTTTACAAAGAACATACATCTGACAACTCACAAACATAAAATCACTCATAGACTCCATTAATTAAAACGGCATTGAAAATGAATCTAGCAAACTCCATCCTACTACAATCTGATTCTTAAAACTCCAGATTTTCGCATACAGACAGAACTTGCCTTGTAGGACTATGCAAGGTGCATGAACAGATTGCATCTAAATTCCTGGACACACTGAGGCATTCTGAAAATTAACGTAATCTGTCATGAAATCTTCAGTGCTCTAATCTTCCCTAAGATGTGGCTAAGCTGTCAGTAACTCCACTGAGCCATTTCTCAAGTGACAGATCTTCCTTCTCCCACAGGACAGGTAGCAGCTTTTGTTTTTTAACACTCTCCAGGGTTGTACTTCCAAAGTTTGAAGGATTCCTCTTCCTATCCACTTGGCAAACCTTGCCCTTTCAGTATTTTGTTTTACTCTCTGCCTTTATGTGTATGTGTTTGGCACACACACCTGCTGAAATCTTGGTGCCATCATACCAGGCAGTATCAATGCTGCCACTTAACAACTTGCCCTGCACAGCTCTGTGTTTGCAGCTGCCTCGTTCTATGTTTTGCTTCACTGACCTTCACCTTCACAAAATTTAGGCTTGTCTTTATGCCTTCTTTTTCAGTCTCCTCCCCCATCTTCCCCCACAGGAAAAACTAGGCACCTCAGAAGGTACACTTTGCAAAAATGCTAATAAGGTAAACTGTTTCCACTGTCAGAAGATGCTGAGCAGTTTAAGGAAGCTGAATTAGTTCTGTTTGCTCTAATTTAGCCACCTGGACAAACATTAGTATTTATGATAGGAACAGCCTTCACAGTTGCCACCATACTGCCATCATACTAACAGAGATAAATCTATTCAAAATTAACTGAACTATAAAGTGACAAATATACAAAATGATGGATCAACCTTCGATTTATGCAGGTAGGCTTAGTAACAAAGGAAGTACAGGGAAAATTATTGCCTTTAATTATTTTCATTTATTAGCCTAACAAAAGAATGTCAGTCTTGCCAAGGCTTAACTACAGCATTCTGCAGACCATTTAGATGAAGTATTTGCATTTTGCATTCCTTGGGCTTTTCTTGTTTCCTGTTTCTCCATCACAAAGCAGGAGACAGTGCAGCAAACTCCTCTTAGGATACATTAAAAAGTGGAAATTTGTTTTTTCTCAGTGCCATATTTTTGGCTTTCCTTCTTTTTACCTCAAAATACAGAGAGAAATAAAGAAAAGCAGAGTAAGGGAGACAGCTAGTCTCCTGCTGCATACTTATTTCCATTAAAAATTCAGCCATTGTAAAACGATTTCTTGAACTGACACAAAAAGATACATCACTAAAATTCACATACAAGCTCAGGGGGAAAGCACTAGATTTTTTTCTTGACTGTCTTTATGTCTAAAAATCTTAGAAGACTCTCTGTTTCCTTTCGACATGAGGAGTTCCACGCATGGCTGGTACAGCCCAGGATCATTCAGTCAACTGCATACATAAATATAGATATAGCAGTGAAATTCTCATTTGAGGTCATTAATCCTTTCAAAAGCCGCACTGGCTTAGTTACCTACTTTCAGGCTTGTTCATTCTCTCTTCTACAAAATCCATAGGATCTAGATAACTATTACAAAGCCATCAAATGAGAAAGCAAGGCAAAGCAAATCCATCAGAGATCTTGGTGACAAATGCATTTAATAAATATTGAAATACTAAAAACTGGGATTTAAACTGCACAAGCTTTATTTCTCTCTAAAACAGTATAATGTAGCTGAATGACTGTGAGTCTTGTATGCCACTTCAAGAGTCAAAAATATTAGTCTTAAAACCAGGATCTCAAGCTATTTACTCTGGACATGTGGGGATAGAAGCAATTGTCCAGGCAAAGATGTTATATGAAACATTATATGAAAGCATTCTGGCAAATCACAGAAAGACTGATTATTATACATTCTTGCAATTATACCTGGACTAATTTTGACTTGGCTATTCCAGGCACACACATTTCTACATTCCTTCTTGACTCTCAAGGCATTTTTCAAGAAAGCATCCTACAGCAATTAGATTTTTAAGTGCAGAGTTGCCCTCCTATATATTGTCCACTGTATTAATGATATGCCTTGGTTTACTTAAAATGTGAAAAAAATCACATTTGAAGCAGCATGCAAAATTAATAAAAGATCAGCAGCTGAACACCTTCTACAGAACAAGTTCCGTGGCAATTAACTTGGACAGGACTCCAAGCCTGAACCACTGAACTCCCACAGCAAAAGTACTCCAGAATATTTATTGAGCAGAGCTGTTTTCTGACTCCCCATAAAACCATCAGGAAAGTCTGTCTCTGAAAACACATATTCTTCACAAATATGCAATTATACACAGCAACTAAAACAACATCTGGTGGGAAAATGCAATTAGTTTTACCAACAACCACTCAATCAGGAAAAGAAGTCAACTGATACACTTGGCAGTCTCCTGCATTATTCCCAAATTAGGTTTTAGTTATTTCCTGAAAGATATGTTGATAGCTGAAGCTAAAATCTCGTTCAGAGCTTTAGAAGTCTGAGAGTGTCTGCTAGGGTTTTATTGGGTTTTTTTCCTAACTGAAAATGTATTACTTAGAAACAAGGACAGCACTCTCGACCAGTGAAAATGCAATACAAAGCAGTTTAGAAGCCACATCCTTGCTGTTTTGAATTTCGTAACAGAGAATCAAGAAGCCCTGGGTTAAGCTATACACAAATGGAAGTTAGTCCCTCAACTTCTGCCCTCTCCTTCTAGGTCTTGGGTGCTGGCAGAGAGCAGTAACTCAGCGTGGTCAGGAAATATGTGGAATGGGTGAGGTCAAGTGTAACTGAGTCAACATGGAGCCAGGCTGAGTAATAAACTGTTACCGAATGAGGCACTGAAGAAGAATGACTATTCTCTTAAAAAGCAAGGAAAGCAAGGAAGGATTAATTCCTTTTCAGTTTGCCAGCAATCCCTCAACATCTGAACACTGACAAGAAACTGGCTCCTTGACAAAGAACAGAGAGCTCAAGTTGAACCCATGCAGGTTGAAACATTGCTGGGAAAGGTTTTGGAGAATAAAGAGATATTGCTCCCACTTTCCATTGGTATACTATCTCTTTTTGTCAAATCAATGGAAAGACTATGTGATATCACTTTCCAAAAATATCACCTTTCCTCTGCCATTTACTATGAAACTTGGTCTTGCTTTCCCAGACAAAACCTAGTGCAGAAATCCACAAATATCCTCCTTGAGGTTCAATCACTCTAATCCCTGTTTTCTGCACCATGGTTGCAGACTATTTGCAGGCTTGAAGACGTCTGACCCAAGTTCAAGACCCCATTCGGCTCCTGGTCTTCTTGCTAAACTTCCAAAAAATTGATGGATTAAGTACCAGTGACAATAACGTTCAAATCAACCACACTGGCAGCTACATTTCTTTTGAACTGAAAAGACCGCAAAGCTCTAGATGAACCAAAAGGATTCTGGGGCCAAAGTATTCTCAGACAAGTGGCTTTGGCAGTGGAATAATAGACTCTTCATGAAAAATGCTGTAAAACTTTCACAGTTTGGAGTTTTCCCTCTGTAAGAATTACATTCTTACTTCCATCCACGTGCCCTCTCCTGACCAGTTCAAAATCTGAACAAAGCAATTTTCCTACCCTACATATGACTCCTCCTTAGAGAGCACCTTCCTGCAGAAGGTTCAATTGTTTCCCTGCACTGACTAAAACACAGTATAACTGCATGCTGCTCCCTCACAGAGGTGCACTGCAAAACCTCATTCTTACTATTTGCCCCAGGGCTGAAGGATAGCACAGATCTTTTCAAAACCACAAGTTCAAGTAAACACTCCCTGTCTCAGAGAACTAAAGACTTCAGGCTATATAAGCAAAATCTTTCTGTACAAGTGCCAGCAAGGTGAGAGGAGAGGCAAATGACTTCTTTCTTCCTGACACCTCCCACACAGAGACTGGTCTTGTTTCTATTTGCACTCATCTTTACTTTGCTGACTCAAACATTGATGCCTCAAAAATGTAAAACAGCACCGGGTATAAAAATGCCCGGTATAAAAATTAACTGAAGAGCACAAGTTTTCATCTCTCCCTCCATCTCTGGCTTGTCACTGCCAGCAACATCCTTCTTTCCTGAGGGAGACAAAGACGTGGTAGAATGTGCAGCATTTAAACTTCAGATTCCAGTCAACTAAAACAGCAATATTGTGACCTGAGAGTCTCAGGGAAAGAGTTACAAGGTACAATGTTGAGGCTGATCTGTACATCCTAGTACACTCTGCTTCCGAAGGGATGCAGAAATCCATTCAAGCATTTGGTTTTTGCACTAACAAACATCAAAAACCCTGTCTACAAGGACAAGCAAAACATTAGAACAGTTGTATTACTCCTTTCAGACAGAGTCATTAAGAGAAAAATTTCTGTGCAAGACTCATCTGAAAGAGCCTTGACACAAAACACTGCAGGAGCTACTGAGAAAACGAGCCATGATGCTGCCAGCCCATAAACAACCCCCATGTTACAGCTCTCATGACTTGAACAAATGGCTCCATCTCGTTAGCTCTCTCAGTGCCTTGCCTCTGCAGGCTGGATGAAGAGCATCCAGGGAAAGATTAGGCAAGGCACAGATGAAGCGAGTGGGAAGAAGAAAGCACACTGAAGTATCACCTTATTGCTCTGTTCCTCCAATTACCCGCTCAGTAACTGTGCAATACAGACTAGGCTTTCTGGCAGGGAAAATTTGTCTGGAATAAACCCACAGATAGATGCCATAGCTCTTGAAGCCATGGATGAGCCCTAAAGGCTCCAAGGAGAACATCCTTGCTGCCTGCCCTCCCCAAAACTCAAGGCAAAGCCTAAGAAGTCCTCGGCTGAGCACAAAAATCTGCAGCGAGGCTGCTCATTGCTAGTGAAAAAAGGAAAGTGTAACCAAGAAATGACACAGTGCACCAACCTAAGTTTTCTCCTTCCTTCTTTTTGGAAGCTGTATTCTCAGCAAAATGATGCATAAAAACCTACTTGAGACAAAAAGGCAAAGGAAAAAACAATAATACAACTATACACTGATATCAGAAAAAAAAGGGGAGGAGGAAAAAAGAGATATGTATTATTTAGGAAATAGCAGTACAATACAGCTTGAAAACAAAGTAATAAAAAGAGATGGGAGAATGGCAAAATAGCACTTAAAATTCACATTACTTTTCCCACAAAATCTGTCACTATTACGTACCATCATAAAAATCAAGTCCCCCAAGCAAAGAGCAAAAACAAATTGGCTTCCAGCATGTATAAATATATAAAACAAGAATACAAAGCCTCTACAAAAATATTTAAACATTTTAAGTTTATATAAACCCCCCCACATATTTTGTTTACAAAAGGCTGAAATAGCTTAGTAAATATTTACAGACCCCTTAGCACAAGTAAGCAGAAATCATTAATTTTAATAGCAAGTTTGCCACAAATGTTTGAAATGCTTCTAAAAACAGTCCAAAATATTAGATAGTTAAGCTGTGATGGGCTTTATCTGTTTGTTTTATATAACAAACGGATTTATCCTGAAAGACAACTGAAGTCTCCTTCCCCTGTCCTCTTTTTGCATTTTAATGCTGCTGCTCAATTATGCAGCATGCAATGTTAAAATGCTTATATGGGATGTAACCATTGTTTGCAGTCCTTGTGGCTTGAATAAACTGCCTAGTTAATTAATGGCACATCTTCCATGCTATAAAAAGCCTCCAGCCATTTTTCCCAGTAATCTGTGTAATTCATCCATCAATTAAAATAAGGCTTTCAGATCTTCCTCAACGACTGTATCTTACAGTGCAATTTTGAGTGGCCCTAGTCATTGTAACCATCATTTGGTAGTCTCCAGAATTGCTGGGAGAAAACAGAGAATTTTTTTATGTTAAGAGACAAAAATATAATTTTTCCTTGAATCTTTAAGGCTTCTTCATGTGAACCTGTAAATCCTTATCAGGAACAAGAATTATTCTAATAAAGACCAAAATAATTGCTTAAATTTTCAAATTTTACAGGCTGTAACCTCTTTCATTTTGTCCTTCCTTCTTTTCATTCACAATAATTATGGTAAATAGCTACCTTCCCCATACTGCCCCAGTTGCCCCTTTGTAGCTCCCTTTCATCATTCTGTCAACTAATTAGAAGGCCATCTTCAATATTTCTTTTTCACACATCCAGATGTCTGAGAATAATTAAGCTTGACCAGTGTGACTACCATAACAGAAAGGACTTCCCAAATTAAATGTGTGCTACAGCACCTAAATAAAACCAAAAAAGGAGAGTGAGGGAGAGCACAACCATCTTGTTTCAGCGCCACAGGAAAATGCATGTGTAGGTGAGAAGGCAACAGCAGGGCCCAAACAGATGCAATATTTTCGAACACTTATGAATTCTATGGTTTTAAGCTGTGTTCCAGAAGCTAGGTAAAGCTACTATCTTCACTTTCATCTTAGGAGCTGCTCAGAACACCATTTCCTTGAAAAGGTAGTAGCACCTGCAAATCACAGATGAAAACAGGGGATCCAAAAGCAGACTGTACTAAAGGGGTTTTCTTAGGTAAAATTCCTGCCAAGGACTAAAGCCATACCAAAGCCAAGAACTCAGAGAGTAGCTCATGAAACACCGGATGCACAGGTGACATTTGACAGCTCTTCTTGTTCACCAGCTCCTGCCTCCCGTGAGAGCCGTGGCCGCACGGCAGCCGCTGGGCACAGCACGGTGCTGATCCTGTTCAGGGACACCCACAGCACCATGTGCTGGGCCAGCACAGGGATCCCACCCAGCTCCACTGCCAGGCCCAGAACAACACACATCCCCTTCTTCAGTGGAGCTCCCTTCTGGGCCCACCCTGAGGCACTGCAGGCACGGGCAGGGAGCTGAAGCCAGCCCCTGCCTCCTGCTTGTCACAGCAGAAAGATGCTGAAGCGTCTCTGTGGTTGCCATGGGAATAGGATGGCGAGTGCTGGGAGCAGGAGTGAGTAACAGCTTAGAAACTGCCTCCCTGCACAGCTACTGCAAGCTTCAAGAGACTTCTGAAAAAACAACACACAGAGCTCCTGCACCCTGCCTTGTGTTCGATACAGCGCAATTCATCTGCTGCTGGCCTCGCTGTTTCTTTCCAGTGCATTATAAGACCCTTCAGTGCACAGGGTATCTGTTCCTAACATGGTGCTGCTTTTCTGTTTCACTGAGAGAGTAATTTTGTCTGATTAGGCACAGAAGAGGCTGAACCTTGGGGCCTGTATTTACATTTTTTTAGTACCCGGTCATATTGCATCGCAATGGGACCACGTACAACAGTTAATGTACCCAGCAGGATGTAAATCAGCCTACCTGCTCATATACTTATTTTCAAAGCAAACAGGAAGAAGCATGCTGGCAAAGTTCACATATACCTCTATGTATATGTATACCTGTCATGTCCTAGCCAAACAATCCTGACCAGTCCCTGAATTTCCACAAATAAAAGCTTACAACAGGAAAAGGAGAGGGGGAGAAATCAGAAATGGACACTTGCACCTGTCAGAAAAGTCTAATAATTTGTACTAGCAGAGATGCAGGGAACAAATATAGGTTACTAACACCTCCTGGGATATCCAGGAATTAAAATATATTAATTAATTTTCATTGAGGGTTTCCTCTTTTGGAGGGTGATTTCTCTTTTCACACACAGAAACAGCAACAGAAACAACCCCAGGGAAGCTCAAGGAGTTACACTATATTGCTGTAAACAAAGGCATAATCAGAACCTCAACACTTCTCACCCAGTTCTCTGACACTGTCTTTCTCCATTATGAAGAGAGATAATCTCTTTTATGGGTAAAATATAGGGAAAAGGAGAGGGAAAGGGTGGCCTGAGGGCAGTGGAAGTTGATAGAAAAATGTTACTGCAAGCTCAGCAAACACACAAGAAGGGAGATAAAGCACGGAAAGATGTTTTGTATGGCTTGTGGGCTTAGGAAAAGTCCTCAAATACTTACTGACATTGCTTCTACAATTATAAATAAACCCTTTGGTTAGACAAAAGTCAAGCCTTTCTCACTTATAAAGTCCTCAACCAGCTTGGTATGTACAATCTCTCTTTGAAAACAAGCCTGGGACAATGCCACAGAACTGTCTCAATACAGGATACAGCATGCTCTGATATTTCGAATTTATTTTTCATTTCAAATATACCTTTCATCCCTACATGATTGTAGGTGAGCCTGCTCACCAGAAAATTACTCCACATGGCTCCTACGGCCTCTTGTAGCCCTGAAAAAAAAATATTTTAAGAACTGCAAGGAAAGTCCTGCTCCTGAGTAATCCCATCCATCCAAGTTTAACACACAAGCATGGCATTCTGCCTGAGAGACAGACAGCCCAGTCTTATAAAATCTTCCATTTGTACATCCCCAAGAGCCCAGTGGGGCTCTGTCTTGGCCAGATGTATGCTCTGGCAACAGGGTACAGGTGGAGGAAATGCCTGAATGAGTCGGCCTACAGACACACAGTAAAGTGAGAAAACTGACTTCTAGTCCTCCAAAACAGACATGCACAATCACATTCAAAAGGCCTATGTATTGAATTAGCTGAAGAAGCCCACAGCTCAAAGTCCATACTCAGTATCTGGGTGTGAACTATAGTAGAAATCTGCTGATGACCTTCATGAGAGGTTCATCTGAGAGAGATGATGCTGAGAAAAAGCACTGCTGACAACCATATGCCTCAAAACAAGTTTGTCCCCAACAAACAAGGAGAGCTCAAAACCCCTGAAAAACAACTGAGCCACAAGAAGAATGATAACATTCTCCTAAAGCAAAATGCAGAACGATTTTGGCTAGTATTAATAAAATCAGCTGATATCTTCATCAGGGCAGAGTATGCACCTATCAGTTAAAAGATACAATTACATGCTCAATTTCAGCAGGACTGTAGTCCACCCTGGCCACCTCTCTAGCTCTCATCCCATCTCTACACATCAGATACTACCTCAAAGGTGCTTTACTTCAAGCACAGTAAGGACACAAACCCAGAGGCCACAAGCACACTGTCAAACAAGATGATGGTGCCAATATTGCAGCTCCAGCCTTTCTTGTCCCCAACAGAAAGGTGGTGGTAGGAAATTCCCTCCTCTTGCAGAGCTGCCACAGAGCCATCCATAGCAAGGAGTGACAGAGGTGACAGCCTACTGGTGCTGAATATGCAGGAGAAAAGATGAAGGAGACAAGAGAAACCAGCAGGATGCATGCAGAAGGGAGTGAGGAGAAAATGAAGAGAACGGACTGAGCAAATTTCTATCAGGACAATAGAAAATTGATACTGAACAATACAATCCCCCTGAAAATGTAAATTTTAAAGATAATTGTGTTAAAAGCCATGGGAACATGGAGTGTAATACTTTCACTAGCAACCTTCATGGTGCCAGAGGGGTAACAAAAAGAACAAGTAGAAAAATCTAAATTTAAATGTCAACATTTATCTTTCAGTCACTGTCCTGACAAGAAGAGTACATTAAGCAATAGGGAAGAAGCTGAAGCTACTCTAGACTAGAACAGTATTCTGTTCTCATTTGCACATATACCAATCAGGAGAAAATTTACGTAAGGCAATAAGCTAGTAAGGGTATCAATTTCCATAAACACTTATTTATGTGTAATGTATGCAACATCCTCCCCCATTTGCTATTTTTAGTTTGAACTGAGCATAGTCTCTCACCCAGCACCTCTGTGATTCATGCTCCCTCGTGCCTCCAGAGGCAAGTACATCTAAATATATTTTAGAACATCACTTCTTTCCACCAGCTCTGGAGAACAGTACAAAGACCCATCATCACTTAACATGAAACCCCTGCAAACCACATAGTTAGGGAGAACTGTGCAGAGCAACATCAAGCTCATGGCTGGTTTGGGTCTCTATTTCAGTGAGTTTGTCAGCAGCAGTGTCTGTAAGTCAAGCAAGTCATTTTCACATAGCTGGAACTGGCCATTATATTTGAAAACATTTATCTGGACGCTGAACAAGTGTTTGTTTCCTGGAATAACCACTTATGGAGCATCCAGATTAGAAAGTACAAACATATTGGCTAAACTGAATTAAAGGCAGCCAGCCACTCCAAATTAAACACTCAAGTGAAGATATTTCCAAATACAGTAGCAACAACTGAGCATCACACAAGCGGGGTAGCCTCATGTTTAAAACATAGGACTGAGAGCTATTAGATCTTAGCTTCCCCTCCTACTTCTGCTGTTTGTCTCTTCCTCTTATCTCAAGTAAATTATTTATTTATAAGATTTACATTTCCCTAGATTCAGAAAGAGGCAGGCAGACTCCCTGGCTTTGAAAAGCAGTGTTGCAATAATTAATTCATTATTCTTTGCAGAGTACTCTAAAATTATTAGATGCTGCTGCAGAAATGTGTATTATTAGTGATATTATATTCCACGAGCAACTCCCAAAATAACTCTACCTTGGATGAATTTATAGTACTCTAAATTTAGTGGTACCTTGAGTCTTGAACCAGCATCTTTCCATGGTGGTGTAAAATGAAGGAAGGAAAACAATCCAGCTGTCATCCTTACAGGGTTTCTCTTTGCACGATTTTACACTCATCACTTCCTTCAGCACTGAATTATACACACATGCACAACCACAGTGACAGCAAGCATGTGGAAGGAAAGACCAATCCAGTCAGCTTAGCAGTGAAAGGCAAGTGACCAGTGTAAATCCTGCAAATGAAACCAGCACCCCAGCTCCAGCCATGCTATAAATGGTGCTGTGTCTACTGTCATTTCATTCTTTGGAAAAATGGTAAAGGAGATTTTTTTAACTGGCTTTTTCAAGGCTCAACGGAATTTATTCTTTTGAATTTCACTTGCATAAGGTTGAGACATCTCTTCAACACTCAATTACATACATTTGCTTATGTGAATACAAGACATATCCATATGTGCTGGTGGAACTGCTTCTGCTGCAAGTGCAGACTGGACAAATCTACACAGAAATGACCAGTCAGATGCTTAATAGTCCAGACTGTATCTCTGCTCAAATGCATTTGTAAGAGTGCTATAACAACAAATTAAGGGCACAATTAACAGATTCCTCTCTCAAACAACAAACTTTCCATAAGACTATGTGTGAATCAGGGTGAAAAGTGATGACAGGAAACTTGGTACGCTATCATATTCGCCTAATAAGAACAGGATTAATTAAATTTTCATTATCAGTGGGAGCAGCAGTTTTGATGGAAATTGATCTTACCAAGTGACCATTCTACTCGGCAACTTTTTAAGAAGTGTACTCTGTAGCACACTAATGCAACCCAACTGACATGCCTAAATGCCCCATTTTCATTACCTGTTGGTCATCTGGAGTCCATATGCCACAGGTGATCTGACTCTCCAAGTTTATTTCTGAAGACCAGTGTCTTTGTCCGCTGACTGAACCGACCAGCACAAATCCATCTCTATAGGAGATAAGTGCCTGAGTCCCGTCATGGCTCCATGTAAAGTCGCTTACCTTAACATACCAAAGACAAGAAAATAAGATATATGGGCCATGTAGGACTTTTTTATTGTTTTAATAAAAGGCAGCAGTGCACAGAATGAGACAGGCCAACTATTAGCCCAGCTGAAGCTCTGATGTCATGCCTATGGAGAAAGCACTGTGCTTGCCAAGTGCCTTTGTGACAATTCTTGCACATTCCTTTAAATAAAGGAATGTTTCATTTTCTTCTGTGCTTTTTCAAAGGTATGAAGTACTGTTCTTTATCCTCTTAATTTGGCCTTTCAGGACCTGCTCACCCTCGACTGCAGAGAAAACATGCATACCAACCTGTGCCCCACGGTCGTTCACAAGCTCCACAGACCATCTGCCTTCGTATTGTATCCAAACAAATATTCCTCCATCTGCATCGCAGGTTGCTAATTTCTGGAACGGTTCATTCCACCTCACCAGCACAACCTTAGAAGATTACAAACAAAAACAGCATTACCGAAACTGCGTGTTGTGCTAACAGCTATTTAACAAGAGCCAGTGAAAGAACACTGCCAAATAAATATCATTGCATTTAAACCCTAAAGATGCACAAAATAGCAATTTTTGGCCCAGCATTAGGCACCTCTCAAGAACAGCTGGAATTGTTTTGTCACGGTTGTCAGGAAATGCACCATCTCTCACTGTCAGGCCTTTTTGGAAGGCACTGCACACTTTCAATAAAATCACAGGGAACACTGGAACACAGGACCCCATTATAGAAGCTGCAAACAGGAATCCCTGCACAGATTACCCAACACTCCCTCAAATGATTCCCCTACTGTAATCTCAGAGACTGTCAGACTCTTCGTCAAATCAATCCCCTCTTGCTGACTTCAAATAAAGTGGCATGCTCTGCACGCAATTTAAATACTCAGATTGAATACTCTTTCAAAACAACCCCTAAGAGTCTCAAATTTTTTAAAAATAGAAACTTCATAAGAAAGTTGCTTTGCCGAGTGCAAAACTGAGTACAGAAGGAATACAAAGCAGCTTTAGATTCTTCTCTCCACATTAATGCTATCTGAGCTTTTCTGGAGAATCTAATCAAGACTAAACCTACCAAATTGCGCTCTCATTTTTAATTAATACCAATTTAACAAATACAGTATCTCTCAAGACCTCAGTAAAAAACTGAAAAAAGCATGTCATCCTAGTGCCTGAAGGAAAAATTAGCATTAAAACAATTTACTTTCTGTTAATGACTTTCTCTTAAAAAGCTTTTTTTCCAAATTATTTTTTTCTTAAAAAATTTTTTCAAAATTAGTTTTATTTCAAAAACATGCAAAAGTATATGGGACACTTATATTCACATACATGTAAAATCCACCCCCCCAACTATTTTGCTGAGACAGAGAGCATGCAAACAAAGTAAACATATATTAAATACTCAATTAGTACAGTGTTATTTCAACTACTTAATAAACATCCAGCTGTAATTACACATTTTCATAAAACTAAATAGATAATTAATCATCTAAAAGTGACAGGCAAAATTTTCCTGAAGTATATTTTGCTGTTTACAGAGCTGCACTGATCCTCCTAAAGATTCCAGTCCCAAGATGAGCTCTAAGTAGACAGACCCTTCTCACTTCACAAGGAAATCAGCAGTTGTTTTCAGAACTAGGATATCAATATTCACACCTGAAACCTAAACTTGACAGCTGAGGGATGATCTTACACTTATTTAGTGAGTGCTACAGTTATTCAGAGTGCCAAGTCACAGCTTAAGAACGTGTCTATCAGCAGAGCTCACCAGCCTGGAAGCATCAACCCTTGAACCATTAAACAAGCACAGGAAAACCATTTCTTCATTCATATGTAAAGATTATGGGGAGAAGCAAGTATGACAAATCACCTCTCTGCTGTTACACAGCTTAGAAGAATCCCATTTGAGATTTTGCAGAAAAACACTGGCTTCTACTTAATATAACCTTGCAGCTGGCATTCTAAGTCACCAGTCCTGTTTCCAGTTGGGCAAATTACACCATGCCCCTAGATGGATTATATCACACTCAGCTTTTTAAAAAAATTCTTATGTTGGAAGAGCAGTAAATAAAATATTCCATTATAGCAATGCAAGCAGATGCATTTTGTTGGAGGTTTCACTCTGTCCCTCCACCTAAACAAGAATAGCACAGATTTGTCAAAATTTTGTTTTCATTTTAGTATAAATCCAATGCACAGAACCATAATTTCATTCACCCTGAGGCAAAATTCAACAATGACATAACTGTACTTGCCAGCAATGCCTAACAGTATTATGAAAGAAGTGAAGAAAACCTCAAGGATAGCATTGAAAAAAATTTTCATCTTTAAAAGCTGGGAGCTGGAAAAGGCTAATGATGACCATTAATGAGTGGAAGGTACTTATCACCACTAAAACATTGATCTTTGAACACTTGGACACTGCTCGCGTTTCACAGATCATACCAAATGAATTCTACATCATACCAGAATTAATTGCTTAACAAAATTTAGGGAAAAAAGAGAAGTAGTTTTTTAAGTAACATGAATGCTTCAGCTAACACCATTAAGAAAGCTATTACCTGTCTTAAAATTGTCCTGTTTAATCTGGCAAAGATTTGAGATAAACACACAATTTTATAGATCGGACACACAAGCTGACTTTGTAATATGAATTAAGGGCAAAGTGAAAACAGTTACTTTGTTGTGTTTTTTTTTCTTTTCTATTTTAAATAGGAATCTTGTTAAAACTTGCAAATTTTAATTCAGATTCTGTACAACCTGCTTTTTTTTAGATTTGATAAAACATCCAAGAGTATATTTGAATGTAAACAAGATTAACTAGAGCCTCCATCCATCTCAATTATATACAAATTAGCAACTTCCAAAATAAACTTATTGTTTTATAATCAGAAATGAAAGCGAGACAACACTTTTTCTATGTCTTCTGATAACAGCCTCATAAGGAAGTAAATTTGTAATTTGAAAACTCAACTCATTTAAACACAGAGCAAATGTTATTTTACGAGGTCATTTTAAAGATGATGCTGTAATTTACATTTAACATCTGACTACAGGTGCTGAGTCCACAACTGCTCTGAGTATTTCCAATTTCATTTTAGACACTTAATACACTGAAGAAGAGATAAAGAAAGGAAGGATTGCCCTAAGTATTAAGATGACTTTTGGCTTTCGTGTTGGCTCAAATGTAAAGCATAGGAAAACATGTCCCATTGATAGCACATTTAAATAACGCATAAGCTTGAATTACCCCTCTACAAAGAGGAATTTTACTGCTAACCCATAAATGCAAAGATATCATTACTTTCACTAACAGCTTCAACTCACAGAGGACCCATTTTCACTTCTGCCTTTATGATCCTCTGTTTTCTACTTAGCAGCTTCACACAGGTACTGAAGGTCTGAACTGTTTTATCTCGTACTCAAAGAGCGAGAACGTTGGTACACAAAAGTAAGTTGTCTGTGGACCATCTGTGGTACACACAGCCTTTCTATATTGTCTTATTGTTTTGGTTCGTTGATTGTGGGGTTTTTTAGTTCTAAAAAAAATACAAATTGTGGTCGTTCTATTTCTTCTTGAAAAAAAATGAATCACAGGTATTAATCAGCTTCTAAACCACTGTCTCACACAGGATATGATCTCTCACAAACATAAATTGGCCTGAGATATTAAGTAAAATGTAAAGGCCAACAATTTGCCCCCTAAATAAGATGCTTTCCACAAAGCTGTCAGCTTTTGAGTCAGTTTTATGCTTTCTTTGAGCTCCTTTTTACACAAGGAAGAATGGTAAAAAATTTGTTTCAAAAGTTCAGCATTCAACATCTCTGGTTTAATTGCCAACCTGATGTTTAGGAATTAAATTTAATTAATCCTAAATGTGCTAGAAACTCTACCCAAGAACCAACTGTCTACTTTAATGCTGCTAACAATGTCATTATCTATTTAAGATTTTAGACATGAAATTTTGAGTAACTGCAGTTTTGGAGTAGCAAATGTGTAATTTATAGTAAACATCTCTTCCCAACAGAAACCAGGTTTGGTAATCTAAATTTATTACATACTATTGACAATTTTAATAATTTTTCCCACGTTTTCTAACACAATACAAGACCACCAAACCCCAAAGTATTTAGAGTATTTTGTTATCCCTAATTTCATTACAGTTTTTGAAGGAGATAATTGAAAATGTGACACCAATCAGTTTTGCAAGAGCAGAAGTCGTTAATCAAGAATACCGCACAACAGTCATTACTGAAATCTTCTTTCTGTACATACACAACATAATTGCTAGAGAAGTAAGGGACAAACATCTACAGAAAAATAAAAGGGGTAAGTAACTAGGGCAATTAGTTCCTGGAGTTCCTTACCAAATTTAGATAGATTTTATTATGGATACACTGTAGTGAGTCACAGTGACTCATTTTTTAAAATCTCTGATCCTCCATCTATTTTACTGGGGAGAGGCATATGCTCTAAAGATAGAGGTCTTCTCCAGCATTCATTTTCACATCTGCTATGGAGATGTGCTTGCAGATGGACTGCCACAGCAAGAGAGAGCAGAGAACACTCCACACCAATGTTTGATTACAATTTTCTACACCTGAAGAGCCACATTCCTGTATTCAGCATGAGCATTTTTGCAATTACAAGTGAAGTTGACATCTTTGCAGGGAGCACAGGATGTGATGCATTTTAACTCCACTGAGCATATGGAATAGTTGGCCTTTCCCTCCCCAGATAAATCATACTACATTTCTAATGCTATTGAAAGTTGAAATAGTTCCACCTTCCAAGCAGTGACAGCACAAGACCTAACTGTTCCTAGGACAGAATAACAAAGGAGATTAGGCTGTTGCCTACAGGAACAGAGTACAGGGCTCAGTATATCCAAAGGTTTCTTTCAATCCTACACTTTTAGGACAGTATTCAACTTTTTAAAGGAACATATAAAGGTTAAAAGAAAGCATTGACAAAGGGACTGGACAATCTACTTGGAATCACCTATTTGCTTTATCAAGTAGTCCTGTTATGCAACTCCCTAATAAATACATTGATGTTTACTCATGGTTACAAGTATGGATAAACACATGCATACAGTAGGTGCAACACACTGGCACACATTATAGTTTATTAATGGCCACAGAGCTGAAAACATCTGTAATTATATCTATCAAAGACAAAAGATGGGTGAGCAGTGGGGAACAGAAATGGAACACTGAAGTACAAGAATGAGAGAAAGCAATTACCACCTTTACATGCTACTGTACTTCAGCATCTCTCCCTTCATTGCACAGATACAGCTACACTTATATACATTACATACATGTAACATGGGTATGTGCATGAATACACATCCCTAACAATCCTTGAGGAACCTGTGCCAGATTTGGACATTCACTAGTTTACTAACTGAAGTTAGTTAGCTGAAATGGATTTTTGTAACAAAAATATAATTTGAAAGTAGGCACCCAGAATAATCAGTAGAGGTGTAGTTAATGAGCTATTGCTTTACCTATAACCAATATTTAATTCTAAATGGTTCTGCATATGTTTAGTTCAGTGAAACATTTAACTGTCATTTAAACATTAGCATTTTTCAAAATAAAGGTTATCTAAGTTTTCTCTCTCCTAATTTCTCACACTGCAGATCATTTGCAATTGTTCCTACTTTCACCTTCCCTTATGACCTTTATTTTGTGCCATTACAATAATGTCAGGATAATTCTCTCCATTCAAACTAATTCAATCACACAAAGAGCATCAAGCAAGTATTTCTCCTGCTAATAATACAAGGCAAAAAAGCAGCAGATGTGGTAGACAGTGAGTTGGCATCACCCATCTTTCCTATCCTCCTTGTCTTCTATTGCATTCTCTAATGATACACTCCCTATCTCTCCCACACCGGCAGAGCTCTGACTTTTTGTTTCCAGTGACATTACAACCGGATGGAAGTGCCTCATTTGCAAATGGAGCTGTCACTTTCCTAGGTATGATACCCATCAAGGAATTATTATTACTAAGAAGAAACTACTACTATTAATAACAAACATCATGCTGCAGCTAAAGAATGGCAAATATATAATGGCATTTACATTACTTGAGGAAAAACTGCCAACTCACAACAGGGGCTGCAGGTTGCAGAGGGGGTCGATGAATGGCAAATGAGTTTTGGGAGACAGAAAACACCACCCAAATTCTTCATGTTTGTCTAGTCTAAACAATAAAAGTGAGGTCACCTCCTAGAAGGGCTGGAGCAGCCTCCAGATATCTGAAGGACAGATGTCATGCAATATCCCTATCCCTGCCCCGGGATAAGCTTTGGTCAGTGGTGCCCTGTGCCGAGGGCACGGCAGCTGCTCCCAGCCCCCGGGGGTTTGGCTGCTGCCACCAGCACAGCTTTCCACTGCCACTTGTACATCCTTTATCCCTGGATCCTACATTTTCATTGAGAGAAGTGCATTAGTCTGCAGCTGCTGTCATCTCACTTGTTCTGCTCTTTGAAAAGGAGTTTCAATTTTTTTATTTTTTTTTTTTTTAAGCTTACAATCTGATTTCATGGTATAACACTGTCAATAAGCTAAGCATGTCACCTGGGGACTTAGCCTTGTGCTAAAGGAAAGCAGAGGTAAGGCTGGGCCAGCAAGAAAGTGCTGACCTTAACGGAGACGAAAGGTCCAGGTCAAACCCTTCTTCTGACCACAGAGTTCTCTGTGACTTTCACGTGAAACCCTACTCCAAATCCCTTACTCAAACACCTCAGATAAAGCTCTGAAGTACAACGTAGGGATACATTAGAAGCTCTGTGCCGTTTTGTTGGACGCACTTGCTCCAATTTTTTCCCCCTTTCTCCTTGGTGTTTCTTTTCCTAATGCTCAGGGCACACACCAGAGGCTGACAAAGACTTGGATCACCTGGGCAGCTGCAGAAAGCGAAATGGCCAGGTAGGAGCAGTGCAGCTCACCAGCAACACCCCTGAGTACGTGCAGGGGAGGTATCCATTGCCCCAGTGCTCACTTACTCTATGTGTGAGTGGCTGGTAGCCTCTGCAAGTAACAGTGTGGATGCTCACCCACTGGGAAGAATGTTGATGCTCCCCAGCAAGTTTTGTTTATTTGCTTTGCAGATGAGTGACAAACATACCTATTTTTAAAGGGTATCATATGGTTGGCGTCCAACCCCAGTGGATGCCAGTCTGATCTTTAAAAGCTTGAGGAAACGATTTTGGCAAACAGACAATGGCAAAAAAAAATTATTTTGAGAGCTGATTCCTTTTGAGGAAGGAATGTCTTTAGTGTTAGATGTTGTCTTAAAAATACCTAGACTGTCAACATCTCACTGAATACATTTAGGGGCCTTGATAGTAAACTGCCAAGATGAGGACTCAGAAAGGCT
Organism: Sitta carolinensis; assembly: GCA_032173965.1. Classification (NCBI taxonomy): domain Eukaryota; kingdom Metazoa; phylum Chordata; class Aves; order Passeriformes; family Sittidae; genus Sitta; species Sitta carolinensis. The sequence goes on along the minus strand of JAVUNC010000004.1, from coordinate 60,788,353 downwards.
CTAAAGCTTTACAAGTCTCCTTACATTCCTTAAGTGATACACTTCATTTTAACAAATACACCCTCCTCAATGTCTATTAGTCCCAAGGATTTGCCACATAACCATTTTAGTTGTTCACAGAACACAAAATGTGTTACATTATCGCCTACTTTAGCAGAAAACATGCCCAAAACTCCTCACAGGTACCAAACAAGAAGTACAATGCTTCTATGAATGAAGTGGTTCACAGTTCTAAAGGATTTACTCTTTTCACTTTGGGCTCACCAAGGTGAATTTAATTAAGTCACAATTTAATTGCGACTTCAAAGAACCACAGTTGTGGGGGACATTAAAAAAACTCCTCACGAACAGAAATTAGCTGTATCCAAAGTATATCCCATACATATGTTTGGGCAGCAGAAGATTTGACAGGTCAAAACTTGAAGTTGCATGTGAGAAAAATAACAGCTGATATGAATATAACATGGATGGTAAAATGTTGGTATTTAGCTACGGGTTCTCAGTTGAGTAAGTTTGTTAACTATTCCTTCAAGAACTATTAAAGAAAATAGCTGGTTATAATCTGAAAGAAAATAATTAAGGCATGAAAAAGTAAGACTTAATCATCCATATGCACAAGATAGCTGCACACTATTATGTTCTTGGAAGGGAAATTGGTGGAGGTCTGATCTTCTCCCATCTTGAAGACCTACAGTGTGACAGGGAGAAGGTCTATGGTGTCTTTTTGACTCCCTTCCTTTCACAAGGTTTCTCAAGTCCCAAAAGCTCTTTCACAGAAAAGACAGCTGTTTCCACAGAAAAATCATTTTGAAGTTATGCCACACTCCATTCCATTGAGGCAAGTTCCTTTGTAGCACGCACATTACTACCACTGTTTCTTGTGAATGGTCACCCTGTGCTTAGGCTGTAAGATAGATCAGTTTAACTGCCTATACAGACTCCCTATAAATGCAAGGGCAAGTCCAAGTTAAATAAAAATAAATCAAAACTGAATGTTGGTAAGGATGAGTAAAGGATAAAATAGTACTTTCATCACCTTTCTTTATGAGAAAAAGATTTCACTTGGTTGTAGTTTCCATACAGATAAAACACCATAATAAAGAAAGCAGAGACAACCATTCTAGCTCAAGATGACCAACCATTTTGCTATAAGATATCAAGAACAATATAGTTCCTCCTCTTTCTAGCAAATCACTGACAAGCAGCTCCAGGAAAGGTCCATTCTTGTTAAAATAAGACACATGAAATAACTGTGTTGAGCTGAAAGTTCCTCGGCTTTGAGCATCTATGGTGGAGTATTTTCTCACAAGAAAAAAAAGAAAAAAAAAAAAAAGCAGATTAAAAATCTCTGGTATTCAGTCTACATTAAATTAAAAGTACATAAGCCTAATGCTCATTTAACTAACATCTGAACAAAATTATATTACAGATGGTATAAATCAGGACCATTTAAAAAACCTCCACATTTACATTCACTTTTGTATTGAATATGAGAAGCTCATTGTAAACTAACCTCATGCTTTAAGAACAAAAAAAAACACTCACTGACATCCCCAATGCCTCATCAGTGCTATAAGAATTCAGAGTCCATGCACGTCTTTGTTAGAAGTTTTGAGGGAAGAAAAAACCCAACCAAAACATCCCGAGCATAAAGCAGATTTAAAATATCTACTTTTTTTTTTTTTTTTTTTAACCTGGCTAAAAAGTGAGAAAAATATTGGATGCAGAGATATAGAAACCTTGTAAGAGAACCTATGACTTTTCTTGTCTCTTTTCTTTTTAAAAATATCCAAAATTAAGGAGTACCAAGTGATTACACAAAACAATACAACCCAACACCACGCCCCTAAAAAAACCCCAACAAAATTAAAGGAAAAAAACAACAAAACAAAACAGAGGAGACAGATTAACAATAAACACAAACGAAAACCATTCCAACTCAGAATCAACTAGCTCTACTCTAACAGCAGCTACTTAGGAATTCCTGTACTATCTTCCCACCTTGTAAATGGTATCTTGTACAGGAATACTCCCAGGGCAATGTATTGCTGGAAAAAGCCAGTGAAGTGACTATGACAGACACTCTCTCCCTTATACTCAATCTTCCCAATTTGGTGGCTAAAAATTCCCGATCAAGTGTTCATATAACAATGAAATATAATTTTATAACTTTACATGGATATATTAATCACAAAAAAATTATCCAAAAAAGAAAAAGACTCTACCAGGAAATTAAAAAAAACCCTAAAAAAACCTCTTAAAAATGTAATATAAATTCTGTTATAAAAAACTGTTCTAGTTAACAACAGGAAGGACGTAACACAAGTTCTCCACTTTCTGGAGTCTATTCCAAGAAGTGCCAGAAAAATAATGGTGTCTCATGACCACACACAAGAGGATCTGTCCATATCAAATACACTAAGTCTGTCTATCTCAAATACACCAAGGTGACAGATCATTTTTTTGCTGGTCAGATGTTCAAGCTCATACTGCACCACAATTAAGTAACATTATTCCAGGTTTCTGAACACCATCATTAGTATTGTGGTGGACATTTTATAATCAGAAGCTAATCAGTGACTCTCTTCATGATTTTACAGGTTAGACTACAATTTAGCTTGAACCTGCTTAGCTGAAATCACTGTAAAAGTCCACCAAAGAAGTCTTAGATAGAATCTAACTGCAGCACAAAATTTGTGCAAGCCCTCTCTAAGAAGATGAGCTTCACTCTTTAGGAGATACAGTAAAAACTTGATTTTTGTCAGCAATGTGAACAGAAAAGACCTTAAAATTCACAAGTAGTGTCAGAGAGTGTTGTCCAAGCATGATTATTTCTCCAAGAGCTACAGTACTTCAACTCTAATTATTTTTTTCAAACACAAGGAACTAAAAATAATCCAAACTTCAGCAGAAGCACAGATCAGCTCTTCAAATCTATTATGCTCTCCCAGGTGATAATAGCTGTGCAGTAATGTAATTAAGCTGAGTTATGAGGTGGATTCGAGACAGATGGTACAGCTGGGCACTTCACTGCTGAAGTGGGACTACTTTGCTATCTGAAACACCCAACTATTGTTAATCCAACCATCAAGTCCACCCATACCAGTTCTGTGTGAGTTACACACCATTATAGAACATTTCTGTCCACCTGAAGTATACTGATGACCTTAAATTAGTCACAGATACTGAGAAAAGAAAGCATTTATATAATTTTTATTGGACTGCCTGGACTGTCTTTGTGTAACTCATGGAGACTGCGCATCCCTAATCCTTTTGTGAGATTGAGGAAATTCCACCATGTTATTTTGCAAAGTTAGGACACGTGCTTTAACCTCCAGCACAAAGGCACCACCTGAACCCCGCCTGCTGGCTGCCCCAGGGGGGTCAGTCATGCAATGTTCAGCTAGTGGCATGCAGAACAGCTACTGAAGGGACTGCATAATTGCTGAGATGGACATTGAAAACAAAGTGGAAAATGAAATAGTGTCTATCTCCAAGAAGAACAATGTAATGAAGGAAGCAGTCAGTAAAACAGAGAATGCAGAAATGGCAGAACAGCCACTCAGCACCTGCACCTCTCAGGAGAAAAAGGAATAAAGAGGAGGACTGAATTAACAACACAGTAACTAAAAATCACAATATTTACATGCAAGACATTCAGCTTAGCATATTAGAATAAATAAGACAACAGATACCTACCAAGAATTATTTTGTTAATATATACACATATATATTATCCCCATGGAGGCTCTGATTCAGGCTTGAGACACACTGGCTCACTTAATTTGCAATATTGTGATAAAAACTTCTGACAATGTGAATACCAGATAAAGAAATACCATACCCTAAGAAATGCCAAATAGCAGATTTTGAAAATGCTATCCTTGCTTTGGCTGGCCTGCAATTCTGCACAGACTGTTTTTAGAACAAACCTCTCTTACAAAGTTTTAACTTCATTTGCTATTTCTCCGTGAAATAAAAACTGTATCATGATGTAGTTGGCTAAGTGACCAGTAATTTCACTTGCCTGACTTTCCAGAGAACACAAGGGAGCTATAAATACAGGACTGAATTAGTTACTTGTACAGAAGGATATTAACAGGCAAAGTGGTCAACCCCAGAATGCACAAATCACTGCTACTGCTTTTCACCACTGTGGCATGCAGAAGTCTTGATTAAAATTGACTCCCATGTTGTTGGAACTGCATATCCTATGATCACATACAGCCTTTGGAGTTTTTAGGCTTGAAGACAAAGCAAAAACCAGACTAGGGAAGCTCTGCAGGGAAGGTTTGCTCTACAGAACTGTAAAATGACTGCATTAGCCTCAAGAGGGGTAAACTATAGGTTGGGAATGTAATCCCTGGGCACTCCAATGGGATATAAGGGTCACCATGGAACTATCAGATTGCTGGCAGTAAGGATGACAGGTAACACACATCTTACCAAGGTCATTATTACACCTTCTCTAATGCAAATATTAACAAATGTATTGATTACCAGTGGTTCAGAAAGCAGTTTCAAGGAACTGAGGCAAAACTGATTTGCAGAGACCAACTGGCTACAATATTCAACCTTTAACGACCCAACCAGTATCCAAACCACAGACTAGAGATGGAAGTTGTCTGATCTGTATCCAAGAGCATGAGCCAGCTAGTTTATATGCACTGTATCACTGGAAAGTAGTTTTTATGGTCTAGTTTATCCTTTGCTTCAACCAAAAAGTGAGAGAGGAAAAGCAGTAAGTTTCACCAGGTAAAATGAGCAGAAGTTTTCTATCTCGAGTCGCTTGCATGTCAATGAGCATATGGAATATTTAATGTTTAAAATAAATTGTTAGGGTCATAATTTGTGGCACAGGGTCTAGTTGGAAGCTTGTCACTAGTGGTGTCCCCCAAGGTTCAATACTGGGCCCACTGTTGTTTAACTTGTCCACCTGGACAAGTGACAAATGCATCCTTGGAGAGTTTGCTGATGACACAAAGCTGGGAGGAGTGTCTGACAGCCCAGAGGGCTGGGCAGCCCCTCAGAAGAGCCTCGACAGGCTGGAAAGAGGGGGCAGAGGAGAACTGTCTGCAGTTCAGCAAAGGCAAATGCAGGGTCCTGCCCCTGAGCAAGATCAACCCCAGGCACCAGGACAGGCTGGAGGCTGACCTGCTGGGAAGCAGCTCTGCAGGGAAGGAGCTGAGAGTCCTGGTGGACAGCAAGCTGTCCATGAGCCAGCAGTGTGTGGCCAAGGAGGCCAATGGCATCCTGGGGTGCTTTAGGAAGAACATTGCCAGCAGGTCTCTAACAGTCACAGTCCAATGAATCCAAACTCAAAAGCACAAAACAATGACCCCTCACCAAGCATCCACAGCATTACTTCAGACAGGGCTGGAGAAAATACTTGCCTTCATTCTATGCATGCTTTTCATTTCTTTATGATTTACAGATTTTAGAGTTTTATCCTTCTTAAAAGAGTTTGAAAGAATGGAAAGCAATCCAAGTTTTGAGATATTATATTAGAGGCAAATAATAAAATATAAGAATGCATACTGGCAAAGTAGTCATGAAAAGGGTCAGTAAGTACTGGAATGACATGAGAAAACAGGGAAAGCACAATATTATTAAAAGTTCTTGTAAGAAATAGGAAGATATTCAGGAAACTGTATTTTAGGTCAAATATCAAGCAAAGCTTTCAGCAATGAAAGGAATAGTTGAACAGTCTTCTAAAAGAAAAGGTGGATTGAAGCCAACCTTTGGAAGCACTTCATACAAATTTTCACATACTGTAAAAATGTATATTGCAGGGGATTTTTTTTAAACTGATGTGGTTATTGCAGTTCAGTGGTTCTGTTATTAAAGCATTGTTTTCTTATTCACTAACTGAGAGTTAAGAATAATAATAACCAGTTAATTAACTGGTTTATTAATGAACATAAATTATTTTAATTTTCTAATGTTTTTACTGAACAATTATCACTATAATCTCATTTCAGTGCTGAATTGTTGCATATATATGGACTAAAGACATTATTTCAGGATAAGTATGTGGTAAAAAGAAAGTCCTATTCTATAAAGCATATAGAACAGTCCTATTCTATGCAGGAGGGTAAAGAGGAATGATCTGTGTCCTTCTATAACTATGATTAAATCACATTTTTGTGCATCTGTCTGTAGTCTGGAGGTATAGAGGATGGCTGTCTAGATGGTCTGCCAGCTATTTTCATGTCTACAAGTAATCAGTCAGTCCAGTAAGTCTTGCTTTCTGTGTGCTCTTGTTACACTTGGAAACAATAGTCTGCTTTCATTTCCAGAGCACAGCATTTCCTACAGAGCAACAGAGTGAAACTGCCCAGGAAACTTTAACTTTCTTAGAAACCTTTAATAATTAGAGCAGTGACATCACTAGCATGATCATCAAACAGCTCTACTTGGAAATGGTTTGTTCATATCAAGCAGCTAGTGGTCTTGGGAAGAACACTAATTGTGTGGGTGTTTCTGAGCGCATCATATCCTAACAGAGAAACCAGGCAGTCTCCCTCTTTCCAAAAACAGGAAGATGGAGTGCTAGAGCCACAGACCAAAAGCCTGGAATCAACACTGGGACCCTAGATCCAACAGAGAGTGATTTTCACCAAGTTCTTTTGCAGTACCAGAGGACCCTGTGTTGGACTCAAGGATTCTACAGGGACTGTCGAGTACTTCAATGTTTAGATGCAGGAATGAAGGAGCCCCAGAAAACTGACTCATGACCAAGCTCAGCTAGCACAGGGCAGGAGATGAAGCTGAGCTGAGAAGGCTCCAGCTAAGCATCCCCAAACAGTGGAGCACAGAGATCCCACAGCCACAGCTCTCACCTACTAGCTTCCTCATCATCCACTACCCCAGAGCTTCAGCTGGAAGCTGGATACACAGCCCGTGGCAACCTCTGCATCCTCCTGCTTTGCCATTCCAGCCCACCAGCCAGAAGTATTTCAGCAAACCTCCATGTCAGCACCAGCCACAGCCTTGCAGTGGTACCCCACTTTGCCATCATTTCTATAAGGTAATCCCTTCAAAGTCCATTCCTGTAGAAAATAACCAACAAAAACGTTGTGCCCAAGGACCCGCAATGCTCACACCCGACCACTGCTTGGTAGGAGCCATGGCAGGGCATCCTGCCAGGCTGCAGCCCTGCTCCCAGCCACCCTGACACTGCATGAATCACCAGATCCCAAACTCAGGAGCAGAAGAATGATTTTGCTCCTAAGGTGCCATTTGCCAAAGCTGATATCTTTGCTGAGCAGGACTGAATACAATGCAGGGAGCCCTGGGCAGTGTCTCCCTGCAGAGTGAGGGAGTGCAGAAGAGGCAGCTACTGAGAAACCTTCAGTGCCCAGCTTCACATGATCTTGAAATATTAGATTTATCAGTACTAAAAATAAAACCATGTGATGTGGACTCATGGAGAGTCTGTTTTTAATGTAATGAAAACCCAGTAGCTGAGATACTGTAACCATAAGCCAGTCATCTAGAGTTAATAATCTTATCTGCATTTATGACCCAGTTAGTTAACGCTATTTTAAGAGAAATTGTGCCAACCTTCTTAATATTTCTAAAATTCTGTTATTATTACTGCATAGGCATATGCACAATTTATTAGGCATTGATTTCCCCAAGCTCTCAAGTAAGGAAGGGTTTTTTCCATATCATTTCACTGATTCCAATCAGCAGACTTGCATTATGCTTGCCATTTGAAGGCCAAATATCAGTGTTTTCCATTAACATTTTGGAATTACCTTATCTTCTGGCAATTAAGCAGAAATTAGTTTCTTTTTTTTTTTTTTTGCATATATAGCTTTCCCATCTCAGGAGAATTTGATTTCCAAGGTATTTTCAAATATCTAACTCATACCATTGAAATCTGTATACAACATCACTAATTATTGTTTGGAATATTTTGAATCATCCTAAAATATGATGTCACCTATAAATAAGCACAACTCAAGATAATAACCATACCAGCTCTGAGTTGAATGTAAAATTGCAGCTATTGTTCCTGGGGAGGTTACTATCCTATCAGGTAAAATGGCAGGACTACATGCACTGACTGATGTCTTGCGAGTATAAAATTCATATACAGGCAAACATAATTTAATCCAATCAAAATCCTGACAAAAATCATGAACTGCTCATCACATGTGTACTCACATACACATTACATACCCACATGCATATCCATGAAATCCATGAGCACTGGAACTCCCCCAATGAGATATGCTTTTGCAGGCAAACGAAACAAATAATTTTCTTAGCTTAGGTTTGATTATTTCTTTTAACAGTTTAACTAAAGACAAAAGTTCCTTACATCATGCCTTCCAGTCACTGGAAGTGAAATGAACTCCAGAACACAAGTGCAGAAAGCTCTCTTGCTTTAGGGCCTTTTTAAGAGACAAAGGTCTTTTACTCACACATGTAACACACATATGACCAAAAAAGGCAACTCAACACCTCCTACCCTAATTTAAAATCACATCAGTTCCTGACCTAATTACATTTCTGGAATCCCATCCATGAGTGCATCTGTTGAGCCACACATCTTGGGGACTTCAAGAGTTGCTGGGAACACCCTTCCCTGGGCTGCTCTGTTTCAATGCCTGAAAAGAGCCCAAGCCAATCTGAACTCAGGCACCACTCACACAGGGGTGCTCTCTAGCTTGTTACTAAGAATCAGAAGTGATTCCACACCTTGCATACAACTATTAATGAATAACATCACTAACCTATGTTAGGTTAGTTGTCCCAGGAAGGACAAACAGCAACTGAATATGAAGATATCCCTAGTAGCTAATCTTAAAAACTAGCGTCTAACTTTCCCTCCAAAACTGGTCCACATGGGTTATGGCAGCTGTAAATATTTCTGATACCTATTAAAATAACCTTCTAAAACCCTTGTTGAATTCTTCAGCGAGCAACTTACTGCTGTAGCAACTTTCCCACATTAATCACAGATCTGAATAAAAATTTCCTTTATCAGTTTTGGAATATGCAACCTTCTGATTTCTTTAAATAATCACTCACTTTAGTGCTTTAAGACGAGCAAACAGAAACTTACCCCAATCTACCTTCTCATTACCATTTGCTGGTTTATACAGTTTTAGCATGCCTCTTCTCTGACTCATCTGCTTCCTAAGGTAAACAGTTACAATTTTCTTCAGTTACTTTCCACGACTGAGACTTCCCCAATTCTTTTTCAGCTTCATCTTGTGTTCCCAGAACTCCCACTAACTCTTGAATGCTATTTTGAGGTGAGACAAGGGCATTCTTGATATATCAGCTTTTACTTCTGGTAACAATCTCCATGGTGTGCTTTATTACTTTTCCTATTCTTAATGGCCATTCTTAACGACATGTTTGCAAAATTACTTGAATTTTTTCTAATACTACTGTATTTTTCAGGTCAGCCACGTACCAAAATATAGCTTGCTACTCTCAGGTCCAGCTCCTTCCTATGTGGAGCTCTCCAAGGGGCATGGAGGACTGACAGCCTCATAGCTCTCCATGCTCAGGGATCAGACACCATTTAGGCAATTCCCAATTCTGCCTTTCAGCAGAGCTAATGAAGCAGGCAAAATGGCACAACAGCGCTGTTTCACGCTTCTCAGAACAGAACAGTCCCCACCAGTTTGAAGTGGGGATCTATCAACATATCACTGTTAATAGATCTACCTGGGAAAGGCACCTTTTGCTTCTATGTTCAATGCAGATTTTGAACCATCTCGGTCACACCATGTTTCTTAATAACCATCCATAAAAGCTTTCATGATTTGAATCAAATGATTTTCCACATTCCAAAACACCTTTCTCCCTGTCAGTTTGGCATCATTTCCTTCTGTGCAATCTCAACAGCTGCAAGCTATGAATTGTGACCTGTCAGTAACTATTATTTCACCTAATTTGCAAACTACCAGTTAGTAAATTAAGCATACTGGGATGTAATTCTCTAGATACTTCCTAGAGCCTTCTAACAAATTTATAGTTTCACATTCTTATTATGTTATTTCTAATAAGGCTATATATATTTTGTCCAACATCTCATACTTGAGCTCTCAAGAAATTTGGACACAAATCTGCAGTGAGAATTGGTACTAATAAATAATATAACATTTCTGCAATATTTTGCTTTCTTGAACCACTCCTTCTGTGCACAGCAATCCACCCAGCAGGCCCATCAGTTGTCTCACCAGCTTCCAGCTTCTCATTCATTTAAAGCACATTCTGTTTTTTGTTCTTCTTTTTTCCTTCAGCTGTGTGCTCCATTGCCAGAATTTTGGCTTTTCGGGGTTCATTTTTATGTGCCATAGGATTACCCTGTGGGCTTACTTTCCTTTGAGAGCCCCAGAACTAAGCACCTTCTGAAGACAGTGGTTTTCTTCTCTCCAGGCAAGGTGCACACAAAAACCCATCAAGTTACTGGATCCTAGTTGCAGGACTTCAGGGCAGAGGTACTGCCCAGGATCTACTGTGGATGGAAGAATAGATTCTCCCTTCCCTGCTACTCTCACTTGCAGGACTACTGGGAAAAATGCTCCTGGTGTTAAAGCCTGTGTAAGGGAACACTTTTTACTGTAACTTTCTTCCTGTTTGTTAGATTTCAGACACACCAGAAGGTTACAAAGTAATCTCATTTATAGTTTAACACGAAAAAAATCAAGTATTTTAATGAGGTCATCAGGAGTAGAATAACATTAACAGTTCAATGGCAAAAATCTGGAAAGGTTTATTATTTTTAATTTTAAATTTGTAAATTTGGAGTCTGAGATGGCTTTTGAATGCCTGTGTAAATGAACATTATAGACATTAACTACAAAAACTAAGATAACTAATGAGATTATTGAGAAGGTCTATCTGCTATCTCCCTTATGCTATAGACCTGGTCTTGCTTTTTCTTATGAGATAAGGAGTTAATAGCTCCACAAGAGATTCAGGCTCTGTGTCTTTGCCCTACTCATACAGCTATATAGTGTCTATCTGTATGATACTTGAAACATGAAAAGTGTCACCTTGCAGTCTCTAGCAGCTAGAGAAGAACAAGAAGAGTATGTTAAAAGTACAACATATAAAACCAAAACAAACAAACAAACAACAACAACAAAACCCCCTGCCTATGTTGCTTGATCCTTTTGTTCTTCTCAAGCATTACATGCCTTTACCTTCTCTCTTACCTAGGCTGAACAGGGGTGTATTAGGCTACTCTGTAACAAGGCCCAAAAATAAATAACATTTGACTTGCTTTAACAACACAGAGCATTCCCTTCCCTTATAAGTAACCTGAGCTGACAGTCACAGTATGCAATCCTCCTGTTTTCTAAACAATTTCTCAAGTAATTCTTACCATAGCACTGAACAGAATGAACAGTTCAGCTCTAAGTGAAACAAAAAAATGCATGAAATAGCATGACTTGATACATATTTTGAACAAGAAGTCAGCACTGTTGAATCGTGCCAGTGCAGTGCTTAGGATCTACACAAACCCTCTCAGGTTGGCTGAGAGAACTCTTCTAATCATCACTCTTTGTGGGAGACTCAGGAAGAGCTGCTGAACAAATTTTCTTCAGCAGGGCAAAATTCCCACTTCAGGTGCTTGTTCCCACTGATGGCTCCCATCTTCCTGCTCCTTCATTTGTGCCAATGCAGTTGTGTTGAGCGGCCACGTCGCACATCAAACGGCAGAAAGAATCTCTCACAACTATTAAGCTGTTGCTGAAGTGTGGTGCAGGAAAATAAACTTCTAGAGTAAGCTGTGGTACCCTGAGGCTGCCCATGGAAGTGCATCCATGCCCCTCTGACAGCACAGCAGTGACAGAAGCAGGCAGGCTGTGCAGTAGAGCACATTCATCCGGTGGCCTCCTGTGCCCAACACTGCCCAGCTCCTGCACTGAGCTCCACCTGCCTTGATAAACCCTGGAGCTGAAGACAGGCTACAGTCCTGCAGAGCTCCAAAACCTGGGTGCCTTCTGAGGGAGCTCTGGGCATGCATGCCTGGCCCCAGCCAAGAGGAAGCCTGTGCTGGTGCACACCCAGGCTGGAGCCCCAAGAGCTGCGGATCAAGACCCGGGCAGAGTGCGGTTTGTTTTCACAAGCCCTGAACACAGAGCTCCTCTCTGGCCATTAAAGGCCATTCAAAGCAGCAGCAGGACACCAGTTACAAGAGGATGATCTGCTCTTCTCATTGTGAGGCTGATGCATGCCTCAAGACTCTGTGCTTTGCTTCCTAACTATAGTCAGAGAAAATATTCAGATCATGAGTGAGACTGGTGAATTTTGGGGGATTTTAGCACTTCTATTTTGGGTGCAAAATTATTGGCATCTTGCCCCAAACTGGCATCACAGCCAAAAACAGAATTCATGATTGAAAGGTTTATTTGTCTTTCTTCCACAGTACTCTTTCCATCTCCCACACTCACTATAAATAATGCACAATTCTCATGTGAAGTGAATTAAAAAAGGGTGAAGGCCAGAAATACATATACTCCACAAACAGGTCCTAAAACTCCTTTCTTTTTGGGCAGTTATGTGATCCAGGCTGACTTAGCCTCTTTACCATGTACCCAAAATCTAGAGGATATGATAATTCATCCACAGTAAAGAGATTTTCTTCCCAATTGGGTTTTTTTGTTAGCTAAATCCACACTGTTCTAAGGCTCAAGCTGTGCATACTCTCGCTATTTAACAAAGCTCTCATTTGAGACTCATCCCTGCTCATACAGCCCAAGCATTTGAAGTCTACATAATACTTTTAAGCCATTTCTACTATCAGAGTCCAAAACCTGACTCTTTGTGTGTAGGATTTAAGTAATTCTCATTTTTACCATGATCCAGCAAAATGAGAACCAAGCTCCAGAAATAAGGGTAAAATTGGCAAACCCCACTTTTTTTAATCTTAAATCTACAATCACTTCACTAAGGATACAGCAATGCTACGCTTAAGAACAGAAAGAAAGATTAAAAGGCTCCCATGGACCACAGACTAAGATTATTTCATTAACTTTCTTGATTTTTTTTAATTCTCTTGTTAGAAAAAAAGCCAATGCAGTTAAATCATCTTTTCTAATTGCATTCTCTATTCCTGAAGCATATACAAACTACATTTTGGTGTCCACTTTATATCACCACTGCACGACATTAACAACAATTTACAGTACTGTATCTTTTTCACTAGTCAAAGTATTTCATGACTGATAATGGCAGACATGGAGGTACTTATTCTAGGACAGAAATTCTCAACTGGGGAATCATGAAGAGCATTCAGGAATTACAGCTACACTCTTCTGAAAACAGAGGAGAGGTGGTGATCAAAAAAAACGTTTTTCTTATGAGAGGGCAGTGTAGAAAGAAGACCATTCTACAGTATTGGACTGAACAATCTGGAGTAGCTAAGGGACTATTTTCAATCTGCAGCAAGTAGAGACAAACATTATGACAACAGGTAAGTATGATAAAAGCAAGGACATCAACTTGCTAGGGAGTTTTTTTAGACTCCTAAGCATAACCACAGGCACATTATAATAAAGGGGTTTAGCCCAGAGCCAGGCTGGTAAAGAAGAATTATGTCATATGGCACAAAGACAAGAGCTCTCTCAAGGAAATGCTATACTACATGGAAACGCAACATAGAACATATATTTACCTAATATATTTCCAATATAATGTTTTGTGAAAGTTTCCCTGAAAAAATAATTCTGCATCTCTGTCTTTTCACACATTTGAGACAAAAGAATGTCAAAATACTTTCATCCAAGTTTTGGCTTCTGTTACCTAACAGGGACAGGTTACAGAGGAAGAGCTAGGACAAAAACAACTAAAGAAAGGTTAAAAGAAATACTGCAGTTCAGAAAGATATCAGCCTCTAAAGTTCACAAGCATCTGGTTCTTCAAAAGCAGCTGAACTGGGCTTGTTCCCAAAAAGAACATCTAAGCACTTTAATATGCTCTTGTACCAGCCTCCCAGAGGGTTTGGAGGTTTGTTTGAGGACCAAAGTTGCAGAAGCTTCTGGGAACAAAGCTCTTTTCACTCTTATGAACAGAGAATCACAGAATCTTAGACTGGTTGGAGATTGGGAGAAAACTTGAAGACCATCTAGTTCCAGCCCCCACGGGCAGGCACACCTTGCACCAGACCAGGTCACTGAGAGTGCCATCCTTAAACGCTGGCCTTGATCCTGGCCTTGAACACTTCCAGAAATGGGGCATCCACAGCTTCCCTGGGCAACCTGTTCTGGTGCCTCACCACCCCCACAGTAAAGAATTTCTTCCTATTACCTAACCTGAACTACCCTCTTTCAGTTTAAAGGCATCCCCCCTTGTCCTATCCTGCCCTACTACATGCCCTTGCAAAAAGTCACTAAACTTCACGAACAAAAACAATCAAAAAGAGCAGGAAAGAGTCTAACCTAATAGAAGAAGCGGTATTACTGCAATACCTTAATAGAATTAACTTTGCACTTTCTCAGCCAACTGCCTTTTGAGCCTGACTACTTTCACAGATTCCTGTGGATGCAGCAATGCACTGATTGCTACTTCAAAAACTGGTAGTAAATGAGATATTTTCTTGATCTCTATGCCACATATGATGTCATCTTCTCCTCTAACAATAAGACGTACCAAAGCTTTCTGACCTGAGCATGTTCCTCAATGACAACCCTGACAGGATGACAAGGGTCGGAAATATTCATAAGAATCCTACTAAATATAGCACATAAGCCACTGAAAGGCAATTGCTTCTCAATGCTAGATACCTATGACATTGACACAGATCCTCATTTGAATTCACACCCAAATTCATACATACAGATATACACTATAAATCAACATCTGAATCATCTACAGTACAGCACTGAGGTGCTTTCTCTGCTCAAAGAGAGCTGCAAGTAGTAAGAAGAGCAAGAATAAACAGGAAACAAAAAAGCTCTCTTGTTCAAAGATGGGCAGCTGCACAGAGTTCTTAAAACATTCACGTAACAATGCATGACAATAAACGTGCTAGTCTACACTTTCCCCTTTCCTAGTCCTGTCTCTCACCCCTCCATGCTCCTGTGGCGCTGCCTGATCCCACAGCCCACGCAGCACTATCACAACAGCTACAAAATGAGTACTCGGTGCCAAGGTCCAACTTGCTCACAATTACTTAATAAAGCCAGATTCTTTAGAATTATTTCATATAAACTAAGTGTCATTAGGGAGGTCTGTATGTCTTTGAAATGACTCCCTACGAAGTCTGAGTCAGTCCAGCCTGCAGACACAAATGCATCCAGTTTTGGCCGAGCAGTGAGTCTGGATAATAAGACAGAAAGCTGTCCCTGTTACACCATACCTATTATCCCCAGCAGTTCATTTCTTTCTTCTCAATTTCTGTCCTAATACACTCACACAATGGTCCAAAGAGAAAAAGGAAACAGTCACCAGTCAGAGAGAAAGAAACTGTCATTTATAGTACAACCAGCACTTAGCTCTTCCGTGAACTGTGGCATTTGTGGATCTCAATGGCCTCTACAGAGCGTGGTTAGAAATCACTGTCCCCAGATTACTGATGGGGAAAATAAAGCACATTCTGGTGAATTAGTTAGTCCAAGATCACATAGCCTGTGAGTGGCCAATTTGGAATTAAACCTGTGCATCTGGAGTCCCAAACCACTAGCATCTCCACCAGGGTGGCAGGTTCCTACATTAACTGTACAGTGAGAATAAGGAGGATCTGACACTGCTGAGGGCAAGCACTGGCTTTTAAACAGCACCAAGTGAATCAAGTGGATAAACTGGTCATAATTCTGCTGGTATTTTCAGGCTCTTCTGTGTCTCATTGAGTCAAAACAACTAAATTCTTCCATTTTCACACTGAACACACTGAAGGCCTGCTGTGCCTTAGATCCCCACCTCTGCACAGTGCTGGGTGATTTTACTGGTGACCTTCACAGATATTTATTGACAAGCAACTCGTGATTGCAGTGCTTCTCATGGCAATGGCAGGCCATGGTGTTTAACACTGTTTTCCTTTTCATACCATCCTTAAATTTCCTCTTTCTATCCAAACTCTCATCCTACTTCTTCCCCACCACCAAATCTTTGTACAACCTCATTCTAGTTTCCCTTCCTCTGCTTCCTCGAGTCCTTGTGATGCACCATTCCTCAACCATTTCCTCTTTCCCCCTTGACAGTTCCCACTCCCAGTCTCCTTGATGGGCTTTCCATTTCAAACCCCCCCTTCAGCAAAGCCTTTCCTTGCCTTCCAGGTTCCTTTCCTAGAAAAATTCACTCACCACAGCCCTTCCTCATGAACTCTGCTCTCCCCTCCCAACCATTCCTGCCTTCAAATTATACACATCGCTTTAATTTCACCTGCCTTCCGTTTTCCCTGTTTCCACCCTCGGCTTGGTTGTTTCAATGCAGAAGCAGCTGAAGCAAAACCAGTCCAACTTCAACCCTGGAGCATCAGATATCATTGCACTGAGTCACTTTGTGGGACAGAAGCATGTACAGTTAGACCAGCACAGGAAAATATTTAACTGCTAAAATTTAAACTTCTTACCTCAGATTTCAAGGAGTTATAAATTGGTCTAAAAGCAGACCTGGGGAATATGGAGACAGAAATCCCTATTCCTTGATACAGAAATAACAGAAGTATTCAAAGAAAAAAGAAGTATCATCTTGAAACCAGACAAACATAAAAATTTCAGCCCAAGAGGTCCCAGCAGACAGTACCTGTAGGCACTGTAAAACACAGTGTCTAACAAGAGGTGTCAGACCACCTCAGTAACACACAAGCCCTTGAACTAAGAGAGTGCTTTGCTGCTTTACTCAGGACATTAAGATAAAATTACCCTCCCAACAAAATCTATGGTGTTAACTAAACCTGTCCTTACTGTAAGGAGCAGCAGAGGACAAGTCTACTGCACCCACTCCTCTCTGTGATTCACACACCATACCTAACAACCTCATGTCTGCTTTGCTCCTGAAATAGATCCTCTGCACAGAAAACTCACAATAAGGATTTTCCAAGCTAAATGCAACTGTACCAAAGCAGATCTCTCTATATTATATCCAGTGAAGTTTCCATAGCAGTATCTGGTTTATTCACTGTTACTGTACAAGTTTTTGTCTTTAGACAGATTAATTTTAAAGCCATCTAACAATAAAACCTTCTGAAATTAAAATAACTTTGCTTTACTTTCCTGACAGCTTCACAACTACAACTAGAGAAGTAGAGGCAAGAACCCTCGTTTTCTGGCAAAAATTTGGTGGAGAGAAAGGAAAACTTTTGAAAAAAAACAGTATAATGCTCCCAATGCAGGTTAAGTATTCCATGTAATTACATGACCTACTGTATTCTTTTTCTAGGCTCTGTTCCTGCCAAGCATCAAGATATCAGAGGCTCTGAATCCTGCTCACTTTCTTCCCCAGCAGTTCCTCTCTAGTAAGCAGCCAATGTAAAAACACTGTACACGAAAATAAGAAAATTTTGTTCCCGAGTGAGGACTCAGTAACTACATACATGACAAAAACTACCTTGTGAGCTGTGATATTCCTGCTATAAGTCAGTTAAAAGCAAATTAGATGGAAAAGACATACTGTCTCAATTTGTTCACATATATGCAAAGATGTTTGATTTCACTTCAATTAAACATTTTTCCATTATGAATAATCCATTTAACTAATCAACATCTGACTTAACTCTAAGGAACACTTCATTTGATGTAGAATTAAATATAAAACAAGAGCAAAAAGTAATTAAAGGAGGACATTATTCAGCTGTTGATTTATTCTTTGCTTTTTACATAACTATTAAGTAACTTCCAGCATTTGCTGGTTGTAGATCAAAAACTAAAGCTATGCCAAATAGAGTTCTCAATTTAACAGTTCAGTGCAAGTAAATTACTTTTAAAGGCAATGCTTCAGAGGGGTCTTTCTGGTGTTAAATTACCAGCTCTGTTTTGCTCTCAGAAACTCTCAGAATAAAAAGTTATGTACAAAAAAACCCCAATACATGGATGAAGTTAGTAGAGGGGCTTGGGACTGACACATATAAATTAAAACAATGTTGGATTCTTCTCTACCAAAACTAAGCAAATAACCATATTGGTGCTTTTTTGCCTGAGGCATTGGAGGTCATTTATCCAACAGTAAGCCTTAAAAAATAAACAAACAAATTCAGCAATCATTCAAGTAAGGAGTTGGTTTTTTTAGATACTCAAAATACCCTCAGCAATGCTGCCATGACTAATAAGACAGGAGTGCACTGGGGTTATTATAGGACAGCTTAAAATCAAGTTCAAAGAGGAGAAACCTTGCTGACCTGCAAAGTCCTGCCTGACTTCCAGCATTACAGTTCGGAACACAGAATACCTCCTAAGGGAACAGCAACAGCAGCAGCTGCTTTCCTTCATCAGCACCCACTCTCTCCACACCAATTTTGAGCAGAAGAGCAAAGACACATTCAGCAAAGGTTCATGCATGCTCCTATTTTCCTTCAAGCTAGCACCAAATGACAAGATAAATACAGGGAGCATATCAAAACGTAAATACATAATGCAGTCACCCAAACACCTGAGAAACATCAGGAGATGGGACTTCCCTAAAGCTTGCTAAAGACAAACAACAGATGTAAAAATTAACCCAGCAATAGGAATTTAGCATTTCAGTCAGAATGGTTATAACAAATTTTATTCTAACATCTTACCATCTTAAATTTAAAGAGCTGTTCACACTGCAGTTTCACTGAATGATCCCATCAAAGGCTAATGCAATCCCTGAAGGATTACAGATCTATGCATGACACCTCACATTTCCATAGTGCATTTATAGCTCAGGGTGGCAATACATTTTTCAGGCCTTTCTTTTTTTTTTTTTTTTGTTCCCAATTATTATAATGGTTTCTTGAAAGAAGGAATTTTTAATTAGTTTTGCAAAAGTTAAGGCAATGGCAAATCAAAAGATTTGTACAAGATTAAAAATAGTAGCATGAGAATTACTCCCTTCAAAGTGCAAAGGGCAAACCTACTGAATTCAATCATGCAGCTGTGCAAAGACATCAGATTTTTCATACAATGTCTCTTACAAGGCCCCTGGAAACCAACTTTGGCATTCTAATAGTTTTCAGTCCATAAAATAAAACCTGTTGCCCTTAATTACAAAAGCTTACTATAGGAAAGTGCATGACCCACTGCTCTGGCCATACACTAATACAGTAGGAAATGACTCATCATTATATCAGAAAATGTTCAACGTCACAGACTGAGAAGTGAAGCCTACAATGGGATTGTGGCTTTTCACTGCCATCACATGAGAAGCAAAAGACTCAGATCTACGACATTCAGGAAAAGGAGCAAGGGGGGAAAAAAAGGTAAACAGTTTTAAGGAGGGGAAAAAATACAGCTATCTCAAGCCCTTTTTTACCTCGAAGTGGTCTATAGACATTGACATGTAGACTAATTCAAGAATCAGCAATTTATACTTCATATATATGAATATACTTCATAACATACTTCAGCCTTGGTTTTGTAACTGTATGAAGGTGTTGAACTGAATGCTCATGAGGTCTAGAGCATTCATCTAGAGATTCTTCTGTTTCCTTAGCAGATGAGAACCACGGTGTTCCTCTTCACTGAATTAACATTTTAGTAACAGTTCAATCAAGTAGAGAAAATCATCTACTAAAACGGCAGCCTACTGCCTTACAGGAAATCTAGCCAAAGAGATCTTGGTATTTCAAAGAAGTGACCCTACTTAACAGATCAGATGGCATCTATAACTGAATAAACTATGGATCAGTAATTCTCACACAAGGGTAAGAATGAGAGAGAAGGAAGAGAAGATTTAACAACAAATGAAACCCCAGTAAACAGCAAAAAATGGTTGGGGTCTAGCTGTTTAACCGTAATCCTCTTCCACCTCTACATCCAAGACAAGAGATTTCCTTGTAAAACATCTCCTCACCCATGGGGACATCAATTTCTTGCAAGCTGTGAGCTACTCCATAAAGGCAAGGAGGAATACCCCAATTTAACATAACAGGCAGACAATTGTTTGGTTTTCTTTTACATTTTTTTGTGTCTATGTGGTACATTATATTGTATAAAGCAAACTTCATAAATAAAATCTTTTTTTTTTTCCTTAACCTGAAAATGTGAATTATAAGGCAGGTTAAAGGAATGGCTGGGAAGGGAGGTAGCAGACCAATATTTCAATATTTCAACACATTTCCCAGGGTATTCCAGGAAGGTGGCACAAATCATGGGCCAGTGTAAACCTCCTCCCTGGAAATCATGGTTAGGGATGTAAATATGGCATTCAAAATACTTGGGAAAACACCTTCATTTCCAAAGAGTGTAACAGGCAACACATCCTTATATTAACAATAACAGCACAAATTCTGAGGATGAGTGAGTCATTCCTCAGCCCATTTCTTGAAGACTAAACAGGTTAATCTGGATTTACAACAGAATTCTTGTTCCAGCTATAAAGTATAACCCTGACATTACAATATTAAGTGATATTAATTTAAAATTCAAGTTCCTACAGCATGTGTATTTTCCTCACCCTTATTCATCTATTTAACATCTGTGACACTTCATCTCTTTTATTAGTGTCTCTCCTGCTTTTGTACTCCCGCTTCTCCTTTCTCTACATTTTGATTCTTGTAATGATTTCAGTGGTTTACTTGCTTTTCGGCACCATATGATTAACTACAAAATAATTTCTTTTTGTTATCTGTCCCTATTTGAAAGCTCCAAATTAGCAACTGCAGTCAAAGCTGATGAATGGCCCAGATGGATGGCGGTGTCTCTGCCAGGCTCTGGCCGAGTGACCAACGCTGGGGCATGAACCACATGGTGGGATGTGGACATGCAGGTCTCTGCTGAGCACAGCCCAGGAGCACAGTCTCACAGTCATAAAATTCTCTGGAATCAGCTGCCTACACACACACTCTTAGGAAGTTTAGGAAGAAAAATAAGGACAAATAAAACCTGCAGTCTTTTGTTTTCACTAAAATATCTTGTTCCATTACTCCAAAGTAATCACCCTTAGGCTGCAGCCCCATCTCTACAGGTTGGGGGGTGTATTTATCTGTATCTTCTACATGACACAGTGTACTGTTCATATTGAGATCTGGCTTCCTGGGTTAGCAAGCAAAGAACAATATATGAGAGAGAACTAAAGCTTTACAGACAAGGAAAGAGATGAACAATCTGAGCTTACATCTGGCTACAGGGCAGGCTTTGCTCTCTGCAGTTGGTCTCCTTCAGTTTTTAAAAGAAATCCTGAACATGAAATCTCATAAATACCACCTGCAATACCATTGGAAAAGTGAGGTTGGAGAACTGATGACAAGTGGAAGAGCAGTGTCTTGTGGCTAAAAGAAGTGCTCTATTATTCTCCATACTTTTGTTTCCTTCTTGAAATCAAGGTGGCTTCCACCTTTGGCTGTTAAAGACTAGGAAGCTTGTGTTAAAACCTAAGTTAGCACAAAAATGTATCAAATTTAAAAGATAAATCTTAT
Source organism: Sitta carolinensis (assembly GCA_032173965.1). NCBI lineage: Eukaryota > Metazoa > Chordata > Aves > Passeriformes > Sittidae > Sitta > Sitta carolinensis. The sequence continues at coordinate 60,766,836 of JAVUNC010000004.1, read as the reverse complement.
TGAAATAAAATCTCTGCATCTGATTTTTTTTTCATTAAACATTAATGAAACATTTCATTAAACATTTTTTTCATTAACATTAAAAAAGTGGATTGCCCATGGTAGCTAATTTGCTACACACTCCTTTCTTCCAGTAACTGCCAAAACACTCAGCTGGGTAAATGAAAAGTTACCTTCAGCATCCAGAAACTTCAAATTCAAGCACTTTAAAAATATATACATTTTTTCTTAGCGTTTGAAAAATGTGGCTTTCAAATAATAACTACCACTTCAACTGTAAAGATGGTGAAGTTCATATAATTTTTTTTTACAGGCTTATTACATTTAGGCACACATTCATGGAAAGTGCTCTCTCAAGCCTGATTGAAGTCTGAGTCAGCTGTTTCAATCAACTGACCCTTGAGGATTAACAGTGTCTAAGTGTCCAAGTACTAAAAATCAAAGAAGATGAAAAGGGTGAAGAAAGAGGTGGAAAACCAGTGGAGAAAATGAGGTGGAAACCTGAAGAAAATGTGTGAAGAAATGCATCCAGGGAAAAGCCACTCCTATCTAGGAAATGAGCTTAAAGGCGTACAGGCAGGTGCAAAGAGGAAGAGAGAGACAGCAAACACACAAGATGGAATCTAACAGCATCATGGTTTAACCCCAGCCAGCCTCTTGCTCACTCCCTGCCAGAGGGATCAGGGAGAACCAGAAGGGTAAAAGGCAGAAAACTTGTGGCTGAAGGTAAAGAAAATTTAATAGGGAAAGCAAAAACCGTGCACACAAGTAAAGCAAAACAAGGATTCCCTGCTTCCCATGGGCAGGCAGACATTCACCTGCCTCCAGCAGAGCAGGGCCCCATCACACAACAGTGACTTGGGAAGTCGCCAATCACTTCAAACAGCCCCTCTTTCCTTCTTCCTCCCCCCACTCTATACACCGAGCACAATGCCATACAGTCTGGAATGTCCCTCTGCTCAGTCTGGGTCACATGTCCCAGTTGTGTCTCCTCCCAAGCTGCCGTGCATCCCCAACCTCCTTGCCAGCAGGTCAGTATGAAAACCAGAAAAGGCCTTGGCTCTGTGTCCTGTTCTGTAACAACAAAAATATCTCTCTATTATCAGCTCTGTTCCACACAAATCCAAAACACAGCCCCATACTAGGTTCTGTGAGGAAAATAAGCTCTACCCCAGCTGAAACCAGCACAAACATTTGCAGAGATATAAAATTACTGTTTCAGAGGGGTTTTTATAATTTTTATCATTTTTATCCATATTACAGAACTAACTGAACTCTAAAGAATTATATTACGATAGAAGCCTATTAGAAGAACAAACTTTTCAAGCAGGCAATTCATTCAGAGTGCCAATATTACAGTTACAAGAAACTTGTATTATCAAGATAAAAATACAGTCAATAAGGCGAATACATGATGACTTCATAGGTTTGAATTTCATGCATCATTCTGCCAAGAAAATACTTCAGCATCTCTTCCAGCTAATGACCTAGGGGCAATCCTAACCCTAAATGCCTTTCCACGGAAAAGCACTGCTTATAATTGGTGAGTGCAGCATACCAACAGCAGTATTTGTGTAAATGTGTGTAATCTTACACACCCGGGCACTGGGCAGGCACTGACAGACAAAGCACGCTTTCCAGAGCTCTGCCCATGAGAAGCATAGTCAGTAGGTCTCTGTGGCCCTGCATTTATACAAACAAATCTCAGGCTGACCCTCCAAATTCATAATTGCAATGGAATTGCAATGCTGGGTTTTTTAAAATCATCCTTTCATCTCAATTAAAAAAAACATCCAGTCCGACGTATCTGCTGGAAGGGACACTGTGAAACCTGATAAATATTACATGTCAGTTACTCTGGTGTCCCAGTCCTGACATCCAATGCCACAGGGGGTATATCTTTCTTTTTTTTTTTTTTTACTATTCATAAAATCTTCAAGGAAGTACTGAATCACCTCTACATAAACAGGGTGTGGTGAATTCTTTTCATTTCAGAGGGAAATGTTCCATGTGATATTGAAAAGGCAACTATCCAGGGAATACAGCATCATTTGTTACTCTTTTTATCCTATTTAGAGGTTCTCGATAAACTGCTCTTTTTAACCCAAGTCCTGGCCACAAGGCCATTTGATTTCATTAGGAATAAATGGAATGCTATATATAAACTGCTTCATCTGTTTTTCTAAAGAGGTCTGCCTGTGGCTGCCCTGGAAGCGGACACAGTGAATGCCATCAGCAAAAGAGATTAAAGTATCCCACATGACAGCTTGAGAGGCAGTGCTTCAGAAAAATAATTTAAGGATGACAAGATTATTGCACAGGACTGCTGCAGTCTTATTACTTTTTCAAAGGCTTTATGTAAAGGGTTCGTGACATAAAAAAATATTATTGCACACATTTTAAATAAATTGCACCTGTACATATGAAAACATTATAAATTCCTACATTCTATCTAGTATTACAATAATAAAAATGAAAACATAGTCCTAGTCACTAGTAATAAAACTGACCAAAGCCCACAGAGTTACATGGTTGTACCTAGGTCCCAACTGTAGCCCCTTCTGACATGAGGAAAATAAAAGAGCATGAACAAAAGCAGCAGAACCAGCAACTGTCCACCTGATTTCTGTGATTGAACAGAATAACAAAAGCACCATTAAATGTAAATAAACATAACCAATGATTCCAGCTCACTACTGCATTTAAACCCAAACATTAACTGTGTTTACTGTAGTAAGACTGAAGTATATGCTCAAATGCTTCCATGGAATGTGGATCATAAAACTTGGCTCTTTATCTCACTTCCTGTCCCATATTCAATGTTTTGTACCTCACACTGTGCTATTTGGACTCAGGGAAGTTGCAGAGTCACAATTCTTGGAGATGCTCAAAAAAATCTGGCTGGAGACAGTGCTGGTCTGTCCCTCCCAGCTGACACTGCTCTGAGCGCAGGGGTGGGACTAGACAATCTCCAGGGGTCCCTTGAAACTCGACTATTCTGCTATTTCACATAGTCACAGACTTGAGCAAACTCAGGAAAATGAGGCTTTATCCCATTCAAATACTGGTGTTGGAGTGGAAGGGCTTTTTTCAGAAACATAATCAGACACAAAGAAAACCATTGTGGCCCCTCTGCCCCATTTTAAGCATACACATATTTCATGTTCATGAATCACTGATTTTGGCTTTTCTTGGGAGGGTGGAGTGGTGGTGTTCATTGTTAAAATTACCCATGTATTTTTGAATCTGAACTGCCAAGCCTTCTATACCACTATAAAAGATATATCCATATATGAACATCGCACACTCGAAAAACCTGAAAAGGGGAGATATTTTTTCCTTCAGCGTATAAAACTCTTCATTATCTATTTGTGATAGGCTAGAGTCAAATACAGGCTGGAAAATATTCCAGAAAAAAAAAATCATTTTTTGTTAAATGTTTCATGCAATTTCTGCTTTTCATGAAAGCTTTAAAGAGCACAAATTACCTGGGTCTCCAGTGCAATCAAAGCAACATTAAGGACAAACAGGATTATCTATCTCTAAGTATTTTCTTATATATGGAATACTTCAGAATATATACAAAAAAAAAAGTAGCAATAAACTGCTTTCTTCTCTCCTGAATTATCTTCAAAAAGTAAGGTCCAACTCAGGTCAATAGCTTCCTCAAAAAAAGCCTAGTTACAGAGCAGCCTTTAACATGATGGTGTTACTAAATCCCCTAATGTACATGTGTCTGTAGAAGCATAGTATAATTTTAACCATTTTGTGAGACAAGATGACAAAGCACCCTACACTTTTCCTCCTTTTTCTTCCAACTCTTGATAAGTAAGATCAGGAAGCCAAAGAGGCAGAAGGACATTTCTGGTGTCGTGCTGCCCTAACCTTTTATCCTTTCCTCACGTCCATGTCAGTCACACAACACCAGCGAGTGCATCCTGTACCCATCACATGTATTATTCAGGAGGTTTTATCAAACCATGGACATGCCAGGGTCAATCCTGTGACTTCAGAGTCTCTGCATGTTCCACACAAGCAATGTACTCCCACAGCAATGCCCTAATACAGAAATATTCTGCATTCTCAACTTAATATTTTAAAGCTGAAGCATCTCAGTTTGAATGGAAATCTCAGAAAATACAGATATTTCAAACCTTTGCTACAAGACAAAACTATGTTGTTCCTAGTCAGATCCTTAGTTCTCAGGCTTCATTATGGTCCCATAGACCTGAATGACACTGCTGAGCCCATCTAACTGAAGGCTGCTCCAGAAATTAACTGTTCCTGTCCTGCCTTTTCTCCTAGCACTCACATAACCCCTACTTCAGGGGCTAAGCTGGCAGGAAAGTGAAAAATAAATAAAGCAACTAAAAAAAAAAAAAAAAAATAACTGGGGGCAGGAGAAGAGCACGTTTTTTGCCAGTAACCAGTCACCAACCAGTAAATTTGTACAGCTGTTCAGGAAACCATATCCTGATTGTCATCATCACTCTTGACTACATCAAGCCTTGGGAATTACATCACCAAGAATAAAAATACTAAAGGCTTATAGAACTACATATCTACCTCTTAAACCTAATTTTCCTGAAAACATTTTCTAACCCATTACTTAATCATAAGTGTGTATTTTATTGTGCCACAGTTTGTCCTTGAGCTTTTTATTTCAACATCCACATGCACTCACAAAGATCCATCACAAGTTAAATTCTGGCAAGAAAATCATTAGGAGGAGATGTGTAACAGTGATGGCAATTACCAGGCTAAACTACAGCCGATCTATCAAGCTCCTAAAAACAGATAATCCATGTCTAAGCTCATTAATACAATAACTGAAAGATGTCCCAAGGCCTAGAGTATAGAAGATATGACTGAATGCTTACAATGGTCCATTCTAATCTCAAAGGCCTGTGCACTCTTGGCCAAGAAATAACCTGAAAGAAAATACAACTTCAGAGTTCCCACCCCATGACTTCATGGCCCTCCAGAGGGAGGGGAGAAGTTGTGCTGACCACAGTCCTGGCACAGCTCGTGGCCCCAGCCATCTTCGTGAGCAGCAAGCCTCGAGCCCCAGTGGCCCTGAAGTGACAGCTGCCCCAGTGACTCTGTGCCCCAAACGTGGCTGCCAGGGGAATGTAAGGCACCAGGGAAAGGTACTGCTTCTGCTGCCATCCCGCCTCTCAGGCTTTCCAGAAGGGAAAAGGAAAAAGAACTAAAAACACCCCAACATTTGATCGTTAAGGCAATGCTCAAACAACCATTTTTATCAACTTTCACTTGATGGAAACCATTGATTGGCATGTGAAAATTTCCAGCCATGGACAATCTGGCACCAATTCTTTAATTTCAAAACCTTTAAGCATCTGCTAACTTACCTGATCAAGCCCTCTATTACATTGGGTTTGTATCTAAGCTGATCATTATTATCGATAACACTCCTGTCACACCCATCCTGCCTTTGATCACTGACTAGCATTACTAGTTCTACAGACATTCTGGAGACATTTTTAAGAAAACATCTATGGCCACGATCTGCTAACATTTTCTAAGCTGCCCTTACATAACTCCAGCTTCCCTTGTAGTCAGAGTCTGTGCATGACCCAGCACTTTCAGCACTTTTTATTAAAAGCTATCCCTCTTTGCTACCTCATCACAGAACTGAGGTGGGAAGGGATCTCTGAAGATCACCACGTTTCTGCTCAGAGCAGGGTCAGCTGGAGCCCCTGCTCCGGCTCAGGACTGTGTCCAGTCAGATTTTGAGTAGCTCAAGAATGGACACACTGCTGCATCTGTGGGCAACATCCTGCAGCATCTGATCACCCAAGTGACAATGGAAACCCAGGATTGTGCTGCAGTATTTAGAGGGCTAACTTAATAGTGAGGAGGAACAGCAGGCACTGACGGCAGAATTATTAAACAGCAGTAGGTAGATATGCGCATTAAAGACGTTATTCCAAGCCTTGACGGACAAAAATACTCTGCATGCACTATGCTGCTTTTTATGTGTCACACATTTCATCTGGCAAACAGTTCAGTGTTTTTCAGCGTTGAGCCTCTGAAGTTTCAGTGAAATGAAAGCTACACATTGTTTCCAGAAGCTAATTATCCTCCTGGTTATCTTTTTATTGTCAGCATGACTCCTAAATTATTTTACAAAAATCTTTCCATACTACAGAAAAGCATAATATAGAAAAATGGTGAAGTATATCCAGTCTTTTCCCCAAACCATGTTTATTTATTACCCTTCTAAACAGCAGACATTAACTAGTTTCTATTTTCAGTTCTAAATTTGGAAGGCAGGGAAAAATATAAATATATTTGTTTTTACCTTTGCTGCTGCTTATCATTATGCTGAGGCATATTGTTATTTGCCAGGAGGCAAAAGATGAAATTAAGTGGGAAACAAGTCACGAAAATGGAAGAGATAACAAACTGTGAAATGCACCAGCCAAAGAAAAAACAAACATAGCTGGCTTTCTTCCTTCAAGACAATTATTTTCAGATGACCTTCCTCAATTTTATACCAAGTGCTACAGACCAATAACCATGTAACCGAAAGAAAACTCAACAAAATATGAGTCCTATATGAGTTCAAAAAAGCATGTCCACAGACTGACTACTGAAAGTACTGTATGGGAAGACATAAAAAAATTCTATTAATTAGACAGATTAAGTGTGGTTAAGCAAAAAAGAAGACTGACTGCAAGTTGAAGCTAACATACAATAATGCAAATATGAGGAAATACCAACTCTTCAAAGTTCTTGTCATTTGTGTAATTATGTACTTTTAGTATTCTAAGACAGAACAGTCCAATGCATCCAAAACTCATTGCAAATAATCTCTCTCTCAACAACTCGTTTAAGAACATTAGATTTAGCTTATAAAAGTTACACAATTTAAGGGGGAAAAAATGCTAAACTGAAAGAACGCAACGTTTCCTGGCTGTGGAGAAGCTTGCAGCTCTGGGGTTCATATTAAGTGCTACTAAGTTCTCTTCACAGATTAGGTAGACAAAACTATTCCTGTTCTAGCTTGGTACCAAGGACAACCAATACAACTTTGAAGCCTAAGAACAAAAACAATGCCAAAGTGAAAAGGAAAAACAAGGAGGATGGAGCTTCATTACCTGAAGCTATAAGTGGACAATTAACTCCAATATGGTAATGGACCAGAACTTATAAAGTGTGAGACCTCGTGATCGGTGGTCCATTTTGTGACCATTCTGGGGTTCATCTTGGGTGGAGCCCAGCCAGGCTCTTGTGTTGCCCAAGTGTACTCACTGAGGCCTTTTAATAAACACCTACTTTATCCTTTTGCTCTGTCCAGTCTCTGTTCCAGGTCAGCCTCAAGAAGGCATCAGTGAGAGCGAAGGACCCAAAGAACAAGCCTATGAAATGTACCACCTCTGCAAGCAGATGGCTATAACACATGAAGAAGAAGATGTGAGGAAGACTAACAGCCTTAATTTTAATTCTTCATTTTCAATTTCTTGATTTCATATCCACGCTTTTTTTCCAAATAAGCATTTCTGGTTTTCTTCATTTTTGTTTCCCGATTTTTCCATGCTACAGAAAGATTCAGAACTGTTCTTTCTGACATTATGTGCAACCATGACAGCAGATCTGAATCTAAATAATTTTAGGTATGGACAGAATGCCATGTAAAGCCCACACAGCCAGGTGTGCAAAACTTACTTAGGTATGTTTCCACGACGCCAAGTTTCTAAATGACAACTTCAGTGTGACCTGGAAGTGCATGGCATCAGGACTCAGTTGAGAGAGACTAAGCTGCAGGTAACTGAACACAGCCATAGAGCTACCACAAGACTCAAACATGCAAATAACTATTTGCAAGTCTGCCTGAAATCTTAGTCTCTAAGACGATCTCTTTTCCTGTTTTTTCCCTTCTGCTTTCTCTCCCAAATGTTTCTGCAGGAAAAAACCTTGTACTCAAGTTAAGGAAAAAAAACCCACCTTCCACAAAATATTTCCATTCATTTGAGTTATGTTTATTCACAGGTAAACAGCAATGTATAATTGCTAAAATGCAGGCATCTACCAATTGATTTTTCTAGGCACTGAAACCTCCTAGCAAATATAAATCTTGATATGATTAAAGTCATGGAGGATCACTAGCCTCAGCAATCAGAGATGCAGTGCATCACTCTCCCAAGGCATTCAGCCTGGCTTTTTCAAGTATAGATTTTTTTTTTTTTTCAGATAATCCCCACCATGTACATCATGATTTAGCCACACAGCACTAACCTGTGTGCATCTGTCTGGATCAGTTTCAAGAATGGTTTTCATCCCTTTCTCTTCCATATTAACAGATCTTAAGGATCAAATTCAGGAACAAAGACAGTACATTTACATACAAATGAGCAGTATTCTAATCCAGTAGCTTCATTCTCTGACTCCTCTGGATAATTCAGATGCTATTTTTACTTCTGCAGCAGATTATCTCTGTCTTTCAAATAAGTAGATATATTGAAGGTCTGCCCAGGTGCCTCCCTAACAGATTCTATCCACCAGACAACTTACATTTTAGCTCAGCAGGAGATTGTGTCTTGAAAAATAAGAAATGAGGCTAGTAATGAAGTGAGACAAAATCTGATTTCCATATTTATGAACTGAGATTATAAAATGAGCCAATAATCAGAAAATTAAATATTTACTAACATGTTTTGTTTCAGAAGGTACTAAAAATAGTATTTCACTATTTGTCTATAAAAACACAGCTGGGGACAGGGAGAAAGCATTTATATCTATCTTTAAAAACAAATTTCTAGTTTTGCTCTTTCTGATACTGCAGAAATAACAAATACCACTTTTATACATTGTAAGGCTTCCCAAACAAAAAATTCAATCACAGTTACATATGAATAATACCATATACACCAACATCTGCAAGTGCAACACTTGCACAAAATGCAGAACTCAGAGATAAGCCCAGATATAAATCATATCAAAAACAGGTTACTAAAATGCTGAAAATCTTGCTTTAAATCATTCCTGTGTCCCAAGGGATCTCACTGTAAGAATCTCTCACATACTTTAAAAGCTTCCTGAAATCTCATGCATCATTCAAAAATTCTGCCTATTTATCTGTTTAAGGATTAATGGCTATGTCATCTTCCCCCACTCTTTCTAAATTAACAGCGACTGATGACTTTTGCTCTGTAGCAGAAAATTCCATTAAGAACCCCAATGCAGAGGGATGTCCACATCCCAGTGCACCTGAAGGAAAAGTGATGCAATCTGGCTTTAGGAAAGATGACAGTCCCTTTCTCTCAAAACAATCACCATCCTCCGTAGGGAAGAAAAAATGCCACATGGAAAGGCTTTGCTAATCAATATGTAAGGCTTTCTTTTTGTCCTCTGGCTATAAACTTGGGGGAAAAAACTGGTAGAAAATACAGATTTCTACATGTTTTAATTAGTCAGCCTCATCTGAACTGGAATACAACACTATAATTCACAGACACAGCTATCTGACCACTAAAGCACATCACAGAGGACTGGCAGTTCATACATTTTACATTTCTGAGCTTAGACAAAAACCAAATACATGAAATTTTACATTAACTCTGGGACTTTTCATGTTTGGGGGACTCTCTCCTTAATGTCAGGCTGTATGGTTCCCACTATTTAAAACATTTTTGTAGATTCTCTTAAATTAATTGTGCACATTCTAAACATGACTTTCATCTTAATGAGGGCATGCACTGGAAATATATGGTTGAAAAATTAACTCCAATAAAGTCAACTTTTTTTCTGTTGAGTTCATATGATAACAATTTCCTGATTAAAGCCTTCAGCAGTCTGTGGGGACTTACACTAAGTACCAACCCAAAGAGCTCTCTCATTGTGAGGTTTATAAATAGGGAATGGAGCTTATTATTTCTGCCACTACTTTCAAAGCTCTAAGGCTTCAACTAAAACAAGGATCCCACAGTGCTGCATTTTGTGCAAATACTCTACAATAAAGCATCCCAAAAGTTTAAAATCTATGTATGAACAAAAGGGTGCAACAAGGGAATTTATTTTATTCATGCTTTATAAAGGGAAAATCAAACCAGAGAAAGATCTAGTGACTGACCAGTCACAGTCACTTACCAAAGACTGCAGTTGGAGCTGGTACCAAATCATCAGCTATTGCTTACTCAAAGACTGTCATCCTCCCTAGCAAGCTTTTAGAGGTAATGCTGAGAACTCGTGGTCACTCGCTACAGGGGGAGAAGCTTGGCTTGGCCATAAACAGGCAACCTTTCAAGGTGCCTAAATGAACCCAAACCTTTTATCTACACATAAACCCAGCAGTGAATGAAAAGAGCAGAAGCAAGTCACTGCAAGGAAATGACTGAGAAAATGTCTCCTCTAAGCCCCAAAACACTAAGATTGAAACTGGAAAAAGCAAAGCCTTTCCATTCCTTCTATAAGCCAGACCTGCTTGGCTGAGTTGACACTAAAAATGCAGCTGAGTGCACCTAAATCATCTGAAGCTTATTCTGAATTTTGTTTACCACAACCATTAAATAACTGATACCTAACGTGTTTCTTATTTTAATTTTAGGAGAGCTCCTCAGCCAGCTGTTTTGCTGCCACATCTCAGAAACAATGACACTGGTCCTAACACAACTCTAATGGACAGGAGCCTCATCTGTCCTATGATTACACTGCTTAAATTAACAACTCTACTATCTCCCTTGGCAATTTAGTCTACTGGATAACTGCTCTTGCATTTTTGATCCATGCACCCTTAACTTTCTAGGCTGCAGCAACACAGGTTCAATATTTCTTTTACCCTGAACAGCCAGAGCAACCAAGACCCCAATTCCTATAAAACTACTTTCCACGCACAGCCTTCCTTCAGTTCCTTTCTTGCTTCGCTCTAAAATACATGATGGCTTTGTGTTTCTCTTTTCTCCTCAAATGGCATTCAGAACTAAACACAAGGCCACGTTAAAACCCAATCGCTCCTCATAAAATCCATGTGATGAGCTTCACATGTTAATCTCTGCAGTGTACAAGACTGAAGAGCCCCCAAACTGCCAAGCACAACCCAAAGAGAGAATCAGTGAACAGCTCATACACACAATAATCCGAATAAGTAAAATGGACAGCAACCTCTGAAAGAGAAGAAATGGCACTAATTCCTCTACAAAATTAATTTTGTAGGAGCTCAGGCAGCTCATCTGACCCTCCCCAGAGCTAACAAGCACTAGGTCTGGTGCAGAAAAACTGGTGAGCACAGGTACCTTCTTGCTCCTTAAGATCATCTCTGCCCTTGTGTCAAAGCCTGTACAAACACTCACTCCACTGCAGCATTTGGGGAATGCAGCCTCAGCCTGGGAACTGACTCCAGAAGGGATCACTGCATGTATCTTCAAAGCAAGGTCAACTATAAAATCAAAGCCTATTCTTGTCCTTTATTATTATTATAATCATTATTATAATTACATAATATATGCTGTATAGTGCATATAGTATATTAAGCTTATATATCATACTATGCATATGTAATATCTTAAAGTATCTTATATATTGTCATACTTTTATTATCTTTATGAAATTATTATTGTAGTTGATTGCTAACAATGCAATTCTAATTCTTCAACACCTGTTCAGGTTGATTCTTCATCATTAGCCTGTACATAACACTTTTTGAATTTATGCTTCTTTAAGTATAATACAAAGTAGAAACACAATTGGTTTTGTATTTTTTAGCACCTTTCAGTTTGATATGTGAAATGGGCATTGCTCTTCACAGCTGCAAAACTCCTGACATAAATTTCTGTGGCTATCTGCTACATCTCTCCTAACTTTTAAACCTTGTTAACAAACCTCTTACTGCATGCCAGTCAGGGATTTAAACACAAATTTTTAAACAATTTGCCAGGGATCCTGTTCTATCACATTCAACTGGCAGTGACAAACATTTAACATAGGTTGGTAATTCTTCTCCATAGGCTTTTTCAAGCCTTTTTACTTTTGAGCACTATTATAACAGGTGATGATGCTAAGCTGGTTTTGGAGGCTTCCACAGTAAATGCAAGCAGGCTAGGTATTCTGTAGGAAAGAGAGGAAATCCCACTACATGGTTGTGTAGTTAAAGACTTGCTCATGAAACCTATGCATAAAGTAGAAACTTGTGTCACAGACAAATTTAATTTAGGAATTTTGTGACATTTAGACACTCAGTGTTTCATCTGCCATAGTGTTCTTTCGCACTTTTTAAAATATATTGTACCCACTCATTTCAACACTAGAACAGGTGCAACATGCCAAGCAACAGCCTAGTGCAATCCTATTTTAGGTAAAATGAAAGCATTAATGAGTGAGAAGGTGGCTTACCAGCAGAGACACTTTCAACTTCAATACACCAAACCATTTGGGCATTGGACTTTCCTCTCAGAATAAAAGAAAACCAAGACACAAAAAGCAGAAGCTCATTGTAGACTGCTTCCTCTGTAGTAATATAATTAGTGACAACTGCCATCTGTCATTAATATGCTGCAAGCAATAAAATATTACATAAAAATATAGCAATGTTTCTTTTGTTAGCAGCTTATCCTCCTGAAGAAAAACCCCAATATACAATAATTATTACACATAATAATTTTTAAGGCTACGCATCTTCTCACAAATACATTATTCACTGTGAAGCTAAACCCATGACTGATTCTATTGTAATCAGAAGAGAATTTTAATTGTTTTCACTGAGCATCTGGAGGGCTGACATAATTCCTGTGGCTCTGAAGCCAATTTTTGTGTCTTGTTTGGGCACTGTATGTCAAGAAAAGTAGAATTCTTTTATCCATGGCAACTGTCACTGTACAGACTATGCAGAAGTGGCCAGATTAGCATAGCCCAAAAGGAGGCATAGATAGTTAACCTGATTTACAGAACTATTAAGCAGCCTTCCATACAAGTGGCTTCAGTGATGGGGCTGCAGTTTTCCTTAGAGGAAAATTTGTCTCTTTTTCTCAGTCTGCCTGCCTGGGACTGCAGGAGCTGGAACTGCTACAGAGCTGCATTCTCAGCCCAGCATTCAGCTTGGCTGTCATTCTTCTGCTTGAATATGAACCAGTGGTGACAGGCTCTGAAGCAAACCCCAGCCTATTGCTAGACTGAGAAGAAAAAAAACCCCAACCAATCTGTAAGAGGTAGCAACAGAAATGCATTGAAATACAATCAAGTTAACACTCCAAAATTAAAAACTTACTTTACACTATTAAAATGCATGGTAATACTCTCCCCCCCTAAAGGCAGAATAGAAATCAAGTTTAAGGAGGATGACCAAAACTAAATAGATTTTCACCAAGCTACTCACAAATGACTTGTGTTTGGATTTAATAATTTACTTTCTTCCTTCAGAAAGTGCCCTAAAGCCTAAAAATATTGTAGGCGACAATCCTTGTACCTGATCACAGGTAAAAAACCAGGCAACATATCAACCAAACCAACAGATTCACATAAACATATACTTCCAAGAACAGCTATTATGCAGACAGCTTTTTCTTTTTCATAACCCAACCCAAATGCGTTAATTTTCTAAAAACTTCAGATAATTTAGGTGATTTTCCCAATGTGTTTAAAAGGTGTAACTGCATCGAACTTGTACTTTGATCTCTCCACAGTCCATATACAAGTCAAAAACGGCAGCATGTGTTGAGACATCTTCTCACACAAAGGATTGACTTCGGGGCACTTTTGGTAGCAATTCAGCAATCACATTACTGAAACACTACTTCAATTTCCCTTTGCCCAGAGGAAAAGGCTGAAATAATTGATTTTGTGAAATATCTGCAGTCCTTCGTTAGAACAATAGTAGACACTTTAAAAGACTTCTGTCAGTATGAGGAAGACAATACAGGGAGTGGAGTATCTGGTTATCTCTGCCCACAGTTACAAGCAGACTGCCTTCGGGTCCCATTAACTCCTGCCAATTAATCTGCATCAAGTAGCCCTCTGCATTTCTCTTGGCAGCACACGTGAGAGGGTTAGTATTTCAGAAGCACTTTGAAGCAATTACAGATTACCGATGATGTTGCCACTAGATTTACTTAGAGGTAAGAAAAAACATGGCAAGGACTTACAATTTTAATTTCCTCAATGAAACAGAAATTTACAACATCTGAGACAAAAGGAGTGACTATTTTTTAACTGCAAGAGAGAAATTTTATCTGATACAGCTTGTGGGATGGATTTCCAAGTTATTGAATTCTGCAGTGAACTTGGTATTACAGTTTGTGACCTACTGGTGGTCGAATTTGATGATGCATTGTCCTGTTTCTTTGGGTTCCTACAGCTTCGAAGAGCTTGAATCTTGCAACTCATGATGCAAACAGTGACATGATGATTAAAAGAACTCATCATCATAGCTCACACTCGCATACTAAGAGTACTAGTAGCAAATTGTTTTTTTTCATGTAAATGACAACCTGCAGTGTACCTGTACATTCTTTCTCCAGGAGATCACATAAGCCTATTGACTTTTGCAGCCTTCAATCTCTTGTCTTTTCTTCAACTATTTCTCTAAAGTGTGCAAAAAACCAGAGTTGCTTATTTGTTTTTTTTCCTACTGGACTCCTAGAAAAAAACATCCAAAATCAGAGTTATACAAATAATGAGAACATTGAACAGTTCCCATTAACCATTAAGCCTGTTAACAACCAAATAGCTCACTCGCCTAACTAGAAGTCACTGCAGCTTCAAGTCACCAACTAATTAAAAAAAAAAAAAAATTAAAAAAAAAAAACCCCTAACTTTTGAAATAACTCAGCAGAAGCTTCCCAAGGCATGGAAAATGTGAGGACCAAAAGATGCTCATATGATAAACAAGCTTTTCTCCAGTGAACTAAAAAAAGTAAAGCATTATAAATAGATCATAACAAAAATAGTATCTGCCTATAAAAAGAAACACGCAGTCCCAGTCTTGCACACATATATTTACTACCCACTGGAAATTCTTGGAAGACATCTGCTGAAAAGAAAGGCTATATCCTGCTCTGGCTCAAACACTACTCAATAGCATAAACTGGAGGAAGGACAGAGAGAACAGGGGTCTTGCAGGATAATTTCTTTTTCATTATTACTGGAGTGAGCACTTCTGCTTTAATCTCCTTTCCTCCTCTGTTGTGTTCTCCCATCTCATTTCTTTCACCACACTCAAAACACTGCTGCCATTGCACAGCAGCCAGAGACAGCATCCTATATGCTCTCCCAGCAAGCCAAACCATTTAACTACATGGTGCTTGCTACCAGACTTCTAAAGTGAAATTCCTGCTGTGAATAGCTTCTGCTAAATGGACATTATTATTATTATCACAAAATTTTTTTCCAAGCAAACATATGCCAGACTCCCCAGAAACATTTTTTCTACTGATTGAAGCAATTTAATCCCAACTGACTAGTTTTACTTGCAATTAACTTTGTGAATCTTTTCCATTTATGAACCAGTATAGAACCTGTAGTTGGATGGTTTAAATCTAAAAACTGTAGATAGCACCTTTTCACATAAATGCTGAGATCCAAATACGCCAACTAAATAGGAACCAAGATGTTGCTTCACCCAATGCTCCTTTTTTTTTCCCCCCCAATATTAAGATAACCTTCTGTTTCCAAGGCATTTTCTTTCTTTCAAAGAGATCTACAATGGCAAAGTCTGGTTTCTCAAACAGCAAAAAGTAATATTCTTTTCATAAACTTAACCATTCTTTCTTATTAAAGTATTATTTCAAGTTGCTCCATAAAAATCAAATTTACCTTGTAGCAGGCAGCAAGAGAGGGAGCTGAACTGCAGATGGATTTGCATCCATCAGTTACAGTTATGTGGAGAGGAAATATAAGAAGAAAAATCCAGTATCTTGAAAAACAATAACTTATATATCAAAGCAAAGATGAAATCTGAATTTTATTAAACTCCACAGTCACAGAAGACTCAAGTGTTATGTAAATCTCTGATATGGAGAATAAAACACAATATATCTGATTACTGCCGTGTCACATATCAGGGAACTAAGCTAGCATTTCACATTAGGTGGGAGTGGGGGGGGTTACGTAATAAAAAGATACCTCTGCCATTCAGAAAAAAAAGTAAATAAATACTAAAATTTAGATTTAGACATAGGGAAACAATGTGAAGCTTTGAATACGCCCAAAAAAAGGAAATAAGAAAAATATGAATGCATGCTTTATGGAAACTAGCATCACAAATAGTCATTAAGTGATTCTGACAAAAATTATGAAATATTCAGCTTTATTCCCAGCTAAGCCATCTATCCAAAGCAACAAAAGATGTAGATACGAAGATAAAAAGAAATGACAGGGAGAGTGAAACTGAAGCACAAATTAATGCAAGTAAATAAATTAGGCTTAGTGGTCCAAAGATTCAACAACTCTTCATATTTCTACAGCTTCTTTCACATTCAAAGCAATGAAAATGTGAACTAACTAGAACAAAAAAATACTGTACCACTTTAAAAAGTTGTAATTCAGCTCAAGCTACATTGATAATTACTAATGCAAGTCATAGAATGAAATCCCCAGAAGCAGACACAAAATTTCCTTCGACTGGAAGTTACTTCTCTGCTTTTCAAGCCAAACCTCATAGAAAATGCAGTGAGGTCGGCCAATTAGCTTGTATCTGTCTTGGATCCCACACAGTATTCTGTGTCTTGGAAAGCAGGCTCTTCCTCTACAGTCCTCTCAAAGGGCTTTACACCTTCTCTATCTTTGCATGTCTGCAACATTTCTGTCCCTCAGTAAACCTTCAATCAATAATTTTTCATATCCCTTATCAAAAAGCAAATAACATTCTCCCAGCCTGCAGCTCAGACTGAAGGACTGATTTTAAAAGAGTAATTCTTCCTAAAGTGAGTCATCTTAAAATGCCAGTGCTTCACATTTTAGTGTCAATGTCATAATAAATTTAGACCAAGCACTGACGCCAACGGATTTACACATGAAGCCCTGCCAAATAATCAGATTTGGTTGGCAATTAATCTCGCCATTAATTCTGCATTTCGACTTTAAAAAAATAATTTCTCAAACAAAAGGCTTTAGATCTCACCCAAGAATACATTAGTAAGCATCCCAGTGAGTCATAAACACTGAATACTCAGTGCTGCTAATAAGGCCCCAGCAAGGTTGTTTCTGAATATTATCCTCCTTAATAAGATGTTTAATCAACAGTGCTATGCAAAACCTCTATTCTGCAGCTAGAGAACATAAAACCCCAAATTCACACTGGTCTGAAGTTGCCCTTTTGCCCCCATTTATCACTGAAATAAATAGTTTTAAACATTTATTTTGTTGGAAAGCTCATTTTAGTATCTATATGTGAATGTATCTTTGTACAAGTATCTACTACATTGGCTGAGCATTTTATACACAAATAGCAATAAAATGTTCCTTTTTTAAAATTAAAGGACTTTTTTTTTGCAGAATCAGAGCATAGCTGAGGTTGGAAGGGACCTCTGGAGGTCACTTGGCCCAAGCCCAAACTCAAGAAGGGTCACACCTAGACTTGGCTGTCCAGGACCATGTTCAGTGGCTTTCGAATATTTCCAAGTGAGCAAATTCTCTGGGCAACTTGTCCCAGAGCTTAGTCACCCTCCCAGTAAAATAGCATTTCCTGATGTTTAGAGGGAACTTTCTGTCCTTCAGTTTGTGTCCATCACCTCTGGGCTTGTTACTAACTCAACTCTCTACTCAGACAAAAAACTAATATTAAAATTCAGAATTTACAAGGACTTAAGAGACAATAAAAGTAAGTGCCTCTGACATTTTAAAGAACATTTTAGGTAGCAATTATACTGTAAGAACTTCATTTATGTTAATGTTGGCATTCCTTGCAAAATTTTCTCTTTTCCCATTTCCCAATTATGAGTCTTTATAGATTTCAGCCCTTTAACTACTATTGTGTCCTAGTTTTTCCTGTTCTTTCCAAATCTTTCTCTTATGGCAATTTTGCTCCTTTGTACATTTGCTGTAGTATGTAGGTCCCTCTGTCCTTCACCTATTCTTTACATTTTGATATCTTCTCAAGGAAACATGCTCAGTAAATTGCATCATTCCCATATATCTACTTTACTACATTCAACAACAGAGGTATTCCACATTTAATGTCTTCCTTGCTAAAACTTTAAAAAAAACTTTTAAAAATGCTCACTGTTTTCCAGGAGGACAAATGTTACTGAATTAAGTGATCTGCTAGCAGAGATCAGAGTATGCACTGTACCCAGCATGAGCAGAGCCAGGAAAGTGGACACGTCTAGTAAAACCCACAAGTCTTTCTCTCAAAGCACAAAATCTCTCTGAGAAAGGCAATTGCAAGAACCAGTCACCAGAAAACAGATCAATACTTCAGTACCTCAGTATTACCATGGACCAAAGTAATTCATACCTATTATCCAGTCAAGAGAGATAAATCAAATATACTGCCTCCATGCACAAATTTTTTAGTGCTCACAATTCAAAACAAATAAAGATGGTCTTATTTCTTATGAACAAAAATAAAAGATACAGATAATTGATTATATGACAACATCAAATACATAAAGGCTACAGACACCAGAAAAAACAATCTCTCAACATTTTAAATACATGTATTTCCATTAACTTAGTAGGTGAAGAGCTGCTGTGAATTGATGTAACAAAAAAACACCCCTGATCTTCTAGCCAAGAGGTAAGTGACTTGGCTTTAGCT
Source organism: Sitta carolinensis (assembly GCA_032173965.1). Taxonomy (NCBI): domain Eukaryota; kingdom Metazoa; phylum Chordata; class Aves; order Passeriformes; family Sittidae; genus Sitta; species Sitta carolinensis. The sequence goes on along the minus strand of JAVUNC010000004.1, from coordinate 60,748,127 downwards.
TCAAGGCTTGATGCTACTTAATAAGATTTCTCCAAGGGATGTAGGATGGATTTCCTGAGCACAGACACACATCTCCTCAACACAAAATCCAGTAAGAATTCAGGTCCCTGGGAAGGCTCAGGAACGAGGGCTCACAGCCTGCAACCTACTCGCTTTGTGCTCTCCTACCATAAATCCACTACATGGAAAAGTGGCCTCTGTTCCTCTCTTGGCTTCCCTGCAGGCCCCTCAGAGCAGGAGCAAAGGCAAACTGTGACAGCAGCTTTCCTGCCTGTTCGCCCCTCACGTGGAGCCCCCATGCAGCAAGGGGCTCAGGATGACCCCAAGGGCAGCAAAGGCAGCTGGTGCCCCAGAGAGGTCATGGTGCACCAATGCTGCACATCTCCAACAGAGAAACATGGGGGAACATGGGGCTTGTGGGGGGAAAAATAATAAAAGAAAAAGAAAAAATATATATTTAGTGCAAGCTGCTTATGAGACATGTGAAGATGGGGTCACAGCCAAGCAAGCCAGCTGTTCACTGCAGCAGTCTCATCAAACCAAGCTCCCTTTACCCCCAGGAGCAAACAGATCTCACTTTCAGGTCCCATCTGTACATACAGGACTCCAGGTCTGCCAGGGTGATTTTGACAGTCTGACTGACATAGCTTTTGAAGCTGTTCGACTTCCTTTATCTGCCTGTGTGCATGCTGAATGCAGCCATCCTTCATGCTGAAAATAAAATAAATACATATCATCACTCATCGCCACTGTTTTGACAAATATTACATGGAACAAAGAAGCAGGAATCGTACTGGGAGCCCATGTCAGGTCCTCTATCTGTCACCAGTTAAAATGTTCCCCACTAGGCTTTCTTTCAAAGAAACACATCAGCCCTAACTATAACAAGTGGCAACTGTCATTATTACATTTGCCTTCATTAGCAACTGTAAGGAGGTGTGGGAGAAAGGGAAAACAGACCAGCATTATGCCACTCTACGGGTTTGCGTTACTGCTACGTGTAGTTGTTGTTCCTCTAGTCTCAAAATGCATATAAATCAACTCCAAAACACTCAGAACAGGGGAAAAAACACATGATTCAGAGGTAGGGGTACATTAGATTCTGTATGAGCAACAGACTAGCATGATTCAAATCAGGAAAATAAATTACTCGAGTGGCATGGAATAAATAATTAACAACTGCTACAATCTTTTCCAGTGCAGAAATAAAAAATACTGTTGAAAAAGATCTGAAGTGTGGATATTCAAACAACAAAAGAAATACTTTTTCCACACAAACCACAGGTAAATTGTTCAATTCACTATACCGGATGGGTCAAAATTTTACACTTGATGCAAACAGCACTAAGGCAAATTCACAAAAGTAAGTCATAAGGAGACAAATTGACAGAAGTCATAAGAACAAGGCCTGTGCACCTGGCCCAGAGACCTCCTGAGCTGCAGATTCCTGGATCTGTATCAGAAAAGCATAATTATTTAAGCTTACTGGTGCTTCAACTCTTTTGTGTGTTGATTACCAGTCACTGCCGGAGACAGGACACTGTGCCATCTGGGTATTTGATCTGATACTCTATGGATGCTATTAACCACTGTGGACAAAGCCTTCAACAAGTAAAACTTCATGCTGTCCTGCCTCAAATGAGTGACAATTAATTAAATTATTAATTTTATTTTAGGATTAATTCTAAATTAATTCTAAAAATTGCCAGAGACAACATTGACCTTTTTTTTTCCTCTCTCTCTTTCTCTGCCTCTGGCAAAATCTGCTCTGTAAATCTGTTTCACTCCTGTTTTCAAAAGGTCAATATTTGAAGTTTTAAGTATCTCTTATTTTCTCATCACATCAAAATTTCAACTGTATAATGAAGTTAAAATTCTGTCAAGGGATGTTTTAAGAACACTGAACAGTATATCTATAAGCAAGCTAGTATAACAACACGGGCAGCTTAACATACTTTTGTTTCTGTAACATGTCAGCATTGAGCCTTACCAGACCAAATGCTCAAATCACAATTGCAATGAACACCTGAAGACCTTGTGGAACTCTAAGTTGTCTTAACAACATAAAGATCAAGCAGAAACCTCTGCCTGAACTTAAAGCAGATGATACCTAAATGGCACAACAGAAAGTAGGACTGAGCCGTTTCAGAAATACAGATGGGGTTTGGAGCAGATGTAATTAAGACAAGGAGTCAGATGAGTCAGACATAGTAGCACTAAGAATGAGGGAAAGCTCAAGAGTTTAATTTCAAAATGAAAAATACTAGGAAAACAAAAAAGCAAAATTCAAGTGTGATTAATGACAGATTTAAAAAGGGAAAAAAAATCATTCCATTTTTCAAAGACTACCTTCTCAGAAAGCTCAGAAGATTGTTGTATCATAACCATAAAACCAGTACTACATACAGTAGACCAGTATTACCAACTTCAGTCAGAAGTCTGACAGTATGCCAGTGAAGACCACGAATTGAGGAATGCTAAAGAGCAGATTATGTAAAAGGGTGTAAAGCAGACTTCTTTGATCACACTCCTTTCACCTGCATCCCTGAATATCTGGGCACAGCATCCATCTGTGGATCCATTTGAAGCTACAATGGAGCGGATGCTTTACATGGGTATGACAGGTTTGGACTGACAAAGACAACTGCAGTGTCCAAGAAAGCTTCACTAGAGTCAGAGATCTGCTTGATACAACACAAATTATTACTCTGTTTTTTAGCTACTTCAATTAGTGTACATTTTAAATTAAAACAGCCATTCTATTTTTAACTTAGAAACACACCTTAGTAAGGTGAACCTGAAATCTGCAATGTCTCCCTACTTTATAAACCTTCAGCCATACTGTATATAACAACCCTTGGATACAGGACATAAAGCAGAAAGTTTATAATTCTCCAATTTATACAAGACTGTAGGTAAGAATCCATGGCATCTTTCTAGTCACCTGCAGACTGCCTTCAGTTATACTCTAACAGACAGTAATGACTGAAATCTTTCACTTAAAGACAATATACATGTGCTCCTGATCCCGATGGGAATGCCACACAGAAGCCATGCCAGCACTGGCACTCTCCAATTATCCTTCAATTATCCTTCAGAATAGTCACCTTCTAGCTTTTCACAAACACTGATTTCACATAAAGAAATTCAAAAGGAATATAAGAAGAAAAGGCAAAATATGGTAACTTTATCATTAAAATATTTTTAAAGAAAAAGGGTGAAACTATATGTCGGCACAGAGTGAAAATCACTAAAATTTTATCTGGAAAAAAGCAACAGTAATTAAGGATGATGATAACGATGACTGCTGTTATTGTTATTATTATTGACACTATCATCATCATAATTTGTTTATTTGTACCATTTAAACAAAGATCTAAAAGGGCCATGTGGAAAAAAAACCCCTTCAATAATGCCACCATGAAGTGGCAGCCATGCAAAGCAGACACCAAACACAGGTTGCCAGAAAGGACAATAAAAGCACAGCATGATGTTCAGGGTGTGTTTGTTTTGAAATTTAGAGCTGAGACCCTTCCAAAGTTCTAAGTCATACTATAGACTTTTCTTTTGCCCTCAATCATTTAACCTGTTTGCAGACAATAATTTGGCACAGGTAAAGGATTACAGTTCAGCAACTGTAGCAGCCACACACATTTCATTTAAATTATCTTATAACAAGAAAGATCCATTTATAGAGAAATCTATAAAAACCAGGGTGTTTTTAATAAGCCCTTGTGGTTGATCTTCATGTGCCAACAGCATTCTGATGGCTCCAAAAGGCTTGCCTTGGGAAAGGCAGCAAGAAGATACCACCCAGGCCAGTAATACCCACAACCTCCAAACAATGCATTTTTTACTCTTCTGGGCTTCATCCTACAAAACAGTGAATTACTTGAGTATTCTGTGCTTAATAGGTGGATAAGGGTCCTAATAGATCAATTCCAAGCAAAACAAGCAAACTCACATTTCAAAAAAGCAGCTGTCTTGTATCAGCACTGCTATCTCCTTTCTTGCAGCTGGTCACTCGTGGGCAGGTCAAAAGGATCAGGCAAAACCAAACTGCAGCCTGCATGTCAGCAGGGTAGCCTGCCTGCTCTGGATCACATCCAGGCCCAGGATGTCCCATTCCACCATGAATTCCACTCCTGTACAACAACTCACATTTTTGTGTTAACATTTCAGCATGCACTTCTCTTGCCCTTTTCTGCAAGAGTTGTTTATTTCAACTGAGCTATTTTTGTCTATTTTGTGTCCCCTCCCTATGCTCTTTTATCTGCTACCCATGTTTTTTCCATTCCTTTCAGAACTAATCCCTTTGTGGGTGGTTTGCACAAGGACAAGCCCAACAAACCTCTTGCCTGATTTTTATGTATTTATTTATTTATTTTATTTAATCTTGCCTGTCCATGTATTTTATTTGGCAGCTTTATGTAGAGATTTCCTTTTAGTGTTTTAATTCAGGCCACAGAGGCCTCAATAGGAAACTCAATAAATGATCTAAAATAAATAACTGTGACATTCAAATGGATTCACACCACACATGGGCAAGAACAGAGCTGTTGCAATAAAGCATTTCAGTGATAAATGAATTCACTGGCCCAGACAAGAGGTAAAATCTAAAGGCACCATTATCTAATGCCTTCCATCTCAAAGGATCCCGAAGCACTTTGTTATACAGCTTATATATTGTTATATATTTTTTGTTTATAAAAGGGAGATCATAAAATAGATTAATATTCTAAAAGATCCAGCATTCTATTTCTACTAGAGTCTGTCATATGTAAAAACCTGTAAGTTTTAACAGCTTTTTGACATCACCTGCTTTGGCATCCTTGTGACTGAGAGATCCTGCCTCCATCTCTCCTGCTCTGTAGCTTGACTTGGTTGCTTACTGCTGGGACCTTTCACTGAAAAAAAAAAAGTCCTGCAGAACAGGGGAGACAAAAAAAGAGCTTCTGCTCCAGCTTCAGGGATAGCCTGGCTCCAGGGACAGATCAGCTCCAGCCACCTACAACACAGAGTGCTATCACTGCAGATGTGCAGTGGCTCTTGCAGCTGTGTAAAGCATAACAATTTATCCTCACTGTAGCAACATAAAGGAGACAGGCAGCCAGCCCTCATTCCTTAGCAGGGCTCTCACAAAGCACCTGGGCTCCACATATGGACTCCCAGCAAAGCAGGGTCACCAGCCCATTCTCCAGCTGCCGCTCAGGTAAATTCCACTGGAAGGACAAACACAACCCAGTGGTACAAGGTACCTGTTTACTCTTACTGGTTTGGGGAAGGATGTCACATTAGTGCCCACACAACGTCCAGTCACATGGCAGAAGATAAGCCAAAACACCCAATTTTCTCTTAACACATGAATAAGATAGTTGTTCATCTGCTTCCAGAACAATGATGGAGTGACAGGGAATTTCAAAAGAGCAACCCGAGTTATTAGCTGGCTAATATCCACCCAAAAATGAATACAAATTGGTGAGCAGCCTTTCCATCAAATTCTGTGGCTGTCGTGACTAGAGTTGCACCAAAAATTTTCTGCTGATTACAAATCCTCAAAACAAGCCTCTTATCTTCAACTATTACTGGCTCACAGAAATAGAAATCTGTGTTCAATTTTATAAGAAGTGTTTTCAAGGCTTCCCTTCCTTACTCATCCCAAACAGTGAATGAAGAAAGCAGCAGACTCTTTTTTTAAAGCAGAAATACAAAGATGAAGAGGAGTGAGCAAATGGCTTTCAAAAGCGTTTTTGTATTTTAAGTGAAAAGTTCAAATACTTTCAATCTGCAAAAAAAAAAACCAAACCAAAAAAACCCAAAACTAAGTTGTCACTATAAACAGATTAGAATAAAATTTTACAGAATCTAACATGTTCCACTAAAAGCAGTGCTATCCTTGTGAATATTTAAAAAATAATAACCTATCTTTCTCTATAAGGGAAAATTTCCATTTCACAAGAATAGTAGCTAAATCTGCACCAACAGAAGTTACCCATGAGTGCCTCAGCATAGTATGATGGAACTGTCACTGCTAAAGAACACTTGTAAAAATAATTTGAAAAATCAGCCATCATCACATAGGACAGTAAATCCAAAAAAACATGCACTGCCACAACCTGAAACAATAAAAATTATTTTAAAATACATTTTACCCTCTTTTTAAAAACTCCAGCACCTTCTTCAAGTTATTTTATGGACCTCTGCCTCATTTTGGCAATTTAAGGACTAGAAATTACAGTCTTAAAGTTGATTAACTTAACAGTAGCAAGTGTTTACTCAATGAATTTGCTCCTATGTGTATTCAAAACTCACTTCCACTGACATTCAAGAAAAAAAGTTAACACGTCGAAGTTACCACCGTAAAGGGAAAGGTATAATATTTTTGTTTCTCTCACAACAAAAGGAATAACTTTACTCATAAATGCTGCATTATGTTCCATTAAACACACTCAAACCTGTTTGAAATACCATGTTTAACAGATGATCTAGGAGAGCAAACCTACATTAACCTACAAAACCTTGATTACTGGTGAGGGTTAAAAGCTCAGCTTGGATTTTTGGACCACAGAGATATTTGCTGTAGTGGTGAGGATACACTAGAGTTGTCTGATAAACTGCCAAGTTTCTCATCATTTCCCATAATTTCTCAAGTGACTCTGGAGTTAATTGGCAATAAGAAACTTCATTTACTATCTTTCTTCTAGCTTCCACGCCTACCCAAGGGAGCCACAAACCACGCTTCAGACTCAAATACCTGTGATTCTCAGTCTTAGTAATCACTGCAGCTTATAAGTACATCACAGGTTATTTTCTTTTTTAACATATTTTTAAAAGTCAAGCTTAACAAGAACATGTTAGATCTGACATCACTAATGTTATCATCAACAACACTGAATTCAATTATTAAAACCTCTGACTGACATGAATCACGTTATCCATCCTCTGGGCACAATTTGCATCATTACAATTGTTCTAAAGCTCAGAGCAGGTGATTTCTAAGCTGATGAATTGACTGAATCATAGCAAGCTGGATTTGAAACATAGCTAAATATCTCCTTACTCTGACTGCTGTACACCTAGGTTTTGAGCTTTGAAGGTAGCTGTGCTGTCCATTGAGGAATTCCTTGAGATAAGCTACATATATACTAAAAAACCTTACTGTACTGGTGCCCACATTCAGTGGGGTCAAATATTACTCATGATCCAACTCTGAAGATGAGTCATGAAAATTTATTTTTAAATTGGCTCATGAAATCAGATACCTAAAAGAGTATCAAGATTAAACTGACAAAGACAAATGCCAAGAAATATTTGCTACCTGAGTAGAATTATAGTACCAGATCATTTAATGAAAATTAATTGAGTCATTTCACAGTTCCAAAGATAGAAAAATTAGAACTACCATTTTTCAGAAATTGAGAAATACATCCAGGTTATGGTGAAAAGCTATATGTTAAAAAAAAAAAAAAAAAAAAAAAAAAAAAAAAAAAAAAATCCTTCACAGCAACACTGAGCTGCTAAACCATTAGACTTAGTTTTCCTTTATGCCCTTCACTGCATACTTACTACTTTCCAAAACAAGTAATATGGAACTTGTTTGGGCAACTTTCCCTCATCCCCAGGCACCACACAGGCACTGAATGGAAGAGAATGACAAGGAGTCAAAAAAAAGGAGTATGGGAGTATGCATTTAGGTAATTGAAAACTGAATGACAATACGTATGCACCAACACATTCAAAGAAACGAACTGACACAGTAAATCAACTGCAGCTAATGCTGACATTACATAACTTCTGATAGCTCAATCTTTCTCTCTGATACACAATGGCTGTCTGACAAATTGCTCAAGTTTTACAAAAGAAGTAGGATAAACCTACATGTTGCTCCTGACATCCACCATCAACCCACAAAGTGATGAGCAGGACTGATATCTACTATCTACATTTAACTAACAGCTATTAAAGTTGTCACCTCTAGTTTGGATCACTCACTGCAGAGGATAAAGACAGTGTGACCACATCTGATAGCTGTTTATGAATTCAGGACATCACAACCACAGGTCCAGCCCCAAGGCCTGGCAGAAAGCCACATTAGAAAAGCAGCAGGCAGGCTTGCCCTCTTCTCTGCCATCTATTCCCTCCAGATATTCCTGCATCTTGAATCCAAACTGTCCCAAAACTCCCACCCTACCTACCCTACAATTCAGGCTCATTCCCACTTCGACCTAAATTCTGAGCTCTTTCCCTATTCTCATAAAAGCTGCTATAACTTGATGTGAAATTAATCACATATTAGATGCCTACATCAAGTAAGTAAAAACCTCTGCTTGAACAAATGTTAGTAAAAGTACTAATGGATGCCCACCAGGTAATACTATCTATTTTTCAATAGCACAATACTATATTGGAAGACTTACAATTTCTATAGAGTGAGTAGAAGTAAAACTAGCAGTTCAGTTGCTATGGGTATTTTCACTAATAGTTTAAAAATAAAATTTTAATAGCAAGGTATTATTGATACTACTAGTAGTTTTAGAAAAAACTACCTAGGAGACTAGGTCTTCAGTATTAAATAGCTTTCAAACTTCTGTCCTTAAGATTACAAACGTAAAGGCCACAAGAGGCTTAAAAACCAGCAGCCCAAACCTATCAAGTTTAAAATCCTTTAAGTCTCTGTCTTATCCTTTTCAAACAGGAGAAACATTTGCTATTAAACCTTGGCACGCCTCAGTATAAAAGTCTCATGCTCAGAAATTACATTGAAAAAATCTCTAATGAAGTGATAAAATGCCTAGTGCATAGCATACAAGTCCTTTATATTGTGCTTTCTAGTCTTATGGACAAGAAGGAAGTTTTTCAAATCTGGCAAACCTGTTCTAATTACTGTTACAATTATGCAACAAAGCTGCAGAAAGAGCAATTAAAATGTGAATGAGGCATTATGAAAATATTCAGCATGTATGGAAACAAAATTACATGTATTTGCCTCAAAAGGTAGTATAGGATCACCTGGTTTTAGAGAAGCATCTCTCCCATTTCATGCTTTAAATGGCTCATTTTAGTTGCAGCAGCAAGACCTTCAGGATGGAAAAATGACCTGCACCTGTAATTACTGACCCCCACTGCCTTGCAGTAAACACTGCCATCTCCCTGACTAGTGTCATCACAACTACATCTCACTTCTCCACTCTGAGGCAACTGAGGAGCAAGCTGGCTGAGGAAGGACAATTTTAGCACTTACTAAGTGACCACTGAGACTAGAACCCTTAGCACAATTAACCCAAAGAAACACCAGCATCAGAAAGGCCCTTTAATAACACATAATACTGTGTCAAAACCTAATTTGAATCTGTTTATTCAACAGAATAACTTTATGGCAGCCAAAAGGCATAAAAACAAGGTATAACTAGTTTCATAAATCTAATCTGTTAACCTCCCTGCTGGATTTGTTCCTTCTGGAGAAAGAAGTTAGGGCGGGACAAATTCTGTCATATGAACAACTCTAAATTTGAAGCAGTGCTTCAAAAGACTCCTGATTTCCTTCAAACGAGAGCAACATCTGTGTATATGCCAATAGGTATTTCTCAATAAACAAGCCTTGGTTTACATTTTTACAACTTGCATAATTATTGCTAATATTCAAGAAAGCGAACGACACCAGATTTCTCTCACAAGTTAAATGTGGAGTCTGGAATCTCTAATTAGTAAGAGGACTACTAAAGCTGAAGAAACCATTTAGAGTATTGTGGAAACAGTAAGAACGCTGGAAATGCAGTGAAATGTAAATGAAATGTGTATATGATGATTTTTCATAGGAAAACAGTAATTCTTACTCTAACATCTGTGATCAATGGGGTATCTTCTGGGCAAAAGCAGAACTACTACGGTAATGCACATGAGAAAACATTTATCTTAGACACTGATAAACGCAACTTATGCTAGGGCCCCATTTTGTACAGTAAAGCAATCTGAGCCTGGATGGAAGAACATCAAATGTTCTCCCATCTCACACATTTTATTCAGCACTGGTCCCATTTAGGTTATCAAGTATATGCCTAGCTCAAGGTATTACCAGAATGACAAGTGTCAGGTACCCTCAAACTGCAGCCTTTCTTAGCCACTTAATCCTCTGCATACTTCTAAGACACCTTATGTCAAGGAACTAAACATTTTGAGCACCCATTTCTTAAAAAACGAACAAAACTCCCTCCACAGCAACACCCTTTATTAATGAATCAGGGATTTGACATTCTCACTTCTGTGCAGCAGCTGGAACCACAGTTCCATCGTATGCTTGTAGGAAACTGCTCAACTGAAGAGCAAGGTGTTTGTATATGATCAGGCTCCAAAAACACTGCACAGGACCAAATTAGAATTGGGGGAACAGAAAGAAGAAACAGGATCCCTTTTCCTTATGATCACCCTAATATAAATGCCCTGTTGGATCCCTTACACACTAAGCTCTCTAGCATGCCATCAACACTCCTTTTACCCAAAGCAGAGCATCAGAAAGCAGTCTCACTGTATCCTCAAAACAGCCTTCTGGGATATCTTTACATGTGCACCCTTGACAGATAACGTCATTCCTCAAGAAAGGTCCTCACTGGGGAAGCTACGAATCACACAGGATCACAGAACGAACTAGATCAGAAAAGACCTTTGAGATCATCATGTCCAACCTATAACCCAACACCTCCTTATCAACCAACACTGAGTGCCACGTCCAGTCTTTTTTCAAACACATCCAGGGACAGTGACTCTACCACCTCCCTGGGCACATGATTCCAGTGCCCAATCACTCTTCTAGTGAAAAATTTTTTTTCTGATGTTTAACCTAAACTTCCCTGGCACAGCTTAAGGTTAAATATTCCCATTTTTAGTATTTTGCAATCAAATAATCAAGATTTTTGAGTCTCCTTTCTACCTCTTCTTCCACTGACATAATTCTTTGTTGTGTCTCTACCTGAAGAATGACCTTGATATTCTTTCTGATGGAATTTGTTTTCCTGTGAAATTCAACCCCCCCCTAGCTCTTTCAGGTTTGTGGCTTTAGAGCTGTCTCCTCCCTAGGCAGAACTCCTCTCTTTTTGCCACCTTACTCAGAAGACTGACTTTCTTCTTTAATAGGCTGAAATATTCACTCTTCCCGAACTTCTCCAATATCTCTTGCAGGTGCTTATATTTGTCCCCCTCTCCCTGTCACCACTCAAGACATAAACAGGACATCACCACACTGCTGCTGATCAGCCTTCTGCTGTTGGCCATTATCCTCTGGAAGCTACATCCGTGGAACTGACTGCTGCCTTCTGCTGACTGCCAGCGCATGCCAGAGCCGCCCACGTTTGCTCAGCCTCACAAAAGGCAGTGCCATTCTCCACCCAGACACCACTGGACTGGCTGCACTCCAGCTGCACCTGTGGCTCCCGCACATGGGCACACCTCTCCTGGGCAGCGCACATCTGCTGCGCCAGCTTTCTTCACAGTTCTGCCTTGTCTTTCCCTGATGAAACAATTACTTGCCATTTTCCCATTTTACAAGCAGATGAGCCAACTCAGTAAGTGGGGCACGGTTACCTTATGATACAATTTCCTCCAGAAGTCTGATCTTTCAGTGTCTACATTTAGCATTTTTATCACTTTTTTTGAAGCAGGGCTGCAGGTTTCCATAGCTTACAATAGACTCACATTCTGTAGCTGCTTCTGAAATTTTTCAAACGCCATGATTTGTGCATCTAAACAGTTCCTTCTCTTCAGCTCAATGACAATTTTCCTGCACAAATTCTGTTTCTCTTATGAAGTCACTCTCACATACAACAGCTTGACTTTCTTCTGCATTTTAATAACCTCTGCCTGTAACTCTGCATGATGATTTTGACTACGCTCTCCAACTCTTTGACTACTTGGAAAACCATCTGGATTTCTCCTCAGAAAGAAAAAACCAATTTCCTCCTTTTCTAGCACATCAGTTTGTTCTCATTTTAGCCCAACTTGAATGGATTCTCTCCACACTTTTGTATACTTCGCACTTCCTGCCTCCCTTCAAGAGCTGTTTTTTGACGCTGCTTCACCAATTTTTGCGCAAAAAGATTTCACTTAGATTTACAAATAGATTTCACAGAGTCACAGAGCGATTGGGGCAGAACCTCCGGACGGTCTGAGCTCCTGCTCAAGCAGGGACAGAGATTTGCTTGCCCAGGACTGTGTTAAGATGGCTCTTTTGATTATTTCCAAGGATGGAGACTCCAAAACCTCTCTGGGCTACCTAAGCCACCTGCCCTCACAGTAAAAAAACATTTTCTGATGTTCATGAGGAACCTCCTGCAGTTTAGTTCGTGCCCTTTACCTGTGTCACTGGGAACCACAAAAAAGAGCCTGGCTCCATCTTCTTTCCACCCTCCCTGCAGGTATTTATATATATTAATAAGATTCTTCTGAACCTTCTCTTTAGGCTGAATAGTCCCAGCTCTTTCCTCACAGATGAGGTGCTCCAGTCCCTCAATCACCTTTGTGGCCCTTCACCTCTCTTACTGGGGAGCCCCCACCCCAGAACATGATCCTCCACAGGTGTGGCCTCACCAGTGCTGTGCAGAGGGTAAGGGACCACCTCCCTTAAACAGCTGGCAATACTTCTGATGTCACCAAGGTCACCATCTGCCCTCTTTGAGTAAGGGTTACACTGCCTGCTCACGTTCAACATTCTGATTAGGGTAAACAAAGCTGTGTTTTCTTTGTTAGTAAAGTCATCTACATACCATTATTTTCCTTAAAATGCAAAAAAAAACCCAAAACTAAACAAAACAAAACACAAAACAAACAAAAACAAACAAACAAAATTCGCAAAAAAACCCAGCCAAACAAACAAACCCCCCCCCAAAACAATGCATAAGGAAACTATTTCCCAGCACAGAAATTTGTCAAATAATTCTAGAACTGGAAGATCACAATTCTGTTGAAAAACATAAACCAGCATTTCTTTGTGAAAATGCACTAGAATTTCCCCAATTCAACTTCATTTTCATTACTTCACATAACATTTGCATTACAGAAGTGGATTACTTCTCTTTAAAGAAGTTCCTAATGCAAAGACAATACTGAGAGCTCCCTCAGAACTTCATGCATGTTCACAAAGGATTGCTACGAAAGCAGAGATGCTGGTTGCCCAAGGATAAGTGCCTACAAAAATATCTTTTGTCTGTCCTGCCACATTCTGGCTACACTTGACAAGCAGTTGCTTGGTACTCTACATTCAATTATATTGTGAAATGTTCATAGTTTGTAATGGGTATCTTACCTGTTTCAGACTATCTGTAATTTGATTAATTCCTCTGGGAACTGTTTAAACCAAGGCAGTGTCCTTAATGATTAACATGGCTCAGAAATGCTATAATAAAACCTAATTTCTCCACTATATAGATGCTCAATATGTACATATGTTGTACAAGGCCTTCAGAATTTCATATAAAATTCTTTATTGAACACTTTACTCAGAAAGTGCTCATATTCCAAACTTAGATATCCACTAACAGGTGAGTAATCTCATCTATTCAGTATATCAATAGGTCCTCATCATTAAACTTCTGTTAAAGAAAATGCATTTATTTTCCTTGAACACACAAATTATCATGTGGAACTGCTTCCACACAGAACAACAAAGTATCTTCACCCTAATTCAAAAAGCAAGAAATGTCCCTCAGGCATATCATTATCTTAAAAAAGGCATATTGTTATCTTTCAGCAATTTTTTGAATAAAAGCTTGGGAATATTTCTGATATAGGTGAGCTTGATTCCACTTCAAGATTTTTCTAATCTAACAACAAAACTTTAGCTACATGTTATGGCATGATAAAATTTTAAACTGCATGGATGACCCACTTACAAAAATAATTAATTTTGTTTAAAAGCTGACAGAATTGTTTTCACATCATATATTCTTTTTTTTGCCCAGCTTTCAAGGTAATTATCTAGATGTTTATTACTACAAACCAGAAAAGCTGTAATTTAAAATTTTCCAAAGCTGATGACCTAATCTTTGCAGGAAACACACTGCTGCATGACCTACAAGAGCAATTTCCAAGTAGCAGATCAATGCAGCGTTACCAACTCTCGTTACTCAGCAACAATTGTGGCAATATTGGATGGTTTGCTTCAAAGCCACAACTGCATAAAAATAAACACTGAACAGAGAGGCTGGGATTCTGAGGCAATTGAGAAAAATGGACAGACACAAAAGGCCTTTCACAAAAATATTTGTGAAAGTAGGAGCTGGGTGTGGCTGGAAAAGAACAGTACCACAAAGTAAAAGAAAAGAGTCACTGAAAGTGATCACAGTTCCTCGAGTGAACAAACTACACAGAAGGTACGTGTGCTGGTACACAAGTTTAGACTATACCTTGGCATTTGCAAATTGATACAGGGCACAGAAATGGGAAACAGCAAGACTCTATTTGTCCTTTAAGGGAAAAGGATCAACCATTTACAACTTATTGCTCCATTTATTTTCTTTAACAATTCTCCTAAGACAAGGCTATGAAAGACACCTCTGCATGCCATAGAGCATGTTTAAACTTCAGCAAAGGTTAAAAAGATTGGTAGAAGACTATCAGAAAGGTTTAAAACGTATTTTGGCTCTTTTAATATTTGCTTTAAAAAATAAAAGCATTCAAGCACCCAGACGAATTGCAGAGCAGAGAGTACAAGAATGTGCAATAAGGAGCCCATATGAAAGCCCAAGGTGGCAGTCCTTCTGAAAACAGGCAGTCAGAAAAGCCTGGCAATACCAGTCCCAGTACAAATCAAACAGAGCCAGCACAGTCAGGCACAGGACCTACTGTCCCACAAGTCACTTCCCACTAGTTCTGCCTCTCTCTGCAGCATTATTTTTCTGTAGCCATAAGAGTTTAAGGACAGAGGAAGGGCATGGTTTCTAGACAGATTTAGCATTGCATCAGGTAGGAGGGAAAAACTATGCAAGCTTTCAGAAATACAAGTCCTTCTTCAGAACCTTGTATGCCCAAAAGCTTGTCTGATCTTTTCCAATTACACTAGCTTGTTTTAACAGAGACAGTATTTCTGCCAACAAACGTCCTGTCTTCTTTGTGCAGTGACAGAAGAACAGAAAAGAGATCTGCAGTACCACTGCAGTTTACAACAGTGTATGTCTTGTACCACTGAGGCTTCTAAAGCCAAAAGGCATCATCATGGCATCATTCTACCTCAAGATTTTTTAATTATTCACCAGTAACAACTGTTCCAGCTGTGTCTGAAGCAACGAGGGATACATATCGTAAGAGTCACCTGCTGAATCGATTTTTCTGTCCAAGAATCATAATAAAAATCACACTTAACATTCAAATGCCAGTTACATTAAAACAAAGTTTAAACTAACAACGACAAAAAAGTTTTCCTGTATTGTTTTTCTGTATTCTTACCAGTGATACTACAAACCAAGAAACATCACTGAAAAGGCTTATTTGTTTGGGTGTTTTATGTTTATTTCCTACAAGCAATAGACTTCTGGAAAAACTCTGCTCTGCAAGATACATGCAACCTCAAAAAATGGGACAGGCTAAAGAAAAGCTTTCCTTCTTTTTAAAACAGGGAAAATAATTTTAAAGCTCCTTCTACTCTGAACCAAAACAAAACCAAGAACTGTGCAGACTTCCATAAGTAATGTAGTATGAAAACCAACATGTATTGAGTATTTTTAAAGGACAGTGTTCCTTTCAAAAGCTGTAACTAATTCTTTTGACAGTCTAGCTGAGATACGTTTACATCTACTAAAACCTGTGCTAAATGAAACAGGGTGGGTTTTTTGCAGCTGTAGACATGTGTTTGGAACACTCAAATAATGACAAATGTAAATAAATAATTTCCCTTATCTCTACAGTAAAAAATGTTATATATGCTCAATAATGCATTCAGCTTGTTACTTAATTCACTGCATCTAATTTGCATATACTTGTAATACTTTTTAATCCTTCAGTCTAGGAATTAACATACTGAATCTTATTTAAGAATCAAAGATGTCTTTTTAGTTAGCACGGTCAAAAGTAAATGTACACCTGCAAAACAATTTTTAAGCTCTAGTAATTTAAGAAACATAAAGTGCCATAAAATTGGTACCATCTTAATACGCCAGACACACCAGAAGCCATTAGAAAAAACACTTACAATGGCAACATCCAACCAACTAGGTTTGCAGACACCTTACAAATATTTCACTGGAAGGAAAACCCCTATAAGGCTAACTGAAGCCTCCTAAATTAAGTTTGGGCTTTTTTACTAATTTTCTCTCACAGAGCTCCTTGAAAATCTCTCCCTAGAAAACTCAAGATAGATCAGATGCTGAAATATGGTATCTCTGTGGCACTATAAAAAATACTCAGCCTGGCAAACTTCAGAGCCTACTAGTCACACATTTTGTATCACATAATGCAATATTTTCACCCCTTGCCACAGAATAAATGGGAATATGTTTATTTTAATTCTGTGATTCTCCTTAGTAACTACAAAAAAAAAAAAAAAAAAAAAAAAAAAAAGGTTGTTGCAAACTCTAACAAACAAATGTAACAATTGTAGAAACACAAGTGTGGCTCACACTACAATGCTTTTAATTCTCAATTATGTTCAACATGTGTCATTCAAATCCATCACTGTAATATGCACGTCAGTCATTCAGTCCTGGGGATCCTCATTTATATTGTTCTGATAGCTACAGGCATGTTATTCAGTCAAGAATGACCAAAAATATTTCAGCTAATGTCTTTGGCAATCTTTCATAAAAAGATTGCAAAAATGCATCACAAGCATTCACCTTTTTGACTCACTGAAAAGTAGTCTCACATTCTTGCCAGAAGCACAGTGCTGCCACACTACCTCTTTTCTAGATTTTCACTTGAAAACTGAAATATATGTAGTGCTCTGCCCACAGCATATTGTTAATTACACCCCAAATGGAAAGCATTTAGCTTCTATATTGTCACTCTTCCATTCTGTTCATTTCAGCATTTTATACTTAATAATAGCACACACACTAATGCTGAAGTAGCACCGTATGACTGAAAAGCAATAAACTTCACTTGCCACCCTAGCTTTATCCCAGAGAAAAATATAGGTATTAATTGCCATTTATAAATACCTATAAAATAGGTATAAATCACCATTTCTGGGAACAAGACAACACAATCTAGAACTGGTCAGCAAATCAAACAGGCTCTTATGAGTTTCAAGTCCATCACAATCTAAGGGCCCATTCTGTGCAACAAACATGGCTTTAATCAGACACACATACCAGAATGTGCTTGCAAAACCAGCATTTTCCATTATGAATGGTGATACACAGTAGAGACAACATTGTTGTTGGCTTGCTCTTTAACAGGAGAATAGGAAAATAAAACACTTACTTCTTATGCAAATATTAGCAATAAGCCATGCTGTTCAATATTTTCTTTCAAGAATCTTTTGGCAGACAGATTTAGAAGAAAAGGTGTTTTCTAAAGAAAAAAAATCTCACTGTCCATTCAACTATATATCTTTAACATTCCTTGCCAAATCAGTGGAATTTTCCTCTAAAAGGATTAAATTCAGTAAGCCTGGTGGAGAGCATTGTGTAACACATCATCTTGTAAGAATTAACTTTTACTTACAATGATGGTCAAAAAACCATGACAGTAGGAAAATCTGATAGTAGCCACAGACTCATCACATAAAGCTAGTTCCACTAAAGCCACTTCTCTCTTCTTCAGTTATATCCCACCATGTCAGTTTTGTTTTACAGAGACATAAATTGGCAATCTATACTCTGGTAGAATTTCTGGAATTTCACAATTCCTGCTATCAGGAGGACTATTTACAGGAACACAATCCTTTATTAATGACAAGCTTGACCCAAAAAACAACAACAAAAAGTTTCAAACAGAGAAGTTTCATTTGAGTCTCTCTCTCTCATGCCAATCACTGTTAGCTGTGAGCACACTTAAAGGATGTGCAAACAGCACAGCTAAATCCAGCTAAATCACAGCAATGATGCGGTGACCCAGAAAGAGACTCTAATGGCCAACTGAGTAAATAAAGCAAAACTAGCCAAACCCAAAGGGCAGCATGCACATGAGCACCTTCTCCACTTAACTGGGCACATACTGAAACCTAGTCTTGTATTTCCAAGTTCTGCAATAAGACTTCACATTCCTGTAAACAGCACTTTCTGTATTATTCCCAATGCATATATTAAACAAAAGCAGAAGAACAAGCGTCCAGGTTGACAGAAAAGTTAGAAAATAAAATATGAAAAGTGATTATTGTGAAATGAAATTAAAAGTGATTATTGTGTCACACACTTAAAAAATAAAATGCAATTCGCAACTGAAAATTAAACCAACAACTAGCTGTCATTCAAACCAAAGTGCTGGATTCAAACATCATTCTTCCCTTTGGGAAAATGTGGCTGTAATTTTTTTGAATGAACCTGATACAAATATATACATGAATCTGTCTTTCATCTATACATACAGAAGTCTGTATGATTTGCCATACACCCACACACCTCCATACACACAAAGCATGTGAAAGCAATTATTTCAAGCTAAGTATTTACTGGCTGCTCTTTTTTCCTTAAAAGAGGATTGTTATTAATGTTATGCAAGAACCAAAACTACTCTCTTCTGAAACTTTGGCACAGCTTGTGCTGAAAAGGCAACATATATTCCCAGAGTCCATCTAATAACTAGCCCAAGAGACAAGAAAAATCACATTGCATCTTTGGTTTTCAGTACTTAAAATGTCATTCCACCCACCAACCTAACAGCACATCTTTGATTTGGACAGATTCTTCTCAAAGAGCACATCTGAACACATCCTAACTAAAAAGCAGAAACAAACTAGGACCTCCCTCTTGTCTAAGACGCTTGGTATGCTACTGGGCATCACCTGCACTTTCCATGAAGCACTATACAGAGAAAGAGATGAATGCCAGGAAGACGATAAAGCACAGCTGAAATACCAGTTTATACCAGGAGATTTATGCCTTTTAGAAAACACAAAGAGAAAAGTTTTTGTATCATTGTACTTGGGACCACGTGCCTTGTACACTGAAGTTACAGCATTTTACTGCAAGGCACCTCAGCATTTCTCTGAGAAGTCACATTTGGCCCTTTTTTCTAACAAAATGGGAAGTTTTTCCAGATATAACCGCTATCTCCTGTCACAGGCTGTTCCAGTTTGCAGCTTCTGAAAATCTGGCAGACTTCAACCAAGCTTTTCTCCCCTACCTTTTCATTAGTCTCCCAGGCCAGACTCCACTACCGAGTGAAAGCAGTCAACCATCACAACTTTTAACTTCCATTTAAATGCATGTATTGCATTTGCCTAGAAACTGCCAAGTGCTGGGGAATGAAGGAGAAAGTAGGCCAAACCAAAACCAGACACATTTCCAGACAACCTCCCACCCTCAGTCTTCTATGCTTAAATTTACCAGAAAAATTCCAAGTGACCCAAATCACATTTGGATTAGTTTTGAGCCTCCTTCACACCACTCTGTCAAACTTCAAGCAGAAAGACTTAATTAAAAAAAAAAAAAAAAAAAAAATTAACTATCATTTTCTTTAAAGTGTAACACACATTTTGCTTACCTCACTGTTGTGGCCCCTCAGATTGAAGTTGATTCTCTGAGGGGTGTTCCGGTCCCTCCTGCAATGGCTGGAAGTGAAAGTGACGCCTACGACTCCTCTGCCATTGCCTGTTGCCAACCAGCCTTCCTCATAGTACCGCCTCCTGCACACAGGTTTCTCCTTCTCACTTTTGGGGACTCTGCCTTTCCAGGAGAGGCAGAGGATGTTGGAATCGCTGCAAAGAACAGGCCCATGTTCCACTGCTGCATACATGCTTTTTAAATATTTTATTTTTTGACATAAGAAAGTAGTATGTCTAGTGCACAAAATTTAAATCAATTTTTTTTTTTTTTAATTGATAAGACTGACCTGGGATAGATCATTGAAAGGGAGGAGGATGGGGTCAGTGTTTATAAATATCCACCAAATGCATAGTGAAAAATTCCTCTATAAAAGATGATGGCAGTTGGCTAAGAAAAAGTAACACTTAAAAAAAAAATTCAGGTTCATTTTTGTTTTGAGTCTGTAGAGTGGGGGTGCACTTATCCTTTGGAGAAACAGCTACTTCATAAGAGGCGCTCAAGAAATGGTTAAGTCATCTTTTTGCTCAACTTGATATAATCTTTATACAGCCTGAGATTCCAGTTTAGCGTAATGCAATTCCAGAGACAAAGAGTTGCAAATGTGTAGGTTTCAAGTAACTTAAGGCTTTTAAAATTTCCTCCAGTCAGATTTTCTTCAAAAGTTCAGTTGCAGAAATTTAAACACACGCACATACATATATATGTATATATATGACATTCCTCTTTTCCAAGCTGCCCTCTGGCATATCTTTTCCATCTGATGTATTTCTGCTGCTAAAGCTGAAAGAGATTGCATAAAGGGAAAAAAAGGCACACAAACCGTGTGAAACAACAGACCCGAACTTGTGCAGGCACTGGTGTGCCAGGCCAGTTGGGAAATCCCTCTTGGTACTGAATCACTCGTTGGACTCAAAAGTTTTTGCAATCCAAAGCCAATCCAATTTTCATTGCAGCACTTTTTTTCCACCAGAGACCCAACACAGCCTGAATGTTTATCACGCTATCTTGCCTGCTTTCCCACTTTTTGCTGCCACACACGAATGAAAAAGAACCCCCTCTTCATTTATAGCAGAATCAAAAATGTTCTAAAGCTTTTAGCTTTCGAAGTAGATAAGTTTGCCTCAGGTGAACCATGAAGTTCTCTCTCCTGTGAAACAGGCTAAAATGTCAAGCTGTTTTTCCTTTACTTTTCCCTTTTTTTCTGCTACAAGGAATCACAGACTTTTCATTCTACCATAAAAAGCAAATGCCAGAATTAAAGCACATCAAGTAAGCACTCTTTCAAAATCTTCTAGAATTCAAAGAAGGAAGAAATATAATCATTTAAAAAAGAACGAGAAGCAGCATTAAAAATCTGACTTCCTGGGTTCACTATTTCTCTAGGTATTTTCCTTGCTTGTTTGATTGGATCTTTCCTTCTTGATGCTTGTCTACAGCACAGATTCATAGTTCCAGACACAACATTTGCAGCTGAACAAGAAGGAAACATATGAAGTATTCCAATTGTTTTATTTGAATGACATTTATGAGCTCAATTATCTAGTATTTATACCACACTAAGTGAAAAGAGGAAAAAGGAGAAGGAGAAAGAATATGCAAGTTTGATGATGACCTGGTTAACTCAAGAAGGACGGTGAGGTTTGCTCAGTTCAAAGCCCAGATTTGTCCCATAGTTCCTCAACTTATTTGCTTCCAGTCATTGTTACTCAGCAGCAGGTTACGGTTTATTAGTCCATTCACAATCTACTGAGCCCAAAGCAGAACGTGCCAAAGACCATACATTATTCCTCTGCTAGAACTAAATCAGTTTCCTCTGCCCTCTTGATTCTTCTGTTTCCCTCACAGCTATTGATTTAGATTGTGGAGGTATTTATTAGGCTTTTTCTCTGCAGAGGGTGTTTTTTCTTTCTCTTCTTGCAAAGTTTTTTCACCCGTGAAGACCATGTGGAAGGTTGAACATTACTGGCAGATGTATTTCCATGGATTACTGATTCCTGTGCTGCAAAGGTGCTCCATCTGGTTCTCAAATTAATTTTCATCAATCGCAAAGCTCTCAGGAATATGCCAGAGCAAGTCTATGTGATGACAAAAACATGTGTGTTTACATGTACATGCAGTGCACACACCAATCTGGTACTCAGAGCTGCATCTGCCTTTCCAGTTTAGGTGTGGTAATCTTGTAAGACGCCTGCTACTCAAAACTTGAAATCCCTGGATTCTTCCAACTCTGCAAGGCAAAGCACACACACAAATAAAAAGAAAACATTAATAACATAAGTCACAAAACAAGTTAAAGACACTGGTATTACTATTACACTAATCAAAGTAATTATATATAGATAAAAACATTACTCAGACACATGTATTTGATATATTTGCATTTGATATACACACAACGATGAACTACGAAATTTTCTTTTTCACTTCCAAAATTCCCAAAACTTTTCACAATGGATATGTACAGCTAATGAAATTTATCTGGGAATGATACTTTGGCGAGGGTGGGGGAAGAGCTTCGTATTGGTCACAGTCTCTGGGGCAAAGTCTTAAAGATTTCACAACTTGGAAGTGAAGATGGGGAAGGAAGATGTTAGTGACAGAGCAGGCACAGGGTGAGACCCTGAGGCACACAAACAGAATCACAGAATGGCTGACCTGGAAGGGACCTCTGGACATCCAACCACTGTGCTCAAGCAGGGTCACCTGGAGTCAGCTGCCCAGTACTGCATCCGGGAGGTTTCTGAATATCACCAAGGATGACAACCCTATGAACTCTGGGCAATCTGTGCCAGTGCTAAGACATCCTCACAGTAAAGTGTTTGCTGGTATTTAGAGGGAACCATCTGTGTTTCAGTTTGTGCTCACTGCCTCTGGTTCTGTCACTGGGTACCACCATTACGAGTCTGTCTCTCTTATTTTATTCCCTCCCATCAACTGTACACAACAAAAAGATCTCCTTAAGCTTTTTCTTCTCCAGACTGAAGTCTCAGCTCTCAGACTTTCATAGAAAAGATGCTCCAAATGATGAAAATACAGTACTGAACTTATCGGTCTCAGAGAAACCGGGAAGATTCCTCCAGGGCTTAAACTACCGCTTTAAAGAGATCTAAGGTACTTCAAAATTAAAGCTTAAAAGTTCTGAATCAATACAGATGAATTTAAACTCTATTCAAATCCTGCTTAAATTTCCATTTGAAAAAGGGGAGAAACATTCCCCAACATCAGTTTTATACAAAAGAGTGTAAATAAAGCATGAGAGACCAAGCAAAATGCCATTCAGGATATTCCAGAAGTTCTATCCGTAAGTGCACCCATATGCACAGTTATTGCATCTACACAGTTACTGCTAAAGAGAGCTCATGTCAATTCAGAGCTGCATTCACAATAGTCATCAGAGCTGTAAAATGGTCTTGTCTTTATTACATAAAGCACTATACTAACCTCATGTTTCCTGTAATTAACCACTTATTTCATTTTAACATAGACGAATTAATTAATTTTGTTTTAAAAAAAGAGAATAGATAAGAAAACAAATTTATAGACACAAAGGCAAAGTTGTAAAGGAGTTTACAGCACTACGCAGTTGGCTGATGTATCAGAAACACTGTCCGTGAGATTTGGTGAGTCACTGCCAGACTTCTTCAGCACTACAACTCACAAAGTCTTAAAAATAATGGCTTCTATTAATTTCTTTTTCATCATGACAAGATGATGAAATGAGAAATACCACCTTTCCAAATTTCTGGTGCTTATCAATTCCAGTCCATAAAAAGTTCATCTATAGGAAAACGCAGAAAAACATTCAGAGTACAATGGTTTGTAGACAAACGTCTGTGTTTATCCCATAAGCAAACTTGATCCTCTAAAAGATCAGTTCCATTGTTTCCATACCCACCGGAATCTTCCTAACAGACATCTGCATTCAAGAGTTGACATTTTATATTAGCAGCATGAGTATTATGATATAAGCCTTTACTAATCCTACAGAGAAATTAAAAAAAAATGTTTACTGAGAAAACAAGATCTCGAAATATCAGTTAGAGCAGAGTGAGGTAAGCACTAAACATTACTGTTTGAACTGTACAAGAATCATGAGTTTACAAGTGGATTTTAAAATACAGGTAACTATAAATACATAAAATCTGTATGCAATTTATGTCCTTATTCAATGAATATAAGATTAACAAGTTCGAGAAAAGGACTCATCTGCATCTTGGTCAACAATCTTCTCTTCTCTAACCTTAGTCCCATTTACCACCACTTTCAAGATTAGACAGACCAATAGCTTCTCCTCTTAAAAATATCCTAACTGCATTAAAAAGGCTGGACAGGGAGAGATGAGAATCTAAAATAACTACCAAAGCAATAAAATCTAATTCAAAAGCATTATTCAAATATTTTCCCAATACAACCTATGAGAATATTTTACCTGTAAATCACCAAAATCTTTTCTCTTTACATTATATTCAGAGGAAAGAAAAAAAAGAACCCAAACAACTTTTAAGACTGTAGTATGAAACACTCAAAATACAGGCTGAATTAAGATTACAAATATATTAACTCTTTCCATTCCCTTCTTCTTCATTTCCATCCACTCCGTATTTCCTAAGAAATACTGTAACCAAAAGATTCAAGTGCTAGTCTTCCCTCTAGGAAATCAGTAATTTAGACACGCCCCTTCTGCCACCATTACAGTGGTCTCATAGTTCCTATCATTTTCATATGTTAAAACCAAGTTTTTTGTCTCATTTTTCCCCACCATGGAACCCCAGGGTAATGGCTTCCACCTCTAGTTTGAAGAGTGTAATAGCAGAGGATAAAAAGCAGGATAGAAGAGCTGGGTGTTACCTGCACCCACTAGTCCAAAGTCAGTTTGGGCTCACCATATAAAGAGAACTTGGCCTTCCAGACGGAACTCATTCAAACTAAATTTTTAACTGCAGATTTTTTATAATCGAACTTTATGCACCTTTCTTTCCACAGCACAACAAGGACTCATCACAGAAGTACACCACAATCTGATCTTGCTGGTAAATTATTTCTAACACTACTGGTACAGTAATTATCAACAAACTGCCTACTTTCACTCTCACTTAAAAGGTAGTTGAAAATATAATTCTCTGTATTTTCCCTTTAACAGGGTGATGCTACTTGAACTCATCCTCTAATACTGTTGAGTCTAAGCCCAGTGATGTAAAACATTTAAGTACAGCCACCTAATAAGACAAAAAACCTATGACATCTGTGACACAGGAAAGCAGGATCCACAACTGCTTTATTTCATTTTGTTTTGAAAGCACAGATCTTCTCAAGTGCAAAACCCAGAAGCAAACTATGTTTCCGTATGACAGAAAATTTAAGTACTAATTTAAAGAAAAAGTTTATAAACAGTAGATCTCCTATTGTAGTGTCAATATTTAACTCATAATTTTTATCTTCTGTTTCTGTTAACTTATATAAAGTGTGTTAAGCCACAGTTGGACAACCAGAAAAATGTTTGTTTGTTCTCATACATCTTTCATTGAGGTGTCTTTTTTGTTGACAGAAAGAAGCTATGCACAGCCAAATATACCAGTACTGCAGCAAGCTCTTCAGTATTTCATGTTTATTCAAACCCTTACTCTTCAAGGGTCCAGAGCAGAGAATATGAAGTTGAGGACAAAAGCTGACTGGGAAGGGAAGAAAGCAAAGAAGGAAAACTGAGGTGAGTACACACTATTTCTGCATTATTATCTCCAAGAAACCAAAACAAATAAGGACTCACAGCCTGCTTTTGGAAGATTCTGACTGCCCAAACATCTTAGGGAATGAAATAGAAGAGAGTCTTTGAAAAGATTTCAGGATTTTTCAGCCTAACCAGATTTCTTACCTGCCAAACCTGCATAAGGTGAAAGGAAACTGTAGTGTTCCCTGCCTTTACAGTCTATGAAGGAAAAAATGTACACCAGGGTCCAAAAAGATAGCAAGGTATTTTAAAAGTGCCAGCCACAACTGGTTTGGCACAAGCTAATGGCAGGTGATCCCACCAGCTAAAAAATGGGGACTGTGGGAGCAACCTCAAAGGTTCCTGCTGAACAAAACTGGAGCATCCTGTAATAAAGCTACTGTATTTCAGGCTAAGTACTATAGAGATAGAAGCTGGTAAGATGGTACAATTTATTGTTTATTTAGTCCATCCTATAAATTAACAAAAAAATATTAAACAATCCTATCAAAAAAGAGAAAGAAAATTATTTAACAAAACTAACTACATTCCTAAAAAGCCTGAAGAAAAAACTGTCTTGGTGAGAAAATATTTTTTTCCATTAAAAATGGGCCAATTCCATAGGGGAAAAATGTAATTCTGACCTGGTTATGTACTGGGTTTCCTCTGCTTTCACCCACATTTTCTATCTTTCTTTATTCACCTCCCACTGTGGCATAAATCACTGAGGTTGACACCTTTCTTGCATATTACAGAGCAATACAAAATTAATTTAGAGGACTTGATTCTAAATAAATACCAATAAGCTAACATTTTTATAACCAGTGGTTATAAAAATGCTCTCTACCCCAAGAAAAATGAAGGAAGAGTAGAGATTAAAAGGAAATTAGAAGATGCTTGATTTTTGTTGCAGTTGTTCTTAAATGGCTTTCTTTTCACCATAATTGTCCTGTGTAAGTCTAAAAGCTCTTCCCCTACTTGGAGACAGCCTGAGCAAGACAGTCAGTCATATTAATCACAGATGCAGAAAGATCTGCAGCATCAGCATAGCTGCCCCAAAACAGACCTATAGCAAAGGTGTAATGCCAGGCACTGTGATGGGACACTGACAACTGCCAGCTCATTAATACAGACAGTGTAATATTAGTTATATGTACCCCATGTATCATTAACAGATAAAACTGACTGAAAATTTATTTCTTGGCATAGAGAGGGAAGTGAGACTTGTATCAGAGGCTGTTCAGCAGACAGTCATTGTGAATATTGACAAAATTTATTTCAGTGCAGTACTCTGACAAACTTACTACCATCTCCTTCTGAAATTGCACTCTCAGAGAAGTGAAAATAAAAAATAGCTGAATGAGCCTCCTGGGCTCTTGTAATAGTAGAGATGGCAATATATCTATGTTGCATACATTTTTTAAAGTGCAAGATCTTTTCCATTATAGCTCTTATATGAAAAATGAGATAAATATCTGTATTATTTTTAGAACTATTGTATGTATTACACTTTCAATTCTTGATGCTACACCAACAGATTAAATGGGAGCTAAATTTACAAACTGTTAGAAACAATACTCAAGTAACAAATTTTGAAGTTTATTCAGTAAAATATTTTTCAAGAAAAACGCCTAGGGTTTTTGAGCAAACTGTTAAAAGATACTAATTATGAGCTGCCAAATTTATACATGTTCTCCAAAAGACTGAGGTGTACAGACATGAAATACAGCAGGTTGTTAAAAATTCTGTGTGTGCAGGAAGTGAGGTAAACGGTCATGCTGTTCACAGGGAAAAGAAGTTAGAAAAGATAAAAGTTCTGCAGAACAGTCTGCAACTCAGTCACAAATCTAAGTATTTGAGATATCTGAAACTACCAAAACAAGCAAGAGCGAATAACCCCATTTTGTTGATTGATTTTGAAACATTTTCTTTAACAACTTACTTTTGTTGAACAAACAATATATCCATTTGTGAAAGAACTGATGCAAGTCCCTTTAATCAATTACTGGTCAAACACACTCATGGGAAACTTCTGAGTCAAACAATGCTAGATCTGTTATGCTTTTATGGTAAGGAAGCAAATCAGAAAAATAATTGAAGGTTAGACTTCACAATACAAAGCATTCATCTGTAGGTCACTACTCCCACCATTCCAATCACTTCTTTCTCAACCCCTAGCATGACACACTATGCCCCTCACTTAAGCTGGAATGACCAATCCAGGAGCTACAGTCTGAATATCTGAGAAGAGATCCAATAAAAAGTTTCAGACCTTAAGATTCATAACTTGAACAATATATATCTGGTTTACTAGATTCAGCCACATTCTCAACTTCCCTTGTGACAAACGACATCCCTCCAGCCTCTCCTAACACAAAGCACCAGCCCTCTTTCAATCGTGCAGTTCAAGAAGCTGATCTTGCTGAAAATTTACCCTCCAAATACAGTTACTGATTTTAAGAGAGCTTCCCTTCCTGTACTCACCATGCACAAAGGGGCTGGGAATTGTGGCAATAAATTTCAATCCGTTTGAGCTGTGCCCAAAAGTTTGTGCTCTTTTAAGTAGAATCAGGCCCTGACACAGTCCCAGTGCTGTCCCACATTCAGCTGCACTGGCAAACTGGAAAAGGTACAGAACAAGTGAGAAACAGAAGGGAGGAGTACCTGCAACTAGTACTGCAACATGAAGGCTACTGATAACAAAGTCTGGGCACAGAATATATGTGAACTCAGGGGTTTGTCCTTAGAAGAAAGAAAAGCAAAGCTTTTCCTCGAGGATGAATTTAAGACAGCTTGGATGTCCTGGAGCCAAAGCTACCCATCAGCCATGAAAATATGCCTTACTTTCAAAGAAACAGAAGTGAGCTGAAATACTCCAGACAGGTGTTGAAAAACCTAATTCAGAAAATAAAAATGCAGAAATAACACATATTAGCCTTTTAAAGAGTTGGGAGATTCACACCACTGAAAAACACATCCAAACACTTTAGAGATTCAAAGAAATGTGAAGTGTGACCAAGAAATTCCTTACACTTATAAGTGTCAATCTTCTTTCTCAAGAAAAGGCTGCAATCCTTACAGTACAGAGAACCCCTAGACAATGTATACTTGACCAGGCACTTCCTCAAAAAGTGGCAACTACTGTGTCTCACTAATAACATTCAAGGACCTTCATGGGAGGGAGCCCCAGCTCACACCATCTTTTTCATTGAACTGACTGTGCTGACCTTGCCTGTAATTACAGAGCAATTTCTTTCCCGTAGGAACATTCTGCAGCCTGCAAACATCCCTCGAGTCTGCAGCAGTTCCAGCTAGTTCCTAATTATCTCCAATATCTGCCCATAGGCTCTTTAATACCTTCTTATGAACATACACTGAACTTTCGATATTCTCCTCAAAAACCCCAATACACCTTTGTATGTGACACATACACTACCACACTGGAAACAAACAATAACACAAAAAATCAAATAAACAAAAAAACAAAGGAAGGGGAGATGAAGCGAGAGAACAACAGATATCATCAGTTTTTAAAATTCAGAAGAGCCTCATAAACAAGAATTATTTCTTTGGACAGCAAGACCTAGTTAAGTCAGAAACCTGATATTTGCTGAGAAGCAGTGCAAGTGCAGCGGGCTGCAGTAGAGAGGGAGCTCCTGGTGATGCCTGCAAGCTGCACCACAAGTGAGAGATGGGATTGTGAGATGTGTGCATGGGTGTGTGTATTTAAAAATACAAAAAGATAGGAGTTGCATTTTTCAAACAACTTGGGTTTCTCAGTCTTTGGCTTTGGGATGAGGAAATTAACTCTAGTCCTAACTGTCCCTCAAATGCGCGGTAACTCAAGGTTTCAGTCTGTGTTTGAGGACCTGCATATGCCTCACAAACAGTGCTTAGAAGTCCAGATGCAGAGAGCAGGGATACTCAGCCCTTGAAACAAACAGATGCAAAGCTTAAGAACAGCTTCATCTTCTCCCTCTACCTATCCTCTTTTGCTCCAAGTTCCATGTATTTTCCTCACAGTTCTGGAAGGTCGCGTCAAGATCTCTGGGTTAAGGAAGGCATATAACATAATGGAAACAGATTAACTCAAGGAGTGGTTGCTTTAGAGGTTACTTTGTTAATCAAGAATCACTGAAAAAAACATTGTAAAAGTCAGGAGCTTTAAATGAATGTTTGGGGCAAAGCAAAGACTACTGAAAGTTGTTGTTTCACTACTAAGACTCAGAGGGCACGAGATCAGCTGCATACACATGTGCCCTATTAGGTGAACAATGTTTTTGATCTGCTCTGTATTAATATTCCAAGTGTTGACTGCTCACCTGTCCAGACAGAAGCAACACACAGGTTGCTGTGTCCACCAGGCAGTCATATTCCAGTGGGTGAGCTGAAGACAGGAAGGCAGATCTGCACCTAGGTAAATTCACAGAGCAGTCTTGTGTCCAAGTAGTTTTACTTTATGGATGTCTTCACAATTCTCTTTTCATACTGGCCTAGCTGCTGCTAGACATATGAAATATCTAGGTAGATATATTAAAATACAACATTTTAAAGTGGGGATAAGAAATAGCAGTATGCTATTCCTCATGCATGACTGGAATTCAACCACCTTTCTATTAAGAAGCCCATAATAGTTAAAAATTGTCAGTTAGATAGGCATTTAGTGGGAGGATAGCTATCAATGACTCTGTCTTCTATTTTTTTAAACATGAAAAATAAATGTGTTGAAATGATCATAGATGAAAATGAATGAACAGAAAAATGGCTACAAAAACTCTAGAAAAACACAGTCAAGGAGCAACACGAGTTATTTTAAGCAGGAATTCTGAATATTTCATTCAATGCCTTCTGTACAACTACTAGATAGTGGTTGCTTCTAACTCTAATCTCTACAAAAATATGAAAATACTCTTCCATTGAACAAGTATTCATGTTTCATCAAGAAAGTCAACAAATGTTGTAAATTAGTGTGGGGTTTTTGAGGGAAAATAATATTATCTCATTACTTGTTAACTAGTGCTCTAATTAATTTTATTTTGTTGTTTTTATCCCCAGGAAGTTATATAAATGAAGTAACTGTCAAACTACTTGGACCCAATTATTTCTCTTCCTCAAGAGAAAACTCTCAATGCCTCTTTAAATGCACCTTTACCTAACCTACACCAGAAAGGGTTTTTTTGTAAAGCTCAGATTCAGAATCTACAAAGCATGGGAATCAAAAGGGAAGATTCATCATCACAGTTAAATCTGTATCTTTTAGATAAACACTCACACCTAGCTAATGCATTCGCATACAATTAAAGCTAAAGTTACGCATGACTAAACAACTGAAAGAATGCTGGTGTGGGGTTTTTTTCCCTTTGGATTTTCTTCTTTCCCACTGCCAAGTTTCACCTTACTGCCTTTCCCAAGGAACACAGAGATCTCCAGAGGAAGACAGTAAACTTTCCAAAACAGCCAGAGGAAAGATTGATTTGGTTGAAGAGTATCAGCTTCATACATTTTGTACTACATTTTGGAAACTTGGATTTGGGAAAGTAATATGATTGCATTTAGTAGATGTGATACTTAACAGACAGCTTCTGCTAAATCTGACAAATATAGGTCAGAGTCCTGCAATCACACTTCGCTCAAGCACGCTTTGCCTTTTCCAGACAAAAGCAATCTGAGGTCATTTCATAACAAAATTTTAATGTAAAATTGTATAGCTATCTTACATAGTTACTTTTTTCCTTTTGTGCCTAAGACTACTTATTTAGACAAGCCTATCACAGTAAATTTTTTTTAGTAAAGTAAGTACTCCAAGAAGTAACTCCAGAGCTGTATGAAAGCCCAATATTTACTAAGTTAAGAATTTTGACAAGAGGTGAAAAAGCAGAAAAAACAGAGAAAAGAAACAACATATAACGCACTCTGAACACTCCCTCTGTAAAACTCAACATCTGTACTGAAGGTTTGACATCTGTATTAAAAAAAACTGTATAAGGAAAATTCTGCTGTTTTTTCTGGTAAGCAGCTTGGCAAGGTAACATCATAATCTTGCAGTGTCAGTCATCCCCTTGAGCTTACAAAGTCTATTAAAACAAATTACATGAAAACATCTCTTTCAGGATTTCAATTCAGTAACTTAAGAGGATCAGGATATTTCAGTTCTCCTTAGATTCAAGGAACCTAAGACAGTACAGTACTTCCGTGTCTAATGCTGCACTGACACCTTCATACATTCTCCGTTAACTGTGTATTATTCACAGAACACAAAATAACAGGTTACTGTGAGGAGCTACAGGCTTTGTTATTACCTCTATTAGCTAGATTACCATGAATTCAACAGTTCAGCATCTGCTTGAAACTGATGTTACATCTGATCTGTAGCAGATGGATGCACATAACAAACATTAGAGAAAAATACATTATTTCATAAAGTATTTTCAAACAATGCTTCTGAAATTAGGTAACCTAATGATATTGTAAGAAAATTCTACCCCAATAACTAAAATTATATATTACTTTTCACTTATTCTTCTACTGAATGACAGCATGAAACAAAGATGATGAACATGCAGAAATTACAATATCAGAATACAAAAATTTTGTTCCTAGCTATTAAAAGAATCAAATACCTAAATTAAATATGGGAAAGTCTAGTTACTCAGTGACTCTAAAACCTCATATAATACCTGACAGATGCTGATTTCATTGGATTGTCAAGCCAACAACACACTACTTGGCTGCTTGATTAAAATGGTGCAAGATACAAAAAAAAAAAAATCTGTTATACTTAATATATAATCCACAGATTATATATTGCCTGAAATCAGTCTATTTCTTTTTAAAAAGACATAAAACAAGATTTACATTACACATAAATATACTGCCTTGTTTATACCTGTACACTGTCACAGCAGAGTTGTTTTACTGCTGCTGCTATTGCTCCTTACATCCATATTGTAACGGATTTCTCTTGTAAAAAGGGCTGTATAATGTTTGTGTCACTGGTCAAAACAGAATGTGGGAAGGTTGCTAGGATTATGTGAGGGAAAAAAAATAATAACTCACTCATTACATTCCTAGGATGAGGAATTCAGTGTATTAATAAAACCACAGAGCCATAAGACAGTGCAAGAAGATGGCATACACCATTCCAAGAATGTTAAATAACACTAACATAGAAGTTAGTGGATAAATGTTCCACAGCAAGCTTGCAAAAAGTAAATCCCTAAAGGTAATTATCATAGACTAACAAATAATTTTACAAATTAATGCACCTGAGAGATATGTAATACGGCAGTTTTATTTTTACTCCCCACAGTGTCAATACCACAGTAATCCAACCAGAATCTATCACTAAGAATTGGAATAAACAACATCTTACTGATGAATAACCCATAAAACAAATATTCCATTCTTTCCTGTCAAATCCCTACTGTATACAAAGTCCTTAAGCAACTTAGCCACAAAAAATCCCCACAAATGTGACATTTAAGGGGCCTGCAAACAAACCCCAAATTTCTTCTCCTGTTCTCAGGAGTGATCAAAGCATAGTACAAGATTTAAGAAATCTCTAACACTTCTTTCTTGTTCCCATCCATGTAGACTGAGATATTCTACCCTCAGTATTCTAAGACAGCTATAAACTATCTGCAAAGCCTATCTGGTCTATTTAATTATCTTGCACATATATATATTTTTAATTGGGTAAGTAGGCAGGAGGCAGTATTAACAAGTTTCATGGATGTTTCTCCCCGGTAAGAGCAAAATGTCAATAAAATAATATCATTTCCAATCTCTACAATTTTGCTTCACATGCTAATGGTAGTAAAATACTTTCTGAAGTCTTGTAACCAATATCAGCAAAAAAGGCTGGAAAGTTATTATGATTAAAGCTTGAGAAGCTAGAGCTCACATTCAAAAAAAAAAAACAGTTAAATTGATTTTTCAGTTGACAGAAACCAGCAACATAGGTTTTTCTAAATCCAACTCACAAGGTTCATTTTGCACTTGCATGTTTACCAATTTTCATTTCAGATGAAGAAATCCATCTCACAGAAAGCAATATGAACCATAAAATGAAGCAAGACACTGCAAGATTCTAAACAGACACACTAGAGCAATGCAGAGCTGCAGGGATCTGATTACAGCCTATCTTCTGTCAGGCAGGCAATTTCCCACTGGGATGGGGAGCACATATGCCGGGATGTTCTACAATAAAACAGTGTTTCTTATGTACAGCCTTACAGATGTTGCAGGATTACACTCTCTCAATGCTTCAACATTTTATCAAAATTTTCAGCAGACCATAAGCACGGCATTTACTGTTTAATAACATTACCTCATGCAATGTGTTCTGTGATTTTTGGATCGGCTGGTTTCCTTGCAAGATCCAAAAGCCAAACTACAAAGCAACTGCTCTGGGTTGATAGGGAATGTCCTTTATTGCTCCTTCACAGAACAGTACCCAGATCAGAAAGAGCTCCAGCATACTAAAAACAAACCCGAGCCTATCTTTTGGAAGGCCACATGCAGATGCAGAGAAAAATCGGGATACACACAGGTCATCTGCTCTGTTCAACATTTATTGTTTCTCTTGCTCTGAAGCAGAGCTACAAAAAACTGACACCTCACCAATTTTCAAATGAAACTTCTATAACTACATTGTTATGCCCTATGGAAACACTACTGGGTTTCTCATAGCAACCTTCAATGACTCAGAGAGCCCTGCTCTTACCACAAAATTGCTAAGAGAGCTTCATCCATCTTCAACAGAAGAGCTGGTATGTGACTGGCAGAGTCACCACAACCACTGGCAATCCAACAGCTTTATGACATCTTGTCTCTTGAGAAATAAAGTTTTAAGGCTAAAGTAGTAGTACAGTCCATATAAGTAAGGCAGGATTGCTTCTATTGAATCTCTCACACCCTATGATGCCTTGAACACACACACTACAGTGTCTTTTTAGCAACTCTGTCAGATAGATAAGTACAAATCCTTCTCAAAGGCCTGCAAGACAGCAAAGTGTTCAAAGAAGCCTATGCTGTAGAAAGACTTCTTAATCTCTGCGACCTCAGTGACACTCCAATTTCCCTTCCTAGATCCACTTGGCCTTCATCCCTGTTTTCACTGCTGGGTGCCCACCTGACATCTCCTTGGGCGGACTCAGTTTCTTAATACACCACAAAATAAATATTAAAAAAGCAAGAAATATTCTGTAGCTTTAGGGATTAGGATTAAATATTTGATGGGTCAGGTGAGTGTTGGAACTGCAGCTAAGGAGCAGGCACAAGACTGAGGTGGAGGAAAGCCTTTGAGAAACAGAGATGTTAGCTCAGGTCAACTGCACCATGGAACTTTCCCCGTGGGACAGAGCTAGCTCAACCTCCTTAACACTGAAGGGGGATAAAGCATTCTTCATAAATAAGACGGCAGAATTTAACATTACTGGCTTCCAGTCTTTGGTAGAATCCCATCACCTCTGAGTGTAGCCCATCTGATGTTTCCCAGTCTATTTCTATCTTGTTTCAAAACATTTCTGTCCGCTTCCAGTCTGCATTCAAAAAAAGAATGGTTAAATAGTCCTTCCTTCTGGAACACTGTTCTCCAATGCTGCACTGACACACAATAGATGCATACATAACACCTCAAGTACACAAGGTACTCTGAAGTGTTCTAAGACCCAGCCTAGAACAATGCTGACAACAGTCCAAAAGCTAATGTCTGTCTAATCTAACACTGCTGGGGACAACAACAAAAAAATCCCCCCAAAAATGCAATACTTTAAAGGATTGCATTTTAGGATTATCTTCCAAACTCACAATGGTATCAAGTCACTTTCAAAGGAAACTAGAATTCCATTTACAGAAATCCAAGGTTTACAAGACTTAGGGAATGTTACTAATAAAACTACACACTAGATGTTTTGGATTCATATTAATCATGTTTTTCATTGAAAAGTAATTTGTTTTTAAATAAAAGGAAGAACTACCTTTAGCTTCTGAGCTGAGGTAACTTTTTAGATGCTGAATCACTACATCAGTAGAAACAGCTGATCTCAACATTAATTTTTTTTTTCACATTTTCTAAAAAGAAAACAATCTTCTTCAGTTTCTCCTTTAAAAAAACCTGACAAACTAGACTGAAATCAACACAATTTTTCCTCTATGCCAGAAGAAAATCTGTTGCAAGCTGATCTGCCCCTTCAGCAAACTGAAACCAGTTATTTACCCAGCAATTTCCCTCATTTTAGCGATCTGTGGCACTTTTAAAACCTCAGCAAAAACATTTAAGCAATGCATACTCATATTATTTATTATTAAAACTATTTTATTTCAATTTGACAACTTTTATGAAAGGCTAAATTTACTACAATAGACAAAGACAAAAAGTCCTACTTAAAAATAGTATCTTTTTATATCCATTTTTAGCCACCCTGTAAATGTTCTCTAACACAGCATCTTAAAAAAGGACTCGGCAGTGCTATTGCCATAGGCTCCTCTTCCATTACAGACCCATGTCTGCACTTACATCACAACACAGAAAGGTCCCAAATCTCAGCTGAAAAGCTAATAAGGAAGACAAACCAAGCTAAAAAGACAAATTCAAAAGTGAATTGATAAGGTAGGCACACATCCTCTTCTAATCATTCAGCAGGAGACCTGTGATAGTCTCTACCAGGTACAGCAGGAGAAGACATTAAAAGGACAAAGCCAGACTTCAACACATTTTGTCTGCTTTACAGACCAAAAAAAAAAAAAAAAAAAAAAAAAAAAAGAATCCCTTTAATCCCTTTGGATGTATTAGTTATATTTACTGACAGCTTCAGGAAAAAAAAAGAGTCTTTGTAATTCCAATCTCAACATCCACAAGATTTCAGTTGGATGAATATGGCATGAACAATGCAAATATTCAGTCCATAACAGAGGCGCTATGTAGAAATTTGTATTTCTACTTCCCCTCATTTAAGGCCACCTACATATGCACACGACAAGAAAAACTGCAGTGGTTATTTGCCAAACCCTGCAGTGCCATATGGCAGCAGTGAGTCAATCTTTAGAAGCTGGCTCCAACCTGACCAGTGGCTGATCTGCTCCCCTCCAGCTGCAACATCAGGTCACGACAAGCATTATCCCAATCATGCAGCTGATGGCAGAGCTGGAGGGAATCCCTTTAAGAGGAAAGCAAAGACAAAAGGAACAAGTTTCCTTCTGGGAAAATGGGATGAGTTAAGGTCATACTGAAAAGAGACAGGTGATTCATAAGGTAAAAAGAGTACTAGATTAACACGTGGAAGCCATGCAGTTTTATTTTGAAGCCATGATGCTAAAGTTCCTGGCCAAAAGGCTCAAATCAGACTTCAGGCATGGTATCAATTACCTGGACTGAGAAAACAGGCCACAAGTCTGTACACACATATTAGAGCATCATCAGCCATATAGTACAAGGGATGTTTAATTAGCTAAGTAAGGATACAGTGTTTGAGGGGAGGGGAAGGGAAGTGGGAGAATGTGTCCTTCAGACTAGTAATAATGTTTGTAAGGCAATTTTACACTCAAAAAACCACCATCACACAAAAACAAACAACCAAGCCCAAACTATACAAAACCAAAGTTACTGATGCTTTTTTATCAGCATGCTAATGAAATGCTACATTGTTTGACATGAGAAATTACATGTTCATAAAATCCAGTATGCAAGACAATCCTGTCTCCATAAATCAGACACTAAGTCCACATAGGGGATAGCACTGTTTTATTTTAAAAACAACGTACAATCAGCAATTAAGCCAAAAAGGGGAAAATGCTGAAGAAAAATTTAGGAGAGCAGTGATTCCCTTCATATTATTCTCCTAATGACTCAATTGATAGAAATATATAATAGCTGTTTGCCTTAAAAAATTATATAGATTGCATACTCCTGAGAGAAGAGTGTTATCCTCATGCTGGATTCTTTCCAGACATATTTTTGGCTACTACTGTAACCACAAGACATGGCTGGGAAAACAGGACAGGACATGCAAAAATACCTCTCTGACAACCAATACATCTGTCTCAATCCAAAACCTGTGCACCTTTGTTTCATTTTCATTTCTGCATGACACAAACATGCAACAAAACAAAAAGAAAAAGCAGCAGGAGGAAGACTTTCCAGTTGGTCAAGGCATAGGTTTAGCAAAATGTCTTTATATTCTCAAGCTATGAACACGCTATGACACCCTGCTGATTGTGGGTATCACCACAAAGAGTCAGGGCACTTGACCAAAGGATGGCACAACAATGCTATACACAACCACCTTCTGTGATACAAAGGATCTAACAAGCACTGACAATCAACAATGCTTTTCTAGCTGCCAAAGCAAACTGCTGTGTGGCAGTATTTTCAGGCTTTCCACTAAGCATGACATCATGCTAAGAAAGAGGCAATTGTCCCAAGGCAGATTTAGACTTCTCACCAGCATGAGAGAATGTCTTGTTTATAATCAGTAAAGATTTTGAATCTAGAGTGGGATAAAAAATTAAACACAGACTGAACAAACCTAATTGAGGAAAATGTCAGTAATTCACAATTTTAAGTATCACATTTATTAAGCCTTTGATCCTTCAAATAGTAGAGAGTATGGGACATCTCTGTGCTGAGTCTGAAAACCTCAACATTACAAGGAAGACTATGGCTTTCAGAGCAGTGCCTATATACCATTTTTTGTCTGAATACTGTTTTGGTCAGAGTTCTGGGCCTGAAATTTTTTAAAACAGTGAACAAAAGGTCTCTGGCTCTCAGTTCACAGCAAGTGTGCTGCAAAGTGCACTAGAGAACCTAATGCTGCCAAACAAGCTGTGCACGTCTTTGAGCTTTATTTGGTATGGTATCCAGCATCTCCCCCAACTTCTCCCTCCCTGTTATCACTTATTCTACTTTAAAACAGACAGCTTTGAAATATCCTGCAAGAAAAGCTTGAAAGAGAAGACCTGAGTACTATGGTACAGGCCACCTAACAAACATCACAGTCTAAAGAGCAAAAACCTTAACAGTCTCACTTTGAGGATCTGTGCACGCTATCATCCACACAGCCACAGGAGCCTGTCCTGAAAGTAAAACTCAAAAATGCAGAGGGAAAAAGGAAGAAAAATGACAGTGCTATCATCTTCTGATGAATTTAAATCCCTGAAAGATCCCTGAATTTACTCAGCTACTCAAAGAAGACAAGTGAACCTGTAAAGACAAAGACCTGTAAGTCCCTCAAAAAATAGAAAGAAAAAAGGATCAGTGAACAAGACATAAGAACAGAGAGGTGACAAGTAGCTCAAGGTGAGACACACAGGAAGCTTCGCACCACAACTTTAGAAACATAGCAAAGAAAATTATCACAAAAGAATGCGATTTTGTTCACTGCATTTTTCATGGCATGTTTCATTTGTTCATGCAAACTTCTGAATAAACATTTGCACCAAAACACCCAGAAGCCACAAAAAAAGGACCTTCTTGGCTTTTCTTACTCCTCTCTCTGACCTGAGGAATTTTGTATTTTCTTCTTGGCCTGGAATCCTCTTCTTCACAAGGTCTCTGCCTATATCCAGATACAAGAAAATGGCAGGTCTAATTATTTCATGTGTGAAAGCAAGTCTCATACCTGCATCATGAATTTATGTCTTACTTCCTCAGAAAAGAACACCAGTTTAATGTAAGTACTCATCTTCACATATAATCCAAAGACAGTGATGTGTGGAACTTCAAACTACAAAACCCTAATGTTTTATTTTCATCCTACCATTTACATCAATAAATTATATTTTGCATATTGTGTACTACACTTTCCAAAAATCAATCTGGGACATAATAGCTGAATTAAGTATTAAAGAAAATTGTAACAGGAATTAACAATCTGTCCTCCAGAAACAATCCCAAACAGGTAGGCTAAGACTTTCCAACAAAAGAGCATCCCTGCTCTTTTATTTGTGCTGCTTGAGTAAATACAAACACTGCTAAAGGACTGTGAAAATGAAAACTCCCACAACCTTACATAAATATCTGCAGTGTCTCTATGAATAAAGCTGAATACTCCACAGATATATTTTCTATTACACAGAGAGAATAAAAAGTACTAACCTTTTTTCACAAATACACCCTTACCAGTGAATGAGTGATAAGAACCTGTCATTGCTAACTCCCAAAACTCCCAGCACACAGGAATCTAAGCAATGCTGTGGACCCTGTGATTCACTATCTGCTACAAACACGTGGAGGAATTTGTCAATATAAGTGCACTTTAGTGGATATGTTCAAATACATACCCTATGTGGGTACCTCATCCAGCCATGCACTTTTGCCATTATTAATAGTATTCTGAAGTATTGTAACTTTAGCAGTGTTGTTCTGATGGTTTACATTCATTAAGTGATAAGCCAAGAATTCAGAGTCTCAAGAATCAACAAGAACACCAGGAAATAAGGAGATAAGGAGATGCATAACGGTATTTATAGTTTCACCTGTCCCATTTCAGGCCCCTTCCCTTTCTGCAGCCTCTTTAGTTTAAGGTGTACCTAGACTAGTCATCTTCAGTTGAGTGAGCATTTGGCTCAATTCCAACTACACTATGATTTCTTTTAATATGACCCTGATATTTTGAACCCTTTATCCAGTGTCCTAGGAGTGCTCTACTAGTGTCGGTGATTCTAAGAAAAGTAGTAAAATAGCATTATTCCCATTATGCTGTTAAGTAAAAGGCAATTTAAGCATCTCAAGGCAATAACTGAGAGAGAAATACAGGAGTTCTGTCTCCTAGTCTTCTGCTGTAATCACCAACTAGTGAAAAAAACCCCCACAAAACCCAAACAAAATTTAGGTGTTCCTTTAGACTGACATAGGTTGATTTTTTCCTAAATTGTCATTTCATCAGAACACCCATTTACATGAGGTTGCAATTACTTTTTAAGTTGTTGTACTCCTATAACCTACTTGATCTTTCCAACAACAAGACCCACTAGTAAACACCAAACAAGCTGAGGCAGAACCTCAAACACACTAGGAATTACTGGAATACCTGAGGTTTTCTGAAGATAAGCATGGCTTCCCTTACGAAAACAATTCTGAAATCTGATCCACAGGATGCATGCATTTATCTGTTATGAAGGACTGGAAAAGAAGTGAAAATTCCTAAGGATGTCTCAAATGAAGGTAAAACTGAATCTAAAATGAAGTAAAAACAGGGCAGAAACCTTTTCTAAAAATAGAACTTGCTGTGCAGCCAAGTATGCTTGCATGCAATTGTTATTTATTTTTAAACAGGAGTAATTTTCCAGGTAGGTTTTTAGATCAGCTAACAGAATGAGGTGCTTTCAAACTAAACAAAAGAAACCCCCAAGATTTCTCTCCTGATCAAATTTGCTATAAATATGTAGAGGAAAACAGGAAAAAATAATAAAATGCAGTCTCTTGCATTCCACAAAATCACAAAAAAGTAAATTTCAGTGAAGGCAAAGACAGTAACAATACCAACATCCAGGAAATACTGTCTTAACTCTTAACCAGAAAGACTGGAAGAAACTGTCCTAAACCCTGAAAAAATAATTTGAAACCAAAAACATAATAAAGAAATGAAAATGCACACAAACAATACACCACACATGCCAGAAGCTCACAGCTCATAATCAAGAGCACCAACTGAAAGGACTCGCACACTCCTTAGTATGTTCTCCAGTGCTTTCACCGTTAAACCTGCATCACCTCAAGCCTATTCTTATCAAGTGTTAGCACCCCACACGTGGATGGATGCACTTAAAGATGTCATTAGGGACAATCAAAACAAACAAAACTGAGCAATGTCAGCACTTCAGGATTCTCCATTCAGTCCTATCCCACTAGTCCTGCCAGTGAAGAAGGCAATGACCCCAACCTCTTAGGATACTCCAAGGCAGAAAAGTTATGCCACAGCATGGGCAAGTGTTAGGCTCAGAGAGCCATGAGTTCTTAAGCCTCCACACCAACAAAGCAAACCAGAAGTAAACCTAAGTGAAAACAGACAGTTGCATATCACTGTGGACGCTCAGTCATCAGGCAGGACATTTGTCAAAGCTGTGACAACACCACTGGAGGCAAATCAGTATGATCCAAATCCTCACAATGCATCTACCCCATTATATCTTTCCTAACAAAAATGGACAACTAGTAAATCTCCTCCTGAAGGCATTATAAAAATTTTATTATCATTTCCCATGCAAAGGTCATTTAATTGTTTTAGGAGAATTTTCATTAAACAAATGCTATCTATTTCTTGGTTTCCCTGTGCATCCCTGGATGACAAGGATGGACACAAATTCAAATCCAAAGCAGAGAACAAAGTTTTCCTAATATTTCTGAAGCTTTAACAAGTAATACTATTTTAAAACTGCAAGAGCTTGCTCTGGCACCACAGCACCAGACAATCAAATCGCAAATATTTTCTCTCCAAGCCACCAGAAATATTCAAAGCAAACTCCAAAGGGAGAAGGGAAGACAGCTATCCAATCTTTGGAACATAAAATTCCTATGACAGAGACAAAAGACTTTACTGCTGAATCTCATGGAAATAGGAGACTGCCTTTTACGAGATCTCACAGCATTAATGGTCACTTTTAGCCCAGAACAACCACCATTCAAGTCATCTGCTTTCTGCACTAATAACTGCAAAACTAACCAATACAGTACTCAAAATTAAACTGTATTTCAAGAATTTTCTATACATCTTCCTCATCACCTAAGCTGCAACATCACTTTCTCTTCAGTGGTCTCTCATTTAAATCCTTGGAAGGAAGTGCAATTTCCAATTCCTTTATTAAAAAAAAAAAAAAAAAAAAAAAAAATACTAGTTTGAGAGGGGGGCAGGCTGTTATTGACTTCTAATTCGTAACAACTAAGGAAACAAACAAAGTCCTCTGTAACTCCTCAACAGGATTTTAAAAATACCATGCAAAAGCCACAGCAGCCAGACTCGAAAATCCTTTCTTTAAAAAGTCATTGTGAATCCTACCTATAAGAGTCAATATGGTCATTAAATTCTCATACTGCTTCACATCACCCCTGTTCCTGCACCTTCATCACCTCTATGTCATCCAGCTATTGGTTATTTATCCATCAGATATGGGTATTTTCTGCAGAATATGTTTTCCTAAAAGACACAGTCAGCAATTTGCTACTGCAAAGTATATAACAAACAGTTCTTGTGATAATACGTGGATGAAGTGTACTGCACACCTCATCTTTGCTCTGTTTTACTTATGTCTTCTCTCCATGCCCATCCCCTCTGTAGAAGAGCATACCAGCACCTTTCTAATCAGACTTGCAGCATGTAGGCTGAGGTGTTTTCAGGAGATGCTGCCACTGCATTAACCCAGCATGAGCCCCTGGGGCCTCTGGGAGGAGGGACTAACACTGTACAGGCATACTCCTAGCACAAGTACTGAGCTCAAATTATACTTTTTTATATAGTATACTTTCCTCAATCCTATTACAGGTCCAGTGAACAGACTTTCAAATTCAAAAATTCTCTTTGCAACACTGAGAAATAACTTATATTGGAATTAATACATGTTCCACAGGGTTATTCTGCTGGTATAATGGAAGACAGAATGTCTCCTTAGTGGGCAGGCAAATTCTGGAAGGAATCCACCTCTAAAAGGTCTGTAACTCAGAGAAAGAGAACTTAATCCTATGATTTGTGTTTGCTTTTCATGGAACCCAATTGCTGCATCAAAGCTTTGGCTGTTGAGAGAAAGAGATTAATTCTTACTCACAGTGCTCTGTTACAATTCACAGTAAGACTTTGCATAGGTATCTTTAGAAGAATGATGTTCCTTCCCCCCGCTGCACTAATCTATTTTTAATCTATTTTATATCTTCATCTCCACTCTGGAAAAACAGAAAACGGTTCCAAACTGCATACCTGTAACATGAGCTGGTTTAATTTTATCCCTTGATCATTCATGCAAGTTAGCAGATTTTCACTGCATAGCTTCCCATGTCAATATAAAATACAAATGAATTTATTTCAATCTCTCTTAGAATTCAAACACTGTGTTTTAGTCAATCAAATTCATAAACGCTTACTGAACAATGGAAGCTGTAAGCCCCATTTTCTAAAGATGAATTAAAAAGATAAATACATATATAAGTGCCATAAAAGATCCTTCACCTTAAGGATCAAACATCATAAAACATTTAACAAACCCTACAAGATCAGAGAAAGAAGCAGAAATCCAAATCAGGGATAAATCCACATCAAACTAGACTAGTCCTCAACAGACTCTAACTCCAGCCCAATTCAAGCCTGGAAATGCAGATCTAACCCATTTGACTTATATCATTATTTCTTTACAGATTAATTGAAAGTTCCTGTACTGACCATAGGAAAGAGCCATTTCATTTATATGTTGTTCTGTTTCCAAATTATTCAGGAATGCCTTTTTTTTTTTTAACAACTAATGGGACAAATACAGATATAAGACTGGTATTCTACTATGTAACTACAGAAATCTCTACTAAAACCTCAATCAAAACTTCCTTCAATCTTATAATTTCCACAATTACTTTCCACAGGCCAGCTTTTCATGTTCACAATGTTTCTAAAGATAGAATTCATATACAATAGATATGAACCCCACAGTCTACAAAAAAGATACATTGCTAAGAGCAAAACTCACTATAAGTGCTTCTCAGGTTCCGTGTTAAGATGAATGCAGAGCATAAATAAACTGGGCTTTACTCAAAAGTGAAAAGAACTTTTATGAAGAGTCCTTTCTTTATATTTCACAGTAAACAGAAGTTTGCATACAAGGCCTGACATTCCATGTGTTCTACATCAAGCGCTCAACTTTATCCATAGAAGTTTCTTATCAAATTTTACAAATTAAAAATAACAGGGTTTTACATCAAGCAAATTAAAGGAGTGGAGGATTTTAACACTTAAGCTGGCAACAGATGAACTAAAAATGTCCATGTTAAACTTTTGTCATTCTTGTGTCACGAGACGCTGCAGATGCTAAAGTTATCAAGGGTTCAAAATAAAGATGGCATAAACTCACCACAACGATTAAAACACAAATAATTAAATACCATCTGCCCACAGACCCCCCAGCTGCACCCTGCTAGAACCCAGTGACACTTCCCTTCAGACACTCAGCTATTTGCACACCCTATCATACTCTGCCCTGGGAATCCGCTATCATTCACTGTTAAAAACAAGATACTGATGTAGAAATACCTCTGGTCTGAGCTGATATGCCATTCATAGGTCCATATTTTTGTGCCTGGGTAAAAAGAAGGTACAGTATCTAAAGCTGGTTCAACACCTACACTGTTCAAGTCCCTCATTTCCAAACACTATGTAGGGCACTTGTATGGCAGCCAAGATATTTATATAGTAACAGTTCTTAATATACTTACATGACTCGTGAGAGCTGGGGAAGACACCACAAGTATATAACTCTTCCTCCTTCTCCCTTA
Organism: Sitta carolinensis; assembly: GCA_032173965.1. Classification (NCBI taxonomy): domain Eukaryota; kingdom Metazoa; phylum Chordata; class Aves; order Passeriformes; family Sittidae; genus Sitta; species Sitta carolinensis. The sequence goes on along the minus strand of JAVUNC010000004.1, from coordinate 60,703,270 downwards.
GCTGAATTCACTCCCCTTAAAAGTTTTGCTTAACACTTAAAATAGCTTTATGAGTGACATTTTTTCTATTTTTATACAACAGTAACTATTATTCCATACCCTGTATGATCTGCAAGTCAGGATTTGTGTTAGTCAATCTACCTTCTGTGTACTTTAATCACATTCTAGATAGGTAGATCTCTAGGGTTGCGTTTCAATTTTTAGTTATTTACAACAGAAAGGATTTCATAAAAGTCATCCCACCATTCCATTAGAATAGACAGATCTGTTCTTTATAAAGCAGAGACAACTTTGCTACTAATGCTTGGATGCTCAAAAGACCAAGGTTCCCATTGTAATAGATCCTGCATCCAAAAGAGAATAGAAGTGAGACTGCCTTCTCCCTCATTTAAGGATTTTGTTAGTTATGGTCTTTCTCCAACTAAACAGTCTCCCGTGGACTGTGATCCATCACAATCACAGCAGGCAGTCAACCTTTGCTTTTTCCAATAACTTTATTTGCTACTTATCTTCAAAAACACTGTTCTTCTATCATATTCTTGCTATACGTGCAGACAGATTATTTTCTTGCAGATTGTGTCCAACATTTATGGCTCCTTTTCATGTCTTTTTTCTGCTTAAGTGGTACCAGAGACCACTGGTAAAGTATTGCAACAATTCTCTTTAAATGGCTATATGCATGGATTTGGCTGATTTTGAAATTTACTCTTCAGACTAGTGAAACAAGAGATATAGGAGGATTTTATTTAGAAAACAGTTCAGCTGCCAGACATCTGCTTCAAAAAATATTTAATGAAAAGAGTGTCTTCAAAGGAGAGGTATCTATTCCATGGCATGTACAAAGCAGAGGAGGAACTGATAGGATGGATTGATGTGAGTACTGAGAAATGCTAGATTTTCCTATTCTAATGGGAGAGTCAGTCTTCAAGTGAATGTTCTGCAAAGAGTATTTTGCTCTGGACAAGGATGTTGGAGACTATTTAAACCCAGGGCACCAGGAAAGTGTGTGACTACCAGCTGAGTCTGCTAGCTCTCAAACTATGCAGAAGGCAACAAAGGACCTCCACAGTACACAGCCCAGCTTTCTAGTGGGAGGCTCTCCAGACCAGATTTGATATATTACAGCTATCAAGGATATGGCACACAACAGAGTAATACTGAGGCCTTTCATGGGTGTTGAGCACAAAGAACTATTATTGCGAGCCATTCAAAAAACACTAAAGTTTTAAATACTGTAAAATGATGTAAACAAAGGCATTAGTTAAAAATTACACAACAGAGAAACAGTGGATCATATAATAAAAGCATGGATCAAAACAAGAGTCACACAAAAAACCACGAGCACAGAAACAGGCAGTTTCTTGAAACTGGACTTCTCAAAACATTTCCTCTTGGACCTTTTTTCAAATAATCCAACACCACACAAATGTAAGTGAAATCTAGATGCAAGTCTGCCAACAAGAAGGCACTGTTTCTACAGAGAGCCAACTGAAATCACTGACTACACCTGCCCAACTTCTGACAAACATTTCATTATGGTAGCTAAGCCTTCATTCTCTTTAATAAAAGGTTTACAACTCAGATCTAAGTTATACAAGCTTATATTTCTTGATAGCATTACACTGTCTAGGAATACGATTCCCATATTATTTAGCATATAGTACACTACACAGTTTTCAAATTATAATCTTTCCATTATCAAATCTACCATACATTTTCTAACTTATATTTTATCCCTAAATGACAATGACTTACTACATTATCTTGAATTAAAAAAAAACCCAAACAACTTTTTGTTCTATTCTGCCAACTACCAACTCAACATAAGACCTCAAGTCCTAAGTAACTATGAAAATGCACAAATAATGTAATTACTAATAATCAGCTGCACACCCCAACTGAGAGAGACAGTTGGAAAGCAACTTAAAGATGTGTACATCACGTCCCTAGCATCAGAAGTTGTTCTGCTACCAGATGCAGTACAAAAGTGAGACACTGATGGTGACTCAAAAAAATGGAGAGATTCTGTACCATTTCTCCCAGCTCTACCACAGTAGAGCTGAAGGAAAACACGTAAGATATGAGGATGCTGGCCATGTAACTTGCTCATTCACACACACTTTTCTTTATCCTGATCAGTACCAAGAGACTCATGGACAAACTCTCTGAGCAGTCAGGCTCCCTGGTAACTGAGCTAGAGATGTGCACCATTAGTACCTGGATCACCTTAACAGGAACTGTCCTGAAGCATTTCCTAGCTCATCAATGAATTTAGTCAGACCTCCAGCAAGGTTTCTTCTGACACTAGGAAGAGAAGTCTATTCTCCATAAAGCATAGGCTTAGCTTCCAACACTGGCATGGAAGGTATGGTATGAAATTACCTCAGTCGTCATTAAATGAAATAAAAGTGCTGCAACAGAAACAGAAAGGTGAGTTTGTTAGGGTTTTATTGTAAAAAAAGAATTAAATCAAAAAGTCTGATTTTATTATTAGACCTTCTTATAGAGCTTCTTAGAGCGATTACAGGCAGACAATGATCTCTTTATGAGTGCTAGAAAATATGATAATAATTACCCCAAGATAAGAAGAGAATAATTACACTGAATTCTTTTGCAAGGTGCTTTGAGACCTACTAATGAAAAGCAACGATAAAAGCTGTGCATTATAAATATGCTTAATAATTACATAAAATAAATACAACATTTTCTAAAGGCTAGCTATAAACAAAACTGATTTTATTTGAAAGTTCAGCTGAATCAATCAATTTTCTGTGATAAAAATGAATCAGCACTACAACAGCTTTCTTGGTGCAAGTTTGCAATAGAACCATTTAAATCTATTCACTGCCTTACTGAAGGAAATATACCGAATATTTTAAACTGTCCATCACAGGCTCAGTATAGTTCAACATGAGTAGAGTTTTCACAGAATAATGAAATGTGTTAAGGGTTTTACAATAAACATCTGTTGACTAGGTGAGAAATCCAATCTACTGTCAGAAGCAGTGATGCAATGTACAAAAAAAAAATTGTCTTTCTATGAAAATCATTCATAACAGTTATAGTTGTCAGTTTTCTAAGCTATTTTTAATCTTATAAATAGCTATCTATATATACTATCAACCCACTATCTCCTTTCAGCCCCCAAGAAACTGCTAATGACCTTCTTATAAAATTCCATTGGAGGCGTGGGGAAATATGCAGTTTTTTGAAATAGCTCCACTTTGCCTGACATTCACACTGCCTGTGAAAAATGAGGCCCACTCGTGCAAATGTTCCTTATAAGAGCAATCAGGTTAGGAACTACTGGCATGAAGCTATTTCTTGAATAAGAATTACAGGATCAAGTTGATAGCTAGCATCCCCAGGGATCACCATGATTTCGCTATTGTGTAAAAATCTGTGATGGTATCCTCAAAATAATTTTACCAGAAATCTTGATGCAATGAAACAACAATTTAAGTCTTTAAGCTTACGTATAAACAGTTAAACGTTAGCGGCTCATATGATATCTCCAAAGCTGTCAATATTGCATTAGAGTAAAACACTTACTATTTTGACACAGCTCTTATTATACTTCATTTTATTAAACAATTACTTTAAGACTAAAATTCTGCAAATTATTTGTAAAAACAAACATCAAGAAACATTTTTTTTTATTGACAGTTTTCATAGGAATAGAAAATATCCCTTGCAAATACCTCTTACCTATTCAAAACACAAGATGTTGCTCATGAATCCAAGTAACCCTTGGACAGACAAATTTAATCCTGGCAGAATGAAACTACCTACGACAATAATATGAGTGCAATTATATTTTTTTAAAGATAAACATTTTCTATTACGAAGCCTTTGTTTTGTTGTTGTTTGAAAAACGTGTACATCTAAGCCACGGAGAAAAAGGGCTCTTAAATACAAAAACATCACATTTGACTCAGGCAATCCCTTAACCTCAAATTGCTGGAGGCCTGGCTGGTTTCCCAAAGAATCACAGCACGCTCACCCTGTTGTTATGGTGTTTCCTAAGCATCTGCTATGTGCCACTTGCAGAAACGGCAATCCAAACAAGACAGACCTTTGATCTCACCCCACACAGCTGGTTTTAATTGTCTGTTCTAATGTCTCAGTCAAATTTGAGCACTGAACTGGTAAACGATTCCTGCACTTTATCGGAAACCTTTAGGAAGCCAAGGCGCTGGAACACGTTCGCACACAGACGCTTACTGAAAGGCACGGCGAGAAGACACAACACAAAGAATGCGAAGGAGTTGCGCTCCTGAGGAGGGTCTCTGCACATCGCGGGGCACGACTCCGACCCGTGCGGCCCCGGCCGCCCCCCACCCCGCTAAGGCGGGGGCACGGGGGCAACGGAGCGGGGGGGAAAAAATAGAAGAAAAAGACAAAAATATTTACAAATGGCAGCGCTACGGGCGGTGCACGGAGAGTCACAGGTGATGCCGGAGCCAGCGCTTCCCTCCCCGCCGGCGCCCGGGGCTCCCGGACTCCCCGGCCGCTCCCGGAGCTCCGGGGTAAGCGGGCACCACCCCCGCCCCGCGGCCGCAGGTGTAAGGGACGGACGGGGGCTCCGGGCAGCCTCCCGCCCGCGTTCCCGAGGCTCATCCCGGCCGGTGCCCGCCGGTGCGCGGAGGAACCGCCGCGGGAAGGACGCGGCTCGCGGCACACGGCGGCCGCGCACGTCCCGGCGGCGCACCGGGACCCCCCCCCCGTCCCCAGGGAGCGGGACCGCCCTGCCGGCGGCCGGCGCCCACCGGAACAAAAGGAAAACAGTCCCGGAGCCGCCCGCGGCCGCGCACGGCGCCCGGCCCATCCCGCCCCACCTCTCGCACTCACCTCGGCGCGGCAGCGGAGCGGGCGGCGGCCCACTCGCACCCGCAGGCTGGCTCCCTCCCTCCCGCTCCCTGTTTCCCTCCCTCCTTCCCTGCCCGCCCTCCCGGCTCCGTCTCTCACCGCTCCCGGAGCGCCGGCGGCGGCGGCTGGGCCCGGCTCCCCCGCCACGTGACCCCGCCACGTGACCGCGGCCCTGCCCCGGCCCGGCTCCGCCCCCGCCGCCCGCCGGGCTGGGCCCCGCCGCGGGGCGGGCGGGCCGCGATCGGCCCGCGGGGCACGGCCGGGACACGGCTCGGCGGGCGGCGGGGACAGCCGGCAGAGCGCCCCTGTGCCCCCCCATCCTCTGGCCGCCCGCTGGGGCAGAAAGCACAACAGCGGCGTGATGTGTCAACAGAACGCTGAGAGCGGGCTTACCCCTCCTGCCTTCGGGGCTGAGAAAGAAGGAAAGTTACTTGGTGGCGGTATGTGGGGCAGCGAGCCCCATCGTGTACTTCACACTCCTCCCTGCAAGAATCACAAGCCCCGTATTCCTGCGGTTTTGACTCACACCAAACGCCGCAGCGAGCAAAAATTAACTGTGCTGACCAGTGTTCCATGCCAAATGCAACCTTTGCTCCCAGAAAATAATGCTTACATTAAATAATGCTCACCTGGGTCAAGGGGGTGTCTTGTGGGAGAGAATGCCTTTATCCTTCAAACTTGGAAATTCAGGATACAATCCAGGGATACCAACACTACAAGACCTGAGGAGCCTCAGTAAAAGCAAACTCTGACGCTGTATTCTGGTATTCGATGCACTTTCTTCAGAAAGAAGCAACAAAATGCCTGAACATAAAAGGTGTGAAGCACTCAGTAGTTCAAGGAATCCTCGAACAAACTGCAATTACAGGCTCTAGAAAAGCCATCCAACAAATAGTGCATGGGGAGCAAGAAGTGAAAAGGCCCTATTCCCTGCTGGATTTAGTAATCAAAACTTACAGACCGTTTCAGAAACTAAAAAGGTAAATATTTTTAACACCATTGCCCAAAGCTCCATAAGGATTTTATCTTACAACCTGTAGCAATAAGGGGCGAAACTCTGTGCCAGAGGAAAAATCGTGAGCAAAAATCTGGAAGACTGAAGCCTGAGATAACGTGTTAGAGTTGGGTATGCATTTTGTCGGTTAATAAAATTAGGAAAGAAAAAAGCTGTTTTTTATTGAAGATTTTCAGTTACACTACACAGCTGAACCCTGGGACACCTCTTAACAGATCCTATAGCTATAGTGCAAAAAAGCTGTTAGGCTCCATTTCTGGGTCATTAGAGAGCTGCAATCAACTGGTGAGCTGTGAAGACCAGGTTCTTTCCTGAATTGCCCGCTGGATATTTTCAAAAGACAGCCATCACCACCACTGGTAGGCTTATATTTTATATATTTCAGTAGTAAATTTTGAGGAGCCAGAATAGTTGGAACCACTGTTCACTCAGTTCTTGTGTCTGACTTCAGCTATCTGTGTCTTAGCTCAATTCCTAGTTTACTCGCCATCATAAGAATTAAAATTAGGTAGTAAAGGAAAAAAAGAAAAAAAAAATCAGAGAGAGGTTTGCAAAACACCACTGCAGCTTTAATTGCCTTGGTAATCCTGTCCTCTTTACCACAAGCACATTAACTATGATGCAACAGTGTTGCCCACTAGTCCCTTCTGAGCTGCATTAGAAGTTGTGGCTGGTTCATAATCACTAAATAAATCTATGTTTGGTAGTTATTCACCAGTCTCTACACACTATGAGCATGACTGATGCCTTGCAGGAATCCCATCCATTCTGCACCCTGTTGTATGTTGAGGAGTGAAGGAAAATACATGAAAAATCAACTTAACATGTTTGTTTTCCAAAAATGAATTTACACAGATGCACAAGAGTCCCAGGAATAGAACCAGATACTTCAGGTGTTTAAACCTTGAAGCAGAGGAACAATTCCCCATCTTTTTCTTCTGCATGTGTGAATCAACAAGGTCTTTTTCCACACTGGGGGTGGATTACAGCATTCCTCCACAGGCAAAAGGGAAGCCTCAGCAATCTCAGATGAAGTCCCTAATCCAAATGAGTGGAACCCAGGAGTATCCTTACAGATTAGTCAAGGCCTCATCTTCCAAAGTGAAAATAGAAGTTAAAATCTCTACTATTTATAGCAATAGAACATACAACTTGCCTACAGGACACTGTTGCTCTATAGATGCAATGGGAGATCACACTTGGGAAGTTACCACTACTGTATTGCATCAGGTTTTTGAAACTACTTTTTTGAACCTTTTTTTACTGTGACTAAAGGTACTTCTCTAGGATGATGAAGCATTTTAAAGCATAGTTAATTCACACTTCACAATATTTTTTGAAGAGATGTACAAAACATATAAAACCCAAAAGAAATAAACCATCTTTTCCTTCACTAACCCACTCATCCCTTCCTACTCCAGTCTACTAAATCTGACCTAAAGTACAAGTTCGTTAGATTATGGTGCTAATAGTATAAACATTTCAATAATCCAGCTGCAACATTTAATGCAACTTCAGCAATACAAATTAATTGAAACATTACCTAAAATTATGTTATCAAAATCATCATCTCCTGCACCATTGTTAATTTTATTAAAAAGCCTAAAAACCCCCACTTTTTTTGGTTGACTTTGGTTTATTGTTTGTTCGTTTGTTTGAATGCTTTGGTTCTGCTCAGTTTTTGGTATTACTGACCTAAAGAAAAGCTTAGTTACTTAGTCAACTTGACTGGATAATAAAGATCAGTCAAGTAACTGTACAGAAATTTTGTAAATTAATTTATGTTATTGGAATATTGTGAATCTAAGACAAATAGACATGTTCTTTCAGAAGGAACTCAGCTCTGTTTCAATCATAACCAGGCCTATTCTTGTCTGTTTTACCCAGCTGTGAGAGTAGGCAACTACTTTAATATCTGTCCATTTCTGTAATCCATTAATCCCATATTCACAACCCTCTAAGGAACCAAAGGCTGGCTTCTTTTTCAGAAAGACTTTCTTGTAATATCTCCTTTATTTTTAAAGGCAGACACCATTAAAAAAACTAGTAGTGATCCTTCATGAAGGCAGATGATAAATCCCATTTGTCTATAAGCAACTATGCAAAGTGTTTTTTAATGTCTTTTTGTTTTTAATTTCAAAAAACATCTCCAACTCACCTTCCTTGTTCTGCCAAATAGCACATCTCAGATATTTTTCTTGTCAGGTAAAATATTCATACTCTCTTACCTTAAATGGTTTTTATTGCAGACATTTCTTCATATTTCATTTTGGTTTTCATGATTTCTTCACCTTTCACAAGCTCACTCTGTTCATGCTCACTTATTCAACCTGGCTATGTTGGGAGAGAAAACAAAGCACAGGACTTGGTTGCCTTCCAAATCCAAGCAACATTAGCACTGCAAAGAACAGAACTGTGATTTCCATGGACATTGTGTTCCCAGAACTGGTAAGCCAGTAGTTCTCTATATACTCATTAAATGTAAAGCCACAGGTGGTTAGTTATTTAATAATACAAACACTTCCTAGAAGTTTTTCATATGATTCATGAGGAAGGGAAAGTACACCTGAAAAATCAAATGTAACCATTATTGTTAAGATCCTCTTGAATCCATTAGTTTAACATGGAGCTTTTTTGTTTGTTGGTTTGGGCTTTGGTTTTTTGGTTTGCATAGGGTTTTTTTAAGTACCATTTGGGATGCAGCTCTTCATAACTAATCCCATCCTAAAGACAGTTTAATTTAAGATGCAGATCTACTAAATCCAGATAACTATGGAATAACAAAAATCAATTACCTATTTCTACACAAACAGCAACAAAAAAACTGCTTGCATCATTAGCAGCTAAGCAAAAAAATGTTTAGTATTGGCATGTGATTAAATCCACACAAGCCTGATTGTTATAAAAACTTAGCAATACCTTTGAGTTCAACAAGCTCAATTCAACTATGTATGCTGTAGAATCAAGAAGCCTAAAACTAAAATTAAGGTATGTCTTCATTTCACTCATTTTTCGGTCCTTCTGGAAATAAACGGAAGCAGAGAATTACCAAAATGTCCTAAATTAGAAGAAATTTGAGAATTTCCTTCATTGGTCTTAAAAAAGAGAAAAAAAAGGCACATGGAATTCACCTTGCAGAACACTACCTCACAGAACCTAGAATAGGTACTGAAGTATCTTGTGTCACAATGCAAAAGCTGCTTTTGTAGATGCCTCCATTATTCTACTTTACCCCTTCACCTCTATCTGGATTTACAGCATGAATGACTGTCCCATTTTTAATGCATTAGAGAGTTTCATATGCAAACATGCTCCCTTTTTTCACATGCAAATCTATTCACTCCTTCCACACTAAACTCATTTTTGTTAGTTTTATATGCTCAGCTGATTCCAAAAGGCATTTGCTTTTGATGAACCTCACCTTGAGTTTTCCTCCACCACAGAGGAACACGTCGGAGAAGGAAAAATAAGTCAGCTTACCTGGGCAGATTCCCCAACAGAGCAAGGATTTCCTCCATAGCTGAGGGAATAGCCAGGCCAAATGAGGATTGACCAAACTCTCCAATTGCCTGACTGTTCACTCCAGCTTCCTCCTCCCTCATTTTTGTTGTGCTCCAACCCTCCACATATATTTTGCCCCCCTTCTTCAAGACTTGAACAGGGAAAACAAGACCTGCAGACACTTGGGGAGAGGAGTCCACACTGCAGCAGGATTCCTGGTAGGATTTGTAACCCTGTGGTTCCTCCTAGGCTGGAGCAGGCTGTGCCTGAAGGACTGCATCACATGGAAGAGTGACCCACATTGTAGCAGTCAGGGGAGGACTCTTGCTGGTGGGATGGACTCGCACTGGAGAAGTTCATGGAAAACTGTCTCCTGTGGGAAGGACCCCACACTGGAGCAGGAGATGGACTCTGTTCCCTGAGCAGTGGGAGAAACAGCCTGTGATGAACTAACCAGAACCCCCCATTCCCTGTCTCCCTGTACCACTGAGGGGGAGGAGGTGGAGCTGGAAAGGAGGGAGGGGTGTGGGGGGAAGGTATTTTAAGGTCTTATTTTACTTCATATTATCCTGCTCTGATTTTGTAACTAATAAATTCAATTAATATCTCTAATTCAAGTCTGTTTTGCCCGTAACAGTATTTGGTGAGTGGTCTCTCTCTGTCCTTACCTCAGCCCATGAACTCTTCTCTCCCATGTCCAGTTGTGGAGGGCTGTGATAGAATGGCTTTGGCGAGTGCCTGGCATCAAGCCAGGGTCAAACCACTACAGTGCTAAACAAGGGAAATATATTCATGTGTGGGTTGGGGTTTTTTTTAACTTTACATAGTATTTCAAATTATGCCACACAAGATAATGACTGAAGAGATGAAGATCAGTACAGATGGCAAGGGATCCGAACTAGTTAAGTGTGGCAGTGGATGGTGCTCCAAAGAAAACCAGCTGAGGAGATACAATAAATAGAGTTCCTGAAACATTAGTCATGATACTGACCTTTTTAGTATTTTTGTTAGGTGAGTCAAAAACATGAGTGTGCTAATAAAATTGGCTGATCACATAAACGCGAGGATCAACAATACAACTTAGACTTAAAATAGATATATCATTCAGAAAACAATGGATGACCCCAAGAAGCAGACCACTAAAAAGAATAGGATTAAATATGATAATACAAAGTCATGAATCAAGGACTTGAAAAATTTTAAACTGAAGGCATCAAGTGAAAAGAGGGGAGGAGAAAAATCTGCATGTGCCAGTCAGCAAGAGAATACCTGTAAGGTATTTGAGGACATCATGAAAGAAGCTAATACTCCCAGAATTTCAAAGAGAGTTCTGGAATATGAAAAATATTGTGCTGGTCCATACAGTAGTGATCAATTACATTGAAGAATGGTAAATTAAACTTGAAATGGGTACTAAGGAGGGCCAGGAGAAATAGACATGACTCTCCGTGTGTTACTCTATTAAACAGAGTAATTTTGCCTATTTCACTTATTGCATCAGGTTAGGCTCCCTTTTTATGCACTTGACAAGAAGTTTAGCATTATGAAACCCTAGTTCAAAGTGAGCCCTTTGAATATGTCTACAATATAAAAAAGATCAATTAATATAACTTTCTCAGCAAAGAGCACATTAGATTATTAAAACAAATAGCAGCTGGTGGAAATACTTCCAAGGTCCTTAGGCTTTTCAGACAAATGCCTTAACAGCTGAGATATAAATTTATATCTTTTTCAGCTTAAATCTACAGAGACCCATGCCATATATAATTTCTTGAAAAACTTTTATTTCCAGGTGTGGTCTCATGAGCAGTTTAAGTAAAAGGACAGCACATCAAAGCTTAAACAAACCTTTTCTTCCCAAAATTCAATGGAGATAATATTTAAATTAATTAAAAAAAAAAAAAAAAAAAAAAAAAAAAAAAAAAAAAAAGAGAGAGAGAGAGAGAATTCTTGAAAAATGTGAAATAATAAGAGAAAAGCCACCAAAATATTAAGGTCTTAAGCACAGTTTAGCACTAGAGTCCCAAATTAGAATACTCTGTTCTATCACCTTCCATTTTAGAAGATATTACAAATACATAGACTGTAGTAAAATCAAATGTTAATTCTTTAAAAAAACAACCCAAATCAAACCCAGCATAATTAAAGCATAATACCTGCATTATTATGGGTAGTTCTATAAAGGAATATGACCAAATATTAAATCAATTTATCCCACTGGAAAAAAAAACAAATTTCAACCTAGATTTAAGAGGAGAAAATACGCTGCAAGAATATGATGTCTTTTTGCATTTTTAATGGTTTTAGCAAAATATAATACAATGATAGAAAGCAGCTCCATGTCCAAACAAAATGATTTAAGAAAAGGTCCTTACTTTCATGAATATCTGATTAGGGATTTCACTGATCCTTTTAATCCTAGTGCTAGAAGGACACAAAAATAAATTCTAGATGTTTAAAGTCTGGTTGTCCTTATTAGCACTCCAATTTTCTATGTTTGCTCCCCCTTGAGACCCCCACCTTACAGTAATACCACTCAGTGTAAGGACTGCAAAATCCCTGTCCTCCCTAAATTTTAAGAAATATTGTTGGGCAAGGAAAGGTCTCTTTCTCCTGTAGAGTAAGTGTGCTGTAGAATCATAGAATCATCAAGGCTGGAAAAGACCTCTAAGCAAGTCCAGCTGTTAACCCAGCACTGCCATGGTAACCATTAGACCTTATCCCCAAGTGCCACATCCACATGCCATATCCAGGGCTGGTGATTCTACTGCTTCCCTGGGCAACCTGTTCCAGTGCCTGACCAACATTTTGGTGAAGAAATTTTCCTAATATCCAACCTAAACCACCCGTCACAAAACTGGAGGCCATTTCCTCTTATCATTTGTTACTTGGGAGAAGAGGCCAACCCCCACCCCACCACAACCTCCTTTCAAGTTGATGTAGAGAGAAAGTCTCCCCCAAGCCTTCTTTTCTCCCAGCAAAACACCCCCAGTTCCCACAGCCACTCCTTGTAAGCCTCGTGCTCCAACCCTTCACCAGCTCTGCTGCCCTTCTCTGCACCTGCCCCAGCCCCTCAGTGTCCTCCTGTAGTGAGGGTCCCAGCACTGGACACAGCACTGGAGGGGCAGCCTCAGCAGTGCCCAGCACAGGGGGACAATCCCTGCCCTGCTCCTGCTGGCCACACCATTGCTGATCCAGGCCAGGATGCCATTGGCCTCCTCGGCCCCCTGGCACAGCTGGCTCCTGTCCAGCTGCTGCTGACCAGCACCCCCAGGGCCTTTTCCCCCAGGCCACTTCCCAGCCACTCTTCCCCCAGCCTGTAGCCCTGCCTGGGGCTGTTGTGACCCAAGGGCAGGACCCAGCACTTGCCCTTATTGAACCCTAAACCATTGGCCTTGGCCCATCGATCCAGCCTGTCCAGATCCCTCTGCAGAGCCTTCCTGCCCTCCAGAAGATCAACACTCCCACCCAACTTGGTGTCACTTGCAAACCAATTGAAGGTGCCCTGAATCCCCTTGTCCAGACCATTGATAAAGTTGTCAAACATGACCTGCCCCACTACTGAACTAGAGGAACATCATGAGTGACAGATTGCCACTGAACACAGCACCTCTCACCACCTCTCTCTGGGCCCTGCCATCCTGCCAGCTTTTAACCCAGTGAACAGTGCACCAGAGCAAGGCATGGGCAGACAGATTCTGCAGGAGAACACTGTAAGAAATGGTGTCAAAGGCCTTAGTAAATTCCAGGTAGATTATATTCAGAGTCTTCTCGATTTGTTTTTATGACTTGCTTTAGTTATGATATTCACGACAAAGGAAAAATGCACTACATGAAAGTTTCCTTCACTGTTCAAATCACTGTTCCTTCACTGTTTCAAATTTAGAGGTGTAGTGGGTTGTTTCTCATAGCTACCAAGTCAAACAATAAAAGTTTTTTATAGGACCTTCACATTTTCTTTTGTTTTGTAGTACATTACAAAATGAGCTAGAATAACTGCACATTGGAAAGAGTCTCAATTTGGTCTAGTTTTTCATACTTGCAGCAAACTACTTTAGGAACCACCTTCTGAAACACATCCACCCTCAGAATTGTTCCTTCCCACTCCCTATAGCTCCTTCTGGCTCCTGCTGTCACACAGCAGGCTAAACAGGCAGAAATAGCTTTAAAAAACCCTACTCAAAGCCAAAAGGGGAAACATTTACTGATTCCAAGACTTCAGATTCCTTAGTCCTCCTGACAGATTTGGTCACATTCTTAACTTTGCCCACTCCTCATCCCTCATCTAGGGCTCCTCTCAAATGCTTTTTGCAGCTCCCTCCACCCAAAAGGCAACCTGACCAACACTAAAAGCTGCCACAGTCCTTTATTATATTGGCCTTGATGTGGTTGTGCTTAAAAATATTGATTTCAAATATTCATTGAGAAACCAAGTTCCTTCTTTCTTCAGTTTTATACTGATTTTATAACTTTCCTAAAATTAAAAGATAAAATTAATCTCTGTTTAGACCAAAGGTAAAATAAAATACAAGCAATATGCTTCATTTTACAGCTGAAATTTTTCTTTCATATTTTAATTTCCAGCTGGTTGATGATATAGAAGGTCATCATTATTCCAGGGTTACTCATTTCTGCTGAAACTCTAGCTTCTGGAATACCTGTATATCTAATGATATACATATGACACACATGCAAAACATGTTTTCCACACCATAAAGTGGACAGTGTAGGAGAATGAAGAAATTAAGAGGAAGTAAAACTACACTATCATTCCACAGAGAAAAGTGGACCCATTCATGACAGAGCAAAGTAGAATAGTAGGTGTGACATTAAAAAAAGCTTGGTCTCTGTTTGGATAAACACAGAACCTTTTGTAAACCAATTAAGATCTAGTTAACTGCAAATAAATTTTTTGACTCTGATACTCCTTCTGAGCTTGTTCAATTTCAGAATTAACAGGAAATAATAGTTACAAGCCTAAAATGCTCTTCCCCTCTTTCCTGCCTTTTCTTTTGCCCTCCCATCTCGCCCCTCTAGCTTTGATACATCAGGACCACAACACACGAAATGGTGAGACATCATATGGATCATCTCTGGGAATCATCTGTCATCTCTTTGGTGTGAATACCTCTCTCTGCTGACAGTGTACAAGCTATGCCAGCACTGCAGAAACATGCAATACTATCTCAGCTGTGAGATCTTCACAGCTGCAAGGGTACCCATCGCTCTGCACATCCCGCGATTTACAGCTGGGTCCACCTTTTCTGCAATAGACTAATGAACAGCTGTACAGCTCGGACAGACAACTCCTTCCATCTGTAGTCGTCCAGAAATTCTGCTCGCTGTTTCTTTCCTGAGGGGCTAGTTATGTGGCTAATCAATTATCTGTTGGTGTTGGATGGGTTTTCTTTGGTGTGTTCAAGCACATTCCCGCTTGAGTATTACGATTCTTAAGACTTCTTCCAGGAATCTTACACTTCTTGTTACTAACACCTAGAATTGCTCAAGCACAAGAAGCTAAAAAGCTAGCAGTAATGCTCTAAAACTTTCACTTTAAAACTTTTTTTCACTGGGTAGAAATTTTATAATCTCTTTCTGTCTTAATCTTCTTTTTAGTGCTAAGCAATCAGAAATGAGAAAATTACTTTTTCAGTCTATATGAAAAACACAATCCCTAATAATCAAAGTCCTAAGGGGATTTGCCCCGTATTAAAACTTAATTGGTAGGTGTTGTAGTTTTTTGCTTGGTTAGGGAATGTACTGAATTTTACCATTACATATGTGTAAACAAATAAAGCTACTTATTTGGGGCCCAATGAGGGAAAAACTTCCTGTATGTCTCTTTCTACATACCATGAGCAACACTGAAGGGATAAAAATGCAGAAATCTCCAGTGCAGACTGAAATACAGTAAGAATGAATGTTGTATGGTCTTCCACATAGTATGATGCATGTGATTTAAGGAATGGGCACCCTACAACCACATGCATTTTGTATTATGAGGAAACAAAGAGGAAAAATTAATAAATCTTACTTCTTATCAACAATTTCTTTTGATATACACTCACTAAAAATTATGTAACCTAATATGGAGCAACTTCCAAAGAAGGCTCATGGTGTGGAGGTACACACACCTACCAGTAACATCTATGGGAAGACCACATTTCAGATTCAGCATTTTAATGTAACATGGCTGTGTACCTCCACGTAGAGAGAAAACACTGGATATCTAAACAGCTAAGAAATTTCTGAGCTAAAAATATTCCAAAATCACCAACAGCTAGTATCTTTTTAGAAGGGCCCTTTGAAGCCTAATGTTCAACTCTAGCTGAAAGCATATCTAATGTTCTAAAGTATGGTAAGTCTCTGACCCATCATTGTCCAGGCTGCAAAATTTTTTTTTTAAAGCATCTTAAAATATTGGCAAGAGCTCCCCTTACTGGTCTGTCTTCAAACTGTCAGCTCTTCAGTCCTGCAAATGTTTTTATAGGAAACAAAGATGGGTAAAATATTACTTACATTCCACATTTAGGGGAAAAAAAAAACGAAACAAAAACCCAGGTCCACATCAAATTTATATCAGATATCCTAATGTTTACATTTCTGATTAGCTGCTAAGTCATAACCCCAAAGATAATGACTTCGTTTAGGAAGACATTGTTCTTCCATCACTGTGAACTTCAACTTATTTTGAATCCTTGACTTTGTATAGCACATATAGGCCTTGCCACAGTTTAAATTACAAAACACCCAAATTTAACATACTGAATAATGCACTCATTTCACAGTAACCACCACCAGCTTCAATGGTATTATTTGTGGGATAATCAAGGAGTCAGCATGGAAATTTACATGGAATTTGGAACTGCAGAAAAAATTTATGATGAAAGCTTACTGTTTTCTTCAATGGACTACTGTTTGATTTTAAGAGCAAAACATACCTCTCAGACTGTGTTGGTTTATATGATTAAAGAGTGGTTGAAATATATATGGATATAGATACATATGTATGTGTACACATAAATATATGATTTTTAGTGCTCTACTTTTGTAAGCTCAGCCTAGCGCTGACTGAACTTTTATGGTGAGGATGCCAACTAAGAAAGGTTAAATATAAGTAATTTTAATGTCACCATGAAATACCATTATCTTTAATTCACAGTAAAAAATCTTGTTCACTTCAGCTCAAAGTAAACAACCCTGTTAATGCATAAAATACATGTTCTCTGGATTGTTCTCACACATGAGGTGGCCCTGCAGAGTTGAGTGAGAAAAAACTTTAAAATCCATTGTTATGGCACATTAGAAGGAAAAAAAAAAAAAGAGGATATGCTTTTGCACCCTACAAACCTGGAAAGACTCTAAAATAGGATTTCTTAATGTCCAACAGCACTTGGAGGAAGTTTAGAACAGCACATCAGCCAACCATCTACCTCTCACCACTAACAAAACCCAAAAATCAAAATCACCACCCCCCCAAGTCCCCCAGTTATCATTATAAGTACATTAAACAAATAAACAAACCCACTATCATTCAAAAGGATTCAGATGCCTACTTTTTTGTGAAACACAGGCAGTTTAGCTATAGAGTCCAATCCACTCAGTCTGGTTCTCTCAGGTAAGATGGTACAATTTCCAAAAGCATTCTCTATTTTCTTTCAACAGCAATCTCTATTCTCTTTCTCAAGGACAGATCCATTCTCTCTAGAGATTGTTGGTTATTCCCTCCTTTACTGCACTGGACAATTATTCTTCCTGAGCTAATTGTACCAGAGAAAAGGAAGAGAGACTCAGGCATTGGTCACAAGCAAACCAAGTCATTACAACCCTTATCTATACTGACCAACCAGGGTCATATTCATTGTGCTGCCAACCCCATGCTAAAATAACCCTCTCTCTGGAATTAGCTTATCCCACAATTTATAAAGCTATCTAAATATGTGACAGCATTTAGACTTGCTTTTTACACAGCTTTCCTTGAAGGCCATTAATAACCAAATTCTTTAAAAGTCTGAGGCTTGGAGCAAAAAACCCAAAATGCCCAATAGTAAAATCTTCAATAAAAATGGAGATGTTATTACTTTATTTCACTAGGAAGCTGCATTTTCAGTTTCCATCCCTCTCTTCCCACATAACACTTTGAGTTATTCAAATTCTCTTACCTTGCTTTAGAGATCTGTCTCATCTTTCTGTCAAATACAACTCTAGTTCCTGCATGTGTTAATAGAAGAATTTATGAGCATGTTCAAATTACATTAACTACACAAGAGCAACTGTTTACATCACAAAATGCTAACAAATGAACTTGCAGTCTTATTTAGATCTAAGTATAAATAAGTAGCAAGTAATAAATGAAATTCAAGTAAGTGCCTTTTATGTAATTGTACTACCATGCTCTTCTTCCAGTATACAAAATACTTTCAGCTCAAACTGAAAGCAAAAAGTGAGCAGTGAAAGCCCTTCAAGATAAAATTTGGTGGTTTTACAAGCAGCAACAAGTCTGTCATTCAAGCTGTTTCTGCTGCTCAAGCAGGACGTGAGCACACTGTAGTTCTTTGATATACTAGCAAAAAAGTGAACTTATTAGTTATGATACAAACATAAAATTAACATACAATATTCCAAATACAGTTAGAGCTGATTTTCTCACCCTATCTATTCTATTATCAAAGCATGGATATATTTGAACAGATCTCCTAAAGATTTTATTCTCAAATGTTTCCAGCCTTTAAAAAATGTATCTTTAACACAGTGTTTAATTCCAAGATGTACTCACCAATGATATTTCACACCTGAATGAAAACCAGTGCAAATATTTAAAATCTCTAAGTGTAAAAGCTGACTATCTCAAAATGTATGGATATTTTTAACACTTGTATCTACTTTTCTCCCATCTGGGCAAACATTTTTGTTGTTGTTGTAGCATGTAAGCTCCAAGACTACATGCATTTAAAAACAATCAAAACCCTTCAGAGGTCCAAGTTTATTCAAATCCCAGAAACCCTCCCTTGTTTTTTGGTTTTTTTTTTGTTTGTTTGCTTTTTTAATTCATACACATACTCAAGTTCTAAAAGTTTCCTCATTGGATTTCCTTCACCATACTACCTGATTCAAGATCCTTTTTTTCTCTAGGATCTACAGTGAACTCAGCCCCTTAGACTACATATGATGATACCAACTTACATCTTTACATATTTTATTTATTTATTTTATTTAGTCTTCCAGCACAGAATTGGTTATGCCTTGTTAGGGTACAGGAAGGATTAAAAGTTTAAATGTTAAAAGTCCATGAACTTGTTTGCTCAAAAAACCCAACTTGCAAGCAGAGTATAAGAATGCATGCCTATTTAGTTTATACAGTTTGGAACTTCTATCCTTTTGTATTACATAAGCCATTTATCAATTGTAAATACAAGCTAAAATACAGGGAATGCAGCAGCAAAGCTCTAAAATTAACCAGGAGAAAAAAGACAAGAACTGCAAGAGGTTTATCACAGATTGAAAAGGAAAGTCACAATAGAAATGAAGCACTAGACATGCTAAATACAGAGAAGCTTAACATGTGGAATTTCAAACATGACTTTTCAAATGCTGTCATTTGAAGAGAGAGTGATGGATGATTTACCTTTCAGCAGAATCTGGATGGAAAATAATCTAAGATTCCAAAGAAAGGAAACAGACACTTCTAAATAAATTGTACTAAGCTATAATGCCATGTTAAAACTACTGATTATTTCTTCATTAAATGAACACTCAAAAATGTTCCACAAAATAACAGTTATGAAGTCAATGCCTGATCAGCCTCTTGAGATCAATCTCAAGAAAGAGGTAAGGAACCATAAACCATTTATAAATAAGATTTAAACTTCTTATTTCAGGTAAACACATGTAGCTGGCTCTTAAGCAACATGACCAGGGAAGCACCCACTCGTGAAATAAAGAGATTAACTTGAACCAAAAGTCATTGTTTTATACAGTCAGAGAAGAGGGGAAGGTACCAGAAATGACATGAAGTTAAATTTTACAGGGCTATTTCCTCATCCACATGAGACTGAATATACATAATTCTACAGAATTTTCTTTGGACAGCTTTTTGATTAGAAAACATCTAGTGAAACTTTCTCCTGAAAATTCCCTATTCCTGAGGGAAAAAAATGAAAACGAAAAAATCAATCCAAACAAAAAACAAGCACAAACCCACCAGTTATTCTGGTATCTACTGAACAAGAGAAACAAGCAGTAGTGGGAGAATCAGCAAAGAAAACTGTTCCTTATAAAAGCCTTTCTCTTTACACTTGTTTTTTTCTCAAAGACAAAAAGGTGGCATCATATCAGGTGTACACAAGTAGGTCTGAATACCAAGCCAGTGTCTGAGCTAAAGTTACAAATACAGTGTAAAAAACCCCAAACAACCAAACCAGGAAATTACAAAGCTTTTCTCTTTGCAGCAAAAGGCAATATGGGAGAAAGAACAAAGCTGAAGAAAAAAAAAAATGTAACCAAAAATCCATACCAAACTTTCTTGTTTGTTAGGTAGAGCATGGGAGTCTGATCACATAACTTACTGTGACTAACAGCTTCAGTGAAAAAAATACCTAAATGATAATACCTAATTATACCTATAGGACTGGTCTCCCATTTCTGTTACCCCTTTAATTTATGATGATCTCCAGCAATGGATTTTGTTGTCCTAATCCCCCCATACCCCTCCTTCCCCTTCACACTCCCACCACCACTCCCCAACTCAGAAAGCACACCCTTGGTAAAGCAGGCAAGTAGAATGGGGCATTTGTAACATGTTTTAACAAAAAAAAAAAAACAAAAAACCCAACACTCCCAACCCCAAACAACACAACAAAACACTCAACTGACTCTCATACTGCTGGATAAAACCCATCAAGTTAGAGCAGTATCTGGCCATGACTCCAACTCAGAGAGATGTTCCATCAAGCACAGATCTACTTCAACAGACATTCTTTACTTTCTATCAGTCACACTATAATCAGATTCAATCACACACAGGAACAGGACACGTCAGAGGACCTCAAACAGCATTCCAATACAGAAACACTACTCTACTTCTTGGGTCATATCACCTTGCAAGATAAAAACTTAAAGGAAAACCAGAGAGCATGCATCAAAAATTCTCAAGGGAACTCCTCAAGTGTATAATTTTAAGTATTTTAATAAGGATACCACATTCTTTCAAAATGAGAAACAAAATCCAATTCCAGACTATTTTGTCTACGAAAATTATGCCTTTTTTATAGTAGCCACTTTGATGTAGAACTTACATGCCACAGTGTTATCTATTAAAACAGTAACAACTCAAGCTATTGAAATTCACTGTTCCAGAACTTGCAGTAATCTCATTTCTCTGGTTTTTCTCACTTCTGAGTAATAGGAAAGGAGTTCTGGTCCATCAACTCGCCCACTCTCTCCTGGAGGAAGTTGACCAACTCAGCTAATACAAAGACATGAGTTTCATCCAGGTCTTGTATGATGAACTTCTTTCCCAAAGCATTTGATTCATCCAAATAGAGCAGAAACTGCTTCATTGCTGGGTCACTGTAGAGACAAACACACATCAGATCCCACCTCACAGTTACAGCTGCAAACAGAAGAAACAGCATTTGAAGACATTCACAAAGATTTTAGGAAAACTAAAATTAATTTCAAGAGTCACTCACAACTTAAATACAGTTTGTGAAGCTTTAGTAAAAGTAGTTTATTTCCAAGAGTTTTGTATAAAGACAAAAATAAAATGGCAATAAAGTCTAATCAGTACAACAGCTGCTTGATTAGCAGAAAGGTTTCCATTTGCTGCTGCTACAGCAGCTTGAAGAAAACCCAAACTAAAACTAAAACTCAGGAGTCCAACTCTTAATAAGGCAAGACTGAACTTACATTTCTGATTTCAGCAACAGCCTCATAAAAACATGTTTCCTTAAAGCATAAGGATAACCAAAAGACAGGAGAACAGAGATCTCACTCCAAGTAGTATAGCACAAAGAGTGCTCATATAAGAATTGTACATTTCTCACACTCTAACTGAACGGTCATGATGCCATCTTCTAAATTAAATTAAAATGTTTAGAAGAAAACATTTTGGAAGTATGGAACTGCTTTTGTGCAGTTATAGATTACAAACATATTAACGGATTAAGTGTACAGCAGAAATTTCACATATCATATGTTGGGGATGGTCACGACACAATTACCACCAAAAGTTTCAAGGAGAAAAAAACCCCTTTTATTTTAGCTGTGTATTCCCTTTTATACATTCCTTTTACCAAAGGCATGCACTTTGCTCATTGGTTAGTAAAAGGTATTTTACTTGCCCATCAAATCTCTCTATTCTCGGTTAGTTTACATGTTTTGTTCACTGATTCCCATGAGACAGATTTCTTGTTTATTGCAGGTACAGTTGTTTTTCACCCAGGAATAATTTATTGTGTTAATGAACTCTCAATCCCAAGACTGTTTTCACATGACAGCCTGCAAACCACTTAGCTGCACAGAGAAATGACAAGCTAGCTATTAATTCAGCAGAGCAAGGCCTGATTTTATGAGGCCTTTCTTTTATAATTTATCTACCTGTCTACCACAATCATATAATGCAACACAATGACCCCACAAATCTTGAGTGATGCTTCTTTTTATTTTGGAGGTAGCCAGGGGCCTGAGTTTCAGTCCAGAGATGAGATTATATGAAAACAGTTACACTGCATCTACACCAGAAGCTGACATTTACAGACTCCAAGCACATTCCCTTCGAATATCATCTACAAACAGAACCACATGTTGGCCTTGCATGGAATTCAGTCTAGAGTTAATATTAAAAAAAAAAAAAAAAAAAAACAACAACAGGAAAGGAGAAATGAAAATTACCTAATCTCCCTCAAGCATCAGTAGAGAAACACTTTGTTCACAAAGAACAACAGCAAGAAACTCTGTTTGCAAGCAGTATCAAACAAAAGGCAGCCTCTAATATTTTCAAGGAAAAATTGCCAAGGTAACTGGATTGCTTATACCAGGGTAAGTCATACCTGATAAGCATATAGATAACTTATATACACAGCTAAAATTTTAACTTGTGTACCTTTCAAAAAACCTGACAATGTTAGGGGACCATCAGATGTGGTAAAAATATACCTTGAAGAATAATTTCCCATAGTTAATGCTTATTTTAAGTATTTTATATCCTTTTCTCTACTTTGCTAAATTAAAATAATCCCCAGACCGTTACATATTTTGAAAAAACCTGGATTTTTATAACAATGTGATTGCCAACTTTTTTGCCATCATACTTTTTACACCATATTCACATGCAGTTTTCTTTTCTTTAAAGAGGTTAGGCATAAGTGGAAAATAGTCTCTTGAAAAGAAAAATGGGAGTTTGGAATTAGGATTATCTACAACTGCCTTCTTTTTCTTCCCCCAAAGGCCGCACTTTTCTCTGCTTGTTCAGCACCACCCTTCCCTTTTGTCTGGACTCTTCAGTTACTCAGATTAGTTCCAGGTCTAAAGAAACACAGTCTTTGGCACAAGGAGAGGCAGTAGATGCTGTTACTCACCACTCAACCAGAACACCTTTCAGAACATTCACCATCTTCCCGGTTCCCTTACGGACGCTGAAGAGTCGTCAAGAGCAACCCCTGCTTTGGATCGCACTGGCGATCACAGGAAATCTGAAAGCACAACACGCCCCACACACCCCCAACACAAAAAAAACCAAACAAACAACTCCTCGGTTAAACACAAAGACTCTTCACGACAACCCTACTCCCCAGCGGAGTTGCTTGGTATGTCCTGCTCTTCACCTCCGCCTTGGGCACAGGGGATCCGATCCCTCCCGCCCGTCCTTCAGCTCCGCCTTGGGCACAAGGGCTCCCAGGGTATGCGATCGACCTCCCTCCCCGTCCTTCAGCTCCGCCTTGGGCACAAGGGCTCCCAGGGTATGCGATCCCTCCCTCCCGTGCTTCAGCTCCGCCTTGGGCACAAGGGCTCCCAGGGTATGCGATCCCTCCCTCCGGGGATCCGGCCCGGTCCCTCACCCGCGCCTCGCTCACAGGGTTTCCCGGCGGAGCCGCTCCCTCACACCCGCCCTGTTCCCCGACGCGTCCCGGCCGGCGGAAGCGCCGCGCACGCACACGCGCGCGCCGGCCCCCGGCAGGCCCGCGGATTGGCCGGCGCTGTCGGCGGCGCGATGGCGTCACGCGGCGCGCGGGGGCGGGCGCAGGCGCAGGGAGCGGCGGCGCAGGCGGAAGGTGGGAGCGGCGGCCCGGGCTGGGGATGGCGGCCGGCACGGGGCGGGGGGCGCTCGGGCAACGGGGGCTTTGTTCCTCCCCGTTGGAAAGAGGCACTGAGCTTCCCCCGCAGGGCTCCTTGCCCGTGTACGCGTTGCATTGGTTAAAGTTGGGTTTGCGGTGGTGTTTTTGGTTGTTTTTTTTTTTTTTTTTAACACGCCCCAGTTGCGCAGTCGCGAGGCGGGTAGGTGGGCACCGCATCCCGGTGGGGGCCGGGGCTTGGAGCTGCCTGGACCAGCTGGGAAACAGGCTGCGAGATGGGTCCTTTTGCATTGTGCTTGTATGTCCGAAGTATGAAAAGCTCGGTGTGAGCCGGCAGTGAGCGCTCGCAGACCCGATAGCAACCGGCTGAACCGGGGCAGCGTGACCAGCCGGTCCAGAGAGGCGATTGTGCTCCCCGGCTCTGGTGAGACCCCGCCCGGGGGACCCAACGTCCGAAGGACATGGAGCTGCTAGAGCAAGTGTAGGGAAGGGGCACGAAGTTGATGGGAAGACTGGAGCACTTCCCCTGTGAAAACAGACTGAGGAAGTTGGGGTAGTTCAGGGTAGAGAAGAGAAATTTGCGTGGAGATCCCACGGCAACATTCCAGTATCTGAAGGGTCCTACAGGGAACTTAGAGAGGGACACTTTATCAGGACCTGTAGTAAAGGACAAGGAGCAATAGGTACAGGCAAAGAGGGGAGACATGTAGATTATCTATTTTGAAAGAAATTCTTGGCTGTGCAGGTGGTGAGACACTGCAACAGATTTCTCAGGAAGACTGTGGGTGCCCCAGCCCTGGAAGTGTTCAAGGCCAGGCTGGATAAGGCCGTGAGCAACATGGTCTGGTGGGAGGTTACCTTGCCCATGGCAGGGGTGTTGGGATTAGGTGATCTTTAAAGTTCGTTCCAGACCCTTAACACTTGATGATTTGATGCTTGCCATCAGACCTGAACAGAGGCTTCTATCAGCAGAGAAGCAGTGCTCCCTTTGGCCTTCTGCGTTTGCAGGTGCATGTTTTAAATGTTAGTAATTGTGGCACCTGCTGTCACTGAAAGACGTGTTTACTTCAGACTCGTTAGAGAGAAGCGTAAATGTGAGCACTGTGATTCTGTTTATAAAGGTAGTAAAGGAATTGTCATGAGACAGAGTTTGGAGGCGGGATTAATCTCTAGAGGACTGATTATCAAAGTGTCAGACGTGGCTCAGTGTGGTGTACTCTCTTGAAGTGAATGGATAAACGATGTTGAAGTGACAGAAGTCGAAAAGCAGTCTGCAGTGATTGTGACAGTACTGGGGTAATGCTGATGTTTTTCAAAAATCTCCCAAGTGCAAGCAAGAGAGAAGGAAAAAATAAAAACTTTTGGGGAAATGACAACAAAGGGAAAAAATGTTAAAGGAAGGATGCAAAAAGAGTCCCCTTGTTTAGAGATGTTGGACACTGATAATTAAAGTGATAAGTACTTTTCTTGATCTGCAGAGATTACCTTAAAATCAAGGAGAATATTTGGCTTCCATATTTCAACATCAGGTTTACACATGGCATTTTATCATTTTGAGTTAATTGTGATTGTGGTAACAGAGACCTAATTTGACAAGAATTTGATTAGTATGTGGGATATACTGGTGTGTTTTTACATCCCTTTAAACACATTAATTCAATATTTCAGTTAGTATAGTTGCATCAATGCACACTAAAGTTTCACTTGGAAGATACAAGTTTCGTGTTACTTCTACAGTGTGTGCAAAAAGTGTTAGTTTATATGTGGTAGTTCTTTAAGCCTTGTTAGTAAAAATAAAAGACTTGCCAACACAATAAATTTTAAAAGCATTTGGTTAGTGAGGTGTATTAAAGCCCATGTCATACTGACTAATGTCTTTATGGAGATATGACCATATCTGGTATTTAGGGAAGAGTGACTAAGTAGGAAAGGAAACTTAGAAGCAGAGAAGTTAATTGGAGATATTTAATCTCTAAAATCAACAGTAACATAATTGATAAAAAACTGCTTTAAACTTTTCTTATCATTAAAATTCAGCCCATTTAATTGAGAATTTTATAGTTCTTTAATTGGAGTGTTTTATATGGAGTGAAATGGCACAAGCGTATTTTATTGTGACCTTTGCCATCATGACCTTTGCTGTAAAAAGATGGGAAAAAAATGCTATGGGATTTCCGCTGTAATTCTCAAATCAATCTTTTTTTTTTTTTTCCCTCAATATGAAGAATGTCAGTGGCTGCTTACTGTGTATTTTGCTACAGAAAAATAGGAACCTCTGGTCCATCCACAAAAAAACACCTACCCTGGAATGATATCAGTAAGTACAGTCCATTACGTATTGATCTGAAGTGTTAATAAAAAGGAATGACATGACACCATGCATAATTAAATGATACTTAAGTTTTAAGCCCTTGAATACTTAGTGATCAAAAGATTCTGTTTGTCTCTGCTCTCTGCTTCTGACCTTGCTTTGTATAGTGACATGCAATATGACACCAGCAGATTATGTAGGTACAGATACGAACACTAGATGAGGGTCTTTCCCTAACTAAATGTGATCTCCTTCAACTGTCCTCAATTACACTTGTATCTGATAATTTTTTTGTAATCACTAGAGCCAGGAAATAGTTACATCCATAAACAGTGAATAAAGCTTGTTTCTATTATTTCTTTTTCCTTATTTACTTTATCCTTTGCTTAGTCTCTGTGTTCTTTGGTGCTTTCAGCATATAATGACAATTCTTACAATTCTGAAATTTATTTCTGAGCATTAAAGATAGGATATTTCAATTTTTGCTCTACGGGAAGCATTGCATTTTTTTTCATTTTCAAACTTCTCTGTCAGTTGTTTCTTCAACATGTAGCTGCTGCCTCTTATCTGCATGCAAAATTCTTATGGCCTCACAAAGATGGAAGCTGGTAGCAGTGGTTGTGGGGCAAATCTCCCAATTCATGCTGAGGAAAAGAAATTTTTCATGATAGGTGAGATGTGTTCCATTGGATTTGCTGCTACTGGTAGTGATAAGATTTCTCTGTATAGAGATCCTTACAACCAGATAATCTGATCAACTTTGTACATACAAAGTGGCTGAAATCTGGAAAGAATCATTAGGTTTAAAAGGCAAATTGGTAAAGATAGTCTGTATTTATTATATGTTTGCTTTACAAATCAGATTCAATGGAATTCTTTTTTAAAATGTATTATCTTATGGAGACTCTGCAGGAGTTCTCGAAGAACATACATAGTCCTGTATGTAATAATATACATTGAAGAAATAGCTGAACATGTAAGAAAAAGTTAACTCCTTAAAATTACTTAGAGTTCCAAATCACTGCTAGTGTTACAGGCAGAGAAAGTTTACTGTTGATTCTGGTAGCTGAGCAATGCGTGCAATTGAGAAGTAGCAATATTCAAAGTAAATAGCACTGGCAGGATACATGTTTTATCATCTTCCTTAGGAGATCATGAAATCTGAATCAAGTAATCAGTCAAGTAATCCCAGTCAAGTTTTCTCCAGTTGTAAATTTTGGTTTATAATTTCTTGAAAACTAGAGAGCAATATAAAAATTTTTTAAAGCTTTTTCTTAATGGTTGGTATACTTACTGTCTAATAATCAAATGATAACTGTTTATATTGAGGTGATGCACAGAACTTTGTTTGACACTTGGTTTTAATTTTTTCAAGGAAAAATTGCAAAGGTAACTGGATCGCTTATACTAGGGTAAGTAGTAACTGAGACACTTATATGTAACTTATGGATAGAGTTAAAATTTTAAAATATGTATCTTTCAAAAAATGTGATAGTATTAGGGGACATTAGACATGGTAGAATATAGTCTTGAAGCACAATTTCTGATAGTTATAACTTATTTCAAATATTTTATAGCTTTTTCTCTACATTGCTAAATTAAAATAATCTGTGACTGATGTATTTTGTAAAATATGGTTGATTTATATCAATGTGATTGCTATTTTTTTTTGTTATACTGTTTTAGTTGATATTCATATGCAGTTTTCTTTTCTTTAAAGAGGTTTTGTGTTCGTTACATATGAAGTCCTGTCCTTAAATAAGTTACTGCAGATCGATACTCAAGCTTTACATCAAGAAAAACTTAAATCTTATGTATACGTACGTACAGCCTCTCTAGGTCCAAGTGAATATCAAGGTAAGATGCATAATTGTTTGAGTTCTAAAAACAGAATTCTAAGAGAATAGAATGTTTCTGGAAGTCACCTTTATATAACAAGTAAAGTTACATTTCCTGAAGTCTCTTACCAAGAAATTTATTTTAAGCTGCCGACTGGTTTGGGTTTTTTTAAGATAGTTCTTTCCATGTATATTCTTTATATATAGTTCTCTGTATACGAGACAATTCTCTTTATAGAATGTCTATATGTATATGTGTATTTCTTTTTTCATATTTACGAAAAATGATGTGAGGGAAGTGTCTTTCAGACTTCCAGTAATATAAAAATACTCTTGCAGGGATTGCATACAAAGCCAGAAAAGAAATCCATAAAGCAGTGAGGAAAATTCTAGAAGCAGAAGCTAGAATCTTCCGGAGACCTTTTAATGGTAGGTATTGAAAGCAGGACTTTATCTATGATTAATTTTTTAACAGTAAAAAGTAGGGCAGTTAGGAAGTAAAACATTTTTTCTTACCAAGTTAACAGGTTCTTTTGTTCTCTAAATAGTGACAATGTATCTTATAATTTCTATATTTATATGGATTTTCAGTCAGTTGTCTATTTTCTGTGTGGTAAAACAATTTCTTCTCTTAAAGTAAATGAAAGTGATGGTTAAGAGGAGATTTGGTTTTTCCCTTGTTCCAGAAGAGATCTAAAAGTTAGCATACCAAGTTAATATTTGGTATAATTTTTGTGTAAAAAAGGTGTTTGTGGGATGAAATACACCCAAAACCTCATTTCAGAAAAGTGTGTATGCATTCATCCAAATTGCCAGTATTAACTGAAAGCAGCCCAGTTTTTTGGAACAGTGTTGCTGGCTTTTCAAGTAATTTGAAGTAAGAGTTTCCTTTTGTATCAGAGACACTGCCACTGAGGCATACTTTCTATTCTCATTTAACTCTCTGTTAAATGATTATAGCAATATGCATCTCCACTGTCATCTTATGAAATTAATTCTTCAAGGTCAGAGCCTCAAGAGCTGCTAATAATTGGCAGCTTCTGCTGATAATTCTGGTTGGTAAGCGCCAGCCAGGGATTGTGTGTGTCACATAGATATATGAAATATCAACTTGGTGCCACTAAAATGAGTCAAACTCACCATTTTAGGATCAGCATTTTACTGATGTCATTCTCTCATTGTTTATTATACTAACTTAAAATGTTACACTCTAAATTACTGTGAATGAGTATTATTCAAATATTTAAACTCCTACATATTTCCTTACTCCACAAATAGAAACATGGCTGGTTAAAATGCTCATTAATAATAACTTGGATTTCTTTGTTTTCTGGTCAAAGAACAGTTCAGTACCTTTGATGGAGAAGATCATGAGTGTGCCTTATGGCTTCTCTTAAAGAGAAGTCAGTCAGAAGACAAAGCAATCCGACTGCAGGCTGTACAAGACCTGGCAAGCAACAGTCACTGGCATGGTAATGTATGCTGATGTAACCTCATTTGTCCCAGAAATTCCAGAGTCTCAGTTAGCTGTTCCCAGTCTGCAGACAACGAGAAGAAAAGCTGGTAGCTGCAAGAAGCATAAATATGCTCTGAAACTTCCCCCACTTGAAAATGTGAGGGAATTATTTACTTTTCAAGTAGCTGTTCTTTGGTAATACCATGACACAGTGCGAGTAATAAGATAGTAATAAGTTCTTCCTCTTGCTGTAGCAGCAAATATCCTTGAAACCCCAAGTAAAGGGGAGGTGTGTGTATGTGTATTTGTGTTTCCTCCTCTCCATCACCAGGCTACATAAACTAGGTAACATATTCTGGACTCTCATTTTGGTAATCTAGTCAGTTGTGGGTCCTTCACTTTTCCAGTGCTATTCCATACCATGGGATTTATCTTGTTTCAAATTGCCTCTTTAAAATTCTGAATAATTCCTACAGGGAATTTACACCAGAAAACTGCATTTGAAAATGTCTGAAAGCTAGGATGTATCAAAAGTGAGCTTTGTTCTTTGTAGAAAAATACTGTTATAAGGTGATTTCAGAGCACAAGATGTATGTCCTGTATCAGGAATTTAGTTGCCTTTTGTTATCTCCCTTTCTCTGTAGTGCTCATTGTTGTAGTAATTGGACATTTCAGAAACACTCATTATTCTTGCCAACTGCCTCAAGGGGTAAACAGACTTTTTTTAACCTGGTATTTCAAAACCAAGTCAAAGAAAGTTTAGAACTGAAAGTATGTGCTAATTTTTCACACCTAGGACAAAGTGTTCAGCTAGGACAAAAGTGTTCAGATCCAGTGAGTTCCATTTGTAAGTATAGATGATCTCCACCAAAGGAAAGGTGTTGCCAATCTATGACTGTGAAAAGTATATTGTAAATGGCTTGTCAGTTTTGTTCTAGAATTGTATAACAGTAATGGGAATAGAAGCAAATTTTTGTAGAAAAAAGCGTTGATCCACTTCAAGGGTTATATTTTCTTTTCCTTCAGTTTGACATGGGTCTAACATCTGCAGTTTTTAACTTGTGGTTAGAAAATCAAAGGGTTTTTTTAAGTAGACTGCAGAGAGATGGTTCTTCTTTTCAAGTATATTTACAAAGTAGATCACAAACTATATTTAAAACAAAATTAGGCATTTAAGGTTAATTTTAACCCTAACATTGAAATTCTTGTACAACAGATTATCAGTATGGCACAGTTGCTCAAACCTGTGATCAAAGGACTGCTATAGGTTTGGCTCGATCCAAAGATGTTGACCTTCGCTTTTTCCTGCCTCCACCACCGTTGCCAAAAATAAAGACTGTAAGTAAAGTAAAAGTTGATATTAGATGATTCTTAGTTGCTTGCTTCTTTTTTTCTGCTTTCAATTACACTGTTGAAAGCATAGTTCTTCTAAAGTAACTGACCAGTAGTAAAATACCAAAATACAAAACTGTAATATATTATATACCCATGGGGTATATCTGCATTAGGGAGTGGCATGATGGAAAGAAATGAAGTTGGAAGCATTGGTCAGTTATTATTCTTGGACTGTATATCCACATGACATATTTACAAGCAGTGAAGTCTGAGCCAGTTACCAGTCTGACATACACTACTGTCTCGACCCAGTAGGCAATGTGAAAAAATCATCTTGTATTTTCTTGTTGACACTGACAGAATCCTATACACAGAGCATGCTCCCAGTGGCCTTTGCCCCCTCAGTACTACTGTGGTGCTCTGCTGTAGGCCCACCTCTTCACTGCCAGCTTTTGGGTGCCAGAAGATCCTTAGTGGATAAATTTAGCCTTGTTTTCTATTTAAGTTAATTTTTAACTTAACACGTTTTAACTATGTGTGTATATATTATATATATGATGGCCTGAGGAGTCAGCTTCTTCAATAAACAGAACTGGCATATGAAATATAATATGCAAGGTGTTTTGTGATGCTAAGAGAATGAATAGAGGCAGAAGGCCCTGTCAGAAAATACCTATGAATCTTAACCAGTAGAACTCTGAATATCAGCTTTGATTGGGTGTGATATTCTCGGTTTTTGCTTTCTTGCCTTTGTAACATTATGTGATAGTGAATCTGTACCTGTCAGTCCTTAAATACTAGGTTACACTAGTCTGTGATTGTGGATATATTTATACAGCAGTATAATTGCTAGGTGATTGAAGCTAAGAGTTGCCAATCTGCTGCTTAGGAAGTTGAAGCAAATCATTGTGGCAACTCTACGCAAATAAGTCTCCAGCTCTGATTTTATCAAAGAGTTAGAATAACATCAAGTTCAATGACTGTGGGCAAAGAAAATTACTTTGAGTCTATCAATCAATATATGGATTGTTAAACAAATACTTATATTAATTTTCTAGACAAAACCTTGAAAGAAATGTCTTTATTTTTTACTAGTAATTTATTCATTTTAATGGAGCAGCACCAAAAGCACAGCATTACAAGCTGTTGAATGAGGAAGGTGATTGCCCCACTCTGATCTGGCCTTGAGCACTGTGTGCAGTTTTGGGCACCACAGTACAAAAAAGACTTTAGACTATTAGAGAGTGTCCAAAGGAGGGCAGCAAAGATGATGGAGGGCCTTGAGGGGAAGCTGTGTGGTGTGGGTGAGATCACTTGGTCTGTTCAGTCTGGAGGAGACTGAGGGGATACTGTTGCAGTTACAACATCCTTGCGAAGAGAAGCAGAGATACAGGTACCAGTCTCTTCACTCTGGCGACCAGCAACAGGGCCTGACAGAATGGCCCAAAGCTCTGGCAGGTGAGGTTTAAGGTGGATATCAGGAAGTTTTTCACCCAGAGGCTGGTTGAGCACTGAAACAGGCTCCCCAAGGAAGTGGTCATGGCCATAAGCCTGACAGAATTCAAGCAGCTTTTGGACAATGCTCTCAGCACATGGTGTGGTTCTTGGGGTGGTCTTGTGCAGGACCAGGAGTTGGACCTCTATGATCCTTGTGGCTCACTTGCAATTCCAAATATTTTATGATACTATAAAAATTTCTGTGTAGTTAAGGGTGAACTTTTAAGTTTCCTCTGCCAAGAGCAACTGGTTTTTCTTCTGCTCTTTAGAACCAATAGAATAAGGTCACCAAAATATGAAGTGTAAAACTTGCTTTTTTTCATTTATTTGGTGGTTTTCTAATTATCAGTTTCCAAAGTCTTTAAAGATAAAACTATTAAACTGAAGTTGCAGAGCACTTAAGTTCAGGGTTCATACTTTATGGCCTCATTAGTATGGCTGATTCCATTATCGCAAATATTTCTCTCTTCCGAGTTTTGCTTCATGCTTTGAACAAAATAACCTAAAAGCTGTTTGTGCTTACTTCTCACAGGATTATCCCATAGAAGATGAGCTTCGCTTGTTGTTGATATCTTTACCTCAGACTGGTCTTGATCCATGTGTCCAGTACTTCACATCTCTTGCATTACGTGAAAGTAGCCACACTCTTGCTGCACAAAGGGTGAGTTTCCATCTGCAGAACAGAACTGTTTGGGTTCTTTGTTCCTGCAGAGCCCAAAGATACAAATCTTTTTCCATGTTTTTGATCACTGTAAGAGGAAGAGAAATACAGACACTTTGTGATTGTAGAACATGAGCAAAATCTCTTGTCTCTCGTCTGCTTGAAAGCTTGTTTATATTTCCCAGCTCTACTAGTTGAAAGGTGTAGTTAAAGATTATATCTTACAAGCTTTCCCATTAAGCAGACATTTCAAACTCTGTCCAAAAACTTTCCTTCCCCTTGTAGTGCTCATAAAATGATTTTTCACATTTCATCTCCCTGTTGTTTGAATGTTCTTTTCCTGATAAGATTATTGAACCTCTCTTAAGTCTCTAGTAAAATGGTAGGTTGTTAGCACACCTTAAAGAATAAGCTCTGCCACATCACACTGAAGTGCCACTCTGAAATAGGTCCCTGTTACCAAACCAGAATTGGAGCAGTTTATGGTTTGTTTGGACCTGGATCTAGGAATTCTTCAACTACGTCTGTGCAACAACTTCTTAAGTGGCTTTAAGAATGTCATTTAAACTGCCATTATTGTTTTAAAATAATAATAATGTCAGTTTCATCCACTATCTCTTGTGAATTTTATTTTTTGTTTAAAAGTTCTGACTTAATAAGTGATTGTTATTTTTTATAAGATGCAATAACCAAAATGAATGTCATTTTAATAACAATTCTTACCAGTCTTCATTTACAGTTTTCAGTGCAATAACTCTTTATTTTCTATGACAGAGTTATGTGCACTATTTTTACACTATCACTCCTTTACTGTTTTTACAGCCAGAGCTTGTGCTACAAAGGGAGCTTTGGTAAGACACCACACTTGGAAGTATTTTAATTTTTATTGAGGTTATGTTGGCCTTTCTGTTGTGTGATTGAGAGACTGGTCTTCTGAGGCTGTGCCACATATTGAAGACCGTTCTTCCTCCTCTTCTTAAGTTTTGCAAGTTTAGAGTTACTCTGATTCTTGCTTTTTTATGCTTAAGCAAATGATCTTAAAAGATGACATTCATTAACAAAATGAAAATACTACATTTTTCCCCTTTAATATATGTTTTGAAGTTAATAGACTAAGGAGACTACACACTGAAATCGTATTTAATATTTCTAGTTAAAAATAGTAAATAATTTTATGATGTACTGTTGTGTAATTTGCACATTTTGAAAAGTGCATGCATGCTGTGCACTCTAAAGCAATTTCTATAGATCATTACACACTTAACATTCTAGATTAGAAATCCTTTTTTTTTATGTAGCCGTTTGAAATGTATTACTATTTTTACGGTTTTTCATTTCAGGGAGGCTTATGGTGTTTTGGTGGAAATGGACTTCCATATTGTGAGACATTGAGTAAAATCCCTTCAGAGACAGTGGAACTCTTTTGCTTGCAGGCTTTAGTACAGCATTCTAAGGTAATTTGTCTTTAGACTGTAGCTGAAAAGCTGCATTTATAGACATTCCTTTCTAATACACTCTCATGTATTGGGACGGAGTTGGCATTTTCTTGTCTCCTGCTCTTTTCTCCTTCTGTTACAATGTTTAAACAACTGAGAGGGGTGTGAAATGAACACATTCCTGTAACAAAGTAGGGGTTTTTTCTCACGGGGGAGGTGTATATAAGTGTTGTTTCTAATTTGCCTTTACAAGTTGCCCTGTGCTATACCTGTAGGTATCTTTCAGGAAGTAAAAGGGCAGCTCTGAGACGCTAATGCCAGGTTTTCACAAAGCAAGGTGGTGTCATGAATTCACTGTAATCAGAAACCAGAACAGAATGCACCATACACAAAGGTATTCTTTAGGCAGAATATTGCATAGGAAGCAGCTAATACAGTGGCCTTCCCAGGACCATTCTGTTTTTTGCAGACACAGATGAAGAGTATGGAAGACATTTTCTAACAGTGATGCTTCTTTTTTGCCATTGCTACATGCTTCTGTGTACCCTTAATTTTTCAGAAGCCTAGAACACTGAAAAAAACAGCATTGAGCGTGCCAAATGGTTACTGATAGTTGGGATGGATAAAGTGTGCAGTTTCCCGGTATTCTTTTCACATCTTCCATATACGTAGAAATTCTGACTTAGTCTAGAATTTGTTATATTCTAGATTTTTAGTTTAAGCAAGTTGTTGCAGTACTCATTCCAGATGGCTGTTGAAAGCCACAGACTTGAGGATATCAGCAGTTCCAAAGTTACCATGTGCATTCATCGGGACTAAATTGTTGCCCTTTGGATCAGTAATGATAGCAGTACTATTTGGAATGTGAAAAAACTTTCATTTTGAAGAGAAGGAATTATAATGATTGCATTTTGGGTGATGGACAAGTGACTCTGGTTGAGATAGTGCTTAACAAATGCAGACAATTGACCTGTTCAGGCTCTTGGACTTGAGTTAAAAATTGATCATGCCAAGTGGAGACCATTTCATTTCCCTTAGACATGAAGAAGGGTAGAGAGGTGGTACTCAGAGGTTTTCAAGTTGTCAATTAATAGGAATTATGCATTTTGCATATTGAAATACATTTCCTCTTCAAATATGGCATAATAAGTTCTAGATTAATAATAATTCCTGTGCAACAAGGGCTGTGTTGTACCTGCTTCTTAAAACTCCCTAATTTATGAATTAACAGCATCTAAAAAACCTTTTGCAGGACATCTATTTATTGTCACTGTATTTACCATGTAAATTACTGTATTTACTCAGTATTATATTGTCACTGTATTTACTGTGCCAGATTTCTTCTCACTGTGATAAAATTGAAGCTAAAGGAGGCCTCCAGCTACTGCAGAGGATATACCAGCTACGTAAAGATTCAGCAAAGATACAGAGGAACATAATCCGCATTATTGGGAATATGGCTTTGGATGAACGTCTTCACTCCTCCATAGTACATGCAGGTAAAAGGAAAGCTGTCTCAATGGTAGATTTCTACTCCAAAAGTTTCAGATAAATAAATAAATAGAAAATCTCAATATGCTGTTCTATAAATCCAAGCTGTTGTCTGCCTGTTAAATACGGTGTGCATTTTTACACAAAGGAGAAGTAGCAAAGGCACAGGAGAAGGTGAGGGTGATTAAAAATTTGCAGTGGCTGTGATACGAAGAACAAATAACTAGACTAAGATACTTAGCATGGAAAAAGCAAGTGAACAAGAATATGAGAGATTTATAAAATTCTCTTCACTGACATAAGAGAAGGCAAGGAGGGAAAGGTCATCTGCTTTTTGTTTTAATGCAAGACCTAAGGTTCTTGTACATTAAGTTATAAAAAGACAGAACAAATAAATAGTATTTCCATATACTGCATTACCAGAATAAAACATGGTAGTTGAAGACTCACAAAGCTTCAAAGAGTGATGAGACAGATTCATGAAAAGAAAAATCCATAGAGTTCTACACATGCAAACCAAGTTGACTGCAGAAAATCTGAGGGTATAGACTAGAATCAGAACTGTATAATTGCCCTTCTGTTGCTCTGTCCTTATATTGTTCTGCAGCTTCCATGTTGCTCACTTCTGAAGAAAGGCACCTGGACTATAAAGACCTTTGTCCTGAGCTCTGGCATCATTCTTCAATTCTAATGATTGTTGAAACCATACATGTAGAAGAAGTGATTGAAACAGGAGAGTCAGCAGCTCCCTGGGACAGAGCTCGCAGTACAAAAAGTTTTAGACAGTCAATCAGACTCCAGAGATGAGCAGTTGGATACTGTTAGTCCAGAGTTGATAAAGCTTCTCTTTTACTGCTGGATGATGCATAAGAAGAAAGACCCTCTAAGGCTTTTTTTGTTGCAAAAACTGCTGGGACAGGAAGAAAAATAAAAACAGTGTTGCACTGTGTAGTAGCTGTAGTGGGGTATCGGGGGAGAGGACAGGGAGGGGGCACACAACACCTACTTTTTACTCTGAACAGTTATTTTTGGCTCTTGATCTTGGCTCATTTAAGAGAAATGCAAAACCAGAGACCAAGCTAATTTCAGTCAAGACTGTGTTGGCAGTCTTCCATTGTGTTTGGAGAACTCAAAGTAGCCTTTAGATGGTATTCTTGTTAAGTACAACCTTCACAGTGGTCAGCATATATTCTGCTTAGAAACATAATTCAAATACATTATTCTTAAAAAAAAAAAATCAAAGTCCTCAAAGGTCCTAGCAGTTTTGTTTGTTTAAGGCAAAACTCAAATGTCAGTTTGTTCTTTTCCTCAGTCTACAGTGAGCAATCTTGAATTCGCAGCTTACTGAGTATACTAGTAACAACATGAAGTAAATTCTCAGGTTTTCTTTATGGATTTGACTGCAATGTAACTGTGATTTATAGGCAAATTTTGCTAGAGGCAATAAGATTTATCAGGATTTTAAAGAAACACATGTTCATATGCACGTAAAAGATATTCCTTTACATTTCCCAGTAGTCTATGACAATTTCCATCCATGTTTAAGAAAATTTTACACCTTGGGTAGAATGTCATAAAGTGTTTGTAAGTCATAGTATTTTTGATCTAAAATTTTATTGAGGGTTGTATCCAATTTAATTGTCTTACGTTTCTGACATGTAAATAGTATACAAATTTTAGAATAGCAAAGATATTTTAATCACATACAGAGTTTTTCTTATGCTGGATTTTAAAATTAGAAATTATTGTACTTTCACAGCAAGCATCAATTTTTTTTACCTGTCATTTCTCCTGTAGGTTGTTTTCAATGCCTTTCTTATGCTTTAAGCTTCATTGTCTCTTATCTTCCTGGTATTTTACCTGCAAAACGAGATCTGAAATCTGTTCTTACTACAGCTATACTGACCTGCCAATACACTTTTTTTTTTGTTCTGAGAAGGGGTTCTCTTTCAGATTGTAAGCTGAACAGTAGTAAAATGCATCTGAATTTTTGAATGTAGGAGAGTCTGCTTACCTAGCCTTGACTTTCCTGAGGTAAAGAGCAGATTGAAACAATTTATTTTGATGTTACAATTCCTAAATTTTAATGTCTATTTTCAGATGTACAGTTTGATGGTTGATGTTTCTGAATTCTGTTCTTCAGATGATGTTTCTATTAGTTAACCTTGCACTTCCTTTTCTCAATGTAGGTTGGGTGTCTGTACTTGCTGAAGTAATGAAATCCCCACACGTCATTCAGTCTTCCCATGCATCCAGAGCTTTGGCTAATCTAGATAGGGACGTGGTGAAAGAAAAATATCCGGATGGTGTTTATGTCTTACATCCACAATATCGTAGCAGGTAAAGTAGAGGGAGTCATTTTACAGGCTAGTATGTGGAGTTACTTGTTCTACTGTTCTGTTATAAAACTTGGGAAGAGTTGACCTCAGAGGGCTGCTGTACTGATGTTACCTTGCCCCTCCTGTTCTTTGGTGGGTTGAAAGGACTGATTTTATATTCTTAAGTAGAAGAATTGGAGCAGTCCATTGATGTGGACAGAGTATTGTTATAGTGCATGGAAAATCTCAGCACAAACCATGAAATTAATTACTGCTTTGTGTGGGTTGCAACCGTGTAACCTTCGGACTTTGTCTTGGGATATAGTGCCTTGTAATTATTCTACTGGCAGCAGCACATGTTGGCCTAAGATATAGTACATTTTCATCCTTAGTGATAGTGATTGTGTGTCTGGGACTAAAGCAGTCTCCAGTGTGGGTGTCACTTAGTAGCAACTATTCTCTGGGTCATTGGTGTTACTCCAGTTACAGTGAAGATCCAGTGATGATAAGGCTGGAGCTGCCAAGCCAAATGAACAGTAGCTGGCAGGAAAGAATTACAGAAAATTATGATTTGTGAGGTGGATACTTTCTATACCTCATTTTGTATCTTTCTTCTGTGTAGTTCCCTAGGTTTTGTTTTAATCTGAGTATGCTCTTTGAAATACCATTCAGTGTTGTCCATAAGATAAGAAATCACGTGTACTGTTAAAAAAAGCATTTTGGCATCCCTTAGGTTAAAAGTTCCAGTTTGCTAAAAGAACGCATTCCACATATCTCTTAAAATTTCTTTTTGGTTCATCAGCCAGCCTATCAGAGCAGACATCCTTTTCATTCATGGTCTTTTGGGAGCAGCATTTAAAACTTGGCGACAGCAAGACATTGACCGGCGTTTGGATAAAAAAGCCTCGGAAGGGGAAGAGGACTACAGTCAGTGCTGGCCAAAGGTAAAAAGACAGAAATGTTTTCACATGTGGTTGCTGTTTTCACATTCATGAGAGCTGTTTTGAGCACCTAGAAGGACACTGTCTGGCAGATGTCGGTTTTGAATTCAGTTATTTGTAAATTGTTATACAAGTGGCAGTTTTCAAGTTCCTGATGATAAATTTTTGTTAATGAGTTGTTTTTTGTTCTTGCAGGGAAAAATCCCTGCAAAGTTTTGTGTTCTCAGCATCATTCACATGCTAGCAAAAGAGGAGGCAATTGCCATTTTCCTTTTTCTCTCTTCTTTCTTTTTTTCCTTTTATTAATGGAATGTTACTGCTGAGGAGATTTATAGAACACTTTAAATTAAGTTCCCTTTCTTATCTAGGTGTCCGAGTACCTTACTTTGTGCAGATTGCTATTTAAGTGTTTTTGGTGAATAAGTAAATACTGCTCCAAGCAAACTCACACTGGTATAGCCACTAAAGTATCTCTGAAACTTGAACTGATCAGTCCTGTTGGTAGACTCAGTAACTCTTGTTTTACCCAGGAGAGGGAGCCAGGAATGCACAAGTTAGAGATGAATCTTCTTTCTTTGCCTGCTTTGTGGCTCAGGAACAATGTAGTGTTCACCAGCATGTGAATGATAGAAAGAATGATAATCCTGGTGTAAAATGTATTTGGGGATTAACTGAAGAGCAAAAGTCTTGCTTGATATTGTAACATCTCTTCTTCGTTGCTTTCAAGAGTGTAAGTACCTCAGTTATAAACTCCTTTTGGTTTTGCTTTTCTTTAATTTAGACGTGGCTTGCTTCAGACTGTCCTTCCCTTAGAATCATATCTGTGGAGTATGACACCCATTTGAGTGACTGGAAAGCAAAATGTCCTGTTGAGGCTCACAGGTAACAATTGCAGCATCTGCAGTTTGGAGGTGCAGGACATAGACCTATAAAGCTGATCCTTGGGACCCAGTGTGAAAGAGTCAATTTAACTTTTCCTGTTGCTTTGAAAAATCAAGTTAGGAAAAATATTAATTATAGGCATTAAGGTATGCTTAAGTTTTTAGCCTCATGGATAGCTACATGTGGTAATTTCATTAATTCTTACAATCTGTTCTGCTTCATGTTAAGGGAGACACTAAATTATGCTATTAGTTAAGGAAAATACAACACCAACTTTATATCATAAGGGGAGTATTTTTTAAAGTGATGCAATAATGCTTCATAAGCACAGCAAAAAAAAATCACTGTACTATGGATTTATACTCCTGATTAAATGATACATATATTTTCATAGAATCATTTAGTTTGGAAAAGACCCTTCAGATGATCAAGTACAACCATCAACCCAGCATTGCCAAGGCCACCACAAGACAATGTTCCTATGTGCCACATCCACATGCCTTTTAAAAGCTTCAAGGAATGGGGGTTCAGACAATTCCTGAGAAGTCTGTTTCTGAGCTTCACAATGCTTTTGATAAGAAATTTTTCCTGATATCAACCTAAACCTTCCCTGGCACAATATAAGGGTGTTATCTCTTGTCCTGTCCCTGGTTCTCTGGGAGAAGAGGCTGACCCCCCCCCCCCCCCCCAGCTACACCCTCCTTTCAGGTGGTTGTAGAGAGTGATAAGGTCCTCCCTGGGCCTTGTTTTCTCCAGGCTAATCAATCCCAGTTCCTCCAGCCCTTCCTCGTAAGACTTGTGCTCCACACCCTTCACTGGCTCCGTTGCCTTTCTCTGGACCTGGAGAGCCTCACTGTCTTTGTGGTGGAGAGGGGCCCAAAACTGAACACAGGACTCTAGGTGCTGCCTCACCAATCCCTCCCTTCCCCTAGTCCTGCTGGCCACACTATTTCTGATGCAAACATACTTTTATTCAAATGTTACTTTGATGATAAAATACAATAAATAACTGTATCTGATTCAATCAGAATGTAATTGCCCTTGCTAGAGGAATGGTGTTTTTACTGATCTTGAACAGGGTAGGTCAGAGGAAGATGCTACCACCAAACATGTTGAAAAATAAGAACTCTTTGAGCCTGTAAAGGTTTTTTGTCTCAAATAGAATTTGGTATTTCAATTCAGTGCTCTTTAAATCAGAATCCTTCAAACATTTATGGAGATATCTAAGCATGTAACTAGTATTGTAAATTTGACTTGTGTACTGCAGCAGAGGTGTGTGCATGGCTGCTTACAGGTTAAGAATCTGAAAATTAATAATGTTTTTTGGCCAGGGAAGAACAAAATTCAACATGTGTATAATAGACAAGGAAGTTGGTACTTGTTCATTCCCTCCTCTCTCTGGCTATATGAAAGATAAATGCAATTATTGCATTAAAAAAACATGTTAAGCAGGGAGAAAATGATAACACATGACTGTTAATGTGCCTATTTGAAATTAGGCAGAAAAATGACAGTAAGAAGCGTGTAGGTGGTTACCTGGGCAGGTCCAAAGAAGACTGGAATTGGCTTAATTCCAGTCTTATTAATTAAGTTGCACCAGGGGAGGTTAAGATTGGATATTAGGAAGAAAATCTTCACTAAAAGCATTGTCAAGCCCTAGAAGAGATTGCCCAAAAAAGTGTTTGAGTCCCAGTCCCTGGAGGTAATATAAAGACAGACAGATAAGGCACTTAGGCACGTGGGTATGTGGTGGACTTGGCTGTCAGCCTTGAGCTAACAGTTGGACTCATTGATCTTACAGATATTTTTAACATAAATGATACTATGATTCTAAGAAATCTCTTCTTGTGTCTGTCCAAAGTAAGTATGTTAAAAGAAATAAACATATATTTCTTTTTTTTTTCCTAAGATAACATCTTTTTCATTATAACATGGAAAATTACATTACCTGCTCTTTATGGTCACCCAATTCTAATATTTTATAATTTTATATGGTTAGTAATAAATGAAAGATATTGAAGATATTTTTAACTGGCAGGAACAATGAGGTCACAGTAGGAAAATATCCTTAGCTTTGCTTTTAAATGTACAGTCTCATTCACTGTGTCAAAAGTGAATTTCTATGTCTCTCTGCTAGCCTAGAGCATACTGTTCAACTGAAAAGATACATTTGATTATTCTTTTCATATGTGTTAGAAAGCAATTTCTAGTGAGAATCCTGAGACCAATAGAGATCAAGTGAATTATTTTGCACAGTGGTTGCCCCCATATCCTGATGTTTTCATTACCCAAGGGCCTTCTATGTTTGATTCTTGTTACACTGCAAGAAGTAATGTAAAGTGCAAATGCTGCACTTTTAAGCTTGGATTGGGCATTGGCATTGGTTTTGCTTTGGTTCTACCACAGATTCATTTTCAAACTTTAATGTGTAGCTTATCCTTTCCAGAGCTCAGTCTTCTCATTTGTAAAATGGAGATTATTGTGCTTTCATACTATTCCAGTGCAAAGCATTTGGAGATTATTGTCTGGCAAGTATAACTGACATAAGTTGTGATCTTTTTAATGTATTGGTTGATCATGCACTTAGTTTTTAAATTTCTCTGCATTGCTCCACATTTTGAGCATTGTTTAGCAAAGTATATGAGGTTTCTTCATATTGCAGGGTGTAAAATTCATTATGTGTCGATGTTGCTTTCATAGAATAAAAACTGTTTTGCTACAATGTGTAAATAAAACCACTTAAAACTCCATAAAACAACTTGTCAAGAAAACAGAAATGTTTGCTGAGCGAAATTAAAATAAAACTTTCTAGCAAAAGCAAGAAACTGAATTTAGTTCAATTCCCGTTGTCCTTGTGAAGCCATCATTACAAAAGTTCTTGGCCTTTTTCAATGTAGAAACAATAATTAAATAATTAATATTTGTTTACCTTATTCACTTTCATAAATGTGCAGCACTAAAATTGTGTTTGAACATTGCCTTTTAACCTGTCATGCTCCATGATGCCTGCATTTGTTTTTTCTTTGCAGGAAGTCTATTGCTTTCAGGAGCAGTGAGC
This sequence comes from Sitta carolinensis, assembly GCA_032173965.1. Lineage (NCBI taxonomy): Eukaryota > Metazoa > Chordata > Aves > Passeriformes > Sittidae > Sitta > Sitta carolinensis. Next base: position 60,660,370 of record JAVUNC010000004.1, on the reverse strand, counting down.
TGCTTGACAAGCTCAAAGCTGCTGGGATTGGAGACAGACCTCTGGTGTGGGTATCCCATAGCATGGGTGGTAAGCATGTTGCCTGTTTGATATAAAGCATTTATTTGCACTAAAGATTTCAGAATAAGCCATTAACCAAATTCAGGTAGAAATGCAGTTATTCAGAATAGTTTATTTTAAAAATTGGCAAAGACCTAAAAATGAAAAACAGACTTCTGTTTTCTTAATGCATTATATTTAATAGAATATACATTTGAAAGGATTTTTATTGCTGTTTGTTCTTACTGTGTTGATTTAAAAACTCAATGAGCTGAAATTCATTTAAATGGAAATCCAGAGGCAAAATTTTCTCCATGATCAAGCATATAGTAAATGTCATTAACAACACATAAAGGAAATCAAAATAGGATTTGCATCATTCATTGACATTTTATATTGATGCCTCCTCAGGCGTGGCTTGGGTTTTTTTCAAGTTTATCTTACATATTTGACAACCTAAGGACTAATCAACCAAGGCAAGAATATGGTTAGTTGGTTCATGGTTAATATAGCATGATCATTATTTCCTGGTGATTTAAATCCCTGCATTAATTCAGCTTCTGTTGCCAGGTCTTCTAGTCAAAAAGATGCTGGTGGATGCCTCCAAGAATCCCGAAATGGATAAGATTGTAAACAACACCAGAGGAATCATATTTTACAGTGTACCTCACCATGGTTCCCAGCTGGCTGAGTATTCTATAAATGCCAGATATCTCCTTTTCCCATCTGTGGAGGTTAAAGAGCTCAGCACGGGTAGGTTCACTTTGCTACCATCTAGCAACAGGAGCTCTGCTAATCTGATCTTGGTGCTTTGGGTTTTTTCATTGTGCAGTCAGAAAAAGCTGGATAAAACCAACAAACCTCCTTTTTATGTTTTGGGTTGTATGTTGAATTATTGCAAGTAAGTAGCTGTGTCATTTGATTGCAGAGGTGAGAGGAAAAGGGGGAGTCAGAACACATTGTGGCATGTGCTAGCTGGAGAAAGGGATTACAAACAAAATGCCGCTCCGTTTACTGTCATAGTAATGAAAACATCTCTAGCAATGTAGTCTCGCCAGAAAAATACTATAATCTTATAATACAGCAAAAATTATGTTGCTCTTTCTCAGATTCTCCTGCCCTTAAAGAGCTGAATGATGACTTCTTGTCTTTTGCCAAAGACAAGAAATTTTCAGTGCTGAGTTTTGCAGAAACCCTACCAACACACATAGGCAGCATGTTAAAACTGCATGTTGTACCTGTGGAGTCAGCAGGTAAGTGAGAAATAGCCATTTAATTTATTTAATTTGGTATATATTGATAGATATCATCAATAACAAGCAAGGGTTATAAATATTATGGTAAAAAACCTAGAAAAATAAATCTATTACAGTGTGCAGGTTTTTATTTAAACTTTTGATGGAGCCTCCTTGCTGTGATCAGAAGCAGCTACATTTAGATCTTGGAATTGCAGTTGTTTGTTTTGATTTTTCTAAATGAGAGTAACATTTATTAAAAAAAACTGGATAGACCCTTATGTTGGAGTCCTTTCCTTTGGAATTATGACTACTTGTGGTTTATCTGTGTATAGGTAGGCTGCATAGTGTTTCAGATGCTTCTGCAAATTCCAGCTGTTTTCTTCTTTAAAAAACTAAGACAGAAAATTAGTAAGCTTCTAATGGAAGGACAAAGTTACAAAGCTGGTTTTCAATGTTAAGAATCCTTTACCTTCCAAATCTCATGAACTCCAGCAATAGTTTGCCTCCTGAAGAGTTCCTTCCATCTTTTTGCCTTTTGCAGAAGAGGAAACCAGACATTCTTTTTCCCTTGCTTGTTTTTAATATATGTTCAACTTAGAAAACTGTTTTAAATCTTATATTTTCAGTCTTTCTTTTGCACTGCCCAAGGTATCTGTAAAGCCAGAAACCATTGCTTTGTTAGGTTTTAGACCAGGCTTTCCACCAGCTAAATCCACTTGCTGGAGTGGAAGGTCAGATACTCTGAAAAAGGTGGACTATACATCTGTTTGTCTGAGTCACTATTTAGCATTATTTTTATAGTATGTCCTCTTGAGCAGCAATGTTTTCCAAAAATGTTGCTGATGCAATTTTATTGGCAAGGACTGAAAAACTGGACTTTTGATTTTGTTATTATTCAGCAAAATAAGGTTAGAAAGAGGGCTGAATAACAGAGCCCAAATGAGCAGTGTGCCCTTGTAATTTTGTAACATCTCTCCTCTTTTGGTGAGGACACCTAGTGCAGCACACAGGTGCTCTTGAAAACCTTTAGAGGGCACATGGCAGTTCAATAGCAGGACACTCACTCTGTTCAAAAGACAGGCTGGAACCCTATTTCTTGCATGTCTGCTTATCAGCTGCATCCTGCTCTAGTTTAATTTTACATGGTTAAAGATACAGAAGTCAAAGCAAAATGGAGGATTTCTCTAGATGATGAGTAAATAGGCAATAAACTGCAATGTGGCAGTCACAGTATCCTAACGGAAAGTTAGTAGTGATGGTTGTTAAAGAATAAGTGCTGTAGTGTGTCTAAAATCAGTAGCCGAAAATGGAATATTTGTATTCTACAATTAAGCAATGTAAATATCTCATTTACCTGGAAATGTGCATAGTGATTTTGCAGCATATTTCAGGTTCATTCTAGTCCAAATTTTAATGTCCATGTCAAAGTATTTGTGTAAGGAATATGAGCAGTTAGTGGTGATCAGATCCAAATTACTGTGCATTAAACTACATCCCTGATCATATCAATGCTTAAACCTCAGTCAGGACTGTGCTTTCAGTAAATGAAGTCTTGTTTCAGCAAAGTTGTCTGTATGGGGAAATGTACATTTCTGTATTTCAAATGAAGACAGTAGAACTCTGACCTAATGGTATAGTGTGCCAGTGTGGGTTTTGTGGCAACACAGAACTCTTATCAGGCCATATCTGTGTGTGCTGATGCTTTTAACACATGAAAAAATAATGATGAACAAAGAGTTTACTGAAGATAGGAGAAGTTGCTTTTGAGAGAGAAATTGCTAATGTGAGATGTTCTTTTCAGTCTAGGTCATCTTATGAACTCTGGTAGTTCTCTCTTTATTTTATTTTTTTCCCTTTTCCAGACATAGGAATTGGCGACCTTATTCCAGTGGATGTTAATCATCTAAATATTTGCAAGCCAAAGAAGAAGGATGCTTTCCTATATCAACGTACACTGAAGTTCATTCAGGATGTTTTAGCCCAAGAACTGTGAGACTGAGGTTCTGTCATCCTTTCCTACTTGTGTCCTGTGTTTGATGTAACACAGAAACTAACATTTGTTAGGGGATCTGCAGAATTACAAGGGTGCTGTGTCAATAGTATCTACTGCTGAATAATTTCCTGTACATCTTGAACTTTAGACACCTGTCCAATTTATTTCTCAAAATATATTCAAAACAAATGCAAACTTGGCAAAAAAGTGCATGCCCAGGGTATCTTCTTTTAGCACCACCCCCCTCCCCCAAGCTTGCTTTGAAAGCAGGTAAATATACACCTGGGAAAAGTATTATAAGAGTGGATTAGAAACAATTAAATGGAGTGGTTATTTGTCAAGTCAAAGGGGAGAAGCAGCACATGGCTGCTGCAGAGTTTTGGTTTACTGTCCCTGTTAGAGTAGCCTGTCTGGAGCCTGAAAAAATAGAATTCACGTGAATGAAGGTGTCATTTTGGTTTAGTGGCCCAATTTTAGGAGGTCTTGTCATCTGCCTTTTCATTTAATAGATCACCCAGATTGGTCAGCAGACACAGCATCTGTTTTTCTGCATGAGAAGGAGACAGGTTGGTACCTTGCCTTGCTTAGAAAATTGTTGTTGTTTTAGTCTGTATTAATGAAAACAAAAGAAAAGAAATATTCATTTTCTTGTACATTTCCCTCCTAGTCTCCTAATGAGATTGCTTTCCTTAGGGACAATGTGTATCTGGTCAGACAGGGCAGTTCTGTGCTTGTTCACATTGAAGATGTGTTTGGACTCAGCTCTTCCTGCTTTGCCCTTGGGACACACCAAGACGTTGGTACGTTCAAATCCCTGGCTAGTGTTACTCATAGGAGTTACTTTTCTGTCCTTGATTTAAAGAAGAGCATTGAAAATGCTCAGGTGGAGCACAACAAATGTAGGCTAGGCCCTGACAAGAAAGCTAATGCTTAAGAGTTTGGAGCTGAGGTAGAAAAAAGTAAAGCAGAAAAAAATCAGGTGATTGTAAGGCCTCACTGGAAATTACCATAAATGTTATGGTGTCTTGGGGCCCAAATATATCTGTTGGTGTAGATACAGAGAAAAACAGCAGTGTCTTATTTGAGTTTATGTGTAGGATACCCTAACAGTACTGACGAGAAATCATCAGTCACTTTTTTGAAGTCTTAGGTAGTTTGCACTGTGCTTAAAAGAAGCCTCGTGTTATTGTGGTCTCTTTACTTCCTTTCTTTACACCTGCATCCCTCTCTGAAAACAAACATGGGCTCAGTAACGCTGTTCTGCCTTTGCTGACCATTTGTTAAATAAGGTCTGTATTGATGACAGGCTTGAGGTGTCTCTCACATCACCCCTGTGAGATGGATCCAATATTACTGCCCTTCAAATGATGGCTGTGAAAGCTGCCAAGGTGGGATGCACCTTGCAGTTCTGCATCGGCTTGGTGCCATGGACATTGGTCCTGAAAGGTCCTGAGAGCAGCTCAAAATATACTTCTGGAAATTGAGGGAGTTGTGAAGTAAAATTCACAAGAGCAGTACAGAGACTGTACAGCACTACATTGGCAAAAAGAGCATTTCCCCCCCCCTAAAACTGAGAGGTAGGTAAGACACTGCATGGCAGTATTTTGTATAGAAAATATAACAGAAATGTCCTAATTTCTGAAGAGCTTTCTATTTTTCACACTGTGGTTTAGACTTCAGAGTGTAAATATATTAGTACACTTTGTATTCACAGAGTATGTGGAATTCATGGTGAATAGACAAGACTTCTAATAACTGAATGCTTGTTTCATGTGACAAATCTATTGGTTTTAATAGACTCTGTTGGCTTACACAGACTCAGATCAGTGACATAGAACATTAATCTTAGTAAATCTATGTTTTGTAACTGGAATTCTTAAGGCAATGTTCTCCTTTTTGTAAGTGTATTTATATATGTGTAACTTCTAAAACTAATATTTGGTGGGGGAGTTGTTGGGTTTGGGGGTTTGGGCTTTATTTTTTTGGAATATAGTAATAAAATGTGATTTAAAAGTGTCTTGGATATGTCACAAACTAGTAAACGTTAATGATCTGCCAGCTGAATACTCTGGACCACGTTCATTTTTGTTAAAGACCTGCATTATTTTTTAGTGATAGTCATGTGCTGGGAGAATGTAGCATTACTTCACTTAGGTAAGAGGAACAGTGCTGGGGGTTGGCTGGTCAGGCATGTTTTGCCAGACTGAGGAGTTTCTCAGTTGTGCTTTTGGATTTTGCAGCAGTGTCTTCCAAAGCTTGTACAGATGTTACTTTGAGGGCCAAGCAGGTCTGTGGCGTAGCAGTCATGTCTGCTTCCCATCAGGAATTGGATGCTTTTATGCTTCTTGGTGTCATGTTAATTGAGAGTAGTGTCTTTCTGTAAATTCTCAGCTCTCAAACTACTCTTTTAATCCCATCCAGTGACTCAGCTGCAGGTGTGACAGGCAGGCTGTGTGTGAGCTGTCTGAGGTGGTGATGTTTCATCTGCATCCAAGCATAAAATAGTGAGACAGGAAGGGAGGGCTAAAAGGGGTTGGTCAGTCCTCTTGCCCTTGTTGTCCAGCAGGCTGGTGTAACTGTGTTGGTGTTTCTAGGAGCAACAGCCACCAAGTATTCAATTGCCGTGTTTATAGTGCTGTGAAGTGGCTTTTGTTGTGATTTGTGCTTCCTGGTGCCACCCAGAGCAGCTGGCTGGAAATGAGAAATTTTCCATCTGGTGAAAATGGCAATTCTAGATGAAAAGGAAACAAGTAAAAATGTTGTTTTGTCAGAGTGAAAATTCTAACCAATGTTTTGGTTCTCCTTCTTTTTGTTTGTTTCAGTGGTAACCCCCCTAAAAAAGCTAAATCAGTCAGTTGCTTTACCACGGAGAACCACTTACCCACCCCAAACATGAATGCAGCAGAGCAACCAGAGTGCCTGCTGCAACTTGAAGCTGCAATACTGCAGCCCCTGGGGAAGCTCATGTGGTGTCTTGTCAAAGCCTCTCACATTAAAGCAGCAGACACTTGTAGCCTTGTCTGGTAAATCATTCATACCTGGCTTCACATGTGCTGTCAACAATTTTTGCCAAATGCTGGGTTCATGACTGGAAAAATGTCATGGGATAACCACTCCCTACAACCCCTTATATGTCCCTGAAGACTGACAGCTGTCCCTAAGGGCACTGGTTTCCATTGATCATGTCTTGGTGAGGATGGGCAGCAGAGCTGAGAACAGAGCTGTGCTGTGGGTTCCCTGGTTGTGGACATCAGGTAATAAGGGTTCAGGTTACTTGGCCTCTTCATATGGTTGGGGCCTGGCTTAATCCCAGATGAAAAGGAAAGAATCACTGCCTCCTGCAGTCTGAGTTTTCCGTAGTGATTTCCTGAACGTGGAGCAAGTCTGGCTCTGCTTTGCTTCCTTCTGACCATTGAAACTGGAACCAGGTCACAAGCAGGTCACGAGTTCCTGCCTCTGAGAAAACACTTGGCTGGGACGTTGGGCACCGGTGTGGAAGGTAATTTATTAAGACAGGAGATTCCTCATTCTGTGCTGTAACCTTTTCAGCTGGACTGTCTGTCCCTTGCCTTGATTTGCTGCGACTAAGCAATATCTGCTGTCACTGATAGCATAAAGCAGCGAACTGCCGGGATTCATCCTTCCGTGGGCAGCTTGACACAGACACAGACATAAGATAGAATGCTAAAGGCCACATCCGTCTCTTATTCAAGGAGAGTAATAAAGCAGATTTTATTTGACTTGTATAAATCCAGTTTAATTGGCTTTCCTGCTAACACTTTCATTAACATGTAAATTAGCTGTCCTAGAGCTGTTAATTATCATTGCAGAAAATGTTGGATGTGGTCATATACCGTACTCTTTCTTTTTTACTGCTAATGTTTTATACTGAGATATGCCCATAAATATTCACTGTATTTTTTTTTTAAGTGAAGGACCAAGAGGCAAAGGCTCTGTGTCATTGTGTAGGGAAATGACTGTCTTTTATTATTCACCAGCCTGCAACCACATTAAACTGACACTCACACGAGAAGCTTAGCACTGGGCTTTATGGGCTTGGCCTTTGTAGGTTTTTTGGGGGATTTTTTTAAAGTGGCAAACAAGAGAGCAGAGGAGGATGACAGGTGCTCAAAGGCAGCATCTGCTCTTACAAGTTGTCTTGTGTTCAGAATATGGCAGTGGCAGAGAAACAGGTAGGCATTGTGAGGAAAAAGATTGCTGAATTCCCAGTGTTTGGGAAGCTCAGAACCAAGCTAATTAATTTTCCTATGAAAAAAGGAAAAAAACCCTTTACTTTTTAAATACATCTTGAAATTTTTTTGAAAATAATTTGATTTTTCAGTTTTACCACCTGCTGAAAAACGGTCTCCTCCCTTTAGTAATGAAAGATCTTGATGCTTCTCTTAACAAGTTACCATGACAAGTTGCAATCTGGTTATTCACTGCCTGCTTTGCACAAATGGCATCTGTCGTGCGCAGTTCTACCCCACAGGCAAGGCAAAAAGGACCAGCTCATTCCTCATCTGCACTGTGGAAATAGAAGACATGGCATTTGCTTATGAGGACACAGAGTGGGAACAGGGACACAATTACTGGTGTAGTTGCATGTCTTAGCATAAGAGGTGCCTAAGCCAATACCTGTGGCCTCAGCTGGGCTCAACCATTCCCCGTATTTCCACAGGATCTGCACAGACAATGCACAAGCAGCCTGTAGCATTTCTTTGCAGTGAAACAGCATGTGGAAAACTACAGTCCATTTTCAAAGTATGCTGTTGGACATGGGCTTGGGAACAAAAAACAGTGAGTTTTGGAAACTTGCAGCAGAGCACTACCAGTGTTACTGCTATTGTTATACTGTTGTACATTCCCACTTTGAATGTTCATTCCAGAATAACTGTGGCAGCCTAACTCTTCAAAGTAAGGATGCTTTATTTCAAACAACAGAAATTGATTAAAATATATATTTCACAGGAAAATGTTTTTCTTAATGTCTTTTTTCCATATATCATTACATGTTCTTACATATGATTTATACCTGAAATGAAATAAAACATCTTAAGATGGATTAATAAAAAGAAATAACTTAGAATAAGGAAGTTTTCAAATGAATTGTAGGTAATGTTAGGTTGTATGTACTTTACATACGTCCCTCCAGGGGCCGTATCTTTAAAAGTGAAAATGAAATGTAGCATGGACAGATGATCTATTTTATTAAATAAAAAAAGGTTTGTTTTTAATTTTGCATCATAATTATGATTTCTTTTGGAACACTAAGAGGGCAAAATTTTACAACTCTAAATCAGTATTTGTTTTTGTTAAGGTATTTTTCTTTTGTTCTAAGACGAGCAGTTTGTTGAACCCTTCTGCCACTGCACTGCTGTCTTCATCATCACTAAATGTAACCCAGTGACTGAAATCTTTCAGATTGGGGGGATTTAAATTTTCTGAAGAGTGTGCTGGAGAAGTAGCTGATGGTGCCTGTATGGAAAGAGGGAAGGAAGAATGCAGGTCCAGGTCCAGAAGACTGGTGTTCTCTGGAAGGGAGCTGGTTTCCAGTCGTTGTGGATGCTGGCCTGCTGGTGCTGAAGGGCCCTGGAGCTTCGCCACCAGTTCTGCAGCACTCAGTGCCAAGGGCTGAGTTGTGCTGTTTCCTGGGCCAGCAGAGGCTGTGGGACCTGAGCAAGCAAGGCCATGAGTCTGGGGGCAGGACCCAGGGTTGTTGTTGTTGGAGTTGAACAGTGACCCACTAAAAAAGGGGCTGTCACTGCTCTGGAGAACCTGGAGATGAAAAGCTGCAGGAGCTGACTTCTTTCTTCGAGGTGGCACCTTTGGGGCAAAGGGAGTGTTCTGGGGGGGCAGTACAATGGCCTCAGCAGTGCTTGCTGCCAGGGCCTGCCTTTCACTGCTTCCCCTGCTCTCCTGAGGCTTCCCAGCTTGGGTTCTGGGTTTAGGGACTGGAGTGATCTTGGTTGGTCTAAGAATAGCTCCAGCTTCTAGATGGGGATCTAGCAAGCCAAAAGGAGACTGGGCTGTCTGCTGGTCAAATTGCTCTTCTGGAGACATGGCCTGAGGAGGAAATGGAAGAAGAAATGTGAGAACAAAAAGGGACCTTAAACACTGAGTTTGAGGCACTTGCACTACTGGTGCAAGTCTAATTGACAGCGTTACTAAGAAAAGCTGACAGTCCTGGAAGAAAAAAATAGCAGTACAAAGAGGAGGCTTGACAGCACACTGTACCTGCTGGGCTCTGACCTCATGCATTGTGCCTTGCACTCACCTTCAGATTGCTGGTAAAGGACCAGGACCCTACAGCCTGGTCACTCACAGCTCTTTCTGACCATCTCCCTTTTCAGGTTAGGATTTTGCTCTGGGACAAATTAACACAGTTCTGAGGAGTTATTTGTTACCTCTCTCTGCTAATGTTACTTTATGCAATCTTGCTTAAGAGGCCTATGCCTTTAGGTGTAGCTTATTTGGATAGATAAGGTTTAAGGACAATTAGCTTAAGCTAACCCAATAAATGCATTAAGGGCTTTGTCCTGTCTCACTCATGCTGGCAACTGAAGATAAAAATAAGCTCTCAAAGTCCAATCTAGCATACATTCACCATTTAAAAGTATATCAATAACAAGCCCAGCTCAGTCTGAGAGAGCAAAGACTGCTTCACATTTCTCACACTCTGTGTGATTGAATGAAAGCATTCAAATTCTTTGTTACTCTTGCATAGTATTAAAAGATAATGTACAGGATTTTTCATGCAGGCAAAATATTTAGTATCTCATGCTGGACATATCCCTTGCCACTTCTTCCTATGTGCTGTTAAGTTGCCTATGTTTGACTGTGGTAGAGGGGGATTGGGCAGTTTTCAAGTACACAACTCCCATCTGACCTCCCTCAGATGGCAGAAGGAGTGGAATTCCAGGACAGAGACAAACTGAAATAGATATATTCCTGCAGAAGCTCTCACATAACTAACACCAAAATAGCAATCCTTCTCAGCACCTTTCAAGAGTGACTTGGGAATGGTGACAACTTAAAACAAACTGACCACTCCTTGGCATAGACTGTGCCATCTGGGTTGAGTTTTTTGGTGAATCTGCTAAGTTAAGATAGCATGAAGTCCATTATAGAGAAGGGGGGAATGCCTTCACCAAAGGAAGGTAGGGCAGGAGCCCTAACAATTTAGAGGAGAGCTTCCTTTGACAGAGATTCTGCAAAAGGAAGATATAAAAGGGTTTATTTGTCCTTCTCATTTTTTTTTACTCAAATTGCTTTACAAATTAGATAATCATTTTAGCAGCTCTAGAGGTGAACTACTTTCTCTGTCATAGAGACCTGACATATATTAAAACCTAAACACCTACAGCTTTGTATTTTTAAGAACATGAACTCATGAGTAGACTCTGGAATTCAAACTGAAAGGCTGAATCCTGTTACAAGGTGTGCAAGAAAAGCAAGAAATGACACAGGACACAGAACTGATGAAGAAGCTGCCTCAAATCGTTACGGAGCAGACCACTCATGGTCAAAAGTAGAGACTGTGATAAAGAACAAATGAGTTAAATTCTGACAAGGTTTGGACAAACCAGAAGAAAAACCAGGGAATGGACTGACAAATAGATAAGCTGAATATGGCTCTTTTTCCAATCTTTCTTGCGTTTTTATGCCTCAGTGACTGTAATACACAAAATGATTCCAGCACCTGCTGCCATGACAGGACTTCCTGCAAAAAACAACCAGCCCACCCCTCCATCATTCACACTGTGCAATGGAAGCTGGTTGCATTTTGCTGCAACTCTCTTACATTTTCCACCTTGACTGCAGTCCTTTGCAGGGGCACTGGCTTCTTTGGAGTTGGAACTTTGGGTGGTGGACGATGAGGCACAGGCACTGCTCCTGCCTGGGACCCTTGAAATGATGCTGACTTGGTGATGCTGGGACGGGCCTCGGGTTTGGAGGAAGTTTGGGTTCTGGTTGGAGCAGGCTTTACTGCATCTTCCTGTGCTCCTGGAAAGCAAAACCAAATATGGCACATGGCCCCATCAGAACATAGATTCAAGATAATTTCTTTCACAACCACATTTCCCAAAATGTTCATGCCTATAGGGCCAATTCAGGCCAAGAAGGTGGGTTTTGGACTAAGCACAGACCTTTGCAATCCTGTAACACCTGTAAGAGGCTGTTAGGGAAAAACTTCCCTGTCTGAAATAATTTCATGCCAAACCAGCAGTGCTGTGCCACCGTTTGATCAAGTGGAAAAAATACTGGCTGGGGGGTCAGGAGTACTGGGCTCAAGTTCTGAGCATCCTTTTGCCATTATCTGGAAAACCAAGTTAATGATACCAAGTGCATCTTGTAGAGTACTTCGGAAAAAACTGTAAATGCCAAGCGGTAGTACAGTACAAGGGACTGGAAGTGACGCTGACCAGACTAGTTTTCTTACCCACACCAAGTGAATGTGAATTTCAAAATCAATGGAGAGTAAATCTGGTTTCAAAATGAAATGAACAGCACTGAGGAACAAACATCAAGATGCTTTTATGATATTTCTAAATAAATGAGATTATTCCAGACTGTATTCACTCTACATATAAATGAAAAGGGACAGTTTTCTCCTAAAGTGAGAACCTTGCAAACTCAGGTAGCCATTTTCATTCCTATAGCACCAGCAGAAAGACTGCATGCCACCCTGGGGGTTACATTCACAGTACCTAAGTCAGTTTTATGCTCTAACTTGCCCTTGCAAGAAGCTCTCTTCTCCAGGGACTACACAGAGAGCCTAAACACAGAGTAGCCTTTTAGCTTAGCTATTCAAGCTGAAGTAGTGCAAGCTTTTATCTAGGTTACAGCTATACTTGCTGTCCAAATGTGAAGAGAATCCAGGTTATTTCTCCTAGAGCTGCATTTGCTCTGTAGTTCTGCTTGGAATAGTGAGCATTCGGTAAATAGAGCAGCAAATATCCTTTATGCAACTCTGAACAAACACAGGCCCCATCAGTTTAGTAAAATCCCATCTTTATTTTTTAATTTTTCTGACTAAATCTGGGCATAAATAACCAAAGGTTCTCCTAGTAGCAGGTTCTACAATAAAATATAAAATTTTAATCATCTTGGAAAAAAGTTATTTTTATCAGAACTGACAGAGAATAACACAAAATTTTGCAAGAATGTGTTCAGGTGAAACACTGAATAGGAATATGTACATCTGAGCTATGGTGAGATGAATACACCTACAGTTTTCTTTATTTAAAGGTTTTTAGAAGTCAATTAGAAAGCTGTGCTTACCTCCTTTGGCCTCCATAAGACATCTAATAGCTTCTTCTGCTTCCTCAGCTGTGGTGGTTTTGATCTGCTTGACATTGTAAGGTTTGCTTATTCCAGTCCGGACTTTGGGCTTTAAAAAAACCAGGAGAACAAGTCATCTCTAGAGAACTGATTTTTCTAGTCCACCTCTAGTTTTACAGCTAAGCTCATACACCTGTAAAATTCTGTTCTTGCAAGTGGCTATTCAGTGATCTATAAATACTAAAGAAATGGGAATCTTTCAGCAGACTGTACATCTTTTTTGCCAGCTGACAGAAGGCCAGTGCCTGAGTGCCACAGCCAGTCCCTTAGCCATCCCTTGTTCAACACATAAGGGTCCTCATCCAGCAAGGCAGGAGGGGGGAGGCATTTCCACATTCTGGTCTTGGTCTCCTCAAGGGACTAACAGCCTTGCTGGCAGTGCTCAAGAGTTTTCCTGCATTCTGGGCACTGGCACAGCCCACCAAAACAGAGGTGACAAAAGAATTAAGCCATATGATGATGGTGTTAAAAATTGAAGTTTGCATCTGTCAGAAAGCAGCAACAGTGCTCTGGTCTTATACCACCCATTCTCTCTCCCTCCTTGGCCTTCCTAACTCCTGTTAATTTATTAACATTTTTCTGCTGCCTAACAGGCCCACGGTTTAGTATTACAGTACAAGAAGTTATCTTGGCATTTTCAGCTCAGACAAGTGATGGACTTCCTTCCGTATAGGACAGGTGCATCCTGTATGTGATTCTCAGTGTGGATGGGAGGGATCAGGACAATGCCAAGGGGCCATGCAGGACTCACTGGCTGCTGAGGGGCTCCGGGAAGCAGCTTTGCCGTTGCCAGGATGGAGCAGGTGGAATGGCTTCCTGGAGAGAGGGAAACATCTGAGGGGGACTTTTTGCCTGATGTTCCCGCTGCAAGAGGATTAAAAAATGGCTTTTTACATTCAAGAGCTGGTACAAAATTTTATCTGCAATGAATCAAAACCAATGTGCATACCATCACGCTCTCAAAATCTTGAACTGTTTCAGGAAGCAGTTTTGTAGTTAGTCTTTCATTTAATCAATTAGATAACCTCAGCTGAGCATTAATATTGCATTCTAGGCATAGAAATACAGATACCAGTGTTGGCACTTCTGTGCAACAGGCTCAAAAATGAATGGGAATAATCCTAAATAACTCATCTTCTATCAGGCGAGCATCACAGAACTTCTAATTTAGTCTAGAAAATGTACACAAAAGGGACACTTTTGGGCTGCAAGAAAAACACGATGTATAGCTTGTCTAATACAGGAGGCAAAGATGATTGTGCTGTCTAGAAATCAGCTTTCATCCAGAAGTAGCCATTAAAACACAAGCAGCACAGTTCTGGATGGCATCTCAGGGGGGCAGAGCTTAGGCAAAGAGCACCACTTCCCTTTGTGCCTCACTGAAAATCAAAATCCACTTCACATTTCGTTCACAAACACAAGAATCGCTTGTGAAGAAGGAAAGGACAATTACTGTCCAGAATAAGTATTCTGTCAAAGATTTTTAAAATTCTGATTACAATTATTTCAGAATCCAAAAAACTGCAAGAAAACACTCAGTGACTTCAGAAATCAGCAGGCATATATATCAAAATTTTTACTGCCACAAAATGGCTGCTCAACTTGCTAACCAGAGTGGTGAGCTAGTATGAAACATATGGGCTATTCTATCGTTACTAAAGACATTTTTTTTTTTGTGGAGTATCTGTCATCCTGAAGACAAAACTTCTCCCACTACTAATGACAGTAATACTCAGGCTGAAAAAGGCTGGGAAGCAAGTACAAGTTCCTCGACAACCTGACATTTTAGAACAAAGTATTACTTTCTTTGTCACCCAGACATGGCAGGTAAAAGCTGTTCAGCTGGGGCAAACACCACATTAAAGAAAGTTCAACTCACCAGGAGGGGGAGGCCTCTGTGGTGGCTGAAGTGGCCGAGGCCTGGTAGGAATGGACAGGGACCTGCTTGGAATTCGGCGGCTGTGTTCCCCACTTGCCTCCAGCTCCAGCTTCAAATCGGCCAGGTCTGCATCATCTACGGACATTTTACAAAGTGTTTGTATTAGATACACACTGGGTGAGGTGCACCAGTTATGAGAGGTCAGCAGAGAGGTGACTGTGAGTGGCAAGCCTTGGCCAGGTCTCCCAGGAACACGACAGCTCCATTCACTTTTTTTGCTCTCCCCCAATGTCTGCCTGCTTCCATTGCAGAAAACATCTACCCTTCTGTCAAATGCTTCTTTCTCTCTCCTTTTCCACTCTTTATTAGCTGTTTGCATCAACTCAAAGAATGCCTACATCTGATTCCAGGGTTACTGGCACCTTGTTAAATTCTGAGATTTTCATAGCCAGGCTTAGTGGCAATCTGCCCCCATTCAAACTGTCATGGCTAGTCATGGTGAATTCCTTGTTTTCCATCCCAAACACAGGAATTCCATTTGTCGATTAGACACCTTTTCTTGCACAGGAGAACTGTTTTTATACCAGAGAAAAATCTGTCTGGATGTCTCAATCACTTGTGTTTTCCAGGAACATATCCCAACAGGTACAGCTGCCTCAATTGGCTAGCTCTTGGCTGCACCTCTCATCACTAATTACTCAGTCCTTCATCCCATCTAAGCCTTTCTGGCAGCTGGAGAGGGGAGAAGTATGGATTGCTGTATTCTCCCCCATCTGCTATAGTGAGGATTTCCATTTCAGTCCTCTTATCCTGCCATGGCTGCCCAGGTATGCAGCTCTTCTTTAGAGCTCCAAGATTCACTAGGTTTAGTTTTGTTCCTATGTTTTGGAGAGACAGGGAAGGAATTATGCAGCAGCAGTCTCTTGCACTTGAGGCATTTGTAAACAAGTTCTTGTTTTTCAGAAAGCTGTGCTCTGCAGGGAATCACGAGCTGCCTCACAGCTTCCTGCTCCCACTCAGCACAGATGGCAGCACAGACACAGAGCCTGTGCTCTGCCCAGCCTGCCCTCCCCGTGCTCTCTGCATTTTCAGTACTTCTAAGCTGCAGATATGGGCTCATCAGTAGGACCCAAGGAGTCATGCAGGCACCTGGAGGCATGGTTTGAAGTTCTGGCAGTAAAACTGAACACAGCAAAAGCCAACCATTACCACTCAATTCTGTTCCTGAAAGGCTGCTGGCAGGGACATCAGTTTCAAAAGCTGTGCCCTTCCCTGACCTCAAAAACACACATACATGCTATTGTGCCTGTCACTGTTTTCCATCTGTGCCTACCACCAGCTACACAGTCATCATACCTTTGGTTAGGAGTTATTCAGGCAGAATTGGAAGCTTATGAAGGAATCTGAAATTGCAGACACTTAAAGATTAATTGAATATATCATATTTTGAGTTATGAAAGGTCATGACACCAGCTTGACTTCCTCCAAACTATACTCCATAACCTCTATTTACTTCACGATATTTTTTGTGGAGAAGAGTTAGTGTGGGTGACAAAACTCACTGCAATTCTCTGTGGCTTAATGAATCATCACACAGTAGGCCAGAGGTGCTTGGAGGGCAAGGCACCCTATAATACAAAGTGATTGACTTCACAGTATTTAATAATGACTGATTACCCCGTGACTCAGGGATAGGCTTTTGGGTCTGGCCACCCTGAACCCAGCCTATGACTCAAGGTGGGCAAGAAAGCCATAAATCACTCTGTTTGGAAAATCTGTCTGTGTAAGTGTACGAATTTCATTTAATCTTTTTGAACTCTACTTCTGAGACAACCTTTGAAGGTATTAAAAGTTTTCACTTTTATGTCAGAAGACAAAGCACTTCTGAAGAGAGTGCAGAATGACAGCTCCTGAATCACTTGCTGTCACAATGAAGTGTTTAATACATATCCCAGCCTGTCAACACTTGGTCACTGAAGCGTGTTCTGATCACATCCTATTGTAAGATGATGACTGGCTTGGCTAGCTCTTGCCACAGTTTTTATCAGTTTTCTCTCCACGGTTTTTTCTTTTTATCAACTCACTTCCCAACAATGTGCAAACAAGCCAGATAATGAAGGAAAAAGGAAACACATTTATAAAGAACCTAAAGAATTATTTTTATTTATATATATATATATATTCTATGAACCTTGACTTCTTCAGAAATAAATCAAAAGGGAATAAAGGAGAAACCTCAGGCCTCTGAAGTAATTTGAACACAACAACCTCCCAGCTTACTGCTCTTCCTGCTCTGCTACTGCTACTCCTCAAAGGACAGAGTTGAGCCCATTACTGAATCAACAGGATTCTTTTGGTTTGATTTTGCTTTCACCCTCACCAATAAGAAAATAGCATGCAATTTTTGTTATATGTTCTGATGCCAAAGAACCTCAAATGTATAAAAAGATGAAATTTCCTCTGGCTAGAAAAGGAAAACCAGCATTTTTCAGCTTTCCTGCCTTGCCCAAGCCTAGAGAGAAGGAGCATCTGAGTTTCATCATTTGTATTGCTGTTATGTCTGATGACCTCCGTTACAGTCACTAAATTAAGGGGAGTTGAACATTAATAGGTACTACAGGAGAACCTAGAATGAAAACATAAATGAACAGGGAAATACATACAACAGGAGAACAAACAACAGTCCTTCAGGTCTTACCTTAAGGAAGGTGGACACTTTACCTTTATACAGGTGGGGGGTCTGTCCGGATTTGTTTGAAAGAGCTATGGATGCGCAGTGTCCAGGGCGCTCCATATCTTCAGCTGTGTCTGCTACTAGGTGTTGACACAGAGCATCCTCTAAATAATCATCTTCATCCTCTATATCACCTGGTTTAAAATATTAGATAACAAAGAATTAATGAGCAAATTCATTCTGTCTCTCTACAGTACCAATGAATTAATACATACTATCAGTTTCTTTAATATATAGGCTAGGCAAGATTCTTGTGTAACCACCCCACGTGTTTCATTATAGGGTGTCTCTACAGACAGCTGTACCATACATTGAATTTGCTAACATATAACACTAAATTGACAGGATGATCTAAGTAACAGTTCTATGCCCAGGCACAGAGTCAGGTCATGGCTTTAATTACAGTCATCTTTTTAAGAAGTGTGGCTTCATTACAAATTAAGGTGCCACTGACACTCATACTGTACCTTCTCTGTGCAACCAAAGTCAGCAAAGCAATTTCTCACTACTTAGCTTAGAAACATGCTGCTTACCTTCTGACTCATAGTCCAAACTTGAGAAGTCAAAATTTTCTTCCAGAAGATGGGAGTTTGCCGTGGGGGACATGGGGACAATGCTGTCTCGTTTTCGAGCAATTTCCTCCTGAAGGCCCTTTAGCCAGTCCTTAGTCTTGGGCTGGATCTTCACTGTTCTGCCTCTAACCTAAGCACAGAAAGAATTGTTTTCTTTTGCCAAGCACCTTCACAAATGGAGAATGCTTGAACAGAATAAGCAAGTGCTGCCAGCCTGTTCAGAATCACACAGATCCCAGATTCTGCCTGGGAAGGGACCCAGAAGGATCATCAAGTCCAATATTAAGAGAATGGCCCATGCAGGCATTGAGCCCAGGACCCTGATGTTATTAGCACCGTGCTCTGAACAAGTTGTACAACTGCTTCAGAAACTGATGCAACTAAAGCTGCAGTTCAGCAGCTAAATGGAAAGGGAACACTCTTCTTATCCCCCTAAACAATTTTTCAGACTGCAACAATATTCTTGAAAGAAAATGAGCTTCACAGCTCAAAAGCACTGCTGCTGCATTTGGGTAATACTGGAGAAATAGGTGAAACATCAAATATGGTCAAAACAACACTGAATAGCAATATTGGCATCAGAAGGTGCCATTTTTGAGTCAGCAGCTTTAAAACACACAAGAGTTTGTACTGCTGTCACCTGTGAGGAGACTCTGACCAGAAAACCTCATATAAGATATATATGGAGGATGTATTTTCAAACAGATTGGTACTTCAGCTGCTTATGTGTGTTGCTCTATGACATTTGGGGTGAAATGCAGACAAGCCAGCAGCTTTGACAGGAAAATCAGTTTGAAAAGTTCCCAACTCAGATTCCCAGCACCTTCTCATACTGGGTGTGTACAACTGTTTCAGTCTGTGCTATGAATTACATCAATGGCAGGAGTCAAATTAGAAGATAAAACTGCAAATATGAAAGAAGAATGAGAGTTAAATCCATTAACTAAGTGTTAAGTTTACAGGACAGCGCCACAAACAGTTTTTTCAGCAGGGGGTTGATGATTTGTAGAGTATGTGTGTGGGAACAAAAAACAGGGGATGGGAAGGTAAACACCTACTGCTAATTCTGAATTTGTGTGGAAGCCAGCAAGCCGTGTTGTTACAGCTTAGCAGAAGGAATCTATTTGATACACTAGAGAAACAAAAAATCTCCAAATGAGGATGCATTGGCAACAGTATAAAGTCACAGAAAATGTCAGGGAACTGCTACAAGTAGCCACAGCCATGAACAAGACCACATGTTCTGCAGTGGTTCAGAGGCCACATCCTAAACACTGCTTGGGACCCATGAAAAGTGACCTCATGCCATCCTGAAACTAAAATACTGCATTAATAGCCTCAGCAGATGTGAAAGTTAAAGACTTCGTGAGCTCTAACTTTCCTTGACATAATGTTACTTGATTTAGATAGAAACTCAAGTACCTCATTCTAAGCAACCACTTTTGAGAAATTTGTTATGAAATTATTATTATAGGTTTGAGAAAGTCTTACCTTGGCACCATCCAAATCCATAACACGAAGAGCTGACTTGCTGTCTGCAAATGTCACCAGCATTTGACCTCCACAGATCCTAGTGAAAAAAGGCAGAGGAGAAAAAACATTTTATTTCACCAACTAATAAAACCCTTTGAAGGCTAGCATGATAGAAAACTACCATATAGATCTATATATAGGATACATATGCAGTGCAATGCATTTTGTTTTAGTTGTATTTTCCTTTACAATTCTATTTTTGAGGAGCAGGTGATCTATGAATCCCAGCTGGGCTCCTCTTCTTTCCAGTTCTCCCTTGTGTGACCCCAGCACCCTGCCCTTTTCTGGATCACTCCTGAAACAGCAGGACAAACATCTCAGCAGCTGCTGACAGGATACCCAGTCCAAGATCTACACTCCCTCTGAACTAATTTCTGTGGTTCTGCATATCCTCCACCTCAGAGGACATGTGATGTTCCCAAAGAGTAGTATTCCACCAAGATCTAAAGCAATTAAAAACAAAATAAAACAAGGACTATGCACCAAAACATGTCCTTTTCTTGCTTCTTTTCTTCACAAGCAAGGTGGTGCTGCTTTTCCTGCACGGCTGCTTTTCAACCCTCAGCTTATATTGGTACTACATAAAAATACACAACAACAGGTCATCAGCTTTCTCCACTAATAAATTAACCAAAAAAACATGAACAAGTTTTTGGCAGTGTTTCCCAGAGGTCAGCTGTTAGGTCTTTTGCCTGTATTTCTCAAAACAGAAGTCTCACAGCTGTGCTGGAGCCCTGTAGAGAATCAATCAGAATGAAATTAAGCTGCTCTGCCAGAAGGTATCACACTCTCCCTCTCAAACCCAGTGGGTGATAGCTCTGTGAGAAGCTGTACTGTTAACAAACAAGCAAAATGACCCCCAACAGGAAGGAGAGTCAGCCAGGAAATCCTGCCAAGTGTGAAAGAGTGGTGGAAGAAAGCAGACCCCCCCCCAGATGAGGTGAAGCAGAACCCAAGGATCCACCAGAAGCAGCAGTGCTTGGAAATGAGGCCTGAATCTAAAGACAATGATTTACATCAGTCTCTGCTTTATGGTGTTGTACTGAATAAAATTCTCTTCCACTCAGATGAGAGCTGTTGGATTATTTCTTTAAAAGGTTGTTGATATTATAATTATCATTATATATATTTACAATATAAAGGGTATAAGATATTCAAAACACTTGCATTCAATTTCTAATAAAGAACTGAAAGTGCAATAAAGGAATCCTACATACTTCCTTCCAATACAAAGTTAACTCTGTCAGGACAAAAGGAATCTTCCAGTCTGTGGTTTTTAATAGATGTCATGCCATTTCAGATCCCAAACTCACCTGACCAGAACAACAGTGCCATAATCCTCAAACATCTGCATAAGCTCTGTACGCAAGTCTTCAGGAAATTCGTTTTTCTCTTCAGGGGTTGGTGAGAGCAGATTTACCACTACTGTGGCATCCAGTGGTCCCTGGAAAGATGACACTTCTCGGAAAACACTGTCACGGGCAGCTTCATTAACTTCCTGAACTTCCACTTCTACAATAGCTAACACTGGCCTACACAAAACAAAGGAAAAATACTTACTTAAAAATAAGAAGAGTTTATATAAAATTAAAATCTATATAAAGAAGGAGAACAGGTAAGCTTCATTTCTTTTGCAGTGGTCAACATCATGCCTTGAGCACTATTAATTATATTTCCCTGTTCTGCATTAGCTGAATGAAGACAGACCATAAGTGAATTGAAATAACAATTGTATGCAGCACTTATGGCAAACCTACCATTTGCCATTTACCAAGACCAAAAATAACAGAATACTTCACTCATTATCAAACAGCTGTGGCCCCAAACATCTATAAATCAGGATAGAAATATATTATTTTCTTTTAGACAAGGCCATATACCTTCTTCCAAAAACTAAGGACAAGATATTCTAGACGTATAATGTTGTCATGTAGCAAATATGTGTGACATATTTTCCAAGCCATTACACTACAAGCAGCCAACACTGCAAACTTGCTCCTTGAGCCATTTCTTACAAATTACTTCTCTGTGTGTTAGATCTGAATAAAATTGAGAGAGCTGTCTGAAAGAGTAGAACTTGTCTCATCTCAGTGGGTGCAATCCACATCCTCAGATACAGATACCTCAACATACATGCAGAGCAGTGACTGGGATGGCTGCTCCTATAACTGTGTCAAAATTGCTGCCTTCTATTTGCAATAGACCTGGCTCTTGAATACACATTACCAGAAAATATGAAAGCAACAACAGCAGGGCTAGAAAGGGATAATAAAGGGGAAAAATGTATAGGAAGCATGAACTATTTCCATAAGCATTGTGAACCATAATGCATTTCCATATGTCACAAAGATACAGCTATGCCCTTTTCCTAGCACAATCCTTGGAAAAGCAAACCTGCTGACTGTAATTAAAAAGCAGCTTTTGGAGTCAAGTTTGCTGAAATAGAAAACCATGTATAACAGTCATGTTTCACAGATTGCATCCTCAGGGTCCTATATAATGAGAGCAGCAGCTCCACTGTGCTTTGCAGAACACAGTAATGTCAGAGCCTTGACACAGAGAAATTGATTGCAAGAGGCATGTTTGTTCTTCCATTGCTAGAGGAATAGAGGACAGTCCTGGCATGCAAGAGCACCACCAGAGCACACAGACAGCTACTGGGGGTCACTGAGTGCTGCTAGAAGGAGCAATGTTGTAGCACTTCCACAAAGCATGCAAGGGGTAAGACAAACATTCTGAATGTAAGGGACCTTTCAAATTGTATTTATTACAGAATTTGTTGCTCAGAAGTGAAGCAGAGAACAAGCTTATCAAAGATAGGTCATTCATATCCCTAAAGAGAAGTTAATGATATACACCAATCAGAAGCACAGGCCTTTGATTTTTCTACCTCCTCCCATTTCCATTTTTAAAGGAGGTACAGAAGCCACACACTTGAGTACTGTGAAGAGGCCAAACTTGTCCCTGTGTGGCTGGCTCACACCTCTTCCAGCCACACAGTCCCAACCTCCTCCTCTCCTGCAACAAGCTGAGTGGAAATCCCCCAGAGAAGCTTCCTTAGGTATCAGAGCCTTTCCAAAACCAAGAAACAGAAAGTCCTGTTTTCTAGACTTTTTGCTGCAACTTACCCAACCCTTGCTACAATCACTGTGCAGGAAAAATAAATACATGACTGTAAGTACTTGCCACTCTGGTATAAAA
The DNA here is from genome assembly GCA_032173965.1 of Sitta carolinensis. Lineage (NCBI taxonomy): Eukaryota > Metazoa > Chordata > Aves > Passeriformes > Sittidae > Sitta > Sitta carolinensis. Next base: position 60,637,836 of record JAVUNC010000004.1, on the reverse strand, counting down.
CTCACCACGAGAGGAAAAACCCATCAAGCAGATACTGAACACAGAATAAGGGTGTAATTCCTGTTTTAATCCTGTTTTGGTCCCTCACTCTGAAGGTGTAATTCAGCATGACACATTTTAACGTGGCACATTTTAACCTCTCTCTGATTGTTTAGTTACCTGTGGTCAGATGCTTGCAGCTCTGCTCTCCCATAGTACATCAAGGCTCCAGGGGTCCAAGTGTGCCTGACTTTAGTATCAGCATTCAGATCACTGTCCAGAAGATTGATCTCTCCAGCTATGCAGCACAAAACATGATTTAAAACTTACTCAAATCTAGTTTTACTTACAGATAAACAATATTTTATTAGGAAGCTCTCCACAGACCCTAGTAGTAGGAGGTGTGGTTTTTTTTTGGTTTTGTGTATATATCTCATTCAAAGAAGAACTTGTTTCCTACAAGTTCTTACAAATTAGGGACTAGAAAGAAAAAAAAAAAAAGAAAGGACTGGGAGTGCAACTGAGACAACTGATCAGTAGAGTAAGACACTTGCAAAATTGTTGACCTGAATGTCACCCAATTAATTATCTGTACAACACGGGTTGATAAGAGTCATATTAGTATTTTACCTTCTACCTCAACACTGAGCATAAAACCAGACACTGTACTTGAAAATTATTTTATAAACCTGAATATTAGACAGGGATTGGAGAAATAATACACAAGAGATAAGAGAAATCAAATCCATGTAAATCCAACCTCCAAATAATTCCATTACAACCCATTAAGGTGACAGAAAGTGCTTCAGAAAATATGCTAGAGTGAGGTATTCTATTGTTATTAGTATCAAGGAAGTCTTTAGGTCACCATTTGAATAAATGGATAATTCTGTCCCTCTTCTCTGTGAAGCTGAAAATGAGTTTATATGGAATATGGCATTTGCAGTCATTTAGCCTATAACAGCAATAAGAAGCAACATAATAATAAGAGCTGAGGAGCTGAAGAGCTTTGCCACTAGCAGTAAAGGAGAGAAACTCTGGCAGCAAACTAAGAAGGTTTTGCAGGGCTGGGAAAATACCAGTCAGTTATGGACCCATGTGAGCCGGCTGTGGCAGGCCTGCACACTCTAAAGAAAGAGACTGCCTTGACTCTTGCAGACCAGCTACTTAGGTCCTATGTGCTGTATGTACTCCAACTGCTAAAGTTCCCCAGAGGCAACTTTTGCCATGCAAAATAAGGAATATGCATTAGAAAAGCTGAAGGGTGTTCTTTCTCCTAAAATGAAAACAGTCAGCACAAGAGGGCTGCTTTAACTTCCTTATTATGTCTCATACAGCTTTTCTTTCCTGGACTGCATCTCTATCAATGGTTTAAGCTCCTCATTTTACTTTGTTTTTCATTCCTTAGATACGAGTGAATAACTGTATCACAATGACATGTACTCTCTCATTGCCCTAGTTTAGCTTAGTAGCTTTTACATTTAACATAGTCATGGTATGACTTAGATTCCAAGCAGAAATTTCCAGGCATGCGACACATCACATCTGCAGGTGCAGACCAAATTAATTCTCCAGCAATTACATTTTTAATATGAATTTATTCAAATGTTAGAAACGCTGGGGGATAGATGTTCCTGCAGACTGAGAGAATGATTATGAAAACTGTCCCTGGATATGCAAAGAAATACTTTTTATTTCTTAACTGTAACTTTTGAATAACAAGTCAAAAAGGCCTTTCTGTTGTGTTGGCCACTCATGAATTCAAAGTGCTCTATAAGAACTAATTAATGAAGCCTCTGCCAATCCTAGCAGAAATATTCCTAAGAATTACCAGTACAGAAGAGATTAGAGGAAACTGTTTCTACATCTACTGAGAACAGCAGTTTTAACAATCTAGCCATTATAATACAGGAACTTTATGTGGACTAATGATTCTGTTGAAAAACAGAATTATTTCTATACTACTACAGCTGGGCTGATTTCAGTTCCTCAATGAACTCCCAGCACCTCTTCCATCTGTAGCATGAAGTCTTTGTTCACACACACAAGAAGAAAGTGCCTTCTCCATCTCAAACACATAATCTAGTAAAGTGAAAGAACATCTGCTTGAGTAAAGCACCATTCACTAGATTAAATCCCCTTAAGTGGGTTCTAGATGAATTCTAAAACAACTTTCAGATAAAGAAGGATCCTACACACCTGTTTTTTCAAAGGGCAGTTTCTTTCTCCACCAAAGCACTCTGTCAGTCCATGCTGGGGTTCTGCACTTGTCACTTGTATCATAAGCCTCCGAGCCAACGTCGTATTTATATGTTGGTCCAAAATTAATAGTCCCTTCGTGGAAGTCTTTAAAAATCTAATTAAATAAAGAGCATTTCTTTAAGTTACAGATGAGGAAGGTGCCACTGTGATGCATCAACTTCCCTGCAAACAATGTTCTGACTTTTAAACCAATGGCTGCATTCAAGTGCTACAAACAAGGGTCTGAAAATGCAACTTATTCACTCTCTCAAGGAACAAAAAAGACCCAGCCAACATGCAGTTATTCAAGAAAATGAGACACACTGCCTTACTTTTCCACTGGATTTTTGCTGCTGTAGTTGATCAAATTCCAAAAGTGTCTTCCAATCTTGACGTTTGAGAAAATAAAAGACTTCTTCATACGTTAGATCAATGCGATAGTTAAAATCACCACACCAGAAGACATAGTCATGGGAGAACATGTTCTGCCCCTAGTTTTGAGGCACAGAATACCATTAATGTTAAATCACATTCATGAAAACACCTTTAAAATGCACTGAAATATAGCACTCAGTCTCTTTGAATTACTAAATACTGGACCTATTCGTCACAATCTATTTGTCAAAATTCATTTTGTGCTAAAATAGAAGGGTTCCTGTACTGGCTTTGGCACCCCACTGAGCTGAATTTTGTAAACAAAAATGTCAGACTCTGACCCCTCTTTCCTGAAGGTATGTCTCTGCTGGAACCTAGCTTTATATTCACAATTTGTCTGTCATGAATATTCAAAATGTATATTTGTTTCCCTAACACATTTCACATGCATATATTTGCATAGTCTAAATATAATTCAAAATGTGCTTCTGGTACTAAGGCAAATTTAGCAACAAGCTCTGGAGTAAGAACAAGCTCCAAATGCGATCTTATATGCACGTCACAGTTTTGGAAAGGTATTGTAATCAAACATCAATGAAAATTCACTCCAGTTCTAAATTTAGCATCCTATCCTCTAACCAGTCTTTTTTTTTTTTTTTTTTTTTTTTTTCCTTCCCAGTTCAGCTATAAACCTCTAAACCCCAGAGATTCGTAAGGGAAGTGTTCCAGACTGCGGCTGTCACAGCACTAGAGGGCACTCTTTATATGCATTATACACACAAGGTACCTTTCCCTGTTTTAAGTGTAAAGGACAGCAAATAGTTAACAAGGTATCAGAAGGAAAAACTACCATAAGCACAACTTTATGGCCATCTGAAACAGATTTCCTTTGCAGGACGTCCAGTCTGTCAGTATTAGCTCCTACATAAACCAACTGATTGATGTGCTGCACGTGCCAAGCCTCTAAACCTTACAAACAACAGGAAGGTAAAATTTGATGCTTTGCAACCTAAATGTCATTTTTTGCTGAAATACACAAACTGGTCCTGTCCCTTCCTGGCTTAGGGCTTTTCCAGAGAGGTCCAAGAAAGAAGGTATTGCAGAAATTAAAGCAACCAACATTAAGGGAAGCAAAGGAGCCCTGCTACCAAATCCCATAAGTTATCTACTGGCCTGAGGAGACAAGCTGGAATTAAAACACTAGGGTGATTGATTTGACACAATTTAGGGGAAAAGTTATTCATGTAGACCAGTAGTGCCTACTTGCCATGCTCTGAGAGAAGCCAGCAGTTCCTTGAGAGTGACACATTCACGAGGACAAAACGAAGGGAACAGAGGGTACCGTGTTGGTGCCCAAGAATCTATCATACCGAGCAGAAGCAGCAGGGCTCTGCTGCACTGAATGGCATGGATGGTCTTTCAGGAATTCTCACTTACCAGAGCCAGCAAGAGCTATCAATATCACGCTCTCCAGTTCTAACACCAGTCATCTAGAGTTTAGCTGCACAAAGCCAAGGACATTTCAAGCACTGGAGCAACTCTATTTTTTGGAATGATTGGTACTTTTGTAAAGCAAGTGCTATATTGGGTGGCATCTAGTTTTCTGTGAAACTTGCTTCCCTATTCTTTATTTATTTATTTGTTAACATCTCCTTAAACATTTCTTTCATGGTACTGAGATGCCTTCTTTGATGACCTGTCATCAAAGGCAGCCTGAGACCATCTTTCATGATGGAAAGATATCACCTTTTTCTCCAATGTTTTTAGCACACATACATCTACACTTACCATTGGGAAGCTGAGTTTCTGTGTGATTTCTTTATAATCTTCATTCCTCTCTTTCACCTGTGTCTGCCCAGCAGTCAAGTGACTGCATATAAAGCAGAAACTGGTACTATAGAACTGAAAACGAATGCTCACTGCCCCTTTATTCCCAGCTTTTCCTCCCATTCCTGTCTTCACGGTGTCTATTGCTACATCCCTGCATATTAAAAAAAAAAAAAAAAAAAAAAAAAAAGGAACAGAGTAAAGGGCTAAAGGGCTTCAGGGACAAACATGCAATTAACTTTGACTGCAACATAAAGGGAAAGTCCAGTTTACAATGCCATGTCTTCTCCCCTCTAGAAAGCTTGCTGCTTTTAGGCACATCTTTTAGTTTCTTGATGTTCATGTACTTATGTTTCAAATTAAGTATAATACAATAGTACAGAAATAAAAATATTTCTGAAAATATTTTTCTCCTTTTCTTGTCCCTTCCAAACAGACCAACAAGACCTTATTTCTGAAATATTGGGAATTTCTATAGAATATACTTTTCAAATTTACCTCTACCACAATCCTTAAAATATTGACAATAACTAAATTTACTACTATACTTCTTTTTACTTTAGAACATATGTGAATCTGTTTTTCAGAGTTAACAATTTACTGTTCATATGTGTTGAAACCCAGCTTCACAGTTCATGATGGATTTTCCATTTAATTAAAGAGCAACAGATCATAACCCATAATTCATTAAATCAGATATGATAAAATCAGAGATTATTGGATACAACTACTTATATGTAACTTCTCAAATGAGTTCTGTACTGATGACAAATTGCTTTAGGTCCCCATGTTGCTAATTACTTAGTATTTCAATGTGATGATTAGCACACATTTCGCTACAGAAAGATAACTTGATAAAGCAGACCACCTGCTCTCGGGGTAATTTCTCCCAAATAGCCAGGCTACTCCAAGAACAAAGCATGCCTGTCTGATCAGATAAGAAAATGATGAGATCATTGTTGCAGCCAACCCCAGCAGCATGCATGTCTTCCCCAGTGAGAAAATTTTACTTTCCAGAGAAAACGTCAAGCAGAGCTAGCTAGAATATTACTGATTTTAAGAAGGGATGTGCAGAAAATTGCCAAGTCTTATATGAGTTACTCTCAGAAATTCGTGATCTAAATGATGCAAGGTGTTACAGGTCTCCTTTCCCCACCCCCTTCATTTTCTTGTCTCTTCCTCCCCCATCTTTTGTACCTTTTTTCTCCCTCTTTAATTTCCTGTCTTTTCCTGACAGCAGGACACCATCAGAAGACGCCCTCAGGGAGGCAAAGGAGGAGCATCAAAGTTTTCTATGAAACAATGGGTTTTAAGCACTCCTACAGAAGCAAGGAGTTCAGTCTTTTCACTCTAAAGTTCTCCCTTCCTGCTGCCTGCCTGCCTACCCATCTCTTGACTGGTATTCAACTGATTTTCCTTGGTGGTAAAGGTTATGCTGAGATAGCCCACTGTAAATTCAACTGTTTGTATTTCATCAATCCTTCCTCTGACGTACAAACCAGCTATCGTCTCATTATTTCTCTATTCTCTGTCTTCTGTCTAAATCTCTTCAATCTGTGTAAGCACAGAAGTATTTTTTTTTTTGTGCTTCTGATCATTTTTCCTTTCCTTTTCCAGATATGGGAAAAAATATGCAAGCATACTGCTTAGGTTTGATTATGCTCACGTAGCACACAGCAGCACATTTGCATTAAATGATGAAGCTTGGTCACTAAAATCAAACCCTTCCCTTTTTCTCTTGAGTTTTAAAGGGCTACAACCAATTTCTAGAAGTTTGACAACTACAACAGAACCACTGTGCTGTTCTGCTTCTGATTCCTATTTAAACCATGAATTTCTTACTGGATTACTCAAATTTTTTGTAAGCCAGGTGAAAAGCCAAAAACTGAGAGAAACACTTCTCCTCTGGACTGCTTCATAGCAGCAAAAAAAAGTAATTCTTTAAAATCACGTTGAAGAAAGATTACTGGAAAACAGCAATGCAAGACCATCAGAGTTACCTGGATTGCATTGCTTTGTCTGGCCTACAGCACCTGATGTTGCACAAGCTCTGTTCTGAGGTTTTCAGTAGATATGAGATCACAGGGAAGAAAGAGGCAGCTTTTGGTATTTTAATCACAAAATGTAGTGGCCAATCAGTGCCCTAATATGGGATAGAGAGGAATGTTTGGATCTCAGGGCAATAAGGTCAGACAGATGCCCAAAGATAGTTTTGGCTAATTATTCACTTCCTAACCATTTACATTTAGCTTGCATAATTCTTTTACACTTAGCCTACACAATTTTTGCCCACAGCAAAGGCATTTTAATGCAAGCATCTCCATGGGTTGGTAATCTACTGGGAAGAGTTTGGTCACTCTCCAGTAACAGCTGAGCAAATAAGCAGAGAATACACACCTCTGCACCCTCCTGACTGGGCACACAGTGCTGGGTTCTCATGACTTCTGGGAAAGACAAATACTTCATAGGTATTTGAGAGGTATTACCTCTCAATTCTATAAAATATCAAGGGGCAAAATTAGGTCTCTTTCTCCCATTCCTTTCAGGTCTAGAACTACCCCTGTTTCCATAAGGAAACAGTACGGACAGGGATAGAAGAAAAACCTGCCCTTCAGGCAGAGGCAGGCATTTGCCTTCATTCAGTGCATCAAACACTTCTTGGACTTACTAGCCCTGACAATTCTTTTCCCAAAAAGATAACAGCCAAACAAGGTGTTCTACCCTGACTGCCCACCTGGAGCATGCCTGACTTTTCTCCTGACTGGAGGAAGACACTGGGGCTGCCTGGCCCAGGGAGCTGCACTCCAGCCTATTGCTCTCTGGAAGCATGCCTCTCCTCCATGCTGAGCAGAGACCAGAACCCAGGTTTGCATGACTACCACCAAGATAAGCAATCTCCCCCACCCTGTTCTTTGGAAGACACGGGTTAGGTTTTGGGGTTTTTTTTTTTTTGGTTGGTTGATTTGGGGTTGGTTGTTGTTGTTGGGTTAGTTTTATTTTGGGGAGGTTTTTTTGTTTTGTTTTGGTTTGCTGGGGTTTTTTGGGGTTTTTTTTTGTTTGTTTGTTTGTTTTGGCTTTCTTTTTACCTGATGAAGGGGACATGATATGGTCGTACAAAGATGAAAAGACAAACACCAACAAGCTGTGCCGATGTCAGCTGAATGTAGCGATGAGTCCTGGAAATAGCTTTTTGAAGCTGCTCTCCCCACATTTTTCTATTCGTTGTACTGGAACAAACATAAAATCATTTAATGGAATCAAAACAAACCACATGCAGTCAATAAAATGAACAGATTAACTGTGCCTTAGGTTTACAGACATCCCATTAGACTGTATAACTTCAAGTGCTGTAGAATGCATGGCAGAGACCGGTAATACCTTCTTGTAAGCCAGCCCAGAGTGAGCCCAGGCACAGCACACAAATAAGTTACCCTGCTTCTGGGTGTGTGAGGGATCTTGTCTACTATGCTCAGAAACATCCACACTCACATGACATTGGATACACCCATTCACTGGGGATAACTGGAAGCTGATTACAGCAATCATAACTGTAAAAACAAATTTCCATATCAATCTCATGACCTGTAAGATTTCCTATGCTCACAGTGGAGAGATCTGGGGATTTTCTGACTGGAAGGTGACTGGCTACTCACAGCTGTTGGCTGTACTTAGCTAAAGCTTGTGAATAGCTGCATATACCTTCATTTCAGTGGTTCTAGCTTTTTCTTTTCTCCAAAGTCAACACATCCATGTGGATACACTGCCAGCCCAGCAGCCACACTAAGCAGTGATGTAACTTGTCAAAACAGACAAATAACTGGCCAGCCTGATGAATCAGCATTGGAAACATGATCTTCAGGGTTCCACCTCCATTCAGATTCACATGTAGCAGTAACACAACAGCCTACTGCACATGCTGATATGCCAGCCTTAGGCTTTCCATTTAACTTCTTCCCTAGCCATAATTTTCACAAATACAATTAGCCACAGGGACATTTTTAGACAATTTTAGAATTCCTACATGAATGGCAATTAGGTTTGTAGTCATTGAGCACATTTTTTCAACATCAGACCGGGTTTTAAGTATAAGTGTTTAATCAATCTCAACCATCAGAATTCTTCTCTGCCAACATAAAGACTTAAGAGACTTAGCAAACAGTGTATTCTACTGTACAAAAGTTCAAAGAGAAAGAGCACTTTGAACACCATCCCAGTGACATTTGCTAATGGGAAACTTATTTCCAGCTATGGTTGCAAGAAACAGATTTGGAAGGGAATATTCAATACAAGTGACCATAAAAATGAACATGGGCAGTTCCTTTGGGGAAGATTATATTCTTTTTTGTTGGGGTTTTGTTTGTTTGGCTGGTTTCATTTGTTTACAGTTGTGACATTTTTTTTTTTGGTTGGTTCTTCAGGTTTGTTGATTAGGGGTTTTTGTTGTTGATTTTGTTTGTTTGGTTGTTTGTTTTTACGTACCTGGCATTCACAATATTCCCTGCACTTAACTCAACCATCTCTTCAAATCCCACTGCAAATATGTCAGGAGGGCAGTTATCATCATCTGTTGACAGGAAGGAAAAGTCATATCAGAATTAGTGTTTTGTTGTTTCTTCTAATGACTTGCATTTTAATTTCTGTCAGAGATCCTTCCTGTAGTTCTATCTTGTGTATCCCCTGCCAAGCTATACATATTCATAGCTCCTTTAATCTAATCTCATAAAACAACCCCTGCAGTTCCTCTGAAATTTTTTCCTGCTTTTCTCCCACCAGTTGGTCTCCATCTCTCTTGCAGGAAGCAGTTCAGAACAGAACATTATATTGTAGAAGTGTTAAGATCTCTCTCCTCCACCCCACTCATCACTAAAGCCACAACATCTCACAACTCACCATCTCTTACTCGCTTGTCATTTTACCCAACATTCTCTTCCTTTCTGACACAGATTCCTACGTAACTGAACTTAATTGTCCACACACCAGTATGTCACCTCATCTCAATGTCTTCAGTAAATTTATCTAGTTTAAGGACGCTTTTGAAGTTTCTTCTTGCCTTCTTTCTTCCAAGTCCTTCTTAGATCACCTGTATTTAAGGTTAGATCACCCTGGTGAGCAATGACCCCACACACACTCCCTCCTTCCCCAGCTCTGTGGCTATTACTCTGTGGAAACACAAAAGATCAGGTGCTCTCATAAAACAGTGTGAAGCAAATCTGTTGACCAATTAGGTCTGTCCATTGCCTAAAGAGTTTTTATTGTTTTTAAAGTGTCATATGACCACAGTGACAGTAACTTAATTCAACATGAAGATCTAAACATAGGAACCTAAATCAGATCTGAATCAGAAATCACAAATAAAAAGTAAAATATGCAACAACTCAGTGCAGACACAAGGGTGAAACTAGCATGATGGCTAGCCTCCTTTACTGGCTTAACCAGAGAGGCACTGTCACTTGTATTTCCCATTAATAATTTTGGACATCTGTCTTTGAACACTTGCCCATTTGTGTAGGCACAGCACTGCCATTAACATGGATACAGACAGTTGCATGGTTGCACCCTAACCCTGCCCATTCACATAACTCAGCTCTCTTCCAGAAGCTGCTCAGCCCTACCATGTCTCAGCTGCCTGTTCCATGTAGCCCTGCTCCTCTGGTTCTCTCAGGAGATAGTCTGGCAAGGCTAACACATGACAGGCTCTCAATGAATTTTGGTATTATGGCACAGTCCTGTGCTAACACATCTGAAGTGTTTCTGAAACAGATTAGACTGGACTAATCACTTACCTAGGCTACTCAGAATACAGTGGTCTGCACCTAATCACATACCACTCAGGAACTGAGGGTTCAAATGAGACAACTTGTAAAGGGAGCCAAGGGTTTGATGAATGTATTCCTGAGCTGCAAAGTTAGGTACAGGCCTGTGATGCCTGCAGGAAACTAAATGTTCCACTCTAACAACAAAAGCAGGGGGTTTGCTGTAGTTCTGCAACCACTCAATTTTTAAATGACAGAATGTTCCCTTTTCATTTACCTTAGTAAAAAATCTGTTAATCAATTACAATACCTGACCTTGTTCCATAAATAAGAAATTCAGCAGCCAATTTCATCAAGCCACAAGCATAAGAGATTTCTACACTGCTAAAGAAAGGAAATATCACTTTCAACCAAGTAAATCTTTTTGTCTGAAGGCTTTGATAGTAACATTTCCAGACAAGCTCATAGTCCAGATTGTATAGGTATGTTTAGCTCCAGATGAGAGATCAAGGAGATGATCTGATGGCACCTAAGCACGTAGCTCCTGCTCACGATAAAGAACAAAGAACAGGGATATGGAAGAAGAAAATTACATACAGGGTGCAGAATAGGCAGATACATCCCACGATGGCATGAAAGAGAGCTCTGCATTCTGACCTGCTGAAATTTTGAAACAGACACATGGACTGCTTCAAAGTGTTCAAAGAATTCTGACTGTCAGGAGCTCTTCACACACCATTCCACTTTTGCAGGGCACCAGCAAAAGCATGGAGGAGCCGAATACACCCCTAAGAACTGACAGAAAATGCCCTCCAAAATGTACTGCCTTGGAAAGGCTGGTCAAATCTTGTGTCCTGACTCACTGTCTCTAGAGATGCCAGCAAATACTGCTTACACATTTTGACTGTGAAGCCTTACCTTGAAATTCTGAAACTCCTGAGAGCTTGGGAGAATCCAGCAGCCAGTCTGTCAGCTCACTGGTACCAAGGATGTTGCTTCGAAACTGCTTTCCCCCATTCACATTCCAGGTCCCCGTGGCAACACGAACACGCTTGGAGCTTGTGAATTCAAACTGACGCTCTGACATGGCCTTCAAAATACTTGGGGTTACTGACAGAAGAGGGGAGAGAGAAAGATGGTGTGTAAAAGAAGAATGTGCTGGAAAAGGACAGAAACCGTCCACACTGCAACAGCACAGTCACTCTGAAATAATGACATTACCCTAGCAGCAACAATACAAAAGGTAGGGAATAACTCCTATGGCAATGGCAATAACTACAAGATAACCGGGGTTGATGTCAGCAATTTCTCTGCCAGAAACCAGGCACCCTTTGAAAGCTTGGGAATGGCTGGTCACTCACTTTCAGCTTACATTTTTCAGTACTTCTTCAACTAATAAGTAAAAAATTCTTTTATCTCCCACAATCTTTTCGGTTTAGTCTCCAGCACTGCCATGATTTAACCCCATCAGACAACTAATGCTTAGTAGTGCTTATCCCAGCCACTCACTCACTGCCTGCCCCCACAGTGAAATGCGGGAGAGAATTGCAAGAGCAAAAGCGAGAAAACTCATGGATTGAGATAAAGAAAGTTTAATGGGACAGAAAAGGGGAAAAAGAAAGGACAATAGAATTAGAATATACAAAACAAGTGGGGCACAGTGCCCAGCCAGTTCCAAAGCAGCAGCCCTCAGTCAGCTTTCCCCCTTCCCCAGTTTATATGCCAAGCATGGCATCATTCAGTATGGAATATTCCTTTGGCCATTTGAAATCAACTGTCCTAGCTGCATCCCCTCCCAGCTTCTTGTAGCCCTCCAGCCTTCTGAATGGGAGAGCATGAGAAGGTGGAAAGTCCTTGACTTAGTATAAACACTATATAGCAACAACTAAAACCCTCAGTGAGTTACCAGCCTGCTGTGGTTTAAACCCAGCTGGCAATCAAGTACAACAGCACTCTATCATTCATTAGTCTCATATTAAATCCAAAACACAACATTATACCACACACTAGGAAGCAAATGAACTCTATTCCTGAAACCAGGACAAGCAATCAAGCATGACAGAAGTTACAACTTAAACTGAAGCCCTTAGAAGTTCAGAGTGTGGAAGGAAAAATGGAGAGCAGCACAGTCTCACATCAGTACAAATCTAGCACTGCCATGGCTCTCTAGCCTGGTAAGACCTTCTCAAAAAAAAAAAAAAATCCTGCTATATTCACTTATTTTGCTGAGTATAGAAAATTAACAGTGTGCTTTTGCTGTCTAAGCAAATGAACAGAGTTAATCTTTAACTGCATGACTTGCATTGGTGATCAGGCATAGAGAAGTAATCTATATTTTCATTGTGGTCAACATCAGGGAACAAGCCCAGGACTGAAGTGGTGCTGAATGGTTCTCTGGAGTAAACTGACCACCCAATACTCGTTGTGGGTGGTTATCTTATATTTTGCATGTAAGTATCTTCTCAGAGAGAGCTGAGTTCATTCTAGATGGGTGCAAACAAATGTGTCTATGCTGTGTACTAGGGGCCTGGAACAAAGCAGAAAATGAACTAAAATAACAGAGATGTGCCTTTAAAGATCAAAATGGCTAAAAGCATGTGCAAACAGCAAGGACACAACTAAGGAGATAAAAAGGCTGAGCTCAAGAGACTTCCTCAAGACAAACCCAGATAGGACAGACTGGGAATATAGCCCTAAAATCCTTCCCTACGGTCCAACACTAAACTGTCAGAGAACATCACTATCAAAGAGCAGAAAAACATACTCAAAAGTTCAAAACAAAATATGAGAAATAAGCACAAGAGTTGTTCTGTGGTCACTTGAAAGTAGTTTTTTAAACAACAGATTTGTGCAAAAGCAGCTTATTTATTGATTTTTTTCAAAAGGGTGCAATTGCTTATATCTGACAGCTAAAAGCAGATGAAAAAGCAAAGAGAAGGGTTTAGACTGGCTTTACCCAGCAGTGCAGTCTGGTCCATGAGCATCTTGCCTTTGTCTGCATATTCCTCATGGTAGAAGTCACCCATGAGCAGCAGCTCGATGGCTTCCTGCTTTACAGTGTCAAAGAAATTTGACTGGATGGTACGAGACACAGAGCGGGCACCATCCTTGAGCTTCCCAACCTACAGCAGACAGGAATTATGAATCCAAGTGACACTGAAGCATAAACAGGACAATTTCTTTACTTGTAAAGAAAGCGTTTTGCCAGTTTTCTTTACCTTGTTCTTCCCCTCAAGGGCACGATTGCCACTAAATACTCTGCTCAGATTTTGACCATTGAGAGTCCACATCTCCTTGTAGGATTCCACAAAGCGCTCAATTATAGGTTTAGAGTTCAAACCAAGGCTCTCTAATTGTGCAAACAGTATCTGGATTAGGTGCAGAAAGAGAAAAAAAAAAAAAAACACGAAAAAGAAACCAACATTGTTTTTAGATGTGTTTTTGCTTTTTATCCTCAGAATTCCAGCCAGCACCATTCTGTGTCATAGAGCTATCAAAACAGACCCAAGTAATTGAGACTTACAGCCTCTTTCCTGTCTTTCCCATGGAACAGTCAATGTATGTGTTACAGGTATCCAAAGGAAAGTCCCCTGACAAACTCACCTCCTGTGCAACGAAGGACTGTACACTATTAGAACGATCCAGGCAGTCCAAACAATTCATTCGAAAAGTACCTTTCTGCAGACTTTGGTAAAAAACACAAGGGGAGGGAGGAGAAAATGGTATATTTTAAATTAACATCTAATCATGAGTTGATTGAACAAGTTCATCAAATATTCAGCCTAAATACACCCACCCACATTTTGACGGTGCAAGCACACTGTGCACAATATATTCCATTAACACATCTAATTACTTGACTACATCTGCAACACTATATTTACAAATCCACGCACTAGTAAATTTGCAGATTTGAAACCATGGAGATTCAATTAAGCCAAATCATTGATTTAGCACCAAGACTACATTGTCTCAACATTTTAGTTCAAGATGGTCAATTTACGGTCATGGTCCAAACACAGCAAGAAAGCTGTGAAGGCCAGGGCAAGGAGTGCCTGGCTACACTGGGACAGAGGGGCAGAGACACTCACCATGGACTTACATGCTCGCCCTTTGTGAAGATTCCAAAGTCTTCCCAGTGCAGCTTCAGCTGAGGCCTCAGCAAATTTTCCAGTTTCTCAGTTTTCCCACCTTTAGCAAATTGATGGTAGTCAAAGTTTATCATGGGACTGTCTTCCGCATGGGAAGAGGCCCATAGCAGCTTCTGTTTAGATAAGAGAATGAAGGAAAACAAATCCTGCTCAAACCACATGTAAGGATGACACCAGCACGCTGTTATCATTAATAAGCCTTGACTGTTAATCACGTAAGTCATAGGGAATTTTGAAAGGCCAGACACAAAAAAAAAGCAACTGAAATTCCCTGTTTGTTTTCTTCACGGAAGTAAACCTGACTGTTAGAACTCAATTTGCCTGCAGGGGAACTCAAACTGTAACTGTAAAGTCTACATCAAAATTGTGCCTTGGCTGGTGGCAGCCCTGCAGCAATGAGCTGCTGCTACCTTTGTGCATGAGGGTAGACAACACTAGCAATGCTCTAGGCAGGCTCAGGGGGAGGAAGTAAGTAAGCAAGTTCATCCCAGGAAACGTACTATAAAGTGTGTGTGGTAAACTGCAGAAGTGAAAGAAGAGGCACAAATAGCCTCACTATTTCATCTCCAATAGCCTCACATGCATTTCTGTAATCACCACAAATTTCATTAAGGTATCTGCAACAGATACAACAGTAATACATCCTGTTCCCCACAAAAAAGACAGAGAGAACTACTACATTAACTCAAACTATGCAAGCCTTTGTCTATTCTCTTCCCTCCTGCACATTCTCACCCCAAGAGATGGATGCTTTTCTCCACTTACATTGTGACACACACTGGACAAAACAAATCTGATATTACATTAGAAGTGTACATGTAGCAGTTACACCAGCATAATTGTATTCAGTAAGCCATTAAGCCTTTCCTGCAGAAAGAAATTTAAAGGCAGTGCTTGGAAAGAGACCTGTAAAATGTATTTCATTAGACTGTTACTGTTGACACCCCAATCTGCCCTGACAGATGCTGGCACTAGTAATGCACTTGAGGATGGCATTTACCCACTGCCACAGTGTAAATTATTGTCAGAGTATTTGCAACTCTACACTACAGCCCTGCTTTTACTGCAAACACAATTACAGCTGTTATAGGGAATGCTTATGGGAGGAACAGCATTTCCTGGGAACAGTATTGATTTTTGGTCTGGTCTGATTCAGGTAATGCATAATGAATGGTAACATTCTGATCAAGAGAGCCCAGCAGCAGTAATTACAAGAATAATTTGAACCAACACTGATAAGAATTACTAAGGTTGAAGCAAGAGTGGAGAAAAGAGAAATAAAAGCAAAAAAAAGATGGAGAAAATAATGACAGGAGACAAGCTTGCAACCCTAATCACACTCCTATGAATTACTTTATTGTTAATTCAAGCCCTTTAAAATCATCAAAGTAAAATTAACTCTATATTCTTTCCTAACATCCATTTCTTAAAACACAAAGGTAAAGAAATGACCAAGGAGTATTTTGAATGAATACAAAACTTTAGTTTTCAGTGACGTCAGTCTAAATTCTTTGAGCTCACAGGATATTTTCAGAGTTTATTGATTTTTTAAAAATGCAAAAAATGTAACAATTAAAACAAAACAAAATTTATTTCAATTAAATTAACAAATGCAAGGTCTTTATTCTAGAGATGCCCAGTTTCTGACTTAATGCCTGATTGCATGATTTTGGCTAGAACATGATCTTCAAGAATGTGAGAGTTTGAGAAAATATCAGTATCAAATTATCAACAAATATAATATTTTTATCCACGTAAGTAATTTCAGCATTTCAGAATTGGTTATCTTTTACCTTTAAATTTCAGTGGGGTTTGCAAAACAAACTAGAAAAACTATTTCAAAGAGAGGGAAACCAAAACATTACAGAGACTTAGCCATGTCATGCAGAAATTCAGTAAGAACCTGAAAACAGAAACCAGGACTGGACTTCAATCCTGTGCCTTCCTCACTGTCTTGTAAGATTTAGTCATAATCACTTCCTCTGGTCACATTCTGTACAAGGGGAGACCTTCACTTTGCCATTTTCTTCTGGGGAAGTAGACAGTCCTTCCCAGCTCTTTTGCAGGAGGAGGAAATGGTGACACAGAAAAACTGACAAAAAACTTGACACTCCCTCTAAGTTCACTATTGCAACTGAGAGGGAAAGAAATCAGGCACTATTATTTAACCACAATTTTTATTTTGCTTAGTTTCACATAGTAAATGTTTCAGCTCAGAACTGCTGGTATAATTCTTTACCAATGATATATACATGGCACTTACTACAGGTGTTTACTTAAATCATCGTATCATTAGTATTAGGAACATAACCTCTGATGTACCTATGTCAGTTTGCTAAAGAAGCAGGCACTTAAGGAGGCAGATTTCCATCAACCCCCAGCCAGATTCAGGCAGTTATTGCACTGCTGCAAATCCCACTCAGTGCCAATCCGTGGCTTTAAATTCACACTAGTTTTAAAAGGAATACGACACTAGAAAGCAGAACAGCATTAGTTCTACAATGCCTGACATCCTTGTTTTCAGGTATTAGTTGTGCCTGGGGACACTTAGAGGCCAGGAAAATCTCTCTCCATGTACCAAACTGTCATCTGGTGCTCAGGCAGCCAATTCCCAACACAATCAGTGCTAGATAGCTATTTCCCATTACTCTCAGAGTAAGACAGCTTAGTGATGCTAAGTCACCATGCTCAGTGATCAAGGCTCAGGGCTCGGCCCCCAGGCAGCTCTGGCAATCCCAGGAGGCCCCTGACTGCATATGGCCACATACAATGTCAAAGCTGACTATGATTCACTTTGGAAATGTGAACTTTCCTTAGGAGTATTCAGGCAATTTCTTTTTAAGTTTGGTTAAAGAGAATGTACACAAATGTATGAAGAAGTAAGCAGAAAGGAAGTGCTGGAAACTAAGCCATGAAACCAAGAAGCACTATTCTCAGCATGTAACACGGTAAAGAGTTAACATAATTTCTTTAGAAATACTATTCATCACCTCCTGGGCCAGAAGGAAAACAGAAGAACATGGAGGCTCAAGGGAAACCAGCAGTTAAAATGAAAATTTTTGCTTTTACCTTAAAAGCTCTGTTGAGCACCTCCTCTCCTCCTCTGCTTCCCAATAGGTTAACGATCACTTGTTTTCCATACTGCTCTTTCAGAAGCATCATATGCCTACAGCAAAAGTAACCATAACAGGTACGAAACAAAACTAAGTTATGTTGCCTACTGCCATTTTCAAAATACAAAGCAGCGATCACTGGTTGTTTCATCCAGCAGAAAGTCTTAGCCACACCATCTACAGGCATCTTTCTCAGTCTCCTTGCAATCAATTATTAAAGTAAAAATGGTGAAAGCACACAATTAATAGATACAGTATTCTGTATTGAAATTTAAGAAAGAAGTGTCTTAGGAAATAGGCCCCAAATCTTTTATGTCACTGTTAGCTTTGACATTGCCCTTTACGTTCCTACCTCTTGCTGTTAGCCTGGGAACTACACAGGAAAGACAAGAAGAGAGGAAAATGTATTACAGTTCAACAGGAAGTGCCTGGCATCTTGCAGAGCTGAGACTAAGAGTCAGCAGCAGCAATGGGACCTTCAATTCCAGTGCCAAGGCCAGAGAGGCCCAAACACACGTGACAGGATTCGAATATCTCTGAGCTACCACAACATGGAGACATTCACTCTGAACACAAATCAAGCAGGAAGATGAGTAATCATAAGAGCTGCTGCACTGGATCAGAACAAAGGTCCTTTTAGCCAAGTTGTCTGGCCCAGATTCTGCAGGAAAAGCACAAAATAGGACAAGTATAAAGTGGGCTGGATTTTTTGGCGTATGTCATGAAAATCTCAAAGCCTGACATTTAAGGATTCTCAAGTTAAGAGCTTTTAGCCAGATGCCGAAACACCCATTCTCCCCTCAATACATCTTTTTCAAGTTAGCATGCATGGGCTGCAAAAGCTGTGCTGGCTCATCAAGAAAGAATTAGATCTAAAAGTTGATCTCCATCATGTACAGACAACACTGTAGTAGTACTTAAGAGGAAGCTGGATAGAAATAGACAAGAAAAATAAACACTCACAGAAATGAGAAGTTATTACATGCTGCAAAATAGCCTGTGATGGCAAAGTGTGAGAAAAACAGCAAGCACACATCTTCTGGCATTACTCTTTAAATCCTTTAACCAGAAATAATCCTTTTTCCCAGAAAACCATGGAAGGGGAGAAAAGAAAGAAGCCATCAGCATTGCCTTCAGGAAACACAGCTAAATATATTTTCTGGTGCATTCTTGACTCTGCAACCAGTTCTCTGTATGCCAACTTATCCCATAGAGTTGCACCCCTCTGATCCCAGTATTAAGATCCTATCTCTCTGCCAGAGTTTCTTCCTTACAACAAAACCACTGAAGCTCAAGTCACCTGTTTGAATACTGTAAGCAAAGCTCCCTGTGGATTTCAGGGAGAGTGACAGGATGAAAAAAGTATCTAACAAGATTATCATCAATTTCTCACATGGTTAAATGTAACAGGATAAATTAACATCTTGGAAAAGCTGTAGCAGGATGTTAAATTCCAGTGTACTTTTCCATCTAAGCAGTCACTTATTCCTTGCCCATTTTCAAAGGACTGTCTTTTGCAGATTGGTAAGCAGAGAGTTCATCTAACTTACGGGCACAAGGGAAAGAAGGAACAGTGCAAGTTTATCTTCATGTTCACTTTCCTTAGAAAAAAAACTATTCACCAGTTGTATTAGGGTCAGGGCTAAAAGGTTTTACAAAGTTTTTCTTTCCTGAGGTACTCTCAATTTCATGGGCAGTACAAGAAGATGCTGAATAAGTTATTGTTTTCTTCTTACTTGAAATATCTCAGTTGTGGAATGCAAACCTCTAAGGATGGAGCTTCAGGGACACTGGCAGGGCAAGTTTTCACAGCACCAGATGGCCACAAGACCATGAGTCTCAAAGGCACTTGAATTCAGTTGATTTAAGAGCCTTAAAAGCTTGGAGAATATAGGCCAAGAACCTATAGAGCAGAAACTGCTAGTTTCATATTCCTTTAGATTCTAATGCCTGTTTTTGGTCTCAGTGTTGCAAAACCATTAACAGTCAATAATGTCCTATGTGCTAAAAGTTGTGGTAATAAAGAGGCCTTAGTCAAAATTAACCTACAACCTGGTCTGCCAAAACCAAACCAAACTGGAAATTAATCCCTTGACCTGCACTTACAAGGTAAAAATTTCCCACAGACCAAATTCTTCATGTGCTTTTCAGGCACTGTTCCCATGGATATCAGTAGAAATACATCCTTAGAGGACAGCATTTCCTAGTCAGACATTCAAAGGAATCAAGCTAATGCATGTCTTTTCCTACAATTTCCAGCTGACAAACAGAGTCCTAATGGTTTTAAAATGTTTACAAGCCAGTCTTTGCATAAAATAGAAAACATCAGCATAATAGCATCATATAACACTGGTCACAGAATAAGGCACTGCTGTTTCTGTGTAGGAGTAAAACAATGAAGAGAAGACCAAATTCAGAATGGATTGAAAGCAGTGTTTACTCTAACTACTTCTGTTACAGTGGTAAAACATACACATTCTGTGTACCATAAGTGTAAACTCACATCTGTTGGCTCATGAAGGTTTGCACAAAACCATCTTTTGCATATCACTAAGCATTTCTAAACTTTTAGAGAAACGAGCTGGAAGACTAAATCTTCTTGAAAACAAGAAGGAAAAAAAGCCTCCAAAAAAGTGACTAAATTAAGTAAACCAATTTAATAATCTGCCACATCATCTGAGAAATGCTTCACATCTCAAGATTTTCTAGGAAGACGAAGTTGTAGAACCTTGGACACATGCCAGGCTGCTATGTTGATGCCAAAGTGGAATGAAACTTACCTGTCAAAGGCAGGTGCATTGGCTTCCAGACCCCTGTTAAGCCTTAAATGGCGGGAACCAACCTAAAACAGAATATTAGAAGACCAAGAAAGAGAAAAAACTTCTTAAACTCCTAGAGTCCTAAGTCACTAGATGTCTCCCTTTTTCCTTCAGAGAAAAACATTTTTTTAACAGCACCAGACATCTCTAACAGACTCCAACCACCCCCACACATAATATCCTTAACACAAAAGCCCCAGCTTTTATTAGACAACATTTACAATAAAAAGTGAAAACACAATTACCATTAAGCAAAGGGATACCTACACATCTTTTTATGGCCAAACAAATCCCATCACTTTGCCAGCTTCCTCTTGCAAATAGCACACACTGCCTCACATGAGTATTCTGTGAGCCTAGCATTCTTACTGCCCTTGCCTTGGTGGAGAGGGCTGCATTTATGCCAGTTCCATGGGTTGTGTATTCTGACTTCTTTCAAAAGTATCAGAACAGTGATTCAAAAATATGAAGGGTAAAATTCTGTACCATCAAACTAACAGGTCTTCTGATATGGTTGGCAACAACAGTAGTCTCAAGTTCCTTTTGAATGGTAGCTACTGTTACCACAGTATTTTTATTACACAGGGTTTCTTTTCTCTCCAAAAACTACATTCCTGAATATGTATAGGATCATGCATTGTTTCCTATACTTCATCATCTTTATTTGTTTTTCATAAGGCTGGTTTCTGCAATTCTTTCTAACACCTGTGTTTCACACCCAAAGAGTAAAAGTACATAATCTAATCCAGATTAGGCAAAAAAAATAGGCCTACTAAAAAATCGAAAATTCTGTTTAACTAGAGATATTACCCACTAGCCAAAAATATTTGAGTGAGTGCTCAATGGCTCTGTAACCTACAGACCAACAGTGCTGGACACAGCTACACCATGGGCAGGACATGCACAATCATATGGACAAACTTGCTTTATAAAAAGAAGCATGTATTGCACTGGATGGTGTTAACAGACAACAGAGATCCTTCAATCATTCCCTTTTGCACTAAATCCAATGCCTCTGAACAGTACATAGGTTCTAGTTTAATGATCCAAAAAAGTGTCATGTAACCTTTAAAGTATTAAAAAAACCAGTTATGTGATGTACTTTCTCTGCTAACACACATGAATACATGTGCATACTCATTTCAGTTGCTTATCCCTGTGTTAAGAGAATGCAAAGTGTTCTAGGAAGATTCTTATTTGGGCATACAACTACATATAAACTGCAAGTCACAAACCATATGTAACACACTAAATTTGTAAATTTGACGTAATAATCTCAAGATGAAATCCTATGTCTCTGCCTCACAAAAAAACAGATTAGATCATTATCACCCTTTTGACTGAAATCTCAAAAACATGCCATCCAGATATTTTGTTTTGTTTCAAGGTAGCATGCTCCTAAAAGCACTGGTATCCCTAGATACTCCAATTATATTGTGGAGCTCAGGATCATGAAGTCAACCAGGCATTTCAGAGGAACAGGTTATTCCAAATAAAACTGAAAATGTTATAAAGATATAGATGCAAGCTTCAGTTTATAACATTAGGACACAGTCCCTTACAAACAGTTCCCTGTAGAGGTATTCAAACACACCAAAGTATTAAACTTCAGACACCTATAGTCTGGTATAGTTCTGTTTAGATAAACACAAAAAGATTCCTACAAGGGAAACCTAAAAGAGCTCAGCACTTTCATAGAATGAGCTTTGAAGCTCATCTTAAAAAGCATTATTTTCTGTTAATTCTAAATTATAAGAAACAAGAGAGTAAAGCAAGGTAGACTTTCTGATTATTTGTTTACCTGAAGCCTCGTTTGCTCCAAAACAGTGGAACAGAACCTCTGATCTGCACAAAGGAAGAGACATCATCACCCAAGTAAATTGTCTGCAAAAACAAAATAAAGGAAAGGAGTTCCACAGTTAGATCTATCAGCCTGTGTCCCCTTCATAAGGTGACAGTTAAAGACACTGAACTCAAAGGGTAAAAAAAGTAAACTGTCTATCTCCCTGTATCCACTTACCGCTCAGCCTCTTTTCCATAGTCTCACAGGCAGTGGAACAAAGCACAATGTATTTGCTTTCATGTCATCACGGCAGATTCAATTCAGTTCTCACCAGAAACAAAAGAAAACATAAAGCACCACCACATCTTTCACCCAGAATCAGGATGGATTTGATCTACCGGTGGAGACACTTGGAAAGTCCAGGCATATACTCGAGTTCCTGCTGTCCCTCTCAGAAAACTTAACTGTGCAAAATGTCATTGCTCCCTGTGACTGATGATGGGTAACGTCAGGTGGGGGATAAGCTTATCTCCTGCTGTATTTACCATTTCTTATTTCACTGCGTGCTGTGCCTTGTCAGAGAATCCAAATAAAACTCTGTGAAACCAACAGCTTTGCCACTCCCATCCTGAGGTACACAGCAATGTGATCTACTTCTTTTCCAGATGGCTTACAGCAAGAAGTTCCAAATTCTCCACTTCCTTTCCCAACCAGACCTCAAACTGTCCCTTTACATGTTCTCATGATCACTGTAAACAAGCTAATTTTGGGTCAAATCTATATGAAGTACAAAGACTGATTTCCCCTTTTGCCTTCCCCGGTCCACAATCAAAGTGTTACATTATGTTAAGTTAGCACAAAAGGTACTATCTTCAGATTCAATATGAGCACAGAGCAACTGTGCAAAGCCCAGCTCACTCCTCTGGCCTATACTTAGCAGTGGAATCCTGGCTGCTCTCCACAGGAGACACATGATACACATCTCCGTTATCTCATGCATGACAATGACTGCTCTGCAGCCCTGGGGAGCAGTGGTATCCAGGTCATCCAGGTAGCTGCACTCACCACATCATATCATTTGGCACAGCTGCTGCCAGCTGGCTAGTAGCTCTGAAAATAGAATAGAACATGAAAATTGATTTCTCTACGGCTTTAAAGTGTTTTGTCTCTTTGGATCTGCCACTAGATGTGGCCAATAGCTGGCTCAGGGAAAGTGCCTAACCAAGACCTTTCATCTTCATAAGCATTATCAATGTACAGTTTTTAGAGCTATACATGTGAAAAAAAGAAGAAGTATTTAGAAAAAATTGGTGACAAAGCATTTATCTAATATTTACCATATTTTTGCAGAGCTCTTAAAACTGTCTCGATTTCACTAAGATGAAAGATTTAAGTTGCTTCATCATGGACACAACGTCAGTGCTAGAAGGATAGCCAGCCCAGAGGTAGTGCAAAACTATGTTTCAATCTTTTTAAGATCTCACCAAAAATTAAGAACCCTTCTCTGTTACATTACATCCTAGCACAACCTCCTACAAGAGAGGAGTTGCTCAGAGAAGCTTTCCTGCAAGGTCTGGGTCACAGTTTGAGTAATGTGACTCTAAAACCTGCTCTCCCAGTAAAGTTTTCTGAACGTTGTTGGCACCTGAGTGCAGGAGCTAACTACCATGGCAACACACTCATGTGCCTTTTCTTTGTACATTTGTGCTCAGAAGAGTTCATTCCTCCTGCAGCTGGACTAGGAGAGGAATATGCAGCCCCACTTTCTTCCTCTTTACCACATTCTCCCTGAGATTGGTTTTGCCAAGATGAGTCAGACTTCTACACACTGAATCATCTCTTCGCTCACAGCCATGGACCCAAGGAAGCTCATTTCAAGGTAAACACCACTACAGCCCCAGCATTGTCCTGACTAATACTAAATGAAGATCAGGACCTGAATTTGTGCAAAAAACAACTCAGGACAGGCCTGCTTAAAATATTGACAACAATCATCACCTCAGCAATTAATGAGTAGAAATGAAACATCTAATGATGGCAAATACAGACAAAGCTTTACCTGAAGTTCAAGGTGGCCACTCAAACAGCTGGCTACAGAGGATCAGTTTTCTTTACAGTATTCTGGGAAGTCCCTGCTTCCACTTAACTGCAAAACTGACAGCTCAAGTATTTCTTTGACCAGCTCTTTTAGACATCCAGCTGCAAATCTCTAGACCCACTCATTAACAGATAGTAATCCTAATTCAGTACCTGCAGTTTAATATCCTTCTGAGTTACAGTTTAAACGGAAAGTATTTCCTCAGTTACAGACCATAAATATAAAACCTATCTTCTTCCTGCCAAATACAGAAGAAAAATACTGACCAAACATTTATTTTTGCTCTATTTCCACTTATTAGTGAGTTAACAGATATTTATTACCAGTACCACTCATTTTCTGTTCACTGTTTTTTACCTATTACCTCTTCAGTTTTCTGCTTTATTAAGCTGTCCATTTGGAGAACTGAACAACCAAAATATTCAAACTATTTGATCATTCCTGCAACCTAAACAGGATGCCTAAACTTTGATATGATAGGCTGGGGGATCCCCTGTCAAGCTGAGGTCTAGTACAGGACTCTCATGATAGTATAGCATAGAGCATTTTAAAGAAATTGACTTTTTTTATGTATGATGCTGTGTAGCTTTTAGGAATTAGATGAGGTTTTTGAACTGGGAGCACAGCCTCTGCGACACAGTCATTCACAAGAAAGTACTTTTTATTTTTTGTTCACTTACAGGGCACATCATTCTGTTCTCTGGAGCAATTCTCTGGTCTTTCACAATCCTTTCACCTCATTCTCATGACCCAAATGAATCCTAAAATCATTTTCTTCCAAGCTGCCAGCAAGTTGGAAAAAGACCTAATATTTTTCTAATGAGTGGGAGGCTCATTAAAATTACTTTTCTGCCATTCCTTCCTAACCTAAACAGACTCTAACTACTTCATTAAGCATTATAACTGTGCAAATCTTCCCTCAATTTCAGTAATACCCACTAGCCTTCATTCACCACTCCAAGGAACATGACCCTTGATCCTGACACTGCCTTTTAGTGTACATGTCTTTTGATCTTACAATATTAGTGGCAACAGACTTCCTACCAGCAGGCTTGTTAAGAGAGCAGGTTTAAAGACTAAGACAACTTTCCAGATCAGGAATGGACATAATCTTAGCAGCCCCACACACATTGTAAGAAACCCTATTTGCTAAAATTTTAAATATGCACTGATAATACATTTGGATTGAAATTACACTCATAAATAAAAGATTCCAACTTTGTTGCTTATGCATGGACAGGTACAGTTTCTTTTCTCATGTTCTTCACAGACTTAATCAGTTTTTGTGCACAATGTCATGTTTTCTACAAGCACATATTTATCCCACTTTTTTGTTGTTCTAGTTTTGACTTTATTACTCTGTCCTCTAGCAGGGCCATTTCCCTTATTCTAAGGTACTAGACAAAAGATGAACAGTTCTTTAAGAAAAGAAACGTAAGAGAAAAGTAAAATGCCTCATGTCCAGAATTTTCCTGTCCTCTGTTTTCCTTTTCTCATGGACAAGATCATACTGGTTTTTCTCTAGAAGTTCAACAACAATCAGTTGCTTTTTGGACAGCACTTGGTCATTATGATCCATATGTATTGCTAAATCTCTGTCTTTGTGGAGTCTTATCTCTTGTCTTAGATCCAAAATGAAAGCAAGTTGGTGCCTATGTACCCCAGGGAGAATGTTCATTCCTATCAAATCCTCAAAGCACTTGAGGACTACCTCATTAATCTCGAGGGTTCTGGCACATACTACAGTCCAACCCAGACAGCTGCATGAAATTTCAGACCAGGTTCTCATCAGACAGCATTGTAGCAACTAGATAGTTAACCCGTGTGGAAGACAAATTATATGCCTTTACAACAGATTACTTGGCCTCTGACCTCTGGTGTTAGAATTTGCCATATTTTTCTTCCAGCTTCTGTGGTCTTAGACTCTCTTTGTGGTCTTTTTCTCCAACTCAGGATCAAGTGTGATAGAACTGACAGTTCAATGGGACATTTTTCAATCTTTCCCTTCTGTTGCATAGGGCCAGACCTGGCCCCTGTGACCCAGGGATCTTTCCTGGTAAACAAGCTTCATGCACAGGTACTGCTAGAAAGCTTCTGGGCAAGAAGCAAACATCTGTGTCAACCCACTGGTATTCTAATCCCAGCATGCTGTGCCCATTTACTGCTTGGAATAATTTATTCACTAATCTCCATCACTCAGCTTCATTAGAAACAAATAATCATCCAGCCACAACTTCAAACAGAAAAATTCATTACAGACTCAAGGGGTACACAGAGACACAGTCCCTGATGAAATGGATACTCAGATGGCTTATTTGGGGATCCCCAGCTCTGCCACACAAAGAGCATGGATAGCAGATGGCCTAAACAAACCTCTCTGTGAGTCCCTTTAGCTCAGAACACGGGACCCAAGAATATATTTTGCCAAAATAATCCTTTCTGCCTTGCCTGGGGTCATACTAAAACTTGATCCAGAAAATAAATCAAACACATGATTGTATCCATTCCTCTCCTGGAGAGCTATCCAAGACAGTCTAGGAGGTATTGTGAAATAGGGATAATTTTCCTTAATCCATGCCTGACTTTTTTTTCCTGAAACTGGAAGAAAGGGAAGGTTAATCCAAATTCATGGTATTTCCTTTTAATGCTTTCTCAAGGTTCAAATTTTCTTTACTGAACAATTCCACAAAGGGGAAAAAACTGAAACCATTTATTTGTCTTTGGTTAATTAGAATTGTTCCTTGTAATCCACATACTAAGATTTTAGCATAACCTTTTGAGGTTTACTGGGAGAAGAGCTGAAATGTAAACAGTAACAGGCACACAAACTAAATGGAGAAAGCATTTCTAGTTCTTCAAAGCTATCAGAAGAAAAGAATTACAAAAATGCAACACAGTCTCAACTTCAAAGGATATTAGGGGAGGAGGAAAAGGTGAAGGGAAACATGTAAACTACAACTGAGAAACACAGACTGATTTAAAAGCTACTTGAGAATTAACTGCAATACTGCAACTACTGTAAAGCAGAAAGGGCTACCATTCCATTACAAAATATTTGTCAGCAAATCTGAAAGTACACATTGAAGGGATTGCCTTCTTTTCCCTTCATTTTGTTTTTCCTTAAATGTTTCCTAATATTTTCTTCTTTCTTCATAAAGCCACAAGCCAAACGATCAAAAAGCTAAAAGATATACTAGAAGTTGTTGGGGTTTTTTAAAGAAAAAGTGAATATATTTTACTTTCCCCCCCTTCTTCTCAAACACTGAGTCACAGCAGTTAAGCCAGCCCACAAAAAATGACTCATTGCAGAGCTGAAATGCCACAAGGCTAACTCAGTGGGAGACAAAAGCATACCATCTACGCATAAAAGAGCTGCCTGGAGATAAGATTAATTGTTTCTCCCTCTTCTGAGAAAAATGTTAGAAGCAATTCCTACAAAGAGTGGGAAAGTCCTGGGTTTTCAGAATCCTAGGGTGCTATTTATCCATGAGAACACACAGCCAACATGCCATTATAGCGTACAGGCTGCAGCAAATGGAAACAAAATGTTTTTAAGCCAAGATATTACCTCAGAGGAGATTAGTCAGTCATTTACTATGAAAGTAGGAGAGAGTTTATTCTTGGGCTCTTCCTTCCTAATGGCAAGGGGATGCCAGCTTGAACAGGATCTCAGGCATCCTAGTGGTTAGCCCAACTTTGCTTTCTTAGGACATGCAGCTTGGTAAAACAAGTGTTTAGCACCATTAGTAACAGCAACCTTCTTTTCCTTCTCTTTGGTTTTAGAAACCAAACAAAACCACACAACCCTTTAAAACTGCAAACTCTTGCTATAATTTTGAACCCATTCAAACCTTTCACCCTAAAACCATTTCGCTCTTGCACTTTTGCTTACCCCGTTGAAAAAAACACTCAAAAGTCTTCAGTTCTTCCACTTCAGCATCTGGCTGAATGAGAACAAAGCACAGCAATTCCCATGAAGAACCTGACCCAGACCCAGCTAAGGGAAGCATCAGAAATCAAGTACTGTTTTGCCACCCAGGAGTCAAGCCTCAGGTTTTCTGCTGGAATGCAAAGGCTACCTTAATTTTCATGCTAATCATTTGTAACATGATGTACTCCAGGAATACAACAAAAAAATTAGTGACTTCTGACTCACCTAGTGAGCAGCATAGCAGTATTTCCCATAGTAAGTCAACTGCTAAGTGCAGCGCCACAAATGTGAGACATACTGAAAGCAAGCTGACAACCCTTTCTAACCTTTTCTTTCCCCTGCATTTCAGCAAAAGAACATTCTTCAAATCCTGAGTAACAGGATCAGTGCTTTGCGCTAATATTTATAACAAGATACTCAACTAAAACAGCAAAATGTACCAGGTATCACTTAAAATGGCAGATCTCTCTTCTTCTGTTCCCAGTTTCCAGGGGAAAATTCCACTTCTCGGTAAACAGCATAACTATCTCCCAATGCACTGACAGACTTTCTAGAAAGGTGTAGATCTTGCAAGACTTGATTTGCAGTTGCTTTGGAGCAGTGGCACACATGAGAATTATTAGCAGAGAATTTGGAGGCTGACATTAGAGACCCAAGCACTGCAGGGTAAGAGCTTCAGATTCAACAAGCAGAATTTGTGGAAGCCTGAACAAAAAGTGGAAAGCTGTCAACCTAAGGCAGACAAACTGGGAAAAGGAGGGACATGAGCAAAAAGTCACCCACATTCCCAAAGAGAACTCTGACCACTGGGCAGAAAGCTACACATGTAACATTATGCATGCTTTGACCACCTCTTGGGAATCAAACCTCAGCAGCAGGCTGGGGACTACCAGTCTGCAACTCCTCCAAGGCATCCTCCTAAGGATCAAAGCACTGTCAAATCCAAGGTAGCTCTACATGTGTCTTTAGGCAGAACCAGGTGAAAAAGTTAAAAGCTGTATTACAAAGACAACATCTTAGAGGAAATGTGGAAAGTACCCCAACACGGCTGGATTTTGGACAAACAGGTGCCTGAACTGGCTCATGCAGTGGGATAACAGGAGGGAGCTCACTGGGTGAGAGCTGCTACATTCACACATTGTCTTGAGGAAATACTAGTGCTGTCAGCCCAGGAAAGTGTGGGCACCTTTGAGAGGGAGTGCCTTCCTCAGCCATCAGGCACAGGTTTTCAATGACACAGCCCAAGTATCTCTATGCTGCCCTCACTGTTTCATGCTCCCCTTATGAACACCACATAAGCAATCTACTTCATTGTACATGGACCTACATATACCAACACATGCATACACAATCAAAGCCACATATGCAGCTCTGTAGACACGCCCAGAAGATGCTGAAAACAACCAAATTCTAGAAGCAAATCCCTGTTCTTTGTTGAAAACTATCAGCCATTTGTCTACTCTGTTTATACAGTGATCCATTTCTGTATGATGGTTCTTACTGCTAGTAATTACTACTTTGGTTCAAAAATGAAAAGGTGATTGCACTTGAATAAGAAAGCACTCACTTCAGCTGGCACAGAAGGCTTCTGATTCTGCATGGTCCAGTGCTTTTTACTTTCAAGGCAGCAAGCTAAACCATGTGCAATAAAACCAAGTGACTCTGTTTTGTTTGGCTGTGCCAATCAAGCCTGCTGAATGCATCTCACACACATAATTTGTCTCAGCATCAGCTGGAAATGAAGCTTTTATCATGTACGTATAAAAACTGTCGTACCACCTCACATTGGAGAGAATCCCCCACAAACCAATGGGGAATATAAAAGCAGTCGGCTCCAAAATTACTTGAACTGGAATTTGCCTGACTCTGAGAAGATGCTATTTTTTCAACATTTTCTTTACTAGAGAAAGATGATTTGACAGTGAACTTTACTAGCCAAAGATGAGGTCCCAGCACCTTTGCTAGACGCCTTCCTGAATAGTTTAAAAACCCATGTCTACATTTCACTACAGTATCAAATGGCCAGACTTCCACACTCAGGAAAAAAATTAAAAGTATTAGTGAAAACTGTGTGAATGAAAAAGTCAGAAACATAGAAAAAGAGCAGATTGCAAAGAAATTCTTAATGGACAAGAACAAACAGATCTGCCATGCAATATATAACAATATTTTAAGTATTCTTGAAAAAAACGCCGAGCTCCTCTAATTCTCATTGAAAATTCTGCCCCAATTAAACCCAAGTGGGCTAAATTATGCAAAGCCATTGGACACAGCCACTAACCTGCTCTGTCTCAACAAAGTTAGACACATGTCCGTCGTCATTGACCCCTCGGACGTGGAAGCGGACACCAGCTCGCTCGCAGCTGATGCGGGAGATGAGGCAGGCTTTTGCCTTTTTGTGGGAAGCATAAACAGTGCGAATGTCCACGACACCACAGACCACCTTCAGCAGCCAGTCGGAGCAGTTCACCTGGTAGTGTTTGAAGGGCACGTGCAATAGCTGGTTCCTGAAAGGTTCAACAACATACAGACACATTACTGGATAAAACAGACACAGAGGCATGGCTGCCAGCTGACAACAATCTCTAATTTAATCGATTAATGTCATAGGATCCCTTTTCTGCTGTGCCTTGCTACCCAAACCCAGGAAATATGAGGAAGAAACCCTTGTGAACTACTATAGTGAAATGGACATGGCAAATTTTAACCACACTGCTACCACCAAGGTGCTCTCTTTAAATCTTGTACCTGTCTTATAAATTCAGATGCAAATGTCACCTCTTTCACTTATATTTATTAATCTTATTCTATTTTTATATTTAGCAATCTTTTATATTTAAAATATTATATTTAGTCATATTTTTCATAAATTACAGTGTTGTCAAGCTAATTACTTTTTTTGGAAGAGTACTGCCTGGACCTTAGCATTCACTACAGGATGAAGAACTGGTTCAAAATCCACCAGGATTTTCAGAAAAAAAAAATTCCAAGCAGAAACTGGATCTGTAAGTCACTGGAGATACTGCAAAAAGTACTACTAAAATGAAGAGGAACATCTGTTCTAACCTTCAAGATCAACAACTCAAGAAACCTGTCATGTGTAGTTAACAATGCTAGTCTCTTCTATTAAGATGTTTTTATTTCATGCTTCAAAATGTGCCTTTAGGAGGGCCAGGAAAATATCTTTTATGATCATGCATTTCTCAATAGAGGATCTGTAAAAGAGCAAAACCCCTGAAGAATTGTTCTTTTCGAATACAATATTTACCTGAAAACAGTGCAAGGCACTGTTACATTTTTAATTTAAATATGTAATGAAAAAAGCAGCTCTAAACCAATTTTTGCTATCTGTTCCACCTCCTTCTCCCAGTTCTACTCACAAAGGAAGTTCTCACTCAGGCAAACTCCAGTAGAAGTTTTTTTTTGTTGTTGCAGTTCATTTAATAGGCAGTTTGTGTTGCCTATAACTAAGGTCATCTTACACTTTTCATTGTATAACTATCTCATCATTTACTTTCCTCAAGAATCTATTGTTTGGTCTGAAATTTCCCATATCACCTAATTATCTCAAGATAAATTTTGTTTGGAACATTTTTTTGCCCTTAATGTAGTCACCATTTTTAGTCATTTTTTTGCCTTAATGTCATCACCATTTTTCCCTTTTCTATAACATATTAGAGAATGGAAACTCTTTAGAATTTACTTCTAGATTAGCCAGAAATAGCAAAGAAGGAAGGTTCAAATAGACATATCTTCCAAGAGGAAAAGTTTCAAAAGACAGTAGAGGGAAAAAGAGTTGCTTTAAATGTAGTTTATTTTGTGATATTGCCATCTTAGCAGTCTCATCATTGGAGAACAATAATTTCTGCCATGTGTCTGACTTGACAATGCTTGGTGAGCTTTTGGAGAGGGATGCATCATTAGCACAGTTGAAAGCAAGTATTTATTACACACCCTTCTTCAATTTCAAACTCAAATCACTAGATCTTAGCAGTCAAAATCACATCATAGGTGGAAGGATTATTTAGCCTAACTGAACTGCTCCCTCATGTTAATTTATCATCCATTATGAACTTTTTTGCTTATTTAATATTCACCTACCTTGGGCCACAAGCTTTACTGCACTTTCTAGCAGCACATCCCCATTTTACCCTGCCAGTTCTTTTCCACCTATACCAAACCCTCATTTATTTCCAGAACAGCTATGCCTGCTGTGTGACTACCTTTGTGTTTAAAAAGAAGGGGGCGGAGGGAGGCGGGGAGGGGGAAGGGTGCAGAAATGCAAGCATTATGACAAAACTTGCAAAGCGGACAAACTGAATTACATGTACCCAGCACTGGGTTTTCTCCTTTCCCCTCAACCAATACTTACCAGAATACGAGATAATTTTTTTTTTTTTTTTGCTTTATAAGCACAAGGAAGTAAAAAGCACAGAACAGTGTATTGCGTGAGTTTTCTTTCGTGCAACTTATCTCTGCACTGAGCTGTAAACATGCCAATGTTGATGTTTTCAACATAAAAACTAGGGTACATTACTAAAACAATAAACTACAGACTTCAAACACATACTTTTAAAAAATAACAGATACTTCAGTGCAAATTATGGGATTTATGAACAGTTCAAGTGCAGGTTTCTATTAGATAACTAAAGAAAATTATGGAAAAGGACTGCAAGCGAAACTATTTATGCTATATAGAGACATGCTTCTGTAGTATGAGCAAAACATATCTTGTATTTCCCCCTTTGAAGCACAAAATGTCATTTTATAATTGCACTTCACTATCAGATTAATTTTAATTAAACACAATTTACCATGACTTCTTTAAAGCCACCTGCCCTGTAAAAGGACGTCAATGAAATGAAAGGAGGTGCACTTGAAATGCACATGTTCATTTCCCTCTGACAATGTCTGACCAATGAGATACAGGTGGGGACAACAGAAGACTCGGGTATAACATGCAGTACTAACCAGAAGAACGAGTTACCAGATTCATAGTTGTTATCACCCTGCTTCTGAGCCCGCACAGTCAGGTCAAAGTTTGAGCCTGCGTTAGGCCAGCAGAAATAGAACATCCCAGAGTTCAGTATTTTCTTCAAGGCAGTAAGACGCTCGTCTTCCTTAGTTTCTTCCTGGAGAGGACAGAAATCTGTTGCAGTAATTTTGTAAACTTCAGCATCCAGGATTTTTCCCACCGACGTACAGCCCGTCACCAGGACCAGAAAGTGCAGTCGAGTGTTACCTAGAAATTGACAGACAGTTACAAAAGGGTTATTTCCAGGTGGACACGGCTTCTCATCAGCCCTGTCACATGCAATGCCGACAGGGCTCCAGCAGAGGCCAGCGTCTTTGCTTCACAAGAGAATAAGCAGGAACAACAGGCACACAGGCCACGTTCTTTTCATTTCTGAATTCCTCTTAATTGCAGATAAGTGGCTGCAATTGCACAATATTCCACAACACTCATCCATCGACATCCT
Source organism: Sitta carolinensis (assembly GCA_032173965.1). NCBI lineage: Eukaryota > Metazoa > Chordata > Aves > Passeriformes > Sittidae > Sitta > Sitta carolinensis. The sequence goes on along the minus strand of JAVUNC010000004.1, from coordinate 60,604,286 downwards.
TTGCTGCACTAGAGTGTGTTTTCCCCATGGACTTTATGGAGACCAATGTGCCTGCTATTGGGACACTACTCAAAAAAACAATTTCACCATCCTAGACAACATACAGCATTCAGATTCTTTGCTGGCTTCAGCTGAAGATGGGCGTGTTCAAACATTCGTATAATTTCAGTATTACCAATTCTTGGGATTTTGTTTGTTGTATCACTGAAGTGTATACATGATTGGATGACAATCTCAGTTATCACTAAAATAATTACAGCTGCCATAACTGTGAAATCATGAAGCAGCTGAACTTCAGAGCCCCAAATTAAAAGATAAATTTGGAGCTTGAGAACATCACTGTAATCGGATCTCTCATATACAGACCATTTCAACCTCTGCTCATTCTCTCTGAAATGATAATTAAGAAACAGTAGAACAATTTTTTCTGGAAATGCTGGTTTTGCTACAAAGATTTTTAGCAAATCTTTTCTACAGTGTTTGATTCATTTAAATTAGCCTATAATGGAGACAATGTCATCCTAGTCACTCCAGTTAGTAAGTGGAAATGAGCCAAGATTTATGAATTTAGCACAACAGAATCAACAGCTGACCTGCCAAGAGCAAGTTAATTAGCTAAGGGCACAGTGACAATCTGGGACAGTATGGATTCAGACAGCAAAAGGGAACATTTCTTAGGATCACTTTTCAACCCTCCAGGGTGACCCACTGTAAGAAAACGCACACCAGATCTCACACAACAACTATTCTTTTTCTGAAACACCAGTAGGGGTGTCCTTACTTTCAGATAAAAGGCTGGCTACAGAAACTAGAGTTAGGGGTGGTTTTCAGCAGGGCCAGAATATTTGTGTAGGCACATGGAATGGCAGGACAAGGTGGGAGATTAGATCTTATTCATCTGTTCTGCTGACTCCACTCTTGTATAAAGGCCAGTGTAGGTGGTATTTACTAAAAAGCTCTGTTCATCACATTTCTTTCTGTAACAATGCTATGCCATGTTCTCCTTCTTGAGTGCTTTCAAGAAGCATGTCTCCTGTGCTTGTGATATCACAGCAGAGGGCTAGAAATACTGACAGTTTATTCCTCCTTTGCACATGACTTTGCATAATTATAAAGAGTAGGAGACACATCAGTTATCACCATGAGAGTTCATAACTGACCAAATACTGCCTTGCACCCCCCAGAAAGGGATAGGAGGAGTTAGCTGTCTCTCAGGATAGCTAAAAGCTTCTATGGCTTAGCTGAAAGCATGTAAAACTGATCAGCTCAAAGTAAACTTCACTCACGAGACTTTGGAAGCAATATATAGAAACACAATTAGTATGCCTTAATATCAGTCAGCTTTGTTAGTCATAAAAAAACAGTAGTGAAGGACTTGGAGAGCTGCCTGGGTGCAGTGCTGAGACAAAGAATACAAGTACTTTCATTGCCTTTGGTGACCTTAAGCTTTCCTAGATGGTTCAGAAGAGATCAAATGAGAAAGTCAACACTAAAATAGCCAAAGAGAACAAGAACTTCACAATACAGGGCTTGTTACCTGTGGTTCTGTCCTTCTAGGAGCTCGAAAACAGTGGAAAATCACTGGATCTAAACAGAATAATACTCCAGTTTAAGAAGGCGTTGAGTAGGAATATTTGCCTTACCTAGAAACTTGCTCTTGCTTACCAGAGACTATAAACTCTTTTTACTCCCTCCTCCACTCAACTATTCACCCCCAAATGGGATACTCATTTACACATTCAAAGATCCAGCATCTCTACTCTCTTAAATCACTAGCTATAAGCTCCAAAAAAGTAAACACACCTAATACGGTATTGCATTGTCCCTGAAGTATAAGGAGATTGGTTTTCTAAAGCTGCGGTAATTATCTGCCACTGGGCAGTAACTCCACACAAAAGAGTCAGGGTTGTTCAGCCTGGAGAAAAGAAGGCTTGAGGAAAACCTTATTACAGCCTTTCAATATTTAAAGGGGAGCCTATAACCAAAGATGCAGAGAGACTTTTCACAAGGGCTTGTAGCGGTAGGACAAGGGGCAACAGTTTTCCACTGAAAGAGGGCAAATCTAGATTGAATAAAGGAAGATATAATTTACAATGAGAGTAGTGAAACAGAGGAACAGGTTTTCCAGGGAAGTTGTGGGTGACTCACCCCTGGGAAGTGCTTCTGGCCAGGTTGGAAGGGGCCTCGAGCAACCTGGTCTAGAGGTGGGTGTGCCATGGGACACCAGAGGCAGTGGAAGTAGATGGTCCATAAAGGCTCCCTCCAACCTGAGCTATTCTACAGTTCTATATATGTAGAATAAGTCTCTCTACCCCAAAATACAGAGCAGACACCACATACTTTTTATGATACCTTTAAACAGAGACAGGCTGGCAAAGGAGCTCACACTTCCATCCCAGAAAAAGAATGGAGAAAAAGGATGAAAAGAGGAATTTAAGGTATGATAAAGCTAGCCTGCTTTGCCACTTGGTCCTCCCAGGCTTCTCTGTGAGATGAGGTGGTCTTCAGACCAGCTCTAACCTGTCTTATATGCTTAAGTCACTCAGGATCTGCTGTAAAACAGACAATGCAGAAATCCTATAACACCACAGGCACAGACAAATCTTTCTGACTCTGTACTTTGGAAAAAAGTCCCAAGCCCCATCCTCTGATAGCACTTTCATTCCAGGTGGTATTTGAACAGTGTTCCTGGGAACCAGCTCTGGGCTATCACTGCACTGTCTGCAGGAGGAAGATCCTTGCCTGATGTGAATGCTTTCTTGGCACAGGGAACAAGCTAATCACAATATCATATTGACAGTGCTCTGTTCCTGTGTCCTGCCCATTTTTATTCACAGCACAGACGTAGCCATCGGGTTCTGAACAGAGGTAATGTTCCTGTAAACTTTTCCCCCTTTCAGAAACTCACAGAGCAGAATTAATGCTGCCAAAACACTGCTCCACTGCTCATCTTTTAGTCAGGTCTCCATTAAGGTGTAGGAAACACACCACTACACACAGAGAAAGTTTTCCCTGTCTTCACTTCTTTACCAGCAACATCTAGATAGGCCTACAGTTTTAAATTATGACATAAAAATCCTTCAGATTGCAGTTGCCTCTTGAGGTCAATTTCACTTGGTACCAACAACCAACCACATCAGCTGTAGACTATTTACCATACCCCACCTTGGAAAATCTTTTTTTTTTTCCTTTAACTACACAAGTAGTTTAATGTACAATCCTAATTCATATAAGCCTTTCTAAACTGTACACATAGATGAAAGTGATTTAGGAATGTAAGAACTGCAATTGAAGGTCACAATTAATGAAATGTCCTTGAGATGCAATCCAGAATATTTTACAGAAATCTCTGGAATCATTTTAGAGTAAGAAGTGAAGTGTTCCTTACTGGTCATGCTTTCCACAGCAACACATCTATGAAAAAGCAAGACCCACATATAGTACTGAAGAAAAAAATTATTTCAAAGCTTATGGACCAAACTTTGATCTCAGAAAAATGGGTACAAATGTTGATCCATTGTGAGCAAGATCATTACTTTGCCCCATTACAGCTATCAATCACTACAACAATCTGTAAAGAACACTTTTGAAGAAATGTAAGAAATGCTTTGCTCACAGTGATATGTGCTGAATGCCCTTTTATTAGGCTGCACAAGAGAGGCAGAGGAAGAAGAATATTTAGCACAGAAACAAGACAATAATAATTTCCATCCTTTTTTTTTCCAAATGCTCTTGTGAAACCAACTGCCTTTATCCAAGTTGAACAGGAAATGCAGTTCTGGTACGTCACACTGTACAATAATAAGCTGCAGTTTCTGTATTTAACCTGTCTACATGACTCAAGGCAATTGTTTTCCCTGCAGCTTAGGGGATGATTTCAATGTCGCCTATTTTGAGCTACAGTGAAAAGGAGTCAATATTCAATTCTTATTTTGTCCTTCTTAACTGCAACTATTTCATTCAAGACTGCCTTTTCTTTCCAAAATGGATTTTCTCCAATTTTCACTCTTTCTCCATTCCATCACAGTCATGTCATTGCCTTATATTCCCTCAGACTTTTCCATTTCCACTCCATTTTATAGTCCACTAAAACCCAATTTTGCCTCTCATCTGCTTTCAAAAATAGCAACAGAACACAACAGAGCAGTACATTCTAACCACCTAGCTGAAAATTCCTAAGGATATCTATAGCAGAATTATGAAAAGAGCCAAGACTTTCCAAAGTACCATTTTAATCTCAAAGATACTCCTCTTTCTCCTCCTTCTAAATACAATTACATTTTTAGGAAATGTGCAAAAAGAACAGAAGACAGGTACTTAGTTGTCCTTTTTGCCTTTGAAATACCTTCCTTTCAACTACACACTGTACATGCACAAGATTGAGAGTATATACACAATCAAACTAATTCAGAATGTCTCCCCAAACACAGCAGCTCTATTAAACCAAACAACCTATGTGGTGATGGTGGTAAAATATCCCCTTATGTATGCATCTCTTCCTGACATCACAGTATCTGAAAAAAAAAAAAAAAAAACCCACTGTAAGGCAGCTCTTTTAACACTTTGCTTAAGATGTATTTGTCACTGCTAGATCTTCTTTGGCAGCAAAATCTTGGCTGAGGTACAGCTCAGAGACACTGTACAATTCATTCTGTTGCCATTCATCTCACAAAAGAAAGCAGAAGAACTTAGTGAGTCATGTTAACAGACATAAGTACATAGAAGTGAATATTATTACTGGTGGGAAACATTAACTTTGTGAGTCAGTTTCACATATTTCATCTACTTTCTTGTGAAAAGCACGATCTACTTTGGCAGGCATACAATGTGACTTATTTGGATTTCTAAGTAGCGATATTTACAGATTAATTAAAATGTTCAGAGACATCTTTCATGTCTTGGCAAAAAGTTTCCCCTTCTGCTCTACAAATATACTCTTAATGTCCCAGTGGAATGTATTTTCACAAATACTTTCAGTTAATTTAATACTTATGGTCTGCATGTTTCCAGTAGTAAGAAAAAATGCCGATACTCCTGAACAAAGTCTACGTGAAGCTAATTGAAGAGCTAGCCAATTATGTCTTTGTTTGCAGCTGCTGAAATACATTATTCAAAAGAGGAAAAAGTTACATTGCATTCCTGTGGTCATTTGACTCCCCCTGGCTGGATGCCAGGTGCCCACCAAAGCTGCTCTGTCACTCTCCTCAGCTGGGCAGGGAGAAAAATAAAAGGAAAGGCTTATGGGTGAAGATAAGGGCAGGGAGAGATCATTTAGCAGTTATGGGCAAAACAGACTTGGGGAAATTAGTTTTATTTATCACTAATCAAAACGGAGTAGGACAACGAGTAAAACACCTTCCTCCACCCCTCCCTTTTTCCCAGGCTTAACTTTACTCCTATATTTCTCTTCTCCAGTGGTACAGGGGGATGTGAAATGGGGTTGTGATCAGTTCATCACACATTATCTCTGCCACTCCTTTCTCCTCATGGGCAGCACTCCTCACACTCTTCCCCTGCTCTGGCACGGACAAGGAAGACAGACCTTCAACTTCTCCCAACCTGACTCCATCCCATGGGCTGCAGTTCTTCACAAACTGCTCCAGTGTGGGTCCCTCACACTGGGTGCAGGCCTCCTGGAACAAACTGCTCCAGGGTGGATCCCCCACAGGCTCACAGGTCCAGCCAGCAAACCTGCTCCAGCATGGGCTCCTCTCTCCATGGGGTCACAGGTCCTGCCAGGAGCCTGTTCCACTGTGTGCCTCCCAAATGGTCAGAGCCAACTTCAGGCATCCACCTGCTCTGATTTGGGGGTCCTCCAGGGGCTGCAGGTGGATCTGTGCCCACCATGGATCCCAGGGGCTGCAGGTGGATCGCGCCCCACCATGGATCTCCAGGCTGCAGGTGGATCTGCGCCCCACCATGGACTCCAGGCTGCAGGTGGATCGGCCCACCATGGATCTCCAGGGGCTGCAGGTGGATCTGCGCCCCACCATGGATCTCCAGGCTGCAGGTGGATCTGCGCCCACCATGGATCTCCAGGGCTGCAGGTGGATCGCCCCCACCATGGATCTCCACGGGCTGCAGGTGGATCCGCGCCCCACCATGGATCTCCAGGTGCATGGATGTGCCACATGGATTCCAGTGCAGGTGGATCTGCGCCCCACCATGGATCTCCAGGGGCTGCAGGTGGATCTGCGCCCCACCATGGATCTCCAGGCTGCAGTGGATCGCGCCCCACCATGGATCTCCAGGGCTGCAGGTGGTCCGCGCCCCACCATGGATCTCCAGGGACTGCAGTGGGTCTCTGCTCCACCATGGATCTCCAGGGGCTGCAGGTGGGTCTGTGCTCCACCATGGATCTCCAGGGACTGCAGTGGGTCTCTGCTCCACCATGGATCTCCAGGGTCTGCAGGGGCGCAGCTGCTTCCCCATGGGCTGCAGGGGAATCTGAGCTCAGGCACCTGGAGCACCTCCTGCCCTCCTTCCTCACTGGCCTTGGTGTCTGCAGAGCTGTTTCTCTCATATATTCTAAACCTGCCCTTCTCCAGCTTCAGCTGAGCAGTTTTTTCCTCCCTTCTTAAGTCTCTTATCCCAGGGGCACAACCACTGCTGCTGATGGGTTCGGTCTTGGCCAGCAGCAAATCTGTCTTGAAGACAGTTGGTATTGGCTCCATTGGACACAGGGGAAGCTTCTGGCAGCTTTTCAGAGAAGCCACACCTGTTGCCCCTCCTGCTACCAAAATCTTGCTACACAAACCCAATACAATTCATTTGTAGTGTTAATCTTTTATGTAAGCAACAGTTAAAGGGATAGAACCCACTTACATGTAAGATGAAAGGTCTAAATTAGACTATGACAAAAACCTGGGCTACATCTTGAATAGTGAGATAGCAGACATGCTTTTTTAAACATGTTCAGAAGCAGAAAATGTTTGCTTACCTTCACTTACCATTACAGCATGACCCTCTGACTTTTCACAGAATTTTAACAATCCCTTCCAAAGCAAGTCCTGTACCAGAACTTGTAATCTAATGCTAGAACAAGGCAGAGGTACAGTGACGAAGCTCAGAAAGGAAAAACCTCACACTTTCAGAGCACTGAAGTTAGGCATACATTGTTCAAGAAGAAATAAGGACATGAGAAAAGTAAGGCTGAGAATATTTTGCATGCCATTTGAAATCATTCACCTTTTAACATGAAGATGAAAATTGGATATATTTGGTTCCCACCACACACAAAAACTACCCTTATCTGTAGCTTGAAGAGATGGAATTCAATAGCTACATTCCTTTTTTACTACAACAGGATTCATTAGACTTCTATGAAGAAAAACAGACCCAAGTGCCAAGAAAAACTAATCATGAGTCTCTGCCTTAAATTACATTAGCAAATTGATATAAACCTCAAGAGAAATGGCTAATTAACTCCACAAGAAACAAAACAAACAAAAAGTCCAAATTAATTAAAAAAGACTAGATGGACCTACAGTTTTAAATTATGACACAAAAATCCTTCAGATTGCAGTTGCCTCTTCAGGTCAATTTCGAGTCATATTTCTCAGGCTGAAAAATGGTAAGCAGGGTATAAAAAGACAAAATTATATCCCCTGGCCTAAATACACCAGTGCTCACATCACCACTGCCTTTAGTAGACTCCTTAACCAAGTATCAAGTTATATGGAAAAGTCTTGTCATTTCTCCAAGTGAAAATTAGGGCTCATTGTAACCTGGGAACAACGCGTACAGTACTTTTTTATTTATGCATCTAAAACATCAGTGATTTTTAAGTACTGTGTAAGGTCCTATTATCTTCAAATCAATCACTGCAGTTCTCTTCTCAAAACATGTTATTTCCATTAACATTCCTGCAGGCAGTGTAATAACAAGCCCTTTGCTAAATCAGGATTCCCAAACTGTACAAAAATTTACATCAATGACAATAAACATTCCTTACAATGCTAATTGAAGCCAGAGGCCCTCTTCTGCAAATCCTTATCTGTATGAATGATTAAAGGCAATTAGGCATTATAGCAAGAACTGGCAATCTGTAGTACTGTACTCTCAGATGACCATGATAATCAGTGTCTAAACATGATCCTTAAAGAAGAGAAGAATTAAGAAATCATAGCCTGCCTTGGACAAAAGTGGTAGGGAAAGAAGAATGGCATATATCTTCAGGCAGCTAAGAATGCTAGACAAAACAAATTAAGAAAAAATCTATCCATCCATCCATCATTCAGTGATATGGTTTTGGCCCAAAATAGAAAAAGAGACAGATCTTTTCCAGACTGTACATGACAAAGTGCAACTAGCTTTCACAATTTAAGGAATTAGACAACTTTACCCACTTACTGTCATTTAGCATCGTCTGGGCATTTTATAATCTCAGTCATACACATGGTGACTTACCACATTTAAGCTGAAGCTCTCCTAAGCAGCCGTAAGCGTCCATGAGTTTTTCATACTGTCCTTTAATTGCATCCTTTTCTTCTGGAGCTAAAGAACAAAGAGAAATGCAGGAAACTTAGTTATCCAGTCTTCATAAAATTTTCCGATTGCTGTTATTCCTATTGCATAGGAACCAATGTTACCTAGGTTGATTTTTCTCAGTCGACAAGACTACAGTAAAAAAGTAGGGTTTTACCCAGGTATTTTAAAATGCTGTAAAACCATAGAGATTAAAAGATGATGAGACAGAAATGCACATTTCTACATACCACCCTAGAAGAAAAAGGAGCACTCACTTTATTTTCAAATCAACCTGATTGTTAGTAACAATTTTATTCTATGGTACATATGCCACATCAGATCCAGAATAAATAAAGAAATGCAAGAGCACATGTAAAATTTACACTGTTCTAAAATAAGAACAAAAATAACAATCAGTCCTGCCATAAGCTAAAATATAATATCTTTTCTTGGTGTACAAAAAGAGAGAGTCTATACTTCCAGACTCTCAGTCTAATTTCAGACAGAACTGGAATTTTTTTATGCAGGATAACATGATTTGATGTGGACACAACACCAGATGTTGATTTCAAGAGGAATTAAGCATATTTTAGTGAAGTAAGAATTAGTTAATTAATAAATAAAGGGTCAGATGCTCGTGCAATATTTCTGCAACAAGCAACTTCAATGGGCACATACTGAATATTTAGATATTAAGCCAGACCACAGATCAAACTTCTCACTGACTACTTTAACATAAAACTAGCATACTTCCAGAATGAGTAAGTCTGTGTTTTGTATATATTTCCCAATGAGGAGCAAGGTTAATCTCCCAAATGAGGAAAATAAGACTGTAACCCTCAAATGTCCTTTTACTTCTTGAACTACAGATAAACAGCAACATAGTACTTTCAGAGATTTTCCAATAATATGCAATCATGCTTCTAATTAACTTCAGCAGTTAAAAAAACCCTGAAACGTCCAGGCATAAAAAGGACAAACTGAACTGCTTGCAATGGATGACAGAAGAGAGAAGAAAGAGACTTCTCTTTATAAATCTCAAGAGGCAAGGAGCTTGGTGAGAAACACAGAAAACAAATAAATATCCCATATATTGCTGACACTTTGAAATGAAATGAAGGACAATTCCTCTTGCAAAATTCCTTAACAGAGGCAACCCCAAGAGTATAAACATGTTTATGTCAATTTTTGCCCTTGTGACAAATAAAGAAGATGTGTTAAATTTTTTCTTAATTTTGTTTTTACTACCATAGTTTCACAACTTACATATTCTACTTTCTTAGAACACTGAGTAAATCAGGAGAAACTAGCAAAATGTTGATACCCACACACCAGTGAAGCAAAGCACAAGCAGCAGACAGAGGATAAAGTGATTTTTATTGGGTAACATAAATCTTTGGACAATAATGATTTAAATACTAAATAATGGCACATTTTAACTGCAAGCTCATTTCTCAGGCGCTTAAAAAAACCAATTCCACAAAACCAGTTTAGATAGATTATAACAATGTTTCAGTCTTTGAAAAAAAACAAAACCTCCCTGTCAAAGCTTTCTTATGTATTGAAAGAAAAAAAAGATTAAAAAAGGTGATGTTTCACTTTCCATGTCATCTTTACCAAGTAGAAAAGAGCAGCAACAATATCCTGACGATCTTTTCTTAAATCTGTTCCCTCATTTAAAAGCTGCCTACATTAAAATAATTGTGGTGCTTTAAAATAAAAAGGGAAAACCAAAACCAAAATTCTTGCTCCAAATATTCCAGCTTTAGGAAGAAATCTAAACTAAGAGAAACGCCAAGAGATTCAGATCTGAGATGGATGTGGGGAGCTCATAAAGCCGCAGGCCAGGCGCAACTCAAAAGCATTTCAAAAGTCACTTTGAAAGCATGGCAATACTCTTCAAACTAGAATTACAAGTTGGAAAGTTGGCTGTTGAAAGTGTCTGGTAAGAGCACAATCCAAAAGAATGGAATTTATTACATCATGGAATTAGGCAACACATAGCTCATTCCACTAATGGCAAGAAGTACCTGCCACTGGCACGCATGGAACCCACCGGAGTTTCCCAGGTCAAGCCAGTGGCATCACACACATGTCAGCTCCTGGCACAGGACTTCTCCAAACACACAGCCAGACAGCTGTGTTTCACCAGTCCTGGCACAGAAATGCCACCGTTCTGGGCAGGACGCTTGTCAGAACCTATGCCTGCACAGCAGCATCAGTCAGGACAGCAGCACCAGCAGAGCTGCCTGCAAGGAAGGAGCAGGAAAGGAACATGCCAGACAGACACAGCTGTGATGTGGTCATGCAAACAGAGAGGCCAGAATGTTTTAGTGCCTATGGACCACATGTGGGGGGGTGGTGTGTGTAAATTCCCTTCGTTAAAGACACGGATGGAATTTGAAGTCTCCTGTCCTGTTACACTCCTTGGTGTTGCACAAAGTACATTATTGCAGAGGGCTTGAGCCCTCCTATTAACTGGTTCATAGCCTGTTATTAAAAAGAATTGTATTTATAAATCTCAAAATCTTATTGAAATCTCAAATAACAAAACCTAAAACATGTCCTAGAGCATTCAAGGAGTGCTAGGACACGAGTCAGAATCAGAAAGAGGGTGGCTATACAGAGAACAAAACTTACACGATACTTTGCTGGATGAAGAGAGCTAAAGAGGAAAATTTCTCTTAAACACTTTAACCCTTGTAAAACAAGAGGTATGCAATAATTCAATGAAACCAAGCTGCAATAAAATCAATAAAAAGTGACCTTTTCCATGCATAAAATATTTCAGAGCCAGAAACCCCACACTATGAAAAGACATACAACTATATTATACCATATGGCTTAAACAAGTATGACTTCCTGCTTGTAAAAGCTGCAATTTCAATTTACCAGCTAGCAGGAACTGGCCAAACATATGTAACTTTCTTCATTCAACCCCTCCTTAGGGTGAACCCCCAGACTCCAGCAAGAATCAGCACATCTCTCAAGCATATGGACCCAGAAAGGTCAGCGACTGGAGTAAGAAGGTAGAGAAAGGTACCATAATTCCAAGTCCACCACTAAGGACAGGCACAGTAATACTTGCAACTTAAAAATGGAGGAAAAGTTCTTGGGAAAAAATAAAAAAAAAAAGAGTCTGAGACTGGGTTATGGATTCTGTTTCTCCTTTGTGATTTTTCAGCCTGATTCTGGAAATAGTCACCTGCTTGTCTGTAGGTACTGCTAATATAATCCCAAGCTTACTTCTAAGTACTTAAAAAAACATAGGTTTGGTGTCATGGGATGACTTTGTGTCATTTAGCATTTGAGGGAAAGAGGCGTGAACTTTCCCCAGAAAGAGAGAAAAACTATAATCAAACAGAAATTTCATACCAAAACTCCCATATATACATTACCATAAGCATCTTACCTAGAAATAAGTCCAATGTCTGGTATTATATAAGTTTAGACAATTACCTCCAAATTGTGTTTTCAGACATCTGCAGACACATTTAAAGTGCTTTGTTATATTTTCAATATTTTCACCACTAAAATCTTCCTGTACACATTCAATCCAAGCTACACAGGCATTATGAAAGTCAGACAGTATTCAGAAAAACTATATAGGCCCAGAAGTACAGAGTTGGCAAGAAGTCTGTGGTCAGAGTTTCAGTTAAGTGAATCCAAATATTTAAAACATGAATTTATCATGTTTTATCAATTTTCTAGTAAGATACATTTCTGGTTGAAAACACAACAAACAAAGCAGAAAATTGCATTTGTGAAAGATCAGTTCCCTGGTTTTCTATATTAGACTAAGAACAATCTGCTCCAAGTAAGAGATTATGCTTGCATACTTGCACATGCATATTTATATATATATATATATATATATATATATATAATATATATATATATATATATATATTATATATATATATGAATATATAATTCACAATGAAAGAATAATGGATTAATGAAACCACCAGGTTTCTACTGCCCAGCTCCATGCTGCTGCAGGCAGTCTAGAAAATAAAAAGGAAGTCCCTAAGTGCTTTCTCTGAAGCTTGGCCATTATCTTTATGTGGTTTCTACCATATATGACTCATATTTACACAGAAACTTGCAGCAGTCACTACAGACATAACCACTAGAAAGAATTCATCCCTCACAACCACTACTTGTCTCCTAGCATAGAAAACAAGTCTTGTAATCAACACTCTACACTTATACAAATATCCCTTCCCTCTTCTCTGTACCCAGTTTGCATTATGACAATGGTGAAAGAATTGCAACACACACCTTTTCCTGTAATCTAAAGCAGTGAAATTCAGACTGAGAAACCATATCGTGCAAGTGCCCACTGCCAGCATAACCAAGGAAGACAGGACTTCTGCCCTGTACACTTCTACAAAAGGAAAAGTCTGAACACCACTAAACTACAGAAAACTTCATGGAAGTTTGTGCTAGCTATATAAATATTCTGACATAAGAGTAGAAATGTGCCATGGTGGAGGACTCACTGTTTTGGACAGAGTGTAGTGCTTAGAAATACATCCACAGTATTGGTGTTTGATTTCCATACCCCACTCAGTGACATAGTTGTTCACATCAATACAAAACCAAAGCTAATTGTAAAAAGTGGATGTACATATAGCACAGAAACTGCTTTCTGTACAAAAGAACAAAAAGATGCACAGGCAAATAACTGCTACTTCCTGGTTCTGCAAGACTTTACCCTAATTTCATTCTGCTACATCAGAGAACCAGACACACACCTAACACTGAAGCAGCAGAGGAGGCACAGAGCTCCTCCACAGAGTGTACACATACCTTCAGTAAAGGCTTCCCAGATCTGTGGGTAAAAGTCAGGAAAAACCTCAGACATATTTGCAAAAACACACACTGTATCAGCTTTGAACTTCTGTACTTTCCAGACACCATGGTCATTTAGGATTTAACATAACAGGTGATGTAACATCCTTTATAAAAGCAGCTGCAGAATCAAAGAGCTTGCAAAAAAAAAAAAAAATCTCTGTGCCCTTTGGCTCTGCCCTTGAGAAAACATATTACTGTGCTGAAATTCAATATCAGAGCACTCCTGTTGACAGCTTTTCACTGAAATTACCTGCAATAATAAAGTTAAATCACCATATTTTCAGCACTACAGCCTTAGTTTAGTTTAGCAACTGCCTTGACAGCAGCCTAGAACTACCTTGTGCAGGTCACTTCATCTGTAAACCACTGAAACAGAAATGTGTTTAAAGTAGGAACAGCATCTGAATCTATACTCTCTGTTGTATTGAGCAAAAACTTCTAAATCAATGACAATTTTTCTTCATCCTTCATGACTTAGGTTTCTTCCACAGAATAAATTGATGTTCTAGTTCAGAGAATTCCTGGAAGAATTGTTTTAGGCTGTCACCCATCCTTCTGGAGATGACTGAAGTTTTAGGATTGCCAGTGGCGAAAAAATAAAGCCTCCAGCAAAATGTGTCATTCAGTTCATAACACTGAATTTTACCCTCCACTCTACAGTGACATCATGAGAGAAGGAAGACGAACTCCCATCCTCAAAAATACTATTTAACTTATGGTAGAACGGAAAACTGTTCTGTTGATATCACATCACTATACAGATTAAGGAGTTTAGGGATATGCAACTAGGTTTCCTGCAGTGATTTTTGATTTCTTAAATTTTCCAAAGGTTTTTTAATTTAGGTTTCCATTACAGGACAAGTGTTCTCATTTTATAGCTTGCTGACATTCAGGCAATTAGAAATCTTTACAATACATTTCCACTACTGATATCAAGGATGCAAGTATTTTTTTCAGGTATTAAATCTATGCATGCAGTAAAGAAATTGTGAAAGATAATCAATTTGCAACTAAAACTGTCATCATTATCATATATCAAGAGAGGAAAAAGTATGAAGTCATCCATTCACAAGACAGCATCAAATTATTAGCTTACATATTCAAAAGTGTTTATTTTAATTAGGAGTTGGCCAGAGATTTATAGCCTGTATTGACACTGTGTCTGTACAAGTGTGTGGTCTTTCTTTTTTTGTTACACCGGTTCTTCTAGGATAATTCCCACTTCCTTCTGCCACTTGAACTAGGTTAAATTCAACATTTAAGTTTCATCTAGTACAAAATTATTATAGAAGCAATTAAACTTTCTGCAAGTGCAGATGTCATGCCTGTTCAAGGGCAGAGATACTTTTTAATTTTGGAAAAAAAAAAAAAGAACAGTGACTAAAATTTGTTCTCAGGCCTTCACTGTCCATCTATGCATCTATAATTATTCCTCTCTACAGTTCTGTTTACATGAGGGTGCAATTGCAAAACTACATAAACTGCTGTACAACTTGAGTGCTCCAGGTATACCAATCTTCTTTTATTTAGTGTAGAGGTTTGCATAAGGCACAATTGCATAACTCCTCCTAACCACAGGTATGCTATTTTTATAGAACTTTATTTTAGAAACAGAAAACTAGACAGAGAGGCCAAAACTAACACAATCCTAGGACTAGTATAACTGAAACCACACATACACAAAGTTTATGTTAACCTCCCACTGTCATTTTCTATGGTTAGTAACAACCTAAAGGCAAGTCAAACAAAAACAGAATTAATGTTGTTTCTGTTACCACCCTGCTGTGAAGCTTCCTCTTCACAACTCTTCTAAATTCACCAGCACAATACCTACTACTGGTTTTCCCTCATTTTCTGGTCCTCTGCTGCATAAACAGAAGTTATCTAAACAGGCTCCACTGGACAAACTAGCTTTTCCTACAATACAGGAACCAACCCAGGAAGGAATAGAGCAATCAAATGAAATAAAATGACAAAGTTATTACCATGGAGTGGGCTAAATGCCAACACAGACAAGATTACAGTTATCTCAAGACATGATACTGGACTTCCAAAAGGCATGGCAAACAGGCTTTTTACCCTATACTTCAGAATTCTAACACATTTTAAGAGAGACTGTATAAATTCTATAATCACAGAATCACAAAATCATAGAATCACCAAGATTAGAAAAGATGTCTAAGATCATTGAACCCAACCATAAAACTAGTACCACTGTGTTCATCATTTAAACCATGTTTCCCAGCTTCCACATCCATACAGTTTTGGATTACTTCCAGGCATAGTAATTCTACCACTTCCCTGGGCAGCCTGTTTCCATACGCCTGACCATCCTTTCCCTGAAGAAATTTCTCCTAATATCCAATCTAAACCTCCCCTGGCGCAGGTTGAGGCCATTTCCTCTTGTCCTGTCACTGGTAGCCTGGGAGAAGAGGCCATCCCTCACCTGGCTACACCCTCCTTTCAGGCAGTTGTAGAGAATGATCTCTCCTGAACCTCCTTTTCTTCAGGCTGAACATCCCCAGCTTCCTCACCTGCTCCTCACAGGAACTGTGCTCCAGACCCTTCACTGTCTCTATTGTCCTTCTCTGGACATGCTCCAATTTTGAGACAGACCAGGAAGCCATTGGCCTCTTGGTTCATGAGGGCACACTGCTGGATCATGTTCAGATGGATGCTGAGCAGCACCACCAGGCCCTTTTTGGCTGGGCAACTTTCCAGCCACTAAATCATTTCAGGTGTAGCAGTTCAAATGGGGGATGGCAACACTGGGGGAGAAAAAATTATGTGCTGTGTTGATGATTCCTTTAATTAGTGAGATTTCAAATCTTTCAACCAGTGGTCATGCAAATGGCTCAGGGCTGGCTAGGTGAATACTGGGCTCTCCATTTTATTCATGCACATTGGCTTTAGGAAGTGGAGCTGCTTTAGATTTTTATCAGAATAACAAAATACAGACCAAACCCCATTGATATCAATACAGAGTTTTAATGTCAACAGGTTTTAGAATCAGGGAAAGTGAATAAAGTGCTGCTCAATACTAGCTGACTTTTCATTGCCAGTTCACTGAAAATGGACATAAGAACCCCCTCTGGAAAAATGTAACACACTAATGTCCACTACAACCGAAGAATTTATCAAGAAATGGAGCCCCCAAAATATTGCACAATATAAAACTCCAATAAAATAAAACAAACAAAACAAAACAAATAAAATCCCCACAGTGCAGCAATAACATCTTTTCCATGACTGGTCAAAACTTTCCCACAATCAGAACTATTCTTATGAAAATCAGCTGCCTCTTGATGACCTTTCTAGCTGTTGTCATTCCTAAAGTCCCCAACCCCTGAAATCGATCATTTTCGTCTCCATGACCTGCCAGTGGAAGATTCAGCTCAGTGGACTCAGATCCTGAGGTGACGTTGTGACTGACGTTGTACAAATCACAATGTACACACAGATCTTACTACAACGGTTTGAGCTGCTTGAACACGGACTCCTACAATGCTGTGAACTGCGGCATGATTGCAGGCACAGGTATTATGCAGAAAACAATTTAGGAACACAGCACACGCATGTTCCTACATTGCTTTTTGCCCCTTACATTCTCAGTCACCTCATTTTTCTGTGTCTGCCTCAACACTAGCAACATCAGCATTGCATTAATTCACGTGTAACGAGTATGAAAAGCACAAGGTGAGACAACCCCGAGCACCTTCACGAGACTCCTCCAGTAAGAGCCAGACACGTAGGTAACCAAATACCGTTCAAACCACAGGGTCACCGGAGCGAGAAGCCAGGGCTTCCTAATGGGAGACGAATCTCAAGTCAGTCATCCCAAAACATCTCTGCTGTGAGCTGGCTGTCCTCACTGCTGGTTAGCACCTGATGTAGCTGAGTTGAAACTTCCTCAAGAGGCAGTGGATCCCAATCCTTTACCTGGCCCTTCCTCTGCAGTCAAGGCTGTAGAGGGTAAGTCTTGTACACTAAAGGTGCCCTGCACCGAGACCACACCGCCACCAGGCAGCCGGGTGGCCTCTCCTGCTTCTTCTACCCCCGGCTGCTGGTGAGGAGGCTAAAGACACCCAGAGCAGTGATGGGACACGGATGGGGAGGAGAAGCTGGCCAACCCTCCATGCAGGGCACGTATCGGGAGTCAGCCAAACGCGCCAGCAAGTGGCCAAGCCTGGAGGGCCGTGCTGGAGGTCGGGGAGTAAGCGAGGCGAGGCGCTCCCCGCAGCCAGCATCCCACTGGACGTGAGTCTGCGCGCTCCCCTCCCTCTCTCCGTGCCTCGGAGGAAAGTGCCCCGATGCCCCCGGGCATCGCCTGCCGCCGTCGCACCCAGTGTCCCTTCACAGGCAGAGGTGCGCTCCCACGGACACCCACGGGCCCCCACGGCCGCCCCCTCACGCACTTACTGAGCGCCGCCACGGTGCCGGCCTCCAGCAACAGGCAGTCCTGGCGGCTGCGCGCCTCCAGCAGGGCGCTCGGCCCCGGCTCCTGCTTCCAGAGCAGCCGCAGCCCTTTGCTCAGAGCCATGGGAGCCGTCGGCCGCAGGGGTCCCGGCGCAGGGGGTGGCGAAGGAGTCTCCTTCTCGTCGGGCGCTCGGCGGCCGCCGGCAGCCCCGCAGGAGCTCCTCCGGGCGCCCGTCCCCGGTCCTGGCCGCTCCTCGCCGGGAGGCGGGCCAGGAGGGCGGCCGTGCCCCGCTCGCCGGTCACCTCAGCGGGCCCCCGAGTGCCTGGGCCGCGGGGCGCCCAGCGCAGGGCGAAGGAAGCGGAGCGTCCCCCGCGGGCGGACCCGCCGCTGCGTCCGCCTCCTCGGGGAGCCCCGGCTGCGGCCGGCGCGGCCGAACGACCTTCCCCTTCGCTCTCCGCCTTTCTCTTCCCACCCGCGGTAAACTTTCCAGAGTAAACTTTGTCCCTCTGGCTCCCGGCTCCGGCTCCTCCTCCTCCGGGACAGGTAGAAGCCGCCGGCGGGCGCTGCACCCCGCCCTGCCCGCGGCCGAGGGGTGGAGCGGTGGCCGCGCCGCCGAGCCCGGCGGGGCGCTGTGGGAGCCGGCCCGGCCGGGCTGCTGCTCCCTGTTCGGCTGCTCCCGGCGCGGCGGTGCCGCTTCCTACCCCTGCGGCCGGCGAGCTGTTCCTCGGCCGGCGCGGCTGCTGCCCGCGCAGGAGCCGCGCTCCTTCCCCTTCCTGCGGGAGCGGCCGCCCGGGCTCCGGCGCCGCTCCCCGCTGGCAAGGAGCTCCCTCGGGGCTGCTTTCCACTGGGCGCTGTCCCGCGATAATAAAGATTGTCGGGCAAAGGCACAGTGCACGTGTTCTGGTGTGGCAGGGTTCCCATCATAATTCCCTGGTGAGTGCTGTTTTTTTCCCGGAGTTCACCCAGAAGGAGTGGATTGAGGAGGTAGGCACAGGTACGCCAGCGTGTTCGGATGAGAGAAGAACTCGCTGTAACCTCTAGAAGAAAATGTAGTCCTATTCATACACGGGTTAAACAAGCAGAGTTCTATTTTTTTATCATCACGAGTTATAACTTGAATTAAGATGTAGAGAAAACTACGAAATTCAAAATGCCCTAACTGCCATCTGTTATTATTGTCTCTCATTTACGTTGAGAACATGGTTCGTGGCTCTGCGCTGCCACGATGTCACAGCCCTTGCCTTCTTTGAACGTGATGGAAACAAACTGAAAAGCAGGAACTGTCTTTATAGCACACGTGTCTGGCTTATTTATTTTATAACTAGCAGTAATTGGGAAAGGAGATTGATTTTACATTTGTTTATAGTGCCTCCTTAAAAAGGTAGTTTGAAAGGATCTGGTATGTAAAGTGGGCTTGGTGTTTGCATGCAGCTTTTTCTTCCCCCGATCCTAGACTTTGATTATAGTATGTAGGGTGAGATTAAAAGTTCCGGGTAAAGCAAAAGAAATTACCCAGAAACTGTAGAAATTAAGTGACCAGGATGAAAAAAAGCAAGACAGCGCATAGCTCAGAGTTAGGGAGTTTTAGAGGATGTAAGAACGTAGATTAACCACGCTCAATTTTAAAACAGAAAAAGGATGCCTTTCTAACAGCTACCCAATGTGAATGGCAGACCAAAAATCGGTTTATGTCTTTGACACCTTTCACTCTTTCCCTAGAGAAAAGTGCTCATTTGAGATGAAATACTTAAAATATCGCTAAATCAGTGCTGCCCAAGAGAGTTGTATCACATTACTTTAAAAAGTTGCCCTGGATCATACACTTAGGTGTTTAAAAATAGCAGAAATAATACCCCACGGGTTGGTTTGTTTGTTGGTTTGTTTGTTAGTTTGTTGTTTGTTTTGTTTTTTTTTTTCGGGGGGGGGGGGGGGGGTTAGGTGTGTGTGTGTGTCTTTGCCTTTGAGGAATAATCCTTCACAGCCCATCATGAGAGCAAACTCTCACTGGGAGGACACGGGTATGTCCCTCTCTCTTGCCTGTGCCTTAACTCCTTAGTAAATTTCGTTGTTAGTTCTTTTCACTGTAAATTCCAAGCATATACAATTTAGGACTGTTAATAAAAAGTTTACTGTCAGATTTGTTGGGTAAAATACTGAAGAAAGGATTGGTGCGCTTGGGATAGTATTTTTTTAGCACCTCTGGTCATTATGAGGGTCTAAGGATGTGAGAGGAAAAACTCACATGAAGGTGGCAAACTGGAAGCCTTTAGCAGTGTGTATGACAAAGCTCTGCTACATAGGTGGCTCTCTGGTTGAGTCTGTTCTAATCTGATACAAACAGATCTCTTCAATGTCTTCCAGTTGCAGTAAATCCACTCAAAAAAAGCAGTAAGTCAGTTAATTAGGCTTTGTGTTAGAAACACGAGCCTAAGAAAGCAACAATCACAGAACGGTTAAGAGTAGCAGTAAATAAGACTATTCATTTTACAAACTTCCTTCACAAAGAATTACATCCAAATTTAGGGCTCATATAGGAACTTTCCTCGATATATTTGGGATGCGTGCAAAAGTGTTCTTTTGTTAAGATCTTTTCATGTAACCAGATTGTCTGTGTTTCAATGCATGGAAGTCAATTTCTAAGGGAAAGTGTTGAGACTGACAGATCATCTTTTAGCAGACACGTGGAGTTGAGCTGTCTTGCTTTAGATCTCATGTATGTGAGTGTCACAGAAGCATTAATTCCTGCAGTCGTTTAGGAGTCCCTCAGGTGAACTCGTTCCCTCTTGCACAGCACTTTTTTTCACTCAGGCTATACACCCTCATTACCTCCTCAGCAATTTTTCATTTCATCCTCCTTTCTCTGTGGAGTTTTCGTTCCTTTTAATCTCCTGCCTTGACAATTTCATCATCCTAGCTTCTTTGTCCCTCTTCACCCATCTTCGATTATTTATCACTCTTTCTACCTTTGAGTAGTCACAGGTCTTTTGCATTGCTTTCTGATTGTTCCCACAGCTAAAAAGTGGGAGGTGATCTGCTGCTGCTCCTGCAGCCTTCAGCTGGGAGAAGCAACAGGTCAGTGGGCTCTCTGCTATTCAGCAGGCATAGAATAGCAGGACTGTTTTGGAGGGTGGAATATCTGGTCTGCAGCAGTGTCCGTTGGTTTACCTTTTCTCTTTCCAACGCCTTTTCCAGTTCCTGTCTTCATAGGGGCAGGGAGATCCTTCTCCCTCTGTATCAGAAGGGGAGGGATCCTTAAGCTCTGATGTTTGCTGACTGTGGAATGATGCGAAATGCAGTTCAAACAAAATTGCAGCAGTGGTATATTAGGGGCAGCCTCCATGGTAGGAGGACACAGTCTTCAGCTACTAAATCAAGTTCAGTTCCTGTTAACTCAGCTGTGGCATAAATTCCCTTGAAGACAATGTCCACACTGTGTTTATGCAGATTTTTAAGCATTCAGCTGTTACCTCAGCGGTAGAAATCACCTCAGTTTAATTTCTGAACACGTCTATCTTTTCCAAAGTCACTCCATTTGATTTGAGTTTCCAATCCCTTCTCCTCCCCAGCCCCTTGTTTACATTGGAAGCATTGCTTTGCATTATAATGATGCCTGCTTCTAGGTCCTTCTGGTAATGGGTGTTTCCAGGGTCGGATAACTGCCTCCCTCAAAAAGAGTCCTGCATGCTGATCTTAGCAGGTGGCATTGTTTGTTTGTCTGAAGAGGAACAACAGGGATGTTGCAAAACAGAGTCTAGAAGAACTGAATAGAGCAAGGAGTATTTGATTCAACTCTCTGCTGTCTGTCTGAACAGCTGTGTGACCCCATAACCTTTGGGGTATAGGATGGGTGTCCCTGTAATATTACTTCTGTCTGTGTAATATTGAGTGAACTTTGCAATCTACAAAAAGCTTTGGTGATTCACTGTAGAAACAAACAAAATATACTTTTTCTTGACCAGTATTATGATACTAAACCAGCTTTTTCAATAACTTTTTGAAGCTCTGAGATTAAATACACATTTACTATGATGGCATTTCCTCAGGATTTTTGGCCACTTGCACATAGCCTCAGTGGTCACAAATTCCTCAGGAAATGTGTGTGCTTACAAGGTCATTGAAAACAGTTTGGGTTTTGCCTTTTATGACAAACTTTTGACTTTAGCAAGTAAAGAAGAAATACGGGAAATATCTCGGCTTATTTTTTCCTGCACATGACATTCAAAACAAGTAACTGCTGCTAATATGAAAAAACTTCTATGTTACCACATTTTCTAGTTAATATTAGAAAGAATTTTATTCACAGCGGAATTTGACAGAGAGAAGCATTTATAACTTTTAGGCTAAAGTGTTCAAAATGTTGCTCTGAAAGTAACTGTGGGGTTTTAATGTCACCCCTTGCACTGTCAGTGAAATTGAGAGAAGAGCTTTCTATTCTAGTTGGTTACACTTGGCCTAGCAGACAATTTCATGTGCAAAAGACATCTGGTACTTTGTTACAGAGATTGTCCAATATAGTTGAGCTAAGTCACTGTTACTCACCAACATCAACTGCATTTCCTCAAAAATAACTGAAGAGCATAAGACACATGAGTGATAAATTAGTATGCTTTGTTTGTTTAGATTTTGACAAAGAACTTTTGACCTTGCCATGAGTGAAAGAGAAGTGATGCAGAGACATTTTCTTTGCTTCAGTTAGTGACAATGTTTTCAAATTTCCGCTCCTGTTTACAACCTTTCCTGACAAGCTCCCCTTATTCCTTTCCATTGGGGTCTGTGATCCTTACAACAGGAAAAAAAAACTTTTGATGCTAATTAGTCTTTATCATATTACTCTTTAACCAATTATTTGGAAGGGGAGGATGGGTGTGCAGGCTCAGACCTGAGCTTCTGGTTCAGCAGGAGCTAAATATATGCCTGACTTTAATTATATCAGTAGCCTAAATCTCACAGCTCCTTGCTTGGGTGAATAAACTTCCTTCTCAAGTGAATAAACAGTGCAGTTTTGGCTGCTCAAGGTGGTTGGACTGGAAGCAAACTAGCTTTAAGCTCAGACTGAGTCTATCTGGCTGCAGGCCATAGCTCCAGACTGGCAGAAGATTGGGCTGTGAATTCAAGCTCTAAAGGTGTACCAGAAGTGGTTGAGAGATGCTCTGGTGGAGTACTAACAGTTTTTAAAATGTTGCTAATGAAAAGCTGCTTTGCTGGGAGGTCAGTGGAATTTCTCACCTACACTTTAACTCTGTGTGCACTAAGTGAAAGAGGTCTCTCTGGAGAGGCAGATCGACTGCATTCACAGGCACTAGCCTTTTCTTATTAAGAGTCTATTTTCAGTAACAGCAGCTGTTTTAAAGCTTAACATTCTTCATCCCAAAACTATGTGCAGAAGAGTAGCATTAGTCAGATGACGTTTATTTAGGCAGTGAGAGTGACCAGACAACCAGATAATTTTTTTTTCTTTCTTCCAGACTGACATGCTTATGATTAGTTGAAGGTATCCCTTTCTCATGTTCAAAGGACTAGGAAGCCACAGTTTTCCACTGCTCCTTGCCTCATTTTCTGGAGCTCCTGATAGGAAAAACAAAATGTTTAATAAAATAGAAAATTTCAATTTAAAGTGGGCTGCTTAATATCTGCACAGGAAGAGCTGCAGTTAATTATGTTGGCAGTTTTTCCTCAGTGAGCACATGCCTCATCATCAAAAATTGTGCACACCTCACTTTCATATCAACAGTGAAAACTGAGTTTATTGATTAACCCATGTCAACAGAGAAGGATTTGATGAGGCAAAAGAAATGCCTTCCTTTTGTCCATGAATCAGCTGTGAAGAAAACTCCAGGAAGAGGCAATCCCAGATTGCCTGTTATGAGATTTCAGCAGTATATAGTGACCATCATTGTCACAGATGGTGTGACACTGGACTACTGGAAGAGACTGCCTGCAACGAAGTGATTCCTAACTTCATTCTTAATTAGGAATCTAACTATTATGTGGACACTGTATCTGTAAGAAGGAAAACCAGAGTTTTCATTGTCATTCTGAACACCTAAGTTTCATTTTCTGTGGAGATGTCATAACTAGCCAGAGAGAAACAGGTTAGTACAAGAGTGGACAATGCAAGAACACAACAGAAAGCTTGGTTATGATTCAGACAATGGACCTGAAAGCTAAATAATTTAAAATAATAAGACCCTTGTAGTTTTAGAATAACCAAATCATACAAAATCAGGAAAGCCAAGGACAAAATACAGTCAAGTGACAGCGGGACTTCATATGTTTCTGAATAATTTTGATGGTACACTCTATGTATTGAGGAAAATGTTACCTTTTGATCCCTCTTACTGTGATTTATTCATAAATGAATTCTGTTAATATAAAAATCTTTAGTTATTTTGTCATCTTGGGTAACTCAGATTATACTTAGGGAAAAAAAAAAAGGGGCATACAGGGTAGATGAGACCTATAATGAGGCATTTTAAAATGGGGGTGGGGAAGAGAGGGTAAAGAGAATGGCATTTCCATGTTCAGTTCATAACTAGTTAATGTTAATTCATTTAAGCTTATTGAACTCTAGCTTGCCCTCAGTGGGATCAGACATTCAAAAGACAGTATCTTTTATGAATTTTCTGTGTGTAAACATTAGTGGGAGTTGATTAAACATATTAGGACATGTTAACTGAGTTTATGTCCAGTACTGCATTATAAAATACTACAACTACAGTTGTAGTATTTTATAACAGTATTTTGTTAATTAGATGAGCACATGTTCTGTGTTAACAGAAGTGTATATACAAGCCCAATGGAGGCTCATATAAGGTCTCTCACATTCCAGTCCTGTTTTTTTCTTGCATATAAAACACAAAGCTAAAGTATAACTAAGGATTTTTTTTCATGAACAAATGTGAACGTTGGACACAACCTGTCCATTTAGAAGTTTTATATTTATTTAAGTGTTTGAATGAAAAAAAAAAATGTGTTAAAGATAGTTTTCTATTTGGACAACACCTCTTTAATATGATCAAGTCAGCCATTTCAGAACCAGTACCATGTCCCTACAACTACTGAGAAAAGTCTTATATCTCTGGAATGAGTAGGTTAATTTCTCCAAAATCTGAAATACAATCCAGAATCCCAGTTGGTACATCAAAATTCAATGGGAAACATTCCCTAGTTTAAGGTTTGGGATTTGTTTGCTGCATCTTTCTTAAGATACAGAATTTCTAGTTCATGCCTTTGATAATTGACTACTGGTCGTATGCCAGATACTAATCCACATAGCAAAAAGAGTCATTCAGTTACTGTCTAAAAGGAACACAAAATGTCTTGCATGCATAGATTTGCTATTCTATGATCAAATGTCCAACATTTTTTCCATCTGAGTTGTTTCCAGTGTAGCATATGTGGTGCTTTTAAAAAGAAGTTAGGCTCCTTTCTCTCATTTCATTTTATAAACAGACGCTTTGTGGTATTATGCCTCCCCGTGCTTTAGAAAGCCCTGTCCATTAATTTTCAGATTTAGGAGGGGTTTCAGACCAAGCAGCAAGGGGAGTAAGAGGCAGTTGAACAACACACTTCTATGAAGGAAGAGAACATATTTCTTTACCTGAAAGACTAGGGGGTTGGGTTTTTTCAATTGCTTTTTGTAAAGTCTGAACGGCATTGGGCAATAAATCTCAGGTGTTCCTCTGTTTCTTGGCAGCTTTATGGCAAGATAACAGACTGAATAGTTTGAAAAGACAGTGAATATGAACTAGTTCAAGTCAGAGTAGTTAATGGAGTTCCTCAGTGTACCACCAGTGTTGAACTGGAAAAGGTTAAAGAAAAACTAAAACAGTAAAATAGAGCAAACTGGCTAAGGAGTCAAACTATTTCACAGCCCCATTTATGGTGAAGGCAGAGTGAATAGCATATGTTTTTCCTGAAAGGAAAGGAGGAGTGTAGAATGAGGTGTTATCTTTGTCAGTGCTGCTGTAAAGAGGTAGCTGACAAAGTACAGTGTGTGAATGAGTGGAACAGACCAAAAAAGAGAAGAAGTGAAGGAATACCAAGATTCAAAGTTATTTGAACAAATATTTTGGTATGTTACATTATTCCAAATGCACCAGTTAAATCCACAGATTATGTGTGCGTGCAAGTAAACATAATTAGGCTTCATCCTGCTTGCTAGTCAGTGTTTGTTCTGTCACAATTTTACTTGTTTATTTAGGTGTGCCATTCTGCTTCACTAAAACAAGACTTCTGTATTACTTTTACAGAATGAATTGCCTGTACTTCTAACTCATGCCAAATTCACTATTAACATATAAATCATTATGGGAGTCTGAGGTTGACTGGAATGATACAATCCCACCCCAGATTGCAGGTGGTTTAGATTTCATTATGCCTGTAGCTCTCATGCAATCCCTGCTAGCCTGGGGATGGGTCATGGCACTCATAACAAAAATGATTTTACCACGTAGGTGAGTAGGCTAGGCTAGGGCTCACTGGCCCGGCTGGTTGAAAGTTGTGGGAATTACAGTTAATTCATTTGCAGGCTACTATTCTATTTTTTTTCCCACTCCAAATATGTGTGTGTCTGTGTGTGTGTTTATCTCAAAAGTTATCTGGGTGAAAGGGAGGTGAGAAACCCTCTTTCTCTGTAGGCTGCACTCAATTCCTAGGACATTCCCTCACTTTCAGCCACCATTACAGGCACGCCAGTAGTACCAATGACCGAGGAATGCTGGTGTGCTTGTGGGAAGGGGTGAGCACAGGGTGCAGGCAGGCCAAAATAATCTCAGCAGTTTGGAGGGGAGGGGGCATGGAGTGGAAAGACCTTGTGTGGGTGTGGCTGGAAAAACTCAGCAAAGCCGTGGGTTTGGGAGAAAGCCATCTCCTGGGGTGTGGAAATTACTGGGTCATGTATAACTAACTCTGGAGGGCAGGGAAAGCTGGAGCATGACACCAGTGTCCATGTCATCCCTCTGAAGACAAGAGTAAGAGCCCTCCTTCTGTCACAGATCCCATCCACTACGATTTACCTTTTCAATGTTGTTTGCTGCTGTTGTTGCCTCTACTTCAGTAGCTCTTTGGATTGCCAGTCTTGCTGCCCTCCTGTTACCCTTCCTCTTCTCTGTCCCTCCCCCTGCTTCCTTCTCTGATGCTTTTTGCCCAGCTGGTCCATTGATGGTTAGATTCTGTAATTAGTGACCCTGATACATAGAGCTATTGCAATTCCTTCCAGTGTCTTTTTAAAAGGTGGGTGCAGTGATAGATTTGCTGTGCTGCTCTTACAGAGCAGCTATTTTGAATAATGTTCACTGTGTATTTTTGTGAGAGTTCAGCAGAATTCTCTCTTTGCTTATTCCAGAAATTTGAAATAGACTTTGTCCAGTCTTGGAGATTTATTGCAAACTGCATGGAAGGGCCACAATCAGGCCAGAGTCTTTCCACATGGAAACACTGATGCACAGACTTCATAGTATGCCTGAATAGAAGCAGAGATGCTCTGTGCATTTAAAAATGTCTCTGGGAAGTCAGGTTAACTAATCTCAGTTTAATTCTAGAAGTTGCTGCTCAGAACAGATGAGTCAGGATACAAGATATTGCAGAGAAGTCTTTATGACTACTTTGAAGCAACCTGCTGCTTTAAGAGGCAAATCTATACATGTTGATAAGGGTTATTACATTACTTTTTGCTTATCTGCACTTGAACTAATAGCCTAATTCTGGCCATTGAGTTTAACTTAGTGGTGTCTGGAGCCCCATAGGAGAAAAGTCTAAGGTATCCTGAGTCAGATTTCTCAGAATGTTTCCTTACCATGCCAGAAGTCAGCTGCACTCACACTCAACACCTTCTCTCTGCCCTCAGGGCCCACAGCAGTCTAGCACAGCCTCTTCAGCAAAGCACAGGGCACAACCACTTTGCTTTGTAAGATCTTAGCTGGCTGCAGAGGGTCAGCTGAGGTGTCATTGCATCCTGGGGCTGAGATGGAACCAGTGACAATGCACATCTGTCCTGTCTTTTTCCACGCTGCAGAGTTCATCACCAGTCCTGTGTATCTCTCTCTCACACACACACACACACACACACACACACACACAGAGGGTTCAGCAGTGGACCTGAGCTGATTCCTGTTCTCTGGCTCCACAGCAGTGAGAAACAGTCCAGAGCCTAGGTGCAGGTGTCTGCTCAAGCTCCCTTATGAACAGCCAATACAATGTTTACTTGTGGATTGGGCTTTGGGTTTTTTGCCATGTGACAAAAAATCCCCTTCAGGAAAGAGTTTTATTTTACTGTTTAAAAATTACTGAAGACCACTGTAATTTTTATTATTTTCTAACACTAGATAATCACAATATGAACTCCTTGCTCAGAGGGGAGCTGTACCAGACAGCAGCTGTAAAAAACTTTCCTGAACTCCACTCTTATTCTAAGATCAGCCCCTCAATCTCCTGTGAAACCACTGTAGTCCCTGGAAGTTGCCCTTTTCCAGTGATAATTTTACAGCACACTCAAATAGATCCCAAATCCTGCATCCATCCTGAAGACTTATTTTGTAGTACAGCAGTCTGTGGATAGCAGCCTCCTCTTACTGATTGTGAATTTGGTTTAAATTTGGAGGACTTTCATAAACAGTTGCATTGTGGGCTCATTTGTTTGTGAGGCTTTTTTAGACGTTGTTTCCTTTGACAAGCATTAAGACTGTGGTTGCAAGTAGCAGATAGACTGGCACAAGTTGTTATCCCAGTAAAGTTTCTTATTGCCAAATAAGAATAAACATGCTCAAAGTAGGGAAGAAGTGTTCTAGACCTATCTCTTTCCCAAAGGCTTGGAAAAAAGTCCTTGCTTTAAGTTTGGTAGCTCCAATTTGTAACCAGGTAGAAAAGTGTCACTACTTAAACAGGGAAAGTACAATGAAGAGTTTTCTTACCCCTCAGTTTTCTCTGCTGGCATAACCAGTCTGGAATGGTGCAGTCCTGGTGAGTGCAGTCAGATGGGAATCTTCTGGAGCAGTGTGTCAAGCTCAGCAAATCCATCCCAGCAGCAAGCAGCCTGGTTCATATTTTTGCTACTATATTGCAACAGATGCTATGTTTAAGTTTTCACTTTTCTCCCAGCTGTTGAATTTTTAAACAAAATCTTTACTGAGCTTAAAAATACAACTCAACTAATCAGGAACTAGTCAACAGTTAGAAAAATGACCCTCACCCCTGTTTTGCCCTTACTTTTGAGGCAGCTTTTCCTTTCACAAGAGTTTAACTTGATGAGTTACTAGATACACCAATCTTGACAAGATTCTATGTCTGGCTTGGAAAGAATTTGATTAAAAATAACACAATATAGATAGACAAACATCAGATAAACAGCATCACTCTCGCATTTTGGGCTTTGTTTCCAGCTTGTCACTGGACATTATAGTAACATGTTCAAAAACCCCGACCAAAGTTTGGATTCTCACATAAGAATTTTAAGGAACTTTAAGAAACGTCAGTAGATGTTTCAGATTTGTAGTACTGCTGTGAGTGCTGTTAGTATTGTAAGGGGGTCCTGTGCCTGCCAAAGCCCTCACAACAGTCTCATACAATGGCAAGAACATACCAGCAATGACCCCCTCCTGCCCTACAGCACATACAGGGTCTCAGAGATGCCAACAAAGTGAATTTAGTGCCATGTGTGTCAGGAGTACAATGGGTCCAGAAAGGTCTTAATGAGCAGGCAATGCACAAGGATCACATGGGAGCAGGGAGGTACTCTTCCACCAAAATGTGAAGCAGAAAAGTGAACATAATGAAGTGACATATTCAATCTTTTCATTTAATAGGATTAAGAGATCAACTTCTATCTAGATTTACAAATATTACAAAGAGTTCGTGTTTGTTGAACTATGTCTGAAATGGCAATATTATTTGCAAATTATTTTACATAATTATTATTCCAAATAATTCATAGTTCTAGAAACTGTTACTATTCCTGTATACTAAGGACTATAGAGTATAACAGCTCTAAACAAACCTAAATCTTGAGGTAGTTACAGATTGAATGAAGGCTGATAAATATCTACCTTTGCCATTGGAAATACTGTTATATTTCGCTGTTATATTTCGTATCCAGTTTCATCCACTACTGTTTTTGTTTTGTTTTTTTTAAACAAACTGATTTTCTTCAGATACGCTGTTATAGTCACAAATAAAAGGCTTGTCTTGTCTTCCAATTTATTACTGCCCTGTTTTCAACCCCTTTATCCTCTCCTTTGGTATCAAAAGGAAGAGAGCACGATCTTTACAGTTCTCATTCTATATACTTCAGTCTGCTGTTCCACTATTTTTGCATCTCCTGTGGGTGACCAAATTCATTAGTCATTGAGGCATCACATAATCACAGAGGTGGGTGTGCTCTAACAAGCAATTTAATAGGGACAGGTCAATAACTAAGGTCAAATAACTAAAATAGAATTCAAAAGAAACCAAACCACTTAATACTGTTTTTTAAAAAGTCCCCCAATCTTTCTATATTTTCTGTTATTTTTAAAATCCTACTGTTTGTTATTCTTCTAAGATAGCCTCTAACAAAACCTAGCAACTTAATAACATCTTTAGAATTACATACCTTTTAGGAAAACAGTTCATCAAATATTTTGGCTTTTTTGGGAATGACATTTCACAAGACTAAAAACCAGTGAAGAGTAACAATTTTAGATTTGGATCTGAGTTTTAATTGCAACAGAAGGCAATGTGAATTATAAGTGACCTTGAATTGACAGATGTGTGCAATGACAAGTTTATTAGCAAATATATTTTAAAAATGAATAGTTGTTGAAGATGGTAGGTATAAAAGGAAAACTAAGGGTAGCAGAAGTCTGTTGTTAACAGAAAATAAGTGTTTTAATACTGAATTAATGAGTATTACATGCAGTCTTGCTTCAGCCCTGACAGAAAATCATGACATACAAAAACGTATTTTAACAGAATACAGCCACAGGTTAGAAAGAAGGAAGAACGATATTTAGTAAAAATGAGAAAACTCGTTTCAGATATACAGGATCAGTTCAAAGAAACTAAAAAATCCTATTGTGATGCAAACAGTTTTTAACCCTGTACATGAGAAAAACCTAGAGTTCAGAAAGTTCAGCAGGAAGACAGGAAGAATACTAGCTGGAATCTGAAAGAATGCAAAAAATTTAGGATAGTTTAAGAAAACCTGGCCTATCAGGAAAGTTTAAAAGGCCCAGAAGATTAAAAATAAAACAAAAACATTCTTTATAAGACAAAGAAATTAAGCCAGTTTAAATTCAGTATCCCAAAGATACAGCTAAGATCTCAGAGTCACAACTTGTGAAAAAGAGCCATGGGAGGAAAAAAAAAGGAGTAAACAGCTAATCCAAGTTGTGACTCAGATGTTCTTTAAGACAGTATGGGTGTAACTGACATTGCCACGTGAAGGAATGGGTGGATTGGTCACCAGCCAGTCAATAGATTTCTAATTCTATAAGCTTGTTTTTGTTAGGGTTGTTTAGACAGGAAAAAAAAAGTTTTCTGCTCAAGTGGTTACCTCAGGTATTAGCATTAGTTTTATCAGAAGAGTTGTAAGAAAGTATGTGAAAAAACCCACTGACCAAAGACCCCCCTGGCCCCTTGCCAACTAACTGACCTCTGCCTGGTGCATGTTCAGTCCTTAGTGGAAAGCCCCACGAAAGGCAGAAGCAGGACACTTGGCTACTGAATGCTTTCCTCACTGCTGGACTGCACATCCTGAGGCTGTGGAGGGAGTAATTTTGTCCAGTCCAGACTGGCAGAGCGTCTGGTGTATGTCAAACCAAGCCACCACACAAGAGATGCATCTCTTCCTTTGTGAGAGTTTTCTTTACAAGGCTGTTAGTCTGAATTCCTTCTAAGAGCCTGAACTAGACTAATTTTGGTAGCAGCAAAATTAATTTAAAATTAAATTTACAATTTAATTAGGATTTACAAAATCAAGTGTGTTATGGTAGTACTTCCTCAATTATTTTGTCACAGAAAACAAGAATTGCTCAGGAGTGCAAAAATTTCCATACTCATGTAAAGTTTGGACTTATTGAAGAACTCTCTAATTGCAGTCAACAGTACACTTCCAAAACCAGACCGTGTAACAAAGTCTGCTGCTGCAGTCAAATCCCATGTGGGATTAACTACAAACAAGAAATGGAGGTAGCCTTCCTCTCTGTACAGCTACATTTTAATTTTTAAAAAATTGATGTAGTTGCAGTAACAAAATAAGCAATTAAAGGATAAAGTTAAACCAAACAGTTTGGGCAGTTGATGTCTTTTATGAAGTCACTGGGCTAATGCCAGTGTTTGGCTCTCCCTGGAAGGAAAACATAAGCCAGGAAACAGCAGTAAGGCTTGTTGATGCTGCAGACACTAATTATTCAGCTATGACAAAACACAGGAGAGCACTGCTCAAGTCTTGCACTAACTTGCTATTTCTGTTTTATGACTACATCTTTAGAGTGCACATTTTTTGTTGCCCCCAACTCATGCAATTAAACTATGCCACTATTCATATCTAATTTAAAAAACAAATATCAGAGACAATCGAATTTCTATTCTGGGTCAACACCATGCTGACACAAAGCCAGGAATACACAGTAGCACTGTGCTCTACTACTTATTTGCAGTCAGGAGGGTTCCATCAACCACGAGCTGGACTGACCTGAATAAAGAAAGCTTACAACATATGCATAGCCTTTGCTGGTTTGCAGTCACTAGCACTATTATACCATCCAGTTGGGATGCCTGCTTTATGGAAGACACATGGATACTTCCTCAATCCTCAGCTGGCCCGTGTGTAAGCTAGTGAAAAGCTGCAAGGAAGATTTGCCTCATACTGCATTCGCCCCGTTAAAAACCAACATGATGATTTTAAAAAAGAAGATAAAATAGTCTGGTGGATATACATAAATATTTATTATCAGTTTAACTTCATTTTACTAGAAATGTTTAAACAGTTTTCCTTCTTTTTCTTTTTTGCCAAAATGCTGCATCTGACACAGTTGCTACTGTCATAGCTTCCCTGTACTGGGAATGCAGAGCTTACACTTAAGATTCCAAAATAATCTATTCAAGATAAAGAGCTTTCAACTTTAGTGCATATGGAGCTATTTAAGAATTGGTAAAAAGAACCCCTTCTCCCTCCCAAATGAAGAGTCTGTTACAAAGAGATTTCATTACCAAAAAGTGAATATACAAATGCTAAAAAAATGCTGGCTTGAAAAAGTGATTTCAGAATTTACTGTACACATTGTAACAATTTATTATATAAGCTGCTTCTACATGCGAGCAGATCTTACATTTGGTGTAAAACATTTATACACATTCTTTACAATTTGTACATATTTAAATGGCTGTATCAAACAACACTGCGCTATGGAATTTTGGAAGCAAACAACTAAAATTGGGAGGAGAAAAAGACAAGGTTTATAAAAGGTGAACAAAACTCGTGACACTGAGAAGCATCTAGACTTAGGCTTAGTCTTGTTTGGTTTGGTTTCATGTTATTCAGGCAGACCCACATTTTCCTTCTAGCACAGAAAAGTAACACCAATGCAGAACAGAGTAAGGCAACTATTGAACTGGCAGACTGTACCCGTCACTTAGAATGGCTTATTGGTAAAATGCCTTTTTTAGTTGTTTTTTTTTTTTTAACTAAAATATTTATTTTCTAGGCACATTTTAGCAAAAACTACATTTTGGCTTTCCTGCTTGCCTATGGCAAGAAATTAATTACTGTACTTGGTGCCCATTGTGAACACAGTTGGTGGTGGCTTTTTTTTGGTTTGATTCTGTGAAAAGCCAAGGCCTCAAATGGTATTTCAGTAGTATTGAAGAGGATACTGAGTCAATTGATAAATGATGATGATGATGATCAAAGAACAGAGTTTGTGTGATAACTAATGATGATATTCAGTACTTTTGTCACCTTTGCGTTTGCATTAGAAGGCAACAAAAAGTTAACCTGAACCAATAGCACACCATACTACTACATGAAGACCTGAGCTTAGTTGGAATTTGGGGATGTCTACTAGCTGGGGTTAGATGTGGCAGTGTTCCCTCTGCTGAAACACTACAAACTGTCAGAGGGGAAGCTGGCCCTGTACAGCACTGAGAAACACCAGTGCCTTATGGCATAACATTGGGGGTGTCAAAGTGCTGGTATGGAAAACTGTTTTCCACACTTTCCTGAATGGCTCGTTCCTTGTTTGTGCTTTGTCTTCTTACACAGTGCATAGTGAAAAAGTGAGCCTGACATAAGCTCTGAGGTGGTGCACTACAAGACCAAGATTGAATTAGAAGGAAAAAGAAGAGAGGGAAGAATGATTTATATTTACCAAAACTCATACTGGAGCAGAGATGCCATGGCTGCATATGGGAAGCAAAACTTAAGAACAAAGTGTTCATTCAGGAGATTATCACAAACATGCGGCAGAAACATACATGAATATAATTCCTCCTGGTTACTGAATCGTTGGAGAGCTCAATTGAATATGAGTATTAAGTGTCTTAAGTTTGTCTGCTTTCCCACTTAAAAAAAAGAGCTACAAATGTGCCACTCTGGTGATGATCCAGAGTTTTTGGAGAAACATCTGATAGACAGGTCTTCGTGAAGTCCATGGCAACATATCAGTTTGATAATTTAGATCCCTATAACTGACAGCATTACCTAGCTGTTTTTATTTAAATAATGATACAAATGGGAGAGCTTTCAAGACAAGAGAGACTTATTCTATGATTTAGTAGGCTGATAAAGTAAAATTTTAAATAATACTTTTTTTTTTACAACTGATTCTTGTTGGTTTGGGGTTTTTTTTGCATTTTGTTTTGCAAAGGCTAACAAGTTTTTATTAGCGTTACCCCCACATCAGAAAAGCACTTTGGAGTTGTTCTTTACTGTTGAATACTCCTTATTCTCTACATCACAGGAAAGCGGCTGAGTGCCTGCCTCAGCTTCTGTGCAATCTGAAACAAAGAAACAGAAAAGATTTAAGTGTAGTCACTTCACACTGTGCAGAAATATGATCACAGACTAAGAAACTAGGTGCTCCCTCATGTTACAAAAAACTGCAAGCATTACTGCAGGTTTTGTGTATGCAGGACTCTCTAAATATTCCATTAGAAAGACTTCTCATGTATACACTTCCTGCCTTGTTCATTTGGTACTTTCACTGCTCCAGTTGTGTTGGAGAAAGCATTGTAGGCAGGGCTGTTATTCTGCCTGTGTATCTAGCACTGCACTGCACAAGAGAGCTACAGGAACAAAGCCAGATTTTCCAGGAAACCCAGCTCCCTGCTGAAGCAAGGCTGAAACATCAGAACAGAGCTCCTGTGCACTCCCCACTGTTCTCATGGTAGCCATGACCCCACATGTGAACATGTACTGGGGGGGAGAGGACTGGTACAACAGAACTGGTGAGGCTGCAACCAGAAGGATCAAAATAGACTGGACAAGAGGCTGAAAGAAGGTAAGGGGAAACCTAAGCCTAACCCCACCAGCTGTGTCAAGGAAAGTAAGCAAAGTGACCTGAGAGGGGATCTACAGCTGTCACCCACTAAAGCTACCTCTCACAACTTTTACACCTGTGAAGGGGCATCAGTTACTTATGAGACTCCTTTTAGTGATAGAAGTCAGGTTCCAGCACATTCAAACTCAAGTGTTTTACTAGCATATCACATTATAAAACTTGGTCTTGGTTTATTTTAATAAATCACAAGGAACACATGCATGAGAACACTGTTAAATGAGAACGACAGTGGTAGGGAGAGTGCTCAGATTTAACATATTGAATGTCACCTGAAACACTCCTGTCCCTCCTGCCCCACACTTGTATACATCAGGCTTTAAATCACAAAAGCTTCCCTTCTCACTCCCATCCTATGGGAGGAAAGTTTTGTTGAATTTTTTTATTGCTCTGTTCAGTGCAGCAGGACTTGCTTACTGCAAATTGGAGAACTAAAATTCTTTGTAGCCCTAGTACCAGCACTGGGGGGGGAAAAAGTCAAGCTATCAACAATATGGTTTCTGAATAGTGGTTTTCAGTTCTACTAGGTTTATCGTAACAATCACATGCATAGGGCAGTATCTATGGGAAAATATTATTTTAACTCATTCTTTCAGTTTTTCCGGGATTTTTTTTTTACAATTCCTTTTACAATTTTTTGTACAATTCTTCAACTATCTTCTCTGTGGGAGCATGGACTAAACCCTGTATTTCCTACAAAAGTGGCAGCACAGTACCTGGCAAGCAAACGGTGCTGAAGCCCTGTCCCTTACCGTTTCATAGAACTGTGCCTGCTGTTCCAGATAGAGACGAATGACGCTGTTGTAGTCATAGATCCGGTTACTGTGGAAGTGATTCATCTCAGCTGCAATCAGACCCAGCAGACAAAGTATTTAACGGAAGCATTTATAATTAGGAACAGTTTCACTCTGTTCAAGTTAGTTACTCTGCAGCAAGCTCAGTGTCCAGCCCTGCCAGCACGGTTACTGTTCTCATGCTTCCACAACATATTCTGCCTGCAGCACTCAGGTTATAGTGGAACTGTTTGTCAGATTGGTAGGGGGTCAATTACACACCAACCTGGACACTTCCTGGACAAAGCTAGGGTCTTGTATTATAATACTCAGGTGCACAAAGATTCGATAAAAAATACAAGCAGGATTTTCTTCTACTGAGGTAACTTCCTTCCTGAAGGGTTTCCAACAGAATTTTGGCTAGGACATTCAGATTTCCAAGGGTATGGATATCAAGTCATAAGCCACAGCTGTAAATACTTAGCTCAAAAAACCAGAAAGACAAAAAAAGATACAACCAGTAGTGTCTCACCCATTCTTGACTTAGGCTACTTCAATAGATACCTGAGAAACAGCCTTACTGAATCTGTAAAACCTTACACCAATTCCTACATCTCTTCCCAGATCATAGCTTATGACTGAAAGAAGTTAAATATATTTTGGCATTATCAGTGGAGGGAGAAGAAATATTCTACATTGTAAAAGTCATCCTAGAGGTCTCTTCCACAACTACCACACATAAAACACTATCCTCTTGCGTCACTGTGACTAAGAAGAAGGGGGTGGGGAGTTTTCTTGGTTGTTTTTAAAATCAATTTTGTGCGCGACTCTGACTTCATCACATCATATATTGAGTACTCTTGGCTTTAAATCATCTAAAAATGATGTAAACCTCTCAGCAATGAGTAATCTCATTGAAGACAGTAACAGGATGCACTTAATGGTTTCGTATCTTGCAGGATTGAGCCCTGACTCCTCACTTCCCTAGTTCTTCTAGTGTGGTGTACTGCACCTTACAATTACAACGCCTCTAACCTAAATAAGAAAAAGTTAATTCAAAAAAACATCCAGGAAATAAAAATCTTATCCAAAAGAACATGAATCTCAGTTGGAAGATGGATTATGTCTGACTAAACTAAGAGTCACAAAACCAGTTCTGCTTATAATGACCTGCTTCTTGCACCAGGGTCCATGCTTTTAATTTTAGACATTATCACTTCCAAATTAAAGTAGCAGGGGTAGTTATTTTGGGGTTTTTAAATTGTATTTTCAAAGGATGGGTCTTTTGCAATAGCAATGTGAGATTAAAAAAAAAAAAAAATGGGGAAGGCAAAATAACCGCAATTTAGAAATATCTAAGCAGGTCACAAAAAAGCCCCCTCAAAAAATCCATGCCCAGGTTTTATTCCTGGTAGAAAAAAATTTTCTTTTAAAGCATGCTGCTTAACAGAAATCCTTCAGAGGTCTGCAACACTGTCATTTAGCTCAAAATTTGGTTTACCTTGTAGTGCATAAGCCATGGTGCTCACACGTTTTGCCATGTTCTGTTTGTCTTGTGGTGTGATTTTACTGGTTGCAACTAACTTGTCACTTTCCTTCACTCTTTCTATTGCTCCCTGTAGAAACCAAATGCAGAAAGGTTAAAAGAGTTGTCACCTTAGGGGTCTTCACAGTAATCTAAAATGCCACTAGCTACATTTTGAGTTTGCATTCAGTACACATATGTACACAAAATGATTGATTCTGCCTTCTCACATTTTCATCCAAAGTTTGTTATTTCACTTTATTGCTTCTAAGAGTGCTTGCAAAAAGTGACTGCAAACACTTGAAGGCATGATCAGAGTCATCAGCAAACTGAGTTTGGTACAGGCAGTAATACACAAGGATATATGCAAAGGACAAATGGACCAAGTTTTGAATTACAGATGACCAACATAACTGACATCCAAAAGCCTGTAGAACCCCATTTGCACATTTTACATGTGATGAGACAGATGAGACAACATAAAACTGTTTTTCAAGAGACTACAATTCATTGCAATGTATAGCCATTGATTCTGGAACATCCTTGAGTCACATAAATAATAAGCATAAAAAGATATGCCTCCCCTACACAATGTATTTGTGCCAAGCAACATGCAAGAGAGTCTATTTACATGTCTCTTGGCAGCAGGCTTATGTTTCAAGTTTTAAAAACATTTCTTCTCCTTTTATGGTATTTTCCCCCAATGATTATATGGGATGAGGGACTATAAATGTCCTGAAGAATGAATACACAAATCTGACATGCTTTTAGTTTTGTTGCTCTCAGAAGTATATTCTTATGTTCTTGTTCTATATATTTAACACTTCAAGTTGTCAAAAAAACCCCAACTCCACATATTTGTGCACCTGTTTTAATACTTTACAATATTTAGTTTCCTTTATTACATTGCAGTAGACACATGACCATAAGGAAAACACTGTGACAAAAAAAAACAAACCCAAAAAAACCCAGAATATCCAAAACTATACAGTGTGGCTTTTGTACTACAGAGAACAAAGTGGATGGGTTTTGTTGCTGGTATTTTGTTTGTTTTTTCTTCTTCACAGAAATGCTAGAGTGTAACTCTGGTCTCTGTTTTTTGATATTAAAGGAACTTTCAGGCAGTGCACAATTATTTATCATGTATCAGCCAGTCAGCCATGCAAGTGTACATAAGTTTTCCTGCAATACTCATATGGTTTTATTATCAACTATCACATAAGGCTCAAATATTACAAATTTACACTACTGCTATTCACCCCACTGGGACATGAAGTCAACCTGAGGAAAATCGTGAACCTTCTACTACTCTACCATAGCAAAAAGTCATGATACTCTTGAGAGAAATTCTAGCTTTCCTTCCCTCTAAATACTCTTTATTTTAAAAATCAACACACCAGTTTCACAGAATCTTCCAGTGTTTCAGAAGCAAGGGGCCAGGCTGCTGCACAAATGCAGGGTACCATACCACCACTTTTGCTGCTGTACCCACTGCCCAGCCCTTAAAAAGAAAGGCTCTTCTCATACCTTATGAGCTGCTATGATGTCAGGGAAGCAACCAAGAAATCCCTTGTATTCATGATTTGTTTCCATCAAAAAGTGAAGATCTTTCTTTGGCTAATAAGCAAAGCATAAGCATTAGTAAAACTATCTGTGGCAAATTAACATCACAGAAAAGAAACGACGATGCCAAGAAAGGGCATAGGGGAAAAAAGGGAAGGAAACAATCAAAAACCCCAAACCAAAATATTAAGTGTTTGTGCAAGTTTTTCATATTTGGAAAGGGTTTTTAAAAAAATAAGCTTTTATGACAAGGCACTGGGCATCATTGTGCAGATGCCTCTGTTCTTTGTTTCATTTAACACTAGCTCATGAAGTGAGGGGTTTTGCCTTAAGTTTTCACCCAAGAAGAGTTTCCAATACAGTCTCTCATTACATATACAAATATGTACATGCACACATACATCTCCCTTAGTTGTCAATGTGGAAAGGTGTTTTAAGAACTTTCAGACTCAACCTTGAGATAAAGAGGATCTGCATTTTGGAGACTATAAGCACAACATGCTAAACATCAACGTATGTCTTGAATACCAATCAAGGCTTATTTTATTTAAGCCAGATTTTTACTGAAGCAGTAATTTTACTGCATGTCAAGGCAATGGAACAGGTTCAATACACAGGTATTCCCCCATATGGAGCAACAGCAAAGTTGATCCTGTAGACATCTGGGAAATACAGAGGGAAGGCAGAAATTCTGTCCTTGATTAAATATCATTCTTTTGTATCAGTAATGAAGACAGTTCACAGACATCAGAAAATGAACACGTTTAAAGAGCAAATAATCATTTTAGTATTTTAGAAACCAGAATATGTGAGCTTTCTGACCAACAGAAATGCCCTTTCATCACATTCCCCCTGAGATGACATAAAAGAAGATGAAAATGCATTTAAAAGTGTTAGTAGCAATTTCACTTAATTGGTCAATAGCGCTAGCAGTTTT
This sequence comes from Sitta carolinensis, assembly GCA_032173965.1. Classification (NCBI taxonomy): domain Eukaryota; kingdom Metazoa; phylum Chordata; class Aves; order Passeriformes; family Sittidae; genus Sitta; species Sitta carolinensis. The sequence continues at coordinate 60,564,211 of JAVUNC010000004.1, read as the reverse complement.
AAACCCTAAATTAATCAAAGTTTTAATCAAAGAGGAAAAAAGAAGTCAGAAATAATCCAAATAGGTAATATGTTTGTACACACTACACCATTGCATTCATAATACTCCTACCTGATCTGCTACAAGACTGGCAATTTCTTCATAAGTTTTCCCCGCTTCTGTTATTGCTCCATTGAGATCAGATTCTCCTAGAAGTAAACATCAGTGTTCAAATTACAGGAAGTCAATTGCAACAAGAAACTTGCCTTGATTCAAGGCAGATCTATAAAAAAGTCTATTTACAATAAAAAATGCCTAGCCATCTTTTTATAACCAGTAGAAATAAAGAATTTAAAAAAAACATTAAAGGAGGAAAATTGAAGGTCTCATAGAAGACTAATGTTCTACCACAGTACTAGCACTGCTTACTTCCACATTTAATAATTTTATGCAGTTTGAATACACAGGTATTCCTCCACATGGGGCAAGAGCAAGTCTACCAAGATGGAAAGGAAGGAAGAATGAGGAGGGTTATGAAAGATAGATTGACAAAGCTCATGTGCTACTAGCCCTGGCCTCTCTGACAGTCCTGGACCATAACTGTTCAAAGGTCAGAGAAGCAAAGGAGGCTCAAGTAACTTTTTTCCTTGACAACAAGACTTCTGATCCTTTAGGGAACTCTTAGACAGTATTTTCAAGTTTTGTAAAAATCACTGGTTTTCAGAGTGAGTTTCTAACTTTCATCCTCATATGAAACAGATCAAAGGGCCCTACAATCTATGCTTAACAATATAGACATCACCATCAGTCCTAAGCTAGACAACACCACAAGCACTCATAACACTGTGTTACTAGCAGGACAGACTACACGGGACAAAGATGGAAACAAGCCTTACATTCTGGTGTGTTTCATGCCACTTCACCTTCCCATCCATGTTAGCTTGTCCAAAGCATGTAGTCAACAGTACAGAAAGCAAATTGAGGTAGAGAGTAGAAAGGCGAAGGTATAGTTTGCAGATATGAAACTTTAGTTTAAGAGAAAAAAATAGTTTTCTTAGGCTTTCAGACATGTCTTGATATTAGCCTGTGGTTAGTCTTTTAAGAACTTTTTGATTTTAGTCTGCAGATATTATTCAGTGACTTAATTGAAAAGTACCATAGATTTCATTAATGATTAATCCGAACATTAAAGTATCTTGTTTTACTACAACATATGGTCTATTCTATCCAGAGATTTATTACATAGGAGTCCTTCATTTTAGCATGTCCTAAAGGAATGACTAGGTAAAGGAATGAAAGGTAATGACTGAATGTTGCTTCAGTTCTGTCAATCGATTCCTACTTTCCATTACACTGGTTTCATAAAGTCAAGAATCTGTGAGGCAAAGTGACCAATCCTAAGAACTAATAAGTCCAGTAACACAAACACTACTAAAAAGTCATTATTTTTCTCCTATTTGGGCCTGTATATAAACTAACACTAATTCCCATTGTGAGACTCAAGACTCATAAGACATCTTCATAAGACATCTTCACCTTTTTGTAAAACAATAAAAAAAAAATTGGAGAGTGATCAATTTTATTATTTCAGGCTTAAGCCTTATGTATTTTCAGTATTTCAGAATTCTTTTGTCTGCTCAGAAGTAACCTTGAAATAACTGCTGCTTAGGCAACTGACTTCTAGATTTTGGGATAAAACATGGTGTGTCTTCAGAGTCAGAAGCCAGGCTGGTTTAGATGTTGCTGTTCATTTTATAATGCTATAAAAAATGGTAACTTTCCCTATCTGAACAAAAAAGAAAAACAGAAAAAAAAAGAGAAACAGTATGTATATTTAAGTTGATAAACAAAATCTTCCCCTTCTGTGCCAAGCTCATTCAAAGAACCTTCATAGATCAGAGCTCCAAAGGATCTAGACAAACCTTCCCAACACCAATCATCTTTTATTCTCAGCATTCTCAGTTTCTGAACCAATGCAAAGCTGGGACTTGCCTTCTTTACTCAGCCTGTGAAAGCTGAGTTGGGTCCCAGTGCAAGGATACATCTGGATGTCAGGAATTCTTTAATCAACAGAATAGCAGAAAGCCCCAAATATTGCTAACATTTATAACAAAATTGTTAGTATTCAGTACATATATCCCCAGAAGAAACAGAGGAGGCCTAAAAGCATTGGCTGAAGGTAGCTATAAAAAGAGCAGTTAAAATGGCCAGTAATATTCCACAGATATTTTGACCCAACCACAAGGAGAAACAGGTATTTTTATTGATTTAAAGGCTGCATATTGTCATAAGGAGATGAAGAAAGACATAAAACTACGAGGAGCCTTTTGGAGATGTTTAATAGAGGGCCTCTTAGCAGTTCAACTGCTTGGTAAATTCCAGTGATAATCATTTCAGAAGAAATACACCAGACATACTGGGCAAACTAATACTCCAAGTCGTAACTGGGACAGACAAATTTTTTTGTCAACAAGCATTTTTGTTTCCTTTTCTTTCAAAGTACATTTTAATATAATTCAGTAGGAAAAATCACAAAGTTTGATGTACTAGTGGCAAATACTTGCAGCAAAGTTTTTCTTTATAAGTACACCTCAAACTGATACATGCTTGTGTGAAGCACACAAGCAGCTTGTAAAGCAGGATTTGCTTGTTGCCAGCTGACAGGATAGTGAAACTTGCCTGTAACTGCCTAACAGAATTCCTGAGGGGTGATGCAGGATTAGAAGATCTTACTATGGTTGAATGGCATACCAGTCATTCCCATTTTCTTAATATAGGAGAAAGACTCCTCCAGATTTGGTGCCACAAAAGAGAAGTCAAGCTATTTAAGGCTATGTTAACCTTAGAGTATCCCATGATACAGTAACAAATTGCCAGGCTGCAGCACCCTTCCAGACATGTTCTGGTACTGTCCAATACACATTTTTGGACCAGGACCATGCTTGAAAAATGTGCATTCTTGGAACCAAAAGGACAGTACCTAAACCCATAGCCAAGTTAAATCAGAACCTCTCTGTGTATCTTTAATTGTTTTAAAGGTACTCTTGCCTCTGCAAATACTGGGGACAGATCCCTAACACACACTGGGGTTGACAATGAAGATAAGGCTCATTCTCTAGCAAGAGAAAAAGAGCTAGAGTCAGATTAACAAGTGTATCTTGCCTGCTGCAATCTTAAATATTTTAGGCTAGAAATTAGAAGAGAAGGCAGTAGACATCACCACACAAGGCTTTGCAGAACAAGCAGGCATCACTGATGAAAGTGGTATGGACAGTAGATACATCCCATCCTAACTAAGCAAATGAACCAGAGAACAGCAAATGCAGTATTGTCAGAAGTCAGTTACCAGTAGCTAGAAATATTTCTGTCATCAAATCAGTCAATGCAATCTTCAGTTGTCTATATGCTTAAACTTTCAGAACATTAATGTTACCAAAAAAAATCCAAAAAAAACCTCAACCAGAACAAAAAAAAACCCAAAAAACAGGATGATGAGATTCAGCTCCCAACAGAAACTGAACTGAGTGTCCTTAAGCATGGCTGAGAAGGAGCCATTCCTCTTCACTGATAGTCCAGAAAAATCAAACATCATACTCAGCCCAGCTACTATTTCTTCACTGGAAGTAATGTGTTCTCTTTTAAATACCGAGATTCGGAAAGCTGTGCCTTATCAGTTTAAACCCAGGAGCCTACGTCTCTTGCAGAGAGTCTGCTTAATCCATAGACCTGTACCTGGTGGAATGATCAAGTGAATCCACACATGAGCAGCAGGCAGGACAGAGTGAGAGAAGCAGTGATGAAGCCATTTAAAGCCACATCTGCATTGTACTTGTTCTCTCTTCCTGGGTACTCAAATTAAAAAGCAAAGAATCCCATATATTATTAATTTGGAAATAATACAAGGGTACAAGTTATTGAAAAGAGAAAAATGTGGAATCAAGGCAAAGGAACCTGTAGGAAGGGCACTTTTCTCAACAATATACAGGTGTAACCAGCTATGACTGGGCAAAGAGCACAGACAGACATGCTTGCCTTGTTCCCAAACTATCATGGGATCTATTTTTTCATACCATTCAAAGATGCTGGAAATCAAATAGAAGCTTTCATTTCTAAGGCTTATCTGCAACCTTGTATCCTATGTTTATGACATACTGTTTTACCTTTACCTTTTACCCTGGCAAAAGTATGTGGTAGAACCCAAGCAATTTTCAGTCCTTTATCATGACTTCTTGCTACGGATTTTATCCAGGCAGGATTTACAGTTTTCTAACCCATGCTAAGAATACATATCCATGCAAATCCCCTACTACATTGTCACATCCAAAAGTGACTTTTTAGGCAATATGTTATGCTTGATTCTAACTAAGCAGTCATCCTGTTGAAGTACAGGACACAGATGAGAAAAAACTATGGGGAAATGCCTACTTCCAGTACTTCCAGCAACAGAAAAACTGTGTATCAGAAGGTTGCACTTTAGTACATTGTTTATGGGGCAAAATGTTTTATTATAAAGATTATAAAGCAAGAGATAAATGAGTAGTCAGAGTAAGTACCAGTCAACTAATATTTCTAAGGTGGAAACATTTCAAGATGCTTCTATGCTATAACATTTAAGGTTTTAGAACACAGTAATTTTGCCATCAAGTCTAAATAGACAAAAAGCCAAAACCTCAAACACCTTTGAAAAGAGAATCCCAGGGAAAACTGACTCAGCAGGCACCCTCTGTATATGAGGAAATATTTTCCAGTTGTCTGGAAATCATCAATAGAGTTTAACGTATCAAAGCAGAATTTTAAATTTGGCCTGAAGAATATGTTTTAGGAAAACTTTGAGCAATTGATGCCCTCCTTTTCCCTTCCACAACTTTCACACCTAATACAACAGGCTCTTTTTCAGGGCTCTTGACTGAGAAGCAAAGGTGAAGGACAAGAAAAGGCTACAGTAGCCAACCCTCCTGCCCACATAATGGTTTTCCATCCTCGTGTGGAGCTGTTGTATCAAGAAACCTCATAATAGTAGCATAACAGCTACTTTCAAGACCGCATTTTTTCTCCTTTCCCTTTGGTATCACAAAAATGCTACAGCATGTTTGGTCAGTCAGGTCAGTGACCAGATTATATATTAAGAGATCAAGCTAAACTCTTCCACCACCACTAACCCAGCACAAGATTATACAGTGAGAGAAGACAAGATTGCAGACTAGAACATAAAAACCCTATAACATACACAGAGGAAAGGGTTCAGTATTTTTTCCAGAACCATTTTTGACATCTAAACCTCAAAGAGGAAAGCATTAAGATCTTCAGAAAAAAAAAAATGTAGCATGATGTAATTAAAATACCTCTTTTTGAGCAAAGTACAAATGAAGCTATATAAGTACCTTGGTATCCACTAGTGCTGAAGACCAGTGCCAGGCTCTGCAATGCTTTTCCTATCTTCTGGTATTCCTTGGGTAGTGCTGAAAGTGGGAAAAGGATGAGGAAAAGAGGGGAAACAAAAGCAAAAAAACGACAAGGGTAAGTGAGACTAAATCTGCAGCATTTCCAAAGCTTGATGAAGCAGATATCAAAACCAACTAGGTTTTACATTTTCTCTAGTGACACATTTACAGTCATATTCTTTACCCCCTCCCCTGCTACACATGTTACAAAACTGGATAAAGTAATTGCAATCTGGATTGTTGAAAGGTATAATCAGTTGGGGAAACAGTGTGTGAATGCTATTAAAAAAATGAAATCTCATTGCATTTCTAGCTGAGTCCTCCTATGCATAGAGTGAGATTTTTTTCCCCTCCCCTCATGGGGTTAGGAAGAGGGGGAAGTGCTGCAGTGTGATATGGAGAATAGGTTTCATTAATATTGTAAGAGATGAGATTATTATACAGACCCGTAACAACTAAACTCTCTTCGAATCATGAATTTTATATTTAAAGGCACTAGAAACCAAGATTATCTAGGTATAAAAATTATGCAAGTATCTGAATAAAATTGTTTTTTATAATCTATTTATCAAACATGCATGCATAAATTGCTCCATCACAATTAAATCAATCTGCTGTGATTTATGAGTGCATTCATTATTAACACTTTGAACAGCTCCACTCCAGAGGCCTAAAAAGCAATCTGAAAAGCAAAAGCAGTTTTTTATATGCTGCCTATGCTAGCAGAAAAAAACCTCAAGTAGATATGGGTTTTGTTACCAACTATTTTATTCAGAGGGTACACTGCTCAGGCAAATAGAAGGGTTTTAGCTGCTCTAGCATCCCACAGGATCTGATTTTTACAGAGGAACCCCTTCGTGTGGTATAAAAAACCACCACAAACCCCCCAAATCAACCCCCCAGCTACCTCATTTTATTGATTATCTTTGATCAAGCTCTTCTCCAGAAGTCAGACTATTTATGATAACTGGTATGTCTTACACAATGAGTACAATTTAGAGTACTAGAGTTCTGTTATCTGCCATTACAATGATACTGAATCTCCAGTGGAAACTTTGGTGAAGAATCTTTGGTTTCTTTTCATGTGTGTTTAAGAAGTTTCCACTGTCAGTCGTTTTAAATCTCACTGAATGGAAGGCATTGCTCAGGATATATTAAAAATATTTCCAATTAAGAGTCAAGTCTAGAGCTGACAGGGATCTTAAAACCTAAGAGACTACTAAAATTTTGCATATCCCAGTCTACCAGTCTCTTTTTTTGTATTCAGCATGAATGTCTGGAAAATTAAAAGTTAAAATTTTTGACACAATCACAACTGTATTGCTGCATCTATGCTAACTAATTAATTGTTGTAAGTATTAGAAGAGTCATTCAGTAACCAAAGCACTAGTGTTGTAAGTTTAGGAAGATTTTAGCAGTTAAAAAAATACTGAATTTCTACTGTAAGCACAAGTCACAGCCAGCCCTTGGTTTGATCATTGCTTCTGTAACTGCAAAGCAATGCTGTTTTTCTAGTTTCATCTGAGGAATCTTATTCCTTCCCCTGTTCTCCACCTTCCCCTCAGTATAATTTGCTAGTGAAGCAAGATCTGTACCATGTTAGAGCTCTTGTGTTAGACTATTTTTGACCAGCAGGAGGGTCAGTGGTGTATGGAAGGAAACCTTCTTATTTAAAGTCGGCAAATGTAAATTACTTAAAGTTAACATCCTATAGATACTGAAGTCTAATGTAATCACTTCCACGAGAGATGGAGCTCCTACACTTCCCATTCTCTCTGGTCAGCCCCAAATATTCAACTGTCATGTTAGATTAGTAAGAGGCAAAAACATAACTCAGGAGATATACTTCAAGTTCTGGGTTTGTTTTTTTTTTTTTTGTGGGACTTAAAAGGAGAATAAAAAAAATTAAAGAGGTTCAAGGAGATTTATGTGATAGGTCTTTGGTTGCCAGACACTACAGCCTGCCCTGAAGTGTTTCTTGTTACGATCCTCAGCTGTAGTACCTGCTTCCTTTCAATAGCTGCCTTGTGGTTGCCACAAACACTGAACACTGCTGTGGACTAGGAAATTAGAGCCCAGGCAGAGTCATAGGGACTTGGTGTGAAGTTCTGCAACCCTAAATATCTGTGGGAAGGAAGAGACAAGATAGGAAAAAAAAAGAATTGGGCTAAAGATTAAGTTAGAATCAAGTTGGTTTTTCTTTTCTTTTTCTCTTAAACTCATTTCATCTTTAAATCACTCCTCCTAGCATGCAAGGATCCTAAATAAGGGGTTAATAGGATGCAATTATTTGAAAATATGACTTCATCAAATAAACAGGTCTATTTTGCCCATGTCACTAAAATTTAAATAAATGATCAATATATGAGAAAAGGTCCAACAAGGGCTTTAGCTGAATTGCTAAAATTATTTAATTTTTAAACCTATGGGCAGGGAACAGATACTTCTGAGATAAAGAAAAAAACCCCAAACAACCCAAGAAAAAAGCCCCACATAAAACATACTAACAAAAAACTTGCACAATTTATACTCTTAGACTGAAAAAGGCCAGAATGCCATCCAATTCCCATGATAATTTTGGAGTTTCTGTAAAGATGTGCCTTGAATTATACTCATTGAGAAAAACAAAGAAGAGAGAGAAAAGCAACACAGAAACAACTGCTGAGTTCAGAAGGACACTTACGCCCTGTACACCTCTTCCAGTGCTCCTGTCCCACTGTCAGCAGCTCTTTAACTCCATCATCCATTGCTTTGGTGAACCTACCCACTGCATCACATTTCTGTTCTCTGTGGCATTTTGAAAAAGCAAAAGCAAAATGCAGTTTAATAGATGCATAATGGTACCTTTAAACACAATACTGAAATGTTTAATAATGTCAACTTTGTCTTAAAAAATATCAGATATAAACCAATTCCTTGAAATTTCTGCCATTTCACTGAATTCAGAATTCTACTCCTTAGATTTAAAAAATTCTATCCTGTTTATCCACACACACACACACACACCATTATCCTGGTTTCTGTGTTCCACAACAGCAAAAAAAGCATGTCATACATACTACATCTTCTAAGAAAAGTTATTAAGCCTAAAGGAGTGAAATAAAGGCTGCATAGTAAATCCAGGCTTTAACTCTGTAAAACCCAAAGGTTTATCGCCTACACAATATACATTAAAAAGTGCATTTATATGTAATATACACATATATAAAATATATAAATTTCATCCATTTGCACTTCCAGAATGAAATTTGATAATTTAAGTCACTTTTCATTTTTAATAGCTTTCCATGGATTACAGATATTCAAATCATACTGTGTGTACATTACATACAACTATTTTACAGAAATACTGTTCTGCTTATTGGTCCATCTTCAATTCTCCTAAGCTACTTGGTAAATTTTGCATGTTTTGGAACTCTTGAAATACTAAAGATCAAAACACACTTCACAGCAATATAAAACATAACTCCATAGGATCTGACAATACTCTAGCCCATCAACTAGTTTTACATAAATTGTTTTAGGATTAGCATTCAGCCACTGAAGTCAAAAAGACATCACAGAGAGTTCCACCAAATATTGGAGGGGTTATGAAAATCTCATTATTTAAACAATTTTTCAGCTCTGCCTAGATGAATACCTCTTCAAATCCATGAAAATATGTGCACAATTAGTATCTTCTCTTTTGATTATCTCAGCATCTATTGTATACCCAGATGCATGATGCCCATACAAAAAGAAATCACCTTACATTTCTACCATGTCCAAGTCAGGAGCTTCTGGTTCCATTGTAGAAAAGATCATGACTCCTACAGTTTCATCTTTTTCTGCCTTCCGCTTTCCAGTTTTCCACTCCTTAAAAAAATGAGACACACACAAAGTTTGACCACCACTCATCCTTCTTTAAGGGCATGTACTTAAGGAGTGAATGAAAAGTTTAGTACAACTGTTAACCAACAGACCACCCCTAAATTAAAACCTTGCATTAAGAAATGAGAACTTCAGAGGAGCCAGGGCTTTTTAGAGTTTCCCAAAGTTCTCTCCCTCCTCCTTGTGCAATTCATTATCTAAATTCTTGGGTTAACAGACCCTTCTTGTGTATTACTGAAATACAGTGTAAGAACAATGATATTCAGCTGTCTCCACACATAGGATAAGTCTCATATCAGAAGCTGCTCAAGATCATGAAACTATTACACAATTATCATACTAAGTTCTTAGTGGTTAAAAATGCCCTATGTATTGCAACATCTGTTCTGTTTATACATCTATAAATAAGAAACTAATTCTGCTGACTGGCTGGCAGAATTATACAACTCCCCACTAACCATCCAACCAGCATTACACCAGGACTATTACTTACTGTGTTATTAAGCCTCTACTTACAGGATCACAGAATAATTCGGGTTAGAAGTACCTCAGGATGTTTGTAGTTCAGCCTCTGACTCAAAACTGGTCACCTGTGACCTTAGTCACAGGAGACTTGAACCTTGGAAATTTTTAAGACAAGACTGGACAATTTACTTTTTCATCAAATTCTATGTGTATTTAAAAATATGACTATTTTGAGGAGAAAGCAGCAGAGTTTTTCTGTTTCTTTCCTTATTAGTAACAGAGCTGGAGCTCAGCCATGAAGAAATCATTATTTACTGAAGGTTTACTTACTTTATTTATCATTTACTAAAGATTTACTTACTCTATTTATCATTTACTGAGGATATTAAAATCTTTTTATTTTTTAAAGCATCATTTAGTGTGTGCGTGATTAAAAAATAGCTGGTTATATCAGGTAAGGCTGCGACACAGTGCTATTACAACCCACTTCAGTGAAAAACTGGTTTTGAGGGATGGGGGCAGGTGGGTGTTTTTAAATATAATACAGGATCAGGCACAACCTAGATCTGCTATGAAGTAGCTTTTATTAGCAGAGCAGCACCACTCAGAGGATCACAGCGATTAGTAAATCCAGCAGGAACAGAGCAGGGCAACAGCCAGAAGAGTATTACACATGTGCTCATTTTGTTGGAGGATACAAACTGCCCCTTGGAAGACTGGCAACAAAGTTACTTCGAAGAGCAAAACTGCCTGGGAATGGTGTGTAGCACTCCACAAGAAGAATTTTATGCCTTGCTTGGATCAATCAGCTGAGTTAGGAACTGCAGCAGTTTCCAGCCCATCACTACTGCCCAGAGCGGGGTAGCTACAGAGCCCGACTCTTGGTTTGAAGGGGAACTGTGGGGGCACAGCGATTCCTCAATCTCTGTGTGTGAACTTGATTTCATTTCCTACCTTCTCATCTCGGAAATTGAGAAACTGCTGGAAAACTTCACTTTCTGAGACAACAGGATGGCGACACATTCTCGTCATCCAAGCTTGCAGCCTCTCCATGCGCATTTTGATAAATTCTTCTTCAAAGCGCCCTGTTACACATTGAACAATAATGGTTACATTTACACGCTAGCACCTTCAAATCATCTTTTTTTTTTTTTTTTTTTTTTAATTTAAATTGAAACAACCTGTAATTCATCTGGTGAGTTATTAACAATTTAATGACCTAGAACTTGCAAGAAATCCTGAGTTAGAATGGATTTGTAAGCATCACTGAGTCCAACTTGTAAATAAATGGCCTGTTATGCTAACAAATCAAAAAAACCTTGAATTACAGTATACTGATTACTGATCAAGAGTTCTCCTACTTTTTAAGATAGCCAGGAAATATTTTAATAAACTTATACCCACCCACAATTCAAATACATTTTTTTTTGAAAAAAATAATAAACTTTTGGACAGAAAAATTAGGTATTCGGATGACCCAAGAGAAAAACCAGGTACAGGATTGGAATGCAGGTATTTTTCTGGTACAGCTTAGTAAAGTCTTGGTCAATATGAGGTTCAAAAACACTGAAGAAAAAGGAATTACAGTCCAAATTGCCATGTACAAGCTAACAAAGCAATGAAATTAAACTACTCAAAAAACACTGAAATTGGATTGCTCAAAAATATTTGAAATTACACAAATACAAATCACAGATTTAAAAAGCAGTGCCTCCTTTAAACATACTTCCATGTAGGTAAATTGGGGGGGAAAAATCAATAAATTATACACATAAACTGGTTAGAATATACAAATACATGTAACACTGTAACGGATTTTTTTGGTACTTAAGGTATTTTTAATACAAACTAAGTAACCATTTTTTCTTAAACCAGTAATGCATCATCACTGTGTATTCATAGAACATTCAAGAACTTTTTAGTTTTAGTAGAAACTGTCTTCTTGATAGAATCCTTTCCAATTTTTAAAAAATGCATGACATCAGACTTCTAAAGCATACAGTGAACAGGATTTAAAAGGAAAGAGATTCCTCCAGCGCCCAACTCTTCTGATTTCCATAGCAGCGCAGATGAACGCTTGCAACTGTTTCAATATAATTCTACTGCGTAGTTACTATGGCAGCAGATCAACTTTATAGTTGAGGTTTTTGTGGTTTGGGTTTTTTTGCAAATATGGAAACTAACAAGACTAGCAGGTAAATAACAGAACTAATGAAAAATGAACTTTTTGTATGGGTATCTTTCCAGCAAATTAGGAAAAAAACCCCAAACAAACAAAAAAACCAAACACTATGGAAGATACATTCTACACCCTTCAGTAATCCTTTGTTACATTTTTAATCTATACAGAAATCTCCGCAGCATTCCTGCAAGGAGTGAAGAACAATGTAACAGTAACAGTTGGAAGTTACATGTTGGCCATTAAGCATATCATCACCAGTATATCATCAAAACCAGGATCCTGACAAAGTCAATCAGGAGTCTTGTTTTGTCAAGACCAATTGACACAAATGCTTTTGTAGACAGTCTTCAGAAAGAAGCCTCCTAAACAAAATGAAAGATATGCACCCTTTTTCCATTTTTTTCATGTTTCAGAAAAAGAGACATGCTTTTTTTTTTTTTTCTTTCTTTTTTTTTAATTATTATTATTTTGCATAGGGCAAGGTATTGCCTCCCACAGATTCCAGAAGACAGAAATTCACTGGCAATGGACTTTGCCAAGATATGATGCCAGACTCTTGGGTCATTTAAGATATAGTTACAATGAAATCTAGATACTCCATCACGTCTTCTGGTTTCCTTTTAGTAGACATGCACACGTTTAAATAAAAATGCTGGTCAATTCTAAACACAGGCTAAGGGGAAGAAGTCACTTCCTCACTTTTCAGTTTCCTCGGCATTTATCCCAGCAACTTCATCAATGCTTAGCTTTCTTCAAACACAGCAGAGCTGCTGCATTTCGAGTGATGCCCACAGCCACATGCTTGGCAACATGCCAATGCTTGTATGTTTTGTTTTGGCTGTTTATCTTAAACACTATATAATCTTACCAGAAAACATACAAGTGGAAATGGGCTAAAGCAATGTATTTTCCTCCTATACAGCTGTCCATTCTTTTCTTCACATGCACTCTAGCATATACTTGTACAAAGAAAGCCAGAGACTACTGAAAATGCATAGACATTGTCATATTCTGTTGCAATGACTAAAATTATGTGCATTTAAAGGAGCCAATCCCACTTTTCTTGAAGTCAGAACAAAAGATTTCCACAAGCTTCATACAGTTTGGTCAAGCTGAACTGACATCAAACCAGAGCAGAACACTATACGAATGAAAGATGCTTTCTAAATCAAGTGTGAAATCAAGCAAGAGAAGAAACAGCTGCAACATTTCACTTGGAAGCAAAAAACCCCAGTTTGTCAGGGGATGCTCCCTTTCCTCTGGGAACTGTGTGTCAAAGCTCCAACAACATAACATATGTACAATCAAATGCAAAAGAGAAAAACCTAAACAAAACCAAACACAATGCATGCCAAGCCCCAACCCTCAAAAAAACCCCATGCAAAAATATTTGCCCAGCCAATCAGCAAATATGGAACATAAGAAACTATTTCTTCTCTCCAAAGTAATTATTATCTCATGTAGTAACTAGGGGAATTTGTTTTGCTTTTAACTAGCTTTTTTTTAATCACTGGACTAGATAATTGAGCTTGAGTTTTGAAGTGATTCTTCTAGTACTGATCTGTAATTATTAATCAGTCATAACAACTCATCCTAAGTTTTGAGCAGTGAAAGGTTGGAGTTTCTTTGACACCTTCTTTAAAAATAATGGAAAAAACAAACAGCAAGAAATAACTGGACCTTCTAAAAAACTGATTTCTTTATTTCCCATTCCATGAATTCAGAACTGGAAATAATTACCTGTTACTTGCTTGTCTGGAAGAGAAGGGATTGGAATGGCTAATCCAAATTTAACCAGGAGCCGCTCATACAACCAGTCAAAGTGCTTGTATCTGTGGTTGACAGACCGATTAGTGTTCTGTAAGAGAAACACAACTCTGAACTTGGACAGGACACATAGTCACATGAAACAAGCATGACCAGAATGGTAACCACATGGAATGTAAATAAAATTTATGATTTAAAGCCTTAATACAGAAGAACTTGAAATTCTAGAAAAAAGAAAATCTTTGGGGTAAAAAAATATGACAACTACTACTTTTACAATGCTCTTACCAAGTCACACAGACTTTTATTTATATGTACAAATGACACATATTTGCGAGACAAAAGATGCTGTTTCAAATACACTTACAGTGCAGGTCAGCTGATACTCAATGTAGCTCTTGAGACCATACATTTTAGAACCTTTTTTGGGATCTGCCACCACACAGTCAAATGTAGAGGTAGGATATACCCACATTGGGCCATAATCACCAATCTGTAAGAAATTGCCAACATTATTCTTAAATACATCATTTTTCACCAGCTGCAAACAAGGAGACAAATATCTTCTCTCTTCACTTGAGAGTTTCCATTGATTTCAGTGAGATGCTGAGAGCTTGGAAATAGAGGGGTTTCTTGCAAGCAGGGATGAATAACCACATTTGACTTTATCTTGTGTATTTTACAGTTTGTCCCAAATAACAAAGGAGTGGCGAATTCAAGGGCTACCTCAACCACATTTCACTAGAACAGCATATACACAGAACAGTTTGGTTTCTAGATCAGAAAATGACCTGATCATCAGGACTGGATATTGCAAACTTCTACAAATGTAGCTCCTACATGTAACTATGTAGACAACAAATAGCATAATGGATTTGCTCTGCATCCCAATCCCAAAAAGGCTTATGTACATCACAAGTAATGCAGCTACAGCATGAGCAAGAAACTGAAATACTGAAAATAATCATCATCTTCACCACACTTATGATTTTTATTATGACAGTTCTATTTCTAATTATATGTTCAGTATCAATTTGTTCTGCCCCAAATATATATAGCAACCTTGAGGATAAAAGTTCAGTTGATAAAACAGGGAAAGGTGAGGAGGATTATAAAATCCAACCAACGAACCAAAAAAAGAAGACAAAAAAACCCCCATACCACTCTCACAGAAAAATTGTGCACAACTCCAACTTACAATTATGGGAATTTTTTCTTTGGGTTTTGCTAGCTGCTTTGCCAACAGATACTGTTCCATTCCAGGTTTTGCAAATCCAGGAAACCTAACAATAAAATAAAGTGATAAGTTAATTCAAGATTCTCCTTTCTTGGACATATGCAGAATTACCTGCCATTATAGGGAAAAAAACCCCTAAGTATTTCTCAAGTCTAAAAAAGCCACTATTCGTGCTCTGCCGTCCATCATGCCAAACATAACAGGAGGACACAAAGGAACATCTATCATTCCTCTGCAGCCCCACCCTCTCTGGAAACAACACTCACACACAGATGCTCATGCACCTGAGATTTCAAATCATGAAAATTCAATCAACTGAAAGAATGATAAACAGAAGATCTATCAAGTGCTTCTAAACATGAATTATCTTAAATAATTTATCCACCAATTAAAAGAAAGCAAATCACTATAAAGCTCTCAGTCTTACAAAATGCCTTAGAAAAGCAAATGGTAGTCCTCTTTCTAATAAGGAAGATAATGAGCCCTTGAAGTATTGCCAACCTGCTTGCAGAAACAAGAGCAGTAAAGTAGGACTCACTCCACAGACAAAAAAAATCTCCTAAATAAGGTATTTTTGTGAGTTTACAACAAATAAACAATGATGCAGAGGTACTCACGCAACACTGGACACAAAACCCCACTGATGAACAAAATTAACTAATCATGAAGAGACAGTTGATTTTAGTTAGCTACCCAAGGAACCATTATTCTACAATCCTTTTCCACTCTGCACACTAGCTCTGAGTAACAGCAGTTTTAGAATAAACAAATATTAAGCTGCAACATGAGATAATGCTAGTATAACCCTGACAAAGCTTGATGCTACTGTAAGATTTCTAACTATAAAATCAAACTTTCTGTGGCTCAAGAATCAACCTGGATGACGCACAAACAGAACATTTCCCCACTAGAAACTCAAATTGCTCAAGAACTCTGGGGCAGCATCCCTGATGAGTTTCTACTGTATGAACAAGTCATCCACCACCTTTGACTTTCATTAAGAACAAACTGTCAAAGACAGCTAAATTTTAAAGACTTGAAGTTCATGCACTGTGAAAGTGTAATTTGCCTGTACGACACCTCCAAAAATTATACAGCTTTGTCATGTACTTTCAAGCTTTCAGTGTTGTCCTTAAAAATCAGCCTTCTGATTTGTTTTAGTATAGAGGAGTCAGTTCTCATGAATTGTAAGATAAACAAGAATCATGTTTGCATTCCTTTGTGAAAAGATATCACCTGATGGACTTCTCAAGTGACCAGTGAAGATGGAGAAGTGGGAACTTCTCTGTCCAATCTCTGATCACTGTTCAAAAACTTATATATATGAGGTCAACAACAGAGACTTCCTTTCTTCTTCTCTGCCTGAACACCTGCTGTGTGTGTTACTGTGTGCTTTATCTATGTCACAGTAACATTTCAGGGATCTGTGTCCTCTGATTGCTTAAGGAGTACGCTGAACTACAAATCCACCTTCTACTGCAAAACTATAATATCTATATTTCTTATTTCAAGGATGTTGAATTGGCTCATCTTGCCAAATTCTAATTCTCTTCAATATATATACATTTCCCCTGCATTTTCCATTACTTGTTAAGTGGTAACTTCATAGCAGCTGCACGAGAATTTCCACGCTGGATCCCCCAGCCTCTGATGCCTCAGTCTCCTTGTAACCAAGGTAAGATGGTGAAGTTGATTTTGGGTCATCCCAGTCATCATCCCAATCATCGTCATCAGCAGCTGCTGAAGTACAAGATCAGGGGACAGGGAAAGGAGAAAGTTATACAATTTCTCTTCAAAAGCAGAAGCAGGTACTTCAGCACTCACATAAAAATAAACAATTGGGTAAATATATTAAAATCCCTTTCAGCCTTCTATTTTACAATTCCTCCTCAATTACCACTATCTCCATCAAATACAACCTGCAAAGCAGTGCACTAGAAATCCACTGAGGGAGAGGGAAAAAAACAGAAAATAAAAAATAAAGAAGAGATGATGGTATGTTAAGATGAACTCAATTGTGTTCCATATTCACGGACTCCAAGTTAGCATTCCCCAGTTATGGGTTCACCCCTTAATTTAGGCTGCTACTACAAAAAGGTAGAGAAGCCTTCTAAAAGGCTAGTCACTTCCTAAAATTAAGGATTTAAGAGACTATTGTTTCAGAGGCCTGAGAGCACAAATTCAAGGGAGTTTAAAAGTTCCATTTATGCAAGCTGAACAACATGACTGAGAATAGCTCATGTATGCATAAGATTTTAGTTTGCCAAATTTCCTTAGAAGTTTGAGGTGTCTGTTACTGTGGATCCATCTTTTTTTAAAATTATTTAATTTTTAAAACCCATATTATTTTAGTGTCCAGATTACCCACATGGCAATGTGCTATTAGGAAACTGGTTTGGGTTTGTTTTTTAAATAAGCCATGGTCTACATTTACAAAAAATTAAATAATTCTTACCTCTACTGTCCACCTACTTTATTTATTTTTTTTTTAAAAGCGCATTATTAGCATACCTGGTCCTTGATACGCCTGTGGATGACCAAATGCTGCTGCTGCCTCCCAGTTATTTGAAGCGCTGTTCCTCTGGCCAGCTGCACTTTCAGGTTTCGTTGCCCAGCTGTCAACAGCATTTCCATTATCCCAGTTACCAGACTTCCCAACGTTCCAGCTAGACCAAGGATCATTGGCAATGCTTGCCTATATTGTATAAAGACAAAAGTAAAGAAGAATTGCTGAAGAAATGAGCAACAACCACATACTTTCTTCTTGAAGTCTTTTGTCTCCTGCTGGTAGGCTGAGTTCACAGTCAGCACTTCCCTTGTTTGATCAAGAAGCAGCTGCCAAACCTTGCATTTCCAGCTACACAACTCTTGCATGCAGCAAGCACTTGAAAGAACTGATCAGCTTTCCAGCAATGTGACACCAATACGTACTAATAAGAGTGCTTCTCCTCAGGGTAATTAAATTATTTGTTGTAACAGTGTTAGGAAGCAATCTCACACATGGTGATTATTTTACACTGACACCTTAGTAAGTATGGCACTTGTGAACTCTTAATTACCTAAAGCCATGGGCTAATTAGCACATTTAAAACCGGATATCAGAAGTCAAGAATTAGGTTTTTGCAAATATTTATTTTACCAAACTCAGATTAGTGGCTTTACTAAAAGCAAATAATAAATTTCCCACCCACACCATCACTACTGGTGTGGCAGTTAGGGACTTAGAGCCTAACCTGATGAGCTTCCCTGCCAGAGCTTAGCTCATTCGCAGTGAAGATGGGGGAAGACACCAGACATCTGCCAGGGAACAGTCTGGTATGTCCCTGTAGACCTATTCTCTCAGCACAAGCTTGTAGTGAAGGCACTCGCACGCCCCCTTCCACTAATGCTGTTGTGGAGGTGGAAACTTCAATGAAGAAGTGCAGAGCAGACGTATCTTTAACTACTGCATTTGGCAAGTTCGTCTTGGCTTAATAGCTTAGCATCCTGCTCAGCTCCTTGATTTTAACAGTACAATTTGAAAATGCATTGTCTAGTTAAGTGTAGTCTACTCCAGACACTTAGTGCAGAGACTTGCTGGCAGAAAGAAAAAACTGCACACATATCGAAACCCACACACCCAAAGTGTAGGAGGAAGAAAGAGAAGAGGAAGGAAAGCAAACAAAGCTGAGAAGGCTTGTCTTGTTCAGCAGAGGGAGAAACTGAGTTTTGTAAAAAGAAGTCTCAAATTCTACTGATGCTAGTGCATTATTTTTATCATGAAGAAGCATATAAAAGAACAAGTGCCTTAGTAAATTAATTACTATTAGACCACAACATTTACATGTATCTCAGAACATTTGCCAATACAGGAAATTTAATAAAACTCCCACTAAAAACTAAATTTTTATCTGCAAAAATGTTGTATAAGTATCTTACACAAAAAGGGACAGCTACTCCACATCACAATTTTCTCCACTAAATATTTTCTCCTCTCGTTTTACCTTTGATATTCTACTTAGGAATGAGAACTCTCCCTTCAGTGTTTCCACAAATAAAGTCATCTGACAGTCAGATTTCACAGACACTATCAAACCATAAAGACTCAAAAATGATGCAATCACATAATACTTTTATTATATTTAGGTTCACAATTCCTTTCAGGATCTGGAAATTAAGACCAAGTCCCCTAGTTGGGGAGAAAAATCACCATTCAAAAGACTCTCAAGTGTCAGAGTGTTTCTAGGAATTAACAGAGAGAGACAAATTATGTGGATAACTTCTATAGTGATAGCTTGGGGATTTTTATTTTTTTTTTTTGAGGATGAAACTGATACAAGAACACTACTCCCTGGGAGAGCAATATTCTTGGATAGCTGATACCCAGTGCTACTTTGAGCAAATTATAAAGAAGTTGCTGGTAGCTTATACCAGTCTGTTCTCTTCCTATCTTCACCTGGTATGAGTTTATGTAAAGAGAAAGAACCACACATGGCATCAGCCAGAGTTCATTCTTTGCTAAATGAAAACACACAGGGCTTGGGCCCAACCACATGGAAAAGCATGCTTGCTTCTAACATAACTTGGAGAACCTAGAAAAGACTAGTTGGCATAATATTAATATACCTATTCTTCTGCAATATAAGTTTTGCTGATCACTAGCAAAGGAAAGCCCAGAAGTGGCATGATCATCAAAAGCCTGAGTAAAGTTTTCCTCTTTTCTGTAATAGTTTGTGTGAGATCTGGTACACAAGTAAATGGTAAAGAAACCTTAAAATCTGCTGAAAAAAAGTGGAAGGCAATAATACTGACACTACTAAAGAATGACTGTCAAGAGCAATCATTACACTTGCAGACAAATGCTGATATACACAGATGCTGTACAACAAAGGGAAATGTATTACTTAAATTGTGCTCCCAGATGTCTTATCTCCATGAACCTATATAGAAGCACTCTTCAAATCAGAAAAAATTTACTTCTGAGGTGTTCAAGAAAGCTGTGGGGTAAGCCCTTGCCCCTAGGTGTATTACCTATAGGCTATAAAAGGGTGGAATATGCTACTCTCCCCTCTGTTCCTTTCAGCTAAAGGGTCCCCATTTCTTTCTGAAGCACTGGGGAAGAGAGTAAGAGATGCTTAGGAATCTATAGTTAACAATTTTCAAAGAGCACTTACAGGACTCTTTTCAACTTTCTTGAAATGTTTTCCAACATGCACACATACTGTGGACACTCCTAAGTGGAAGTCAACAGACACTAAACATGGAGAAGGGCTCAGGAATCAGGCCTGCTATCCTCAAGGTCCTAGAGCATCATGGAGGACCAACTAAAGACATACCAGTTATTAAAGGGTAATCTCAGCTCCAGTGAGCAGCCGATTCTGTGGATCTCAGCAGCTGACAATCTCCATACAAGAAGATATTTATATGGCCTAGCTCTGGTTGAATAAACCCTAATTAAAACATCAAGTATTTTGCAGGTGATTAAAAGCCATGTTCTTACAGCTTTAGTTTTTCATAACTGAAATTGATAATCCTCTGATCTCTCTTTAATCATCACAAAAAAGGTGAAGAACCCTTGCAAGAAGCTGATATTTAGTCAATATAATTTGAAACAGCACATCTAATATCCAAATATTCAAGCTTTCTCAAATGTACACAGAAAGAAATGCCACATCACACAACTAAGAAAATGATCAGCCTTCAAATGAAACATTGCATCCCCTTGCTCCCCAAGGTAACATCAAACAAGTACACTGAGATTAAATTCAAGGTTAAACTCCTAAAAGGCAACTGATTCTCCCTTTTGTAGACTACTGGGGTCTTGCTCACTCCTACTGTCCTGGGAGAAAAAACAAGACAAAAGGACTGTGTTGGGAACCAACAACAGAGGGAACCATTACTGAATGTTGTAAGAGGATTCCACTGAGGGCAGATTCAAACTCAATACAGAAACAGATCATTACTGGTGGGGCCAGGAAGAAAAGCCTAGTATGTTTTTAAAAATCTAATAATAGTTGAATGAGAAAAAATTCCACCACAACAGAAAAATCCTTAGCTTGGAAGTTTAAATATCTGTATCTTCACCAAATGAATCATGAATTAAATAGGAGAAGTGACATACTTTTTTCCAGAGAATCCAAAGCTATAAACAGTAAAGCTAATATAAGGCACTAAGGTGTCTCTCTGCCCTGGCTAAAAATCTTTATTTGATCTCCTGGCCAACTAATTCATTTCTGGCAGACTCCTTCCTCATATTAATGCATGTTCCTGATGGACAAATAGATCCATTCTACTGCTGAAGGACAAAAGCCAACACAAACACAATGTTCAGATGGTAAAACTAATTTAAATATCCAGAAAGACCTAGGTTAACTGTGCCATCAAAAATAATGACCTCCAACTGCAAGAAATACACCTTGAAAAAAATACACTCTTGAAATCTGCTCAGAGACAGAAGCCATGCTGAAGCAGTGAGTAGCAAAAATAAGCCTGATCAGATCAAGGGAAGTTCAAGACAGCCAAAGCTGCAATGGAGAAGTGTTATGCTCTTGAAGAGGGGTTTAGAAGAGACAGACAGCAGAGAGCAATGGCAGAAAACACAAGAAAAGTCAATGTGACAGCTGAATAGCTCACAGGAATGAACATACCTCTCCAGTTTTATAGCTGCCTTAGTTACCTGCATAGAAACAAAGCCTTAAGCATACTCAGACATTACACTCAACTTAAGTTCTTTGGATAACAGTCTCTGATAGATATGTTAAAAAAAAAAAACCCAAACAACTAAGTGAGTATATAGACAGACACCTTAAAATTCAAGTGTTTTTCTCCAGAAAGAAAGATGAAGGGCCAAAAGCCTACTTTGCAGCAACCACAGGACTGCATTCACTGTGCTGTCTGAGACAGAACAAGTGTGCATACTAGCAGATAACTGAAGCAGCTACCATAACCATGATATTTTATGGCTAAGCTTTCTTCTTGGTAGATCATTACCTTAGCATTGTGGTCCAGGGCATTTCTTCCATTTCTGAAGGAAGGCCCTCTTTTCTCTAATACAACATAAACATCCTTAAAGAAATCCTCTAGGAAAAGCAAAAGCGGAGATGGGCTAGAGTTTAAAGAATAGCCAACCTTATGGACTTGGATACTAGAACACTCCTGCAGATTAATATTTTTAAGTGACATGACCTCCAGAAGCAGCTGCCAAGGAAGCTCTAGTAATGCTCTCCTAGGATCCCGTTTGGCCCTTGCCACTTTTGTCTTCTCACTTCCTTCCAGAAGAAACCATCATCCAACACCTCCACTTCCAGCCCCACTGCCCCCTTCATAACTCTGCACAGGAGCTGGGCTTTGACTGCTCACAAACAACACAAAGCCCATACACATCCCCTGGACACTCCTTGTTTTGAGCAGGAAATAAATCTAAACCACCTGTGGAAAAAATGAGATACTACCATGAAGAGCAGAGCCATTAATTTTTTGTTCTTTTCCTGTTTCAAATCCCATTTCCTTACCTGTAAGGTTATTCTCATCCAAACTGGACTGGGGGCTGCATTGCTTGTGCACAGTGCAGGCACAGGATTTCTGTCTATCATCTCCTGATTCAGCTCAAAAAAATCCATCTTTGAAGTATGGAATGGTGTTTTAGAAAGATACAGAATTTAGACTTGAGTAAAGAACTCAGTGATGGAATGAGGGAAGGGAAAACATCTACTGTCACCCTCATTGCTTCAAGGAAATTTATTTTTTTTAATTAAAGTTTGCTTAGTTTCAACTTTCAGACACTAAAAATCCTACATAATTTATTCAATGGAGCTCTCTCAGGTTTCGCTTTTTGTTATTCACACCTGCACATGTAAATGGCAATCAAGACACTTCTTTATATCCTTGTCTTCTCTTAAGCTGATTTTAATTCTTAATGGTTTCTTACTGAAACACAGATGAGAAATTTCAGACCGTTTTCTAAGTAGCAATCACAGCAATGCCAGAAAGAAAGATTCCCTGTTCCTCTTTGACATTGTCTAGCGTCATACAGACATCCCAGGATCAGGTACAAAGATTAAACAAGGTTTTATCCTTCTTTTTTGGGAAAAGCACTCTATTTTTGTCTGGAAACAAAACAAAGAAGGAGATGGGTTTCCCTAGTTGTCTTTTTTTTTGAGGAATTGAAGAAAATTACTGGCTATTTTCAGTTTATCACTTTCAATTACAAATGCCCATGATTCCACTATAAAAGAAGTGCTCAGTGAACAAAAAAAAAAAAAATCAGGAAGGAAACTACATATTGCACTAAGCCCCCTGTGTGATGGAGGGGACTGTGCAAAATGTGTGTGCCACGTGGTACTGTAAGTGTGCAAGTCAGCAGAAATACTCAGGAGTGTTGACAATATTGTCACCATTAGCAAGTTAAAACATTCTTTATACTGTCAATGCCAAACTAGACCACAAGCAGCTCTGCAGAGAAGGACGTGGGGGTCCTGGTGGACAGGAAGCTGTCCATGAGCCAGCAGTGTGTGGCCAAGGAGGCCAATGGCATCCTGGGGTGCCTTAGGAAGAGCACTGTCAGCAGGTGGAGGGAGGTGATCCTGCCCCTCTGCCAGCCCTGGTGAGGCCTCTGGAGAGCTCTGTCCAGTTCTGGGCTCCTCAGCACAAGAGAGACAGAGAGCCCTTGGAGCAGATCCAAAGCTGATTAGGGGACTGGAGAGTCTCTCCTGTGAGGAAAGGCTGAGGCAGCTGGGCCTGTTCAGCCTTGAGAAGAGATGACTGAGGGGACCTCATCAATGTCCATAAGTATCTGAAGGGAGAGTGTCAAGAGGATGGGTCCAGGCTCTGTTTGGTGGTGCCCAGCAACAGGACAAGGAGCAACAGACAGAAACTGATGCACAGGAAGTTCCACCAGAGCAGCAGGAGGAACTTCTTTACTGTGTGAGTGACCGTGCATGGGAACAGCTTGCCCAGAAAGTTTGTAGAGTTTTCCTCACTGGAGATAGCCAACAACCCTCTGGACACAATCCTGTGTCATGTGCTCTGGGATGACCCTGCTTGAGTTGGGAGGTCAGAGCAGATGACCACTGTGGTCCCTTCCAATCTGACCCATTCTGCAACTCTGTGAATCGGACAAGGATAAAAAGCATACCAACACTGTAAATTGTAGAAAACTGTTTCAATAGTCAGATTTTGCCTGAGGGTATGGGTGCAGATGATGGTGAGGAGTGATCACAGTATTACACCAGTTTAACAACTTCCTGACTAAACCTTTGCATTCCACTGGGTCATCCACAAAAAAGCTCAAGCCAACTCTATAATTGGAATTGATAAAATCACTCTCATATGTTGGAGGGTTATTTTTTAATATGTGAATGTGATTCATTTCAAAGCAACCAAGCCACTGTTTCCAGTACTGTAAGAAGACATTGCCTTGTATTTTGCTTAGAGAGTCAGTCACAAATTCCTGTTACCAGTCAGAATGCAATATTGTGACTGAGATGGTGGAAGGGAAAGAGTTGCTTTCAAATCACATGCAGCAACAGAGGATTTTATAGTGTCATTATCTGTAACAGGAACTAGAAGTTACAATTGTAATTGTAACTCCCATGGTGAACCTACCTGCATATTTTATATGATAATTTAGCATACTGGTTTAACAAGACAAACTGGACCCAGTCACGTACAAGTGATTACATTTCCTGTGATGATACTTCTGCTTTACTACACATGCAGAATCATCAGAGAACAGAAACACTGTTACAGGAATTTAATGACATGCGTGTCAGAATTTCCACATGAGTAGAATACTGCAATCTTAACAGAAGCACTATATTTATTTTCTTTAATCTTAGCATTTATTGCTGCTCACAGCAATTCTGGAGGGGGAGTGGGAAGGAATTACAGTATACAAATTTATCAATGACAATTTGCCTTTCCAGCACTTCATTGCAAAAAGCCTGAAAGATATGAAGTAAAATTTTGGGGATAGCTTCCTTAGCGTTCTCCTCATGCATGTTCAATGACTTATGTCTACATACCAGGTAACTTGAGTTGTTTCAGCTCCTTGACATCAAATTAAGTGTTTTCATTTACTACTTATTCATCCTGTCTATACATAAGTCCTACAGCTTTTGGAAGGTAAAGAGTAGTGCACACATAAGAGTCCATTTATCTTACTTTTCTTCTGTAAGAGAAACTATCCCAGTGATTTCACTCTTACCACTGGATAAAACAATACAAACATGAAAGGTTTCTGTTAAACGCCTCCTGTACCTACCCATGGGGCCTTGCTGCTCTACTCACAACATAACTGAAGACACAAAACATGTGAATTCTCTAGGGTCAACAGGAATCAATGGAAAAATCTGTAATTCACAAAAATGTGAACTCTCAGGATACTTATTTTATCACAAACTAAGAAGAACTGTACAGTCATCTTCATAGAGAATTAGACTTGGCAGTGATTAGAGAATCAGTGTAAGAAAGGGAACAAACTCCTCTACAGATGCAACTTACAGTTTGGTACAAAAACTATTTTTGTATCTTAAATACAGGGAAACCACATCTACAGCTGTCAATGTGGTTCCACTTGGGGATCCACTTCCACCCTGAAACAGACGGGCAATACTCCAATTCATTTTCATTTATACATTTCTAATACTAGCTTTCTATTCTGCAGAGAGGGGGAAAAAGAAAGAAAAAAGGCTATACTGAGCTCTAGAAGGAAGGGAGGAGAAAACATACAAACTAAAATATACAGTATACTAAAATTTATAGCATTTCTATCCTCTGTTCAAGGCTGCAGGTTACACAGGCTGTAAACTGCTGGACTACATTACGGCTAGTTGTACTAACAGCCTGCTTATGGACCACTAATGAAATTACTGTACAGAGAGTGTTTTAACTTCTCAATAAGAAGAACTAGCTTGGGCCAATATAGTTGTAACAAAATCTAAATAATTCAGATAAACACTATCATTAAAAGAGAGCTGACGCTTGTTCACAATTTTTAAAGTGTTTTAGGTTAGATAAATGAAAAAACAAGTCGTGGTTCAGAATAGGGGAAGAGAGATCATTGCTGTTAAAACAGCAGCCTCTGAATCTGAAACACAAGCAAAATAAATGCAAATACATCTGGAACTAGAGAAGCACTAGTCTTGACCACCACAAAAACCACAAACTAACCCAGCTGGAGGAGACAACTCAGAATGAATTTTACATTAATGATTGTTTTTCCATACATACTTAAACTATGAAGGCTCCAAATGCAACCAAGATAATAACCTGCAATAAGAACTGCACTATCTAAAAGTGTGAAACAGAATAGCCCCTGGAAGAAACTCAGCATCTAAGACATATTATTACAAAAAAATATATAAAAAATATTACATAATATTACAAAAGAAAAACACGTGATGCATTTTACACCAGAAATTACAATCTTTTTGTTCACTGTGTTTGTTACTTCACTTGGTTTAACCTGACAAAGTTTATATTCATTTCAGTGCCATTATTGCCAGTATGATTCCAATACCAACAGTGTCTGCAGGTAACTTACTTTAATATATATATATACACACAACTCTAACAAATAGAAATTGCATAAGTGCTGATATACTTACACATTGGCTGTTCCAAATGGCAGTCTAAAATTAGCACCTTGCATTGCTGCTCAGAGGAACAGTGGATTGACAGAGAAGAAAGATTACTCATCCCCTCTGCTCTCTATTATTAAGGGCTACCAGGTCAAAACAGGATGAGACTCATACAAAAGCCAAGCCAAGCCTCCATCCTTGGCAACTAAGGCTTCCTTAAACTGTATTTTCTTGAATAATTTTAAAAGCTTTTCAGATATTAAAGCACAAATGTTATGGGCAGATGCAACATTAAATTCTCCTATATGCTTATTTTCTTCTGAGTATGTAGTCACCTTGAGTCTAATTTTTCCCTCATTTTTTGTTTAATTAGCTTCACTGCCTCCCCTGATTGCTTCAATGTCCCCAGCATGTTCTCAGATAGCTCTTTAAAAGAGCAGCTGCAAACTTTACCAAAGCAGCCATTGCTGGGACACTGCTGATGCAAGGAATTAACCGGGAGAGAGTGAAGTGCCAAGAATCAGGTGGAATTCTTCTCCTTAGGAAGTACCTCTGTGCCCCTTTTCTACTGTCCCCTTACATCTATGGTAATCCCAGGTAAGGTACAATATCAAAATGTTGCTGTGGTTACTAAGTCTTTCTCACTGAAGCAAATAAAGGAAAAGAAACTGCTTTTAATTATTTCTTTTTAATTACTTCTCAGAAGATTACTTACTGAACAACAACAGAAACCTTCTTAGGAAAATAGACAGGGAGCAGAATAGTGTTTGAGTCAATGATGCTTTCTTAAAACAAAAAGTTATGGTTTCCAGAGTAGGAAACTAAAAGTCTCTTGTTTGACTGGAAAGCAAAAAGAGGTGGGAGAAGAAGAGTTGTTTGAGTGGGCATTTGTCCTCCCAAGTAATGGTTACCATTATGGGCCTCTGCTTTCCTGGAGACAGCTGAACACCTGACTGCCCATGGGAAGAAATGAATGAATTCCTTATTTTGCTTTGCAGGCATGCGAAGCTTTTGCTTCACCTATTATGCTGTCTTTATTTCCACCCAAGAGTTTACCCATGTTCACCTTTCTGGTTCTCTTCCCCACTCCTTTGAGGGGGTAACAAGCTGCTGAGTGGCTTGAGCTGCCTATCAGGGTGAAATCACAACACTGTGATTTAACTAAAAATAGAAAAGGAAAAAGCACCACACTCACATTTCAACTCAGCCAGATCTATTATTTTTAATAAAGCTTGGTACTGAAAGAATACACAACAACCTGGTTTGTTTTGTTTTCTACTTATTGTTAGAAGGATGGAAGGAATTCTAAGAATTAAAACATCATCTGACTGACTGAATTGGGGAGTGGGGTCGTTGTGCAATCATGTGCATGTTAGAGTGACGTTTATAGAAAGCAATTTCTTCAATAAAACAGTAGTAAGAAAAAAATCCTAAAACATTCTGTTTATTTAGAATTGCTTTTATAAAGATCGCTTGTAATAAACTTACAACTCCCTCATGTTACTCCAAAATATAAGAGATCCCATCAGATGTCAGCACTTAGGAATACTACTATTTCTTACTCAGTCTACCAGACCAATTTATCTACAAACATTTTAGTTTCCACTACTGTGCCACCTCCAGCATCTATTCCCCTTACACTGAAACATAATTCGTCATTTTTCTTAACTCTCCATAGCCTTGATGTGAGTTTTGTTTAGGATTAAAAGCTTTGTATATTGACCTAGTTGGTCACTAAAGCACTCAAACAGGCTGTCGCTTGCAACTGTGCATCTGAACTCAAACCAAAGTGCCTCAGCAAACCCGGGCTGACAAACATAAATGTTATCACAACCAAAATCAGAGTAATAGATCTAGGAAGAAGGGCCATACACACAAAGTAGGAGATTGTATTCTTATTGAAAGTGTCAACAGGGCATGAGTGACTCAGCCTGACCTCCTGATGCAGTATTACTAGAACCAATGCAATCCTTCACTCTACCAGGTGTTTCCACACCAGCGCAGCAACATCAAACCCTTTTGACACCAAGGAATCGATGCACACAGGAGCAATTCACAGACACAGCACAAGATCAAAGTCACTGCAGAAGAAAGCTTGTTTTTTATCCTGAGAGCAAGAAAATAGGGTCTTGCAGCACACAGACAGAATGAACAATCAGAGTTTCTTAATTAAGAAGATAATTATCCATAGAATTTTTTAAAGGAGAAAATGCCTGCACTAGAGAGCTCTCTGATCTGGGAGAAAGGCCTAACAGCCAAAAGTGGAAGCCAGAACTGTTTCCAGATTGCTTAGTGTGCAAATTAAAATCCCATTAGCAATAAGACACTAGAAAAAAACTACCAGATATATGTCAGAAGCTGAGGAAACCGGTCTTCAAATCAAGGTATACAATTTCCTAGAAAATGCATATAACCAAATAGCAGTTACTGAACTCAGTTAAAGAAAAAAGGCTAGAGAAAGTGAAAATAACTTCTGACATAAAATCCTGACCATATAACCGAATTCTTCCTCCTATGAGAAAAAACATGAAAACTGAAGACCCAAAGACACCAGCCTGATTAAATCTGCTTCCCCTGCATCTTGCACGGCCTTGACTGCATCCAGGTGCACACTATCCTCCTCTCTCTCCCTCTCCATGTCAGCAATAGTTTTACCAAAATGCACTACAGTACAGTGATTCTTCCAGCTATCTCACACCACATTTGAAGGATAACTGAGAGGAACAGGACACTTCTGAGTAGGGCACTGATGCAAATGTGACAAACTGTTTTCATGAAGTCATTATTTTCCAAAATCTATGAAAAACCCTGCAATCTGTATGTATTACAGGGAAAGTATACTGTTGATCCTGTGTAAACTGCAGTATAAAGTGACCATATTTTCAAGCTTTTCACTCCTCTAGAAATGCAACTTCCAAGACTAGATTGCCAGAGTAATTCTCTATTATTTAGAATATAACAGACACCTTTATTTTAACCTTTCCCTCTATTTTAACTCTGGAAAAACCTTTTTTCCTTCCCTTCTCCAAGCACAAGCACCTTATGGTAAGCACAGAACAAGCTCTAACAGATACCTCTATCACCGTTTGAAATATTCTGTGTGTTACATTAGTAATTCTTCCTAGATCAAATTCTATTTCTCCTCTGAGAAACAGTACTCTCTGATTTGCAGCAATTAGCTGCTGCAAGTATCTCAAGCCCCCTCAAATGCAAAGTTTTGCTAGAAATACCACAGCAGGAAAAAAATGGGACAAGGGTAACAGGCAGCACAGAAGAGAAGAGCTTCCCCATTCTGCAGTCAAATTACTGTAATTTTTACTATAGCAGGAAAACTAACCTATAATCAATACCTTTGGCTCAGTGTGACAAGAAAAAAAAACTCATGAGGCATTTCAAGAGTTCTGCATTTAGTCTTACATATTAACTGGGTATCAATTAAAAAATAATCATTACGACAGTCACAGTGAGGTCTGGAGTCCTCTAGTGAGAAAATGTGATCACAGGAGTAACAATCCTGGTATTGTCCAGCAGACAAGGAAGCCCAAATCAAACACTTGATAGTCAATGAACAGCTTCCTTCACTGTCATACAAAAATGTCCCATGTAGTGTTTTCAAAAGATCGCTCTTCGTGTCAAAGTCCTGAGGTGCAATTAAGAAAACTAATAACTGATATTTAACTGTCCTACAAACCAGATGTGTCCCCCCAGATGTCACCATAAGTAAAGCATTTACTTTCCAGCACAAAAGACCTTTGCATGCTGCTGTTGGAAAAAAGGCAGATTTTGTTCTCTGTTGACCTATGGACTTCGATATGTTTAACTTCCTACATGTGAGACAGGCACCAGCCTGTAGACCATAATAAACAGCTTGTGTTTAAGATAATGTGTCCTCAGATATCTAACCTGAAACTAAATATTTGCTGCTTAATGAACTGGTGCACCAGGCAAAAAGCTATAAATAGAGGGACAAAAATATTCCTGCAGCAAACCCAAAGTCAGCCTCTTCTCCAACAGACAATGCATGAATTTGCTTCATCTTTTTAATCCAAGAAACTACTCTTACTCAAATTCAGAGAAATAAATTTATTAATTCACTCTGGCTGATGATGTATAGATCACCTAATTGTATTAGACATTTAAAAAGAAAGCTCTGGTTCCTCAGTAAGTTTAGATACTAAAACAAGTAGCTTGAAAATAAAATAAATTTGCTAAGAGTGCACTTACAGAGACTGAAGTAGTCACAGATTTATATCACTGCAGACTGGAAAGAATAAAAATGCTCAATTTCTGAAAGTGTTAAGACTACTAAATTTTCCATCAGTGACACTATCTGAGCAGTCACACAAATTAATATTCAACAAAAGTGTTCCCTAATGAAAACACAATTACTTTAATTAGTACTTTCATGAAAGTTCACAAATACAGTACAGCAAGCAATTACATCAATAAAACTTTCCATGCCCACAGTGCCTGAAAAACCACAAGACATACCTGATGACTGCTTTTGGCAGCAGAGTTAGTCTGAGCTGTGTTTGAAGAAAGGGAATCAAAAAAGGCTTGGTCAGCTAATGAGTTACCACAGCTAATGCCATCTTTTGCACCTTCAGTTATAATCTGAAATGGAAAAGGTTGAGAAAGATTTTTCATGCTTCAATTAACCAAATTATGCTATATCATATATCACTAGACTTTAAGATGTTTGCATATAATCTTTTTAAATTCAAATTCAACTGAATTTTTTACAAGAAACTGCCATGATACTCTGGAGGATTTACTTCCACGCCAGATGGAACTAGTTTGCTTTACAACTACAACATGCCAGACTGTTGTGGCATCTATAAATGCCTTAGGGATTAAAGGTTGTTAATATAAGTGCCCGGAGACTGGGAACTCAGTGCTCAGAGGATGGATTTGGGGCAGTAAGTTTAGAGAGACAAAAGCTAGCAGACCATGAGCTAACCAACTGAAGCAAAAACACAAGGTCATGTGAGGCAGCATGATCCTGCTTTCCCTTCCCCTCCTCCCTCTTGTTTTTTTTTGTTTTTTTTTAAATAAACACAGCAGTGGTGAAGGAAGAGAGGCACAGGAATTTACAGCCAAGTTCTTCACCCACCAAACCAGCAATCTGTACACATGCAGACACTGGGCTATTCAAGAGTGAATGAGATCCCATTCCACCCCCAAAACATCACCACTGGTTTTTAAACAAAAATCAGAACACCACACACTGAAGAGACCACAGAGGGTCTCAGTAAGAAAAAAAGCTGAGTAGTCCCTGGATTTGGTGACACACATCCTGAACCCCAGAAATGTGGCTCCATTGCAGACTTATGAGCATGTGGCAAGTCTGCCACAGCAACACCAGCGTAAACTTAGATTATTCATTTCACTTCCATATTTCTATCTTCAGACAGAAAAAACCCCAATTTTTGGATTATGAGATCCCCAAAACCACTCATATTCTGCAGATCAGCAGTATTTACTATAGACAGTTTCCTGCTGCATTTCTTGGGAAACCACTAAGAAGCTTAGGAGCTTTGAATGGCATGTTTGCACTGGTTTCCAAAGCCAGCTACAATTGCTACAATGAGATTATATATTACAAGCTTTCTGTTTGAGCATTTCAGTCTGGTCAGCAAACCAGAGGATGGACTTTTCAGTAGTTCTGCTTTCTTAGTGCAGAGCAGTGTAGTCACTTACCTCAACATAATCTGTTGGAACAAGTCCTCTCTCGCCTTGGCTGTTTTTTCCTTCTAACCAGCCTCCACCAACATCCTAAAAGAAGTAATACAGAAATAATTTTGCTAGATGGCTCCCACAACATGTTTGAAACAGCTCAGCAGGAAGCTGTCAAATGTCAAATGCTCAGCAGGAAGCACTGTCTTGCTGTCAATGTTCAAAACACAGTTATGACTGTGAAACTGAACAAACTTGCTCAAAGCTACTGAAGCGGCAGATATTTGTTTAAACACAATGTAAACTGTGCTGGTTTTACACAGCTATTCTGGACTTTAGATTTTTACAAACATGAAGGGGGAAAATGGTTGATTTTTCAGAACTTTTGATCAATTATGAAACCACAGTCAACTGTCTGACCACAGAGTGCATAAAAACACAGCTATTAGTATGTCAGTTTCAATGAATTAATTTTAATCAATCGACTATAAAGAAACAAGACTCAAAGAAATAAGCTGTTGGTGATATCTGTAAAATCTCTGCCTCGTTTATTGAAGGTGCAGAGATGTGTGATGAGTGAAAGCTATCACTCACAGAAATGTTAAGTCTATTCTCAAGATTAGAAGAGCCACATGCTGTGTAAGATCTGGACATTCTTTCTGCTTCACATTTCTTTTCAGAGGCAGTCTTATGCTATTAGTTTAGAAAGAGCTAACAACAGATCAGCTCTGATCTCAGTGGGATATCCTGATGTTGTTTGGGTTTTGTAAACACATATTCTACATACACCAAGAAAGCTCTGTAGACCTTTGCAGTTAAGAGAAATTAATTCCAGGACAACATTATCTGGAATAAGCCATCTCTGTTTTAAATCAAGGTGTTGAGGGAACACATAGGTACGTGTCAAGCTAGTTCACAGATGAAAATTGGAGACACATTTTCTAGACAGTGATTCCTTAATTTTAGGTTTTCTTAATTTGCTTTTTAATTAATATATTTGTTTAGTCACAATTTTGCTCTTTCACTTCAAAATTTTATGCAATCCTGCACTTTTCAGGCACTCCAATAAGGAGAAGCCTGCTTATGTAGTCAAGATTTTATGCAGTAAAGATCAAGCAGTTAGTGAAATAACAGCTCGCATTTATTTTTCTTACATGCCTAAAAGCTTAATACTCAAGAACACAAAAATAATTAGACATCTCAGATTATAAATTCAGCTAGCTTGGTTAAACTGCAAGAGCAATGATGTCTTGAGTCAGAAATCATATTTGCACTGCTACACTTGAAAGCAATCAGTGGACTTGCATGATTTAAGCTATTGCCAGCTAAACTTATCATATCAAAAAAAGATCAAGAGCCTTGGTGGCAATTTAGCATGGACAGCATAAAACAAAGTTTTACTTGGTTTTGAATATACTGCTTTAAGCCACAGATGATGTGGTCAGTGAGAATTAGCTTAAAAGTAGTGATCTATTTATATTTAGTCTTACTTTTTTGAAGTGGCATTAAGCTCCCGAATTAATTCAAAATGTTATCCCTGCCATTGCAAAGCACACTATCCAAGAGGGTGCTGGCTCTATTAAATATCTGCTTCGAGTATTTAAGATCAGTGGAACTAAAAATTATCATGATTACCCATGATTAGGATCTTCAAAGAATTAAATTAATTCTGAAGAATCCATGTGTTCTATACAAAAGGATAAGTAAGACCTGGCTTCATGATCAGGTGTGTTTTGTTTGTATTTGTTTTAAAAGGCCAGTCTATTCGCTAAGCCATATCATTACACAAAAATCAAAGCAGAATCAACTAATACCTTGTTACCAAGGGTAAGAATTATACAGGACATTAAAGTACACTGAAATTCAAAACGTGGACATAAATCAAATGTCAATGCTGAAAAGCCCTATTCATTTAACAACACCCTGATAGCATTGCGATAGTATTGTCACCACTTCTTCCCTATACCTTGTCAATATTTCTTTAATTATGCAGGGACCCAAAAACTCAGTAAAAATTTTTTGTTGTGAGTTCTTTACCAAACCTGGAATGCTGAAGTCATTGATTAAGAAACTCAAAACCTAGAAGTGAGCTGGATTTCACATTTAAATGCAAGTGGCAAGCACCTGAAAGATTACATACACACAAAATGTGCAATATTAGGCACACAAAAATAGACAAGGCATTCAAATGTAAAGGCTATCACCATTATTAGTTCCTTCCTCTTTCTTGTCTCTCAGCTCTATTTAGAGGAAAACAAAGCTGAACACATTCTTAAGTGTGTGGGCACAGTTTGAGAAGTCCTTATTCTCCAAAACATTGCATTTATTTCCACAAGATTACTAGAAAATTCTTTGTATTCTGTTGGGGTTTTTTATGCTAATTCTTCAGGGAAGGATAGCCAGGGGCTTCTAGATGTCACCAACACCATTTTCCTTCCATCTGCTGGTAGAAGTAGGTCAGGAAAGTGCACTGAACCAATTGCATCTCACTGTTCTTACCGGGTTGGTGATTGTGATGATCTCCCCTTCACTGACCGTCAGCTCATTGTTTCCAGGCTCAGCAGCAAAATCATACATAACACGAGCCTGTAAGTGGGAAAGAACATAACAGTGAGGCTTTCAGCTTATGCAGAAGATTTCATGAAGGAAGTATCAGCACAAATTATCCTTAACTCACAGAAACAGTAAGTGGGGTAAGGCTGAATGTACAAAGAGCAATTCAGCACATAGGAAGCTGACATTTCCTAGATTCGAATTGCAAACTCAACAGTAACAGCTTTAAAAGATAAAAATCTCATGTGCAGCTTGTTGGAGATAATTTATCACAAAGATTTAACACTGGTTGTTCTCTGTCACGTCCAGAACTATATGTACAACTTTCTCCAGGTTTCTCCAGGAAAGGTTTCTAACTTTAGCAAACAATTGAATTTTTTTTTAATACAAGATGCATTCCAACTCCAATTTGAGTAAAGGGAAGTAGTTCATAGAGCAAGCAATTCAGAAAAAGATAGTAACTGCAGACATAAGTAACCACTGCTGTGCATAAAATATAGTATGTAAAATTATGCTTTGACATTCTATAAGTAAAGAACTAGGGAAATGCAGAAACAAGCAGTGAGAGTAGGCTTGCTATATCTGGCATGAGGAGGGAGGGAAAAACAAAACCAACCTAATTTTTAAGTGTTTACATACACAAAGACTTTACTGTTCACTGACTCTGCTATTACACTACATAAAGAAATGTTTGAAACATTTGGGTTTACTAATAACATCATTCAGTGTACAGCAATGAGTTCCTTCTTGTACTTGGTGGGCGAAGGGAAGAAAAAAAAACTAAGCAAAAAGTAATATTTTCTGTCAAAGGAGACAATAAAATAATTTCTGTTGAAAGAAAGCTATGTGATAGGAAACAAAATACCAAAAGACAGACATTCACGATCAAATCTTGCCTGTCTCAAAACTGCAGGTTGTTATGATCCCCACCCAGACACAACTTCTTACATAAAACCAGAGGAAAACAGAACTTCCTATCCCCACATTTTAATTTCATGAGTATCACATGGAAATACTTCTGGCTGGTCAAAAGATACTTTACTTCAGTGTAAATAAAAACAGAGCTGGGAAAAAACACACATTTCAGCTGTTCAGCTGACAAATCTAATCCCAAACTATGTGCACGACAAATCAAACACTTGGTCTTCTCCACTAGAGCAGTGCAACATTGCAGAAAACCATGTGTCCTAAGCACTCTGAATGCTCCCTTGCATGAAAACTTTTCCCTTAGAATGGAGGCTTTCAGCACTTTCAGATTATGCCATGCAAAAAGAGATGAAGAGGCAAAACCTGTGTTCAATAATAACACTAACTGCTTTCTTTCCAGCAGCACATCTGGCCTCCATGGAAATATAAAAATAACCTGCCGTACTTTCCTGAAAAATGAAGTAGCACAACTTTGAAATACAAGAACATTTTAAGGGGTGTAAAAAGCACCACTCTCCAGAGCTCTTCCCTCAGCAGTACAGATGGAGGAGTTGAACATGTCCTTTTTACAGCAGATTACCAAAATTTATCTACTTTCTGCAAGTCAATTTAACAGCACTCAGATGCTGGGCATCTGAATCACAGGAAAAGCAGCTTTCTTAACCAGGGAGTTTTCTTAGCATTTTTCAAGTAATACACCATAGTATTAAATTCTTGCTTCTATTCACAGGAATGGTGAGAGTTTACCAAGACAACGGCAACAGACAAATTTTATCAGCCTTCAGAAAAACTGGCAAAACATCACCATTAATTACCAGACTGGAAAGGTAGAATTTATTCCTGTCTAATAAAAGAACAGATGCAAATACTAGATTCTCCAGATACAGAAGTGAAATAAAAGTTACTCAGAAAAAAAATGGAAGTATTTGGCCTGTAGAGAAGGAAAAAACAAGAGATATATGGAATATAACAAAGACATTATGCCAAAGTCCACTTATTCACCTGCTCTGGATGCCTGTTTCAAAAGTTAGAAAAAGCAGAAAACAGGGAAAAATTACAAACATACCTTGCTAACTACAGCTTAAGAAATTGAAAAATAAAATTAAAAGAAACCAACATTTCAACACTGCAGAAATGGATCATTAAGAATTCAAGGTACATCTGAAACTTGGTCTGTATATTGGCATTTCAAATACATTCCTTGTCTTTTTCTGCCAGTACTCTCCATTTCACCTGCATTTCTAGGCTCTCTTGCCTAGGCTGGAAATGAAGACCTTAAGAACTTCTGGCAAGTAAGCTTTAACATTATCCTGCTACTGTTGAGATTTAATGAGGGAAATAGTACAAACTCAACCAATCCCAAAGTAAAACTAAGTGATTACATGTTTTTGTCCCAATTAATAAGTGTACAGTTAACAATGGAAAATCCCCTAGCCTTTCCCTGGGCAGATACATCAGCCCCAAACCTATTTAAATTTCTGACAATCAGTTCCAAAATACTATAAAATGGAAAATGGTTTGACTTTCCATTAAGCTTTTTCCTTCTTACTGGCCATAAACACTGTGTCCAAGTAGCAGACAGAACTTAAACGACAGACCTTTGCAACTCATGCAAAATTGCAAATGGGCATGGAAAAAAGCATTTAACAAGAAAAGGATTTTAGCTCCTTGGCATTGCAATACACATGCTGAATATTAGAGCTAAGCTTAGGGACACTTTGAATATTCATAAAATGGGAATCTCTGGTGAATTCCAGATCACATAATGAACACCATGAAGAGAACTTCAAAACACAGCTAAGGAAAAAAAAAAATCTCACAGTAACTGTTGTGTTTCATATTTACTTCTGTTCATATACAAACGAATCAAACAGTCCAAGAACTACAGGAACTTCAGAAATTAAAATACTTTGTTAGGGAATAAAGGCCACTGCTTCATTTACAGAATACTGCAAACATGCAAAAAATGAAAGAACCATTAACAAATATAGTAGCTATAAGAAAATTGATTTCCTCTACTGGTTATATGTATATCTATCTCTCCTCTCCACCACCACCTCTGCTCCAAGATACAAATGGTTCTGGAATCTGAAGTTGTTTTGTCACTTCCTTTGAGAATAAAACTCCTGCTAACCCAAAAAGCTTTAACTGATTTCATTGACCAGAGAGCAGGCCTGTTGTTATACTGTAAGCTACTGCCTCCCTTTGCTCAGGTGGCAACAGAGCATCTCCACTAGGAGTTTGGAACACATCCTGATGTTCATCTCATACTCTCTTGAGTGAGGAAAGGCTGGCATGGATTAAGCAGAACCCTGCCACAGCACATGACAAGAGGGAAAGGGCTCTCTGATCCCCAGCATCTCTGCACCTCTGGCATACATTGCACTTTCTTCAGAATAAGAAAGAGACAGCAGTTTTGTCTACAAATCCAAGATGGGGAAAACCAGTAAGAGTTAAAGGAATATTAGTTTCTCAGCAGTATGGATATAGAAATTTAGACTGTGATAAAGAGAAGGAAATAAAAAGGGAACTGGAAATTCTCAGAGTTATATCAGCATTCTTTGGAGCAGGTTCTACCTGCTGTAGTTACACAACTGGACTGTAATTTTGCAATTTACAGGTTTACTGACTTACTACAGTGTGAAGCCTCCCAACATCGAGAAGTTCTAAGCATTGCAATCAATAATTATTACTGTCTTTTTAGAATTACGATAGAATCATGCCTACAAACATTAAAATGTCAAAGATTCCCCACATTGAAAAGCAGTATCTAGATTAGCGGAAGTATTATTCCTCTGCTGGCCTGGAGCAGACTTAGCTTTCCTCCATTACTTCTGTCTAAGTTAAGTACTTCCCTCTTCTTTCCATAATATTAAAAACCAAAAGGACAAAAAACACAGCAACAAAAAACTGAGAGCATTTGCCAACTTATTTCTGAAAGCAAACATAAGACTATGCAGCTCTACCTGCCAGTGTTAAGGCTCTTCAGTGTAAATGAAGTGGGAAGGAAGTTGCCTAGCAAAAGTCATTAAAATAAATTTCCAATAAAAAGTTACACTGTTGCTTCAGTAAGTTACCAGATGAATATCCAAGATCTCTGCAGACATCCTGATCCACTGGCTCCAGCTGCATGACCCCCAGAATCTTGAAAGAAGTTCAAGCAACTTGAACTTGTTGTTAATAAAGCAACAGAAACACCCATTTCTCATGAGAAGAATCTTTCTGCCTTTTCCAAGATGTTTCACTCAAGGCTAGGCCCAGATGGAAAAGCACCTTACCCCAAAATTGAACAATGCTGATGTACACAGGGCCACCACAGCTGGCAGTTCAGCTGCAGCAGGGTAGCTCTGTCATGGAGAAGGACAGTGAAAGCCCCTGTGTATTCCTCACCAGCCATAAGCAGTCAGGCTAATGCATACCAGTTGTGCTCAGAGCAGCTTTTACAACAGCTTCCCTGCCTAAGCCTTCCTTGAGAGGAATGATCCACAACCCACATAGAGTGACTACTGGGGTTTTTTAGAGTTCACTCTTCTGAAGCAAAATGTTTTTGTAATGCTGGACTTCCTGATTGCAATGCAACATTTCTGCATCAAAGTATGCTTTATTGCACAAAAATTGGAGAAGCCCCTAAAATTCGGACACACCTTCGAAAAGCACACCTGTGCTTTCCCTATGCACAGGACTTAATTCGTATTAGAAAGAGATCTCATGTTACACTGTAGAGTCATCTGTTTTAACCATGTGTTACAATTTAGGAAACTTGTACGGAAACTGCTTTTCTTGGTCAGCTGGCAGTGGCAGATAGTACAAAGGAAATATCCATAGAAGTTTCATAGCATGAAATTCCCATAACTGCATAAATTTCTCTTCACAGTGTGCACTTCAGTGCTTCAGCCACTCTGCACTGCTCTTGTCAAGAGGCAGGAATTCACAGGTTTAAATTACTTGGTGCCACTGTCAGTGGCAATACAACTGCTGTATCACAGCAGCAAGAGGGCAACACCTCATGCTGGTGACAGCAGTTCCCATATTCACAAAAAGAGGATCAAATTCTAGATTTCTCTTTTGGAAAGTATACAAGGCAGATGAGTGCAAGTTTCTCGGAAACCTGCATCCACTGGAGGAGCAGAAACCAAAATTTGGGAAGCCTATCAGAATGCCAAAAATAAAGCTTAAAAAAATTTAAATCAAGAAAAGTTAATCATTAGCATTGGCTCTAAATAAGTCAAGTCCTCACATTTGAAATGGCTGTCAGTAAAAAGGCTTGAATTTTTCTTCTAGGACAGTAGCCTAAGTTTTTAGCTGGAACAAACAACAAAGGGCTTTTGGTCACCTCAAGTAACTCCAGTAACATATCTGGTATGAATAAACTTCAGAACATTGCTACAAAAACTGTTTCAGTTAGTACAAATATTCTCCAGTAGGTCTAGTAAGCATGAGCCTTTGAAATCCGCTGCTTGTGAAATACTGATAAGCAGTATGTTGATCACACCTGGAAGCACAGAAGAGGAAAATGCATTTATTTCTTCCCAGACTTCATTTTATTAGTTATCTTCTGAAAGTTTTTTGGATGTGTGTTTGAGTTTCATTTTTTAATACATTTTTTGTAGGGTTTCTTTCATTAGGTTTTTTTTCAGAATTACTTTTTCCCACATATACTGTTTTCAGAAATATTCATTCTAAAGGGAAGTTCTAAGAGAATAAACCAGAAATAGTATAGCTGGGATACAGGTTGTGATCTCAGGATTAGAGAAATCAAGAAAGCAGAAAGAAAATAATACAGACAAAAAAACCTAGCTGCAAATACAGTTTCAGAAATTTCTGAATTTTCGGTTCAGAAATTAGCAGTATCTTTTGATTACATCCAAAAGAATGGTTGAAAATGAAGCATTTAATCTAAAAAGTGACAATACTCTTCCACACAAAAGGCAATTAATTTAAAACTAAAATTTTTGCATTTTCTTTTCTGTACTGATCTTTCACAGCAATTTTCCCTGTGACTACTGTCTGTAAAAAACTACTGGGGGGTTAGGTATTTTACTGCTGAGAACAAGTGCAAGACATCCAACTTGCTGTCAGCTTAAACAGAAGCCTTAAACCCCTCGCTGTCTTCACTGCACCAGTGACACTCCAGGGAAGACACAGGGTAGGCATGGATCTAAATGACAGCTTAGCCATTGTTCTGTCCCACCATTCACAAACAGTCTACTACAGCTGCCATGTTTTAATCAAGGTATCTTTGAAGAAACTCACCACAGATCAAAAAGTATGCTAAGTCCCACTATGGATATTACAGGGAATACTGCAAGAAGTTTAAAAGGGTGCTGAGAAAAACAGTAAGAATCCAGGAATACAGACAGGAGCCTCTCATGTCTTTCCCACCTCAGAGGACTGTGGACACCAGCTTTCTTCCAACAGTGGCTAACATTTAGGTAGATTTAATAATTTCCCTACCCTTTATCCTGAAATCTAAGCTCATTCAAAACCTAAGTGCCCCAAGTCTGAAGAAATTTTCACTGCATTATCTGCAACATTGAATCTCAGAATCATAGAATGGTTTGGGTTAGATGGACCTTAAAGATCATCTTGTTTCACTAGACCAGGCTGCTCAAAGCCCTATCCAGTCTGGTCCTGAAAGTACAAAAACCATTTATACTACTAATAAAAGAAACACCTGGGGCTATGAATTGACAAAAAGTGTCTTTTCATTTTAGTCCCTCTATCAAACTCTATCAGATTGCAAGGCACACTGTGCATTTGGATAGCCTGTGCAGAAATATCAAGTGGCTCTTCAAAGTGCTATGACTCCGAGCCTGGAGAGGCAGCTACTCTCTGTCCTGCCCATGGTAAGGAAATGTCTACGTGCTCCTCTCACAGACTTTCCTAAGAGACAAGAAACAAACAAAATAATTGACAACAGAAGCTAAGTGGACACAAGGGACACTGTCTTCTAAGACAGACTTCTACAGAAACAGCACCTTAGCAATTCAAGAGATTATACATTATACTAGCAACTGCCAGTTAAGTGATAAAGATTTATTATGAAGGACACATCAATGTTTATCTTTCTAACTAATACAGAGAAACTGGAGAAAATGTATATTGCTTGTATTGTGCTAGGATCCCTTCTTGTGTATGTGCTCAACAACATCTGCCTAGAAAACTAGCTGGAAGAACCTGGAATATTCTATACTATGATTTATTAAACAATAAGCAAAACATAAAGTTCGCTTGTCTAACTAAAACCTCCCTTTAGTATTACATTTATTTTCAACACAATTTTGTTTTATTTTCAGCAATATCAGAATTAAAACAAACTCATCCAAAAAGTGAAACTAAGTTCAGTAAAGAACTCCACTTCCGGATGAAGAGAGGTCACAATATTCAGGTATTCTTACTCCAAGTTCCCTCACCAGTTGTAACTAACTGCTGGATCATCACATTACTCTACAAATTCACATTTAAAATGTCTCTTGACCCTCTGGCTCGCTTTCCTCTGAGCAATTTTTCAGCTCTAAAATATCCTCATATTATTCTACAAATTCACATTAAAAATGTCTCTTGACCCTCTGGCTCACTTTCCTCTGAGCAATTTTTCAACTCTAAAATAAGTCCACTAGCCTGCAGCTAATCATTTGAAGTCAACAGTACTGACAATAAGTGTATTAGAAGCAAATTAAACACAGACAAAAATCAAAGAAACAAGGACTTTTATATTTCTTTCTGCTAGTAAAACATGCTTGCAGACAGATGCAGAACTCAGAAGCTGCATGTCCCTACAATATTTCAGGCAGGTATTTAATTATTTACATTGGGGTAAAAACTCTGTCTCATATGGGAATTGACAACAAAACATGAAGAGCTTCCAAAAAGTACAGATCACAAAGTCTTAAGCCTTTACAGGGTAAGGGACAGGAAGGCAATACACAATTTCCACCAACATGCATATGGTTTAAACCACTGGCACTTCTAGAATTAGAACGAAAGTGTAACAAGCTTACCTTGAAACCATTTCTGTATGATTTTGTGTAAGGAAGAAGTGTCTAGGCAAGTTTTCAAGTGTTAAAGAGACTTGGAAATGTTTCCTCTATTAATAAAGACAACAGCTTACTAGCTTCTTCAGCAACCTGGGCTTTCCTCAGTGACAAGATTAACTCTTAGATCTGCCACACAGGACTTCACAGTCTTGCAAAAAAAAAAAAAATTTTTGGTCATGAAAGACCACCTGAACTCAGTTTAGGCTAGTCTCACTCATTTTTTGATACATATTTTATTTTTGATTCACAGAACACGAGCTTCTTGACAGCTGTCTACCTGTAAGCAAACATCATCACACCTCAAAGCTCACTGAAATGTGCTCCTGGCCGGCATTACAGGCAGAATGCACACCA
This sequence comes from Sitta carolinensis, assembly GCA_032173965.1. Classification (NCBI taxonomy): domain Eukaryota; kingdom Metazoa; phylum Chordata; class Aves; order Passeriformes; family Sittidae; genus Sitta; species Sitta carolinensis. The sequence continues at coordinate 60,521,165 of JAVUNC010000004.1, read as the reverse complement.
AGAATTTGCATGCAAGTGAATTCCTACACAGGAAGCCTCTTGGGACTAAACGTCATTGATGCAGAATGAGATCTAAAATGGTTATATGACTAAGATCTCTTAAAAGCATTAGAGTATAACAGATCTTAAAATCTTAAGTTGTTAAAACAAATTATAGCTTTTTTCCGTGCAGTTATAAGGCAGGTGGGTAGATAACCATACCATAGCATGAAAAAAGCAAAGAGAAACTGCAATGTTTTCCAGATTTACAGCAGCACTTAAAAATACTAAAGTCTGAAAATTATCTATAAGCAGTTCAGTGGTTTTAAAAGCAGCATATTTTCAGAATAACTATCATGCACTATTAAAAGAGGTGCTTGGGTACATTTTTGTGTGTTCACACTGACTTTTTTATGGGGTGTTGTCAGACCCAAGAACAGAATCTCTATGCACCCAAGCCATACTGAAGCAAGGGAAATTCAGTTGCAAAAATACATTCAAGACACCCATGTGATTTAGAGATATTTCCAAATACTGACTCAGATACTCCCCTGAATCACATCTGAACTTTCAGTTGGGTTAAGCACCTGAAAAGTTTTTTTCCTGTTTAAAACATTACTTATAAACTAGTTATCAGTTAAAAAGGTACTGCAAAACTTCCTCCGTGAGTGAGGAGCTCCAGTGATATCCGACATTTTTCAGAATCAATTTACTGCACTGCTCCAAGTGCCCAGCTTTCCCATGTTTTCCTTTCTGAATACCAACCTCAGATAAACTGATCAGATAAACTGGGGACTCAACAATTTCAAATTTGAGAAGCTTTATTCCAGTTTCACTACAACTACAGCAAGTAATAAATGCAGCAAGTATAGCATGGGTTTGTATTTACGGATGTCAAGCAGGATGCATTTATTTCAAGTGTAATTAAAATCTCTGCCTAGATTAATCATTGCTGTGTTTCTGAAATCAAACTGCAACACTTGCAACTGTTTGCTGAACCAATACTTAATGGTGTGTTTCAGAAGCCTGTTGTGCCAAGTCCCCTGATGTTTGCCTGAAACTTTAGGGCCACCACTTGCACCCTCACAGCTCTGTCCCCAAAGAACAAAGCTAATAAGATGTGAAGGTTTCAGAAAAAGCCAGCAGCATTCACCAGAAAAACTGCCACATTGTGACCTACTCATTAAGACAGCTTGTAGTCACACAATAGTGCTGCCTCTACGAGAGCAGAGATTAGAAAAAATTAGTAATTATCCTAATAACTGGAGAGGCACAAAGTTTCGCTAGTGAACTTCAAGCCCTTTCAGACTCAGCACACCATTACACAATGTGGAGCTCAATGTACCACATGCACAGGATACTCTAGAAACAAATGAATCCCTCGCAAAGCAAACTAAGCACACGTTAAAATGATGCTACTTCAAAGAGAACTTCACCCATAAAATACAGAATGGAATAGCTGTACTACTCTGAAGCCACAAACACTGGTAAATATTAATAGGAAAATATGCTCAATAGCATGCTCACTGAAAGCAGCTAGGAAGGAATCTCAAATGCAGCCGGATGAGCTCTTCACATGGAATTCTGCTAAGTTCTCTGTTACTTGAGTAACCAGCGCTAATCAATACACTAATGTTTTGTTATCTCTTAGTTCTTACTAGAAACACTACTTTGTGAAAGCCTATGTTTACTTTTGTTTTATGAACACAAGTGAGGAAACTGTTACACCAACATAAATGCACTGTCATTTTATCAGAGAAACTTCTTTACTCTAGAAATGGGCAAGGTTCACATTTTTTTTTGGTTCTAAAGTATCCAAGGCTATAGCTATTTTAATCTTTTCTATTGACAGTGTAGAAAAGTACAAGACCCTGTAAGATTACAAACTTTATTTCATGACAGATGGCAGCTCAAATAAGCAAAGCTCAGTCATTAGACTTGGCCAGAGAACACCCAGCACTTGAACTGGACATTAATTACCTGAAATTTAATGCAATGTGCACACTAGCAGTGTAGGCATATCCCACTTTAAGACAAAGAGTTAAAAAAAGAAAAAAGATGCCTGTACAGATGCATTTAATTAAAAAAACCAAACCAAACCAAAACAAACCAAGAGATACAATGAATGACAGAACTGGATTAAGTCATGCAATGTTTAAAGTTTGACAGAACACCTCACAAACTTTTCTTGTACCAGCAACCTTTACAGTGGCAGAAAGCATCAAAAAGTCTGAAAAGAAAGTTAGAACTTTTGCTTCCTTATGAATTACTAGAAAAGCTGGCAGCTTGACAGAATGTGACAGTGCTGTTGTTAAAAAAATTGTCATTCAACAACCTTCAGACAAACTTCCAAGACTGTGGTCTAGTTATTTGCAGCAAGGAAGATGCTTAATTTTGTATTCCACAAGCAATCTTTTTCAGAAGAAAAATACAGGGCTATTAAGGAAGGAAATTACAGTACTGCTGAAAGAAGTGCTGTAACTAGGTAAGCACTAATTATGTTATATTATCATATGTAATTGCAATATTCACTTACTGAATTAAAGCTTGACCCCCCCAAAAAAAGAACCAATGCAGTGGAGGAAATAAAACATTTAAGCTTCACTCTCAAATCTGGTGAAACTATAAGGTGAAGTGAAGCACCTCATCAGTCATCACCTTACTCTGCAGAAAGATGAATAGTATAGGCTCTTCAGGCAGTACTAGAATTTAAATAAGAACTAGAAAAGACAGTAAATGTAATAGCCTTATATCAATTGTCTTTCTTCTTATATCAATATGTCCAGTTACATAATCACTGCAGAGAAAAAAAACAAAAACAAACCCGTCATACAGAAGGGAGGTACAGTTTAAAGCTATTCTAAGAGAATTTTTATAGCTGTTCTTGCAAATTAGCCATTTTGTTCTATCAACCAGGAAATCAAACACTTTTCTTGAATCGAGATGACAACTTATTTTTGCTCTGAACATCAAGAACTGCAATCTCAGAAGACTGGGAAAAGCAAAGCAAGCCCAAAACCTACTGTGTTTAAACAGAGATACCATATGAAAACACAAAATAAAAGCACAACAGTTCCCTTGCCAAGGAGGAGCAGATAGCAACTCAGAGCAGAAGTCAATAACTTGATGACAAGTCATAAGAAATCAGACCCATCAACCAGGTCTTCACCAGTCCCCACTTTTTTACAAGAGAGGGACCGAATGATTTCTCTTGGGCAAGTCCCACTTGCAGAAACTCTGGGCCAGACACAGCTGCCTCTTCCCAGAAGCAGCTGTTTGGCTTGGACTCCCCAGAGACCTCCCACAAGCTGCACTGCCCACCTTCTCACCACCTCCTCCTCCTTCCAGCCACCTATTTTGCACGTTGGAAACCCCTCCAGTACAGTGGCTTTCTTTAAAGGGCAGGGCCTGGGGGAAGAGCTGTTCCAAAACACAGGAGGAAATAGAGCTTCTACTCACAAAAAACATGTTCACACACAGAGTTGCTGGTTTGACTTGACCCAGCACACTTCTGTGAGCACACACCCCGTTGGCAGCAGAGTCCAGGATGGCTCCTGTGCCCTTCATACCATGCCATGTCCCGAGTGTCTCCTCACAACTACACAACAGCTGGACCAGGCTGTGTAACAGCAGCTCCCTACAGGAAGAGCTGTTCCTTATGCCCTTCTCCCCTTACCGTGGGTCTCACAGAGCACTATCTGTCAAACTTAAATGATTCTGGTCTTAAATGTATTTTTAATTTTTTTTTTAATTTTATTATTTTATTTCATTTTTATTGTTGACAAATGTTTCTTATTCATACAAAGCTCAAAGATAAAGACACTTTTGGAAAGAAAGTGACAAGGCTCAGAGTTTAAATTAAATTTTCCAGAAAGCAATTTTTTTTTTTCCCTTCTCTTCACTAGCACTTGAATTTTGCTTATTGGACTACGACAAGATTGCTCTGATGTTTGAACTTTCTGTTACTTGGGAAGCTCCTTTCCAGTCATAAACTGCTGAGAAAGCAGGAATACAACTAAAGAAAATAAAACCACAAGCTCTGATTTTCAGCCCTCAGAGAAGTGTAAAGCGAATTTGAATGAAACAGTAATTGTGAAACATGTTTTGAAACAGAAGAGGTTTAGCTTTAAATGCTCAACACTGCAATAGCTATTTACTCAAAATAATTCTAGATACCTAAATGCTCATCTGTCCTACTGCAAGGCTGGTTGAAACAAATCACTCCCACTATTTTACAGTCTCTTCTCTATTACCTACTTTTAAAATGTTTTGCAATACTGCTACCAACCACCAATGTTACAATTGCTTGCAAAGTTAATACAGGAGGCAATCCGCATACTTGAAATGGCAAAATTTTCAAATTACTTTTATCTTGGTGATCTCAGTAAACTCTGAAATTTGCCAGATGCCCTTATCAAATAAGGAGGGGTTTATTGAATATGCACATACTCTTCTAGGAGTATTTTCAAGACCTGAAAATCTGAGGAGGAAGATAACTCAGCAGAAATCCTTGAAAGAATGAAGTAAATTAAATCTTTTTACAAAGCTACAGTTAACTGTAAAGCCTTGTTGCTGAAATAACACCAGTATACGGAGAAATTCTAGCAGAGTGAAAACCTGAAACTCTGAATCTATAAACCAGGTGTAGCTTATGACATCTGATATCAGACTTCCTTCTCTTTGGCTGCTGCAATCATGTTTTTAAATGATGACCTCTGGAAATGAGTCTCTGATGACTCAATGCCTAGGTACTCAAAATAACTTTGAAAAACTGAGTCAGAGGAATCATTACTCAAGCACAGCATCACACAGAATCTTACCAGCCCTCCAGCTTTTCCAGCACAGAAATGAGAAGCCTTGAACTGGTAATTGCTGCAATGTAACATAAACTATGTATCATTGAACATTTAAAAGACCATAAGGCCAGACAGAAAGACAGAACAGAAAACCTGTGTCTTCATAAAATAACTGTATCAGTTCTCAGGCTAATTCGAACATCTCACCCCACCAAGAGGTCAGGAATATGTGGTTAATCTGCATTACCAAATCTTTTCTTCTTCTCTAGTCATCTTGTTGTCCCTTAAAAAACAAACCACCAAACCAAAATAATCTAAAGAGCCCCAGGAATTATCCCTGCATCTACTTAATACTAACCTAAAAAACCCAAACAACATTCCACATCATTAGGCTGCAAAATCAAAATCATTACTTCACCTAATAATTTTGTTCCATCACATCCTACATATATAGATCAACTGTGATCTCATGTTTTGTATTATGTCTTCTTTTGTTGAATTTAAATAATGGAACATGTTGAATGGATTATGACGTGATCTGCATAGAAAAGGACCATCCCAACTCACAGATGTAAGATTTATTAACTGGATCTTCCCTTAAGATGAGATTTAGGAGTCTACTTCCAAAGTTAGGACAACACAGAATGTAAATTAACAGAACACAAAGTCTGGGAATAATGGAAGTTTACACAGAGAGGTAAACTTCACTTCCCAGCTGCAAATCAGAACAAAGAATTGTTTCTGACCAATCAAAATGGAAACATACAGATTAGTGATGGTATAAAGGAAAATGTGGGACTTCTTTGAGAAGCTTTAAACTGTTGAGAACAATAGAGAATGAAAAAGAAAGATGAAAGGAAGGATACACATTTAATTATAATAATCTTTAAGTCTAATGTGTTGTTACCTTTCCCTACCTGAAATTTTCATATGTAAATCATGACCTTCCCCCACCACAACTACAAGAACCATGCTGAATTAAACTACACCTGGCCAGTAGAGAAAATCCACAAGATTTTCACCAAAAAAAATTTCACAAGATAAAATCCAACATGATTAAATGGACAAGAAAGCCTTGAACAGCATTTCCTTGTTTTAGAAATACTGTTAAGTTGTATCTTCTTTAAAGAACAGAATATTTAGCCTAAACTTTCATCTCAAGGGACTTCCTCTCACAAAAAAGGGCCCAGTCCTAAAAATAGAACCAGATAATAAGTCCTCAAAGCAGACAAACCATTAAACAGTCAAGAACATAATGGTGGGATACAAGTGATCCTAAAGTTATAAAGAAAAAACTATTGGTATTGACAACAAGCGGGGCCTAATTTCATGAAGCTTATCAGCAGCTGTCTTATGAAATACCTTTCTTGGGAAAGCAATGTCACCAACATAAACGATGCTACACCAAAAAATCAACTCATAGTTTCAAATTCTAAATTAAAACTCTCACCACATGTTAGCGGCACAGGTTCCAGAAGAACTGCCTTGCCCATAGCTTATCCAGTTCTCTCAATAACATCACTTCCTTCCAAAATCAGGGCCTAACAAAGGACAAAACATCAGCTTTTCAAGAAAAGGACTTGCCTACATTTTAAAATAATAAATAAGTTTAAAAATAGGCTAAGGTAGGGAGAACGTTGTTTAAAAGCCAGCATATTGCTTCCTGACATTTCTAGCTCTCCCTATTCAATGAAGCTCAAAAACAAAAGAAAGGACAGGAATAAAGCTGGGACTTGGCAAACTCTAGTGGGGAAAGAATAGGAAAGGCCAAAGAAATCATGAAGGAACAAACAGAAGAATGACAATCTCATCTGTGGCTTTTGTAAGCAAATATGACAGAAACACATTTACAAAACTGCATCTTCCTTGTGACCAAGTTTTGAAATTTTTTTAGGCTCAAGGCACTTTATGACATCATTTGTGACACAGTCAAAAATAAGGAATTAGTAAGGTGCTTCTGTTTCTGAAGGAAGCACCCAAAATAAAAGTATCTAGCTTAAACCATCAGTTCTTAAATGTGGACATGAAATTGCTTTACCTCTGAAGTTGGGTTCTGTTAAATGACTGTGAAGCTCTAGAAGTCTCCTAAACAATCTTCCTTTTTTCTTATTTTGATAGGGTTTAACATTTGTTTCAGTTTTTAGAGCACATAACCTTGAGCAAACCACAAAATCCACTGCCAAGCTACAGTAAGGATCTAGCCAACAAAAGAACTGCCTCCAGAAGTCTCAGATCCTCCATTTCCCAGTTATATTTCCTACTTTCTCTGTGAAAGTCTCCCCTTCCCAACTATACAACCCCACCCAAGCTTCTATATCAGCTCTGGGCAAACTTTCAACTACTGCAACACCCTAGAACTGGCAAAATGACCCCACTGTTTCCATTCAGTGAATTATTTCTGCTATTTCAGCAACTTACTGCAGCTTAAAAACAGGCCTGACAAGTGTTGGAGTGGACTCCTGGGAGGTAGGTACAGCATGGGATGAGGAGGAAGAAAGGAGAAGGAGCAATTGCCACTGCTAGTTTAGCACACAACATCAGACACAGCCTCCAGAGTGCTTAAGGCCTACAGCCACCCCAACCTGTTTCAACAAAAGACTCCCTACCAAGTTGCCAGCTAACAAATATGCTAGGAAAGCATCAGTAAAGGCTTCTTGGTGTGAAAATAGTAGTCCTTTCCCCTAAAAGCTTTTATTATTTCAATAAGAAATGCATTGATTTTAAATGGTACAGAGAAGAGCCATCATATTACACAACTGTATACCACATCTTCACACAGGAAAACTCTAGGAATTTAATTGCTGTGGTTTATCAAAGTGGGAGCAAGAAAACTTGCCAAGGATTATAAGCTAGCTATGGAAGAAATCCCTGTTTGCATCCCCCATCCTCACGAAATCTAATACCTTGATTCAAGCATTTGTAAATCTCGTAGAGAAAACGATAAAGCTGAAAACAGAAGCTGGGCATGTTCAGATTCAAAAGAATGAAGCATCAACAGCAAGAGGGTTGATGGTTTAAAAACAAACAAACAGACAGACAGATTGGATTTTCCATCATTGAAAGCATTCAAATCAAGACTGAATTTGCACCCAGCCTTCCTTGGAAAGCATATTCTACTTTAAACAGGAATCAATTCAGGAAGCACTAAGAGCCCAGGCAGCACAGGCTAGGCCAGACTGTCAGCTGACAGTATCAGACCCTTATCAGCTATATAGGATTTGACACCATTAAAGTTTAAAAAATTCATATTCCAGACAACTACTTACAGTTTAGTTTTGTTAACATTTTACATTAAATACTAATACACCTTGCATATTTCTTTCAAAAGGGGTAATTTGTGAAGGAGCACAAGCAGAAGGTGACAAATTTGTTTACAATTTAAAAAACAGAATTTACTTTCCAAATGAAATGGTGACTGGGTAATTGGCTGAGCTCCTAAAAACTGTTTTTTCAGCCAATTACTCCCTTACACTGCTCAAAAAACAATGTATCCTCTACTATAGCTGACGTTCGCACAACATGAATGAAATAAAATCCAAAACAGGGCAGTTTGCAAGAGGGACCCATCTCCTGGCTAGGGCTCACAGAAAATAAAGTAAGCTTCCCTTCAGCACTGCTCACAGTTACCAGCATGACAAAATAATAGCAATAAAATACCAACTCTTTCCTGACTACCATTTTCCAATTTTAGCCTTCAAGTTAAAGTATATTACCATATCTTGCAATGTGTAGAATGAAAAAAACTTTACCACCTGATTTCAAGGCAGCCTGGATTAGGAAGTCAGAAATTATACGCCCTTCCGTCCGGGGCCATCATGTCTCAAAAAATATTTAAAGAAAAGCAAAGTGAAAGTTTCCAAATGTATGAATTAACTAGATTGTGTGTTTGGCACAGAACACAGGATTGATCCCATGAAGATACTGCACCTCAAAGTGAGCAGAGAAAAAGTAAACTGGTTTAGTACAGTATCTGCCTAACATACTCTGTAATATGTAATATATACACACCAGAATTCATTTTCTTGCTACCTAAAATAGTTAGATTGATGAAAAAATATTCATATACACATCCCATGAATTACTGGAACCCACCAGTGTTAAAACCAAATCTATAAACATTCTAAAAGCTCAAGAGAAACATAAATTTCACTATATTGACTATATTCACTGTATTTTTAAACTGCCTAAGTGATTTTGAAACCTAAAATCAAGTTCTCAGTGCTTCGGAAAAAGTTTATTCAAACATGAGCCACCATCAGCTCACATGGTTATAGAGACAGACACTTATACATTAAATCTGACATATTCAAGATGTGGAATTTTTTCAGCACTGAAAAGAGCAACATAAATAGTGCACTGTATGAGAACCGCCTCAGTAAAAGGAAGTTTTTTAAACCGCTGGCCAGGCTAATGGAATCAGGTGACTCAAAGTAATACTTCAAATACCAAAAAAGTCTTCCTGAGATACTTAGACAAGTCACATATGAGTTGCCGTTGCGTGTTAACTCACACCTACACAAGCAGAGATGCTTTCATCAACCAATACCGTAAACAAATATTATTTATTTAGAAAGAGGCCACTTTCAGACAGGATGGGCTAATTTTGACAGTTGCATTAGCAGCAGATGCTGTTGAAGAACTGAACAAAACAATTTAACTTCCTGCCTTTTTTTTTTTTTTTTTTTTTTTTTTTCTTTCTTCTCCTTGTGCAAAATCAGAGCTTACTACTAAGAGGTCGCCCAGCGCGGACTCTGGGCTCCCACCACCCCCGGGTGCCACCGAGGAGGGGGTCAGCATCAGCTGCCCCGCCGCGCCGGGCCCGCCGCTGGCCGAGGCCTCTCCCACCGCCCCGGCGCTCCCGCCGCTCGGTGGAAGCGGGGCAAGGGCGCCCGGCTGCAGGAGCAGCACCCCCGGCCTCAGGCGGCTCCTCGACCCTACGGTCGTTCAGCCGAGGAGTGGGGACGGAGGGGCACAAGCACAGCCGAAAAAAAACAACTTTCCCCCGCCCCGGAGCCGCCGCTACCCCGCCGAGCAGGGGCCGGGCAGCGCCGCCGAGGCCCGAGCGCGGCGCTCCCTCCGTCCGTCCGTCCGTCCCGCGGGCGCGGGGAGGCACCGGCTCCCCGGCACTCCGCCCGTCCGCCCGGACCCCCGCCCGCCCGGCCGGGCCCGCGGCGCACAGAGCGCCCGGCGCCGCCTCCCGACCCCCGGGCGCTGCTCACCTTGGTGGCCATGGCGCTGCCGGCGCGGGCTGCGCTGCCGCTCTGCCCTCCCTCCCTCCCCTCTCTCTGTCTCTCCGTGCCGCGGCTGCTCGGTCGGTCGGTCGGTGTGTCCGGCCCGCCCGCCGCCGCCGCCGCCGCTGGGCCGCGCAGGCGGCTCCTCCTCAGCGTCCCGGCCGCCGCCGCCTGGGGGCCGCCGTGCGGCTCAGCAGCCGGGCGCCGGCGCTGGGCAGGCGGGGGCTGCTGTGGCCGCGCCGCGATGCCCCCGCCTCGGCCGCCCTTTCTGCCGGCTCGGCCCGGCACCCGGGGGCAGTGGCGGGGCTCTTCGCTCGCAGCCTTTCCGTCAGGGCCGGGGGAGGGCGGCACCCGCGGCGATCCCCGGGGGAGCCGCCCCGGCCGGTCCCGGGGCGATGGGGGCGGGCGGACGGACCTCGCCCACCCCCCGTGCCCTCCGGGCTTTGCTTTGTAGTCGGAGTTCGGCCTCAAATTCTCGCTCGCGTGGGGGAGAGAGCCCTCAGGAAGGCGTTTGTGCGCCTCGTGTGCCTTTGAACGGAAATTTCACAGCAGCCATACAGCAAGGAAAGCAATATTTTCCTCGGCCAGGCGCCATCCCCGGCTGTCAGGGCGGTGCACGTCGTCCCTGACCTGTTTAGGCCGGGCCTTGGTGTACAGCAGTTAGCAGCAGCAGTAAAAAGCACCAAGGAGCTGCTGCTCAAGGTCGGTGGCATTCCTGTTGGGCACTCCGTGACCATCTCATAAAACCTACCTGCGACCCCACTTGACTTCCAGCCTGCAGGAGAGATGAGATGGGAGACTAAAACAAAGGGAATTTGAAAATACAGAGGCAGTGATCATACAAGGTACTACACCATCCAAAAAGTGCAGCTTCTCGGTTGGTCTGGAATAAGGAGACCTTTCCTTTCTGTGGAAAAAAATACACAGTGTAATTGTCAGGGATGCCAGGGAGAGCCCTAGGAGGCAGGTAGGCTGTAGGAAAACTGCATAGAACTCTACAGCTATATTTCCTCGCCCACAGAATAACAAGCTTTTTTTCTGCTATTGGTATAGTTTCTCAGTGAGGCCTTTACTAAAAGAGAAAAATACATTTACAGGTTTGGTTGGGATTTTTACATTGGAAAAATTTTCCTAGTTGGACCTGTGAAATAGTTTCCAGGAAAGTGAGGATGAGGAAATAAGAGGAAGCTGGCTATTCATTTGCCACCACTTTGAGCGACTGAACTGATTAACTTCAGAACTTTTCAAACTCATTTGCTTCTGCTTTTAACTTTTTCAGAATTCAATTAAATATGACATTTCCTCCTTCCTACTCTGTAACAGCGGTACCTAAAGTGAAACTTTTGTGTGTGTCTCACAAATGACGTTGTAGGACACCACCTTAAAGCTGAAGTATTGTATTTAGCATCAGATTTTCCATGTGGTCCATCAACAGACTGGCATCTCATCTACCTTACAAGCAAAGAACTCCCTGAAGCTGGCTTCATTTCTGTACTAAGACACCCCGTTCTCCCACTTTCTCAGCAACAGTCTTTCCAACATGGCATGTTTTGATCCAGTCTTCTAGTGAACATCTTATAAAAAGGGGAGAGGTATGAAACCCAGAGACCCAGCACTGCCTCCTTTCGGGATCCCCAGCTGATAAGTCTGTGAAGCACACCCTGTCCATTCTCCAGATGCTGCTTTGCTATGTGAAATATAATAAACTTGTGGCTTTAGCATAAGCTACAGTCTGTTCTTTACCTGTGGTCAGCACAACTGCCAGAAAAATTTAATGTGCAGCTGCTACCCAGTGTGCTTTAGCAGATCTCTGCTTGCCATCTGGAGAATGAAGAACACAGTCATGATTTGTTCAGCCTTTCTGTCTGCTTAAATTCTCCACTTCACAGTTTTCCACTGTGAGGTACTCCTGAAAATAAAACTTACTTGAGAAGTTTGAGGGATGAAGGATATTACCATTTCTTTCAGTGTGAAAGAATATTCTGAGAAAAAAAAAGAGTTTTTATGGGATTTTTCAAATACTATTTGCAATTAATTGCTGCTGATTCTTTTCTCAATTAATATATTCTTAGGAATCACTTTGGATTGCAAGTAAACTTTTCTCTTCTTAGCAGTAAGCTTTATTATTTCTTAACACAGAGGGCCAAATACCCACAAATTGCTAATGAAACCACCTAAAATTTCCCAAACTTCTGAAATTAGTTACTTTTCTACTACCAAGCTGTGTCATAGTTAATTAGGACTGGATGTTTGCTTAGCATTAGACATAAAAGAAATCTCAGTGGCTTCACTGGGGTTGCTTACATATCTAAGCATTTGGTAGTTTTGAAGTGTAGTGCTCTGTGTGCAGCTTATCAGCTTTCAAACACAGTTGACTCATTATTCACTTCGTACTAAGGCCCCAATGTATGCTATAACAAATATTTCCACCTCAGAAAAAACCAACCAGTAACAAGAAGAAAATCCTTTACCCAACATGACTTCTCTCTAGAGATTTCTACTAGGGGTGTATTTTTGCAGCTAGCTGATTTGCAGTGGTTCCCAGGAACTCAGAGGCCATGGAGAAGTGATCTTCTGCAGAGCCTCAGCAAATGAAAAGCTCCTGCCAACAATGTTATGCAGATTTTTTAAATTAAAGATGGACTCTGAGAAGGGACATGGAGAACATTTGCTGAATGTGTTCTCTGCTCAGCACAGCCTGCCTGTAGCTTCAAGCTCACAGGAAGTCAGTGACCTTGTATGTTCTGACTTATGCAAACTTGGTGGGGAATGATAAAGAAGCAATGTTTTTCAGATAACCTTCAAACTGAAAACCATCTGGAGAAAGAACTATGTTTTGTGTTTGTAAGTTTCTGTCCTCTGGAGCTCCCTGAGGTGGTGCACCTTGGATCTGTCCCTGCTGGGAGCCTGGGCAGTACCTGGGTGACACACTGGGGTGACTGAGGTGGCCCTGAGTCGTTTACCACAGCTGTGAAGACATTTTGAACTATTATCACTAGTGGCAACAACTTTGCAAATGGAGTAGGCTGTCAAGTACGTGTTTTTGCGAAGTCTTCGCAGGAGGCATACAGAGAGTATATTGTTCTAGGTGTTTTCAAAGGTGTTTTATAAAGTAAGAAGTGATTTTTTTTTTTTTTTTCGTGGTTAAAAGCTTAACAATGTGGTGTGCATGATAACATCAGTTCCATACTAAATGCTTTTAGCTCAAGATTTCTAACTACATTAATTAGGAAAGCCTAACAATGACTAGGGAGCAATTACAAAAACATTCCAACTATTTCTTACTCCTTTTAATTATCATGTTTACCTTAGTCACCTGATACACACCTCTTGCTTTACGAAGGGGTAAAGATTTTTCACATTTTCAAAGCCTTAAAATTTTAAAATTAACTGTACAAGCAATTACTTGGTTTATGAATCAAAAAGAGAAGTACTGTATTCTTCATTTTCAGAAGGCATATCTGGACACCTTCACCCACTTCTCCCCAAGGGGTTATTTGGTGTCATGTTTCCTCTCAGGCAAGCAGCAGCTTCTCTTTCAGAATCGTGTTAACACCATTTCTTTTTGAAGTCTGCCAGATAGCAATATAAAATATTGCTTCATCCTGTCTTCTGTCTCATTCCCTCTCCCAGATTTGGACAGAAAATGATAGGAATCACATGCCACGTGCATGAAAACTAGAGTTATCTGCACAGAGCAGGAAGGGAGCAGCTCCTCAATCCCACTCTGTGCATCTCTCTGTTCAGCAATGTCCAGTGACATCACTTGCAAATGTATCTGAAAAATACATTTTACAAAATGTGTTCTGAGGGAAAAGCACTGAATATTTTCCTTTCTTTTATGCTGGGAGCTTTTGGACACAAAGGACACGAAGTCTTGACTCATATGGCATTTGCAGGAAAGCACGATTTTACCTCTCATTTGCTCAGAATTGTGCGTGGCAGTTTAAAATGATGCTCAGGAGATTACAGACACACTTTTCAATCTTACTCTGCACCTGGTTCTGGAAGATCACTATCAAAACAGTAAGGCAGCCAGTCCAGAAATACTGCTGGATTTTAGGTTCAGATTTTCCTGGAAAAGCTGCTTTAGAAAATTGCATCCAAAATTGCACCCAAATTCCTCTGAGTTTTCAGCCTCTGAATTTCGCTCTGAATAAGCAGTTCTGAGAAAAACCATGCTTCATGCATTTGATTGTGAATTAAGGATTTTATCTTCTTAGAGCTGAGAATCCAGTACCATTATTATCTGAACTGTGGCATATAATGTGGGCCCTTTTCAAGGTAAATTCTGTTTTATACAGTTACATTTCTAATAAACACACAGCCAATATTGGTTTTGTGCCATGTATGAATATGCTGTTTTATTTAGGCTGTGGGAAAAGTGCAATGCCAAGCTATGCCAAATTCTTTACTTTCAGGGTTGGGGTGTTTTTAACACATCTTTGTGAAGCTAACAGTTTGAAGTCATGGTGGACTCCCTGGACTCAATTTTCTGTTAAAAATCTATAAAAACAACTGCTGGCCATTTGAAAAAGCTACTCAAAAAAAAAAAAAAAAAAAAAAAAAAAAAAAAAAAAAAAAAAAAAAAAAGAGTGGGTTTGTGGGTGTGTTCCAGAGACAAGATGTTGTTGTAATGTGCTTTCGCATGTGGTCAATTTTTTGAAAGCACTTTTTTTTCTTTTTTTTTGTTTTGTGAAGTTGATTGCAAAGGTCATGCTTTTGTGCAACTTTAATCACACTCAAGAGAGAGGGAGATGTGTGGATTAAATACCTAGCAAAGATCCTTATGGATCCATGGCTGCAACAGTTTGGAGCTTGCTTGGTCATGATCTGTTCTTTCTTTAGATAATAGTGGGGGAACCAGGTTTTTTCTCCCTTTTTTCCTTAACTGTCACCAGTGTTTTGAGCAATTCTGGTGCTCCTTTTTCCACTTTTAAGCAGAATAATCAATGATAGATGTATGTAATTTTTAGCAGCATAAACTTTGAAAGAAATTATACAAAAATCGTGCTTTCTTTTGCAAGGGATAAAACATTTCTCAAAACACCTAACACTAATAAAATTCTTATTTTCTTGCATTGCCTTCTGAGCTGTACACTGTTGGTATTATAGATGCTTACATCTAAGATAGGATACTTGTACCTGCATATATGTCATGCACTTTAGATGGTTTGCATTTAGATTTTTTGTTCATACTGTATATTCATTTGTGTTTCAATGCAAGGGCTACTGGGATCAATAGGTTTTGAACTCAGCTTTCCTGAAAAATAGAATACAGTTTAGTAAAAAGGACATTTTAAAAGGGATAAATGTTTCCATTTTCCTTCTTGCTAGCTTTAGTAAAAGCGACATACCATTAGCACTATTGATTCTTACCACTACTGACCCTTTCCATCTGGAGTGCTGACTGCCTATGGCTTATTTCCATTTTTCCTGTGGAAAGGTGGAAGGGCTGTGCCAGCTGCTTGCCCTCACATCTCAGGGGACTGCAGTTTCAACAAGCAAAGCAACAGGAGTATGATCCACTGTTACTGTGACATAGACAGAAACACACAGTAACACACACAACAGGTGTTCAGGCAGAGAAGAAGAAAGGAAGTCTCTCTTTTATTGTTGACCTCGTATATATAAGTTTCTGGACAGTGATCAGAGATTGGACAGAGAAGTTCCCACCTCTCCATCTCCACTGGTCACTTGAGAAGTCTGTCAGGTGATATCTTTACACAAAGGAATGTAAACATAATTCTTGTTTATCTTACAATTCATGAGAACTGATTCTACTATACTAAAACAAATCAGAAGGTTCATTTTTAGGGACAACAATCCACTATGTAGTCACCTAAGTGTACAAATACATAAATGATGAGGTCCTGTCAAATTTAGAAAACTTTTGTATCTTAAGATTGCACACAAATTGTTTTCCAACACACAAGAGTGTGCCAGTGTAGCACTAGGCTGCAACTTTTGGAGGCAGCTTAATGAAAGTAGGATCAAATCAGTGGGCATATATCTATGGGCATTTATATCTAAATTCAAAGGACAGTCGGTATCAAACCTTTGCAAGGCATTCTTTGCTCTGCATTGTGACAGTGAGCACACAAAGCTGCAGACCCTCTGGATAAATGTTTTGTCATAAGCATATGCTTTTTAATGTAAAAAAACTAATTTGTGTGCTCTCTTTATAAAAACAAGAATTACCATTTCACCTGACCAGCAAGGATTTCAAATGTATTGTATCACTGATTTACTGTTTGCCCCTCGGTGTGCACAGTGCTCACTCACAATTTTTCCCTGTGACACAGACAGATGTTTTGGAGCAATACAATTCTGACTTTTCAAATAGTTTGTGGTTTTCCATTTCTAGTAGTTTAATACTTTGTTACAATTTTTTTCTGTTTTCATCATGGAAATTTTTGGGATTTCAGGGTCTCTAGTTAACTGTGTTTCCATATACAAGGAATTCAGTCCTGTAGCATCCATGTTATGACATCTCCAAAAGACTAAACTAGGCCTTAGTGTCCTTTACCCCTGAAATATTATTTTGAACCACTGATACCTTTAGAAATAATTGACAGTGAAAATTATTTCACAGGAAAAAGCTGATGATCAGCAGATCCCCCTGCATTCATAAACTCATCAAATGAACACAGGTCAAGGTGATGAGAAATGCTTCAAAGCAAATGCAAAGCAACATTATTTTCCACTAGCTGTTTTCCCTAGTAGGGTTAGGGTATCTTGCAGCTAGAGAAAGAGCTATAAAGCCTCTTTCTAGTGCATATATATATCTCACTCGTGTCAACCCATGTTAGATCTCCAGTGCCTAATCTGTCTTCTAGCCCACACAAGCCCAAGAGGGGACAAAATAAAGGGAGGAAGTAGAAGCTTTCATGAATTTCATTATACTATAACTAGATGTAGTCCTTTTATAAGTTTATCTTGTTTTGAGGGAGGATCTTGGCATCTTAAGGTCCCTGTCACCCTACTTCTTGTGATTTGTTTCTGCGTATTGTAGCCAATAAAGATCAATGCTATCCCAGTAAAGAGATAATAAAGTACGAGAGGAGAAAAAGCAAAGTCTATGGCTAGATGATGGGCTACAAAGGAAGCTTTGTGGGCTGCATATTTTCAATTGCTGCTGAGCAAATTATGTGACTGTGGGCAGGTCAGAAAATTTCAAGTATCTATGGGTTTTTTTGGAACACTGCTTCATATTAGGTTTTGAAGAAAAGCATTTTTCTTTGGTTGCAGGGTACAAGATCATTCATTAGTAGGAGTATTAAATAGTTGGCAGTTCCAAGACACTTTACAGAATTAAGTATTCAAACCTTTTTTAAAAATTCAGTATTACTAGCAAAACAAATGAGTCTACTCAAGCATTTAATTTATTACAGTGTTAAAATAAAAATTATACCTTAGGGTTTAAGTGCTTCACTTCTTTCTGCATGTGTGATGTCCATACTAGCTGACACACCTTTTCTTCAAATTATCAGAAACAGCCCTAGGGATGGCTCTAGCTACCCAGGAAAGGCAGCTGTCAAAAACTCTACAAATATTTCCTTGAAATCTGACTCTTACACTGAGCTTAAAAAGAGAAGACAGAGGGGAGAAAATTCTGCTTCTCCTTTTCCAGAGTACAGATTTTCCTATTTTTTTTGATAGAGGGTAAAATTTGGAGCTTTCTTTGATGAGGAGCTCTAAACACATTCTGTAAATTGAGAGTTCCCCTTTAAGTTTACAGAATATTCTTGTTCAAACTGTTTAAACTGAAGGGGAACAGCAAATGCAGCATCACTCAGTCATGTGTCCTGTTTGTGGTTAGTCACACAAAGCCAATTTTTTTCAGATGCTAAGCTCTACTCTTTTTTTTTAAATAGAAAAGACTGAACGCAGCTGCTCTTGACATCAAAAACAGTCACTGAACAAATATAAAAGCACTATGCTATCAAAGTAACAGCTGAGATTTACAAATTACTGCAGTGAGCTTACCTAAGAGATGCTGAGGACAAGACCTGCTATATGATGAGGTACCTTTTCTCATTTTCTTGAACCCAACCCGTGTGTTTTTTCAGCACATCACATCATTCAGTTCATCTCTGGGGATGTGTTTACCCAAAAGTGGTTCTTTATCAGGAGGTTGCTTGTGTCCACTATCATTGCTACATCAGTCTAAGGTGTTTAGAAGAATAAAAAATTGTTGCTGCTACAATGTCACAAAATTAAATTAAAGACAAATTGAAAAGAGACTCCTTAAAATTATGATAACAAATGGAAGACGAAATGTAACTGTAATACAACATTTAAAAAACACCAAACAAACAAAAAACCCCTTAAGCACTGCAGTGGGTGAAGCACTGCATGAAACCTTATATTTTTAGTTCTCTTTTGTAAATCTTCTATTTCCAAGCTTTGTTTTCCACCATAAAAAATGGATCTGTGTGAGATAGGACTGGTGGCAGTCTCTGGCCATCCAACATCTACAATCATGGCCTTCTATATGAAGGACTGTACCCACGCCAACCATTTTCCCCACATTTCTAAATAGCTGACCTCTCAGGTTTGCTAACAATCTCCTTCTTTGCCTTACAAGGCAAATTCAAAGTTTTAATTCCACATCAGATCCAGAGATTACTTTTCCCTGGAATTTTTTAAGGCAATGAAATTGAAGAGTTTCTCAGCACCTTTTCACACCCACAGTGTCTCTGCAGAGAAGTGAGCCCTGGGCACTGCAGACCACTATCAACGAGGCAGTTGCAAAAGAGATAAAAATCTGGGCCTTACCTCATCCTGGTCCCTACAGGTGGTTCCTAACCTGCCAAGAAGTTTTTCCCAGCCCACAGAAACTCACTTTGGAATGTATCCTCCAGGCCACTTCTCTCATTGCTAACCTCTCCACAGTTTCAAACCCTGCTGAGCTTCTGCTTTGACCCCAGCTGGCAACAACGATTTGTTGGCTGCATCTTTTTCTCAGGCTACAGCTGCTCAGCAGCTTCCTTGCACAAAAGCAGTTCTAACTGCAGATTTCTCAAGGACAGATTACTTAAAGGCTTAAACTCTCCAGCCTCTCAGTCATGATTTGGGGAAGGATGGGGATAGGCAAGGGGGAACTTCTGCAAAAAGACAATTCACCTGGAGCTAAGAGGTGTTCCCTGACACAGACAAACATATTCACATGTATCCTATGCCCAATGAGACAGCCATTATGCTCCTTTTAAGCAAAAAGGACTGTTCCTTTAACTCAGCCATCAGAATATCCTGATCTGATCCAGCATGGATATCTCTTAGCCATGTAGATGCCATTATTCCAGGCTGACTGCCTGAAAACATCTCTGCAGCCAAATCTACAGTGGTGTCCCCTGCAGCAATTGCTGCTGGCTCAGTGTCCTCAGCCAAATACCTCTGGCTGTGTTACAGCCTTGGATTTTGTATTCTGAGTAATTTTCTCTCATTTCTTTTCATGCAAGATGTTGAATCTCCTTAGGGGTGTTTTTTTTTTCTGAAGGGAAGTCTTGGCTCCTCTTATGTTTGATTACAGAGCATGTGAGAAGGGACAATTCAGGTTGTTTTCTGCTGTATTCCTCTGACACCATCCCTCCTTCAGGTTATCTCCATTAACTGGCAGTTTTTGCTTCAAGTCTTTCCAGTATAACTGAGGCTGATAGCTGTTATTCCAACCAGTTGGCTTCTGGGAAATGAATGCCAACAGACAGTTCAGAGTAATCTAATAGCATTTATTATTTCTCTTACCTGCTTAGCAAAGTCCAGATTTCACAATGTCAAAATAATTGGAATGTTATACCATCCATGTGAGACGTAAAACCAGGAAATTTTGCTGTGGGCTTTCACTGAGCCAGTAAAATGAGGAAAGGGGGTGCAGCCTTGTTTTGAAGCAGTGGTAGATGAATTGCTGTGCAACGGAAGTCTCTGTTGGCTCAGTGACAACCTGAATCAGCAGAGAGCTGGGGCCTGGCAGGGATGATGCTGCCACTGCTGTTGCTGCACTTTGATCTCTTTAAGGCTCATTCTCTGCCACCAGTGGAAGAAGCGTGTGGGGAAGTGCCCTGGCAGTTCCAGGGGCTGAAGGTCATTTTAAATAAAAGCTGAATGTGTAATATCTTTTCTGTGTCAGCTTTCTGTTCTTGTATTATTGTTTGGCCATTCTTTCTCTCAAGTAGAAAATTGTCTCCACTAATAAAAAATGTCACAGTGTATTCCTGTTTAAATCAAATGAGCATC
The DNA here is from genome assembly GCA_032173965.1 of Sitta carolinensis. Classification (NCBI taxonomy): domain Eukaryota; kingdom Metazoa; phylum Chordata; class Aves; order Passeriformes; family Sittidae; genus Sitta; species Sitta carolinensis. The sequence goes on along the minus strand of JAVUNC010000004.1, from coordinate 60,500,923 downwards.
TTATTTGTCAAGGAAGACAAGAGCCACTCATTTCACTGAGTAATCCTCATGGCAGAACAGTTCGTGGGGTTCCCCATAACTTCAGCATAAGTGCTCCCAGCGACAGGTACTGACTCTCCTTCCTGATACCTCATGGTCACAAAATCTCTGGAAGTGGCACACTGCTGTTGTTCTGAACATCTGTCCATGCAGAAGATACCTGTGCTAGTGCCAACACAACAGAGCCAAGTGTCTACAGTACTCCATGGATCACCAGAAATCCCAGCGGTTTGCTGGCCTTTTGTGACTGAATTGGTAGGCTGAAGGCAGTCACTGACACTGGCAAACCATGAGGTTTTTCTCTGGCTCCATTTTGACCTGGGAACATCCCCAGGCACACTGGATTTCCAGGGCATATGCTTACTTTACTGGCTTACACTAGCATACACAGCCTATGACAGCAGAGATCCTAACCAGAAAAATGCAGCAATAAGCTTGAGTTTAGACAAGGAGTAGGATAAACTTCTTGAGTAGTCTTAGAGTTTTGCAAGAATTTGGGTGAAAATGCTCACATCTTAGATATTTCCTTGTTCAACCTGCTGCATTCTGACTACCAGAAATTCCTTTAGATAACACTAATTAATAAAGACCTTAGCTGAAGAAGTGGAATCAGATTTTATGTTTAGCGGTGAAGGAATAAGTGAGATTTGTCCAGTATGTCATCTGAGTAGTTTGAAACACAAAACTGAACTGGGTGCTTATTCTATAGGTCTTGATATGGTAATTATCTTGAAAGTCATGGTGAGCAAAGACATGCAGAGGGCTTTTGGATTGGGTAGAGATTCTGGATTCAGCAACTTAGCCCTTAGATTTATGAACTGATGGATACAACTGACAGGAACAAAGTATGGAAATGAACAACACGACTTAGGGATTCTCAAGACTGAGACTGACACATGAACTTTAATTGGCAAAGAATATGTGTCCTACAAAATGTCCTAGGCTGGAAAGCCAAAAAGAAATTAATGCTAACAGTTCTGCTTCCACAATAACTCAGAGCTGCTGTTTGAAGTACTATATATCTATTTTCAAACACATAGAGTTCAGTAGATAAGAGTGTTACTTGCCAAAGCCTATGCAAAAAGCTAGAAAATTATTTTGTAAAGTTATCCTCCTTTGAAATAAATTTAAAAGGAATACATTTACAATAAATTAAAAAGGAATAAATTTGTAATAAATTACAAAGGAATGCTAATTGTCACATTTTTATTACAAAGCTTGGCTTGGATAAACTAACACATGAAATAACTTAAAATAGCTTTTCAGTCATTTCTTTGGTGATTTGAGCTTTGAGACCTGCATAATTGAGTAGAAAGAATCTGAAAAGCTGACACATGATTTGTTTTAGCTAAGACAAGTTCCATAAATTTTCAGAGCTAATTTTTAGAAGATGCTAAGATTCTGAGGTTTTGGGTTTTGTTTTGGTTTGGTTTTTTTCTTTGTTTTGGGGAAGCTTAAAAATATTGACTCTAAATTCTGTTAAATGAACAGCGATACCTGACTGTTTTTGTAAGAAAATGTCTCCTCACTTTTTTTGTAAGAAAATGTCTCTGCTTGTAGGATTTTGGAGACTTTTCACCTTCAAATCCCTTATAAACCAAGAATTTCCTCATAACATTCTTTCAAAATACATTCTTAGCTGAAGTTTTTGAATCTGTGAGTACTGTTGCTGGATTCACATTTTCAAAAGCTATTCTGTTGATATAAATGGACAGGAAAGTTTATTATGCAGCTACTTATATAGAGGGGAAAATATACTGGAACAATAAAGGAAATCTTAAGATAAACAGGGTAATTATACTATTTAGCATAAATGTGGAGGAAGTCATAGTTCAGAAACAAGGAGGTAATATCTATTTTGGGTAGCAGATAAGCCACAGCCCAATGGGAAAGGAAGAAAATGTTGATTCTTTACCATAAAACTTTGTATTTTGTCTTTATCAAACAATGTGTTTACATTCCCATAGCATATCATTTCCTTTTACATGTGTCCAAAAACAGGACAGGATGAGGGATGAGGCTTCAGAAGATAGGAAGAAAGGCTGTATAATGCCAATTTTAAACAGAGGAAAATGGAGGAAGCAGCTAATTATAGTCTTTTCAGTAGGAGGAAACCACTTGGAAGAGTCTTGGCCCTTCGGGAGAGACTGGGAAGCGAGGTAGCTGCCAGGATGTCTTTATGGTGAGTGGTCCCAGCAGACAAAGAGCATCTGTCTAGGCAAGAAAAGGAGGTCACATTTAAAAGCAAGCTATCTAGGGTAGAGACAAAGACTGATCCTAATCTCTTAGATATGTTAAACCTGTTTTAAGTAGCTTTTACCACTGGTTTATTTGGGGGTGGGGGTGCTAACAGCATGTTACTCCCTTCTTTTTCAACATGACCCGTTTTCCTCACCTGGCAGAGACAACATGGAAATTTTTTTCCTGTCAAAGGGAAATAAACAAACCCCTATCAGGAAAACTAGTAATTTTTATCAGAAACAGATTTTTCTGAATGGATTTTGGTTAAGTTTTTTAGTAACATATTTTAAGGAAGATTAAATATTTAAATATGATCATGATGCTTGATCTAAGAGAGAAGTTCTGCAGGAGGCTGGGTGGAAGCACAGCCCAGAGACAGAAATTGGGCCTTGACCCAGAATATTTCACACCTGGGAGGAAGTCTCCTGTTTGGGATTTCAGAGAGAACATTATCAAAGCTATTGAATATCACAGCATAAGATAGGGAGCTTAATAGGTTCATCCTGTCATTCTGCAGTATCTTTCTTCTCAAGCTGCTAAGGTATTTTAGCTTGCACTGCTCATTAAGAAAATGAAATACTAATGTTTCCCAGTAGTTAACCCAGGTGTATAGAAGTTATGTACAAGATTTTGTAACTTTTGTTCAGAGTGGCAATTGCTCACTCATGTGTCTTAGCCAGAGCAGTCAGTGGGACTGCTCATATGTTTTCCATGGTCATCACCATGAGTAAGGATGATACTATCCAGCCCAAGTGTCTGGTACACAAGGTTGCATGGGAAGCATGTGGAAGAGCTGGCAGAGTTCTCCTGATTCCAGTATTTCTGCTGATCAAATAGGCAAAAGGTCAATGGTATTAAAGTAGGAAGTTCTATACTACAGTAAAATCAATTTACAAGAGGTAACACATGAATACAAAAGGAAAGAGGGACCTGTGGACAAGAATGGCCTAGAAGCATAGACCATGTGTAGGGAGACAAAATTTAGTTCACAAAGTCCTTTTGATGACATTAGTGGTTTTATCTGGTGGAGGAGCTGTTCCCACAAACTGTTCTGTGCCAGCCTATAGCCAGAGCAAGACTTTTAGGGGCAGAGGTCAACAGACCAGGAGAAGAGAAACGGGGTGTCTGGTTTTTAATGAGTAAAAATGTAGGTGGATGGAGTCTATCTCCAAATAAGGAGGGAAATAATAGGAAAATACTGCAAAAGTGACTATAATTAAATTCCAAGTGCTAACAGATTAGAGAGTGGTTTAGCCACCAAGTTGTAGCTATCTCACTAAGTGCCTTCTATCTGCTCCACCCTTCCAGCCATTTCTTTGGACTCATGGAAGATACTTTTTCCCCCCAAAAGATGATGCCCTCAGACCAGATCTGCTCCTTTCTTGACATTCAAAATGCTAGAGCAGGTGCTGGTGTGGGAGACAGCAGCTTTTTATCCAAGGCCATCTCTAAGAGGGAGAATTACAGGAGGGCACAGTCAGCACAGCATGATAATTTCCATTTTCCCTGTTTTCAAGTGTTTTTAAGTTTATGGTAATGATTTATTGAGGAGGCTTTTAAAACTCAGATACTTTTTTGTCCTATGCCAGACTGAAACAAAGCAATATTATTTGTGAGAAAAATGCTAATCATTCATTAGTAAAACTTTCTGCCACGTTCCAAACCCTTTTGGCTTTGCCTCAGCTGATGGAATGTGTACATTTGGATTTATAAAAGCAGAGAGCGTTTTTGAGTATAGGAAATTTCTTTTAGCACTTCAATAGCAAATCAAGGCAAAATAAAACCTTTTACATTGTCTAAAATTTCAGCAAATTGTAGACAGCTTGCTTTTTTTTTTCCCCTCTCTCATTTTTCAGCTTTTCATAATAGCATAAATAAAGCTGAAGTGTTTGCTAGTTGGTTTGTGGGTTGTTTTTGGTTTTTTTTAATGGAAACTTTACAGACTGGTGAGCAAAGATGTTCTTGATTTAACTCCATTCAGCAATCTACTGGCACTGGCACTACTCAAACACCACACTGCTCATCTACACTCTTCATGTTGCTTCTTAAAACTAGACACTATGTGCTCCTTTTTGTAGCCAAAGAGCCCTTGCACAGATTTATCTCCGTACTGGGAATCCTCGGACAGTTTCAGTCTCACCAAAGCTGACAGACACCCTTTTACTGATCGTGGACAAGCTTTGGATCAAGCCTTATGTTGAGCCACAAGTCAGAGCTGTGGCTGGGCAGACAGATTAACCTCTTTTCGTGGAAGGGAGCGTGACTCAGTACAATAAGCAGGCAGTCGTTGCCTGCCAACAGGCAGGGCTGTCTCTTTATAAAATTTAAACTGATTGCCCCTTAAACCCACCAGATTTGGAGAAGGCTGCAGAATTGGGTCGTTACTGTCCATGTATTCTCCTCTGTGGCAATCTGGGAGGTGAAGAGGAAAAAGTCTTATATTTCCTGACTTCTTATAGTTCCTAAAACAATGAGTAGAGCAGTGATTAGTCAAGTTTTAATGCTGTCCCCCCTCATTGCCCTCCTCACCCAGTCCTCGCCAGGGGGAGAGCTGGCTTGCTGATGCAACAGCAATTCTGCTCAGACAACAAACTTCTGTGAGCAATGAGAAACTCGTGACATCCAAACCCTCATTTCCAGCAATGCTGATGCCTGCAAGGTGCTGGCCCTCACTACAATGACAGAAGTGTCTGTCTATCTGTCTGTCTGTTCTCCTGGAGCACAGGAGCATTGTTTATGCAGGGACAGGTAGTTTTGCTTGCTGTGCTAGCTTGTCTCTACTTCTTTGCTTTTTTGATAACTTATTTTTGAAGGTACTTACAGCATGACAAGATAACCTATTTTACAGAATATATCAGAAATATCACAGAGAGCTACTGAGTATCTACACACAGCTGCCCAAACTTACCTGGTCAAACCTCATATGCACTTTAAAACTCTGTAGTGTGTCAAGTGTGTTCCTAGGCATTTTGTTCAAATACTGTATTTTAAGATGGAGATGTCATTCTGTGATCACAGAAATATGACTGATTCCATGCTTCAGGTATTTTCATTGATTTTGATGAGTCTACATTTTATTTGATCATAAGACTCCAAACCCAAAATCTGAATGTCTCTCCATCAGTATTTTGCAGTGATAAAGGAGGAAGAAAACTCTCACATTTTTTTCCAGTCACTGCTACCTTTATAACTTAATTTCACTGTAGCTCAAATTACTTTTCTTTAGAAGGTAGCATGTATAATTATCATTTGTTGAGCTAGATGCTAACAGGACCTCTCTGGCCTCAGACATGTAATAGAGCTGTGCTTTCAAATCTTCACAAATCATTATTTAACCCTAACCCTACAATTAAACTCTAGCTGTGTGCTCTGTGTTGCTGGCCCACGGCCTTCCTGCTTTAGAACAGCCCCTGATCTGTGCCAGTGAGCTTGTTGTTGAGGTCACTTCCACTGTGGCCAGCATCTCCTCACCTGAGGGCTCACACCCAGAAAAACACCCAGTGATTCATCACTGCAGCCCGAAAAGGCTGAATTATCCACTCGGGATTCCTAAGCCATGAGTTTGCTGCTATTTCATCACGTGCTCTGCTCTGGATTATAGCAATTTCCTTTTCCCAGCTCTTTAAACCTGATGGCTCAGCAGGTGTTTAATCCCCTCTGCTACTCATTATTTACATATCCTCCCCAGATATGGCTGCAGTCTGTGTTTGTGAGTGTGTTTTAATGACTTGCTGGCCAAATTTCTTCACAAAGTGAATCACGCTCTTCTGTCAAATCAGCCCTCCGCCCATCAGCAAACACAATCTATTCATGCTGTCCTGATGCAATAACCACAAATAAGGACCATGTGATAGGAGATTCAGGAGGAGCTTGAAAAACTCAGTGACAAAACTGTGTCTCTGACAAGCAGCCTATACTGGAGCAAGGCAAACGCACAGGCCTGGTGCCCTGTACACATGCTACTGCTGAACTTCATCCTCAAAACGTTTGCTGTCCCCTACTTTTTCTCTAAGTTCCTTATACTCTCACCCCTACAGACAGACCTGCTACAGAAAATGACCCACTAAACACAAGTAAACCCGGAACTGGCTCTGTCTAAGTAATGCCTATGTGGAATATCTGACTACTTTTTACAGCATAGTATAAAATCTCTGAACAAACACAAGCTCAGCTTATATGCAGGCATTAAATGAGAAATTTTTCAGAAGAATCTTTTACTAAGAGCATAGAAATCTTGGAAAAGCCAGCCCTTGATAGCTGCTATGGTACCTGTCACAAATACTTTGGAGGAAGCAGCAATTATTATACACAATAAGAATTTATATAATTTAGATTATAGATTTTCAGAAGAAACAGATTTAACACATATCCTTGGGCAAAACAAAACATTTTTTTTCTGTTAGATCATGTAGTAACTATCAAGGCTGCATCCTGTAGAGGCAGTAAGAACATAAACCAACACAAATCTTGAATTTCACTCTAATGACCTATGTACCTTTAATCAACCTTCACTGCTTTATCTGTGTGCATCTGCTTTAGACTGGATTTATGCATAATTACAAAATAATTCACAAGAAGACCTTCAAAGAACTTCATAGTATCTTAGCATATTTAAGTATCTCAGAATCATCCTGACTAGCAAATGACATAATTAGACCCAAACAGGAGCAAAATTCAGGATGTTTGATAAAATATTTCTTTTTCACAAGTCTCTGGAGGAAATTAAGTGTCAGATGCATCCTGAGAAGATGGATGGTATCCTGCAATTAATAGGCCTCTATCCTACAAAAAAGGCATTTCCCTTTCCTATGTTCTCCACTCACCAGAATGGTATTGCTTAGCTAGGGAAAACGAATTGAGAGATGGGGTTATTTTTTGAACAATATCATGCTAAATTTAGGTTAATCTCCTTGTCTGCCTTAGGGCAATATGCCAGAGGGATCAGGAACTGCTCTCACCACATTGCTACAGAGGGGGCAAAACATGCTGTGGTGACAGATGGATTCAGTCAGAGGCAGTTTTTATTTTGCCATCCTCTGGCAGAGCAGAGGACATTCCCTTGCACCGTGTGTAATGGACTGGCTCACCCTTTCCCCAAACAAACTGGGCAGAAGCAGGGGCTGCTGTACTGACATATCTCCTCTAGTTTTCTTAGGAGTAGGAAACCACTTCATGCTGAATGCAGGAACAATCCTCTTTGCTGTCCCATTGCTGCTTCTGTCTGAAAGAAACCACACCATGGGTATTAACACACATCATCTCCTACAGCTTTTAGTTCCTCTACCCTTCTGCCATGTGTCCCAAGCTGCTCATTGGAGATTGAATGTTCTGGAAACTAGTTCTTAAATCCAAATTTTTATCTTGCCACATTACATTGTAACTGGAAGGCATTCTTGCAGGCTATGCAGAATTCCCTGTCAAGCCACCTGCCCAAATTTCAACAGATCAGAGTAGTTCAAGCAGTCCAACATCCTGAAAATGTACTATTAATATTGCACTTTGTGTACTTGCAAAAGAAGTATACTTTGCACTTGCAGAAGAAGTGCCATATCTCCTCTGAAGTAATTTTTGCCACCACTTGCTACGTCCACTAGAGTTTGGCTGTAATTACTAAATTCATTATTAGAAGCAGATGATTATGATTATTGGTATGTAAATGAAGCATACACCTTAAGAATTAGATTTCCTTTTCAACTGATGAACTGAGATACTTTTTTTGTTTGTTTGTTTAAGATACTAGAATTAGATTCTTGGCTATTCTAAGCCCTAAGAAGAATGGTGCCAGGAAGCATTTTCAGGTCTTTCCAAAGTCACACAGCCGTGCTGATGCTGAAGTGAACTTCTTTGGAATAAACTATACTGGTGTTTGAAATGACATAGTTTTTGCTCATCTTGACTTTTTCTCTTCTGAGTTCTCAGGTTTCCTCAGATTTTATACTGTGTTCCACACTTAGAAAAATTTTTCCCATTATTATGTAGAGCACAGATTACAGTGAAAACACTCCAGATAGATCTATACAAGGCCTGAAAAAACCTATCCAGTTGCACAGAAGGCCAGCTGGAAAGAAGCAGCTGACTTACTGGAAAACCAGCTGTATGTGATCTTGAGATGGATTGTCAGGGGGAGAAGAATTTCCATCTTGGATGCAATGAAACAAAAGGAATTTGGGATAAAAGTTAGAGTATATATTGTCTGTACATTGGAGTATCTTTAAATAGATACAAAAAGTATCAGTATATGAGATAACAGATACTGACACATTTAAACACATCCTAAAAATTGTAAGTTTCCTGGTTTGTTTAATCAAAATGTGTCACAATTTATTTGGTCTAGAACTCTAGTAATTGATGTTTTTAATCAGATGCACACAGCTGGACCAGACTTGTTTCAGAACAATATTTTCCATTTGCCTCACATTAGTCACTTTTGGGAAAGATCAGCTTTCTGGGACTTCAGACCGTTTGTTTCAGAGTCATCTCTTACTGACATTGAGTCTGTTTAGACTGAGGCTTTTTGACACAAATATTGTATAAAGCACAAATATAGCATGACGCTCTCAGTGACTGCCAGCTCCGTGACAGAGCTGGATGCTTCTGCTAAACAAAGACAGGAAACAGTCAAAAGTATCTTGGAATAAAAAGGCAGGAGGTCAATGCAGGTGACCTTTTTAGTCACCTCATATGGCAGGGCCAGAAATGCAACAAATCTAGCTTTATTTAATTCAAGCATCATAATATCCTCTGACAAGTTCACTAGATTTATATAAGGCCTGCATTAAAATTGTAAAGCAGTTAAGTTTTTAAATTCCATATATACATTAAATGAAACTCGAAGAAAATTATTTCTAATATTGCCATTCACTGCATTTTAGGGTCTATTGTTCTTTCCATGAGCAACTCCCTCAAGGAGAGGATAGATTCCATTTGTGAAAGTTCCAGTCTGGACTGAAATCTGGCTTGAAAGCATCCAGATTCATAACTCAAACCATCTGGATTCATAACATTAATAAAATTGATCAAAAGTATGCAGTGCTTTCAGAAAAGCTATTTTCATCTAATGCACCAACACTGTAGCACATTCTTCTGTGCTTGTCATGCTAGAAGCGGTGTTCAAGGACAGTGCTCAGGACCTGGATGTCAAGTGCATCTTGGTGTTTTGTAGGTTCCCCAAAATTCCCCGAGTTCCGTGGGCCGGAGGAGCACCGTGCCAGCCATCCGCAGGTGCACACGAGTGCTGCCTGGCGGGTCGGAGCCCTCCGGCACCCAGGGAAAGCTGTCATGGCCCAGCCGTGCCAGCCTTGGGGCCACGCTCCTCCGGGCAGCACAAAGCAGCTGCAGTGCAGGAGAGGATCTGGCTCTCCAGTTTATGGCAGGAGCACACACTGGGCTCCTTCTCAGCGCACAGGAGCAGACAGACGAGGTTGTGTTCACGCTCGCACAAGCGAGTATTTATTCTGTCCTCTGCAGGCTGCCTCCCTCCCCGGCGCCCGCCTCTCGGCTTCCCGTCTCCTGCGGCAGGAGAGAAAACACGGGAGCAGAAGCCAAGGACTCGTGAGCTCCAGCTCGGCTGCTGGTATTGACTCATTGTTTGGCCTTAGTCATTTAACCTCTCTGTCCCTAGCTCCCTCGCTGGAAAAGGACAAGGCAGCTGCATTTGTCCTGGCTCTCCCCAGGACACAAACAAGCAGGGGCTGTTTCGGAGAGCAGAGGCATCAGCGCTCTCGCCGGGACAGCCAGCCCGCAGCCGGGGACGGAGCAAAGTGCAAGGGGCAGAGTCAGCCCAGCGGCTGAGGTGTGCGGCTGCTGATCTTTAACCTCCGAGAGCCATTCTCCTGAGCTCCAGCAGCGCAGAGCCCCGCAGCTGCTATAACGCTCCGTACAACGAGCTATTCTCTGTCCTCTGACCAAGGAAATCACGGCTTACCTCCACTTACCAACGTCGTGATCCCCTCTGTTCAGAGATGCTGGCTGGCTGCCACATTCCCCTTGGAAACAGCACAGAAACGGCTGCAGGTAGGACTAACAGGCCTCTCTTGGACACAGAGAGGCATGTGAAGGAAGGAAATTGCTCTGCCTTGGAAAGTACCCACATGGCCTTGCTAGCAGCGAGGGACCTTGTGGATACCAGCCATCACACCAACAAGCCTACTGCATGTGCCCAAATGTCTGAACCAATACAGCACGAAGATTTGTGTCAGTGTGTTGTTGCCCTAGCGAAATTTTAAATTTCTTTGACCTTTGGTAAGGGGTATTCACTGCCACATCTCACACACAATGCGAGTAACAGTGTAACACCAAGGTTTAATTATTATTAATAGCAATGAATAGTCACTTCTCTCTCTTTCCCCCCTAATTTCTAGATTTTAGAATTCTGATATGGTGGCATTTCTTTCTCAGCCATAAAAATAAAAAACCTCCCAAAGCTAGAGGTTGTCATTTATGATTTGGCTTCAGGAGCTGAAGCTTAACAGAGCAACCCGATGGGTCCTGACAAAAGCCGGAAAGCTGCCAACACAGGCACTTGCCAATATTAACAGATAAAAAGATAGGAAAATATTTCAAAGCACCAGGGAAGATGCTGGAATGCTCTTTAGCTGAGAGGTGTCTTTCTACATTTATACAGCCAAGATGAAGGCAGAAGAAGGAGCTGTGCAATTCTGGCCAACATAGCTACTCTAAGCAAAGCTTGAATACTTGCCAGGGCACCAGCTGGCCGGCTGCTCTGTAATTCCTATTGCTCTTGCAAGGTGCTGCATTGAAGTACCCAGCAAGGGGAAACTTGGGCATGTGTGCACCCCACAGATCCCACACTTGCAGGGCACGATCCATCAGCAGGTGCAACGATGGGCTCCCATCCACCAGGCAAGGACTGTGCTGGGGGCTTGCTCCAGGGAGGAAATGCAGTTGGAGTGTGCCAGGAACAGAAGACTTGACTTCCTTTTTCCTCTCCAGAAGAGGTCAGAAGGAGTAAGCCATTGGCCTTGGAAGGCACGTTTCAACTCTCTGCTCCAACACAGCCTTACTCAAATGCTTCACATCAAGTCTTCAAAATAATTTAAGCATGAGTCTTATTTAAGTGCCTGCACTCCCACAAAAACTGCTAAAGCAGGTAACAGGTGCCCACTATCTTTGCAGAGATGGTCTTTACCAGCTGGGTATGACTCTGCTGGTGTAGAATCAACACCAGCCCATCTCCAGGATTGAAGGGAGGTTGTGGAAGAGCCCAACCATACCCATCACCTCAACCCAGGGCCACAGGCAGGCAGAGCACAGCTAAGGTGCAGAGTGCTACAAGCAGGTGCCAGCACATATCCTGGGCAAGTGCAGGACACATGCAAAGTGTTCAGATTTGACAGCTACAGGTCCTGAAGCAGCACCTCAGACAACAGTAACAGCCCCATACTGATGGATAAATAACCCAAGGCAGCTGCAGCTCAGGGACTTGCCCTGGGGGAAAGCTCCTACACAGAAGCATAGACTTCTGTACTAGGTCTTGTAAGATCCCAGGTTTTGCCACCCCTTGGGGAGGTCCCTATGGTACATCAGTTCCTCCCCAGTGAGGGACTGTGGTACAGTCTGCTGACAAGAGATTTTGTCCCTCAGCTTCCCCCAGGTCTCTTTTTGCAAAAGGAATGATCTGGTCCCATGTAATGTTTCACATCTCATGACTTGGTGAAGAAAAGTCAAAGCGTGCTGCTTTGACTAAGAAGTCACATGAAGAGATAACTCACTGTCTGTTTCAGAAGAGGGTTTGGGAAAGCTGTTCTTCACAGAGCTTATACTGCACTAAAGGAATTTAATCGATACTGCATCCACAATAATAGGTTAGGTGCATTAAAATCCATCATTTTATATGACAAATAATACTGTGTACTACTCCATAAATTTTTATACTCAGATCAAGTACATGGATGATTATGGGAAAGAACCTGCAACCTAAAATATGAATGTTGTCCAGCCTCATGCGGAAGGACATTCTGTTTCACAGTGGGTTTGCAATCTGTTAGGACTCAGGTTGGCTCTCAAGTGCTAGTTACTTAATAGAGTTTAACATTTGGGAAGGCAGGAACTGCAGCAGGAGACGACAGCACAAAGTTTGGCAGAAAGGAAAATGAAACTCCAGGCTCAAAAATAAGGTAAAATTGGGATATACAAATGATCCTCCTTTGTTAATTTAAAGTTCTCTCTGCAAATACACCCTGAAGAGAAAAGACTCAACCCTTTTCAGCATCTACAGCTTGTCACCAGGAAAAGGCAAAATCCAAGACTTTCACCATTAGATAAATAAGCATGGCTTTTTTACTGTCTTTTATAGAGAACCCAGAGGGAGTTTGGAACCACTACTCAGGCAGACCTCACAGAATGTGGCAAAATGATAGGAATAAAAGATCACAGATAAGTCCTGGTAAAAGAAAAGATGTTTCAGAGCACATGATTTTGGGTGCTTTACTGAGGGAACATCTTCTGCACAGACATTTGATTGTACCTCAAATTCCCTAACTTGGGAAAAATTGGTTGCATTGCATGGTTAGTGCTGTACACAACCTAAACCACTGGCCTCTGCTGAGAATACATTGTGAGCACTCATTTATTCTGCTTCTATTCACTAAGAAAATTACTTGTTCGAACAAAGCTATTTGGTTCACTGGATAGTTGGGGAGTTAGTCCAACTGGGTATCTGTGCAGCAGGCAGCAGAATGCACCCCTTTTTGAAAAAATGCAATGCAAAAAAGCTGCCAAGTTCATGTACAAAGGGTATGAAAACACTGATTCAGGAAATCTCTTTGCTTTTTAAAAATCGCTTTGAGAAATCAACAACAGAAGCTACCATGAGGCAGCAAAACCCTCCTGCCCCAGTCTCTTGCTGTCCTGTGAGGAAAGCCTGGGTGATCCTCCCAGAGCCTCCCAACATAGGTGGTAGGCCTTTCCTGCCCTCCTGACTGCAAGGTCTTTTATTTCGCTAAAAGCAGGCACCAGGGGAGAGGAAAGGAAAAGCATGGGCATAATTAAAGCTCTCTGGAATTCAACTACATTACCAGGACCCCTGTGGATATATAAGTGTACTCTAAAAGCAAATAACACAGAGGCTGAGCACAGGGCTTGGGTGACAGATACCGGCTGTTGCCACCACTGCACAAATATCAGAGGGCCAGAAGTCAAAATGACATTTGCACTGTTTGTAGACCCTAATTAACACTGCAGCTTTCCCATGCAGGCACTATGAAAGTGCCACGTAAAAAGCCATCTGTCCATGTTCAGCTGAAAGATGCTCCATGGAGACATTAATGTATATTCTCAGCCTCTGGTGACGAGGGCTTTGTACATTGCTGCATTTAAATGCACACCTGGAGGGCTAAAGCTCTGCAGTTACCTGTACTGCCAGGCAGCTGCACAAAGGGAGGTACCCTAGTGATTTAACTGGAGGCAAGTCCTGGAGAAAGCAGTTTCTGCAGACAGCCCAGGGGGTCCGGAGCTTTGCCCTGAAGAGGAATGATCTGTGAGGAGTGCTGCTCTCCAGAAGTGGCCCTGCATCTGTCTCTGTGCAAGCAAATGGCAGCAAACCTAAATTCACTGATGACCTCGTATCACAGACAAGCAATGCACCTGTTTGCTTTGCCTGAGAAGGCAAAGGGGAAAACAAACCAAACGACAACAAAATATTTAATATGGGGATCAAAAGTAAGAAAACAAAGTGTTTGAAAAACTATTTTTGGGGAGAAAACATGTATTGACTAAGCCTACTACCCACTACCATATGTATCACAAATTCCAGGATCTTAGTGGGAATAAAAAGCACTGGAAATTTCTAGGGAAACAAAAATCCACTTTTTTATATCTGTCTTTTTAAACAAAACAAAAAAAAAAAAGAACACCACCATCCTGGACATTGTGAAATGGCTAAAAGTCACCAGGTTTCATATCTTGGGCCTGCCCTTCCTCTGAGAGATTATTTCCTCGCTGTTCATGGCAGAATATAGTGCATCTTCCTTCTGGCCATTGCAATCAAATGAGACTGGACTAAAGAGATCAGTGACCTGTCAGCTGCTCTGGTTCTATGTTATATGTGTAATTAAGCCTAAAGAAGAGGCGAAGTTTAAATTTACAACTTCAAGTAACACACAGTTCCACTTCTGAAACTTGCCCTGATTTTCTATTTCATTAATTGTACAAAGACATCTCTAAATGATTAAAAGAATCCTGAGTAATAAGGAAATAAAAAAACCAACCAGCTCCAGGAATCTTTTCATGTGAAACCAGTCCTGACTGAATTAATCTAAATGATTTATTAGGACACTACAGATGCCACCCCTTCTGCTCCCAGGGAATTAAATAAAAAGAAAAAAAAATACTAAAATTAATTCCATGTTGAAAAGATTTGATATACCAGTGGATTTTTTTAGGGAACAAAACTGTGATACTAGTCAAAAGTTTTCTACAGAACAGCTTTTACTTTTACTCTAGTGCTAGTGAAAAAGAGCAATGAAAACTATTCTTTTCCTAAAGTTTGCTGAGATGAACTTAACTCATAGAGGTTCTCCAGTCTTCCAGACTTTTCAGTAAGAAAGAAGTTATTCAAGTAAGATAATTTTCACAGAGCAAATGCTTCAGAATGAAATAAAACTCACCGAAATGTTGGTATCTTTTCTTGTTCATTTGGGCATTGGGAGAGCAGTTGCAATCCAAGCAGATACAGCTGGCCCTCATTCCCCTGTGTCTATTGCAGGCCTGTATCACCATCTTTGGCTCACTGAAATCAAATCCCCTCCTCTTGTTGCATTCTACCGGCTTATCAAAATCAAACAATCAAAAAACCCCAACCACCTAAAAACCACACCCCAACAATAAACAAACAACAAGCAAACAAACAAATCACCTCAGCTACAACCTGGAACATAGCCATTCACATTCCAGTAGGATTTAATGATAGGCTGAAAATAACATATCTACTCTTCATAGGTGTATAAATTTAGCTAATATGACTATATCTGAATCATCTTAAAATATGGGTTAAAGGACAAACAAAGTTGCAGAAGAAAGATTGTATTATGGATTTAGACCCATACATGCAATGTAATCTGCATTCTGTGTCAGAATGCAGATCACAGAAAATACTGGCTTACACACTCCTAGAAAATAATAATAAGGATTGAGAAGGCTAATTAATAACAATTAGCTACAGCACAGGCAGCTGTTCAGCTCTACATAACCACAAAGATAAGGAAGGGGTCATAGTTAATGGGATACTTGAAAACTTGCTGTCCACATTGGGGGTAGTGCTAGACTGCAAGGGAAAGAAGCTGGAAGGACATTTGTCTTCCCTTTCCTATTTTGTATTCAATAACGACAGCCCTAGCATTGGGACAACATCACTTCATCCCTGCTTCTCAAGTCTCTCAGTACACACATCTGCCAGACATTGGCAAATACACTTGATCTCTGCCAACGATGAGACAGCCTCATTCAGGCCACAGCCCAAATAAAACAAGTCAGAATACCTCCTCCCCCCTTCAACTGCATGTGCTTAAAAAGGGACTGGCTTAGGTTCTGGCTTGCATGGTCGCTGCTTTGAACTACCCTGGCAGCACTAAGAGGCTCTGAGGCTGATGTCATTGCAAGGTCTCTGCTCTGGACAGTCAATCTCCAGACTGTGCAGCATCTGCACCGCATTCTTCTTGCATGAGGAAGTGTGGATCCTCACACTCTGCCAGATCTTTTCTGCTGCACTGGATTCCTGTAAATATTATCAGATAACCCTGAGCTGCAGCAATTTGTAGGACACCAATCTGCTACTCAGAGCATCAGGAGAGCTCACAGCTGTCACTGGTTGGGGCAGCACAGAGAGTAACTTTTGTGCAGTCTCCCCCCAGGGCTGTTCCATCTTGCCTATGACCAATGTGTAGGATCCATAAATAAGGACTCTATAAAAACTGTTTCAGGATCTGGAAGGTGGCAGCAATATGCCTCAGGAAAGTGCTTCTGTGATGCCTTGGAGAGACAGCTGGGAGAGGAAAGACATGACTTGGCATTTCAACACCCTGGCGTGTCTGAACTTCTGTGCAACTCCCGGAAATCTGAAGGACAGATTTATCATGAAGCAAACAAAGCTGCACCAAGATCTTCTGAACCTGGACTGCAATCTGTCCACACAGATTCTGGAAGAGCAGGAAAAGGTTTCAGCTCTGTACAGTCATGTGGCTTGGCAGGCACTGCAGAAACATTGCCTGGAAAAGTCTGGCAGAGCCAGAGGTTCCCAGTTCAGTTCCTAGACTGAAAACGACTGCTCTTCCTTCTGCTAGCAACTGATAACATCTTTATGGCAGTAACAACCCTTTTTTTCTTACTGAGGCAACAAATTAAAAAACAAATTATAAATTTCAGCTTCTGTTAAGTCTAGTACAGCAGCAACAGCAAACAAGAACAGCTACTAATAGGAAGTTCAAAAATTGTCTGAGGGACAGACTTTGGAAACCATTATATTAGCTATCATTAGATTCCTGTACAGCATCATACACATGATCAAAGTTACCACAAGCTTTTGTTCAGCGGGATACCATAAGGAAACATGTTCCACTAAGAAATATAATGCCACTTTGCATTATATACTACTAATTAACAATATAGTATTTACTTATCTATTTATTTCTTAGTAAGTATATAATAATAAAGTAAACTTCAGTTGAAGTGCAAATTGTCGCATTTTCTCTCCTTACAGAAGAAAGCATCCCTGCATGGAGGCAGTTTAATGCCTGACAATAACTCAGGAAGGGGAGTAATTTTCCTCTTTGCTGACTGTAACCTGCCATGACTACCAATATCAGAATATGTGTATGTACACACAAATATAGCTATTATAACGTGTTTAGGTGTAAGTACATGTGTACATAACCAAGTAGTAAATTTATATAGTAAAGGTCTGTGTGAAAAATACTTGATCCCTGACAATATCCCTATAATAATGTGCTATAACATACACTTAAAGCACATCATACTATAGCAGTTTTTACTCCAGCAACCTGGAGCATGTGGGGACGGCAGAACATGATAAACTTGAACTCCAGAATTCTCAAGTTCAAAATAATTAGTATGTGTTTTCATTGAAGTAAGTAAATTTAAGTAAATACAATTCCTCTCTGAAGGGGAGGGAGGGAGCAAGAAACCACATTTTACATATGAGGGAACAGAAGATTATGAGAAATTGCTTCTCTGCCTGGGAACTGCAGCTTTGTATTGTAACACAACATTAGTTCCCAAAATTAATTCAACCAGTTTGTAGAACATTTGGTACAGTAAACATGATGACAATAAACAACTTGCTCAAGACACACAAAGCAAGTCAGCCATCCAGCTTCCTGAGTCCTGCAACTCAGTCACGAAGCGCAGGTCTGCGTGGCACACTTGCTCCAGATGACTGGCTCTGCTGACTGAGCACCAAGATTAATTAGCCTATGATTGCTGTGCAGACGTGCCTTAAACGCTTCTCAATCTTAAAAAAACCCCTCCTCTTAGTGCTACTGTCTTGTATTCAAAAGAGGGCTTTCATCTCAACAAAAAACAACTTGGAAAGATCATGAGGTTTGAGTGTTTGTAAAGCATTACATTTTCATACCAATAACTATTATAATTTTGTGTTTCTTACTTTTTGTTTTGTTTTGTTTCCAATTCAGCCAAGCTGCCAGTTCAGAGCTCTGCTATTTCCAGGCCAGTGATGTTTTCACAGGATTTCTGAGGACTGTTCACCTCTGCTTGTTGAGATGCCAGGCTTTTCAGAAGTTTTCTGCTGAGGGCTGAGCTGCACCAGAACCTGACATGCATTCTAGGTTCTACCTGTTTTTCACACTTCTCTCTTCCTTTACAACTATCTCATCAAGCCATTTATAAATAATAATTTAAATTGCTCTGGAAAAGATTGAACTGTTTGAAGTGTAGCTGCCTGTTTAGGGCAGGAGGTACATGTATCCAAAGTTTTTTGACTACACACCTCTCACCTGCTCCTTAGAGCTTCCTTTCAAATCCTCTGAACACCATTAGAGCACTGCATGAACCACAGCACGAGGCACATGCTACCTGCCAGTGAACAGCAGCACCCTTCTGGCCCTACACAGCCCCTCATCAAACACCAGCAATGCTGCTTAGTTCAAGTTCTCTGATAAATAAATACATAAATCCAGCAATAAACCTCTCACACAAACAGGCTGCATTTCGAGTATGTGAGAGAAGGGAGCTATGGGCCCCTGAACTGGCCAGTCTGCACACTCAGACTTCTGCTGGGGCAGCCCCAGGATATTTCACACCAGAACAAGTGGACTCAGCACTCACTGCAGCTTTAGTGGGGAGCACTGGTGCTCCCCATGACTGAGAAGGGAGCCTGAGGGACTAAATGAATACTGCAGATCCACAAATGCTTTGCAAATGGTAGGTGGCTTGAAATTATCTTCCATTTGGTTAGGTGTTTGCTATTTATGCTATTTTCTCTGGGGTGAGAGCAGGGGATGTGCTGCTTTTAAGGTCCTTTACACAGAGCAATCAGGAGGCAGCTGCTGGAGCATAAAATTAGTTTACTCTGCTAAGCAAGCAGAGCTTGCATGTAAAACCAAAGCACAGACTCCATATAGCCAAATGATTTCAGCACAACACATCCTAAAGTGCAGAGCTACGTACAAATAACCTTCTTACTTAGACTTAAACCAGGTAATAGTTTATGCCTGTAGAAATATATGCTGCTTCTTTACACCATCATCTTCCTTCTCCCCTTCTCCTTCCCCATCCATGTCCCAACACACCCCCATTTCTGAATGATCTGTTTTGTACCAAAACTTTATCAGAACTGTATTATGAAGACAAATTTTCTTTCAGAAGAATTATACCAGTTGTATGAAGAACTGTGGATGAAATGGCATCAGCAGACTGTCACAATACATCCACTGAAATGAAGTTATTTAAAATCTCCATTATCCTCCCCATGCTTTCAAGTGAGATAATAGGATCTAAGTACCTGTTCAGATTTTCTTCACTTTTATTGCATCTTAGGAAAAAATAACAAAAAAAAATCAAATCCAGTAAGATGTACTGAATCTTCTCTAAGATGTCCATTGAAGACCTTCACAAGCAGAATTAATAAAGCCTCCCTAAACAATACAGTTAATTGTTTTTATAGAACAGCCCCAAGTGTCCCATGGAAACAGTGCAGAACATGGCTCAAGGAAGTAGAGCTGGCTGGGTAGCAGTTCCTCAGTAAAGATTTGGGGCTCAGAGTCTCAGATTTGGCTTTCCACTGGGATGTTGCCAGTCCAGTGAGAGGTGGGAGGAGGGGAATGAGCACGGTGAGAGAGCTGGAGCCTCACCAGGGCAAACCTGTGGCACCTTTGACCAAGGAGAACTCAGGTGTCAGTGCCGAGAAAAGCACTGCCTGCCCAACATACCCCCAACAGCCATGGCAGGGGATAATGGGAACCAGTCACCGTGTGGGAGATTTAATCTAGATAGAAAACATAATTTAAGATTTAATTTAGACCCTAAGAAAATGCATCTAATGAATTCAGGCTGCTGAAGCAACAGAAGGTGAGAGACTGGAGAGCCTCCCGCATTAAATACAATACAGCAAAAAACAGTTCAGGTGTGACTGAGACAGGTATTCCTATGTCTTGGGACACAAGCATGGGCTAGAAACTTTCAGGGTCCCTTCTAGCAACACTTCATCTTAATAACTATTTCCTGAATTTAATCTGGGGTTTAACACTCAACACATATTTTGTTTTCTGGGAGACACAACCTACTGCAGTACTAACATCTGTTTAACGAGCTGACTGGACCACACACCTCTAATTTAGTTTCCTCACAGTGAAAAAGGGAATAGGGAACAAAAAACACCCTTAAACCCCATATTTCACTTCCTTGTCGAGCGAAACTTTCCATTCCCAGAGCCTAGAAACACGGGTTAAATTAGAACAAATGGCACCAATTTTAAGACTGGGAGGCTTCAAGCAGAAAAAATCCCCAGCTAATTTCCTGAGAGACACAAAAGCTTCTTACTTTCTTGGAAATTATAAGAGACAAATAAAAACTCCAAATCCCAGAATATACTGAAGGCAACAATAAAGTAGCAAAGAAGAGTGGATAACAAAATGTAATCTGTTTGCAAGGTCACACAAGCATCTAACTCTCATTACTGCAGAGCACCACTGATTCTATAATTCAAAAATTGTACCCTGCATCAATGTAAACCTCTTTACTTAATTGTTCTTTTAAAACACTAACCTGAGGCAACAGTGACTCAAAGCTTGGCAGATAATACAATAAAGAAATCAAATGAAAAGGGATTTTTTTTTTCTACTCGTTAATCTTATTTAAATGTTAGCTGATCAAACCACTGGATGACAAATTTTTGTGTACCATGTGTACTAGTTTCCAACTCCTGTTACTTGCAATGGGTAAAACCATCAATTGCTTAGCCAATTTTGCAGCATTACAGGTAGATAGGAAAAGACTTTCAGATTATCTTGACTGCAGACACAGTTAAGTGGGATTCTTTTTTTCCTTATGGGAATTATTATGAAACTACTTCTTATTCCCACCATTTTGCTAATTTTTTCTACATCGAATCCTGAAAAAAGCAATTTTTTTGATTGAGAAATATATTCATTTCCAATTAAACTCCCATTTCATGAACAAGGTCTTAACATAAAGACATAAAAACCACAATTTTGCACAGGTTTTTCTTCAGTTTCACTGAAAACTACACTATAAACTTCCCATATTATTGTAAGTGGGCACAATTATTGCCTGAAAACTTTCCTTTTTAAGAAAGGAGTAGCTATAAATTATACTTCAGTAAATAAACATTTGCTTAAATGAATGGAAGAGATGCATATTAAGATGATCTAATAACACATTTGTCTACAGCAGAGATCCTTTCTGCAAGTACTTATTTTCACAGGAAAAGAAGCAGTATATTTTCTGGAGGACTGAAATAGCACATCACTGAGTGCAAATGCACTGAAAGCAGTTATTCTGAAGGAAAAAAGAATAAACAACATCAGTTTTTATAATCCAGTAGGTTTTAAATGCTACAATTAAACAGGGTTGTTGCTGTTCCTGTTACCTACTAGATCTGGGTACATAATCCTACATCCCCTTCTTTATTTAATGTAGAATGAGGAACATTGAACAATGATGAAGGAGAAAAAATTACATCTGAAAGCAACAGATTTACTTTAATACTGGGTGAGTCATGTTTCTTTTTTGTACGTGCCTGTTCACTCAAGTGTTAAGTATTTTCTGAATTATAGAACACATAACCTAGGTTCAGCCCTTCTGGAAAGACAGGTACTAAATAATTTACTGGTTGAGTCGTCCACCAAGCCACTTAAAGTAATCTTCTATCTTGAAGCTTTCAGCAGACTTTCAAATGAGCTCAAATAATTACTTTAGATAAAACTCAGAAACACAGGGGAGCTGCAGAAGTCTACTGAAAAAAGCTCTACTCTATGGCTTATATTCTTGGAACAGGAAAACAACATCAGGTTCAACATTATGTGTGTGTGGACATAAATCCATGCTATGGTGGACTGGCCTGTAAAGGAAGCCAAAGCATAGAGCAAAATTGAGCAGACTGTTTAGAAGGGTCTTCTAAGGAAAAAGACTCGAGCACTCAGCCTGAGCTTGAGGGTGTGGATCCTCCCAGAGAAGGATGACAGCAAGCTGTTGTATGGGGTGTGAGATGGTTTGTCAGTGTGCCCCAGGGAGCCTGAGGCAGCATCCCTGTGAAGCTCAGCAAAAGCCAAAGCAGAGCTCAGCAGCCAGAGCACCATAAACCCCTGGAGCAATACATACATACATACATATATATATATATATATACACACATACCTATGCATACACAAACATTACAAGGCTGTGGGGGATGCTCATGCTGCTGTGGCAAGAAAACCATAGAAAATAGGAGGTTTTGGGCAGGAAGCTGATAGCTTTAAAACATAGAGCAAGGCAATATATTCTTCCATCACCTAGCTCAGAGTCAAAATTCGTGTGTTCCCAATTTAGAAAGCAAATGCAAACACAAAAATGAGTAGTGATGGTAAATGACAGTGAAGTGTACGTAACAAAAGTGAGTGTGGCCAGAAAAAAGGCCCCGTTTAAAAATCCCAGAATGCAGAAGAACTCTTTTCCCATGTTAACTGGGTGTGTCTTTTTGTTTTTGAAACTTATTTCATTGACAAACCCAGTACAATCTTGTTATTCCCTATGTTCACTGAGGAAATTTTTAAAAAAAGACCTACACAAGTAGGGACACCCCCCACCCCCCCCATATAAAGCCCCTTCTCAAACAGAAGACACTTGAGGCCCATGGAAGGCTACAGATCTCACCAGATTCCAATCTAAGAACTGAACATTTGAAATTCCATTTACAGCTGATCCCTCCTGAAAGAGCTGCGACCAGAAATCAAAAGAGAAACACAGCTAAATGTTTCATTAGATTAAAATTCCCAATAGAACATCTTGTTCTAGATCCAAATCAGAAAAACAGATCAGGACAGAAGTATATCTAGAAACCTAGAACAAGGAAGTGCAGGAGAAACTGTAGAGGTAAGTATGAAACTCAAGCAGCAGAAAACAAGCCTGAAAAGATTTCCTGCTCCTTGTTTGGGGCAGGACTGTAGCCAAGTGCATTGTCCATTAGAAAAAGATTTAACATCAAGCACTAAATAAAGCAGAACACTGCCTAAATCTGTGAGGAAAAAGCACATCAGATCTACATGATGATTATGTTCTGGGAAACATTAAACACCTTACCAAGACATCAAACCTGGATATTTGTTTGACTTTTGATATGGGTCATACATTATCAAATATAATAGGAAAGAATATTAAAAAGCTGTGTTTAATAAAAAAGTAAAATCAGACTTTCTACACTCAAGAATACTACACTGGTCTTTTAATCTACCTTGCTCATAAAATATGGCTCATTTAATAACAAGAGCCTGCATGCCAAGAATACTGTTACATGAACACAGTATTTGCCATTTATGTAACCCCTGAAATGATAACACCAAAATAAATACAAAGCCTTTAATTATGTGGGGCTGCCTGAACCAGGTCAGAAATTTTGGCCTCTGAGCTATATTTTTCTTTTGGAAATTCCACTTTTTATCTAAAGTTACCAGCACTCTCAAGACAAATATCCAAAACTGTGATTTCACATGAAGACATGCATGTGGTTATATTTCTAAAATACTTACAAATTGTAAAATTACTCTTAATAACTAATCATGTCACACTGCATGTCTTTTAATTCATGTTAGTGCTCAAACATTCTGGTTATATCAAACTGCCTAATTATAACCCTGGGTTTTTTTTGTCTTTTGTTTTTTAAATTTTATTTTAATTCTATTTTTTTTTTTTAATTCCCCCAGAAATAAGCAAAAGATAGTTTCAAGAA
Organism: Sitta carolinensis; assembly: GCA_032173965.1. NCBI lineage: Eukaryota > Metazoa > Chordata > Aves > Passeriformes > Sittidae > Sitta > Sitta carolinensis. The sequence continues at coordinate 60,477,207 of JAVUNC010000004.1, read as the reverse complement.
AAATCAAGAAATGGATGTGTTTTGATGTATTACAGTGTGCTTTGGTACAGAATTTCAATATGAACAGATCGCTTCAACACAGATGTTCAAGCATGGATAAAATCAACAGCATGCTGGGTGAAGAGCTAGTCTCTAGATTGAGACAAAAGTACTGACCAGTTGAAAATTTTAGGCCTGTATGTGTGCTTGATTTGCATACAGTCCTTGTGAATCATGTACCAGGCTGCATGCAGCATTCCCCACTCATTTCCCTTTAATGAAAATGAAAATACATCTGTCACTGAACTGGTGCTATTAACAACTCCTCTAAGTGTACCTCAGTGCAAAGACACTGAATTAAAGACTTCAAGGTTACCTCTTCACACTCATGTTGCTTTCCCACACACTGGAGTGTGACCACAGACAAATACAAGTTTGTGTGAATGTGATCCTGCTCTAATGAGACTAGATAAAGTCCAACATGCTACACCATGTTTCTGTTTTCTCTAATGCAATTAAAAACACTTTCCTTACAGTCAGGGAGAGAAATGTACCTCCTAAAGACTTTTTAGGTATGTCATCTAATCAGTGCTTCTTAATTATCTTTGACATATGTGTCAGTAAAATTATGTAGGATGCTACTGTCATTACAGCCAGCAGAAGCATGTAAGAAGAAAATCTGCAACCAGTCTTAAAACATGAATCCATTCCTTAGGCAGCAGGATCACTAATCACTATGTGAAGGATGTAAGATCAGAACAACTGTCTATTGAGCAGAGGCACAAAACTTGCCATAATTCAGCAATAACATAAATAGTTGAAATAATACATACTTTAAACTCTTCAAATAGACTTGCATAACTCACAACAAAGCAGAAGCTATCTCCTTATAAAAATTCATGTTAAGGCTCACCAACTAACCAAACTGATATGCACCAGAAAAGAGGCCACAAGATTTCTAGACAACAGGCAGTGAGAGTGAATATGGCAGCTTACAGAGGAATACGATGCTACTGAAAGCTCATCCTTGAAATGCATGGGTTAGTCTTGCATTTGACACATTCCTAGGAGCATTTTTTGGGCACATAGTTCGTGTAAGAATTATTTTTAATACTTTAAAGAAAAACTACCTATGAATTCATAAAAGCTAATTTTGACAGATACTAGGTTATTGGGGTTTTGCTTTTGTTTGGGTTTTTTTGTTTTTTTTTTTCAGCTAAGAAAGAGCACAGCTTCTGCAGTATGAACCAGAGGAACAATATAAGTCAGGTAGATATAACCATAGATTGATTTTCCACTTTCATAAGCAGTGAGTTTAATATACATAGATTTCTGCAGCAAGGCATTTGGTGCTGTTCACCTCATATCCACACTGTAATTGTTTTGAGGACAGAAACCCTGGAACAGCTCCAATCTGGTCCTGTGAGCATTTGGGTTGCAATTAGGTATGCTGCTTGAACTTACCTTCTGGTTTATTTTCCATTTAAAAGAAACCAAGCTTGTTTCACGAAACTGCTCCATGGAATGAGTTTAAGCCCTAAGCAGAGGTAATAAGAAAACAAATTTCCAAAATGCATTAAAATACTTACATGGATACATACTCAACCAAAGGCCAGAACAAAGTCAGTCCCAGGCATTTATATCCAGAACATTCTGATTAAGCCTTCTTACTCCCTCCTCACCCATATATTCTTTTCCCATAACATATTTCAGGCTGTCAGTTCAAATTTTTTAGGTTTTTTTTCAGTCTGGTTTCCTACATGTATGGCCCAGTATGAGGAATCCAGAGCAAGTAATCCCATATCAACTGCATGAATCTATTGCTGTTGTGAAGTCTTGTGACAGAAGTAATAAAACATAGCATTTTGATTTTTTTCCCCCTGATTTGTGTGAACTGTTTCTAGTAGTCCTGATTTATCCTACCAGAAGTTTATTAAATTATTAAAAAACCAAGGTACAATGTGTTACAGAACATTAATTTACAGATGAAAGAAAACTTTAAATCTTTCACATAAGAGAGAAAAAAATATTCAAGAGTAAGACAAATATTAGAAACAGCTGCTACACATGTAATTATGGAATAAAGCATTTAACTTTGTTTTCTTCTGCACGCATAACTGTAGTCAAAGCGTGCACCCGCCCATGGCACAGGGGCTGGAACCGGATGATCTTTAACATCCCTTTCAAATCACTTTATGACATTGTGAATACAAAACCAACAGAAGAACCTTGAGATGATTTTTCAGTGTTTCAATTTCATATATGTAATAAAATAAACACTAAACACCTGCTGATTATTTAAAAATCAAGCACCATTTGTGTTCCAAAAGATTCTTCAATTGTAGCCTCCAGAACCTGCGGAAACTTTTTTGAACTTCGTTTTTCCTTTCAATTTAGGAAGAAAACTAAGGTACATAAAAATATTAGGTATCTTCTGCATGCTAGAAAATTAGCTGGTCAGCACTACAGTGCATGCTTTTAATTTTACATGACCTACATAGAAGGAAACTGAACATTTCACTAAATAAAGAAAGTTTGTCTAGCTGTGTCCCTCCCGTTCCAGCCAATAACCGCCATCAACTGCTCCAGTACCACAAAGCAGGGAGCAGAGCAGACACATTAGAAACCCTGTAACCAGTTTTCTGTTTGTTGCAACGAAGTCATGGTTTGCCTGCAAAACCATGACATCCTTGAATTACCAACTGTTTCCATACAAATCCAAGACGTAGCCTCATACTAGCTACTATGAAGAACATGAAACAGAGAAATGAACTTTCCTGTGTGAACCCATTATGCACTGTACTTGCTTTCCTGGCAGAAGACTCAGGAAGCAGGTCCCAGGACTTTTAACACTTTTTTGCTGCCAAACCCCTCCTGCTGAATGCCACGAAGGTGATGGGGATAGGTCACAGTCATCACAAGAACACTGCTGTAACTGCAGTGCCACCACCTCAGCTGAAACTCTGTCCTCTGAAGCTCATTCCCTAGCAAGTACAACCTCTAAGCAGTGCAGCTCATTCCCACCTCTGAGCTGACAGTGCCCAGGGCAGTTGGATCCCTGCAGATTGCCATGGACAGACTACAGAGCACAACCCCAAAGGGAGACACTTTTGAGCCTGCTACTCTCAATTGTAGGCGGTGTTTTTAAAAGGAGCTAAAGAAAGGCTACAAGAGTTCTCCTCGCATCACAGATCACTCAGCCAAGTTGTTTTAAGGTGGTCCCTTCATGCCCTTTCTGTAACTACACCTAAATACACACAGAGAGAAGTTCCAGCAGCTGTTATCAGATTTGGGTTTTAGGAGATTTAAATTTAATTTTTAAATTAAACTTAGTTCTGTTTTTCCAGGTTTTCAGAAGTGGCGATGTAGCTAAAGTTGGGAAGCGTATAAAATACATCAAGATAACACTGCCATTAACATTTTGTTGCCAGTGGAACTGACTTCGTTATATAGTGCAAAATAAATATATCTCTGTGGGAAAGATCTTTCCAGTTTTCAAGTCACAAACTTTATCTAGCCTATAGTCTTAAATCCAATTTGCACAACAGTCACAGATACTGACTGAATTCCTGGCTTCCTGTTAAATTGTTGAAACTACTGCTTAGGTAAAGGGTGAGCAAATTTAATGAAGGCATCACCAAGAAACACTAAACCATACTACACCATTAATTTTTCCAAGGCAATGGCGCTTCTGGTATGGAAATACAGGATACTAAAAAGATTAACAGTACAGAAATTCAAAATGCTAAAGCAATTGCCATTTTTATCATAGTCAATGTCCTTAGATTCCTGCCAACTTCCAAGGAGCCAAGACTTCACCTTTTTTTATATTTACAGATGTATTTTCAACAGAAATAGAAAAAAGATGTTAAGGGAGAGGTGCTTCAGTGCAAACTAACTTCTTACATTTTCCTTAGCATCTTCCTACAACTATTTTCTCTCAAAAGTTTGTCCTTATTTTTTCTTCTTGAATGACTTTTAAGAAATTTCTCAGAAAAAAAAAAAAAAAAGAATACCAATGAGCAATTGTTGTTTTGGTTTTCCTTAAAATATTGTTTGATCAATATTGACAACTGTCCTAATTTTCTTTCCCATGAGGCTTTTTTGTTTATACCCCCTCCTTTCCCTCCACAGCTTATAGGTAATTCTTCTTTCCCTCCATGTCACCTGATAATCTCTGCTTTGCTTTCACTCAGTCTTCTCCCTTTCATCTTCTTATTCCTGTCCTGTCTGACCTACCTCAGAAACAAACTCCTATTTAATCTCCTTAGAACATCCAAAACCTTTTCTCCTCCCCAACTTGTCTTGCTAATGGTGAACTTTCAAATTGTAGAGTTGAATGCTAACTGACAACTGCCTTCTGGTGACAGAACTGAATGGCTGCAACAACTCATAATTAATCTAGATATCCACAGGTTTAAATAGCTCACTTAATCTCATGAGCCTTTTGGTAGCCTAGACAGTGCACTCAGATGTCAAACTGCAACATCTTTGCAGGCAGGCAATCAAAATCAGGGAGCCCTGACCCAGATGAATCCTGGAAACTAGGACAGCTCTAATTTAAGTGAGCTAAATCTACATCCAACTGTCTAAACCACATTTCATTCATATTTTGGGCCTAGGAGTATTTGGAACTGTGTTGAAGTATACAACTTCATCTCATGTCAGTCCCTGAAACAGGACCATTTGGGCAGCAACTGGCATTTAAAATCAAGGCTCAGAACTCATAATGGCCCATGGTAGAACACACCATGTTCAGCTTCAGAGTACTGCTGATAAGGAGGGGAAGGGAGAGAAGGAATAAGTCAACAAATGCATGGCAGTTCCAACATATAATTTACATTAGCATATAACTAAAGTAAGGACTGGATCTCTCTACAGCATTGTTGTTCTTCAAGCTGTATTGAATTTGGGAACAAAAAGACAAATAGAATCTCAATTTTGGTGGTTCTCCAGTGAAGCCCCTTTTTCAGGATTTTGAACATTAGGCAATCATTTAGCAACTGTGAACTGTTACAACCACTGAACAGACTGAAAAAAAAAAAAAAAAAGTCTGCCTTACCACAAGTTGGTCGTTGGTCATCACACTTTTAAGACATATATTGTCTTATCTGTGTCTTATGTCTTTGGATTTATGAGATCAGTTTGCTTCTTCTGGGAATATTAACTAGGATCAACTGCAAAACTGCTAATCTTCCATCTCTAATATTTTTTTTAAGGAATGCAGAAATATATCTACCTGTATCATGAGCACACAGGAAGGGATGATAATTTGCCAAAGAATGTACTATAATACAAAAACACAGTAACACCTGGACATTTATTACATTACTGTTTAACTGCTAGGAATATAAAACTCCCTTTCAAGACAGAAATTTCTTTGAGAAATCACAAAAATAAAGCGCCTTTAAAAAATTTTATGCAGCACCGTATATCGTTCTACAAAGAAGATTATATAGGGGAAATCATTATTAAAAACCACCAAAGCAGAATAAATATTTTAAATCAGATATACTAACCAGTTTTTACACATTCAAAGATTTTAGGCTTTTAAGAAAAAAATATTCACTCTTCTGAAAATATCAATTTTTCTTAAAGATTTATAAATCTAACGTGGAAAGAGCTATTTAATAGTCGTATATTGTCACAGAAAAAAAACAAAAAAAACAGAAAAAACCCTGTGCAGTACTCACAAGGATTATAATTTTGGATCCTTAGTGTGCATGCTCTGTAACCATACTTAAAAATAAAATATCAACAACCAAATCTGTAGACAAAGTGATGAATAGTTCCTTTGCTGACTCATTCCGGATACATACATAAATTCCCATGAAGGGAGTGCCCAGGACTGAAGTCAGGTGTGATGGAGGTGAGGGGAAGGGGCCAAAAATCCTGTTAAGAGGTACCTTTTTGATCAACCTGCTGCTGAATCACTGACTGCTGCCAGTCAAAGGCTGCAATTACCGATCCGGATGGGTTAGGACCTAGTTCCGAAGCCTTCCAGCAGATGTCCTCGCAAGGCAGGCATGTCTGGGAGGTTCAAGATGTCACCATTTGAAACAGACAGATGGGGAGGAAAAGAGACTTAAAATAGGGCTGATATAAATGCATAAATGAATTCAAAGCATTCAGTGTATTCTCAAAAGCTAAATTTAACAAATCAGGCAGCACATTTAGAAAAAGGAGCGTCATCTTAAAAACTAAAAGTCACCTGAACAAGTACATGTTTGAAGCAGAACATCTGTCTCCACCAATGTGTCATTCTTACACTTCACGTGTAAACAAAACAGAAGGTTCAAAAAATGATGGTGAAAAGCATGAGCACAAGGCAAACAGCATAAAGACTCTAAACCTGTCCCCCTCCCTTCCCTTTCATGTTAAAACTGACACTAATTTTATTATGCACAGAGCCTTCTTCACTACTCCCTAGTGGCAGTGACATACAAATGTTGTCACGAAGTCGGTATTCTTGGAAACCTAAAATCCATCAGCTATTTCTGGGAAACTTAAAAAGAACAATTTCCTTAAAATAATCATCCTCATCATGATTTGTACAAATAGAAAGTTTTGATACCACATTAAAAATATTTGACTTGCCCTTCTAAGTAGTGAGTAATGCATCCACAGTTAACTACCCACAGACACCTATGAGAGAAGAGAATGATTCATCAGGTACTGGTCTACAATCTCAAAGCTGGGATTCTTTACCCAGGTGAATCAGACCAGTATCTCCAGCCCTCAATCCATTGGCTGCTTTAATGCAGACAGATGTTCATAGCTTCATACTCAAGAAGCCATGTCGGAGAAAGGTGAATTCAAGAAGATAAGCATCACTGACTTCTTCAAAAGCAGACACAGGAGTGCCAAAACTCATGGTTTACTGGGAGACCAGCCAACTGGGACATGTCAGTCACTACACTGGCTGGTGGAAAGAACTCTATAGACTGTCCCAGCTTCTGAAAAATTCTAGGAGGGTTGTTATAATAGCTGGGACAGACTTGTCAGCCAGAGCTTCTTCAGTGGCTCAAATAACTGGGACAGATTTGTCTGCCAGAGGTTCTCTGGTGGACCCATTATGGCACTTACAGACAGAAAGCATTGCTATATTCTACACACTGAATTAGGTCCAAGCTAGCATCATCAATTTTAGAAACAGACTGTTCATGAAATCTTACAGCATTAGGGAATTTATCAATATCTTGTCTGAATCTTCAATAGCATGGGTAAACGATTTTCTGCAGGCTGATTGTTCTCAATTTCAACAACAAAAGCTAAAAGGAAAAAGATTTTTAGCCTGGAGTCAGTGAATGACCATGGTCAACAATACAGAACCGTTACATTTCTTAACTGGTGAATGCTTTCATACTATAGGAACATCAGACAATGTTAATTCTACAAGTAATTTGCCCTAGGAGAAGGAGAATTCAGTTTCCACACCTTGAAAAGTAGGCAAATACAATATTAAAGCTATTACAGTTTTTTCAGCTTAACTAAGGTTCTCTTCAGCTGTCACAAAAAAAAAAAAATACTCTTAAAGTTCTCTTTAACCTTTAAGTTGTGCATTACTTAAATAAGCAACCAAAAAGCACAAAAGAATTCCATGAAATCAAGTTTTCCATTTAAAATATCAAAGGACAAAGACAAATGATGAACGATGGCTGGGAAACAGCTACAGACTATTAATCATTTAAGATTACTTCATTAAGCTCTCCGTCTTGAATCTAAAGCCACTCACACTTCAGCCACACTGAATTACAGTGCAAACAGAGGTTAATTCTACTGGTTCCAAATAAAGACCTCCTATGGGAACAAATACACATGTCAAACAAAACCGTAAGAAATGGTGAAGCAATCCTAATCATTACCAGCTATTCTCCCATAGCTATAGTTTTCTCATGTACACATATTCCAGTCAAGTCTTTACAAATGATGCCAGCAAGTCATGATTTCCCCCTCTTTCCCCATGAAAACTGTGCAAGGATAACTGTACACGTCCACGAAACAGAGGATGTCATTTTATTGGAGGTCCACAGGTAATTGTATCACATTAGAGAGTGGAAGAATCTTGTGGTATGGCACAACACAATACCTCACTTAAACACTTAAACAGAAGGTTAAATGATATGCAACATGATCAAATCAGTAATTCATCATCTTCTAGGCACCACTGATTAATTTAAAATAAAATTTAATAAATTGAAAAAATATAGTCCATTAATTTGTTTGTTGTACTGTCTTTAAACGAAACAGCACTTTAGAAGTCACACAATAAAAAAGCAGCACTTTCTCTTAATACCAACACCACTGTAACACATACTGTAGCGTGGCATGCAAATCCACATCTGCAGTCTTTTGTTTTGTATTAACAAATGGAATGGTAATTTTCTATCTCAAATATTGGTAGCATAACAGCATAACAATCTGTAAGTGCAGATCATTCTGGCCACAGGTGTGGTAAGCCGTAAGTGTGTATTACAAGAGCATAGAACACAGAGCATGACACTTACATCCAAGAACCTCTCTCTTTTGTACTGTACATGGTGTTTGTTACAGGCTGACTTCCAACTTGCTGTACCCAAGCTTCAGGAAATGAGATTACTGACCTTTTCTGGTTTTATTTAAAAGTAAAATGCAGTCACCATCAAAGCACAACCATTAACAACCTGGTCAAAAAAATGCCATAGCTCCATTGAAAAAAAACACCTTGTCCTTTTAGTAGACTCCATTAAGCGATAAAGTTTCCATTACAGACATGTTACGAAGCCTTACAGTGGTACTGCAGTGTCATTCCTGTTAAGCACAGATTTGTATAGACACCAGGAAATGGTGTGATGTTCAGAAAAGCTGTTCAAACCGAGCTAAGCTTTACGAGACCACGCACTGAGTCTTCATGCAACGAGTCCTGGCTGGCCAGACTCAGGACGTGCATTGTATGGCTGTGTGTAATAGGACTCCCACTTGGCAGCATCCCAGGGGGTGATGGAGCTTCTTCAGGAGTGAGAAACTGATGGCCTTCGTGCTCCTCTTTTAATGGTATGATGTCTGTCAAACCTGAATCTGATGTGAGATTTGGCATAGAAGATGGTGGGGTCGGTTGCCCTAGAGTCAGAGTTGCACAAGGCCCACTGATAGAAGTCTTTCCTGGTAAAGGGAGCTCTTCACTAGTTATGCTTGGCTCACTCTGTAGGAGGGGGGTGGCAGCAGCCTGCAAAACGAATTTAGTGCTCTGAATGCACTGATCTTGGTCACACTGTAGAATGGAAGGGTGTCAAAATGATATAAGGCAAACAAAACAGTGAAAAAAAAGGAAGAATATGGATAAAAAGGTATGGAAAAGAATGGGATGTGAAGAGAAAAAAAAGAAAGCCATTAGTATCATTCCATGGTTAGCCACCCAAACATCCCATTGCATGCTGCCCAGGGAAAAAAAGAAAGGCATGCATAACTGAGACAATGCTTTGGAATATTATCTAAGAAAATTATGATATACATTTATAGTGCTCATTTAAGGGTTCTTTAAAAAATACTAGGCAATTTTCTTCTTTTAACTGGTCTTCACATGTAGGAATTAACCTACCACAGAGGTTTTCCAGAACAAGAATTCTTTTGACACAGTTATCTTACACAGTTCGTAATAAAAACTGTATGAGTAAAATTTTTTATCCTCATAATTTAATACATTATATATAAATTATAGAGAATGCCTTACACTATACTCCATACTACAGAGGATGTGTAGAAACCAGGCAGAACTGCAGCTGCATTGAGATCAACCTTAATGATTTTTTAGGCTGTTTCTTGATTAATCCTGACAATGTGACAAATCAAGGTACAAAACACAAGTTTTCTGGCCAGCACTGGCTCAGTAGCAAGCCAAATTGAAAATTATATAAATCCAGTTAAGCTCAGTAAGTGTTACCAGATTTTTTTTTTTTTTTTTTTGCTATACACCATTCCTAAGAACTTTTTATACAAAATTTCCCCTCACTCCTTGAGATGACAAGACAGGTACGTATTTCAATAATGTCCAGCTAGCTAAGTGGGTAGTATACCTACTGCCAAATTAAATTTTTTTTTAACATGAATTGGCATGTTTTTTGAGAGCTTCTAAAGAAAAAATATTTAATTCATAGCCTGATCAGTTTATAACATTGCAGCTTTTCAAAATCTTGTTAGAATCCTTTGCCATAGTACTGTTCTGCTGGGTAAGAGAAACATTACAATTGGTGAATACAATGACAAATGCAATGAAGGACACTTGGAGGCAAGTGAGCAGAATAAAAGATATATCCAGAGGTAAGACATCCTATTCATGGTTGCTATTTCAAGCATTCTGTTAAAGCAATATGTTCTGCTCTATGATTGACTTCTTAGATTTTTATCAAATTTCTACATATTACAGATCCACCATCTGTTCAGATATTCCTGATCATAACCTGATCATTGTTACTAACATTACAGCAGTTCCCTACAATGCCCATTTGAGCTTAGAAAGTCATCGTGACACACTCTCTGAAAACTTATGGGAAGATTTTGCCTCCTTTATTGTATGATGAAAACCATGATGAACAATGCTTCCTCTGTTATTTTCAGGTTCTCCAATTTCACCACTGAATAGCTTAAAGATGGATGCACACTCCTAACATTCAGCAAGTTTGCAAGCAGACTACTTGGTCATAAGAGATGGGTAGCATTTAAAACACATGCAAGTGGTTTAGGACTCCTGCCAATACTTGTGACAGGCAGAAGGTCAAACCTTACTCAGGTACGTATTTCCAAGACTTCTGCTCTCAGAAAGATAAAACAGACTGAGCTCCTGCTACATAGACTGAGTTCATACAAATTGCAAACAATCTTCCCCCCCCAAAATGACGAACAGCCCCAGCCAAACAACTGAAGTGGTTCCCTATCATTTCAGAGGGATTACTCACAGGCTTAAAGGCAAAACCTTGCTTAAGTACCTTACTAAGAAGAAAACTTAGCATCTTTTTTAGTACCTTTTACAGTCAAGCTTTCAATTAGTAATTCAGTGTGAATAACTCATTATTGATTAATAACCTGTTATCCATGCCTCCTTATTTAAATTTAAACTTAAACCAACCTTACTATGCAGACCTTAAAAATATGTTAACTGGATTTCCAGACTTCAAAAAGACCAACAAAACCTATTTTCTCTGAAAGGCAGTAGTCAAAGAACGAGTTAAATAAAAAGGGAATGCTTATAACCACTGGGGTACACTGAAAACAAATGTTAGCAGCAGACTTATTGCTTTAGTGAACCTTCAGCTCTGATCTTCAAAAAGAAATCATTAATGTGTTCCAGGCAACACTAGTACACAGCTTTGCATTAGCTGAAGATAATTTATTTAAACTCATTGTATAATTTGAATTAATTTTCTTCTTACAGAACTCCACTGCATTTCAGTTAAATTAATATCGAAAAGATAAAGTAGTCTCATAAAGCTCATGAAGATCCATTATAAACTTGAGGTGCTGTATAGCCCTTAATTTTCCATGCACTGGTCACTTCCCAAAAATCTCTCCTTTCATTTAGATAAATTTCAGGTTTTCTTTTTCTTGTCTGTTCAACAGTGATCAGCACAAAACCCTCAGGAAATACAGGCTGTGAAGAGCTTTCAAAAGGGAGCTACTGCAGGGTCTAAGCCAGAAAAGGTTCGTGCGTTCTATGAGGCTCTCAAAAACATCTGGTAAAAACAACACATTATTACACAGGTAGACTACTCTTGAGTCTAAACAGCCAACACAAAACTAAAACAAGGAAATCACATTTGTTATAGGGTTGGCATGGTGGTTTTTCCTCGATTCCATTATTTCACTCTTGACTGAATGAAATTTAGGGCAGGAAGTCTTAGCTGCTATTTATCACAGGAATTATTCAACACCAGAATTTCAAATGAAACAAAAAAGCCTATGATTGTAAGAATAAGGAAGCTAAGCATTGAAATCTAAATAACTAAAAATCTACTGCAAAAATTATTCCACCAGCATCTTCTTATTTCAGATATGCTGACTTTATTTTTCACTTAAAATTTCCACTGTTTCAGAGAAACAGCAGACTCTGAAGGTAGAACAAGTTTAATAAATTCTACAAGTACAGAAATTCAACTAAATATATGAAAAGAAATTTTTGCACATAAAAAGGCACAAATTAAAGCAAATTGGACAAAACCTAGAATTCTGTGTTTATTTCACAAATAATAAATACAAACAACTAAGGAAAAATATTTTTCTTTTTTTCTGAAGAAAATCTGTTTTTTTCTAAGCTACTCAGAAAATACATGATAACATTGTACATGGTAATGTATTTCTCACATTTCTAAATGTGATTATTTCAAAATAATCAGGATTATTTATTTTAAGTATTAAATAAACTTAGTTTAAAATTTCCTAAATGCTAGTAACTTTCAAGAATTGTTACAGTTCTCGGAAGATGGAGAAATGCAGGTTGAATAATCTCACAACTGCTGAATAAAGTACAAACAACAGAGAGTTCAGAGGAGGCTTACAGTGGTACAAAGCTACAGGAAGGATGCTGAAATACCATCTTCTGGATACAACAAATAAGTAAAGAGTGGAGAGACAGAGCTGTGTGACTGTTCCAGCAGGTGTAGGATTTCACAATCAAAACCAATGCATTGTGGATATGGCACAAGAACTGAGCCACAAACCCCACCAAGTCAACGGCTCCACTATCCAGTGCATGAGGAGTAGATCTAGGAAGGGAAAAGGGAAATGCTTCTGGAGCCAAAAGGGAAACTACACTTGGCCCAGAGACTGTACTTCAGGTTGGAGACTGTTTGTTCCTATGGACTGAAAGTCTAAGAATGTTTAGAGCAACCTGGGTGCATTCCAGGGGCGTGCCTTCTAAACAACATCTAGCTCACGTGCTCCAACACTGCTTTGCGATGTGAATAAAAATGCACTAAACATGCTCTATCCAAAGAATTGCTCCTAAAACATACCTCAACCCAAAGCAAAATGCTGAAACTGATTTACTTGCATGTGCCTGTAACCCACTTTAACTGTGAAGTAAAATGCATTAATGAAAAACCTCTATCAACCTCGACTGTGGTAATGTTGACTTGGAAGGGGCCCTGAGTTCTGTTTTGGGCATCAGGGGAGCACATCAATAAATACACAAGGAAACACACTTGCAAAACTCCCAGCAAAATGGGGCTGCAATCCTTGCCAATTCTGTTCCTCTCACGATAGAAATACTTACACCTAATAATGAAAATATGAAATATGAAAGGCAAAGGAAAAAGTACACTAGGATGGTCAGAGTTAACGTTCCCTGAGCCAGCTGGATCTATTTCCAGATCAGTCAGAAATACTTCTGACTGAACATGTGGGAGAGGACTTTCCTGCACTTACCACTGGTAATAAATATTGTGCATGCTCTACAGTTCCTAGAATTTTCAGTAGTACGTATATGTAAGAAAACACTTTAAACAATTTGCACCCAGGAAAGGAAATGGAGAATTAGAAACAAGGGATTTTGGTACACATGGAACTACCTATACACTGAAGAAGGGACACCTAGGAATGCAGGAATATAAGAAAATTTCTTAAAAACAAAGAAATAAACCTGTCCTGACAGAGTCAAACAGAAGCAAAGACTATCACTATAAGGCATTAAAGAACTCGTAGGGACATCATAGTAAATATAATCCAAACTAATTCCTCTAAAAAATTCATGTAGTGAGACAGATTCCGTGTTTCCTCCTAATGGATTACTAAAGAATAAAATACCCTTTATCAAACCCCAAGAATCAACTCCAGCTTTTAAGATAAAATTAAGTATTATAGTGGTCCAGACTCAAGTAGTGGTAACTGATGGGTTTATGGGTAAATAAGAACTTCTTTTCAGAACACAAAGAAAATAAACTTTAAAATGGAAGAAAAAGAACAAATTACAGAGAAAATTAGTATTTCATAATGGGTGAGATACTGTGCTTCATAAAAAAAAATCTGAAGAATAAGGAAAATATTTGGGTAATCAAACTAATGATGAGGGCATAAAAATAAGCAGCAATAAAATGCAATGGGGAAATACTTTGGAAGTTACCAGATCTACAGATTATGAGCTCCAAGTGACCATGCTTTTCATATGGACAAGGATATTAAGAAATTGGCTAATGAATTTACCAGACTAATTTCAAATTATATTGGAAAAGAAATTAAAAACACTGGGAATCCACTAGGAAAATAACTGTATGTGCTTCCAGCCTTCATGGAAATATAAGTAAATATAGACTCAGCTTTTAGTAAAACAAGGTAGATACTATGGAGAGAACATGAGAAAAACCTCTTTCTATAAAGATTGAGAAAAACCCTCAAATCACTGTAAGGGTCTATAATGCACTGATTATAGCTACAACAACGACTTTCTGAGATTGTGACAAACTGGGTCACTAACAGGAGTGGGGTAGATCCTGTACAAAATATTCAGAGTCTCAGAGGCAAAATTACCACAAAAGCTGTTAAATACAGAAAGAGTGCCTCACAAATGATATCCTGAATAAGAGATAATGCATTGCGCTGAAAACCAGAGTCTGGCAACTTTACACTTAGCCTGATATTTACTTTGAATTTAACTGCAAAAATGAGGCTATGCTGAAAGATTCATTAAAATAAATGAAAATAGAGTATTATACTAAGCAACCCACAGAGATTTAATGAGGGACAAGAGACTCACTGGGTAAAGCACAAGAATTCTATTTAGAAAGCCACTGACTCCTATAAGGAGCTTCTAAGGGAGCTGGGGTTGTTTAGCCTGAAGATGAGACCCAGAGGAGACCACATTGCTCTCTACAACTCCCTGAAATGAGGCTGCAGCCAGGTGAGGGTTGGGCTCTTCTCCCAGGAAACTAGTGACAGGACAAGAGGACATTGTCTTAAGCTGCACCAGGGGAGGTTTAGGTTGGACATTTGGAAGAAGTTCTTCACTGAAGGGGCTACTGGACATTGCAATGGGCTGCCCAGGGAGGCTGGTGGAGTCACCATCCCTGGAGGTGTTGAAGGAAAGACTGGATGTGGCACTTAGTGCCACAGTCTAGTTGACAAGACCACGGACACAGGCTGGACTCAAGTGCAAAAGTCTTTTCCAACCTAGCTGATCCTGTAAAAGATATGAGGGAAGAAAAGGAAATGAAATAGAGAAGGAATAAGAGAAGACAAGTGTGAGAGAATACATGCTCATTTAAATCTTTATTTTATATCAATGGTGAGGAGATATATTTTAGCACACTGTGGATTAGGCAGGGTAACATCTAGACACAAAGACCTGATGTAACACATTCTGCAATAAAACCAAGACAGACACACCACAAAGGTGTACTGAAACACATTTCAGACTTCTAGTAATTTATTTCTTGTAATCAAAAGCATTAAGATTGCTAAAATAGTATAAATATCTCTGATGTATAAACAGCTAAACTTGTGCCATTTGAAAAGTATTATGGCCTACAGCTATGATCTACACATGCTCCTTTAAGTCAAGGAATTTCACTTTTTCTGTCTTTATCTGAAATCATAACAATACTGCCTCCAGTACCAGATATATCCCCTTCAACAGGGAAAGGAAAATAGTGTTAGAAAGATTGGTAAACTAAGCCAGTCTTCAACAATTTACAACAAAAACGCAAGGGAGAAATTTTAATGCGAATAGCCAGCAGTCCTTAGAAACCAACTGGTCTTGGATACAGACCAAGAGAAGATGCCCTGAGAAAAATGACATGACAGTCTTCAAAAATATTCCTTCAAACCAAACATATTACCAAGACATATTACATTTTTTAAGCTTTTTCTAAGAGATCATTTTCAGGAGTGAAATCTGCACATTTCCTAGTGACTCTTGACAACTGTTAAAGAACCCAGGCTTTTCCCAGCTCATGTGGTGTGGGGTGTTCTAGGATATAAGAAGAAATCTTTAAAGAATTTGTGTAATTAGAGGTATTACACTCTAAATTTCTAACAGCTACCCGTTTGACTTAGAGTAATAGCATAACAGATTTCTCCATTTCTAGAGACAAACTTAGTCAATCTTCAAGCAAACTGGCAACAATTTTCTCATTAATATTTAGGAAAAATGATAGCGTCTAAATTCTTGAAATGATAAGACAATTTAATGCCTTGGACACATTGTGGGTTTATGATCTTCACAAATAAGAAGTCTTGATAGCATCAGAAAGTTTGGGTAATCCCTGAAGGCCTCAGCCCATTTCTAATGTTTGCTTTCTCTTTTTTTTTTTTTTTTTTTTTTTTTTTAACTCCCTTTTCGGTCTTCAGAGTTATAATATTTTGAGAAAAATTTACATAGAGCATTACCTTGTTCTGCTCAACTGCACCTCAGAAGATTCAGACTTAATACCACGTCTCTAATACATTTTCTTATTAAGGAGACTAACAAATCTATTTAATTCTCAAAACATTAAGTAAAACCGGCTTAGGAACTACAGCAAAATTTTTATACAAGTTTATCAGTGACACTAAAACTAATCTGTCTGGGAAGAGCGTGTCTTTTCTTCTTTTGTTCAAAAGAAAGGCTGAACTATGTCAGAAGGCCTTGTGGCTTCCTCTTTTTTGGCAGAGGGAGGGTATCCATTAACTCACAACTTCTTTGACAGAGTATTACAACCCATATAATACTGTGAGGATACTGTGGACACCAATTCAGAAAAAGGCACATATGCAAGATGACTGCCTTCAGAAAAAGATCTCTTTCCAGTTATTCTCTTCTTCTTGGCACTGGAAATCCTATCTTCCACTATGATAGCCAATGCTACCAGCAAAAAAACAAAGTAAATACTATTGGCACAGTTTTAAAGATGTTTAAAAACGTTTGTTGTAACAATCCAGTTGCCATTTTTTGTTCGGGTTCAGTGTCCTCCTCCTCTTTCTTCAAAATATTTCTCCCCTAGAGACTCCTCTTTGTTCATCTTTGCTTTTTAAAATACATTAGTCTATGCAAAACCACATGGTACAAGCAAAGAAGGAAACAGAGTATGAAGAAAGTGCCACACAAAATACCAATTAGCTGGAAAATGACGAACCAGAGTAAGTCCATGGTACTTGAATATTCCAGTTCAAAACACAGTAGGTGTCAACAGCAAAAGTCAAAATGCCAGTATATTCAATAAGTCAACAGCGTAGGAAAGACTTTTTTTTCTTAGAATCCATGAGCAATAACTATTACGCTGTGTGAAACGTACATTAAAAAGGGCCTTGGATTTTGGTTTTTTTTCTTTACTGTAATTAAACAACTCATTCCACCCAGTGTGTCAGCTGTATCCAGTTAGTTATTACTTGATTAGTTCACATGAAAGTGGAGAAGAAAAACATTCACAGGAATCTTGATGAACAACACTATGGGATGATTCCTACCATGTTGCTCTGAGACTGTGTGGCCCCGTACATGGTAATGCCATTTGATGGTCCTGCTAACTGCGGTGTATCTGGCTGTATAAATCCTCTTCTGTCAATTAAGCTACAGAAAAATCACAATAAAGGAAAAGTATTAGAGATGCTGATGATCAGTAACTATCTCCTCTCAATAAAAAAAGTCTTTCAACCATACAACAGACCTTAAGACCTCACCAACACCTTCTACTGTCCCTTTTTAGTCAAATGAAGTAGTATACTTCATTTTCTACTCATCAGTAAGGTACTTGTTCTTTGCAATACTGCCTGTCATATAATCACATGTACTGCTATTTTTTAAAAATTTTTATCACAGACAATAGACTTAGAAGCTTCCCAGCAGATACCACAAAACCTAAGAATTTTAAATCACAGGTTAAAAAAACAAATTACAAAACTTAGGGCACTTTGTTTCAGTATCTTTTTCAAAGGTTTGGGTTTTTTTTGTTTTCTTACCAGCTTCCACATCTAAATTGAAACTATTTAATCACAAAATTTAGCAAGAATGAAGAAAAGTTCATCTTTCTCTTTGACAGACAACTCGACTTGCCAGGTGTTTCATGACAGCTATTAAACACTGCTTATAGTGTTCCATTGTGCTTACCGAAGTGATACACTCATAAAATTTCTTATTTCTAAGAAAATGCTCTGTGGAGAAATTACTAAATGTAAGTAAAAAAATCTGTGTAAGATTATAAACAAATTACATACAATGAAATAATCCAATCTAGTTAAAGATGCTTGAAGAAGTTACACAATTTGTTGCACCAGAATACTGATTAGACACATGCTGACAGCCAAGGATCAAATTAAGATTTTAAAGTAGCTGCTGAGGACAGACAAAATACATTCTGAATTTGATAGCATAGGTTTAAAAATGATAAATGTTTCTTTAACAGAAGTGCAAAAAGTTTGGATTATTTACAGATCCTCTCTTCATCTGCATTCCATGCTCGAAGGCACTTGAACATTTTGAATTTTGAGCTGAAATTGCTGGTAAGCCACTTTTCCAGAATTTAAGGAAAAAACTTAATATTTAGTGATTTGGGACACAGCTGAGATTAAAAGTAATAAACTTACAATTTACATGTTATAGTCAGCAAATTTTTCCTTGTGGACACAAAGTATCTCCCTGCAGAACCCCTATATATACACATCAATTTCTAAGTAAGTAATGTTGCTACATGGAATTTAGGGAAAAATGCACAAACTATGCTAAGACACAGGAGCCAATGCCAGTCTGGTCCAATTGTGTGTTGCTACTTTTATCAGCCTAATTTCATATTATTTCATACTATTTTCATACTACTTCATATTCTGAGAACCATGATGTAGTTTTAATAAAGATTTCCATTTGGAGTCAAAAGAATTTGAAGCGTGGCACTGAGCTTTTACGTCACATACTTTTATCCAAAGCAAAATGGCAGAATTAGAAGGCTGGCTTCAGAAAACATCCATATAGGCATGAAGCAGAGCCAGAGCTATTCATTCTCACCAGGGGTAACCCCGTGTGTGGAAATCTCTATTTGTTGATCGCTCTTAGGAAAAGATGTCAGTCTCCCCTGTTGAACTCTGACTGCTCGTAGAAGAACAACCTCTGACATTCCTGATAGCAAAGCCAAAAATCTCACCCCAGTTGAACACCTGAGCCACTGGACCATAAAGTAATTTACTTTCTTTCTTCTTGTTCAGATTCGTAACTTTGCAATTCCAGGCAAAGCAAAATACACCAACCAAGGAGTAAGCCACAAAACTATCTACAAGTTTTTCTGCCCTCTGCACAGTGAAACTGGGCCTCTACTGCCTATGTAGTGCATGAACTGCCTAATCACTGGAGTAAGAAAAGAATTACGTTTTTCTGGCTGCCAGTGTTGTTTCTCTAGTAGTACAGCTCTGTACTACATTTTCTTTACACTAAAAAGACATCTCCAACATCAAATACATAAATATTTCAGATTTCCAAAGGTGAAAACTTATTCAGCAAAACATAATCCATTACGTGTTCTTTAGAATTGCTCTGGTGTAAGACCACCAAAACCAGTGTAATGTATATATGTTAACAGTATTCAATCAAAAAACATACTGTCCATTTAAATACAACATTTCAAAGTGAAAAGCCAAAAATCAACAATTATGAAGCTAGATTTAAGGTTCCTCAACTCTCCTCAACTCATGTCACATTTGTTAGCTATGTAAAAGTTTCACAAACTTCCAGGCTGATCTTCACGCAACAGCTAACTACTAGAAAACTGTTATTGCTATAAGGTATTAACTGCAGTTGTGAAAGTTCAAACAACAAACAAGCTTATTTCCATTTCATATCTAATTTTACAAGATTTGATCACTAACTCAGTTTGAACAGAATTTACCAACTTAACTGTTTACTAGTGAAGAAAAACTTAAAGCTTCTAACAGACACTAATCAAAAACTTTTATTTTGTTGAGTAAACTCAAATAATCAAAAAGAATAATTTTTTCATTAATAATCACATGGCTTAATTTATGCTAACAATAATTCGATACACTTACCTTGGGGAGAGGGGCCCACAGAGAGCAGCACAGCAATTAGTAAAGATGTTGCCATAACTGTAGGGATTATAGTTTTCTTTACCTCTTTTATTTGACCATGATCCTTTAATCTGAAGAGATATGAACAATATGTATCATATGTAATACAATACAGAAAATGGCTGTGAGAAATTAAGGTTGCAACATGCTGCTTGCAGAAGAGACCACAGAAAATCCATAATGACACTTTGCAAACAATTTAAGAGCTTTGGGTTGTTATGAAGGCTGGGCCCTACAAGCACATGCTTTACCTCCATAGAATGCAGAAAACCCACAATCTCAAGAGATCAATATACTCGAAGCAGGAATTTCAGCATCTAAACAAAATGGTCCAAGTTCAATTTTACAGATATTTATAGCATGTTTTATAGAAGAGGCTCAATTGCCACATATGATTAAAGCCCGCAATAGAGCACTTCTTTTCCATACTCTTGGGTAAAGTTTTCAAGCCGTGCAACATCACACAACATTATCTTCCCTAAAGTTCACAAATGGTTCTAAAATATTGTAAAGCAAATGCAGCCACTGCTACCTTTTACTGCATATTACATTCTCCCTTAGATAGTTTGCTTTTCTGTTTGTGAGATACTCGAGAGCCTGAGTAAAATGTCTTGCTGTATTCAATTGGGAATTTACGTTTTAAATTAAATTACTGAACAGTGTACTTGATATTCAGACATGTTCCACTGCTGCAGTTCCTGCCAGCTATCTTTCAACAATCCAGAAGAGACATTCATTTGAGGGAAGTGGGTGGAAGCACACTAAGCCCATCTAGAGAGACAATCTCAGCGTAAACCTAATAACCAAGGAATAATCTCATCTGTCTTATTAATAAGGTAAATTTCTTCCAAGTCAGGCTACTTGCTCTGATACTTGATGTTGAGGCACAGTTCATTTTGAACCTGCTCAGAAGTGTTTTTCTGGTTGATTATTGTAAAATGTATAATTTTAACTGTGACCCTAAACAATAATAAAATATATTTGACAATACTAAAGATGCTACTTTTATATATATCTACCAGACACCTATGAAAAAGGTACAACAGGAAATTACAATAAAATAACTTAAAAGTCTGCAGTACTTTGTTAGATCACTTATTAAAATTCCAAAAGCTTTCTATACTCCATTATCTCCCTAAGTAATTTTATTTTCTCCTTTTACTCATTACACATTTCTCCTTTTAGTTAGGGAAGGACACATGAAGACCCCCACACACAGTTAAGCATAATTCAACACCGAAACAAAGGAATATATGCAAAATAGACAGCTGTAGAAATTAGAAAGCTGACCTTTAAATTAATGATATACTCCTTGCCAGAGGTTTTGGACCTCAGAATGGCAAAAAAGTTTCAGAGGTATAAAGGACGAAATTTTTGTTTAGAGAACACACTTTTCAAGTTTTATAGCAAGCAAATTTTGACTTAAAGAATATTTACTATTCCCAGTGAAAAGGACATTCTGAAAAGTACTTATTCATTTCCTACTGTATAAAATATACTCGTTTGTCTCCTCCCTCCTGTATTTTCCTACTTCAAGATAGGGATCCCATGTGTGTAAACCATAATGGACATTCTATGTATACAATGAGCAAATCTTCAAACCACAGCAAATACAGTCCAAAAGATTTCATCTGATCTTTTGAATCAAGCATGACTGTATTTCTTTCCTTCTTTACCACTGAGGTATTCACAAAATGATGCAGACATGAAAAAAACCTCCTCATTACTATTTAGAAATACATATGTAGAAATATACTACAAACTTACATCTTCATTTGTTGTTTGATTGGAGCTGATCAAGTATGTATGAAAACCTGAGAGGCCAACAATGGACCATACTGAGAAAAAACACACCACAGCTTCCAGCACAGTAATTTGAAGTCAAGGAAATATATGCAAATGGGAAAAAAATCCAATAACAAGTAGCTAAATCACAAAATTCAGGGTAGCCCACAAGTCCTTCGAGATCTCTGGAGTACTTCAAAGCAAAAAATAAACTCCAGGCATCTGCCTAGCCCATACAGAGCACCACCCCTGCCAAACAGTGTGAGGAATGTGTGTGCAGTCAGCAGACTGTTGGTGAGAGGGGCCATGCATAGGGCTGCACGCCCCACAGACACGGATGGGAGCTCACTGGGTGCTCTCACGTGGGACTGGCAGGGAGCAGCACAGGGACAGGTCCAGCAGGAGCACCCTCACCCCCAAGGGAGCAGCACTGGTATACCAGCAAAAACAGTCAGCACTCAACATTGCATACTTACTACAGTTTACATAATTCCTTTAACTCTAAAGGAGTAATCATCCTAGAAGTAAGACAATAAAGCTGCTTTTAAACTTCAGAGAATCGAGCATAAAGAGGAACTTTCCAAACTTTCTGTAGAAGGCTTCCTTCTACAGCTTTTATTTATTTATTTGCACAGAATAGCCACAAACTCAGAATACATCTGCTTTGAGAATGCTATTTTCTAAAATACTTCAATTTTTATTTTTTTTTAAGGAACATGAATCAACAGAAGAAAAGGCCTTGATTCCTAGAAAAATACATAAAATTCATCACTAGGAACAAAATTATGAGAAAAGAATAGGATAAAAATAATCTGTATATTAACCATATCAAGCTTTAGTGAAGTCAGTTTCCAAGACAACGTCAACTTAAAATTTTCCAGAACAAGGACATAGACTCAGAACACAGGAAAAAAAGCCCTTATCACTGAACCTATCAAAGAAGAAAAATACGACAGCTCCTCACATTACACAGAGACACGGCCTGGAAATGGCATGGACAGACATAAATACTTGCAATAAAAAATCTTAACATTAGTTAAAAGTGAAGAGTTTTGCATTGCAGGGCTGCTCACCCCTAATGAACTGAGAGCTACCTGAAGTGTCTATATAATCTGCCCTAGAACCTATTTCAATCAGAGTGGTTTAAAGCCAGAAAAGAGCCATTTACATTCTGAGCAGATCTGCTCCAAAAGCAGCAGGATGACCAAAGTGCACTGCTGAGCAGCATGTTCACTGCTCTCTGCCTGTCATTTCCTCCTCAGGCTGTGTGAAGCCAAACCAATACAAGACAGGAACTCTGACTCTCGGCAACAGCCACAGCTAAAGCAAGGAGTACACAGGACAACGGGTTAAGCAAACAGACCATCGGCAGAGGGTCCCAAAACGTGAAAAAGAAGGAAAAAGACCAAAACATCATGCACAATATAAACTGGTTTTGAAAAAATAGAAATAGTAAGGAGGCTGCAAACGAGCACTGTTGGATAGAATCTACACACCAGGAAGAAGTCTCAACAGGTCAGAAAAGAAGAACCATAGCGGGAAAAGAGCTCCCTGCAACCTGAGCATATCCCTAACAGGATGTTTCTCATCACAATTACACTCAAAAGGGTACTGAAAAGTGACTTTCTCCCTCCATGTTGTAATTCCTACTGAAAAAAGAAAGGGGAAAAAAAAAGGGGAAAGGAAAAGAAAAAAGGGGGAGTGCCTTTTCCTTCAAGACATCTTTCAGTTCCCCACAGGAAGGGACATTTTTCAGTTCCCCACACAATGATCCAAAACCAACTTGAGAACAGCATGGGTAGCTTATGTCAAACTAACCAGAATCTACTAATTCAACATAAGTCCTTTAACTATACAACAACCACAAAAGAGCAATATATTCTCAACAAAGTATAACCTTCTAGTGTATCACAGTATAGTATCTTTACCAGCAGCATACAGTATAATTTTCCCTTAGTATCTCACACAGGGTTGTTAGCAAGATTGAAATGGCCATGTTTTCTGTGCCTGAATTGACTGGCTCCAAAGCAGCATTCCCAATACTGTTTGGACAATTTAATTGTTTACTGTTATTATTTGTAACCAAGTTTTAAAATTGTCCAACATATCACTATCAAGCCAGGCATTTCTGAAAGATGTGCTACTAAGCCTTTTAAAGCAGCACATCTCTGAACACAAATTATGAATTATCAGGCCATTGTTACTGTACAAAAAACCTCAAATGCATAAGCAATTACCTTTTGATTTAAAGACAACTGAAAGCAATGCTTAATTTGAAAATAATCTGAAAGAATTATCTTTTGTAAGAATTGACTGTAATTGTTTTAATTGGAAGCTACTGTTGTGCTATTTAGAACTGTTTGTTTGTGCTTTTTAAAATTATTTGTGCAAAAAAAATCTGAACATGGCTTTGCTTAAAAAGGGAGTTTACAGCTCAGTGATTCTACTTGATGAAGACAAGCACACAAAAAAAAAAGATCTGCAGAATTTGACACTTGAGAAAATTATCTGGAAAGAGGTCTATGCACAACTACAAATGACAGTTTCTTCTTCCTACATTTGTGTGGAAAAGCAAACTGTGTGAGGCACAATGGTCAAACAGGATAGAATTTTTTTTATACTGTCTTTATGAAAGGTGAAAACTATTTAGACAGGAACCATTCAAAACATATACATAAGCAATGGGAAGCTTATTGTCTGTACAGAAACTAACCAGCAGTTCCATCAGTTTCCCATTTTTTCATTATGTTAGATTCTTTCTGACCTCATTCTCACTGAGTATAAAATATACAGAAGGTTCCCATGAAGTGATAAAAAGAGCATGGAGCATTTAAAGAATAGAACCACAGAATGGTTTGGCTTGGAAGGGATCTTAAAGGTAATATAGTTCCAACTCCCCTGCCATGGGTAGGGACACCTTCCACTGGACTGGGTTGCTCAGAGCGCCACCCAGCCTGGCTGTGAACATTTCCAGATTTGGGGCATCGACCGAATCTCTGGGAACCTGTCCACATTTCCCACCACTCTCATTGCAGAAACTTCGTTATGGCCAATCTATACCCACTCTTTTTCAGCTTAAAACCTTTTTCTCTAACTACAGGCTCTGCTAAGAAGTCTCTCTGTTTTTCTTATGAGACTTTTTTATATACTGACTGACCACAATGAGATCTCCCCAAAGTCTTGTCTTTTCCAGGCTGAACAACAATAGCAGTCCCTGTGTATGTAATTTGCACACCGCTGTGTAACTTAACACAAGCTGCTATTTGAAAATGACTTCTCTAAAAACAGTTTCAGAAATTGAGCTCTTCAAGGAAAGCATGTTGTTTTTGTTGTTCCAAAATCTAGTTTTTCTATCCTGAAAAGAATGAGCCATTTTAGACACCTTCAGTTGTAAAAGCAAAACAATTCCTGAATATTTTTAGTGAAACCACAGCACGTGTATAGTGCAAAATGTATTTATGAATTCCATTTCAAAATATGAAGCATATTTCATGGACATGGAAACTACAGATCTTTGTCAACAGAACTCCTCAGCAAATGATGAAGAATAAAACCTACTCCAGGCTACAGTCTCTTTCCTACCTCCAACATGTGGCAAGAAGTCATATTGTGCAGGAAGTGATGAAATCATTAACTGGTAAAGTCTAAAAGCACACATTCAAGAACAATAGCAAGAAAACAGGCAAAACCATCTCAGATGTTACTTTGCAACAAAATCTACAATATGTTTCAGTGAAAGGATATCTTGCAGGACTGTCCTTCAGAGCATTGAGGAACCCTGTTTGTTGAGAACCTGTAGAAATAGAACCCAAAATTACCAGCAAAGTAAGAAACTGCACTATGGGCTGTTTTTACTACAGTTAAAACACTTAATATTTGAAGATAAACCAATAATCATAGAATAAATTTACTAATATGAATATGAGAATATGTTGCTCAGCAGCAACATCAAAAAAGCCCTTGAGCAACTTATCAGGTTTAGCATCTGCAGAGTATTTTCTCAGTCATACCAAACTGATGCACACATACTTTCCCACAAACAAGATTTCTGATTACCTCTGTTCTTTTCAGACCTAATATGGAAACAAAAAATTATAACCTCCTGTTTCATTTTGAAATACCATTTTTCAAAGTAACTTTTTGACTTGGAAAATTTATTCTATAAACTCAGATTCCCAACTTTCCATCCTTTGTTTTAGAGGCAAAGCTCTCTTGATTGTAATTATGCTTCTACTACACCTATACAGAAGATTTTTCTAAGAGGTTACTGTTGCCTATAGGCAAATAAAAACCAATCTAGTAGCTGAAAAGAGCTCAAAAGAAGCATGAGCCCATCAACTAGAAATGCAGAAGCATGCAAAGTAAAAAAGCACGTGGGTTCCATAACCATGAGATATTAATCAAAAAGGGTGATTTGACAATTGGCTGACTTGCAACAAGTGAATTTGTTGTAGAAACTGACTTAATGTGACACAGCTACAGGCACACAGTTTGAACTTTACTGTATAACATAAATGATTTAAATGCATCAGGCTGAAAGTTTTCCCCACAGCAAAAATTTTCCACTTAGCTAAATTCATCTGAAGATCTGTATGGAGAGAAGAATCTTGTCTTGACAAGAAAAAAGAAATATATGTAGAATTCTCTAAACCTATCTGGTCAATTTTACTGCTTATTGTTACAAGTGGGAAGTTGCTTACCTTGTATTTCTGAGCCTTTTCAGACTCTTATAATTGGTTCTTAGTCTCAAGGTACAAGACTAATGGAACTTGCCCTGCCTTCTTACTGTTTTTAGCATCCTTAATGGCAATGGCAGCAGATAGGTGTGATTTCTACAGCCTACTGCTGGTCACACTCTTCCAAGCAGTGCCCAAAACATCAGAAGGGGAAGGCTGTTCACTGCAACAAACAGTTGAAATACTGATGCCTCAAACAGACACAAGGAACTCTAAAGACAGATACTACTACTGGAAATGTGTTCAGTTTGGGGAGAGGGAAGAAAATCTTGCAACACAGTACCTTCAGTAACTGATTTACAATTTAGTTTTATTACATAAAATTATGTGCACATATTCTTAAACCTAGAAAGAACAAATTTCCAATGTATGCCTCAGAAGCACAGAAAAGAAGATGTATCTTATCATTACCACTTAGTCCCACCAAAATCTATAAAATGCCAGCTTTCAAGATGTATTATAAAAATATACAAACTTTAAAATTACTCTAAATCAAGAGGCATTAAAATAAAGTAATTTTGTTAGGATTTATGTATGACTTTGAAATATTGTAGGAAGGTCATAGTCTGAGGTCTAAAAATCGAGACTTCCTTCAGCCACACTAACAAAAAGCAGTCTATGCCAATAGCAAAGGTTCAGATTAAGTAACTGAGAATCCTGCTTAATGGTTAGCATCAGCTAAAGAACTGAAGAGCTACAAAACAGAACACAAATTGTTGAGTGGTAATTATTAGCGAGGTAGACAGGAGGACTTCTAGAGGTATGGAGGCCCAAAGAGAGTGGAGTGGCAAGAAAACCTTATTTGTAAAGAACTTTTTGGACACTGTCAAGACTAGAGCAGACTAATTTGAAAACTGAGCTTAAAGCTCCAGTGTATCAATTAAACATCAAAGCACTCACCACATTTCATACCTGCTCCCATTGCCTTTGAGGACTGACCAATCTTTAGATCAATCTTTAGAGCTTAAGGATGTTTTTCCTTGTCTCATGCTAGGTAGATGAACCTCCATGGCAAGAATATTTTGCAGCTGACAGGCAATCCAGCATTTAACATTTACTATACATAATCTGTAACATCTGCACAATGCTTAAGTGCTTCTCAACCACACAGAGGCTGAATTAATTACACCGCTCTTTGTCTAAATCATACTCAAGAGTTAGGTATGGACACTAAATTTAAAATCCACTAGATAAACCTACTTAACATAAAAAACATGAAATACTGACATTATATTGATAATTCATGTACTGAAAACTAAAGAAAAAGCACTGAAGTCCTTGTGAAATGAAGGTAGGTGAGTGTCAAAAAATAGCTTTACACTGTCAGACTAGGAATGTTTTCAACTACTGATCACTAGCAAAGACTGCAGAAAAAACCCATGTGTCTCTCTTCTTAAATGTATGTATATGCTCATGTATGCCCAGATAAATAACAAACACTTCAGTATTAGTGGCAAGTGTTCTTTTTCCAATAATTTTCCTTTTTTAAACAATATATACATCTTATCTCTGCTTTTTTCAACTGGTATTAGAAATGCTGCATCTGATAGTGTGAACAAGTTGATCATTCAGACTCCCTCGAAATTACATATCCCAGTTCTAGCCTATGAACTAGATTTCTGAGCTATAGGAAAGCCTCTCAGTGCTTGCATTACAGTTTTGCAAAGAACAGGTAAGAGGGAGAATTCTGCTCTTTAAAATACAACTTTTTTCTGCATGTTGTAGACAATCCCAGAAATTGAGCATAATCTGACATATTTTTTCCAGTAAAACATTCTCTGAATATTATCAAGTTAGCTTTATAAATGTGTTATATACTGAAATTATTATTTCTATCAGGTTTTTGTTGCAATACAGAATACAAAGGAATAAACAGATCACATTTCCAACGAGGTTAAAGAAAAACTCTTAAGGCAGTATCCTACATAATCAGCGAAAAATATAGAACGATCTTCTAGTGATAGTGGGTTAAAAAACCCAACATACAAAACGTGTTTAAAGACAAGTCATGTAACCTGTCACCATCATCATCATATAGGAGCCAGCAAAATTAGTTAGGGGGTATGGAAAAAAAGAAAGTTTTGACCTCAAACACAATCCAGAATACAAATAAAAATCAGTCTCAAGCTCATTAATATTTCTGACTGACTCTGTTATTCTTTATATATTCTTTATAATTGGTTATTCTCAGAATGTCTGTGCAAATGAAAATAATGTGTTAAAAACAGGGTTGAGAATGGTGTAAAGCTGAACAGCCAACTACAAAAAGTATATTTCCAATCTATTTTCTAATAATTTACCTCTTTGTCTGGAAGGCAAGTGACCCATGCTTACAGTTAAAAAAGCACATGGAAGTTCTTCAGGTAAATGATACTACCTATATACTTAAACATACAGTATATGTGATGCTTTTCCAATGAATCATCCATAAAAGGACAAAAAAATATTAAAAAAAAAATAAAAAATAAGACTGCATTAAGGTAAAGCCAGTGCCAGGCCAATGACTACTATAAGCAGTGCCTACTATAGACCAGAATGGGACTCATTGGGAATTGTGAAGCTTCAGAGAAAAGGCAAATAAACAAATAAATAAATAAATAAACCCTGAATGATCAAAATATTAACTTAAAAAACTCAAGCAAATGGCTACATACATAATCTGATTTCACCAGCATACTTACGAAGGATGACGTGGGTGATAACGAATGCAAATATAAAGACTGTCAGAAAGGACAGAGATAAAATAAACATATAAAAAAATCTGTAGTTTCTTTTCCCCACACAGTTGCCTACCCAGGGACAGTGGTGATCAAACCGTTCTGAAATGAGAGGCAGAAGAAAAAAAAATGGAAAACAATTAATAAAATGCTGTTTATTCAAAAAAATGCTCTCTGAATACTATATTAAAACTCATGATTTAACTGGCATTTGCAAAGTAGCCACAGAGAAGTTCTTATTTAGAAAGGAACAAAAAATAGAAAAGAAAAAAGGAGTACTTTAATGAAACCTTACAATTTCTAAAGAAATAAAAGCATGGCTGAGGTGAGCTCCTGTTAAACTAACAGCTTTACTGTGACAAACTGTGCAGTCAGACCAGCAAGTGTGTATTTATTCATTGTCACACGGAGCATTAGCAACTCGATTGTATTTGATTTTTTCAAAAAAGAGGTGGGTTTTTTTCCTTCAGTGCACCTTCTACTCAAAATTGGAATTTCTGAGATTTTTTCCTTTACATCTGTCATGACCACACCTCTGACTTATGCCTACTATCATATCATCCATCCACTATGGAGCATGAAATATTTACACCTTCCCACCTCCTTTTATTGCTTCACTTAAGATATTCTTTATTCTAGATCACCTATTTTTCCACTTGGAGTTGACACTGTCATACAAGATCATTAAAAATAGCAAAATCATTCACATTGAACATTTTTCAAATGTTAAAATTTAAATACATCATCTAAAACCTGGTAATCTTCATGCTCTGTTTCCCTTGGCACTATAGGCTCTGTCTCCTTATTACTAAGTGAAACCCTTTCTCTTTACCTCCCTGAGAGAACTCATTCATGAGCTAGGAAAAGGCCAGGCTGGATCAGAAACGAGTGTCCCCAGCATGGGGGAAATGCCTCAGTGCTGGAAAGCAGCAGAGGGAATGGCTTCTCCCCAGGCAGCCTGGACCCACCCTCCCTGTCCCAGAGCTATTGCCAGGAAACAAAACTTTCATTTCCTAACTTTACTTTGGAGAGATTACACTGACAGAATTTTAAGGTTTTTAAATCAAATCAAAGACCATAAGACAGATGCAGTCATGCTGACTACTCTCTTTCACTCTCTGATCCTTATCCAAACCCTGGTTTGTTTTCTATGATTTTTATGCCTCTCTTTATGACGTACTATCAAACTATTTGTACTTCCACAGGAAAGGCAAGCTATAAATCTGAAGTCCTTTAAGCCCTGTGTTAGAAAGCCACATCTGACCTAGTACACCAGTTATCCTAGTTACGGATTTATGTTAAATGCCTACATTAGAGGTTTCTCTTGAAGGATGCACTTAGTATTATCTTCATTTAAAAAAAGTCAAAACAATGTGCACAACCGATTTCTGAGTCCACCAGACTTTCAGAGTTTTTTTTTTTTATTAAATGGTTTTGCATGACAGCTGTTTGGACCACATGTTTCTGCCATAAATCTGTTTCAAATTCCAACAGGGCTATTCAAGGTGAAGTTACTGAACTTTCTTAGGATAAGGCTTCTGAATACTTTGATCAAGTGAGCACTGCTAATAATACCAAGAACTAAACACTCTCGGTAGGTGCTACTACCTATTCTCAGTGCACTACAGTTGTATTCCCAAAATAATTGATACTGCATTTTAAAAGCGCTTGGCTTTAAATCTGTGCTTCTGAATGAGCCCTCATATTCTGATAGACACTCTACTTCATTTAAATTCATTCACACATACAACTCGTAAGCAAACAGCACCACAAAGAAACACAGCTACAGACATTTTAAAAAGCAGAATCCTAGAGTATTTTTGTACCCTACTGCTAAAAAAAATACATTACGTGTCTTGGAAGATGAATTCTGTATACACCAATTCATTCACTTCTATGCTGACACAATAGGAAATGAGTTATACTGACATAAAGCTGTTTCTAGCCATGAAACAACATTTAGATATATGCAGACATCTCTTTAATGCATTCAGACAAAGGCAGACGAAAACATGCACAAACACACAAGCCCTCTATCTGTAAACTCACGTTCCTATACATATACATTCTCCTTACTGAAGACTGATTTGGTGTTTTTAACCTATTTGTCAAGTCCTCTTCAATTTCCATCTTCTAACTTTCCTGGTGAACTGAAAGGCTCTGTTTTCTCAATAGACACCTTACTAATCATTGTGAAGCTAAGTAACTACCTAAGATACTTACAAAGGAGGAACGGACCAAAAAGGCTGGATACAAAAAACACTACTATGGTATTAAACTAGAACAAACTCTAATGAAAAAAGAGGCATATTAAAAGGTTTACCTGAATCTTATGATAAATAAATTTGGTCTCATTTTTATCAGTCAGAAAATACAAAGGCATATGACATGCCACAGAACAGTATATTAAAAGGCAAGACATTATTCTTCTCAGCAGAACACAAATATGTAAATGCAATTTAAAGATAACAGCCTTGCAGCTTGAGAGCTGCTCTGCTTAGTTATTAATGCAGGTGAAAACTGCCAACCCTGGCAAAATGAAGAGACAAATGCTAAGCAGAAACTTCTAGAGCTGTTATAAATCTGGAGCTGTTTCTTCTTCCTTACAAAAACACACGACCTAGTAAGTTTTAATGAAGAAGTAACACAGCGTCTTAAGTTCACCTCCAGCATTCCAGATGCCTGACAACTGAACAACCAATGATTTTGTAAAGGAAACTCTATCTGACATCTCCACTTGGACATTGCTGGCAGCAAAATTAAGACAACTTCATTGAGAAATTAAAAACTACTGATGCTGAGAAAAGCTGGAATTCCAGCCCTCGTGAACTTAAAATGCAGAGCAAATAGAAATACAATTTCTTGTCAAGAATAGACCGTTAAGAGGTGACAACTGCAGATCTGGATAGTTAACATACCACTTTGTATTCAAACAACCATTTGTGGCAAGGTTAATGTAAAAATATTTGAGGCAAGCACAGTTAAAACATTGGTAACATAGACTCTTGTTAATAGAAGTGTATTAGAACTCATAATGAGGTAAGAAGAAAGCTGAAGCACTCTATGGATAGAAACATTGTGATCTATCATCCTCCTACACTCAAGTTTAAACAAAAGCAGCAAGATATTTGCCTTCTTGTTTTTACAGCTGTATCTTGTATCTACCTAATCAAGTACTAGTGATAGAACAAATGGCCCGGTTTTTTACCATTTCAGCAGTTCTGTGAAGTCTTTTGCCTGATGTTTTCAAGGCTCTCTATTCTTAGGCCAAGCCTGGTGTTCATTTTACCCTGCAGGGAGCAGCTTGACAGAGCCAGATGAACCTAAAACTACGGCTTTCTTTTGCCTATCTCCTCAGATCACCTCATCAGACAAACACAAATCCTGGCCCAAGTGAAGCACTGAGAACAGACTGCCAGAGAAGGGATGAAATAACACCTTTGGAAGCAGCTAAGTGTTAATTCAGCCTAGCTGTGACGCCAACCTTCTACAGATTAGCAGTTATCACAACTGCAGGAGTAATCCAGTTTTGATTTATTTTTCAGGATCTGAGATCAAAACCTGAAGAAAATAAAAAAAGACTGAAAAAATGTGTGAAGGGTTTATAAGGTAAAGCATCAATGAAAAGAGGAGATGAGTAAGTGGAGATTATAAATGCTGCTGTACAAGTGACAGAAAACCAAAGAGGTAAGAAATTCCAAGAACTGTCAGTAACAGTAACAAAGACTATTTCATTACTCTTTCCCAAGTGATTAGCATCTGTAAATTTAAATAATAACTTCTGAGGATAGCCAACACCCCCATAACAAAATGCAAAGGATGAGGCTTCATGAGATAACTGAGCCAATCTAAAACCTTAGTAGCAGCAAAAGAGATGGTGGTCAAATGCTGCCTTTCCTGCCACTTCATCCCACTTCCTTCTTTCATTGTGTAAGCTGATGATGAATCACATCAGTTCCCTGGACTGACAGGAGGAAAAGAAAGGAATTATTTTTCTCATTGATGAGTGGGAAAAGCTGACTTACCAATGGCTGTGTGTTACCAAATGCTCTGTGAACAGGCACAAAGAAGAGAATCATGGAAATAAGGAAAAACAAAAATAAAGAAGAGGATGACATTTAAATCCCTTTAGAAGCAGCAAGCTGTCAGCATGACTCAGTGGTCTCATTAACACTCACCCAAGGGTCTGATTAACACTCACCTAATAACTTGTGCTAACTGGATGACAGAAAAACACTATACTTGCATACTTTCGCCATGCCTCATTTTTTACCTTCCCTGAAACGTTTATATTCAAAACTTGCCTAAGAAACATTAACTGTTGGATATCTCAGATAGAAACAAAACCGAGAACATTTCCCATTTCACTAAGCAATGGTCTTACACATGCAGTGTTTCCTTCAGAAGCCACACCAAAGCATGTTCCTTGCTGCTCAGAACCAAAGAGTCGAATCTCTACTTTTCCACAGCACAGCATGCAGACTCCTAAATACTAAAATGTTCTGCTTCCGTTTTTCAATCACTACACTCCAGGAAACCATGCACAAAATGACCCAAATGCTTTCCTTCCCTTTTCAAAACATTTAATGAAAGCCCAATAATTTACAAGAAATGCAAAAGCATTTTTAAATGGAACATTTGTATGCCAGCTTGGCCCTTCAGTTTGCAGTATTTATGAACAGTTTCCTTTTTTCTTTGCTCAACTGGATCACTGCACACCAGCATACATTTTCTAAAACTCAGTGTGAAGGTAGGACTCAAAGACAAGAAGTCGACAGGTGCAAAAATATCTAGGTCATGTTACTAGGAGATTCCAGTGAGCACAAGTTAGAATTCACTTGGTTATTTTTCCACCCTGTGCAAGTAAAGCATTGTAGGGCAAAGGCACAAACCTAAGGCATTCCCTTTATTTACACCAGGTAAACATGTATCCCATGACTGGAAAGAGTCAAGAGCTCACTATGCAAATCCTTTGTCAGCAAGAAGTCACATTACAGCTCAACCAACTGGGCCAGGATTACTCAAAATTATTTTTGATAGTAGCAGTAGTACAACACAGGACTACAAAGTCCATTGTCAAGGACTCACACTGACTAATTATGTAGAGAGACTGACACATCTGCATGTATTTATGTTGACAATTAAAGCTCTTTGAAGGACTATGATGTCATGATATGACCACATCTATTCAGGCTTCCTGACTTGACATTTTGTACAACAAACAGTACTTTCGGAATCTGATTGCTCTTGACATGCTTAAGAAAACTAACGAGGTTTTTAGAAGTCCACGTAAGAAATATGTTTTATTACAAAGACTATTTTTTTTCTTCTAAGATATAGCAGTCCAATCCAAACTGCAGACATGCACGAAAGCAAGTAAAACCACTACATTAAGTCCTTTACAGTCAGTTCAAAATATCTGATAATTTATCATACCAAAAAAATGTATATCCAATATTCATAACATATTCATAAAAACAATTCTTAGCTCTGATGTTCAGTTTCACTGACTGAAATCACTCCTAAGAAAATTATTTATTCAATAATATTAAAAATACCACCCCCACTGATGGAATTTGCCATCAACTGGCAACAGCAATCAAACTGCACACCATTCACCATTCTGACAGTTGTTCTTCTTCTGACAATATCCTTGCTGCTACTTTTGTGGAATGAAATCTGAGTAGAAGTTTATATGAAAAAGCACTGAATAGCAAAAGATCAATTGTAAGTTACATTTATATGCATGCTGATGTTATTTTAGAACATATGTTATGGACAATGCACAATGGATTCTTTAAATCACCGAGCTTCAACACTTTCGTACATTGATTCCAAATCAAAACACCCCATGAAAACCAAACAGAAAGAGTCTTCTGGCCTCATGTTAACATGTGGGGAATACTTGCCATATTACTCCAAATTACATTCTGGACACTAATCTCTGCAAGGTGATGCAAACTGAAACAGTAGTGTAACACCAGGAAAGATGCGCCTCTATTAATGAAATAAATTAATAATGTGCATGGGTATCAACAACAAAAAGTCAATCAGAAAAACAAACACAAGGGCTACTTAACATGTATTTCATTTTCATGACTGTTTAAACTGTTCCAGACAGCTAAACTATTTGGGTGGGGGTTTAAGAAAATAAGTTGCAATGACAACTTTTTGCACGCTAATCAACTTGAATACTTGCAAACTATTGCTATTCACAAAAAGAAAATAAACATGCTTAATTTTCAAAATAAAAATAGCAATTGATTTATTAGGAAAACATCCAGCCATTGCCCTAGGAGAGCTCATAGTAATTAAACTGTATTGTCACATAGATCACTTCACTGCACTCTCCAATAATAAATGTTGACTAATTAACAAACTCCTTTGACTGCATGCACATTAATGGTGACATTTTCAAAGGCAGCAGCAGTAGTTTAGAACAGCTGCTCTTCGAGAGGTACAAAGAGTGCACAGTGAAGGACCTCACTGCTTAACACCCTCTCTTTACATCCCCATTCGAGAACATGCACCCTGGCGTACCCAGACGTGCCTGACACACACCCAACTGTGGAGGAAGAGATTTTAAAACCCCAAATCTGTCCCTCGAGGAAGCATAGTATCCTTACCAAGTAACAGCATCCACAAAGTTCATGGATTAATTTCCCTCTTTTCTACAGGAAAGCACATTTTTTTTTACACACTTCCATTGCTGTCTTCTACCAGATTTTAAGGTTTTTAACCATTCTGCAGATTGTTACTGCACTTAATATAAATATGTCTGTATTTTCCTAGGTTCCTAAATGTTTTAACTGGTAATCTCTCTCCTTTAATTTTTACTCTGACACCTTGAGATTTACAACATCATTTACTCCGTTAGATGTTCTGATCATCTCTGCATTTTTTCATACACAGACCAATGCATAAGCCACAACCTCTCTTAAGTAAGCCATAATACGATTTTCTTTTTTAAAGAGACTGACATATTTCACAGTCCATTGGCTTAGGATTTAGAAACCCTGACACACACGCCACGCTCCCTGAATTTCCTAAGTACATCTAATTATACTAATGGCACAATCATAAATAATGTATCACTTCTGTGAGTGCTGGTGTGTACTCCATTTGGCAGCTTCGTGTTCTACCTTTTTAGGACACTCTAACTAAAAGAGTCCAAGCCATTTCTCACCTGTAAGAACTGGGAAAAATACATAAGAAAAGAAAGAAAGAAGAATGGTCATAGCAGCCA
The DNA here is from genome assembly GCA_032173965.1 of Sitta carolinensis. Classification (NCBI taxonomy): domain Eukaryota; kingdom Metazoa; phylum Chordata; class Aves; order Passeriformes; family Sittidae; genus Sitta; species Sitta carolinensis. The sequence continues at coordinate 60,440,734 of JAVUNC010000004.1, read as the reverse complement.
AATCTGTGCTTTTAACTGTTCAGCAAGAGAGTCATTTCGAGATAACCGGAGCTAAGGTTTAACAGGTTCAAAATGAAGTGAAAATTGTACTCTATTCACTGCAGGAAAAGTAAGGAAAGAAATAAGCAAAGGCCACGAAAAGGAAGTGAAGGCAAGAAAGGAAATAATAAGGTAATGAAGAAAGAGTACAAGAGAATAGAATTAAAACCAAGCAAACCAAAGTCCCAACATACACGCTGATTATAAAGGACTACAAAGTCCTGAGAAAATTATTCTCAGAAACACTGTCTGCATTAGAAAAGCCAAACTACTACAATGCCACCTCTCAGCCTGCTTTTGAAGTAATTGGTGTTCTTCAGGCTGGAAATTGTTGGTATCTGGAGTAACTACAGGGAAAAGCTTGTCCCCAGAACACATCAGGTATTTCTCACTCTCTCTTACATTGTTTGCGTTATGTGTGCTTTGGAAGTTAATTCCCCATATTGTTCAGACATAGCCACCTGCTTCTTGTTCAGCTTTCATTATAGAAATCAAATTAAACAAAATAAAAATTATTTATTAAAACCAAACAAAACAAAAGGATATTACACAGTCGATGTTGCAATGACCAAAAGTAAATTAAAAAGCCATCATTAGGTAATTTCAGAAGCAAGTCTGACTTCTTTCTAGCATTACACAGTGCCATGAAAACCTCTTGTCAAAACACAGCAATAACTAGCTTGAGCTCAGAATTTATGTCTGGTTTTGTTACTTTTATTCTGAAGTCTTTATCTCTTGTTTTTAGATGCTTGTTATGTTTAACTCATTTGTAATTCTTAAGCAACATAATAGTACACAAAACCCTTGAGGGGCTAACTTCCAACTGACATTCACAAAGGCAGTAAAGAAATAAGGAATACACCCAAGGTATGTGCTTCAGGGAACACTTATTCAACCAAATTTTTTAAGGTATTACATAAATGGAACAAACTACATTTGTATGAAAATAAGAGATTTTTCTGGACACTACTAAGAAAATACTGTAGAGCTAAAGGAGTCTGAAGTATTACCATAGCTAGAATTCAAATTAGCTCTTTTCTTTTTTTTTTTCTTATTTTAAGCTATTTGTGTTTTTTAATCTACAAATACCACACAGACATTTATAAAAAATAGTGATGAAGGTCAAGTAACAGATATGCTTACTACACAATTAGACAGAAAAAAGATTAAGTTTTTGTATGTACTTACATATTTAAAATGCTGCAGTCGACACCTTACAGAATAAAAACCATTAATAGAAAACGCAGAATGAAAGAACCTCTCTTTCACACTGCATTCATTTGCCAAGTACTATAAGACACGTTTAGGTAAAAGTAGCACACTGTTTTTTCTGAGCAGTGCATGCTGGTTTGAGGACAGACTCCATTCCTGTACCACAGAGTCTCTGTAGCTGCAGCAAAATCTTTGGAAACTACGTGGTAAAAAGGAACACATGGCCATCCTGGTAGTGAGCTGCTTAAATGTAATATATTATGTTTAAATAGCATAAATTACTTAAATATCCATATGTATGTGAAGTAGGACTACTTGTGCATAGGTTTAGTAAAATCAGTAAGGAACTAACAAATAGTGGCACAAGAACATTCAGTGCTGTTACAAGATTTATTCAGAAACTAAATAAAAGCATCATCATATAGACAATACAAACTTAAGAGTGGTGGCAAACTGCATAACACACTGATTAAGTGTACACTCAGGTTGTTAGATTTCCACAGGTACAGGAGCCATCCAACTTCCTTGACACCTATTTTTAATATAAAATTAGTTGCAGGTACTCATAATTTCAATTTTTGCATTCAGTACATCTGAATACTCATATGACAAACACCTGTATCTAATCAGGAAACAAAGCTGCTATACAGTGTACCCAGAAAAAGTCAATTTATTGTAATTCCCGTTATAAACACTGAAGAGAAAAACCACAGCAAATTCATTCGATGACTTTAAAACAAATAACTCCAAATTAAAAAAGTGCAAGAGGAAATTACAATGATCATACCTATCTTATGAGCAGAAAAGACATCTCAGTTATATAAGTGATTTGCTCACTCTTTACTGATATTCATAATAATTCACATCTGTTTTTTCATCACAGACATGATCAGAAGACTCTGTAAGTTGTTTCCCTGCCATCACTAATTTTATGTTTTACAGAACAGGTTTTCCAGATGTGGTATATGAAAGGACACAGATCACAGAATAACCTATGGGAAAATCCTTCATACCAGTGCATTAAAAACCCAAAACATTATTTTAAAATAAATTTCAGGTTGTATGGGGGAAATTGTTCTTATTTTTGCTCTCCTGGTAAAGACAACTGCTTTTCAACAACTGTATTTACATATTATCTCTCTTGCTGAGCAATATCACAACACTGTAATGTTCAGGTTACATATTTACTAAAATATTTTTCTGAAAAATGTGCCAACTGCAATTCATAAACATCCCTACTTGCTAAATAAAAGCAAGTTCAATAGCTTTTGCAGGACTTCCAAAAGTCTAACACATCAGAAAAATATATTTACTGAAGGAACCGTCTACAGATACCAATCAATTCTATAGGGCCAAAAGGCTAATAAGCTTTTCAGTCTGATATAAATGCACTCCCTAAATGAGTATCATCTAAACATATAACTCCAATTCTTCCAATGACTGCTTTATATCTAAAAATATCACTGCTGAATGCTGCAATTACATTTCTCAGCTGGAGACATCTTTCTACATTATTTTCTTGAATGCATAAGATCCAGGCTCAACAGTGTGCTAATCAACTGCACTAAACTGCAAATGTGATCTAATTAACTAGAAACCACTCAGATTTGATTGGTAGGGGTTTTTTGGTTTGCTTTTAAATCCAAGCATATCTTAATCACCTTGTCTGACCTCCATAGAAAACAGTAATGAAAAAGGACAAGATATTCAGAGAGAAAAAACCCAACCCTATAATTATAAAATATGCTTAGGTCCTGACAACATGTACTTACTCTCAAAATAGCATGTTTGCCCAGTAATTTCTTATGGATCCTGACATAAGTACTTCTAGTCATAAAACTGCTCAAAGGTAAGAATCACCTACAGTGTTTATTTTGATCACACATTAACCATTTGAACCCTGCCTTACAGTTAGTTACTAATGAGCTGGAGAAGCAGCTCCTTGGCCTCCATTTATTTTGGTGAAGAAAACAATTCTGAGACTCCCAAAAAGCTGGGAAAGGTCATTGCACATTATAAGTGGTCTTATTCGAGTTGGGTGTGTTCTTTGTCAGTAGGGCAGGTAAGGAAAGATGTATGCATCAGAAAATACTTTCCCTTCTTAGACTAGCAACATCTTCCAGGCCAAGTCTCCTTTTCTGCCTCCTCTAAAATTCTTAACATTTAACAGATCTTGTAGGAAAGGACGATGAACAGAGCAAGTCACCTCATGAGTAATCTTGTCACTAACTGTTTTTTTTCTGTCTCCTATGAAAAATATTCATAACAATATATAAGCTACTAGATTGAACATATGCCATATCTTTTTTTTACTCACCTACGCAGTTATCACAAAGGCTGCAATGTGAGGCACGAGGTGGGCGGAAAATCTTGCAAGTAAAACAATACTTTAGTTTCACTGTCTGTCCATTGATGATCACTTCTTTTGTTCTGGGAGGGGGGCGATATCCTCCTGAACTGGAGCCATTTGCTATATCTAAACATGAAAATACAAGACATGGAATGCTGTATGTGAGCTATGATGTATGCACAAAACTGTCCTTGATGGCAATCCATAGCAAATTTCAAATTTGTATTTACACATTTAAAATAAACAACTTTTCCCCTTCTGATTCTTGAGTAATAAGTAGCAAAGAGATACTTCATTGCAAATAGCATCCAAAGCAAATCAATCTGAATCAAAGAAACCATCCAAATCCAATTCTCAAATGCTGACAATGACCTTGATCCCAAAATTCTTACAGTTTCATACCTCCTAATAGTTCTTAGATAACATATTAAAGACAACAATAACTACTGGTATAGGACAGCAAAACTTGGAAGTTACCTTTAGAATCTTCCTAATTTTTTTCAGAATTCCTGTAATAACAAAAAATCTACCTACAAGTGCTGCAGAAATTCTACAACCTAATAGAGAATCTGCACGTTTACTTAAGCGACTCTGTCATCTGAGTCTGGTGAATATTGAGATCTCTTCCATGCTGTGATATAACAGAGCACATTCACAGAAGTATTTTACAGCTTCTGCTGTTCAGAAGTTTGAACCAGACCCAGCTCCAAATGTTATTTCTATACACTTTGAGGTTTGTTTGTTTGTTGCACAAAACCAGTTTCCAACTACCTTGTTTGATACGAGTGGTAGAGTTTTGGGTTTTGTTTCTAAGCTTCCTTTTGCTTTATTTTAGGATATTACCAATAATTTTTCCAGCATCTAAAGGACTGATTAGGCTATATCATTAAAGCTTGATTTTTCCCAAGCAGAGCTTACTCTGAAAGTTCAATGTGTAAAAGTGGTGCCTTTTTCTAGGTTTATCTATTTTTGTGTCATCACAATCAAATCAAACCACAGAACTGAAAAAAAAAAAAAAACCCCACCTAAATTTATTACACTTGAATAAAAGAAGAGTCAGGACAATAGGGAAGTAAAATAAAATATTTTCCAATATATGAATGTCAAGTCACAGTCAAGTCACTTGGACAACCACATCTTAAGTTGTCCCCTTTCATGTGGGACTCGTTAATAAAAGATCTATGACTTGTATTTGAGCTCAAATTGTTAGAAATATCACCCGCAATTTTGATTTCTGCCAATTATACAGCCTACAAATTATGTATTTTCCATAAGGGCAACAAGAAAGTATCCCACCTAGCAAGGCATTCAAACTGGCAACAGCACAACTGTGCTAGCAAAGGTGCAATTATACAGCGTGCTAATTTGGCAGCAAATCCATCCTCAGGAGTTCTCATCTACAACATGCTCACCCATAAATATGATCCATAAATATGCATCAATAAAAGTCTTTGTGGGACACCACTGTAAACTTGACCATTAAAACAACCAGATTTCAGAAAACTCTAATGGAGAAGAGGATGAAATGAAGGGAAAAATAGCTGAGATGGATGGAATGTGGGTATAAAGCTCCTAAACATCCATTATGAGAATGAAGAGGTGAATACTGAAGCAAGAGAAGCTCAGAAGCAGCCTCCTACAGCCTGATGAGGTAAAGACATTCACTTGTGTTGGACATAAACCAACTCCTGCAATGTGCTTGAGATGCTTGGCCAGATCCTACAATCAGCACACGGAAACATGGATAATTGTGTGGTTCCCATAACCAGAAGTTGTACTGATTTTGACCTCAAGGCCAATACAACTTGACAAATACTTTTGATTAAGTAATGCTACCAGTGCATTTCAGCATATAAGGTGGAAAGATGTTCTTTGGAAGGCACAGCACAACTGTGCTTATAGTATTTAGAGCTTTAGAGAGACATGGATGCTACCTAAATCCAGAAGACAGGGAAGAATTTCTTATAATTCACATTATACTAGAAAAGCTTCTGGTGACATTATAACCAATTGGCTTGTAAAATAATCACAGTCCTTCTAGAAATCTTTGAGCATTACAAAACACAACGTTACACCCATTTCTGACCATATTTTGGTCAAGATAAGACTTAAACTGTGAACCAAAAAATAATGGGTTATTAGCCCCACTTAATTTTTTTATTGAATAGAGCATTTGACACATGCTGGCATGACATTCATTAAAAAACAAAGATTTTCATTTGATACTCAAATTCAGGTGCACAATTATAAAAAAATACTACTAAAGCCTGAATTTCATCTAGTACAGCTTTGTATGCTATAAATACTGATGCACTGAATTTCATAACATAACAGTAATATTTCAGATTTTTTTCTTTTACAAAATCTTATTATTCCTGAGTATGTACATAATCATTGAAAGAAAATTACTTAAACCAGTCAAGGGGAATTGTTTAGAGGAAAAATGTTCTTTTTCCTAGATAAACATTTATTTTATAAAAGGCACATTGACTAAACCCAGTATTTCCCCTCCTTTCAAGAAGTTCATAAACCACAGTTATTTTAAATGGGCTCTGGCAGAATCTCAAAGGCAACTTCTGTCTTCTCTGGTGGAAAAGAGAGACTACTGTCCAGCCCATTTTATTTACAACACCGATTTTCTAAGAGGATTTCCTCCCAAACGTTCGCAGGGAAGTTCACAGAGACAGCAAATCCTATCTCTCTGAGACAAATTAATCTTGAAATCCAAGGGTGAAAGATGGTGCAAATGAAATCAATGGAAACAGTCTTGCTGACTTTCCAGGGACTGAGAATTTTTCTCAAAATCCTAAATTGCATAATCAAACCTGAATGTTCCAGTCTTTCTGTTTACTAACATCTTTTTCCTGGAAACAAGCTGCAGAGCAAGGTCAAATGTGCTTGGATTTAATACCATTTATCTAACCTAAATGTGCTAAACATGTCCTGGCTTCACTGTGAATTTTCAGACTGTAATTTGCCTTCAATTCAACTGCTCATACTTTGGGTCTATCACATATATTAAATCTTCAATATATGAGGTCTTTTTGAGGAACAGAAAGATTCACCTTTATGGAGTCACCTTCCCCAAATAAATTGTGTTTGGCCACTACTACATTTTACTCATCCAACCTATTGCTGATGTAGTAATGCAAATTCTTTCACAAAAAGGCTAAAATTAACCCCACTAATGAGACTGCCATCCATCCTACCTGTTCTGACACATTTTGTAACTTCTCTAGCAGAGTTAACTGTTCACGCACTGGATAGGACTCCAGCATTTTCATTACTATCATTACAAAACCCCTATGGCATGCAATCCATGTGCTTGGCAACACCAGGAGACCTGAACAGCTCTGAGAAAGATATTCCAAGTGTTTAATGGAGGTACAACACAGCTTAGCAACCTCCTAATGGGACAACAAACTCCACCAAGATTTCTCAATTTACTATGCTGCAAACAAACAAGTGGTGCTGAGGAAAGACAGAAGCTGCAAGTTTCTATATAAATCACTAGGATTCTCCTGCTCAATCAAGAGTTGGATTTTTTGGTCAATGTTCCTAAGAACCTAGACAGAATGTTCCTAGAACCTGAGACAAAGAACCTACATTGCCTCTATACAAGATTCATAGCCATATCATGCAATGCTTGCTGACAATTTTAAAAGGACACAATTTCAATCTTTGAAGAGTATTATTTGATAAATCAGGAAACTGAAACAATTCTAATGTTTCCTCAGAACTAAATGAAAAGGTAATGAAAATAATCTTTATGTATAACACATAATATCTGAAAAACAATAGAAAAAATCCCAACCAAAACAAAACAAAGCCTGCCAACAATGCAAACCTTCAAGAAACATCTGTCTTCCTCTGTGTTTAACCACTTAAATTTAAGCTACCTACAGTGGGCCACAAGATGAAAGGGCGATTTATTTCTTGGAGGGAAGAAGACTCTAATAAAATGCTCTTGTTTACAGACAGTAATTGCAGGGACAAACAATAGTGGGAACCTGGTTTAGACTGAAACTAGCAGCTGCTAACTACATTCTTCACATAGTTCTTCATCTGATAGCCATCAAGAGATACCGACCACACATTGCTCCCAACTTTAAGGAACTTGCTGCCTTAGATTCATCTGAAATAATGTATTATTTTCTTCTTGAAGCCTAAAATTTCATGTGAATGTTATGCTTGTTCCCAGAAAGAAATGTAATTTCAGTGATTTGCTGAGGGAAAGAAGTAGAGAAAGGAAGAGCTTTCTAAGACTTACCTGACACACAAAGTAATTTAACTATATTTATTTTAAGAATGTTGCTTAAGAGTACGGTATCAGGTACAACTATAAACCTAGGAAGCTAGTATCCCACCTTTGTAAAGAAAGCAAAGTGTGATAACCAAAAATGTTATGTATTTGTTCAGACCATTGCCAGTTCTATGAAATGCCTGTGTTGCAGCATGGATTTAATTTTATAAGGCTCTAATGAAATCGAATTGTGCATTTCAAAACAAATGAAAGACAGGCAAGGAATTGTGAAGGAGTCTTAAATGTGGTCTTGAGCATCAGCATAAATTAGACATAAACAATTCGCAGAGATGGTGTGCTGGTGTAGCTGAAACATTGAGTTCTAGGCTTGGAAAATGCAAAAGCAAGCAAGCAGAAGCTGTCCTGTGAACTGGACTGAGCTATTTGTACAGACTAAATGAGGAAGATACACAACTTGATATAGTTAGCCAGAAGAAAAATCCAAAGCATTTTAAGGCTGGAAGGATAAATTACCATGCCCATCTTTTCACTTATCTGCATCACCTATCTGATGCAAACAAGATGGATATTGCAGAAGTATTGTTAAACTTGTACACGTCGACTGGACAAATGCTTTCCTGCCTACAAAACACATGCTCCTGGACTGGGTCGTCCTTCTAAGCCTTCATATTGAGAAGTTTACAATTTTCCCACTTGAAGTGACTTAACACTGACCTAACTACATATCTTAACTACAAAGAGGCTACAAATTAAGGCTGCTCTTAGTATTTGTGTTTCCATAGGAAGAAAAGCCCCTCTCAGTACAATATTCTGTGAGATTGCAGAAGCCATACTTATATGCACCATGACAATAATGCAATTACATTGCTACAGGGTAGCCCTGGAAAAAATTACTTTTCAATTTTAATGAAACTTGTAATTGAAGTAAAAATACTACATCAGTGTTTAATGTTGTGTTTAAAGAAAGAAAAAATTCTGCTGCATTTCAGTGAAATTATAGCACTTTTATAGTAAATAAAGTTACCCTCAGTGATTTTACATCATATAAGCCTCATACATCTAGTTGCTTTTGTTCAATTGTGTTATATGAAAACCCCAGCAAACTAGAGTATTTTAAGCCTTTTGCTTCTCCTTTCTCTTAGGCCAAATGCACTCATGTATTAAACACTCTTACAGGTCCTGTTTTCTAGACTTCTCGGTTTAGCAGCCTTCCTCTTGAGTTTCCACATATGTTGTGGAAAACCAGACCGTGAACCCTCATCACCACTGGGCATCCCAGAACGTCCCTTCTTCTGGTTCATATAACCACTCTTCTAACATGTCTCAAATAGGATTTCCCCTTTTTGTCATATCACAGTGCTAACTCAATCTGTTTGGAAATAATACTCAAGACTCCTCTTCCTGTGCTATTCATCGTTTAGACCCTTTCCCATTAGTATTTGATTTCCACTTGTATTTTGTGCATTTTGTGGTTTTTTTGTAATTTTGAAACTATTTTAAATATATTTTTTTTTTTAAATCAAATCCAGTGATTGAAAATATGTCCATCTCAGCACCAACTTCAGAGTTAAGCATATTCCTACTGAGCTCACAATCAGTCTCTGAAAGGTCCCATTTGAGCACTTAGCATTTGCTACTAGACTGTCTTTCTGAAAAGGTGCTTATTAACTTTGTGGCAATTTCATCTAGAACTTAGAAAGAATCCTACACAGGACACCATCAAGAGCTTAATTAGAGTGAAAAATTAAGCACATCATCTGCTTTCCTGCCAAGACAGTTACTCTTTCAATGAAGGATATCAGACTGGTTACACTTAATTTTCTATTGAAATTCTTTGTTGCTTGTTTTGAGACTTAAATATCCACAAGTCCCAACCCTTTGACAGTCCCAACTTAAAATTCAATCATGTAGCAGTGTACTCCATGTCTTTCCAGACAGAGAACAGTTTCTAGTGATAGAATTGACAGATTTCTATTAAACCAGGACACTAGATAAACCAATAAAGATACAGTATAGAAGATTAACACTTTTAAACTACAACTACTTTCTATCAGCTACCAAGAAGCACAGGAGTTATCTTCTGAGATCAAAGCAGTGTTGAATCCTTCAGCTTGTCCTCTGCTATTCATTTCCCAATTACACAGCACGCCTTCACCTTTTCTTTCTTCCTCTGACCCCTAACAGAACTTGTCCAGTTGTCTTCTACTGTTCCTTACTGATTGTGACTTTACTCTCTTTCTGCCTTTCCCAATATGCTTGTGCCATCTTTTTATACTGACATTTAGAAATTATCTCCACTTCTAACACTAGCGTCTTTTTGAGTACAAATACAGTCAAAATGGCCTCTCATTACACTTCCCAACCTCCCTCCGATTGAGGATAGCTTGATGACCTGCACTAAAAGTAACATTTTTGAATAACAGAAGTTCCTTATGTTTTTTGGATGATTTCCTTTTTTTTTTTTTTTTTTTTTTTTTTTTTTTTTTTTTTTTCCCCAGTTCTTTCTTTTCACTTTTTGTTTTTCTGTGAACACAGAAAATTCTCAAGAAATATCTGCTTTCCATTCCTGCACACGGGGTCAAATAGCAGCACCACAGCTCTGTTAGTCCCCCATCTTCACCTGAAAAAGGTTGATAGCCTAGGTGGAGAGATCTTACACTCTCAGTATGACCACCCTGTTTCCAGAAAATCACCTGAAAGGACAAAGTACTGTCAACTTCTTTAGAAGGACTTATTTTGAAAACCATCCTTCCTAATCAGCTCATCCTATTCTGTGCTTTCTAATTAAAAAAAAATAAAGTTTGATATGTTTCAGGAGAACTTCAAAATAGTATTTTTAAATCACAATTCCTTATCTTGGGACACAACAGTTTCTCAGCGCATCTGTAATAATTTCTGGTAGGGTGCTTCCTGAAGAGACCAGTAGAGCAGGGTAAGACTCAAGTGTCTAAGAATTATTTGAATAAACTAAGAGCCACAGATAGGACAGGTTACATAAACATATTTTAGTAAAGAAACTATTTGGTAAAGTCATTATTTTAACCTTGCACCCCATCTTTAGAAGGCACCTCAAATGGAAAGGTTCAGCAAGTTACAAGGCAATCCTGCCTGAATGACAATTCTAGAAAATCTAGTCGTCTTTTCAACTGCAGGAGCCTTCGGCTTTTCCTGCTGCACAGATACCACTCCATTAGGATACATCTGTTATGGGCGCATTAAAAAATATTTTGTAACAGTACAAAAATGTTTCTTTCAGTTTCTATTGTTGAATCCAGAAGCACAATTTTAGGGCAGAATGATTTCTTATAGCTACGTAGCTCGTTCCTCTATTAGACTTGCCATAAGCCCTCATGCTTGGGAACTCCACATTTGCTGGCACTGTAATTCCTCACTTCAATACTCCACTGGCCCTCCTTGGAAGAGTACTGCCTTTGCTACAGCTGAAGAAAAGATAATGGCTTTGATCAGCTCAGCAGCCACAACCTGTGAACAAGTATGCAGTACCATTTAAAAAGAATTTTAATTTGTTAACACAAGTTCTGAAATTGTTGCACAAAGAAACATTCTGACTATACCCTCTCTGATACTCAATTTGTATTTTTAGTTTTGTATTTTGCCAAAACTCTCACAGATGACAACATAAAATTATTGCCATGAACTGCTTATTTGAAATACTCTATTTCCTGACATTGACTTATGGATCAATGTATCTGAGAACACAGGGCAAACAAGCAATTCCTTGAACCTGTGCCTGTGTTTTGGAATAAAGGTGGTACATTATTCTAGGTAAAGAATTCCTTGAAGGTGATCAATAAAAATAAACCATAGCACTCATTAGGAAAAGGTGCTAAATGAATGCTTCACTATACTTGTCCATACTTTTATGCACTTCTGAAATTCAGACGAATAGCAAATATTTTAATACTTATATCATAAAAAGCATAAGAGTGCACTATATTATTAAACATCAAGGATGCTGCAAGTGTATTTCTAGTGCTTGCAATTACACGAGTGAGCATTTCTCTGAAATGGCTTCAGAAAAATGGGATTTCCACTGGCTAGCATATCAAAGCAGATATAGCAGGGTTTAGTAAGGTTGAGTAGCTGACTAAGCACACAAACCCACTATTTATGAAGCATCTTTGCAAATTCATCCTGTGTTTTCTTATCCAGGTGGCATATTTTAACTATTCAGCATATTTATACCTGTAGAAGTCCCAATTACAGAATTTAGTTAACAGTGCTCTTGCTAAGTGAGAATGGCTAAAATCTAGCTCTCCACTTTTTTGAGTAAAGCCAGCATAATTAAAGTAACATTTTTACTCTATGTTAACACAGAGACTTATCTAACTCTTTTGCAATATGAAGAACACAATTAAATTCAGTTAAACTCTGAGGATACACTGTTTTAAAAATGCACAACTGCAGATCTTTTGCAATATCAGCTTTCTTGCCAAAAACACTTCAAAAAGTATTCTCTTATGTACCACAGGGAGATTTCTACCAGACTCTCTGAGAAGTATTTACAGCAATATCTACCACTCTAGAAGGCCAGGACTTTGTTTACTTTCTTGGTGAAGAACTGATAAATCGTCGTTCCACAGGAAACACTGCAACGTGATCAGACACTGCAGTTCCAGAACAATCACTGTGGCAAGGTAGGAGTAACTCCTCCCAAGAGCAGAGCAGCACACTGCCTTCACACAGTACATGCACCCTGGGCAGGAAAGCGAAGAGACAACAGACCTTCAGTGTTACCTATTTGTCTCTCTAGATCTGCTGCCTCATCTGGTGTTGCGCGGGGGAGGACACCAGGATCACTGAAACTAGTGCGCAGCAGGGTCCCCATCACGAAAAAGAAAAGAATCCCACCGATTGCAGGGATAGCAGGAGTGATCTTCTCTGACAAATATGGGCAACTGGAAAAAGAAAAGAGATTTGACAATCAACAACACGGAACGCAGCTTGCTCTCAAAAACTCTCTACCTCTATAAATGCACATGAAGAATTCATTTCTCTTACTACTTCTTGCTATTTTCTGAATCTTATAGAATATCCAAATTACTTGCCTTGGAAGGTTTATTGAAGCCAAAATTTCTGCTTATGTATTCATGACACTACTGGAATTTTGCATAGTAAGTTCAATATAATAAAGGCACAAGTAGCATAATAATGACCTCACTAATATGCAACAATCATTTACATAAGGAGATAAAATATTTTTATCACAGGATAATAAGCTTATATATTTCTTCACCCGCTGCCCAGTTACATAAAAGTAAATTGGGAAGAGAGAGGAAAGGGGAAATAACCTGAAGAAACCCATAACATGATGAAATAAGCCACACTGAAATACATAATTAAGTCTATAAAAAGGATTTATCGTCCACCAGAAAGGTGGTGCTCAACAACATGCAACACATTCCTTTAACAGTCTTGGTGTATATCAATATTGTTACACCTCTATTGATTTTCTTTCTTAGCCCATTTCTTATAACTTAGTAAACTTGTTCACTCATTTACAAGATAAGAAGAATGCAAATGAGAATTCAACACACCTGGGAGAAAACAATCCAGGGGCATGTCTATGGCAACATCAAGAACCTTTGACCAGGGAAAAAATGGCTTTATGTTTACCAGATTCACAATATACATGCTTGGCTTAAGACTGGATTACAGTTTTTGCAAATCTCCTCTGTGCTTCACATATGATTAAATCAAAACAGATAGAAACACCAGAATCCAACCAATACACAAATATAAATATCTGTTTGCAGCTCTGTGAAAAGAAGGGGTGTGAACACTTAAGACATTACAGAAGCACTGCAGCACCATCTTAGAAAACACACAGGCTGAAGATTCTCTTCATAACTCTTACATTAAGTAGGTATGGGTAGAAAATCATACTTCTGATGTCTGCGTAAGAAGTCATAAAATAAGCCTAAAAACAGAAGGCAAAAATCAAGTTCTAGGCCTTAGGGCTTCATTAAAGTTTCTAGGTATCAATCAAGTTTACTTAACATTGTCTTCCCTATTTCTATTGACTGCTTAAATGATGATTCAGACGTGCAAGCTTTTGCACTGCAAGCCAGTTAACCTCACTGGAATGTTAACTCTGAGCAAGCGATGACAAATGTCAGCTCCACTGTCCATCACTTCTGCCGACAGGATGGGGAGAGAATGGAAACACTTTTCATAGCAGCTGCCACGTACAAAGCATTTATCTCCCTGCATAATCCTGTTAAAAATACATGGCTGTTTCACCAAACCTAGAGGATTTCAGAGATGCAAGTGAGTCCATATGCATTACAGAGTGCATAGCATAATGAGTGAAAATCATTTCTCCCCACATGAATGCATTATTACAGGTGCAACAAGTTATGAAAGATTAAAAAGATGACTGGATATTAAAAAAAGACAAGGACCAAGAGATACTGTGGTTTCACATGACAAACAGACTGTTGAAATACTAGGCAACATCCTTCACATGTATGCTTTTAGGAAAATCTTCAAAAACCAAGATTTATGAAATGAGTGCTAGCTAAAGGAAGCAGCAGCAAGATGTAAGCCTTGGCAGCTATAAGTCTTGCTCCCCTCATGTCAGGAGATGCCAGTCAGAACGAACAGCCAAAGAGCAGCTTTCATACCACATCAATGTCCTACTGCTCAATTTATTTCTTGCCACAAAGGACTACTGAAATCCAAACTACTGTAATGTGCTCAGAGAAGAGTACAAATAGGCTGCAAGAACGTATTTTTAAAGGGATTAGAGGGAGCGTGTACATTAATGAACACTAAATATAGCACAGTTCTCTCATTCTTCTATTGCATTATTCATTATACGAGCCCAAGAAATTGCAACTGTGCTGAAGTTTGTTCAGCAAACAAGAGCTGTATGTGTGCAAAAGGTAACATGAGCTAATCTCAGGGTAGCACAGTAGGCACAGTACAATTTTGACACTTGCCAACACAAAACCAGCAATGGCATTACAAACACAAATGCTCACTGATACTCAGAGGACGGAAACTAAGGGCCACCAAGACAAAATTGGTAGAAAGAACAAACTGATGTGCTGAAATACTACTATAGCCCAACATTGCTGAAAAGTGATGTTTTTAGTATCGTAAAACAGCATTAAAAAAATCTGTCTCTGCCTTGCTGAACCAAGTCCACCTACAGTGAAAAAATCCCCATTCTCAAAGCCCTGTACAATCTTCACAATAAGCAAGTGTGAGGTAATCTGCTTTGCCTAAAGTTGTTTTCAAGGTTTAACAACATTCCACCTTTGACTTGGAATTAATTCAGCAATAATGCAGAAAAGTCTGAAGATGGCATCTTTGGGAATAATAACCAAGTAATATTTCATCAATTAAAAAATTATTTTGAGCTGAGAAACCAGTCCTTGCAGCTCCTTACAGAGATTCAGACAAGAAGTCTGGGCAGGACCATTTAATAGAGTCTGATATATCTACAGACCATATAATATTACATGGGCTCACAGAGAGCTCAATGACATCCATCCTTTAAAAACATCTCATTGATTTTTCAAATACTTGTGAGCTAATTTAAAAAAGCCCAACAAACCAAACAAAATCGTGCAGATACTGTTAGACCCTTTTCTCTTCACATTTGTTTTTAAAAAAGAGGGAAAAATCTTCTCCTGAGTTATTAAAAAATCCATTAAATGTGACTTTGAATTAAAAACATGGTTCTTAGCTCAAAATTGTGAATAAATCTGTAGAAATATACTTGTATATTTATACATTTTATATTTCCATGCTTATATATCAAATGTATTTGTACTGCTACGTTAAGTCAATATTATTTTAAACACTTCTGGTGGTACTACTGTTAGAATTGTCAAATACTGAAGACAGAAAAAGATTATCGCTCATGTTTGCTCAGATGCCTTAATTAATTTAATTGAGGATGTATCCCTTCAGGCAGCAGCTTTCCTCAGATATTACAAGAAGTATCTTTTTTGGGGTTATTTTCAGCGAGTTCTAAAAGCAAACATTAGTGGGTATTTCCTGACAGCAAATTTCAGAATTTTTCCCTGCAGAGGGACTCCCTGTGCAGATTCCTGCCCACTGCCAGTAACACTTCGATAAATAGCAGAGAGCTCCAGGACAAATCTCAGTCCTACTGCAGAGCAAGCACTGACAAACCTTTTCCAATTGGCACTTGGTACTACTAGATGTGAACTGGCGTCCTCAGTTTACATCCTACACAGGGTAAAGCAGTTGTTTTTAATCAGCATCTGTAAGGACAGCAAGTACTGACTAGGTCTATCCCAGAAAACACATCTTCAGAAAATATTACTAGACCACAGACCCCATTAAAAACCGTTACTGTGAAAACAGCTTTTTCAGGCAAAAATATTTGGATCCAGGTACTGCGAACTGTAACATAACATGAACTTTTGTATTAATTGATAACTTTGATGCTTTTAGCCCTGCTTTTTGTTTGGCTTCTCAGCTGCTTTTTTGAAGCATCATGTGAAAGCTTGCATGAGTGTAGGAGGGAAATAAAATCTGGTGGAAGACTAGTCTGTCACAGCTCGATAAAAATAAAAACACTCTGGCACAGAAGAGATATTTATCAAGCATACCCCTGTGAACAAAGGATGCAGGAGAAGTACAGAAGCAACTCTTACCACCCAGCAGCCCTTGTAAGTGTGTAGCCATGCTCCCTGTGGCTATCGAGATCAGGGGAAAAATACACAGAGAAACTGTGCTGGGGAGCACGCACAGTCAAGAGTCCTACAACTCTCAAGCATTGTCATTAGAAAAGGGAAGAAAAGAAAAGAAATCTCCTGGAGGCCTTTCCTGGAAAGATGAAGGCTTTCCTGAAAGGTTCACGGACAGTTATTCGCTGATGGGGAGACTCAGTATATGATAAATCTATCCAGTACAGGTATCTGGATAGAGGCTGAGCCTATACTTAAAAAAAAAAAAAAAAAAAGAGGGTTTTATTACATTGAAGATTTAAATTAATATTTGCTCAGGTGACAGGCAGAAAACAATGAAAGTACAAATTTTATGCAAAGATGAAATAGCCATCATACTTAATTACATTATTTAAAAAACCCTACAAGCTTGGCTTACAAGACTGTTAAGAGGATACTCTATGTCAAGCTCCTTATCAATACAAAACTCTTGGTAGCAGATATAAAATATATATGCTCTAAGAAAAATATAAATATAGTTGAGTGAAGTAACAAAGAAATAAAATTATTGTTCCTTTTCCTATATTATCAACTTAGTTTCTGTTTCTGCACATACTGCCTGTTTAAGACACCGGTGGCTATTGGCATGCAGGTGATGTCCAACAGAAGAGAGAAGGCTGGCACTGTGCACCCTGCCTTCAGTTCCACATGTTACAAGTTAACATCTGAACAAGTCTGGGCTGCTTTCTTGAAACTAGCCCAAGGGAGTTGTTTCTCCTTCCACTCTCATTTATGGCTCCTCTCAGCTCACCCTTCATTTCAACTCCACTGCATCATTGCTCCAAGCCACTGTCCCAAACTTCTGCCCTTATGCCAACACAAATCTTCATCAGGTTCTTTTGTGAGTGACGCTAGTTTACTAAAATGTATGAAAATGACACCATTTTGTTGACTTCTCTTTCTGTCTCTCTAACAAACCAAACATGCACTTGAAAAGGATATTGGCACAAAGCAAGGGAGAAAGAAGCACACATGAAACTACAGGGAGAGGGAAATTTGGACAGTGGGAGAAGACCTCAGTTTCAGCAGCTGTCAGTAAGGTTTTCATTCAGACCACAGCCTCTTGTGAAACCATGTTCTAACCTTGACCTCTTCCAATTTAGAGATGGCAACAGAACATCCATATATAGACAGATTAAAGGCACAGCAAGACTCTGGGCTAGAAGAACAAAAATAGTTTATAACTTATTTTTCTAATGATAAGTTGCCAGTGCAAAGAAAGCAGCCAAGGACATGCATGAAGAGCAACACAGGCAAAACGTGAGGGCACAGCAAAAACCCTGGAAGCTGATGCCTGATAGAGAATTTATAAAGATAAACAAGGCAAAGAGAATGATCAGAGTGAAATAATTTCACTTTTGTGGGGTTTGGAGGTTTCCTTCTTTTTACTTGTGTTTTTTTTCAGAAGCATGCTGCTGGCACACAAAAAAGGTGGTTTAATTTGAGTATAGATTAATTCCTAACAAGATTAGCTAAGGAAGTTTCGCATTAGTTTCCTACATCTGCCTCATTCTTTTGTACAGCCTTTGAAGTACCTATTGAATTGTTTTAAGGGATATTAAGGAACACGCAAACTTATTTCAATAGGATTGGAAATATACTTTAAAAAAATTAGTTTCTTTCATTATCATTATTTGTTTTGAACATTCTAAGTCATACACTCCCTCATTTTACAACGGTAGAACAGTTTCAAAAACTTATTTGATAAAATGCAACCACAGAAATCTCTCTCCTGGCAATTTGTTCCATTTCAAATTCAGGAAATCTGGAATTTGCAAGCATGTGAAGACTACAGAAAACAGAACAGATCTCAAACAAAAGGCAGAATGACAACAGGAACAGAAGCAACAGCAAGAATACTACCTCCTCATCATCTTAATGATCTAAAATATTATGCCCTTATCAGAAAGGCATATTTATTGAATGGATTCAGATGAGAGGCATTTAAATATACCATTTAACCTTGCTTAAATGCTTTACCAGTTTATTTTCTATTTTAAAGAATTAGATACATCTTATTTTTTCTATATTTGCTATATTTCTTGGGGCTAACTCCATTTAAAATTAATTCTAATTGAAAATAATTTTTAAGTGGAAGCATGTATAAACTAATAGTAATTCTAGTGTGTAACTAAGTATCCTAGCCTCTCTACCAGCATGCAGAAACGATTACTTAAAACAAAGAAGATTAATATGATGAAATCACACAGATTAATGAACCAGCATGACCCTTAAACCTAATAAGGTAAGTGCTTTATAGGTTCCCTCCAAGCTATTACAAAATAAAATTAGCTTAATGTTACCCTGAACAGCAGAAGCTCAACTGGTCTTCAAAGTTTCATGTAGAAATTGGATGCAGTTTGGTCTTTAAAGCCATTCAAACCCAGGAGCAATTACTAAGAATGAGAGACTGCAAGGGCCTGCCTCCTCTGGCTCAAACCTGCAAGCATTCAATGGAACTCCTTGCAGCACTGACTCCATTAAACTGCAATGCATTACCACTGAAATAAGATTTACACTGCTTCCATTCAGAACAGGGGTTTTGAGGAAGCAAAGTGTCGCTCTGGTGAATAACACATGACACAAAACTCCTCGTGGAATTTCTCCAAAGCTCTTGAAGAAATGAATGTGACTCCATTTATTTCAAAAACTCATTCACTTATATACATTTTTGACAGACCACTGTGACTGGTGAATGAGAGACAACCCCTTCACCCACACTGGTCGAACCAGAGGGACATCAAAGGAAATCCCTCCCACAGAAAGAATTCCAAACACGAATATCATTACAAAAACAATCCTGATGTTTTGTTCTTTTGCCTGGGAAAGTAGTTTCAGCAACCCAAAATATCAGGGAAAATGGTGCTTTAGAAACTCAGAAACTCCAGGCCTGAAAACCAGACTACAGCAAAGTAAATGCTGTTGATCATGAAATTGTAGAAGATAACCACAAACTATCTCTTACAACTAAAGATCTTTAGAGTTTAACACAGCAGATACAAAATAATCAAGGTAACAGCCTTGCGTGACCTCCCAATTTTTATTGCTACATGAATTAATTCTAATGATCCACTGTCAAACTTCAAAGCTGGAATAAATAAAATGCATAATGAAAAACAAACCTGTCTGCAAAACACATGTGGTTACTGAAGCTCCTTCAAGGGCAATTATATTCTACTTTGTTCTAGAGATAAGGAACATCCTTGTTTTACAAAACACTATTTTAAAAATTTTGATTCCATCAACTGTTGGCCAGAAATTTCCAAGCAAGGAAGGCAGAAAATGGGGAGTATCAACCAAACTGGTAGATACATTGAGTGCCTGACTCTTATGAAAGTCAACGAAAGCGTAACATATCCTCAAAAGACAAACTTAGAAAAGGCATAGCTTCCAAACAGGCAGCAAACCAAAGTCTTGCCTTATTGCTATTTCCCTTCCTCGACTAATTAATTACTTGAAAAACTAAAAATATTTGTATTTAATTTTTCCAGTTTTGCATACAGTGCAAGGTTTTGTTTTCATAGCATAAGACTACCAATCAATGAATTCCACTAAATACCTAAGTTCGTAATTTCTTTCAAACAGCCCATATAGAACACTTCTTTTCCTGTTGTGCTTCATAATGCTTCCTTATTATTTCTTATTATTTCCTGTTATGTGATTTTATAACTAAACCATCAGGTTAATCCCAAGTACTAATGAACTGAACACGGGGACAAAACAAGCGGAAATGCCTTACGCCACAACTAAGTCCCTAAAGGAGTGTGAGCTTCAAGATGATTTCTCACAGGATCCTCTGGAAACTGAAGCACACACAATTAAGCTGCTGTTAGTTACTGCAGTCCGAGCTTTCCATGAGCCATAGTTTGTTTTCACCCTGCCCAATCTATAAGGTCTAAAGGCTTGATGTAAAGCCTAGCTCTTGCTAAAGGGCAAAGGCCTGTCAATGCAATCCCTACCTCTGGCCACACTCCACTGTCACTTACCCTGTAGAGCACAAATGAGCTCGCTAACACTGAATTAAAACAGAAGAATTGTTCTTCATCTGTTCCCTTTTCCGAAAAAATACCCAAACACCAAAACCACCAAACTCAAAGAACTCACAAAAATATTCATTTTCTGTCTGATCAATTTCCTAAACAATTTAATTCACTGTGCAATTAATGAGTACTAGAGAACAGGGAGGAACACACAGAAGGCAGGATGAAGTTCTACTGTGATTTCTAGATCCACTCAGCTGCTATGCAGAAATCCCACCCAAACTCATAATCTTAGGAATAGTGGACTCAGTCATGATTTAACCTGGCAGATATCTAAACACCACACAGATGCTCATTTACTCTGGATTATTAAGTTTTTTTTTTCCTCTGCAGTTCTCCATGTCACAAATCTTTTGTATAGAACACACAAATGAACTTTCATCTAAAATACAGGAAAAGAAAAATTTACATCTTAACTTCTCAGTGAAAGCCACTACAATAAAAGCCTTTGAATATTCATTGAAAAGCAGATACAGCACTTCTTACGGCTTCTTCACTTATAAAAATGGAGGACTGATAATCCTACCCACCCTACATATCAAAAGTATATATCATATTGTTATAAATAAAGCAACTGGAAACATAAAGCAAGGATAAAACCAACAGAGCTTAAACTTCTCTCCCTCAAAAGGAGCAGAGCTGAGCAATTCAGCAACTTGATCACAAAAAGACTCAGGAGGCTTGTTTGCAGTAACTTCACAGCCACGGGTCTCCCCAAGTGCTGGAGGAGTTTTACCTGAAATGGCATCCTTTGTTTCCTCCTGCTGCCTCCTCACAGTCTCCTGTGAATTCTCTTATCCCACACCAAGCACTCAGTGGAGAGGCAGACTGGCATACTGCAGGCTACCACTGATTAAAAAAAAAAACAAACCAACTACTAATTTGCACTCATGATTCCAAAGCAGTGCCAGATCTCCGTATCTAAAAATGGGTCAGTTTAAATATATCAACTTGCAAAGACCAGCTTGAGGCAAATAATTTATTTCATAGAAAGAAAGTAAAGCACACAGTGCTTCATCTACACAGAGAGCATGACTACAAATATTTGGATTAGCAATATAATTGAAACAGCTAGGAACAGCCTTTTACTATTTTGCCTTGGAAGTGAGATTTCGGTGCAAGTCACAGAAGTCTAGGCATGAAAAGTTTGAGAAATACCCTCCATTATAATACCCTACAATGAAGTTTTGCTTCTGAACCAGAGCTTAGAAATGTCAGAGCATTTAACTACCTTCAGGGATGTGTGAGAAGACTGCACTGTTTGAGTAATGTAACACTTTTGCCTGAGTATTACCTTTTTTTGGAAGACATTAAATGCTTTTTATAGACTTCTATGTTAAATTCTTATCAAACCTAGATAAGCATGTTCAAATTGAAAATCAGTGGCTTTATCACATTATACTTTTCTCTGTACTTCCACAAACACATCACCAAGGGGCACTTTCCTCTTGGGAATGGCCACTGACTGAAATTATTAATTTCATATTCTCTTCCTAAACACTTCTATAATTCACCAAAAATTACTTCTACGTATGGTTCTGTGATTTAAATCACCTGAGTCAATAAGAGAAAACACACTCCAGCTTATTTTCTCTTAAGTCAGCTACATCAAGAAATATCTATCACAGAAAAATACAATGAAAGTTATCAAAGAAATGTTACTTCAAAAATTAAAAATTAAGGATGAAAATCATCCCTGTTAATGGTTTAAATTTGAGGGTATCACAGAAGAGTCTGTAGCAAACACAACAACAAAAAAAGTTATATGCCGTACAGTAACCAAATATTTTGACTGTTAATGCATAAACCAGATCTGAATGTAAAATGAACAAAGAAATTCCCAGGCTTTACAGTTTCTTAAAAATATTTTATTCAACATTCCCACTCAGTTTTAATTTTCTGTCATATTCAAATTTCCTTTTCTACTGTTTCATTTGTATTTTCAAGCCTTTTCCCAACTAATATGCAATTTTGTCCAGTAACTATTACAACCGCTAATTCTAATGTAAACTGAAACAGGATTTCAGGTAGGGGAGATTAACAAACACAGGGTGTTAATGCTATCCTTCTTTGAAAGTATAATTTATTTCTTCAATTGAACATCTGTCTATTTTTGTAAGGTTGCCAAAACACCTAAATATTGTCACATGAAGGTGAAACAAAGAAAAGGTCTTTGTTACATCCACTGTGACTATAAATTTTAAATTCTTTTCTTCTAACATTTCAATTACGCAACTTGTTAGCACCTGTATGTGACATGATCCCCACTGAAATAATACCTTTTTTGCCAGTGTTTATACAGACATCAAATAGACAGCTTTTCAAGTGGAATGTGAACTCTCTCCCTAAGGCAAACCAGCCATGAAAATCAGAGAAAAGCTCAGTTACTTCACTGTTCCCAGAATAGACTCTCTGGAACTGCAACACAAGATTTATTCTCCATCTTTCCATTGTCACACATGTTCTGCTGTCCACCTTCCAGTTTCAGATGCTGACACAAAACCAATTCCCACAGAGACTCTCAACCATGCAAATACCACACCAACTCCTGGTCTTCACTTTGGGACTTTTACATAAACAGGAAACCAGCAGGGCACTAAGCTAAATAAAAATGGAAATCTTTTGAATACCTAAAACAGTTGCAGAGAAGCTAAAATAAAACAAAGATTGCAACTGGTTATGTAAAATGGCTGATGTACATTTGAAGATGATGCGCTGCAGAGACATAGGCTGTAATGTGATGTCATCAGCCATCATCAACAACCTATTTCACTGAGTCCTTCAAGCACTGATATCACAAGCTCCACCTTTTGCCCTGGTGTTTTCAGTCTTCTGCTGAAAAACTCTTTTCAGTGTTTTGCTGCTTTGGCCAGCCTCTGACTCTCTCCTGGCTGAGAAGCTGCCCCAGCCCTTTTGCCAAATCTAAATGTAAACATTCCTCATGTTTCAGCACCAGAGGGGAGCTGCAGATTGTACAACACCCCACCAACTTACCTGAGGATATTCACAACTGAACTTAGAGAAGTTGCTACCCTGGGTTAATCAGTGGCTTCATAGTCAGCAACACAAACAGACCATAATCAGGAGGAAGTGCCAGAGTTTGGTAACCTTCTACAGCCTTCTTCTAACCTGTCTGCTGATTACATCTCTTCTCCATGGCAAAGCTTGCCTTTCAGGTTGGCAGAACATACTACAGCAAAAGAGATGAGCTACACAGAAATAAGAAGCATCCTGATTATGTCACTTCAAATAGCTACATTAAATGAAAAGATAAATGCCCTTCCTTCCCTTTGTGTCCCTTGTATGACAACAAAGTTCAGGAGTTTTCAGTTTTATGCACAATTTCTGAATAGTTTTTCTTTGGAAAGGTGCAATATAATGGGGATTTATAGCATTTTCTGTCTGCAAGTGTTCAGAAAGGAGAGACCTTGGTGCATCTTGCTCCTAGTCCTAAAAATTACACTAAAGCTCATAGTGAATAAATAACAAAGCAAAGTGTACATCCAACCCTGCAGCAGAGGAAGCAATTTCTATTAACAAATAAAGGACAGACCAGGAGCACAAGCTTCTGTTTCTTCACAGGTAGACAAAACCCCTTTTTCCTAGACCACTTCCATCCTTTTCTCATATTCGACACTTTGTCAGATACATTTATATTCTGTCCAGGAATTCAAAGCTTACAAGGATACAGAAGATTCTAATGAGATTTTGATGAAGGGATGAAAAAAGGACTGAAGACTACACATCTTATAAAAATCAGACATTACCTAAACCACACTCTAATCTAGAGAGAAACTTCTATTTCAAATTTATGTTAATTAAAATGCTAAACATTACATTTTTATCCTGAACTGCAACACAACATTAATAACCTCTATGTCCTAAATACATACTAACAACCTTGCTTAAAACATGCAGAAAATACTAGGGCTAGAGGGAAATAGAAGTAAACAGGCAAGAGCTATGAGTGCAATTATTCTATTCAGAAAAGCTACAAACCTTAAAATAGCAAGCAGCATGGCAAATACCAAGTCGACAGTACAGCTGTATTCATTCTGCCAAAAGACTGTAAATGCAACTACTCTTGAATTAAAATTCATAGCCATGAATTCATATGAGCCCTATTATTTGGTGTCTGAATCCTCACCAACTCTGAGAGATTCTAAGAGCTCTCTGCAATTTTTCAGTCTGTTAGTACAGTAAAGAGCCATTAAAATGTAACAGTCCACATCTGCCAAGCTGGAACAACTGCCAGGCTTGTGTTTCAGGCTCATGTACTACGCAAAGGGTATGATCATCTCACTGTGAGCATCCTGACGACAGCACAAATCTCCCTCTTTGAACACGAGCACATTCTGCTGCTTCTCAACAGCAGTGATAATTATTCATAGCATCTTCAGCTGTATTTTGTTCTGTAACCTAAAATAAAAAGTAAACACTTGTTCTGAAAGTCTGTCCTACCCTAGCCTAAGGTCCCAAGAAAAAGACAGCATTTAGGAACACAATTAATACTGACTGTAATAGAACCAAGTGTCAATATGAATCCAGTCTTTGAGAGAGTTTCATTAATTCATACTTTATTAACCCCTCTCTCTTATTTATGGAAACATGCATACAATTGACAAAAAAAATTAAAGCATCTGTAGGCACGCTGCCCTTGACAAAAACCTCTCAAGGTACTTCTCATACGGTACTGAAGAACTAAATTAAATACTGAATCTCTATGCCAAGGAAATCAGCAAAAGTAAGCAAAGGGCAAACAAAGGCCCTGGCAGCCTTACTGACCAGAAGCAGTTATTAGAATCAAACTGGTAAAGGGAAGTGTCTAGACTACAAAATAAGTACTGAAAATATTTTTGAAATATATAGTATAAACCCTCCAGTTGTTAATATGCTACATGACAACCCTACAGTGCAATCATCTCTGTTTTGTATCTGGCGTTATAATATTCATACTAAAATTAGCTAAAACTATATATGCATTTCAAAACAACAAAGAAACACTCCTTATTTTTTGAACTGCTCTGCAGTCAGATGCTTGTAGCTTAGCCAACCCTCTGCAGCTGCTTCGACACCATGCCAATGCCTCCACTTCCTCAGCCTTTCTACCCTTAGGAAACAATCTCTGGAGACCTAAAGAGTATTGCACAAACAATACTGTATCCTCCAACTGTTGCTAAATGCAAAATCCATCTTTGCTTCTTTTGTTTCTTTTGAAGGACACTGAACGTGTGCATTCGACTTCATTTTCGGTTGATGAAATAATACTTTATTTTCTTTCAAAAAGGAGACAGATCAACCTAAGAGAGGCCCATTACAATAGAGGTCAGAAACAGTTCAGTGGATGGGGCAGGAGACCAGGAGCCAGTAAACCTGGCTTCCTGGATCAGCCAGCATTCTGTTGCATGACCTTGTGCAAAGGCAGTTCACCACACTATGATCCCTCTTCTTTTTTGGAGCATACACCTATCCAGGACACATTCAAGACAAAATTATGTGCCAAACCCTCTACGACTATAAAAATTCCTCATGTTATTTATTTTTATTGGGGTTTTTTTTTGCTGCCTGTGAACCTTGATGATGGTCTGGGACACCACTGTACAAAAACATTGTCTAAGCAGCAAGAAAATCAGCTGGAACCTCTAGGTAATATTGAAGTACAAATAATTACTAACAGGAAACACTCCTTGGCTTACACAATACAATAGGGGAAGAAAAAGGAGAAGGACTTAAAATAGTAACTCCATATGTTACTAAGCTGATTAGCTGTCTCATTAAAAAAATACTATGGTTAAAAAAAATTAAGAAAACGTATCAACCCAAAAGTGTTCCATCTTCTCCTAAAGAGACAAGGTGTTTGTCCTTTATAAATTTTAATCTCGCTTTATCAAATTATACAATTCAGCTTCAAATAAGAACTTTACTGGTTTTTGAATACATTTAATAGGAACCTGATGCTGACAGACACAGGAAGTTTCTTTCCAAGTACAGACAGCACATCTTTGTCAATATTTTAGACAGTAACTCTAAGAAAATTACTTCAAAATTCTAGGGGGTAAAAAGTTTCTAGAGATACCCGAATTCTCTTTTTTTTCTGTGAAGTGAATGATATTGAGAAACAAGCATGTTCCAAGAAAGCAATTTCATTCAAAAAATGCCTGAATTTCAGGATCTGAACCTTGAAGCAATCAGATATTATCTATTTGCTACTGTGAGGAATAACAGCAGTACATACAGACCAAAGTAATTTCCTCCATCACTAACATGCTGAGAGCAACTTTTTGTTGAGAGTCCAAATGAAGCTCCTCTTCCTCTCAGCCAGCTTAGTCATTTCCACTCCTGCCTTGTGCTGACACAAATGTTCCATGGAGTAAGTGCTAGAGTGAGAAGTGAGATGATTGTTTGTTTTAAAATTGCTGGGTTTAATTGTTTAGATTTGTCTGTGACTTATTGTTGACTGTTAACAAATAGATGGTCACCAACTTTCAAATATCTGAAATAATATTCAGTTAAACTATAAACACAGCTACAAGAGAGACAAGCTTTGAAATATTTTTAGGGAAAAATCAGACGCCTCCATTTAATTTGAGGCACAGCACAGGATTGACTCCAGCACAGTAATTACTATAGTAACTAACTTTAAAGGAAAGCAATAGACATTCACAGACAATATGAATAGGTGCTATTAAGCAATACTTGCAGACCATTATAATTGAGATGACTGACTAAAGAAATAGCCAAAGCACATAAAAATCCCTAGCCCTTTCAACATTTTGCTCCTGACTTCACAGAATTTTACAGGCAGAACTTTTTTGAAACAGAAATCCCAATTTCACTCAGCCACTTCAAAACACTTACCTAAGTTAAAATAGGTCATCATCTGCAGAGATATGAACTACATCTACAAAGCAAATTCTACCATTACCATCATAACAACAAGGGAAATTTGACTTCATTCTTTCTTTTGTTGTTGATTTTGTTATATAGCAGTTCTCTGAATCCTAGATAATGAAAAAAGGGTTGGTATTATATGAGAGTTACTGCTACTTAATATAACATTTGTTTAATTTGCAACTTCCTCTTATATCAAGCAAAGATATTTGCTGTATGATTTTAGTAGAACCAGAATCTTCTTGGGCTAGAACAACAGTTAAATTGTTAGCTTTGATACATAATTCTCCATACTACAACCTATCATTAGTGATGACACTTCAATAACTATATGATTTCTAGGCTTAAGTAAAATAATTCTGTGATTCCATGGTAAAAAACCTCCTGATTTTTTGCTTTCTTTCTTTAAATCCTGAATTCAGACATGAGGCATTTTGCACCTTCTACTTGCAAGAAAAGCACATCTCTCCATCAGTTTCTCCTGCATTTACTGTTAGAAATCTCTGCTTAAGAAACTGGGCAAATCTGTATTTGTTCCCAATGCCTGTATGAGTTGATTAAATCAAGTCCAGCAAACACAGAATGAATCACATGAGCCTAATCCAAAAGCCAAATGCTCAGTGCCATCTCGAAGATGACACAAACACCTCTAAACTGGGAAAAGATTAACACTGGGTTGGGACTACAAATGGACTAAGTAGTGAAGCTTACTGACCATTCGAGCTGGAAGCACCAAAACACCTCCCTTCAAAACTAATAGCTTTCCTTAGTTTACAGCCCTTTCCTGTGAACAGATGAATCCCCATGGCCAGTACTGAAGAGTCCTCAGTATTGGCTGTCCTTCCACCCACCATGCACATTAGCCATGAGACAATGGATAGCAGCCATAAAACAGCACCTTGTGTTCACAATTTTAGAAGACAGCTGTCCAGGGAAGCATCCTGATAAACAGTTCTTACAAATAAAAATGCAACTGATTTTTTTATTCCTACTTAGGTAACAAGACTATCTCAGCACCTGACAAATACTTCAGTGCTCTGACACTGCAGACTCCAGACAGAGGACAATTCCCTCTGCTCATCAGTGAAACAACTACAGAGACTACACCTGAGAGCCTCTTTGCACAGAAGGATGTTGTAACTTGGTGGTTTCAATTCTTAAACTGGCAGGAACGAGCTATATTCCAGTGTTATAAACCTATAATAAAAGAGAAAAGAATCATTTTGGGGCGACAGGCATTTTCAATGCAGCACTGACTGAATGGCTTCATTTTTGTTCCTTTCAGCATTGCTTCCTTTCCAACAAAAGCAAATTTTGAGTGACAGGAAAGTACATTTCCCTCTCTGCCCTGCAGCTCACTCTGTGACTGTGCAATCAATGACAAAGACTGAAATGGGAAAAAAAGAAACCCACCAAAACCCAACAGTGCAGTGAATGATGAATGTCGTACAAAAATATATGTCCTTGTATGGCCTGGAGCTTCAGAAAAGAAAGATCTCTGAAGAAATGCAAACATCCAAGAGACAGACAATCCTTAGTTAACAAGATTTTTTTCTTTGAAGTATTTGTACTACGTACCTGCACACCATCACTACTGTTTTGTTAAGGTACATGATATTGAGTAAATTGGGTCAACACAATGGCCATGACCAGCAAGTGCCATCTTGTTGACAAAATACAAACATACATTTCATAAAAATCCTCATATAGTCAGACTTTTATATGTTTATACAGGTGACTCTCAAGACTAGAGCTGTGTATTATTTCAACCAGCAACACTTCTTCTGGCACTTTATTTTTTTCACTTGGTCCAACAAAGCGGAACGGAAAGACACTATTGACTGCATTTTGGATTTAATCATGTCTCTTTCACACTCAGAGTAGCATGATCGTAATTAAAGGCAGGATTGTAAGCAAGTTGAAGCAGCCTTGTTCTTTAGAGGTAAATCACCCAATTCACTTTAGGTTAATTTATGTGTAATTCTATTCACCAAAGCAAAAATGTCTAACAGAGGCATTAGGAAGGAAATATGGAAACTCCCTGTGTGTACTAGCTTTAACTTAAACTTGTTTTCTTTCTCCTGAAGTCAGTACCCAGATTTCAGATCTTGGAGTCCCAAAGAGTAACAATGAAATTCTGGTTTCCACACCCATGTGAAAGCGGTATACACAGACACAGCATAGGGTTAAAGAATTCTCCAGATACAAGGACAGCAGAAGAACCAGTATGGATGGGAACTGTACCCACTACAGGAAAGTTCAGGAAAGAACTGAACCTGGATGACTCTTTCACGAGAGGTTAAAAGAGTAACAACAGACATTTACATTTGAATATACAAAGCCTGGAAGATACAACATGAAAAATTAGAAATAACAGTAATGATAACCCAGAAAACTGAATAAAGCAGCATATTAGACCAGAAATTAAGTATGAAGTTTTTGTAACAAGTCTAACATAGTAGTTACATGTTACCATATGTATAGCAAGCAACAGATAATTGCATTTGTGAAACCAATTCTGACAAGAATTCTGAATTTGCCTTAATGACCATAAAAAAGTGCTTTAGAACACACTTTGAAAGACCAAACTGAAGAAAGTAAATAATAGTCAATAATAGTCAAAACCAATAAAAGTCTCATCTCCCACTATTATTCTTTCCATATTTACTCATCAACTGAGGTAAGCTAATAATACTTACAAAGAAATTCCTGTCTCTTGCCCTATGCAGACGCACATTGCCTAATTCGAGGTCCCACAATCTTCACAAAAACACCTGCACAGTGTCCCAAACCCTTATTCTACTCCAGATTGCCAAAAACCTCTACCTCACCTAAATCACACAAGCAGAGTAGTCCATTAATATAAAAGACAAAGAATAGAGAGGAATTCTGAAGAACATAGTCCATTACACTAGCCAATACAATCACATTTTTACCATAATTGCTTTGGCAATTTAGATTTTCCACATGTAAGTCAAAAAGCCAACATGAAGTGCTAGACCCACTATTTGACAGTCTGCTTCAATGATTTTTTTTTCTCAAAATAGTATAGTTTTAAAAGCAGATTACTGATCCTAGATTACTACTACACTAAACAACCCTTATTTACTAAAACGGTTGCTATGAAGCAACTTTGTTTTAAGGAAACATATGAATTAGCTTCACTGAAAACAACTGTTTAAATCCAATTTTTAAAGAGAAGAAGAAAAAATACATATTTTTTGGGAAAAAAATTAAGAAGGAAAAATATAAAAGTCATACACAATATAAATCAATCTATAGATTACAGAAAGTGATGGATCCTGTAAATTACCCCCAAGCAAACAACTATAAAAGTCTCTATCTTTGATATATATAGCAAATAAAGTGACTTAGGGAAAGTCTAGACTTGATTACAGTTATTCAAATTTACACTTTTTTGCTAAGAGATAAAAATATGATGAACTCCTGAAAACCTGGGAATATCTCATTTATATTAAATGATAATCTTCTTAATAATGATTAAGTTGTATAAAAATAGCAAAATTCTGTCTGTAAGAAACTTTTAATAATAATGTTAAAGCTGCACATTTAAAGACTTTTAGCCAAAAGAATTATCCTCATCTAAATTGATTAATTTATAGGAAACTAATACTAATCCCTAGATTAAGAGAGGCATATGATTAAAAAAAAGATCTACCAGAAGCTGAGGCAGAAAATTATGTTAACATTTTGTACTGAAAGCTTCACAAAAAAGGATTTGTGCAGCTTGTAAGAAACTCATTCAGAGTGTTTGTAAGTTACAAGAGGCATATTGATAAGATATTATGCAAAATATGAAGGCTAAAACATCCAACGAGTAAAAAGAATTTTAAATCATTGAAATGTGCAAGTGGGAAAAGATATGTTTACAAGGTGAGGTCTGAAATCTGCAAGTCAAAAAAAAAAAAACCCAGGAGGCAGAGATCAACGAAATGTGATCGCTTGCAGAGCAGCTTTGGTAGGACAGACCAGCAATATGGTTTTGAAATGTGCAAAATTAGAACTTTAATGTAGGGTGTATTTGGCAAATGACCGCTCTGTAGCATGACAAAGCAGAGGGATTACAAAGGCAGGACTCCACGAGGCAGGAGGAGTCAATTAGCGCTGCCCACCACCTGCACTGTGAGCCCTGCTGCCCACACCGTGGCAGCATCCCTGGCAGCCGGCAGAGCTGCTCTCCAGCAGAAGGGTGCCAAGGGCGCGTCCAGCTGCGGCAGGCACCGCAGGAACCATGAACAGGAGCCGGGAGAGCAGAGCAGAGCGCCATCCCACACCTGGGAGAGAGAGCAGAGCGCCATCCCACACCTGAGAGAGAGCAGAGCGCCATCCCACACCTGAGAGAGAGCAAGCGCCATCCCACACCTGGGAGAGAGAGAGCGCCATCCCACACCTGAGAGAGAGCAGAGCGCCATCCCACACCTGGAGAGAGAGCAGAGCGCCATCCCACACCTGGGAGAGAGCAAGCGCCACTCACCTGGAGAGAGAGCAGAGCGCCATCCCACACCTGAGAGAGAGCAGAGCGCCATCCCACACCTGAGAGAGAGAGCAGAGCGCCATCCCACACCTGAGAGAGAGAGCAGAGCGCCATCCCACACCTGAGAGAGAGCAGAGCGCCATCCCACACCTGAGAGAGAGCAGAGCGCCATCCCACACCTGGAGAGAGAGCAGAGCGCCATCCCACACCTGGGAAGAGAGCAGAGCGCCATCCCACACCTGAGAGAGCAGAGCACCATCCCACACCTGGGAGAGAGAGCAGAGAGCCATCCCACACCTGGGAGAGAGAGCAGAGCACCATCCCACACCTGAGAGAGAGCAGAGCGCCATCCACAGCCGAGAGAGCAGAGCACCATCCCACACCTGGGAAGAGAGCAGAGAGCCATCCCACACCTGGGAGAGAGCAGAGCACCATCCCACACCTGAGAGAGAGCAGAGCGCCATCCCACACCTGAGAGAGAGCAAGCGCCATCCACACCTGAGAGAGAGCAGGCACCATCCCACACCTGAGAGAGAGCAGAGCGCCATCCCACACCTGAGAGAGAGAGCAGAGCACCATCCACACCTGAGAGAGAGCAGAGCGCCATCCCACACCTGAGAGAGAGCAGAGCGCCATCCCACAGCCGAGAGAGCAGAGCGCCATCCCACACCTGGGAGAGAGAGCAGAGCGCCATCCCACACCTGGGAGAGAGAGCAGAGCCCGTACCAAAGAGCATCGCCCGCCTCTGCCAACGCTAACCTAGCGCCAGATTGTCACACCTGAACAAACTGCTGCCTGACTTCGGAACAAAGACTTGTAGTGCCCCGAAACATATGAAGTGTACTATTCTTTTGATACCTATTTTCATATTCAATCTTTGCCAAGGCTTAAGCAAGGGTTTTTACAGCCACTCATTTTGATACTCTCTGGCTGAGCATGAAATTCATCCCCAGTAGACAGCCAACACAAACAGCATTTAACGTCTTTTTTTCTAGTACTACATTTGCTGTCTCACTCCTACTTGGAAAAATCCTGCTGTAATAGCAGCCGCTATTGTAAGGCAGTAAGCCATTAAGACATCATTTTGCCTCAATATTTCATTTTGCTTCCCCAAAACCACTTCAAAATGTTATTTTTACTCATGGTATTGCTAAATACAACTACTAAAAGCTTAGAAAAAATGTCCATTATAAATAACACTAATTTCCCTCTCAGCACAACATTACATCATGCTGCTACCAAAGCAATTAGAAAAGCTGGCAGTCACATTCCAGATACAGTAACCGGATACATCAAATACTCCACAACACATCATGTTAAGTTATCATCCAAACCTGAAGAGTTTTTTAGCTGCAGAAACTTTCAGATTAGTCTTCTATTAAAGCTTCCAAAGGTGATGGCCAGGGTTACATCATTTCCAGCTGATATTAGACACCTGAATTGTGCATATGACATTATAAGCATCTTGATTGCTCACCATAATAGGAAGCTTCCTTGGAAAAACAGGGAATTAAAGATGTTTTGCATTAAAATCCATCCCCTCGCACAGAGTCACAGAATTTATACAATCTCTAAACTTTTCAGAAATAGCTGCATGTGTAAATCTCACAAGCCCCTAGGAATTTGCTAGACTTCCTTGTCTTTGCATGTCCTGAACAAAAATAAGAATCTAATATCATATATAAGTCTGCACAGATACATTTGCACACATCCTTATACATATGAGTGCACAAACACATATATACATTCTGATCCTTGTGTTCCCAAAGAGTTTTGAAGTGTTTCCAGTGTGACTGTATCTAGCTACGGAGCAATCCAAAATGTAATTTGAAGTTTTATCTCTGAAGAACAAAGACAGGTGACAGACATTAGCTAGGGCAGGAGAATTTGAGAAATCTGTGGAAGGAAAATGAAAAAAGGTTCAAAGCAAAGGCTTAGCTCTAGCAGTGCCAGCTGTAAAGAGCTGACCTAAACCTCTACAAAGGGGGAATTTGACAATACACTGAAAATATATTAAAAGTCAATATAAGAACTCTTGCTGCTTCTAACATTTGCTAGCTGTAAGTCTGAACATCAGTGGGAGTGCATTCTGACAAGAGAGCTTCACAGCCGTATCTTCACACTATGGTACCACTAATCATAATCTATATGGTACTCTAAGGAATAAAAAATATATTTAGCCTGAGGAAAGCTGGAAGAAATTCTCTTCTCTCCCAGGACATCTGACAAAGCAAGCTCAGAAGAAATATTTCTGGCACTGTTTTCTCTCATCAGAACTAACTATTCCAATTCAGCTATTGGTTTAAAACCAGCAAGTCTGTTGCAGAGAAGCACTGATACATGAAAGAGGAGGTAAAACTGACAGTGCAACTCCACAAGTCCTAACAGTCATATTATTCTTTGGCCTAAAAAAATCCATCAAAACCAAAATGTTCTACCATAAAGTAAGTCCATCTTCAAAAAAGAATAAAATGAAATTTAGATTCGAATTATTAAAAAACCCAAATATATAAACCCAAATTCTGATTAGTTCACTTTAACCCACTTTAACTTTGCAATAGGAGTGATACATTCCAGAAGAAACCTCTCAATTTCTTTGACCATTTTTCAAAACAACACCAGGTTGTGAAGTAAATTTTTTCTTTCTTGGCTGAAAAATTTGCTATGAATCATCAAGAAAACCATTACTCAGCACTTCTTGAGCTCTGCTAATTCCTTTCAGACAAAGAACAGCAGTTTTCATCCTTTCTGGAACCACTTTCAATAGGGTCAAGGCACTTCAAAACATCATTACAATTAAACCTGTCCTCTGTATACACTTATACAGCAGTAGCATATGACTGTAAATTCACAACTCCTCTGTAAAGTAATTTTCAAGAAAAGGCTTTACCAAATTTGTGCCAATCTTTTACTACAGCTATCAGCACTATACAGGAAGAACAAAATTCCAGGCTACACTCTAGATTATGAAAAACAGAAAGGAGAAAATGGCACAGAGTATCACACAGAAGATGAACCTGGATGCAGACAGATGAAATGGTTGACAAAACAGGCAAGATTTAAAACATTAATGCAACATTAGGCATTATTGAAAAACCAAACAGAAGCCACACTTTAATCTCTACAGAAAAATGAATTTTTTCTTCATTGTGATCTTTATCCTCAAAATGCTTGAAACTAAATTTTCCACTGTTAAAACCACACTCGTTTCTGAAAGCTTCACATTTTTGTAAGAACTGTATCAATAGCCTTAGATCAAGGATTAGAGGACATCTCAACAACCTTGTTACATGCTGGTTCTACTCAAACAGTTAAAACAGTAAGGGAAGAAGCTAAGATGTTCCTAAATGGCCTCCGCTCTGCCTGAATATTTTAGAAGTAATTTACTTTAGAGAATTTTTATTTTTAATGGCAATATTGCCTGTTGCCATAAAATACTTCCCTGCAAGATTTATATTAGCCTACCAATTACGTAGCAAGTGTTCCTTTATCTGACACAATGCACATTTATTACTCCATGGCTGATGCTCCATCCTGGGAAGCCTTCCTGGCCAGGCTGCATGGAGCTGTGAGCAACCTGCTCTAGTGGAACAGGGCTGGGAATAGATGATCTTTCAGCTCTCTTCCAGTCCAAACAATTCAATGATTTTGTGATCTTTTGGTATTTTAAAACACATACTTTGCTTTCAAAGAAAATAAAGTTATTCCTGTTACTTTCCCTTTAGTAAGAATATATTCTCTGCTATTTCCTTCATCAATACTGATCAGAGATGATTAAACTCTTGGGGAGTGGAGAAAAAACTGAGCAAAAAGGGAGTGATATTTATTCTTCATAAAAATCTCTTGAAAAGTACTGTTTTCCAGGAGTACTTCACAGACATTTACAATACACAACCAAATATTTTGCATCTTGACATACCTGATCCAGAAAAAAAATCTCTGAAATACATTTCCTTTTCCTATATGCAATCACAAGATGTTAACAAGTTTAAGAGTTGGAACTTGGAAAAAAATATACTAGGAGAACCATTCTGACACAGAATGTGTTTAAAAATAAGGACAGGAAAGAGCCATGACAAAACTGAAGAGAGGTAGAAAACACTTGAATAGAAATAATGTTAACAAACAGGCTGATAAATACATTGCATATTCTGACATTTTTGTTATTTAGAGCCTTCACAGAGAGTACAGCATGTTACAGCAGGAGGCCCTGTATGAGAGCTCCAGTTCAAATCCTCCCAACTAAAAAAATCTGCTGGGAGATTTTTATCTGAAGAACTTAATTAACAGCAAGTTTAATATAGGGTCTCTAAAGTATACTGTTGGTTTTCATACAGAATAGCAAAATCAAAACAAGACAGATATAAGCAGCAAAGGGAATTACTTCTTTTTGTCCCACTAAGCCTATGTGTTATCTCCCCCTAGACTTCCCACAGGGTGGAAGGGAGAGGTATGAGAAAATACACTGTTGAACAGAACATCCATCACACAGAGCTGACCCATCCTACTGCAGGATGGTATCAGATACACTAGGTTCTTTCCTAAATACTCAAGTTTCTTTTTGGATGCCGAAGGGGTTATTTCTGGAATTATGAAAATTTTACAAATCTCTTCCCATGACCTTTCTGACATTCAAACTTTGATGAATAGCTCCCACACTAGATTGCTCATTCTGAGAAGAAAATTTCATGTTCCTGTTCCTTAGTAGCAGATAAATTACGGATTGTCCACAGCAATGATTAAACACAGTTTACAAATACACTGGCATATCAGTCATTTGTTCTTAACCCCAAAATGCCTGACCTTTTTTCTGGCATGTCATTTTTCTTTTCAGCCTTACAATGGCTCTTGTCAAAATCAACTTTTAAAAGCTGTTCTGTCCCATATCTCACTCATGCCATAGGTTCCACAGGCTATTCCTAGTTATACAGCTAGGAACAGACACTGGGCCTAGAGACAAATCAAGCTGCAAAACCAAGCACTCCAAAGTCAGCAAATGTCACAGTCATTGCCAGAAGCAATGGGCAAGATGCCTGGGAGCCTTGATCTGCCCTTGCCTTGTGTGCATGCATTATGGAGAGTTTTTATTTATAGAATTACATCCTACCACTGCCCACAAGGCTGCTCCCTGATTCAGTTAAAACAAAGAATCAACACCCATTTGCTGAGCAACTATGCAGCAATTTGTTTCCTTCTCAGCAATTGAAATACAGTTTGAGACCTTCTCTATTGAACACTACTCAAGTTTTTGTAAAAAGGTGGACCCCTTAGTTTCCTGGTGTGGTATTCAATAAGGCTCATAATTGTATCAACTAAGCATCTTACAAAACACTGCCCTGAAAATACATCCCTAAAATGTATAAAGCATTACCTCAAAACTGGAGATGGAAGAATTCAGGCACAGAAAGGCAAAAAACATTCGAGGTTTGGGTGTCACACTGAAACACTCAGCAGCACATCTTCCAGACTAGGTGCATTTGCACAGTATTTTTATTCTATATAAAAGAAGAATTTTGTATATACTTAACACAAAATTACCATTAATTCAATTGCACATGAGAGCTTAGAGCACTTTTCTTAGTTAAATTCTAGACTCTTAAGTCAAACAAAAAAAAATCCTACAAGTAGTGACTACAGAAATTCTGATTTTATGAGCATCACCAAAAGAAACCTGGGAAAGGTAGGAATACTGCCCAGATCTCAACACAACACTGAGCTCTACTCTGTAATTAAATTCTAAAATAAAGTCAACAGTATGGCTAGAAGTCCCAAGCTTCTCAAATATATATACTTGGCTGAAAAATGTAGGTCACCATACTAAAAATAAGAGGATTACCTATGAAAGCCTGAAACTTTGTTACAGGGTAGGGGAAGGACACAGAACATGACCAAAAGCAAACAATATAAGATAGAAAACTACACTAATGTCTACCAAAACATACATACTGAAAGCAATTCTGCCCTTTAATGCAGTAGGCATGCAAGACAGCAACATAATGAAGGGAATGGAAAATAACACCATATTTGTAGGTCTATTAATACTATGTGGGTCAGATTCTAATAACCCAAAACCTGACTGAAAAGAACCCTCTCACAGGAGTCTGCGAAGTCATTAGGGATTTTGTCCACTGCCAAAATGCTTTTTCAGTCCCCATACAGTGTGAGAACTGATGAATACTAAGGA
The DNA here is from genome assembly GCA_032173965.1 of Sitta carolinensis. Lineage (NCBI taxonomy): Eukaryota > Metazoa > Chordata > Aves > Passeriformes > Sittidae > Sitta > Sitta carolinensis. The sequence continues at coordinate 60,402,530 of JAVUNC010000004.1, read as the reverse complement.
TATGAACACCTGAGGAACAAAAAAAATAAAACCAGAATTTTTGTAGACTATTGTGAAAAAAAGAAGCTAGAAGAATTATAGATCAAACTAGCCCATACTCGAAAATAAACATGAGAAGTTATTAAAGTCTCTGACAGATGTTTGTGCAATCCTGTTTTCATGATGACATTTAATGAAAACTGTACCACAAATTCAGAGCAAAGATAATTAATAAAAAGTTGAAATAACTGTGTTACTATTGATTTACAGAATTGTATTAAAATATTTGTACTAAATAAAACTACAAAAACTACATTTGTGTTCAAATCAATTAATCATCTTTGTACTATAGTTATATATCATTTGACTATAGTATATAGTCATATATATACTTTATAAGGGCATAGCAGAATTTCCAAACCAAAAAATGTATTAAATGGAATTAGGACATTTGGAGTGTATGGACCCATGTATATACTGTGTGCATATATGCATTCCTATTATATAGATACAGCTGTTAAATATGTTATCAACCTGAAAAGTCAGGATTGATTTTAAATCACTGCCATAATGCAGAAGTACATTTTTTTTCCTACAAACAAAGAAGCGAAGCAACCATGAGAGAAAAACTAGCATAAAAAGTAGTGTCTTCTCAGTCCCTTGACATTTTTAAATGAAGGATGGATATAATTCTGACAAATGCATTTTAGATAAGCACAAACTGAAACTGCATTTTGGTCAGTTAAGTCAAAAGGTTCATTATCAGGAGACCAGAATGAAAGACCTGTTGCATGTAAAGATGCCAGACTTGGCAATTTAGTGGTCCCTTCTAGCCACAAACTCCATGAAGAACTCTCCCAAAGAAAACCATGTGATAAACACATGATTACAACCAATTCAATCAAGCTCACTCTCATTAACCTTTGTCCATCACGATCCTCTTTTCCGGAGGTAAAGATCTCCTTCAGAGGTGTTATCCACAAGGTAGAATAGCAAAACGAATTCGATACACATCCTCCTTCCTTATATTCAAATTCAATTTGCTATGTACTTGATCATATTTACTCCTCCATCTTCACTTCTCTCATACACACTGATGTCCTTTTTTAAGAAGGTTAAATAAATTAGGAGAGCAGCTTTGTGTTGTTGTTGTGGTCTTGTTTAGGTTTTTTTTCTTTTTAATTACATTCTCAATTAAAATATTAAGCTGCCTGCTGACAGAAATTATGATATTCAAACCATGGCTATTAACCAAAATAGTAACTCTCCCTCAGAGCTCCTAAAGCAAAGTCAAACTACCCTTAAAGGACAGAACTGTACAATATTTTGGCAGCAAGCAAAAAAAAAAACAACTTTGCTTGTATATATAGATCTACATAAAATTTTTGAAATATGGTTATTCTTGCTGTGATACATAGTTATCATATCAGTATCTCTTGCAAGAGAAACTTACAGTTCTAAACAATAGAGTAATCACTTTAAAGAAAGGAGCTCACCTAGTGATCCCTTTAAATAGCTATCATTAGGCCTAAAAAACATCAAAACTACCTGTGGCCAAGTTCCAAAATGTATTTAAGGTGTCTCTCTGAATTTCTTCTGATTCCATCAGGAAGCTGGGTATCTGAACATCTCTGTGCTCCCTAGTCCACTTGTACAATAATCCCATATAAATCAACTTTATTATGCGAAAGATACAACAGTTTATTTTTGCTGTTACATAAAAGCAAAATAAATAGCAGTATGATTTAAGAGACCATTTATTTCAAATTAAAAAAACTCATTAACACATCACAACCAGGAGTTTCCATATCTGAAGTTACCAGAAAGACAGTCAACTTCAACTATGCTAAAAATATATACAAGCATCCTGTTTAGGCCAAGTGGATGACATATATTTGCTGAAAACAAACTTGCCAATTCCGGTCCTCTACAGAGCTCAATATCATTAAACCTAAGCAGCAGTGAAAAACAAGCAGAAAAATCTGTATGGCTTAACTAACGTTTAAATCAAATTTTAACTACGTGTGAGTTCAGAGGGTTCTCAGACTAAAAACTTGGTAGCTGAGAGGCATTTGCCTCAGTCAGGCACAAATGAAAACGCCTGATGCTGCCAAAGCATTGTCCCTCTCTGAACTCCTAGACAAGGAGAACACAGGTAACAGTATAAACTCCAAAGAAACCTTCTGTACCCATCAGCTGCAAGAACTGCTACTCTCTAGCGGCAGATACAGCCTTTGTGACTGCCAAAGAATACAGAATCCCTTGGCCAAGCAGGGCAAACAATTACAGAACACTCTCAAGCATTTTCTAATACTTTAGAGTATATACAAGAGAACATCCAAAAGCAAACATAGGTATTTTCAAGAAAGAGGCAGATATAAACTATTACATGGCTCACTGTTGAGATTTTAACAAATAGCCTTAAAGTATCTCAAAAAAAAACCCCAAACAAAACAAAACAAAAAGAGACACAATTTTGGGAAAAGACATGATGAAACCCCCAAACTGTTGCATTTGGCATGTTGTTTTCATAAGAGAAAACTAGAATGTATCCAAGACAGTATCACTCTTCCTCTTGTATTACATTTTGTTGTGCATGATGTGCACTTCTATGATCTTATGCATATTCTCTCACTCAGGCCATGATCACAGGCCTAAATTGATGGAACATGCCATCTCAGCTCCCAGTTTTCAAAAAAAAGTTGAAGTTTCAACTGTTTATCTACTTCTGATTAAAAGAATTCAAGAGAGAGAAAGTAAGTGAAACGTCCAAAAACACATCCATTACATTTTAAATATCATTTGAGTATTTTCACCTCACTCTTAAAACACTGTTTACAGTGTGTGCTTGTATACAAAAAGCACTCAAAATTCTCTGCTGGCCATTCCACCACACAAGGAAGGTGAAGAAGAACTGAAATGTAATTCAACCATTTTATTGTTAACTTAGACATTCTAAAGACCAGAGTGCACACAATCATGCTGTCCATCTACTCTCTTTTCCAGCCTTTTTTACAATAACTTCCAAAAGACTGGGACAAACCTTCCACACAATTTTGACAATGTACAAAAAACTAAAGAACACCTAACAATGTGCTTGTTCTAATTCAAATAAAAATGTAGAGGTGACAAAGAAATTAGTACTCCACTAAGTATCTTTTATACTGGAGATACTGTGGGAGGAAGGTAAGAGAGTGCTGGGGGCAGGTATTGTATCTGAGGGTTTTCCATGGCATTTTCATGGAGAGGAGATGCAGTTATTTTAAAAGGATTTCATGGAAGATTAAAAAAGCAGCTTCACTACTTTTTTCTTATAAAAATACGTTTTTAAACAGAAATGGCTTTTTCTGAGTATATAAGTTAGGAGCAATGAAAACACAGTTTGACAAGTTAAAAAAAGAAGAGTTTATTAAATATACAAGGGAAAAATGACTGTGGTTATTGTGAAACTGAGTAAATAAGATTGTATTTTCTGCTGCATTTCTGTTAAGTATGATGCAATATAATTCCTTGTCTGCAAGGAAGGAGGAAAACAATTTTGATAACGAGGTTAAATTTATGAAGCAAGAAAACGCACCAAAACAGGCCACTCTTTACTTACTCTGTAGAATGACTGACACACCCAAAATAATAATTTGGAGTAATTCTTACTTTGATGGGAGTTGCTCACATTTCTGCTGACTGTAACAAAGAAAAACACTTGCTTTCCCCTGTAAGCAACCATGCAAGAGCAGGCTTTTAGTAATTACAGTATTTAGAAGAATCTTTGGATTTGGACTCCTGCTCTCTGAAAAGCAGCACTAAAACATGCTCAGTTTATAAAATCTCCAACTGGTTCACAAAATTGCTCTAACCACTTCTTCATGTTTAAGTGGACTTGGTTTAACATCCTTCGGTCTCCTGACCATGTATTACTGATTCATTCAGGACAGGACTCCACAACCAGATCTCAGGGTCTACAGACAGCCATGAAATAAGAGCCCCAAACTAGATTTCCTTCATGTTCGAAGGTAGATTTTGAGCCCTTCAGCAAAACTCTGAAAACCACAGTATTCTCTATAAACATTTCTACAAATATAAAGCATGTCATCTATAACAGCACTTCCTGTATACCTTTCCTTGAATTTACAGCGGACATTTTACAAAACTTTCTTCCTCTGTTAATGTCTAAATCCCAGCAAACATCTGGCAGGTCACCAAAAGTAAACCACTGTGCAAGTAGCAAGAGAGCTGGGGGCCACACAGACAAAGCACTCAAATAAGACAGTATTTCCCACTGCCTGTGCACAAGACCAAACCCCCCTGCTGTTACTGCAATCACAGATGAGAAAAAAGCAAGTAAGGGAAATCCATTTGTGCCATCACATGTCCAGTGGCCATCATTCAATGCTAACAAGCCAAAAATCTATAGGAAGTACATTTATGACTACTACTGATCAAAGATGTTGAAAGAGGAGGCTGCTTTGTTTTAGTCTTGCTAAACCGGAGTTGCCAGATAGTTGCAATAAGATGAAAGACGCCAAGAGATCAAGACTTGCACAGTCAGAAGTATCTGAGCTGCCAACACAAAGATGGCAATGGGCTCTATGGTATTCCATGTCTTCCATGACTGTATTTGTTTCTAGCCATCTCCAACTCATGAAGGCACATTGTTTTGTCAAGGTCTAGAAATGAGCTGTCCTTGTAGTTCTGTCTCTCCCTGCCCTTATCTGTGGATAATCTCATCTGTAAACAAAAAGTGAAAACAGCCTGGCCTCTTTTTAGAAACTTTTTTAAGAGAGGCATGGCAGAAATGAAACAACATTTCCATGTATACTGCTTATATTGTAAATAGTTTGCATCAAAAATAAATCATTGTGAGAAGTCAACCTATTTTTCCACTGAGAAGGAAGTCAGACTGGCTCATTTGCAAAGGAGATTTTACAGCTGATTTAATATAATCTTCATTATCTGCTAAAAAGGAAGACCCAGATCTATTTAAACAAAATCCATACAACATAATCTTGGCTCAGCTAGCCAAAGTACAGGATCTACTCAAACCCCAACTACAGCACATACAAGACACATTAACAAACCATATTCCAGAAGATACCCAAAGGAAACTTCGATTTAGATTTCCAGAATACCCCTACACTGCAGATACCCATTCTGATTAATTTTGAAGTCTTTCACATCACTCTTAAGTGTATAAAAGAAAAAAAAAGTCATACAAAAGAAATTAATTGAACTATCTGGCATGTTGCTGCCTTAAATCAGCAAAAAATTAGCAGACAATGAACTCCAAAGAAAAACATGGAAGAGAGCTTAACTTTGCACTTGCACTCCTGAAGTTAGGAAAATCAGAGAAAGAAAATTCATGGACTCTGCAGCCTCACTTTATTAAGTTAGGAAGATAATCAGAAGGTAATTTCAATTTGTACTTTTCAGACATTGAGAGGAGACTGTACTACAGAAAAAATCAGAAAAAAAATTGCAATAAAAAAATCTTTTATAACATACAGAAGTGCAGAATAAAGCAAAATATTTCAAGTTAGAAAAGATCCTCATTGGATTTCAAAACAAGACAAAACAGGCAGCATGGGATGAATAATGAACATGCTCATCAAAAAGTTTATGTTTCTGCATTGGCGATGCCAGCAATTACTCAGTGTAAACCTAATGAAAACCTTAAAAGTTGCAATGGTAAATTAAAAAAAAAAAACAACTCCCTTATATCATTGATTTTGTGATCTTTTGTCTTGTATCAAAGGAGTTGAGTTCACCATTGTATCTTTGCAAAATTCTTCAAGGGATAGCACTCGAAGAAATATTAGTATCTTTCAACAGTAATGAAATTGGCTATTATTCAAGTGATAACCTATTTTCTCTTTCCCAAGAACTATAATTTTAAGACTTTTTTAAAATCAATGCTTTTGGAAATGCAATTTAGTCTACTCATTTTCCAGAATCAAACTCTGTGATGTTGGTAAACCTCACATGAAAAATCCAAGTATATTAAGGGCTGCCAAACCAGGAAGATAAGTACTCTGGTGATTACATTTTTGATCTAAATTAACGAAGACATAATTCTATCATTATGAAATGACATATAAGAAGCAGACTTCCTAATTAATTTTACCGATTACACTTGTACACACCTCAAAATGAGGCCTAAGTCTAACATTAAGTTAGTGTCAGAAAAAAAACCCCAACAAAGTAGAGCAAATAAACCAGACTTGAAGTATACCTTAAATAAAGTGTTCTAAATCACACACCAGTCCGAGATACAATGGCTATTTACATAGTGCATTACAAAAAAAAAAAAAAATAGTCAAATATATGATATGCTGATTTAAAGGCACGGAGATACCTAGGTCTCTAACACAGAAAGTTTTCATCTAATCTGAAGTTATAGACTAAGAACAAAGAAGACTACTATATGATTTTGGGTCGATCTCAACGAAGTATTATAAATAAGAGGGGGTTCAATCTACGTAATAGGTAATTTTTTTCAAGTATTCCTAACATTTACAAGTAGATTATTTTTTCAATCTATGACCAAATATTCCTAGTTTCACAGAAAATTGAAGTGCCTTCTGTCAAAAATTCCACACAATAAAATATATTCAAGTAGTTAATAGAAAAAACAGAACATTATGTTCTTGATAAGCACCCATAAACCAAGCATAACTACAAATTTAGAACCAAACCATTGTAAGTATTGTATTTCTATCCTGCATATTACATTATTTTCTGATCTTTGAGATACAAATCATTCTTTGTCAGCTAATACTAAAGGTTTAAAAAATGTGTATTTATCAGTCAATGGATGCAGAAGAAAGATGGCATGAGAACTATGGCCCTATCCCTTCCACTGGCTAATTCTCATACACATCCAATTGTCTGGATATTTGCAGTACCAATTTCAACTCCACTTCTCAAAAAACATTATAAACTTCTTAGAAAGACCAAGTGAAATGAGTGAGGGTAACACCAAGCCCTAACTGATTTGCCTAGTATCACCCACAGCAATATGTTCCTATTTCTACACATTAACTCAATAAAGTCTACAATCGATTAAACTACCGTATCTGAAAAAATAAAATAGGTAACACTACTTAACTTAAATTTGTCTATGCCACAGTACATCAGACTTCAGGAAAAAAAAAGGAAGAAAACCCAACGAAACAGGACAAAGATGAAATTAGTTGCAAAGTGGCACTGTCAGGAAACAAGGCAGGCCTACAAAGAAGCTCATTTAGCATTTTCGTACTGTGAAGTGGATGCGTCAAAAGCAGTATTTTTTACAGGCATGCAGTGGAGAGGGGGAGGAATATATTTGAATTTACAATCTACAGATAGCCTTTTTCCCTCCTCAGACAGATGCACAATTAATATGATACCAGGCAGTTATGCTCCATTCCTATCCCACAAATTTTTAACATTCAACTATGAAAACTTTACCTCTCCCATATAGTTACTTTAAGTATTTGTTAATAACATAAAACATTACAGCCACAAAATAATAGAAGCACACACAAAATAAAATCGTTTGGCATCCACTCATAAGAGAGACCTCTCCTGTCTCCTTTTTAATGCACCATCACAGCTGTGGTCACAGATAGAGAGTAGCAGGAAGGCAGGATTCCACACGAGTTACAAGCTACCCCTAATCAACAGACCAGGTCAGCTGCTTGCATATAGAGTGCTGTAGAGACTATCAGCAGCAGGGAGTAAGAATAACTACAGCACACAAACCACATGTCAAAGAGCTACCAAACAACTGGTTCAGAGGTGCTTGCTACCTATTCAAATCACTTAACTGAACATCCCAATTAAACAAAGTAATCACAGCCGTGCTGCAAGATCCTGGTGTTTTCTCACTGTCAAATTGGTCTCACACGTATTTAAAAGATTATTTCTATAAAAAGCCAGACTACTTGTCCCAGATATACTTCAACAGTGCAAGAGAAGCCAACTACCATTGTGGGCCAGTCGGTTGTCCTGCCAGTCAACTCAAGATCGGTCCTGCAATTTGTTTGCCCATCTTTCATCACCTGTCTTTGTCTATCTTTAAGTTACCGGGTTAAAATGAGGTTTTCACTACTCATTCTGATTTCAAAGCTAACATGGGATAGGTAAACCGGCTAAAATAATCCTAAGTATTAGTTCATTACAATTTAGATGTTTAGTAATGCAAATTGTAAGAACGGATTCCATAAGCACTTATTTTATGTAGTCCAAACCAAACATATTTTCACACATTATTAATTTTTAATATATCTCTTGTCAATGCTTCTGAAACTCACTGGAAGATCATAACAATAATTCAGAAATTCACATATTTAGAGCTTAATAAGTCACATGGAAGTTTTGCAAGTTTCACCCTACCTTTGATCTTAGTTCAATAAATTCAGGATACTGGACCACACGGTCTCCAATAAGGTAATTGAATAAGCTTTCCCAGTGGCAGAATATGGCTGCAGGCACTTGCCCATTCCATGTTACATGTCAAGACAGCTGATAAGCATACATATACAATTCCAGGGCTTCCCAGAAACTATGTGCATACTATTCAAGAAATAAGGCAGGCAAGAGCTAAACACCTAAACACTCCTAATCACTTGGTCCAGCCTAACTCTAGCTATCAAAGAAGCTGTAGGCATCACAGCTCTTCTCATCTGCCCTTATTCTTCTAGGGGGAATAAAGGGGCCCAACTCTTCCTTATTACAACAAAATACATACCATAAGTGACATCAGAAAAAAATATGCCCAAGACTATAGTATGATCTGTTTCAAAAACCCCATGGGCTTTGCAAGAGATAGACTGATGAATCACCTTAGTGGGCAATAAGCAAGTTGTATGTTTACTAGGTGGGGTGTGATTTTTCCTACTAACAAGAAAATGCATTTACAACTAGATGATTAATATGAACAGACAAAAAGATCATGCTTTACAATAAAATGATTTTTTTTTCAATGTAGTAAGACTAGAAAATACAATCTAATCAATTTAGTAAACTATGAAATTGTTAATGTCATACTTAATTACCTTTCCTAAGACATCAGTGAATATTTATATTGATTTCTTCAGACATGAATAGTCTACTATGATTATTCTAAACTCCAGATTGTAGGTTCCTTTTAAAACTCTTAAGTGAGTCAGAATAGCATCCCTCTTTTTGAAAGTTCACTTTCTAATATTACCTCTATGTAGTAATAGTTACAATGCATTAAGTAATTGACATACTTATATTCTACTCAATATACAGCACACTCCTTCTCCCAACTCTCAGATGTGCTGCATTATTAATAAAGACATGAAAAACAAGTTTCAGATAAAATCCTTCTAGTATTTCATAGATATATTCATGAATAATGGCAGGGGAACCATCTTTGGAAGTTACTCTTCTTCAAGAAAAGATCACGAATTACTTCAGATTTACCACACCTTATAAACAGCTTCTAGTCATGACAATTCCACGGTCTTCCTAGGAAATTTATTTCAGTTCTCATTCATAACTGTTCTTGGAAAAGGTTCTTTTTTTCTAATGTCTATTAAGCTCTAACATGAATTCTTCCTTCTGAAACTTGAAAGTCATTATAATGTCCTGTCACACCCTAAACAATGTAGAGAAACATTTTTTTATCATACTTCTACATAAAGGAATAAATGTAAGTCTCTCAGCATCGTCCTCTCCAACTAAAATAAATCCCAACCTTTTTTTAAGGTATCTGGGGTTGTGAGAGGGAAGGGGAAGAGAAGGAAGAAATTCTTGTGATTAAGAAAACTGCCAGTTTTAGTGATGGACTCTCTACTTTTGAGAAATAAAAGGGAAGGCCTTCAGGAAAGAGAAACGAAAATATTCAACACATTTCTCAATTTAATAACTTAACCTATCCATTGTCAGGAAAGCAATATCCAAGGAAATACAGAATCTTTCATTAAATTCCCTGTATCAGTCCATGCACCATCAGAAGGAGAGTGAGTTCTCCAGTAAAAGCAACACGCTCAGGTAATTAAATACATGCCACTTCAGATCTACAGTACAGTTTACACTGGCACTAACAGGATTTAACAATTTTTGTACACATCCTAAGTACTGCCTGTGATGTCTTCCAAATGTGAAGATTTCACATCACAGATATCATCATTCAAATCTGAGAAGAATAATCTGATCTAATCCGGTTTCTGAATGGATTCTTAAAACCCAGTTTGTCATAGTTCAGTGTCCCTCTTTAAGAACAGGTTTCTTTTTACAAATTTTTGCATTGCTGCTTTGCACAACACAAAGCACACAGTTGAATTGCTATCCAGCATCTAATCCAGCAATGCTGCAAGGAGAAGTGTACTATTCAGAAGGGTTTGATTTGACTATGTTAGTCCTACTGGCAGAATACAAATTGAAAACAGGGATTCTGAAGAACAATTTTAAGTATAAGCACATGAAAAAAAAAAGAGAAAGCTGTAGGAAAAAATAAAAAAAGGGAAGATATCATCTCAAAATACAGCGCCTTCCAAAAGATATTTCTGGTTGTAAATAAACAGGACCTTAGAGCTGGCCTTCAATTTGTAGCATGAATTGCACTAAACACCACATTTCTAGAACACAAGTACATGTCAGATATTTCTTAGTAAAAAAAAAGCAAATATTGCATCTGTCAGTGGCCATTTTCTCCTTTTCATGTGTCAAACCCCACCCTACAGATAAACCTTTATTAAACTGGTGACATAGCTGTGTTCACAGCCATGAGATGAAGAGACAGATGCAGATTACTGGACTCAAGCTCTCCCAGCACACAGCCTCGTGTATCAAAGTCACAAAAAGTAGTAAAATCTAGTTACAATACAAGAATCCATTGCATTCAGCTACCTTAACAGGACATGCTCCTCATTCATTTCCACCACTGCTGAAATCCCTTCACTTCAGTGTCCTGTATGTCCTTGCTTTAAACGAGGGCACAATATTATATATGAAAGGTCAGTAGTTCTGAAACACACTCACTCCCACTGCTCAGAAAGACAGCTGGACATGGTGACCTTGAGAACAAAGTTAATCTTTTTTCCCAGACTTGGTGCAAGAAAAATAAACTCAAAATGGCAGGGAGCCTTGATAACTAGCTGAGGAAACAGCCAGTGACAATCTTACTGCAAAAAAACCTACCCCTAGTCATAGTGGAATAATAAATAACAACAAACAGCAAAGCAAAAGTAGTTTTACTTCTCCACCCTGACAGCTGTTTAGTATTAACTAGGTTTTGTCTTTGACAGCTGAGAAAAATCTCTACTGTAGCAAAAATTTTCATCCAGCATGTCTGTCACACACATGCACATGAGTTGCCTGTCTGATCAACACCTGACCCTCTTACAACTACTACTTGTAGTTAAACACTACTTTGATGTATTTATTCTTTTTTCATCCATACTAGACCAATGCTGTCCTGGAGAACTGAACTGATCTCCATTTCCTCCACTGACAAATGAACTTTAGTCCACTTCAGTCAACACAAGCTATGAAAAGGTAGAGTCATCTTACAAACCGAAAATAAATTTAGAACGATGATATATGACCAAAACTGAAGCAGTAAGTTTTCTGCACCTTCAAAACAACAAAAAAAAGATTAATATTTAATGCTGATAATATAAAAAACACAGATGAAAGCTGATTGTCAGAATCAGAACACAAGAACTATGTTGGAAGCAATGACAAAAAATGATAGCAAACAAGAAGGTTCTGAAGCATTATAATATGAAAATAAAACCCAGTCAATATAGGGCTGTCTAATGTGTCTAATTATCAAACTATCTGCATTACATTACCTTGTGAAGAATAGTGTCTTAAGCACATAAAACGGTCACAAAATGAAAAGTGTATACACTAAAAACCATTACATTATGGACTTGGGTAACAGACATTTCCTACGAATTCCACGTCATCAAGACCTAGGCAGTTTCACTGGTCACTTTGGTACACCACACATTTCACTACTGACATGTACTTAAACCAAACAGCTGCACTTATGCAAATTGCTTAAAACTTTGACTGAAAAGCAGTACCAGTATTTAGGGTTACAAAGTGGGGTTTATATTTTTATTCCTATACAAGCAGCATTTAGCCACACGTGATCAAGTATTCTGTACAATGCATTAGGTACCATGTTAGAAATAGGTGATGTATCAAGCCACCTTGTTTCATACATCAGAGCAGTAGCCTTCTGTGCAGAACAGCCAATTCTATTCATTCACAAATGTACTTTGGTTGTCTGCAAAGACCATCTCCGAATGTCTCCCAGTTTCTTCCAGTAATTACACTGTGAGAACTATGAAAGGTAACAGTAATGAGTGCCACCTGAACAGCCAAATGCCTCCAAACTACAAAGCACAGCAATTCTTCCTTTCCAGTACTCTCATTATCTGTAGTGTTTCCCTCCTCACTTAGAGGAGCACTGAAAAACAAAAGGAACTTCGACTTATTTGGAGGACTTGCAAAAATGAGGTAAAAATATGCAAGACTACAACATCACTACAAAATTAATGAAGCTCTTGCCTTTACCTTTCCCATCACTGAAACAGGTTCAAAAGCTGTCTTGAGCAGAAGAGGCAGTGCTGCCCCTTTTATGGCTCTCTGAAAAGACCTAGAGGAAGAAGCATCAATCCACAGAACATAACAGCAAAGAGCAAGCACATGCAAGATGAGAGGGAGAGGGAAGGGAAGGGGACGGGAGAGGAGAGGAGAAGAGAATGTGGAAAAGAACAGAAATAGTGCCTATTTGGGAACTTACTGGTCTAATAATTACACACAGAAAAGCTATTCTAAAACAAATTGCAAGACTGCTACACTCAAGACTGCCAAAATGAAATAAAATGCCAGCATGCCTATAAAAGTTAAATCTGATACTCTTCTGTCAGGCTCCCCTTCCCCTGTCATATGCCTTTTAGTTTTAAGGCCTCCACGTCAAATCCCCCCCAGAGAATACTGCTTCCCTTATAGCTTTAGGTGGGACAGTTCTGGAGATGAACTAGAGTTTACACAAAGATGACCTTGCATAGTAACACTATACAGAACTCGAGATTGCAGAAACTGAAAGACAAGTGGTGAACGATACAATTTAAAGAGCTTCTTCATTTATGCTGCCTACAGCCACAGGTGAAAGCAGCCCCCACAGAGCAGAGCTTAATACACAAACCCAGCTGTGCTATCAAACTGTGGTTAGGCTGCCATAGCTCAAACCATAATTTCAGTGAAGGAGCTCTGCCTTGCCCTCAGAGAGGCATGTCCAGCATAGGCACAGGTATTAGATTTCCCTTGTTAAAAATCAAGTTCTTGGCAAACATCAGTACTTTTATGAAGACAACACAACAGATATCTTTGAGAGACTGCCACATTTGCAGACTCCTGCCTATGTATAACCAAGAGTCAGAATAACCCACTATCTCTTTTACATGTAACCTGCAAGCCAATCTCCCAGGTCTTTCTCTCACCATTATCCTACTGGAAGTCAAAAATAGAACAATGCTGGTGGGAGCTACAGAGCTTCCCTGTCATGAAAGATTAACACAAGAGAAATCAAGAATGGTAAGAAAAGGGGAGAGTATTTCTGGACTGGAAAAAAAACAAAACACAGAAAATAATTTGAAACCTTAAAGCACTACCAGTATAACTGTCCATTACAGCTCTCTTTCCTGACCCACTCTTAAAACAAATATACAAATAACCAAACCTCAGAGGAGTCAAATGACAAAGTTCTATGCCACATGCTATCATTCCTACAATTCTTAACTCTGCACTAACGAAGCAGGACTGTCAGTGTTTCATCACAACTCTTGTCAACATTTCATATCTATTCACACCTATTTTTCATAGGCTTATTTCTTACTTTCAGGCTCTGAAGTGAGAGGGATGTTGATAGGACATAACATGCATAAGCAACTTAAAAGTACAGTCCAACTATGCCAACAGTACTGGATGCAGTAACTGAAAAAATCAGTATGTGTATCCAAAGTTATTATTGCCTTACCTATAGATATTAACTAAATATGGAAACAAAGAAACTTTCCCTTGAGTAAATGAAATTTATCTTCAGAAGCAAATACTACAGCAGTTTCTTTCCACTCCTTCTTCCCCCTCAACCCCCAACTCTTCTGCACGTATTGAACAACCTTCAAAAACTGTCAATCTTCTCACCAGAATATGAGGACAAGTATAGCTGGCCTAGGGTTGTACTCATTCTGAATGAATAACAGAACTATGCAACCCTTATCTGTAGGGATCAACTTCAGGAACAAATTATATGCTCCCTAAATCTTTGACCTCTACTGTGCAGTCAGAAATAATACTTGCAATAAAAGTGAAATTAAAATATTATATGTGACAGTTATTATTATTTCAATAAAAAGTCACTTCTTTTGTACTGAACTAAGAAGAAACAAACTTTTGATCTCCTTTCACAAATGGCATGTCTTTGTTGCAACAGTAAGAACTAGTGCCAACAACTGTTTATAAAAGTTTCAGAACAGAAAATAAACTTACTTTCACCAAGATCAGTCAACCACTGAGTAATTGCACCTTCAGACTATCATTTAGCACCTTGAATTCTTGGTTCAAGTTTTCTAGGATGCAATAACAGAAAGGTATGTGCATTGGGAAGGGCATGTTTACCTTTCAAATGAGCTGGACATAAGCCCATAACAGTTTCACTTACTGGGACTCAAGTATGTCAGTTGTTTTTCACATATAAGACTGTTTGGATTTTCACATTCACAGTCAATTGCCTGTTTCCGAAACTCTTCTCGAGTATGAGCTGACTAAAAAAGCAAAATTATTATACTCCACCCAGTCCTTATAGGCTTTCCTCTGCAATGTCCCTCCACCCTCCAGCACAGTACTTTTGATATACTCAAGTACTGGAAATGAGATTCCAGCTTCCAGAGGCTAGTACTAAAAACAATGCACAGTGCAGCCTGGTCATAAAAGAGTCTGTGGGGAAAAAACCCAACATATTCCACTCTAAAGATGAACACTGATGTCATCAGCGATGAGAAGTCTCAAAGCCTCCATACCTCAAGATGAAGAGAGCTTTCTGAGCTTTGTGTCCTGTTAAAGAACAATTACCCTTTCAAGGTCTTATATTGAATGAGATTAATCTCTGTCAGATTTCAATCCACAACTTTTTCCCTGTCTTCTGCTTTATAGACAATTCCTTCTACTCTAATTAGCTTTAGGTGTCTTATTTAACAAAATCACTTTAAAGGCCATTTTTTAATCGCACTGTGAATAGAGACATACACTCCAACAGCCTCTTGCATGCAGGCTATTCACATTTCCATTAACTGCTTCACTGTCCTTCCTTCAACCTCCTAAGCTGAAAGTTTCAACATCTACAATAGTAAACAAACCAACGAAACAAAAACCCCACCCAAGCAGGCAACTAAATAGGACTGTGAAGAAACACACTATTTCCCTACATTGTTTGTCCCAGCTGAAGCTGAGAGAAATGGCAAGGATTAACAGTGCTCCCTTCCTGGTTCAGTTTAGCATATTTTGAGCTAATTCAGCTGGTTTTTTAAAGACTAAAGTCAAGAAGCATTCATGAAGCTTTCCATAGGCTCTGCTATCAAATGCAATACAATGCTCTGAAGTCTGGAAATGGGGAACACAGACTATCCAAGACATTATTCATGAAGAAACACTGCTTTAGTTACTGCCCGTGTTACAAATTGGATGTCTTTTTTAAAAAAAAAAAAACAGAAAATCCCCAGGACAGGAACAACTAAGGGGTGCTGTTTAAAAGACACTGCAGTTCAAGTTCAACAAATGACAGCCGAGTTACTTCAGAAATAAAGTACGGTTAAAAAGTCAGAACTATGCAGATTTTCATTAAGCAACTAAGTTGTTCTGCTTGAACCCTCACAGATGCCAAAGAGCCAAGGTTACTTAACAAAATTTCCTAAAGTTGGGATACAGTTCCTTCCAGATCACAGCGTTATTATTACTCCCACTAGAAACAACATTTTTTTCTGAATTTTTAGGGATTCAGCTCAGTGATCTAAAGCAGCAGAAAGTTTTTCTTTGTGCGGGCAGAAGGGAAGCATAGGCTTTGTGTAGGAAGGCAAGTCCCTGAAGTGGGTCACCAATGGGTGGGGAAAACAGCAGAGCAAGACAAAAGAAGTGACATCTGAGGCCAGGAGAAGGGAAGAGTGTGGGTCCCTCCTTTTCAGCACTCTACAACCATCAGATTCATCTTCCTGCAATGGAGACTCGTAAACAGAAAGGAAACTGGGATGCTCCTATAAAATACTCTGAAGTTTTGTTTGAATTCTTGAGCAGAAAGTCAACTCCTGGCCTCTCAAAACAAGCAGGTAGGTCTACAGACATGATGTTCACTCTAAAAAACAGTACTTTGGATATAGGGCATGGGAAGATGTCCCCCTTGGCTTTCACCAGCCTTGGAGAAACTTAATTCTGATAGCTGCTATGGGACATAGAGATTCATATATATATATACACATATCTATCTATCCATCTATCTCTTCAATAAAGTACACTCTGTATCTTTTAAGCTTTCTTCTCTCATTTTTTCCAGTTTTTAATTCAGAACTGGACACCTGCCTTGCAGGAATTATTTGCACATATTTTTTTTTTTTTAAGCAAATCACCCTATAAAGGGAGCTTGGACTAATCTGACACATCTAGGATGTTTTCCTTTCCCCAAAGATAACTAATCCAGCTTTAGCAGCTTTTCAGACAAGCCATTCACATCTAGGAGTACAGAAGTTGGAACACACCATTATTTAAGGTGCAGAAGCTGATCTGAAGCTGGTTTTATCAAGGAGCAGGCTCAGGGAGGTGGCTGAACCTGCAGGATCCGAAGGATTTTTTGACACGGCTCAGGTGCTAGGAGACAGAACCCATGTTCTCACAAATCTGCATAATGATATAGGCAAACAATGCAGATTACAGGAAAAAAATTATGCACTCATTTTTTATGACTATGGAAAGGGAAAAATTAAGTCTTTCAACTTCACTTTACTGCCTTCACATCCCTTCTACAGCAACAGTGATCTTAGCCTATTAAAAGTGAACAAGTGTCTAGGAATACTGAAGGAAGAAGAGAAAAGTTTACAAAAGCAAGACAAAGAAAACCTGATGAACGTGATATAACACTGCTGGAACAACTGTATACAGGGACATTATTCTGTATGAAATTTATTAAAACTTAATGTTGTTATTTATAAGAAAAGAAAATACTAACTGTAATTCAGCAAAAAACAGATGAATAGTAGAGAGCAAAGCGCGGTGAGGAACAGCAGAAAAAAAAACAGGAAAAGAACCTCCAAAAACTGTTGGAAAATGTACTTTGAACTGAGAAAGCCACATTCAAATGTGAAGAAAGAAAAAGAGAAGGGTCACAAAGAACAGCTGTGACTTTCACTTGGAAATTTTAAGTTGAGTTAGACCGGAGACTTTAGGTTCATATTTTATGACTAGATAAAACTGAAGTTCTCATAAAGTATGCAGGTGATAAATGAGTCATCAAAACAAGATTAAAATTATCCTGCTAGATTAAAACCATCTTGCTTTGCTGCGTTATGGTAAGTTCTCTGATTTTCACAGATAACACAGAGCAGCTAAGGTAGGACAGGATCTCTGAAAATTGAGTCTAACTACTCCAGATCAAAGCAGGGTCAGCTAGAGGAGAGTGCTCAGGTCTGTATCCAGTTGGTTTTCAGCAGTCTCACTGGGCAATCTAAACCCATGTCAAATCATCCTCACAGCATCCCAGAAATCAAAACAAACCGGCAAGCACACAGAAAAAAAAAAAAGAAGAACCCCTCCCTTTTTTTCTTCTGTTTTAATGGTAATTTCTTTTGTGTCTTGTCACTGAACGCAATTGAGAAGGGTGCAAGGCTCTTTTATTTTATTCCCTCTCTCCAGGCAGGTACATATTAAATAGCAATCCCCCATAAGCTTTCTCTTCTCCAAACTAATGCACTAAACCAAGTCAGAAGTGAATATACTCTTAGCAGTGAACTCCCATCTTTCCATCTTTGGTATCACACCATGCAGCACACTTCATGAACCCATCTACCCTGACTAATGTTCCCTTTACTTGCTGTTCCCACACCCAGTGCCTCTCAGTCCTGGAAAGAGTTCAAATTGTGTTAAATAATAAAATATCGTAAACATTGTACTTTTTCTCATATAGAAACATTCTGAGCTCCAGCTCTAAGGAAACCACACTCACAAGAAGCAAATTTATTAATGAGCTGCTGCTACGAGAGACAAGTCACAGCTATTCTAGCTTTTACTTTTCTTCATAGTACTCTTAACTGCTCTACCCAGTTCCAAATAAGGTGCAAGTATAACTCTTCCATATACTAACTGAACACTAGAAAACCCTTTTTGTTAATAAAAGCATTTACTAAGGAACATGCATAGCTGCGCCATGAAAACCCACACCACATGCACAAACAAGCATGCCAGCAAAATTGAAGAGCAGGCTGGTCAGAGACTTGCTTCTCTGCCCGGAACCATGGCATTCATAGCCAATGGAGCATCTCACAAATGCACTGGACATGCAAGACCAGGACTGCAAGTTCCTGATATATTGTTAAAAAGAGAGGGGATAGGAAATTTATCAGAGAAATTTAGTACTGGTACTCCTTTTGCAAGGTGGGGGGAAAAGGAAGCTTCCAATTCCTTATCATATTTTTAATCTACATTTATAATTTGTAGTATTATGCCAAGTATTTATGTTAAAATACTAACAAATGCTAATATATCTATTCCTTGCTCTTAAGAGCTAATATATATTGATCATATGTACAAGAAATATATACTAAATCCTTCAAACTAATTTCAGAGATTCATTCAACACAGTGTAAAAATGTTGTCTTGCACTTAAAACTATAACATGAAATGAAATGAACATGAAATTCACAAATTTCAGATTTGTGTGTATCAGCTTCCGAGTTCAGGCTGTTTTCAATTTGAATTTCAGTATTCTATTTGATTTGTTTCATAATTTATTTTTCTTAAATAAAAGTAAAATTTATAGAAGCAGCTGAACTGACTGCATGTTTACCACAACAAATGCACACTGCCAGTATTTATTGCAGTAAGCAACTTCAGGGGACAGCAGGGGTAGAAAAACATAAAACAAAACCAGCTGTGATCTCATTAGCCAAGCTCATTATGTAAGACCTCATTAGGCACCATCCCATAATAATGTGAATAAAGCCTATGGACACTGATGAAATGGAAGCGATCATATACAGAATTGTATAATCATATATAATGATATAGCACTACAGCACACTGTCAACTGTGTAGTTGAAGTTCTAGGATCCATTTGGGTAAGGGCTCCACTGATGCACACTGCAGAAAACCTATGGTCAGACTTTGCAAATGCAAAGCCCCCTTTGCCTAGTAACTGCAGTATGAGCAGGAGCTCAAACACAAACAGAAAAAACAGAGTAAGGGACAGGGTGTGTGTTACCCACCACTGAAACTTCAAAACAACTTCAGCATCCTTCTGTAAAAGTATGTTTTATGTTAGCATCATTTCATACTTCTGCGACATAAGAAATATTAACAGAATTTTATTTCGGGCTATTACATACAGGCTTCATCTTCACTTCTCAATATGTCTCTTCCTTTGAATTGTAAAAAATTATCCACTTTACAGTTTTGTATTAAGTTCTGGAAAACAAATGGGCTGTAATTATATGGCGTGTAATAAACTTTTAGTAGTTCCAGCTGACTTCAGGGGATTTTCCCCCTTTTTCCATCAGCTCTGTCACATGAAAGATGAACTGCACTGCCATGTGCAAACCTTTACTGGCAGCCTGGACCTGAAGTGATCATCAGTTACAACAGCCTCACTCACAAGAACTGCCTATCAGGATAAGAAAAACTTCCTAAATAAAGCTGCTCAACTTCTTAAGCAATTTTTCAAAATGTTCCAGTATTTTAAGTTGGTGTTACAGGGTTTTTTGACTGGAACATTTTGAAACAAGCATGCAGCTTAGAAAGTTAAAAATATTGTCAGATTCTCCTTCTGCAGTAATTTTCATTTTCTCATTAATTAGTTCATGTTTGAATGCTACAGTCAACAGTTTAATGCTGCACTAGAATGGAGAGACCCTCTCCATTAGAAACTTTATTTTGCTGGGGTTTTTAACTACTTAAAAAGTAATACTTAGGTGTTAAAATCTAAAAAACCCCCCGATATTTTTAAATATAGTATTTTGTCAGCCCTCCCCCCACCCACACCCAGAAGATAATTTCTTGGTCATCCAGATCCATTGAGATACTTTGTTTTGTATGAAATGCCATTTACAAAATAATAATGCAACATGACAGCTATGACAGCAATTAAATCATGTAGCAACAAAGGTATTGTTTGTATAATCAGTCTAATTTTCAATATGAACGAAAAGAATACACAAACCTAAACACAAAACATGATTCCTGAGAAACTAACTTGAAAAAACACCTGAAGACCATTTTTTCTTTAAAACACGATTGAAAACTCCTGCAGAGTTGGATAGTGATGTGACAATACCAGTCTTCCAAGAAGAACAGATAGAGATTTCAGTACTGTAAATTTATTTAACATGACTACACCAGTCTTCAAAAGATATATTTTATACCTTTAACACATATTCATTCAAAGGGACAACAGCACTTACGCAGGGAAGGACAAAATAAAACTGGCATAATATGCAGATATGAACAATAGAAACCTCAAACTTCTGACTAATAAATTAAGATAGATTTTATCAAATAACTGTCACAAGATTACAAGTCAAAACTCATATTCCAGAGATTCAAGATGTAGAGAGGTATTAGCCATCAGCATTTGTAAACATTTGAAGATACATATATACATACATACACACACACACACATATATATATATAAATAAAATAACAACTAAACTATTAAAATTACCTTTTTTCCCCCTTTTTTGGAATGATTATAAAATATTCCAGGTAAGGATTTGCACCTATCTACAACACTTATGGTGTGCCTAGGAATCACCCACCAGCCAGCAGCAGTGATGGAATTTCCCAAGGGTTTGGGTGGCATCAGGCAAAGTCGATCGCTAATGTTCACATTTCACTATGAAGATGCATGTGTATTGATGATACAAAGCTACACAATGATTTCCTCAAGGTCCCCAAATGATACAGTACCTGAGAAGCCAACATCCCATTATACCACTATAGGTCCCTATTTTCTTTTCCCTGCACCTCCACAAAGAAAAGATGGAAATATAAGTAGAAAAATAATAAAAAAAAGAGTGTTCGAAACTTCCCCATGAAACAGCAGTTAAAAGCCATCAACTAAGCTGAATACAAAAAATTCCCAGTCAAAACAAAAACAAAACAAAGCCACCAAAACCAACAAATCAAACACCCTCATAAAGAAAGAAAAAAAAAGCTGTTTAACAGCTGTTTCTGAAAGTGGGTTAGTGTTATAAAACCATTAAAAGTTTCTGCAGTTTCAGGGGAAGTAAAGAAGACATCACTTCTAAAAACATGAGAGGTTACCCTTCCATTATCCTCACAGAATTTTACTCTGAAAAAATGAGGCATTTAATCATTGTCCAATTCCATGTAAATAGACCTAGTCTTGAAAAACAGAAGCGCATGAACTAATAAGAAAGGCCATTAATTTCTGGGCAGAAGGATTTCAATTTATATCATATAATTCAAAGCAGGTTTACAAGTTTATACTGACATCTCTGCTCACTGATGTGCTACTTTTGAGATCTGGTAGGACAAAACTACTCTCTTTTGGCCAGGAAGAAACTTCAGCACACACACTTGCTCAGATCACTGAGAAACATGAGATTAAGCAAACTCATTTGCAATGAAGAAGAGTTCCTCGTCAAGAATTAAGTATTAGATATACTTAGTACATGAGAGATATTTGACTCTGACAGTTAACATTTTCAGGGCGATTAAGTGCAAAGAATAAACATTCTGTTTGGAATGCATACAGTCCCTTAGAAATTGACAGTATCATTTGCTCAATACAAAGTGTAAAGCCTAAAGATTAGACTTACTGTACTCCATGTCTTTCTCACTAAGTTATCAGAGATGTGTAATATGACAAAATAAGGAACAGAAATATTCTTCTGGTTTAATTTTAATGACAGGTTAAAAAAAAAAAAAAACAACAAAGAAAAGTGGGAGAAAAGAATACCTACTCAACACTGCACTCACCTATGCCACCATGCACAATTAAGCAGTGACTGCCTTCCATGTAGAAAAGGATGTAGTTCTCTTGTTGAATAATAATTTTAGCTTATATACTATGATTTTTGCTTTAAAATCCATTTTGACATCTTCAACTGGAAATGCCCTATAAGTTTAGAGCAGCCTTTCACAGTCAATTTGGTAGCACTTTCTTCTAAGAACTCTTAGTTTAAGGATATCATCATCAAGAGACAGAAGTAACTTACTTGTCTTAAGAGCAGAGGAACAAAGATAAAGGAGGTGATTAGATGAACATTCCACCTACTTGGCATACAACCTCATGCTAAGAGACCTCCTCTTGCAAGAGCAGAAAACACTTGCCCTAAGACGAGAAGGGTTGTCGATACAACAGTGAAAATGCTCAGCTAACTGACATCGGTGTTTACACACAGAGGTTTGTCACAGTGAACAGCAAGTTGCACCGCTTTGCCATAGAAGTTCAATATCGAACAATCCACACACAGCATCAGAAAGTGTGACTCATGAATGTCCTCCAGTCACACTGGTTTTCAAAGTGGGAGGCATGGAGCAGGTTGCCAGCAACTGCAAGAGCACAGGAATCAATGGTTTGTACACACGTATGCACATAAACAACCTTGGTATAAATAATTTTCCAGCATATGTTTTTTGCAAAACAATGCAATTACACACACAAATGTTCATTAAAAAAATTAAAAATAAATAAATAAATAAAGTGTTAGTTAGCTCAAAACAAACAAACTAAAAACCCCTCCAGCTTGCTGAATCAGTGCAAGCGTCAAATGGTATCAGAAGTGATAGGGCTCTGATTCACATTTACAGAGAAAAAAGCTGCACTGCTTCAGCCCTTCCAGCATCCTACCATCTGCTCCAACCTTCTTCCAGAGCCACTCACCCTGCAAATAAGTTGACAGAAGAAAACACGACTGTGCCTGAGTCAATTCAGTTCAGCCAGCATCTTCACTTCAAGCCACGTTTCACGGGAAGTTTAATTTGCCTGCCTGAGCTGAAGTGGCTCAGGTGCAGACATGTTCCTCCCTGCTACCTGCCCAGCGAGACCCACGGGGAAAGGAAGCACTCAGAGGTAACTCTCAGTAGCAACACAGCCGAGGTCATCAGCCACCGCTCTGGAACTCGTGATCATGTGCATCCACAAGAGATTTCCACTTAACAACAATATGTTTGTTTCACAAATCCTACCGGGTTAAATATGTTATTCAGCCTCCATGTTGATTTCCTGTAACCTACAGAAACAGGATCCTAAACTTTTCTTTTGAATATGTATACCTAGTCAAGTGCAGTAAATACAAAGTATGTTAGTTCTGCCTCTGTTGCACAAATAAAGGACTTTACATACATGCAAATACAATGGTTAAACTGGCTACACACAGCAACAGATCTGCCCTTGTTACAGATGCTATCTTTGCTTTGTGGAGAAATATTTATTTTCTAAGCTTTAAATGCAGCTACCTTGATAAATGAGCGCCAAATCGTTTGGAAAAAGTCACATGGCTCTGTACTGGTGCAAGGCAAAGGAAAAAACCAAAATGAAACACGAGGCCAAATTTACAAGAAAAAAGAAAAAACAGCTAAATAACTCAAGGTTAGGGCTGGAAAAAGTTTTAAGGTAAAGTAACAGCCAAATTTCAAAGACAAATTCAGTAATTTGTAGTGTCTCATCTTGAGCAATTTAAAATAGGCATAGTTTTCAAGAACAACTCAGCACAGCATACCTCTTAGGACCCGAAAGTGCTAGTAATCATTCATGTTACATATAATAAAGAAGTTACAGAAATAAAACTGTTTGTTATTTGCATTTTCTTCCTTTGTAAAGGGAGGGAAACAGGACCTATAAATATCTTACCTGCTTGAAAACTCATGATTTGTTGTTTTTCTTTTAAGCAAATTCTGGCTTATCGCTTTGAAAATGAAAAAGAACGGTGAAATGATAAAAGGAAAAAGTGGTGATGCACTTTGAGTATATGAGAGATAAAAGTCAACAGAAAGGAATAAAACCAACTGAAAGCAGGAGCTGGAGAAAGCAGGCAGGAAAAAAAGCACAAAAGCATAAATATAAAGAAACAAGGATTACAAAGGCATGACTCAATGTCAAAAGCTGTACAGGTCAAGATACGTGACATATGTTTGCTTTTGGAGACACAGGATTTGTTGACTCCGAGAAATGTATTTCTTCCCTGGAGAGTATCTCAAAGCACATGAGATACAGCTCTGGATGTATGGATGTCAAGAGTAAAATAGAAGGGAGGAAAATCACACTGAAGGAACAGACGAAACTAAAGTGTAAAGGACAACTGTTTATCTTAGCATGATGCTTTCCTAGGAATTAGCTGTCAAAGTAATCTTTCCTACTTCCCCCCTTCCCAGCCTGTAATTGGGGAATAACTTGAACCATGAGTACCCATTTTCAAGTTTCCAAAACTATAGGGAACAAAATAATTTATTTCCACTGTAGCAAAAAAGAACAAACATTTCCAAGAACATACAGGGCACCTTCCTCTTCAATGGCAGTTTGACCTTACGTTTCAGACACATTTGACACATGATCATTTAGATACCACTTTGCTCCACAGGTACATGAAGGATTGAAAGATATTTCTGTCATATTCAATAAATGGCTGGTTAGTGAGTAATGCCATAATCAAACCAGCCAATAACGGCAGTGACAACACTAGGATGTTATCACTGATCAGTAAATAGTAACTTCACACTATCAGGAACAGACACAAGTAGAAACTGCTTGAAAGTAACACTCTTCAATAAGTCACTCCCCTCTTTTTCTAACATTAACAATTCTCTGCAGTTTAACCATCACAGATGCACTGAACACCATTCTCAGAGTCCTTAGATTTCAGTTTTAATTAGCCTTCAGAGGATGAGTAATAATTTTTCAATGCAAGTGCTTTCTAAAGACCAAAATCTACCTTATCATTATAAAAATGAAATACCAGTACCACCCTCTACTTTGATTTTCCTTAAGAGAGTGCAAGTGATACAAGAATGATTCAAAACCAGTACACACACAGAGAATTTATTATATTCTATTATATAAAGCCCAAGATTCCTCTCTGCTTCAAGACTGCCACTAAGAATAAGCACCAACTATATATGAAAATCCTTGACTAAAAACTCTGTCAATCACATATTGTTATACTGCAAATATTCTCAAAGATGCGATGGAAGTTGCAGAATTCAACTCTGGTGGAGCATGTAGCTCACAACAGTGAGGAAATCAGGTAGTGATGAACAGCTAGCAGCTCATCCTGCTTTAGCAGTTCTGAACCATGCAGCTGCAAAGAAAATTTATCTCTGAAAGATCAAAGTGTTAAAACATAAAAATAAATTGCAAATGGTGGCTTAATCAGTTTTACAATCCCAATTATAAAACACTGTACTTTCGATCCTACGTTTGGTATCTGCAGGAACTCGTGCAGGCTTCAGAGGCTGTGCTGAAGGTGATGAGACTACACACAAATGATGAGACAAAAGAGTCAGCCCACATAGAAAGCTTTCCAAAAGCTTAATCATGGCAAACAGAATAGAGCAGCACCCAGTCCTAATGCAATACTATCAAGTTACACCTTTAATATCCATTTAAAACCAGGAAAGTAAACACACTTGCAGTGTGGATACCATCGTTGCCTGTGTTATTTCAACTACTCAAACGATACTCAAGCAGCTTCATGTCTGCAGAAGATTTACATTTAATAAACCCCTCTAGAGTAACCTGGAGCCCACTAATGACAATTCATCAACTGAGCTCACATATATATTTAGCCACTTGTTACCTGCTGAGCATTTTTATCTTCTTTACTGCTACCACTATTGTGAAGATGATCCGCATTTAACAGGTACAATTTAGGGTTTGTTAATGCCCCTATCTTCTTGCTTGAAGACACCAAGTAATGAACGACCTTTGATTTTCAAATGTACTGCTTAGTCTAACAATTTCTGGACGCAGCATTGAATCTTCGTTATAAATAATAGTTCTTACTGCAGAAAAAAAGTAATTTGAAGATTTTCCTGCCACAAGTCAAACTATAATAATTAAAGCAGGTAAAGGAGCCCTAATCCTTTACGATAAGTCAACTGTTCTTATAGGAAGTGTTTTAGCAGTGTAAATTTCTTTGCACTTGGTTCCTAAATAAAAGTAAGTAAATAAAAGTTACACTGTATTGCTCACATCAAGTGCCTAATTCTTTCCTGCCGTGTGTAGTTAATTTAACTACTACAAAATGAGAGCAAAAATCAGTATATTTGATTTGCTGTCACTGTGTGTTTACTTTATAAAAACGAAAAGGACTCGAGAGCTACAGAGAAAAAGGCCCTAGAAAGACATCAAAAGATTGCTTTAAAAAAAAACTACAGTCCAAACCTCCAAAGCAAATCTATCTTAAACTAAGACTAAAGTCATATATAAGTTATCACAAAGAGAAAGTAATGCTGTTACCTAGTGGCGGAAAGCTAGGTACATGAAAAATTGTACAGCTCTTTTTTTTCCTCCTCTCTTCTCATCTACAAGTTATTAAAACGATGTCAAGAGAAAAAAACCCCATGCCTGGTTCTTAAACTAGTGAAAAATATTGCTTTTCTTGCATTCAGTTCTGTTACAAAGGGTCAGTACTTTTACACGTGCCAGGTTTGATTCTCAGAGTAACTGACAGATGAGGAGCTTTATCATTTCCTGGTCATCCCAAACCTGCTGTTTTACACTTCTCTTTCAACACCAGCAAGAGCTGGAAACCTGTGCTATAAAAGCAACTACAACCTTAATTCTCATTAGTTTTTCACAGAATATGATAACCCAAACTGCATTGTGCAACCATCAGCATCTTAATCGGATTGTATTTTCAACTCTATAATCAATATTAGTGGAGTTCAGTCAACATTCTCTCCTAAATAGAAGTGTTAATTTTGCTTTCAGCCAGAAAATAAATAACTAGAGGAGGAGAAGGAATATATGAAGACTTTAAAGTCACTTACTCAAATGCAAAGAAGAGTCCACTGGTGACCAAGATGAGAACAAGAGTCAGGTAGAAGACTCCGGTCTGTCGAGCCATCATGATCCTCCCATTGCAGAAGAATTTGTTTCTTCCTGGAAAAACCTCCCATTTTCTCTTGGGAACTGATTTCTTTTTCTTATGGGGAGACTCCATGGGAGACGAAGAGCTGTGTGTGCTGATCTGACTGTACTCACAGTCTTTCATGGGCCCACTACCACCTCCAGGAGTCATCAAGAAAGAGTAAAATGTGGGGAGAACCCCACCAAAAATATATACAAATATGTATGTGCAAATATTCTTCTGACCAAGAGAGCCCTCTCCACCAGCCCCAGTTAATAAAAAAAAGCTAATAAAACGATGAAAAGTCTGCTACCAGACTAGCAATAGGTAGTTGGGTAGTTGGTAGTATAAAGCAAACACCATTTAACTCTTCAGAAACCAAAGCTGTCATATCAGAAACGCTTGAGAGGGATCCTTCCTTCCTCCACCAGTTACAAAACAACCACGTAGGACAATCCTTTCAAAAACAACTTATCACAAAACAGGACAAAAAGAAAAAAAAAAAAAAAAGTAATTATAAATCAGTTAGGCTCTCCAAAAAAAAAAAAAAAAATCAGTCTTTTTTTATCAAGTTTATTTTCAAATGGGAAGGTTTTTTCCTTCCCACGCACACCCTGAGAGTTTTCTCCGAGGGTCAGAAGGTTGGTCAAGGCAAGGTTTAGCAATCGAGTCTATCATTCATAGAGATTTGTTATAATCCTCCTATGCGCAGCAGATTCCACTGCTAAAAATGACCATTCCTAAGACGTTCCCTCGAGAGACACGCGAAACAAATCATTAAGGGGGAGGGGAGAAAAAGATAAAAAAAAAAAAGAAAAAATAAAAAATAAAGAAAAAAAAAAAAAAAAAAAAGAAGGCAAGTAAGGAACCAGGCTGCAACTCCAGCTTCCGAAGAACACTTGAAGCTCTCCTCTTCCTGAAGCCGCAGTCCAGCGGGAAGCGGCCGCCGCTCGGCGCAGACCTAGGGGCGCAGGGCTGCCCTGTCACCACTCCACAGCAAGGGACTCTGCCGAGCCCGTGGCAGCCCGGGGCACGGCCGCTCTCCGACAGACACCCGCGCCTCGGGAGCGGGTCCTCCTCATCCTCCCTGCCCGCGCCTCCCCCTACACAACAGGTCCCCGCCGCCGCCTCATGCTCCCCAGCGCCTCGGCCCCGCGGGAGGGAGTTTGGGAGGCAGGGGACAGGGAGGCTTCGCCGCCGCTAAATCTCTGCCACGACTTCTCCCTCCCCGCACCATCCTCGCCGCCCGGCTCAGCGCCGCCGCGGCCGCTCGCACCGCGCCCCGCCGCAGGCTCTCGCCCACGGCCCGCGGCGGTGCCGGGCCCCCCCCGCATCCCGCCCCCTCCCCCGGCGCACAGGAGCGGCTCCCCGCCGGCGTCCCTGGCTTCGCGGTGCTCTGGCCCCACAGCAAGGTGAGAAAAACACCCGACTTCCCCTTTCGCGAACCAGAGAGCGGCGACTTTCTCTTCACCCTTCTTTACGAGCCTCTACCCAGGTTTCTCCCCGGCAGCCAAACCCCGAAGCAGCAGCTGCCACCACCTCTTCATTTTCAGGGGGAGGCGGTAACCACCGCAGCGCCGGCCGCCCGCCCGCCCGCCCGCGGGAGGAGCCGCCGGGGGACGGGACCACACAGGCGCGCACCCTCCGCCGCCCTCGGCCGGTCGGTCACCCAGCCGCTTCTCGGCGACACGGCAGCGGGTCCCACGCACCAGCCGGCCCGGCCCGGCCCTCTCCCCGGCCACTGGAGCGCGGTGACTGCACTAACTCTTCTCCATCGCCACCTCCCCGCAGGCAGCCGGCCGCCGGCCGGGCTGGAAGCGCAGGGCAACGAGCCGGGCGGCGGGTGTCCGCGCTGGAGCCCCGCTCCCACTACCGCCGCCTCCCGCTCAGCCGAGCCGCCCCCGACCCACGCTCCGCTGAGCCGCGGGCGGTGTGTTCCGCCAGCCCCGAGCGGCAGCCGCGTCCTGCCCCGATCCCGCTGCCGGGCCGAGGGCGAGCGAGTCCCGCCAGCGAACGATGGGCTCGGAGAAGCCCCGCCCGCGCGGCCCGACCTAGCGGGACCGGCCCCCGCCCCGTGCGGGCTCGGACACGGCGCTCGGGACACGCCCCTCCGCCCACCGGGAGTTGTAGTTTCGCTCAGTTGTAGTTTTGCAGCCGGGGGCGGGACGGCGTCGCGCGGGACTACAAGCCCCAGCATTCCTTCCGAGCCGCCCGGGCTGGCCGGGCCTGGCCCGGCCTGGCCTGCCCCGCCCCGCCCCGGCGGCTCTCGGCGGGCGGAGACTCTGCCCGGCCGGGCCCCGCGTCTGTCGACCTCTGCACGGCCCCGCTTTTCCCCGGGCAGCCCTACGAGCCCTGCCCCGCGGCGGAGGACTGCGTCCGGGTTTGTGTTTCAGTCAGGCCGGAAGGCAGGCGCTGGAAGCCCTGACCCGCCCCGTCGGGAGCCGCGCGCCTGCCCCGCGTTCCGGGTCACCGGTATAACCGAGGGGTGGTTCCTGTCCCACCTGCCCAAAGCAGTGCTCGAGTGCAGTGCTGCTGTCCCTGCTGATCGTGCGCGCTAATGCTTCGCTCCACCGGCGGCATCCACATGCTCCATTCTGCTTGTGGAAACACAGCTAGGTTGGAAAAGACCTTTAAGATCATCGTGTCCATCCTATGAAGTAACACTGTCCTGTGAACTAGACTATGGCACTAAGTGCCGCATCCAGTCTTAGCTTAAAAACATTTATAGGGTGACTCCACCACCTCCATGGACAGTCCATATCAATAGTCAGTTGCCCTTTCTGTGAAGAACTTCCAAATGTCCAAACTAAGCTTCCCTTGGGACAGCTTAAGACTGTTCTCATGTCCGTATTGCTGGCTGCCTGAGAGAAGAGACCGACCTCCATCTGGCTAGAACCTCCTTTCAGATTGCTATAGAGAGTGTATAAGGTCTCCCCTTCCTGTTTTCCAGGCTAAACAACTCTAGCTCCCCCAGCCACTTCTCCTAGGACTTGTGCTTCAGACCCTTCACCAGCCTTGTTGCCCTTCTCCAGACACACTCCTGAATCTCATCATTGTTCCTAAACTGAAGGCCAAGAACTGGACACATCATTCAAGGTGCACCCTCACCAGTGTCCAGTACAGGGGAAGGTATGACTTCCCTGGTCCTGCTGGCCAGACTGTTCCTGATACAGGCCAGGATATAGCCATTGGCCTTCTTTACCATGTGGGCACACTGCTGGAAGAACAAAGTTTGTCCACCATTGCCAACATGTCCATACAGACCCTCAATGTCCTGACTTCACATCCCAGAAAGTACTGCACATTCTAGGAAGCTCTGAGCCATGAAGGGAAAGCTTTCCTCTAAATGCCATCCTGCACCAAGCTCTTCTCACATGGGCACTGGTGGCAGGGGTGCCTGCAGAAATCCCAGAGAGGCTTCCCACATTTAAGGCAGAACCACTCTCAAAGCTGCTTGCTATTGCTTCTGCCTAGTATGTTCTCCATATGCATCCAAAGAAGAGCTATGAAACTGGTGATGGGTCTGGAGCACCTTATGTTGAACAGCTGAAGGCGCAGAGGTTGTGTAAGCCGGGAGAAAAGGGGAGCTTGGGGAGAGTTCACTGCTCTGTAACTGCCTGAAAGGGGCTTGTAGCCAGGTGGGTCGGTCTCTTCTAAATAACAAGCAACAGGACAAATGAAATGGCCTCAAGTTGTGCCAGGGAAGGTTTAGATTGAATATTAGGAAAAATTTCTACACTAGAAGTAGATTCAAGCATTGGAACAGGCTGCTCAGGGGAATGATGGAATCACCACCCCAGAGGTATTTAAAAGACTGTAGATGTGGTGCTTTGGGACATGGTGGATTTGGCAGCGCCAGGTTTACAGTTGGGCTCAATGATCTTAAAGGTCTTTTCCAAACTAAATGATTCTATAATTTTATGATCTGCAATGGGTAAGCAGGCATAAACTAGTGCTAACAAAGATTCATTTTGATTCATCTTTTACAGTTTTGCAATTTACTAGCAGAGCTGTGTAAGCTATAGAGAATGAACTAGTATGGGACGTGCAGTAGGAATCAATACAGTTCACAAAAGCACACAAAAGCAAACTGTGAAAACTTCTGTAAAAAGTTGAGAAAACAGCTGATTACAATTTCTTGCATCTCTCATGGCTGAATGTTGTCCTAAGAGAGACAGCAAGAACACATAAGGATGCAGCTGAGTTCTCAGGCAATATGTTTTCTGTTTTCATAATTTTATTTTGGATTTTGAAATGGAATATTTATCCCTTTAATACAATAAGCTAATTCTTTATCCATAAACAGTGCCTGATAACAAAGGGACCATGGAACAGACTGACCAGCACTGGATAACTCCCCTTCCTTGGAGGAAATGAATTACTTTGGTAACCAAATTACACGGAGTAGCCTGGTAGACACTCTCCTGGTGGTTCTACAATACATTTTATTGCTACACAGAAGTAATTTTGGCAGTGTTAATGGCACATGGGAAAAATATGGGGGGTGTCTCCCTCTGCAAGGTGTAGAAAAGTAGTGCTTTGGCAGCAGGATGTAAAAATAGTTTCTGATATCATCTCTCATGAAAATGCATTGGCATCCTATTTCCACACACGTAATAGATGCTGCTACATTATTCTTTCCCATCTCCTCCTCCTCTTGTAGTGCCTGTTGTCAACAGTTTGCCTTCAATCTCATAACTTAGATATCACAGCATTTTTTATTCTGTGAAATGGTCTTTATAAACAGCTAATAACTTTTCTTTCTTTCTTAATGAATACAGCACCTATGTATTCAGAAGGCTGCTGACAGATTTTTTTTTGGTTCACTGACAAGCATTTTTAGTCTTCATCAGGTTTCTATTAGCATATTGCTGGAGCTGTATCTTCATTGCTTTGACAATATTAATGATTATATCATGTCAAATGGCACTGTTCTCTCCTGAGATTAGGGAATATTTTAGACATCCACAAATAGAGCAAATGGTTTATGCAAAAATGTCATTGTTGGCTTATCTTCACAGGTAGCACTCGGGCTAATTTCAAAAACACTCTTCAAGAGCGGAACACTTGTAAACAATACCAGCACCTCATTCAAGCTGCTGTCTCATGCCACAGTCTTTCCTTGGGTTTTATGACATTGTAGTTGAGAAGTGAACCTTAGGCATATTAATTGAGAGAAATTCATAAAGGTATTTGAGGAGTGCTGGGGAAAATAATTGTAGAAGTCAAACTCAGAGAACACTTTTATTTTCAATAGTGAATCTATTTTGATTCTACCAGATCATCCAGTCCTACACATGGTACTTTTCATGATAGCCTATTTTAGACCCTAATCAGTACTGGTATTGCATTGGAATTTAAATAATTAATCATCTCTTTTATATCAATACCTCTTCAAAGTTTTGGTTTTTTTTCAAAACAGTTTGAAAACTCCCCTACAAAAAACACTAAATATAGTAATATTTCACATGATTCAACATTATTCCTCAAAGTATTTATTGTTTACGCAGATTAATGAAAATTTGTTTGAAGCACTAAATCTTACAGTAGGAGGACTAATGTTCTCCTTTCATAAAACTTTGTAGGTTCATGTGTTGCAGCAGGTACTCTTCTGATTTCTTAGTTGTGACTCAGGTCGATCTCATGCAAAAGATGAATATGATGCAGCAATGTTACCTAGCTT
The DNA here is from genome assembly GCA_032173965.1 of Sitta carolinensis. NCBI lineage: Eukaryota > Metazoa > Chordata > Aves > Passeriformes > Sittidae > Sitta > Sitta carolinensis. Next base: position 60,369,558 of record JAVUNC010000004.1, on the reverse strand, counting down.
AAAAGAAACCAAGACAGACTATCTTTCTGTTAGGCAAATGCTAATGAAAAAGCTGTTGCTGCTGAAAATTCCTGTCTCTTACCCTGTCTACAGCGTGGAGGTGTCACAAGGGCAAGCCTTGAAACAACAGGGAAGCTAATTTGCTCTGATGGCACCTCACCTTACATATATAGAATATCTGTTACCATGCTTCATGGCAGAATCTGCTTGAATGTGTTGGAAGCAGTATCAGGAAAAGTATTAAAGTGTTGAATAAACACAAAATAGCAAACTGCAGCATTTTGGACATAAGGTCTCTGTACATTGTATATCCAACACTGCCAAATTGCTTTTTGCTTCCAATCAAAAGTGGGGGATTATATAAAAAAATATCTAAAATACTTGAAGTGTCAAATATCGCACTGAAATTCCTGCTATTCTTACAGATGGAAAGTAAGTTAGGCACTGCTGTGGACACATTTTCTAGGCCCATTTTAGACACCTTTCAAAATTAATTTTGAAAAATAAATGAACAAAAATTCAAACAAAGTAATGATATTACCATTGCCATGCAAGACACTGACAGTGTCTTACACATTCCATACTTGCTGAATGCTACAGTATATCATACATACCAGTTTACAATGTAAAGAGCAAATAATCATACATACCAGTTTACAATGTAAAGAGCAAATAATCCTAAGAGTTTTCTACAATGTACCTGTTTTTCTGACCAAATATTTCTCTCCTTTTTCTGTGCTGTATTTCAAAAATTACCTCTCCCTGCCATCCTTTTGGAGTCTTATCAACTATTCATTTTGTGAAAATACTTAATTTCCTTGAAAAAGGTTTTGTGCAAACTAGAAATATTCCATTTTGTAGGAGTTGGCAGGAACAGAGAGTGAGAATGGACATCAGAATCTTGCTGAAGATTTAAAAAATAGCGTTTTTTACTACAAAAATGTGCTCAACTTAAGCAGCTCCAAGAAGCTGTTAGGTGTCTCTTAAGTCTTGTTTTTGAAAGACCAAGATGACTGTCGTTTTTGTGCAGCCTTCTAACAAAGTGTAACATGCATTACTTCTCTGCAGTGGGTGAGTTTAGAAGGCAAGATGAGGTAAGAGAGCTTTTTCATGGCAAGTTCTGGAGACTAGAAGCAATTTTGTATTTACATTTATCCGCTCCATGTTGAAACCATATCTCTTGATTGGGGTGGCTTTTTTCCCCTGTTTTGAAGCATTAGAAACACAGTTGTTTGTAAGTTAAAAATCTGAAATTGCCTAATGATATAAAGTCTGTAATATTTTGGTAGTTTTTCAACTTCTGACTTTGGCTTTATGCCATAAAACTTCATTGCTTTGGATAGAAATCAGAATCTATGGATATTTTAATTTATTCCAGCAGAATAAAATAAGAATTCTCCTCAAAATGCAATTAAAATCCAGAAGTTTTTTGAATTGGCCGTGCTTTCCTGATCAATGACTGTTTTCAAAGATAAAGGTAGGCTACCTCAAAATCTTACAATTTCAACTGAAAAAATAAAGATGAGCATTGCATGAAGTTATCAGTGTGGTATTTTAAGCCTATTGAACATTTTGTATTGCTTTCAATTGACTGAAAAGGAAAAAAAGTCTTTCATTCTGGGAAGCTGACACAGAACATGAGCCAGCCAAAAGAAAGGGCCAAGAAAGTACAGTTACATGAGGAAAAAACCCAAATTTTCCAGTATTACCAGTCACATCAAAAGTCCCCTCTCTGGAGCCAGGAAATAATTTTCCTTAGTCTTCCAACATGTGTTTGTAGAGTACACTGCACAAAGAGTGAATTACTGTTAGTTTGATGCTTTGCTTCCCTGTGAAGAGCCTTGTAGATGCAGAACAGCATCATTTAATAAGTTGGTACTATACAGAAATTTCTAATATCCTAGTTCCACTTCATCAAACCAGTTGTTTTTCTTCAGTGGACTTCCTCCTTATTTTTTTTTTTTTTTTAATTTTTTTTTAAGGAATATGTATGAGAAATGAACATAGCACTTCAGAGAAATAAACAAATGATGATGGATCATGCCTATCTGTACTCTGTACCACACACCTGCTTTTCAGTTTCTGGCTGTTTTCTGGCCGTTTTCACCTCCCCGCTGTTGAGCCGGGTCTCGTTCTTTGCATTCTCCCGACTGATCTAAAGCCAAGTGTCGGTGCGGTCAGCGGGAGCAGCGCGCTGGGATTCCCCTGCCCATCGCAGCCCCTCGCTGTGCCCCAGGATCCACAGGGTGATGCCAGCGCCACGCACTGTGCCCAATGGGAGCCTGCTCGCGGGCTGACCAGGAGCCGGCTGGCTGCCACCACACGGCCAAAGAGAAGGGACAAAAGGTGGTAGAGCGCTGAGCAGAGCTCGCAGCTCAGCGGGCCCAAGGAGGAAGGCTTCTCTGGCACCGCATGCCCTTGCGCCCGGGGCTGCCCAGGCAGCGGCTGCTGCCCTGTCCTCTCCTCAGAGCCTGCCGCCCTCTCCCTTACAGTCTCACCACAGCTTATCGGGTGTTTTGCAGAGCTGTCGTGGCACAAGAATGTCAGCAGAAATACATTAAAAAAAAAAAAAAAAAAAAAAAAAAAAAAAAAAAAAAAAAAACGAACAAAAAACCCCCAAACTATTCAGTTTTTCAGCAAGTTAATTTTCTGCTGCTTTAACATGCTGAAATGACTTGGCAAAGGACATGACAAAGCATGACAAAGGACTGCAACAAGGGAGGGGCAGGAACAAAATGCCCAAGGAAAGGGAAGTGAAAGAGGAAAGAGCTTTCCTCTCTAAAAATTATCTGTTATATAAACTTGAATATATATAAAGTAAAGACTGTAGACAGCAGCTGAATTGTTCTAGGCTGCCACTGAACTTCAGGCTCAACCAGATGTGCTCATGGAGGCATTCCATAGGATGCAAGAGCTGACAAAACAGGTGAGGACACAAGATGCAGCTTAAAGACAGAAAAGGAAGGGAGAGCAGGACGTTCATATGCCATAGTGATGGGCTGTTAGATAAGCCAGCTCATCATGACTTGTCCAGGGTGGTAGTACATCACGCCCAAGTACTTTAAAAAGCGTTGGCATCAATTTGTCTTTCTTTCATTGATTTTCTAGCAACTTTTAAAAAATATTGTTAAACTTGAAGCCTCTACTCTCGGAAAGAGTACTCTCTCTCATTCAGCTGAGCAAGTTTCAACTTGTTCTCTATGAAGAGAAGTCCGATTGACACTTTAAACAATTGCCTAAGTCTGTTCCCATAGGAACTAAAACAAGGAACAATAAAATACACACCTACAAAGGGCCATGCAATTAAAGGGATGCTGTCAACTACAATTATTTTAATTAACAAATTAACATAGTAAAAATGTTTTGGTACTGCTCTTTAACTCGTATCTCCTGTTTTAAAAAAATATCCCTTTCACAGGTTTTCTTTTTTCCCTCCTGTTTCCTGCTTGAGGCTACAGAAGGAACTGTACTTCTGGCTGACAAAACAACAATTGCAAATATATTCCCGTTTATCTCATATACAACCTTTTTTGCCCTCCTCTGTGTATATTTCCTCATGCCTCTTCCGTCTCTTCTCTGCTGCCTCAGTAAACACCCACTCACAGAACTGTGGGAAAGCAGGAACTTATGCTTTGCTGTGGAGTGCAAGAAAGTGACTCCATCCAGTTTATGTGGGAGCATGACACTCATCTTGAGAAAAGCCTTCTTCATAATATAGTTTCGAGCTGTTTCACTGTTTTGAACTACACATTTTGAACATTTACAGAAGAACCATCCATTGCTGTCAGTGGAACACATCCATGATGTGTATTTATATGGATTAACACTAAATACATTAAAGTTTTCCTGGAGGAATCAGGCAATTAGAGACTTTTGTGAATCTGAGAGTGGGGCTACCTGCATCATTAAACACTTAACTAAGCCATCTCAAAATGGAGCTAACTGTGAAAATTGTCAGATTCAGCATCATTAACGGGGAAGATTTAGTATTATGTCATTGCTTTTCTCTTGAGCCTTTCTTTTCTTTCCCATCCTTGCCTTCCACTTCGTTTTGAGTCTTTTCTAGACCTGTCCTCCCTCACTGTATATACTTTATCTCAGCAAACAGCGTTGGTCTTGGGTTTCATACCAACCCCTCTTTCTCACATTTCTAACACAAAACAATGACTAAAAATAATAAGGGAGAACAGGTCATTTTACACCTCTCAGAGCTATTGTTTTCAGGACAATAAGCCAGGACTGCTGCTCAGGGTGCAGCACTGCAATGATTGAATTAATTTCAAATTTGGAAAGCCTGGTTTCCTTCCCTTCCCCCTCAGCAAACAGGATAAAAAAATTAGTTCATTTACTTGGTAATTTATACTCTGTGGAATCTGAATATTCAATGAGCTCTGTATACAAAAGACTAGATATGACTCATGAATCATATGGCTGACAACACTGCAGTAAAGAAAGGAAGTCTGACAATCAACAGAAATGTGATACTGATCATACATAAATGTAGTCAGAGGCATAAAACAAAAACATTTTTTCTGCTATTTTTGTTCATGTTTTTACTATAGTGATCATTCTGATATTTCTGTGAACACTTAAATGGATGGATTTTGCTCAGATGTGTGTGCCCAACTAGGTATGTGTTTATGGAAGCAGAGTTTTAGCAATTACTTCTGCTATTAGTACAACATCTTCTGATGGAAATCTGATTTTCACTTAATAAATGCATATTCCATTTTGAAATCAACACAATGGCTCACTTTTAAAAGTGTTCTCAGAAGTTTGTCTTCTTCAAATATGTCTATGTGGGTGTCATTAGGCCTTTTTCTATTTTTTCCTGTAAGATTTATTTACCTTAATTATTTTAACCAATAATTATTCTTGAAAAATTCAAGAACTTCTTATAAAAAAAGTTAGGGGGTTATTTGTATGGCCAAGAGAATGTTTTGGCCAGGGTTCTGAGAATGATTGGAAATGCTTTAGAACATATGCTTTTTACACCATAGTAGGAGAATGAGTTTATAAATCTGATTTTTTCTGTAGAGTTAGTTTAAACAAACTCTAGTGCTAATCTATTAGCATTCATCTAAATTAATTCTGATAAGCAAATGGCAGTCTGGAGTATAATCACATTTTAAACCAATAAAACTGTAACCGGTAAAGCCAGGAAAACTTCAGATTTCAAAAGAAAATTATTAATGCAATAAATAATATGCAAAGATTAGTCTTGGGGCATTCTGAATTGTTATGGTTTATTTGATTAAGAGAAGTGTAGGTACAGAATACCAGAGGGAATGAAACAGGAAAAAAAAAATTAACTTTGAGATACAAACATAAATATTTATAGGCAAAAATGTAATAAGTGGGGTTTCATATAGAAGAATGAAATCGTCTTCCATGAGGAGTGTGAGTCCTTCATGCAAACAGCATCAGCCCTTGATGCCTCAGAGATGGTGAATACTTGGTAAAGTTGATGGCTGAATCTTCAGGTCAGAGCTCAGGACTAGGGACCGAGGACATCAACAGGGGAAAAGCCTGGCATTCACTGCCCATGGGAGAAACTGCAGGTGGATTTTTAGGGACACCATACTCAGAAGGAACACTTTGTGACGGCAAATAATCTTTAAAAACTTGCTTTTTTTTTTTTTCCACTTCTGAAGGTAACTGCAATTAGGAAGATTTCTTCCACAAATTCTAACAAAGAGCAAATTACTGGTGGCATGGAGGGGCAGCTCACGGAGATTTATGAGAACCCAATTTAACTTCCCTTTTTTTGTGATTCTCTTCATCCAAGCCATCTGGCGCAGAGTAGCTTTTGGCACACAGGTCAAAGCCAGGGCTTTCCTAGCGGACCGGCTCCATCCTTCCTTCACACTCACAGAGCATATTTTAGTGCAAAATCCCTCCCACGCTGTTTTTATCTGCATGCCACAGCCCTGCCTGTCATGCATTATGCACAACGCTCAGCATTTGTCTGCTCTAACCACAGTCCCTAACCACAGCATGTTGCTCAGAATAAGCCTAGCACACATCCCTCACCTTTGTGCAGCCTACACTACAAACACACCCCACCTCCTGTTACTTTGCTTTGCTTGCTGGCTGCCACTCTACCTGCTCCTTGTGCAACAGCTCAAGAAATCATGACAGCATCTCAGGCCTCTCCAGAGCCTGTCTGAGCCAGATAAGCCAACTCTAGATATCACATTTCAATACCTTGCAAGAACTCCCAGACTTATATAAAATATCTTTTTTCAATAACTTAACTTCCTAACTTATGAGGTTTTGCATCTTGAAGACTAACATTCCCTGTGGCACCATGTTATGGTCTGTATTTGGAACAAGCAGCAGATAATCAAAAAGCTCTCTGCATGCCAGATGCCTGTCTCAGAGTTAGCACCTGCCATTCAGCATGAACTGGCATTCTGGGCACCATGCATATTCAAGAGGCATCTAGTACAGATGAGCAAATTGGATTCAGCAAGTCCAAGGTCGGTCTCTTTTCAGTCGAGGTCTTCAGAGCCATTCTCCACAGCTTATATCCCTACATAATCTTCAGCGACACTGAAAATACTGATAGCTCTTTGCCCAGTGTGGACTCCCTCCTTGCCAGGAACAAAAGACAGGATTCAGATTCCCACAGGATGCATCTATGCAGTTCTTACAACTACACCGAAGATAAAAAAATAACAGTCATTGTCAGCTCTCACTCTGCTCTTCCAGAGTGGGTAGCTGGCACTCTCTCCCCCTCTGCAGCACCTCAGCTTCTGCAAAGCTGGAGAACTTGTGTTTATTTCAGGCATTGCTGCTTTTTTATCTTGGGTGAAGTGTCCCTACCCAGCCAAGCTGCACACATGCTGTGCTATGAGGGACTGTGCACTCAGCTTGTTGACCACATGGACTGTCAGGATTCATGGAATGTCAATTTTTTTTTTTTTTTTCAAATTTCTGTGAGAATCCCTGTGACTGGATACATCTCACACCATCTCCGTATGCAGGGTTTGGTGAACCCTTCCGTGTGGAATAGCCTGGTAAAAATATGTCTTTCAGTCTGTCAGTATCTATCTCAGTAATGCTGCTGCCTCTAGGCAATTCTGATCCCTGGGATGGTAGGCAAATATATGTTAGCAAAAACACTGCCTCACAAGCACAACCTGGCTCTGTAGGGCAAGAAAGGCATTATTTTAATGAATGTTCATCCCAACTAGTGCTTACAGGGCATAATTGTTCTCTTCATACATACATTGTTCACTTCATACATATCCAAAACTTCTTTCCTTTCTCTGCACCTCCTCAAGAATACAAATGCAAGTTTCCTCTCTACACCAAAAAAAAATTAATAATAATAAAAAAAAATCAATCCTCCCACTTACTTCCTTTTCCCACCTCCTTCCAAACTCTTGAAAACTACCAGTTTATCTCTTCTCTCCACCAACCTATCTGAAGGATACAGCTCTCCATTTTCTTACACTTTGTACACTCCTCCCCTGCTTCTGAGGAGTTAGAAAGTTCTTTTTGAAGGTCAGTGATCAGGCTTGTATCTTGAAAGGCTCACACAAAAACAAAACCCAAACTTTTTGGGCAGATCAACTGTTTCTCACTGCTTTGTTCTTGCTCCATATCCCCACCAGATGAAGGCAGCCCACATTCCCTACTACCCCGTCCAGGAGGCCAGCCATGGAGCTGAGATGATGGAAAAAAACACTTGCCTTTGAACATGTCACTCAAAATGGATGGCAAACAGAAAACTTTAAATAAAAACATGTTGTGCAATACATGTAGATCTAAGTACTTCTCACAAGAAGTAGAAGAGTTCGTCATAATTAACCCCCTTGAATTAAATAAAGCCAATTACTTATGTGTTAACTCTCCATCTAGCATCTCATCTAGCAGAGACCATTTCAGAAAAGAAACACTGGATTTGGCCACCATGGATAAGGGATGCTCAGGCTGGAAGGTACTTGGGCTAGTTCTGTTGCTTGATGGGCTGACAGAACCCATGTGGCTCCTCCTTGGATGGGGTTTTAACAGGATGAAAGTCGTCGTTAAAAAGGGAAGGTGCCAAAACAGGTTTTGAAGAAACACTCCATTGTAAATGACTAGCAGCCAAAGCCACCAGCAGTGCAGAAGCATGTCCCTATAGACACCCAAATTTCTAACACCAGGAGTGAGAGGACATAACTACTGCATGGCTTCAGGACAAAAATACTGCTGGGGAGGAAATAACCCTCTCATTCTAAGTGAGGATTCCAATCAAGTTTTTATTACGATGGCATACAATTTCGTTTTTTGAAGAAAAGGAAATTTTCATGTTTCTTTCAAGAGAGGAGGGAATTCACAGGAGTGACAAAAGATGTTGTCCAGATCTTGCAAAATGCAATTAAAAGTAGAAAATCAAAGAGAAATGTGATTTCTAAAAATCACAAAAAGAAGAATACTTTTTTTGAAAATGCTCTCTTTGAGAGAGCATGCTCTTCTTTCATTCATAATTAGAATGGGAATACTTATTTTTAATGGTAAGACTTTTGAATTTTGAATATTGACACACTCTTGAGCTTTAATTAACAAGTTGTTACAGTTTATAATTTTGTAAGTAAAAGAGCAAAGTTCTTCCATCCTTAGGAATGCAATTGCACTGTACTTTTCTTTATATAATAAACTGTTTGAAATTAATTGTATCAGCAGAACATACTACATTGTTGTTTTAACATTTATGAAAGCAAAATAAATTCTGTTGACCAACAAAGATCTCCTTAAAATCTGAGACAGCTTAGCTCACTGGAAGAACACTGTGAAATTGTGCTTGTAGCTGCCACTGTTTTGGAAGGCCTGCTGGATCCAGTGGTAGTGATGTACTGCTTGGAACGAAGACAAATTAGATCACAACGTGCATCACAGGGGCCAGTCATCTGCATGGCCAAGTGCCACTTTTATGCCCTCTAAAAGCATTTGCTGTCAGGTCATTTTGTCATGCCTTTGTCCAACCAGAGCAATGCATGTCACAACCCTGGTGTTTATAAAGTTCAGAATTACACTTTTATTTTCTGTCAAAGATGAAACTAGGAAGACTCTTCAGTTGCTACTTTCTAGTCTGATAGGCATACCCTTTTCTATCAGTTCATGGGATCACAATTCTTCACCCACCTGGAGAGGAAGTCAGTAGAGAAAGGAGGGAGTGGGTTAGCTTTCCTCCACACTTGCAAGCTTCTGTGGCTTCTTATAAGCTGAAAGCATTTTAAATGTCAGATGTTAATCAGAAACTCTAGGCTGCTTAGTGGCATCTGTGTCTCCTGGTTCTACCAAGTTGATCTTCCAGGTTCAGTTGATCTTTCATGTCCTTCAGGGACTCGTATACCCTGTAACAGGGCAAACCATTCATGTTTGCCCACTGGGACTTAAGATTTAATAAAATCTGCATGATATACATCCATGCAACTTACATGCACATGTACAAACTCCATATCCCCATGCAGAGATAGATAGAGCTTCATCCATCTGACCTTCCAACCTGTCAACTTTTCAATGGGCTGATAAAGCACCCTTGTGAGCTACCTCCTGACCCAAGGGTTTATTATAAGATCAGAGACGTAGTTTAAACCAGGCATCAATCCTGACATAAGCAAGAATACTCATACTTTCAGTTTAGTGAATGTGACGAAGTGTTCTTAAATGCAGTATTCCCATTTCTTTCTCTAGTCCTCTCATTTCTAGAGAACTAAAATCACCATCCAATGAACACAGGAGATGAGAAGTCAGCTGTTAGCTTTAACTTTATTTCAGCTCTAAAATCAAAGGCCTAATAGAATTATAGACCCAAGTCTACCATTAATAGCGTGCATGGCGCCAGTGTAATAAAAAATGGAAATACATTGTCCAAGAGTGATTTATGAAGTCCAGTAATTCATGTCAGAGTTTCCACAACATTGTGATTCTCAAAAAGTCTCAGGTCCAGCTAACTAACAGTGCTTGGTTAGACATTGATCCTTTAATGCATGCGTGCACTTTACTGATTTTATTTTGGCAAAGTTACAAGTATGGAAGCAAGACAGAGAGAAATAAAAAGTGCAGTAAAATATTCAGTGATATTTCTAATCTGCTTTGTATGCGGTGTTTTTAAGTTATTAATTTCATCTTTCCATCCTCTGTGATGAATGACTATGAAATATGTAAATTTCTGAAAAAATGCACAATTTTTAATATTGAGTTCAGCGGATTATGTAAAAAAAGATATGAAGAAGCAAAGATCAGATTTAAGGATCATTTTAATAACAGGCTTTATTTCAGATCAATAATATACATAATCTATAAAAATAATGCATAAAAATATTAGTTAGTCTATTTTTGACCATTTGTGTCTCTGTAGTGTTATTCCAAGCGAGTTACTGACGTTTTTTTTTAACAGTGTACATTTAGTTTTAATGGTTCAGCTCTTCTTCAGTCATCAATAGGGAGCCTTGTTACCATGGTGACAGACAGATGGATTAATGTGATGTTTAGGGAGATACAGTAGTGCCAAATTTTTATATATATGGTAAGTTGTAATGTACTGCATACACAAGAGGGCATGCATGCAGAAAATTTCAGGAACAATCTTCCATATGCACAGAGTGTCTTGACACAATATTCCCACTTATCTTCTGCCAGAAACTGGCCATCTATCTCCCACTTTATGCTCTTGAAGAATACCTACTCTGTTGGAGTCACAGACTGCAGTTGGTCTGGAAGCTTACACTGAATGTCTGATGAAGCCTGTTGGCCACGTTAACACCTCACGTGTCGAGTGCATGCACTAGGCCATGGAGCTGCTGGTCATCTGGGAAGGACTGTCTATGCTCCACTCCTTGAAATGCAGCCTGACCTCTTCAGCTGACACCTTTCCATTTGCCTGTTTACTTTATTCACTGCAGCTCTCTTTGATGAGAAAGAAATGTGAGATATACAAAAATCTCTGGGTTTTTAAAGGGAACAAACTGATTGTGATTGGAGCAATCCTTCTTAAAACTTTCACACTTCCTTTACTTTTAAACCTTTAATGACCTGCACCTTCCTCACCCATCTCACTCCCTTCCCTAGAGCTGCTTATGAGCTTTCCTGTTTTCAAACTATTAGATTAGTGGTTCATGTCTAGCAAACACCCTCAGACAGAGATGAAATTAATACAGGAAGAAAATGTGTGACAGTCATGCTATGAATTCCTGTCATTCAGACTGTGAATCCTCCATGCTCACAGAACTAGGAAATTATGCTAGTTGGATAGTTTTATTTTATTGTATTTTACTTTATTTGCTGTCCAACCCTTGAATCATCCTGTCACTGCCAAACGTCTTCAATGCAGAAACCTACGATGAGATGCTACTGAAAAGTAAAGTAATTTTAAGAGACAATTTGACCTGCCAAGTGAAATTCTTGCACAAATTTGGTGCTCTTAAAAATATTTTAGATGCGAAATCAGAAGTGCTTTATCCAGAACACAATATTAATTTATGTAGCAAGACTAATTTAATAAGAAATGTTTTCCACCCATCTACACAAAGTGATAATTATAACTCATCAGGAACCTAGCCTAATATTACCTCTCCTTCCAGGCCTTTTTAGATTGTAATATTAAACTATAGCAATTAAGCTCTGTGAATGACTGTGAAAAGGGCCTTTGGATATAATTGCACTGAAGCCAATTAGGAAAAATATACATCTCATATTCCTGACAATTAATTTTACAGTTGGCTTTCTTAGCAGGTGACATACTACTAGCATACATGAGTCAAGTTTATAGTGGCCACCTCCCCACACTAAATGAAATGCCAGTCCAATTTCTTGCTCTGCAGCACACCGCCACTGTTGAGGGTCTCCAAACAAGTGCCACTGGCCATAGGAGCATGGCCAGCAGCATGGGGTGGGCACAGCAGTGTACCCACAGGCACATGCTGTGCAGCAGCTTCAGAGGGACCCTCTGCTGCCCAGTGGTGTGTGCCAGCAGCACATCCCTCCCACCCTGCAGCCACCATGGTGTGGGGTCTTACATCAGAGCCAAGCTTGAAGTTACCCTTGCCCATATTCGTGGAGGAGTCAAACTAGACACCCAGGTCTTGGTGCAGCCTCCTTCCCAAAGCAGGCTCAAGCTGTGTGCTCAGAGCAGCTCACTCACAGCTTTATCCTCATCAAATCTTCCTTGATAGGAAACTGTATAATCTCTCCTGAGCCTGACTGCCCTTGTGGGAACCTGTTTGTGTTACCAACAAAGTCATCTCCCAGAGCCACAGCAGGTAACACACAGGATGGATGACTCTATTGGACTGTCACTGAGAGAGGCCTCCTTTGTCTTGCCAACCATAATTTTGGAAGTTTCCAGTTCTGGCCATGTGGGCCAGGAGCAGATTTTCTCTGTAGAAATCCAGGCTGTCACCCAGCAGAGCCCAGTCAGATGGTCTAGTGCTTCTGGATTCCTGCTGCTACCTCAAGTCACAGCATCCATTAAGAGTAGCTGAGACACAAGTACCAGGCCATGCTCTAGTCATGCCATGGAAATAAAAAATAATTTTTGCTGGTTTTTTTTGGGTGTGTTTTTTTTTTTTTTTTTTTTTTTTTTTTTTTTTTTTTTTTTTTTTTTTTATTCAGTCAGAAATACTATTTTTCCCCCTGGACAATAGTAGAGGTTTTTCTAATATGGTACAGCAAAGTAACTATTAAAAGTTATATAATGAAACACATACTAAGACCACTAAAGACATGGTATCCAGTGAAATTCAAAAATAATTTGTAAACATATTTGCTAGGTTTCTAAAGACAGTAGGAATACCACAGGAATTGGAAGGGATCTGTGATTTTCCTCTCTAATAAATGTGGGCAAAGCCAAACATATACATATTTTAGGCATATTTTACTTGCCAAAAGAGAGTATTACGAACACTGAGCAGGTAATAAAACATAATTTAGTAAAGGATAAGAACAGAAAACAAGTAGATAAGAGGCTAATGAAAGAAGACCTTCCTTAAGTGTTCTCATCTCTCTAGCCCACCTGAATTCTGTCTAAGGCATGTGACAGCCTTGATATGTTATCACCAACTCTGAAATCTGTAGCGTGCCTCTGACCAGCCATAATGTCCTCATCCACAATGCTAATTTGGTATTTATAACTGAAACTCTGGCCAGATTGCCAACGGGACTTTTGCCTTGTACTGAAACGTGGCCAGGCTGTGGCCATAACAACAATGCCACTGTGGTGTCTCTGCAGTGTGCCTGCACACCATGTCTTGTCCTAAGTTTTGCCTCACATGTGCTCCTGAAAAACCAAATGCAGAAATGAAATTAAGAAAGAGTGTTGCATATTTTGTAGAAGCAAGCTGCACTTTAGAAAAGCATCTCTGGGGCTGGGGTAGGAGAATGGAAATCTGGAGATCTGGCCTCTCAGCTCCTGCCTTTGCTGGAGAACCACAGCAAAACCTTGTGCAAAATAATTAATCACCTCACCACCTCCAAAACCAAAAGTACCCCTCCATAAGTGGGTGAAGCCAGCTCAGCCAGTATTTTTATGTGTCTTCTGATTCTCCAGTGCAAGGATCTTCTTACAATTGTGAGTACATAGGACAAATGAGCACTGCCTTTTGTCAGTATTTCTGTAACTAAAGTCTACACATCACTATTCAGTGACCAGATTTTTGCTGCAGTGACACAAGAGATCTGAGGACAGACTTTCAACATGGGAATTTCAGCCACCAGATCCTTAGGACATGCACAACAGTAACCAGCTAATTATAAAAACAGAGGATTCTGCAGAAACCAAATCATAGCTGCAAAACACTTTAATTTCTTGTCCAATCGACTAGAAGATCACATGGAAATATGTAACTGGTTTCTTCATGTCCCTGCTGGTACATAGTGCTGATGCTGCATGGTGCTTTCAGGAATATCAAAGCTGCCATAAATTGAGGAAATGACCCCTGCAAGTCAGGCAGAGAATAAAGATCAGCTCTCCTGAGAGCCAAAGGGTAGCTCAACTACTGCATTTTTCTCTTTCCAAACCCAGCGTTTGGCTCTTGTTGTTTTACATAATCCAGTTCAGTTACTGAACATGTCAGTTTAACCAGTATTCAAATCAACCTCTATGTTTTGAATTGGATTTTCAAACTCCAAACAGGATTCTGTGTCTCAGGTGCCAAGATTTTTTTCAGTGGCACTCAAGACTTTTGGCTATGTAAATCAGACAGATAACTTAGTGAACATAACAAATTACTGCCTTTATTATGTCCCAGCCAGCTTATCAGCTAGCTTCTTTGCCTCTGAATACCCAAATTGCAAGCTTGGTCCTCAAGTGGAACTCACTGTTAGTGGAGATGGCCAAGTATCACTGTGCAGTCCTGCACCACAGGGGGAGGAGAGCAGCAGACACACAGGCCAGGACTGAAATATCTCACAGCATTACATTAAGAACTTTGCACACTGGGATTCTATTTCTTGTTAGAGCTGCTTATTGGCAGCAGTGCCACATGTTTGCAAGGGTTATAAAAATCTCTTAGGGAGTATATTTATGCTAACTTGTTTCTTTGGTTTTATTTAAAAATTTATTTCCTTCCTTGTGCTCTTGCTTACTCTCCACACTCCTCCCTTGCTAATACTGTACAAAAATATGAACTCCCATAGGAGAAGCACCATGTTACCAATTTTTTGTTAAAACCCAGGGGTTAATGTCAAATTCCTAACCATAACATTGGAATCACAAGTGGAGACTTACACATCCTTTGAAGTGGAAACCTTTGGTTCCCTCTCATTGTCTGCTTTTGGCTCACCAAGTTTTTTGTAATAAAAAAGAAAGAAAGCATTATATTCAATTATAAAACAAGAAGAGATTAATATTGTAGCCTAAACGAACACAATTCTGCTGAGTATCTCTTAGGGTTTTGTAAGCAAGTAAAATTTACAACACTAAGAATTTTAAGTTATTCAGAGTGGATTTCATGGTCTTTATGCTCTACTTTAAGTCTCTGTGAATGATTAACAGAGACAGATCTGATCTGACTCTCTTAAATATAGATTCTTGGCATTGTTCAAACCAGGATTAAATAACACCGTTATACCTTTCTCTTCTCTTTCTTCCTGGTTCTAGAAAAATTTGGAAGAAAGTGATGTCTTGATTGATGTGAACTCAAAAAACTATCCTGAGAAGAAAATACAGGATTGTTATCATCAAAGACACAAAAAAATACAACAGACACAATAACCTAATTGTCTCTCACAGTTCAAGATTCCTCTATCAGATGCAGTGATGATCTTGCTGCCAATTACAATCAAAATGACATGCACACTCCCGTTTTATTTTTATGCATTCTAATAAATTTAAATACTTTATATAAAAAGTAATTTCTTCTTTTCACAATGTCACTCTGCAGTTTTTCTAAGATGCCCTTCTCTAAACTTTTCCAGGAGCAAAGTCCAATTCTATTGCAGGATATACACAGGATTTTGGTGTACTTTATTCATGGGAAAAAGAAGACTAGAGGAAAGAAGGAGTCATTTGCCTGCTGTCCAGATTAGAAAAAAATGAGTTAGTGTAAAACTGTTTAATTTACACAGCACATGGACTATTAGGAAACAGCTTTGGATTGGTTTTTACAAGTATCATGAACAGGAAGTTTCCCAAAATACTAATTTTTTTGCCTAGCAACCTAGTCTCTATAATTAGACCCTTAGATACATGCTATAAATTATGCGAAAAGATACAAAGCAGGAAGCTGGGGAAGAAACACTTGGTTTGGATTTATTTACATTCATTGTTTGCTGTTGAAGTACTGTTATAACTAAAAATACACTTTACCTGTCCATACTGAATTTTA
This sequence comes from Sitta carolinensis, assembly GCA_032173965.1. NCBI lineage: Eukaryota > Metazoa > Chordata > Aves > Passeriformes > Sittidae > Sitta > Sitta carolinensis. The sequence goes on along the minus strand of JAVUNC010000004.1, from coordinate 60,353,740 downwards.
AGTTAGGGCGCTGATAAAGTGATAAAATTAGGCAGCACATCAATTTATATTCATCAGCAGCTGAGAATTAGGGTGGCGCAGAGACGAAAAAACCCCAAATGTATGTTCTTGTAGTGTGAAAAACTATTTACGTAACTTGACAGAATTACGATTTGGAACAAAAAGACGTACTTTAAAGCAACACTGTTCGTCAACATACAGCTTACTAAAATTCCTAGGAATTAAGAGTGTCTCCCGGTTTTATTTGGTAAAGTCCACTACACGATCTGTCCCAAGGACATTAAAAAAACCCCAAAACCTAAACCCCTTATGAGCCTGATACAAAAGACGTGATTTAAAGGAGGCTCTGACAGCTTTTCCCCATCTTCCCTCTGCGCGCTTTGCGGCTCCGATCTCGCTGGCTCGCCCCAGGGCAGGGGGCCGCTGCTCTCCCCGCCCCTCCTGCGGGAGCGGCAGCTCCGCCCGCGCTGCCGCGGGATCCCGCCCGGCTGCGCGGCCGCGGAGGAGCGGGAGGGAAGGCGGCTGCGTGTGCCAGCCCAGCTCCCTTTCCTTCCGGGTTGCAGCCGCCGCCGCCTCCTCCTGCCGTGCCCTGGGCCATGGGGGCGGCTGCCGGCGGGGCCGCCCGTGACGGGGCTGCGGCCGCAGCGCCGCTGGAGCCCGGGCGCGGGCTGTCGCTGTCCCGGGGGGCTGGGAGCTCTGCGGCATCGCAGGACAAGCTCTTCTTAATCAAAGGTGCAGCCAGCCTCCCTCTCTCTCCTCCCCTCCTGCCCTTGCGCGGGTCAGGGACGAGCAGCAACGTGTGCGGCGGGCCTGACGCCGTCCCCAGCCGTGCTCCCCTTGGCGTAGCCCCAGGTCTTGCCCCTCTCTCCCGTCGCTGGGGAGAAGGCGAGACATTTGGGAATGGCCTCGCCGAGGCTTGTGGACAGTGAGGAAACCGCTGCCGCCGCCCTCGCCGGGCACGGGCGGGACGGGCGCTGAGCAGCTCAGCCCGGCGGCGTGCGCGCTCGGCACTGCCGGGCCCGAGGGGCAGGAGCCCTCGGGGAGAGGCGGCTCCTGCGGGCTCCAGGCATCGCTGCCAGTTCCCTAAGGGAAGGAGCCGGTGTCCCTCCCGGGCTGGATCCGAGCCGGGAGAACCGCGGCCAGGGCAGAGCCAGAGTCTCCGCAGCTGCCGGGCAGCGGGCGCCCGTCCGGCGGGCTGGCGGCGCTGTGCGGCTTTGTGTTTCTATTATATTGTAATTTTTGCCCGTGTCTGCGGGCTGCTCCCGGTGTGTGCTCGGTGTCCCCGCGCCCCCCGGTGGAGCGGAGGCCGGGGCTCAGGCGGCCCCGTCCCAGCGCGCCGGCCGGGGCATCCCGGGCAGGCCCGACCGGAGGAGGGACGAACCGCCGCCAGTCATCGTGTCTGAAAGCGGGCAAGTGTTGGTTACCAGACCTGGCAACGTAAAACTTAATGGACTGCATAATTCGGACAAGATGAGAAGTCTTTGTGCTCCCAGGTGGAGGAGATACCTTTCAGATTTCATGGACACCAGTACAGGAAACTTCTTCATCACAGTAATCCGATCTATAACTTTTAAAAAAGTGAGACCTAACTTAACTGTATTTTTGCTTACTTCTTATTCAGACAATTTTTAAATTACCTGACTGGTATTAGGAAAGGGAAAACAGGATGGTAAATACCTGCAAAGGAAAAACATGTAACCACCTGAAATTTCTAATTTTAATATGAATCAGGTTAGTTTCTATAGTGCAGTAAGTCTTCGTAACAAGCCTTTTTCTTAAAAGTGGGCAGGTATTTATATATGTGCCTTTGGTGCAAGAGCTAAAAAGGATCAAGGTATCTCAAGTGACTTTGGAAACACTGAAAGGAGTGAAAAGCAAGGGATGATCTCTTTATTGGGATAGCTTTTGCTGGTATAATTTTCTTTTTTTAATTAAAAACAAGTTATTTTTATTATTTTAAAAAAATTAAATAGAGCATTAAAACATAAAGCTGAAGAAACAAGTGTTGCTTATGTAGTGATCTTCAGAGGAATTGGTGGTGACCATTTTTAGGTGTCCATTTGAAATCACAAGTGATGCAACAAAACCAATTACATTTCCCACTTGGGAAAGGGTGAAGCATCACCCTAGAACAAGATGATTTTAGTAGGCTGGCTCTGGAATGAGAGAAATTTCAAAGTACTGCAAAAAAAGCATCCTGGGATTTGAATTTTTATGTGTGGCTTGAAAATACATACACATGCCATTATTTTCAAAATGCCCTGTTTCATACAACAAATTTTTTGTCTTGCTATTTTGTCATACTGAACTAGCATAAAAAATGTATACAACTGAGCCTTGCCCTTCAGCATGTGCTGACAGATCTTACTTTATCAGGTTTTATTTTCTAAACAGGTTGGTTGGGTTTTTTCTTCCCCTTAAGTAACAAAGCCTTGATTTTTATTTCTTCAACTTTTCTTGGCAGGTGGAATTTTTCTAGGTACTGTTGCTACAGCAGGAATGATAGCAGGTTTTGGCACTACACTTGCAATGACGAAAAAGAAGAACCCAGACTGGTTCAGTAAGGTTTGTTCTTTTAAGCTGTTTTCCGATAGTGATGTGCAGGAAATAAGAATGCATTGAATGCTTTATAGACATGGTGATGTATGTGGAACTTGGCAGAGTTGATGATAAGAGCACTAGACTTAATTGAATTCGGTACAGGCAGAGGATTAATTTAAAAATCAATTCAGACTTGACCCTGCTAAATACTTTAGTACTTGAGATTCGCTGAAATACATAATGCTTACACTGTTTGCTGGAATCATACTGCTGGTTAGTGAAATGCACTCACTGCTCTCTTTTGATTCTGTGATGTGAGCACACTTCAGGCATGAGCCTGCATCACCTCAGAGATCCAGTTCACCATGCAGTCTCATAGTGCTGCAGTGAGTCTGGAAGCAAGGTGACTGCAATAAGGATGGGAATGAGGAGGTAGAAGGTCTGTAAGCTGTGGAATATGTAAGTAATATGTAAGGATCATTTAGTCAAAATTAAAGCTCTCCACTCCCATCCCACTGTGTAAGGGGAAGGATGAGAATGAGTACTGTGGAGCTGTGAGATCTCATGGCCAAAATGAATCTGAGCTCAGGCAATTACTGACTGGATCCACTTGTGCATTCTGAAGAACTGCAAAGCAGAGCTAGCAATTATACCGTGTTCGTGTATTAGTTTGAAACACAGCACGTTTAATTGAAGGATGCTTTTCTCCTCCCTAATGCTTCATTATTGCTGGAAGTATCAAAAATACACCCTTAAAATTGATCACTCATTTGCACCAAGCTCTTAAAATGCAACATGTACTACAGATGTTCTTGGGGAAATAAGAACTGATCAATTGTGTTTACTTGAAAAATAATGATTCAGTAAAATATCAAGTTAATTCAATGCATATCAAGAGAAAAAAATTGTTCATTGTACTTTACATCAGAACCCTCATTTCTGATCACTCGTAATCTCACTTTCTGGTCAAAGGACATGAGATCCTTCATTTGCTTTCCTACTTTCCTCTGTAGGCTGCTGTGTCATAACTCATTCATTACCTTTACAGAAACAATAAGTGTGAGTTTCTTTTTTGAAATAGAAAAAAAGAGAAAACTTCATAAGAAGTTATTTTACAAGCTGTGGAAATACATTACAATAAGGAAACTGTCTCCTTTTTTACCATCACTTTTTTTTTAAAAAAGATGTATATTTTAAAATAAAATACACCTTTATATTTTTTTCAGCTTGCACTTATTCCTGGGTGTCTGAGCTGTCCTGTTACCAGTGTGAAATTTATCAAGAGTGACATTGCATTGACATCTGAGAATAGATATGCTAGAAATGTCATCAAGTGATATATACCATTTCGATCTTTGCTGAAAACTATCTGCTGCTGTTTGTGCAGAGGAATTACAACAGTTCACTAGCAAAAATCTGTGATTTCATGGACCCCTCGACTTTAGTACTCCAGAGTGTAGAAAGATACTTTTTGTCAAGGTACTTGTCAGTGAGCAGTTTAGCGAAGACTAGACTTTGAGAATGGCTTAACTCTCTGTAGAAGCTCTCCGAGGTACCAATGAGGTTTTGCATTAGCATTCTTACTTAAAAGTTACTTGCAGTAAGTCACTATAAATTTAATAATACATCATATATAATAATAATAACTACAGAAGATTGCATCTTTTTTAGATGTTCATTGCCTAAATATTATTTTTATCCAAGTTGAGGTGAGGCTGTAGTTTAACAGGTACTTTAAGCCAACATCAGCCAGCACGGGTGTTGAAAGACTTAATTCCAGCAGCCCTCAGTTTCTGGCAATTTATTCCTGTATCTAGTTGAACCCACCAATACACGTGCTGTTGGGTTGGTGATATGATCCTGGTTAATTGATGGGGTTTTTTGTTAAAATTAAATGCTCAGCTGCAGCAGCTTCCTTTTGAGAAGTGTCCAGTTTTACCAGTATTTATCCAGGTGTTTAAAGTCACAATGGATTAGGTCACACACAAGAGTGAACACACTGAATACAATTAATCAAAACAGTTGAACACACTTTATTTTAGGCACTGCTTCCTTTTAGACATGTTCTGTACACACGGGGGCAGTTACACGATCAAGGCCTGTGTCTGAATTAAAAAAAAAAGTTATTTTTTTTCCTTCCCCCACTTCCTGTTTATATCTTCCAGAGGAAAACAAAACAACAACAACCAACGAAATGAAAAAACCAGCATATATTTGGAAAACAAGTCAGCTAATTCTGCCTTGTTTTTTCTGGCCTGTTTTTGGAAAGACTCAGTATTGTTTAAAAGCTCATTTTTTAAATTAAAGATTTTTTTTTTTTTAATACAGACTAGTAGTAATGAGAAAACAATCTGAACATAGAGTAACAGGTTAGTGAATAAAACTCAATTCTCTTAAAAATGTTTTTTGTTGGTGTCATCTTTTTCTCCCATGCTGCCATTGTCCTTTTTAACTTTTTAGCATTTCATTAATCAGCTTTCTCGATGCTCTGAACAGCATATCTGATAGTCATTTAACCAACTGTCCTATTCACAGAAACCCTGTTCTGTGTATTTAGGTACCCTGAGGAATCAGCCTGTGGCTGAACCCTGTTTGACTGCAGTCAGTAAAACCAGATCAGTTGTTTCCCTTTACTGCTATGTTTCTGGGACAATCAAGCATTTAAATAGTAGTCGGTTGGGGTTTTTGCCAGCAATTTCCACAGATAATGACTCCTATTTAAAGATTCTGTGTAAAGGATATTTTTGTTCATTCATTTCCCATCTTCCAAATGGGACCATTTTTTTCTCAATGTTGTTATATTTGGTTAGACTATGGAAGCAGGAAGAATGTCAAAAGTAATCAGCATTTCAATACTCAGAGCAGTCTCTACTGAAAGAGTTATAATAGTTCATTATCTGTGGAAAGGAGATAATAGGACCTGATATTATAGTGTGACTAGAGAGCTCTGCTGTTTGTGTGTGTGTATGCTTACAGAGCATTGTTTTTGTTTACAGCTTCCACTTTGAGATGTCCAAATTGGAATAAATTAGGGTCAAGATACGTTTTGCTTGTGCCCTTTCCAAATGCATGTTTGTCCTTGGGTAGCTGTGCCTACAGCTAAATCCCAAGGGAAAGTGTCAATGCTTAGGACTGTCTGAGGATCATTTGAACATTTCAACAAATACAAAGCCAAGAGGAGAAAAACTACTGGTGCTATTTGACTCACCATAGTGGTAGACATTAAGTACATTTAATTGTATCAAAGAAGAAAGAGAAGCATTTAAAAAGAAGTTAAAAAATCAAAGATTTTTTAAAGCAAGAATACAAAAGATTTTCCCCCACTTTTTGTGATGAGTAAAAAAGAATAGTTATTTGGCATGTTTTTGTGACAAGATTTTTGGATCCTTCCACGAATTAGTTTTGCTTTTCAGTATTTTAGACTATAAATAAAATATTTTTTTTATAATTTTATGTGTGCAATCTCATTTATGTTACCCCTGAGCAATACTTAGATTTTTTTTCCCAAGATATCCAGTTAAGTAGAACTGTTGAGTTGTGTAAGGACCGTAAACACCAATCTTTAACAGTTACCATCTGAAATCTGTGTTTGCATGTGAACAATTGAACAGTGATCCTTCAGAGGGGAAAAAAATCATCTGGATGGCAGTTGCCACTGTGAGCAGGAGCATTCTGTCTGTCACTGCTGCTGGGGGCTACACAGGTTGCAGCTTTGCTGTACCAAATAGGTGCAGTATGATGGGCATTGCGAGGCGAGACCGGCTGGCTAGCACTGAGTGGGGTGCACATGGATTGCTGCCACCCAGCATGTGCCTGGTGCCCCTGGAAGCTGCAATGTCCATTTATGTGCTGTGACAGAGAGGTTTCCTTATGGTTGGGACCCCATCATAGCCAAGGCTGCACTCTTGGCCTGAGGTGGCTTTTCCAAGTGAGTGCATTTTCAAGGTACTTGTGTTTCCAGGACACATCTCGTGGCAAACTTCTGTGTAGCAATAAAAACTACCTACTCTTGTAGGTGTCTTCTGACAAAAATGAGAAGTGTGGAGCCCACACAGCATTTTCAGTGTTGCTGCTTGGTGAACTCTGCAGGGGAATGGGTTCAGTGTTGTTGTTTGCTTTTACAAAACTCTCCTTAATAGTTTCCAGAGCTTCTTCAGAGTTGTAGCCCTCTGAAATTAGTCCCTGGGTCACTGCAATACCCTTTCTGTGTCCAGATGAAAGCTGCTCGTGTTCTTGCAGGTTCCCAGTGAGCTGTTCCAGAAATGCAGATAAATACCTGTAGGCCATCCTATGGTTGCCCCCATGAAAAAGTACTAAAATCAGTGACATACAGGGATTATGTTCAGATATCACTGGCATAGAGACTTGTGACTGGTTTAGATTCAGTTTTGTATTTTGACTGGTGAGATAACTGAGTGTTGGATTCTTGTGCCCATGGAACAACTGACTGGTATGTCCGGGCAATGAAAGTCATCCCCCAGGAAAGTAGTCCCCTGGCAACTGTGAAATCTGCTCCTGGTAGGAAGGCACTTCATCTGGCCCCTTTCTTGGCTCTTGAGGTATGCTGGCAGCCATAAGATTTTCTCTGGCCACACCAGTGAAACTGCCAGGTCAGAAAACAATCTAAATCATCAACTTTGTTAGTTGTTTTTTTTCCCCATCAATTACTGTTCACTTTGTCATGCTCTTTTTCTCTTTGGTTCTAGGGGGTTACTGCCACAGCTGCACTACCAGAGAGTGGTTCATCACTGGCCTTACGAGCCCTAGGGTGGGGCTCACTCTATGCATGGTGTGGAGTTGGATTGCTGAGTTTTGCCATCTGGAAGGCTCTGGGCGTGCACAGTGTGAGTAGCAATATGATCTCCTTAACTCCATATTTTTCCTTGGATAATGCAGCTTGGGATGGCATCTCTATACTACTTCAGCCTAAGAATTACACCTTCATTCACCACCTGTAGAATGACAAACCACAATGTGTGCAAATAGGGAAGGTGTTCTTACATCTGCAAAAAATGGCATGGTGTGGGAGGAGACAATTTAGGGGGAGGAACAGTTTTATCCTGCTTTATGTTTATTTGCACAGATGTTTCAGATACCTCACAAAAGAGCTGATGTTCTAATTTAGAGACTAAAATAGTAGCTGCAAACTTTGCTTATCGAACTCTGGGCTACCCCCCTGAATCCTGTTTTTAGAGCAATACATTTATTTGTCCAAGTTCTATTTTTGCATCAGGGCACAGAGGATGTAAGAAAAACTGAAAGAAAACCAGCTTGCTTTCTAGAATCAGCAAGGGGACAGAAGATTGAGTATCCTGTGCATTAGAATGGTGGTCCTTGACATGTCACGTCAAGGCAAAGAAGCTCAGGGAGCATTTGTACAGGCTGGGGTACCAGCTATGGCTATCCTTAGTAAATTGATTATGTTCCAGTATTTCATGATGTTGAATGTGAATACTGAAGTTCATGTGAGCATTTTTCTTTGCCGCTAGTAATGAGCCATGAATTAAAGAGTCCCCTGCAGCTATAAGTTTGGGAGAGCTGTTTGCATCCTCTTTAGGACTGGGAATGAATAGACTTCCTTTACTTTATGTGGCAATTATTTATATATTCAGCAAAGCATATATAAAGGAGAAAGATGATACTTAGTACTGTTAGTACTAAGAAGATACGTGTTAATACTGTTCTCATTAATACCTTTATTCGAGTTCTCATTTCTTGTCTACTCTGCTGATGTATCCTGTAGCTCATAATTTCAGTCCCAAGTATAGCATTACAAATTGCAGTGCATGTGTTATGTCTAATAATTATTAGATGCCCACAAAAATAAATGAAGTTTTATTTTTAGGAAACTGAATTTATGGCTGAATGAAATAAAGCTTCTTTCCACATAAACTGTTCAGATCCTGGAAGACACTGTAGGTTTTACACTAAGCTTGACATTTTCAAATTAACATTTTAATTTCAGTTAAACATTTTAAAAGGAGGCTTTTGCAGATTTACCTGAACAAAATGTCTTGAGTCTTCAGTATGCTTGAAAACTGTGAATTCACTGGCTCTGTAGTCCGTGCAAATTTCCAATACCTGTAAAATTTAAAGTCAAGATTTCAAATCTAGTAGCAGGTATCAAGATTTGAAAACTATGGACTCAAGGCAGACTCTATTCTCCCAGGGTGCTTACTAGTGGGGAAATTTCACTTGTTTTGATATCAGGAACCTGTGTGAATTTAATATCTAAAATTTAGGCAGCTGGACAGAGAGAAGAAGAGTTATACCCAGCCCCTTCGCCTTAACATTAATATTAAGCTGCCCCTGGAACCAGCTAACTAGTGACCTGGCCCTGCTAGGCAGCAGCTTCATCTGTTTAAGAACAATACTGATAACATTATTGACAGCTGATACAGTCTCATGATCTTAAATTGTTTCTCAGTATTAAATTGTGAAGGATAGTAAAATTCTGATTGTAATCAGTGGAGGTGTTTTCATTTAGCAAACAAGAAGGATGCTTCATTTGCATATAGGAGTACCTCAGCTCCAGTGCTGTCTTAAATCCTTGGCCAACTTAATCCCTGTGACTCTCTAGGTGGGATCTTGGTGTATAAAGGACTTGACTTTCACTTGCAGGGTTTGAAGGGGAGTTCCAAGTCAAGTAAAACTGAATTAAGTGTTTAATGGCTCGAGTCATCTGAAAGAGTAAAGTACGAGGAGCCTCAGTGGAGAATGAGATGTGATGGATTGGCAGAAGTCACACCAAAAGGAGTAACAGAGCCAGCAAATCTTGACACGGGACTAGCGTGGCCAGGGACGGTTCTCGTGCTGGCCGGCCCGCAGCACACTGGGGCAGGCTGGCTGGGCCGGACAAGGAGAGCAGAGCTGGTCACTGGGGTTGGAGATGTGCAGTGCAAAGTGTGCTCGGGGCTCGCTGTGCTTGGAGCGCTGCCCACGCCAGCCGCGCCCCGGCGGGAAGGCAGTGGGATGTCAGTCGGTGTCCCTGGGCGGCCCTGATCCCTGTGCCGTGCTCCGGGAATGCCTTGTGAGCGGCGCGGCAGGAGGCGGTGGCGAGCCTGTCCCGCACACCTGGAGGGCAGACCTGAGGCAGCAGGCGCTGCTGCGCCCCATCCCGCCTGGATTCTGGGGCCTGTGTCCCTGCCCCGTTCCCGGCCTGTGCCCCTGCCCCGTTCCCGGCCTGTGCCCCTGCCCCGTTCCCGGCCTGTGTCCCTGCCCCGTTCCCGGCCTGTGCCCCTGCCCCGTTCCCGGCCTGTGTCCCTGCCCCGTTCCCGGCCTGTGCCCTGCCCCGTTCCCGGCCTGTGTCCCTGCCCCGTTCCCGGCCTGTGTCCCTGCCCCGTTCCCGGCCTGTGCCCCTGCCCCGTTCCCGGCCTGTGCCCCTGCCCCGTTCCCGGCCTGTGCCCCTGCCCCGTTCCCGGCCTGTGCCCCTGCCCCGTTCCCGGCCTGTGTCCCTGCCCCGTTCCCGGCCTGTGCCCCTGCCCCGTTCCCGGCCTGTGTCCCTGCCCCGTTCCCGGCCTGTGCCCCTGCCCCGTTCCCGGCCTGTGCCCCTGCCCCGTTCCCGTGCTGCCCCTGCCCCGTTCCCGGCCTGTGCCTTGCCCCGTTCCCGGCCTGTGCCCTTGCCCGTTCCCGGCCTGTGTCCCTGCCCCGTTCCCGGCCTGTGCCCCTGCCCCGTTCCCGGCCTGTGCCCCTGCCCCGTTCCCGGCCTGTGCCCTGCCCCGTTCCCGTGCTGCCCCTGCCCCGTTCCCGGCCTGTGTCCCTGCCCCGTTCCCGGCCTGTGTCCCTGCCCCGTTCCCGGCCGGGGCGCCGCCGCTGCCCCGCAGCGACACCCGGTGGCGCCGGCCGGAGGCGCAGCCGCCGCGCCGAGGGCCCGGCTCATCCTTCTCCCGGGATTGCGGGCTGTGTCCCAGGCGGGCTTCAGGCGAGCCCTGCTGCGCTCCCACCCGTGCTGCCCCCAGCACAGCCCAGCAGAGCGGCCTCGCTGGCCAGCACTGCCAGGATGCGTCCAGAGGTGGGATACATATTTCCTGTGAGCGTGAATTATTGATGGGACACCGAGTGATTGATAAATCAGGTATTACTTTAAGATTTGAGGCTGTTTAAATTACCTTGTCATCGCTCCCAAAGTCAGAGATGAAGCGACAAGAGCAAAGTGGAGTGATATTTTCTTGATGAGTTGTAATTAATCTGTGTTAGTAGCGCGATTGCTCAGCAGTTTGTGTCATGGAAGGAAACTGAAGCCACAGTTCAGGATGCTTCATCCTCACACCTTCTGAGACAGCCTGTGTTTGCCCTAGAAGCAAGTTGTTAAGATTCCTTCCAGGCACTGAGGTGATGCATCAGATTTGGTGATTCTAGATTTTTATTTAATCTTCATTGTTTATTAGTTCTTAAAACAGTGCTGTGACAATGCCTGCTTCCAGCTCTTAAATGGCTTTATTGTTAAAGGTGCTTCCCTGTAGCTTTACAGTCTGCTCCTTTTATGCCAGCATCAAAACCCAGTGGTGAGAGTAAGTAACTGATCTTTATGTCTTGGTAAGGAATATAAAAGGTTTTATGCTGTCTCAGGTTGGGTTGTTAACATTCCCCAATTGCAGTTACCAGTGTTGTTATCTGAGGACAGGCTGATAAGTAATAAATGCTACTAAATTCCACTCAACTCATGTTCTGAAATGAAGTGGTGGTTCAGTGAGGACTTAATTTGATAATGGTGTTAAGTTCTATTTTTCAGTAGCATAAAAGAAATCTTTTTAGAACCTAGGGGGTGGTGCGTATATACTTTCATATTATAACTCTTGCAGAAAATAATCAGATGTCAGTGATAATCAGACTTTTTAAACTTGCTTCCTGCAGTCACTTGGGAAAATATTTAAATTTGTACCACCTTTGATTATTTCTGAGCATAGAAACTAGTTCTAAACATGGTTGCTATTTAACAACTTTCACATCGTGGTACTGTCTTCCATGGCATTACCTTACTTGAGCTTGCACCATCCAAACCATGTAGATGGACAGTTGTGGTGCAGTGGGATGGCTGTTTGCTGATGCAAAACACAAAAGTTTTGAAATAAATTCTGTAGCAAAGGTTGTCTCTGGCCAATTTATCATCACAGGTTTATTTTAAAGTAGACTAGTAGTTGAAATATTTCAACATTCTGCATGTGAGGTGTTCAATGAAATTTAAAATTTTCAGTTAAAGAATAAATGGCATTTCACTCAGTAAAAATTTTTAGAAGTAAAATATTCAAAATATCTTAAACCTGCTGTTTACAGTTGAACTAAACAAGTACTTTCATTGAAGTTTTCAAAAAATAAACCTTTTTTATTTTATTTACCTATTCTGCTAGCATTATGATCCATCACACCTTTTTATTACTGGGAAAAATTTTAGTATCATCGAATCAGAGAATAACTAGGGTTGGAAGGGACCACTGGAGATCATGTAGTCCAAACCCCCTGCCAAGGCAGGGTCACCTACAGCAGGTGACAGTTTTCTATAGGTTTTCTAGAAGTTTTTAGAAATTTCAGAGTTGTAAACCTTTCTTTTAAATTAAACTTGCAGCTGTAGATAATAAATGGCAGATAATAAATACCTATTAATGTCTGATGTTATTTTATTTCTTTTTTTTTAAGCTGCCAGCAATTATGAACCTTCTTTTAAAAGCAGAACAGTGCCTTCAGCCCTTGCAGACTGAAGTGTACAACAATTAAAAAACAAGATAAATTATGCTTTAAAAGCCCTCTTGTTCTTCATAAATTATGTTACTCAATAAATTAGGTTTCATTTCCTCAAAAATAAAAGCATTCTCTGTCCCATAGGGAAAGGGCTGTGATGATTCATATGTAGGTTTGTGAGATTCTGATTGTTGCTGTTCTGTGGAAAGCTGGAAAAATAGTTAGAAGAATTGCTTAGCAATTTGTGACTAATATACTTATAAAATATTAATTTATCACTTTTATGGTGTCTCCTAATGAAATATCCTGTTTTACACTGATCTTAACCTTTAAAATATTATGAGTCTAAAACAATTGCATGGCCATAAAGAGACATCTAAAACAGTTAAAAGCAATGCAGAGAACATGTGCTTGTTGTGGCTTTCATGGTAAGAACGTTTCCTAAGTTAATTTTTTTTCTCCAGAAAAAAAATCTAACCTCTGAATCACCATTTTAAGCATAAAAATGCTTATGTTGAGAGATATTTGTTGTAGTTTTGTGAAAGTATAGTCATAGGCACGTTATAAACACAAAGAAGAATTGGCTTTAAGGATGGATTAATTTAAAACAGAAGATGAGAGCATGGAGGCATAGTCTTCAAATATGGCATCTGTAAATTGTAGTAAAATTTATAAATCCCTGTGTAGGCGTATTGCAGTGGCTATTTTGTAAATAAGCAAATGTTGCTATAAAAGCACTATATCTCCTAAAAATAATTAGAGTCATCCTAGAGTAATTCCTATATATTTTATTATTAGTTTTTAATAATTGTTGTATTTAATCCTCACAAAAATATTATTTATGCAATTTCTTTTCCTTATCATGCTTGTGTCTGATAGCATAATCAAAACATACCTTTCCCTTGCTATTTCATCATCACATATTTCTATATAAATCAAATCTGCCCATTTGTAATGCTTTTATTTCTTCCATGCTTATTTATATCAAGCTCTTAGAAAGAAGATGGAGTACTAGTACAAGTTAGCACTTCTCCTGTTTATACTGGATTTTTCTCTGCTGCTTATATTGTCTAATCAGTTTGGAGAAAACTTGCCTTCACACGTATGTACTGCTTTTATTCAAGAAGGAAAAGAAATTAAATCAGTGAACTTCACTGTTTACTTGTAAGGCAGAATATTTTTTCAAAGATTAAGATCATCATTTTCCTACTGGACAGCTGCTGCGATCTGCTTTATGAATAGGTGTAGTCTGGGTCTTTCAGGCCTGCAGCTTCTGAGTTTTTAAAGCTCTGTTTGTTCCTGATGTTTTGAGTTTCTGAAACTTGTTCCCACAGCTTGAACATAAATATCAGGTTTTGTTTGTGTAACGAAACTCATGTTTAGAATTCTTTCTGTGGGACGGACTTTCTTTTGATGTCCCTCTGGTTTGGCCGATGTGGGTGAAGAGTTCTGTCGCTCGTTCACCAATCACAGTGGCCTGTCGAAAATGTATAAAAAGAGAGTCCTTGTTTCTAATAAACGGAGTCAGATTAATCTCTCCAAGCTGTTTTAGAGAAATTCGTGTCATGTGTTATTCCCCACAGCGACAAATAGGGACAGTATTTCAAGGAATGGAAAGGCTGTAACTGTACCGATCTTGAGGAGTTTCGCTGTTGTTGCCTAGGAGAGACTCTTGGCTGCCACCAGCCCGTTGTGAAGCCTCTGCCCTGGAATGCCTCTGTGCCACCCTGCGCGGATGAGGGGTTGATCCACCTCTTGGCCACGTGTAACTGAACTGTGCACCTACAATAAGATCTGAAAAAGGCTGCTCTGGCGGGTGCGAGCTGTTGGTGCTGCTCTGCCCGTGGCATTGTCCTGCGTGTTAAGTGTGCCGCTTGGCCGTGCTTGTGCCCGGCTATGGGATGAGAGCCCGGCTGCGGGATGAGAGCCCGACTGTGCGCCAGGAGCCCGGCTATGGGATGAGAGCCAGGCTGTGGGATGAGAGCCCGGCATGGGATGAGAGCCCGGCTGCGGGATGAGAGCCCGACTGTGCGCCAGGAGCCCGGCTATGGGATGAGAGCCAGGCTGTGGGATGAGAGCCCGGCTGCGGATGAGAGCCCGGCTGCGGGATGAGAGCCCGACTGTGCGCCAGGAGCCCGGCTATGGGATGAGAGCCAGGCTGTGGGATGAGAGCCCGGCTGCAGGATGAGAGCCCGGCTGCGGGATGAGAGCCCGACTGTGCGCCAGGAACCCGGCTATGGTGAGAGGCTGTGGGATGAGCCCGGCTGCGGATGAGAGCCCGGCTGGGGATGAGAGCCCGACTGTGCGCCAGGAGCCCGGCTATGGGATGAGAGCGCTGGGGAAGACCGCTCATGATGAGACCGGCTTGGGATGAGAGCCCGACTGTGCGCCAGGAACCCGGCTATGGGATGAGAGCCCGGCTGCGGGATGAGAGCCCGGCTATGGGATGAGAGCCCGGCTGCGGGATGAGAGCCCGGCTATGGGATGAGAGCCCGGCTGTGGGATGAGAGCCCGACTGTGCGCCAGGAACCCGGCTGGGATGAGAGCCGGCTGCGGGATGAGAGCCCGGCTATGGGATGAGAGCCCGACTGTGGCAGAGAACCCGGCTATGGGATGAGAGCCGGCTGTGGGATGAGAGCCCGACGGCGAGAACCGGCTGCGGGATGAGAGCCGGCTGCGGATGAGAGCCCGGCTGCGGGATGAGAGCCCGACTGTGCGCCAGGAACCCGGCTATGGGATGAGAGCCCGGCTGCGGGATGAGAGCCCGGCTGCGGGATGAGAGCCCGGCTAGGGATGAGAGCCCGGCTGTGGGATGAGAGCCCGACTGTGCGCCAGGAGCCCAGCTATGGGATGAGAGCCCGGCTGCGGGATGAGAGCCCGGCTGCAGGATGAGAGCCCGGCTGGGATGAGAGCCCGGCTATGGGATGAGAGAGCCCGGCTGCGGGATGAGAGCCCGGCTGCGGGATGAGAGCCCGGCTATGGGATGAGAGCCCGGCTGTGGGATGAGAGCCCGACTGTGGCAGGAAAGCCCGGCTTGGGATGAGAGCCCGGCTGCGGGATGAGAGCCCGGCTATGGGATGAGAGCCCGGCTTGGGATGAGAGCCCGACTGTGCGCCAGGAGCCCGGCTATGGGATGAGAGCCCGGCTATGGGATGAGAGCCCGGCTGTGGGATGAGAGCCCGGCTATGGGATGAGAGCCCGGCTGCGGGATGAGAGCCCGGCTGCGGATGAGAGCCCGGCTGCGGGATGAGAGCCCGGCTGCGGGATGAGAGCCCGGCTGTGGGATGAGAGCCTGGCTTTCCCGGCGGCATCTGGCTGTCCCTGCGTGTCACACTGGCTCTGAGAACTTCCTGCATGGAATTCAGCCCCAGTCAAGGCAATGAAGCTGAAGCGTCACCCAAGAGTTTTGGGTTTTTGTTGGCCTTTTCCCCTGCCTTGAATCTCACTTGTGGATGATACATATAATTAATTGCTGGACATACAGAAGAAAAAAAATTACTCCAGTTGCTCTTTACAGGAGCTGCCTGCTTGCAGACAATCCATATTTTTGAATTTAATTCAGAAATCCAAATTACAGCACAGAAGAGTTTATAGGGTTGGGGCATTCATCCTGAGATTTTGGGTCCATTAACCAGCTAGCTTTATAAATTTGGATATTTAACTACTTTAAATTTTAAATTATTTCAAGATTAATTTTCCAAATTGCCCAGGGTGACTAAGGGGCAATGACTAATACATCATAATAGACTAATCATGTGGATGTTCTTTCCAGGCACCCAGATTTGAAAGTAAGATTCTGTAGAAATAAATGGCACATTCTTCAGTGATATCCACATTCCATTTTTCTGCATGTCACAAAAAATTTTACTTTAAGATACCATATACTACAAAAATTTAAGTGTTTGACATTTATGTCAGAAATCTCAAAATGAGAATGTTTAAAAATTAAAAGAACACTCCTGTATTTCTGAACCTAAGGAAATTCTTTTTTTTTTTCCTGAATCCAGTTTACAAAATTACTGTCTCTGTGAATAAAAAAAAATGAACAGAATTAGCTAACCATATCCTTTTTTTTTTCCTTTTTTTTTTCTTTTCTTTTCTTTTTTTTTTTTTTTTTTTCCTTATATTCAAAATAATCTAGCCTTAACCCAAACCGGTTTTACTTTCTTTAGGTTTTTCTACTGGAATTGCATCTTCTTCCCACTTTGGGATCTAAGCCACATTTGCACAGAACTGAAACCAAAGTGAGAATAGGAAAACATGTTTGTGATGTTCATCAGCTCTCTTCCCATTTATGAATGAGCAACATGTCTTCTGCACTCATGGAAAAGTAACATGAGGAAAATATTTCATGTGTTTTTATCTCTTCATGTAATCCAATAATTGGAAAAGAGACAGCCTGATCCCTGTGACTTGACAGCTCTCTGTAGTTCACCAGTAATTCAGGACAGAATATGGAGTAGCTGTGGGAGGCTACTACGTATTTATAATGGTTTGGGAACTGTGGCAGCTTCATTTTAAAAATGAAGGACTTTACTGTCCCTGTAAAGTTCACTTAGGTTGTTTTCATGTTGTTTTTCTTTTAAAAAGCACAGGACATGTTTTACTCACTTAGATAGGATTTATAGAGATAAATTTGTGGGAAAATATGTCTATGTGTGTTTTTAATTTTAGGCACTGTAAATAAGCCCTAGGATTTCAGAGAGGGTGCTCAACACTGCATAGGCACGTGTGTAAGTCTCCATGAGACAGGGGGCCAGTGTGAGCTCCTGACTTCTCTAGATGGTTTAACACAGTTCTGCTGCTGCTTTTCTCTATGTAAGCTTGAAATGCTGGAATTGGCAAATAGTTGCTGAACAGGGTACTATGAGAGTCCATTGAAAATATTAGGTTGTTTACTGCCAGGATTGACACTCTCAAGGCCATTTTCATAGACTTGTAGATTTGCATAATCCAAATGTTTATGATGCCTTTGCCAGCGAAGTGCAAGATGTAAGAATGTGAACCAGAGCTCTATTTTCCACGTTATTCCATAGCTGGCACAGAGTGACCCTCAGTGAGTGCCCCATTTTACACTGAGAGAAGGACAATCACCTTCAGCCACCAGGCTGGCTGCTCCGCTCCTCCAGTCCTGCAAGGGCTCAGCACTTGTCATTTTCTACAAATAACTTGCTATTTCTGTATGTGGCCCTTGATAATCATTTGCTAACAAGGGCAACAGCAATCATTTTAAGATTTGGGAAAAGGTGGCAAGAGCAATCCTCAGTGATGCTTTTAAATCCAGGGCAGCCTGCCTCATCTTCATGCCTTGTGAAATGGATGGCTCTGAGGAGAAGAGAGGCCATGTATGTACTGCATTCTGCTGCCACTTGATATTCCAGTTCAGGGCATCTAACCTCATTTCACTTGGAAGCTAATGTAAGCAGTTCTTACTGATACGAGTACTAAAATAGGAAACTAATAATTCCGGGAATCTGCATTGGCCTATTATGAATGTCAGACATTAAAGAGAACATTTCTTTGTAAAACTTTCACTCTAGGAATCAAATAGACTCTTTTAGCCCCTCTTCCATTCATTTTAATATGAACGGCCATGTAAGTGCTCTCAGTAATAGTGCTATCCCAATTTTTGTGTGACATTCTGTCAACGATGTACATTAAAAAGAGATTATTAAATGGAAGATGCTTTTAGGTCCCCATATTTTTGCCATCTGAGGCAGGATCATTAGGTTAAGATAAGAAAATAACAGTGATCTGTAGCTATTACAGATTATTTAATGCAGTAAGGTAGATGATACCCTTTTAGAAAGAAGCCTGACAGAGGTAGCACAGTTACTGTAATTTATTTGGCAAGAAAAACAGCGTAAAGCTCTGTAATATCTGTGACAAAAAAATAACATTCACTTGAGTGAAATTCACTTCAGAGAGTCACCTGCAGGAATGGAGCATGCTGGAATGTGTTACAAATAGTTCATGTACCGCTAGATTCAGGAGCAGCAGTTGAGAGTGGCCTGTGGTACTGAAGGCAGCAGGAAGAGTTAAAATACATTCAGCTTTTAGTGCTTGGTTTACTGCACTATTAATTGAAGACATTATCACAGTTGAACTGAGTACCCCAGTGCCAGTGTGGCTGACAGTAATAAAGAGGAAGCCATTGCAGTGAGTTATTCAAAACATTCCAGTGCTGAGTACATAGCACGTTAGCTCTTGTAATTAAATTAATGCCTTTTGATTTGAGACCACTGACATGAGTATTGTGGAATCTGGAGGAAATACAGAAGGAGATTTCTGTGAAGGGAGGAGAGAGGATAAGAGGCCTCTCACACTGCACGTCTGCTGAAAAGCCAGGGCAAGACAGCGATTCCTAATTGCAGCATTTCCCTCATCGTGAAGTGTGTTTGTCCCATGAGTTAATGCAAGTAAAGACAAGGTCCCAGTTCTCACACCGGAAGTGTTCAATATTAATAGAACATAAGGCTGATTAAGCATCTTCACAAGAAGCTCACCACACTGCAGGAGGACTGGACGCTGGTGAGACCAATTTGTCGAAGGACTAACTTAAATGTTTAGTGGACAAATTTTACTTTCATTGCAAGGATACCTTGAAATTGCAGTGGGCCTAGGGCTTAGTATGACAGTGTCAACTAAATGCAAGGAAAAACAACCCAGAAGCCAGTGTGAGGTACTTTGGAGGCCAAATTTAGTCCTAAGTATAAAAATATATTAAATAGAGTTTGATCAGTCAGGGCCCAGAAGACTGAGCTCTCCGTCTCTGACTAAAAGAGTCAGAATCATTTAGACTGGAAAAGACCTCTAAGATCATAAAGTTCGTCCATTAAGAAGTTACAGCCTAAAATGGAGTATAAGAATTGTTTGTAAGCAGGCATACATTGTCAGTGGGAGAGAAGGGACAGGAACTCAGGGATGCAATTTTCATGGTTATTTATGTGGGTATGCACCAGTTCTGTGACATGAGAGAATAGTTCTCTTTGAAAGCTTTCTCCATGGTTTAAGGCAAGTGAGTTTTAGTGGAATGCTGAGTGTAGGGAAGACGGTGACTAGGATTTGGAAATGCATTTGGGAGAGCACCAAACACAAATGTGGAAATGAATGAAGACACTCAGAAGCTGAAGTTGTTAGTGGAACAGGAAAGAAAGCGGAAGATATCTTAGAGGTCCAGATCAAAGCCCTAATGAAACATTGGACTGCGCTTGCTGACTGGGAGGAGAGGGGGGAAATAGGAGGAGTCTGTGACTGGTACTCATTAAGTTGCTTAATGTCTTACTAGTGAGAACTCAAAAACTTTCGTGGAGAGAAATAATCAGGTGCAGTATCTTTTAAGATACAGATAGAGAAATGAAAACTTCTAGTAAGAGTTAGTAGCTGTGACGTTTGTACTGGGAAGAAATTTGCCCCATTTTGGACACACTGTGAAGTTGTGTATTGATGAGCCCCATGCCAGTCACTGCAGATAATGTCCTTCTTAAAGAGCTGACAACCTGAAGTGTTACACTGAGAAGACAATGCACAGTAGTGATCAGCTTGGCATTACGATTTATTGAAATAAATCACTGTTCAAGAATCACAAAGGAAGAAAATCTGTGGAAAAACATATACATGGTCAAGGTTGTGAATTGCAATGAAAATTTATTTTTGTCCAGATTGGGCTTGTGGAAAAGGGCAGGTGAGAGAGGAAGTCGCAAATGAAACACTGAGGTTGGCATCGCTTTGAAAGTGGTTTTACAAATGACATCAAATTCTTAGAAGATAAGGCTCAGGAAATTTCTCAGGCAGTCTTAAAAGCAAGAGGAAGACATTGAATATTTCAGATCTGATCCACGTGTTAAGGAAAAATTGCTTTTCCAGGGAATTAGTTGCTTTTACCGCAGAACGTAAATTAATGTTCTGAGAGGACAGAAATCTATCTAATATTCTTAAATCTGCAGCTGCTAGCAGTATTTCAATGCTTTCTAAATAAATACCTTTTTTTTCTTTCAGAACTGAGTTGTGGTGTTATAGTTCCCAGACAAGACTGCTTTTTGCATTCAAGAGTTAGGATTTGGCACGTTAATAATTAAGAGGTGGTTGTCAGAGTGAGGAATCACTGCAGATTTCTGAGTCACTCCACCCATCATCTTCTTTTTGGAGGCTTTATACAATTGCTTTTAGTTTCCCTTTGGTTTTGTGCATCTTCAGTGGGGTAACAGAGGTAAATTCCAGGACTTAGGAGTGTATCATTTAAATTTTACACTAAGTAAAATTTAAGTCTAAGTTTAGAAGCAGCCCGAAAATCCACATGGCACCAGATCACTGGCTGGTGCTGAATGTTTAATCTTTGGTTATATCAACAGAGCTACAGCATTTTACATCAGGTTTGTATTTGACTATTCCTGTGTTCCAAAAACCCAGATAATACTTAGAGTGAGATGAAAGAGTGGAAGAGTTGAATCACTCTTTAGGAAGCAAAAAATATTAAGTAAATTGAGTACTTTCTGCACATCAGTGAGCTGGGATAACTTAATTTCATAGGACTGGAAAAAACAGTTCAGCCAAAGCTCCTAAAACATTTCCTACTGTAAATACTTGCATTGAATTGGCAGCAATTGTTTAATGTAATTTGGGCTGTCCTCTACGTCAGCTCTGATACTGGTGTTTATTATTCTTGGAAACATTAGCTGTCTATGAGAGCTTCTCAGTTTTAAATGAGAAGCAAAAATGTTAGTTTAGAAACAATTGTGGGTGATGGCCAAGATTTTTAAAAACCAAAAAGGAATAATTAATCAAAACAACTATCTGATCAGAATAAAATATAAAACATAGAGGGAATTAGTTTTACTTAGGAACAAAATCAGGAAAAAGCAAAAAGGATAATTTGGCTCTGAATTTTCCTCCTACTTTATATAACTTACATTTTTATTTGATTAGCAGAACCCAGGCATTATTTCTCTAAAACTAGGGTTCTGAAATGCTTTCATCCATCATAGTTAGCTACTGTCTTACTAAAGGACTGGTAATTTCTTTGTAAATGGTTTTATATTCAGCTGTAACTTGAATAATTGCATTCTGGTAGCATGTCTGTAAAGAAGTCCCAGTTCTTTGTCAGAATTATTCATACACAGAAAGACTTAAAGAGAAAACAACTCAGAAGTATTTGTATAAATACTGATGACCTATAACACACAAAACATAGGCATATGAGAGTAGATGCCTGTGTGGCTGTTTGGAATATCTAGATTTCCTGGAACCTCTCTCTGGGACATACTGCCTGAGAAAGCATTTGCTCTTCAAGAGGTCATTGCATCCAGTGCTTGAATACCACATCCTGTCTTCTCTGTGTGAATGTCATAGATTCTGTCATTAGAGCTTCCTAAAAATAGCAGTCCAAAACTTCCCCTGTACATCCTGCTTTTTGTGTAACAGGATTTTCACTGATCCATTTTTTCCATGCCTGTCCTTTAAAAATACATTATTTGTAAAAATACATGTAAAACTCCTGGAAGAAAGAAGCTCACTAAATCAAAATATTCTGTTAGAAGTGATTTTTATTTAAGTGAATATTTGGTTCTGGCATTCTAGGACTATTGAATCAGACATTGGTGATAAAATTCTTAGCATAAATTGAAATTATAAATATCATATCTCTATCTCTATCTCTATCTAATATCTTCCTCTTCCACAGCATTTAAACAGCAGTGAAAGAAAAGCTTGGTCCCATATATTGTTATGAATCTTGTTTTCTTTCCTGCTGTTATATACATTTGAATGAGACTTCCTTTTGTCACCTTTATCTATATGGTGGGATAAACCTCAGCTGTCAGAGCTGAACAGTATCTTTCTTTCGCCCTTGTTTTTAAATCCTTGCCCAGACTACTGGACCTTTCATCCATTACAAGTGTAAAAAAGGCACTGCAGTCAAAATAGGGGCACATTCCATGAAGGTAATTGTGGGTCCCTTCATGCTTTTTTTCACTTTGTAATTCAACCAACATAATCAGAGGCAAACTCCTAGTTTTCTATTATTTTAAAATCTTATTACTTACTCTTTACCTCGCACAGCTTGTTTTGTGGGATAAGCCTGGGGTTCATGCTGCTACTTTATTTGTTTCTTAGAGACAGTTAACTATTTTTATTTTTAAATCTCTTTTATAGATGAAAGAATTCCAAAGTAAGATGCAGTCAATCTTTCCAGCAATTCCTAAAAATAGTGAGTCCAGTGTTGAATGGGAAAACTTACTTAAATCCAAGTGAAAGACTCAGAGCCATCTGGAGATCTCTTCCAGCAAGAACAGGAGTGGAAGTAGCAGAAGTGTCCCCTCTGGAAAACAAAGAAGACTCAGACTGAGCAAGTTACTGACTGAGTGCACTGAACCTGGGAATGCCAGTTAACATCCAGGAGCAATGGAATGCAAACCAAACCAAACCAATTTATACTGTATTTTTCAGCATGTTTGGTATAGTTGATTCATGAGAAAATGTACCCTCCAAGATAAGTTGGATTCAACTGGAAAAAAGACTTTCAAAGACTTAGAGAAGAAACTAATCTTGATTAGTAAATATATGAATATAATCCCAGTAAACTCCTGTCCCGTCATGTGTTTCAAGAAGAATTTTGTGAAATTTCTCTAGGAAACAAGAACAGTACTTTCAATGATTTGTACTGTTAGGAATATAGCCATCAAGTCAATCATAACACTTCTCTGAGGGTAAAGCATGTAGTGCACTCTTCAAAAATAAAGGACATATTTGAATTTGCAACAGGGAAAGTATCTAAATCATTTTTATATGTCTGAAGGGTAAGTTTAAATCCCAATATACAAGTAGTGACCTATGAGCTCCTCTGCAGAGCATCAGAAGAGATCTCTACAAAGTTCACTGTTTTCTCAGTATTAACTTTTTAAAATTGGATCCCACAACAATGGATCTGATCGTGTGTATAAATGTCTACTACTATATTTGTGTATCAATTGACATAGTAAGTGAAAAAGTATAAAATTGTGAGACCCTAGGCATCAACACCCAGTCAGTCCTATGCAAATGTTTTCAGCTAAGAAAGTGTATGGGCAGGACTAATTTTGTGTGTTCCAGTCATTTCTGTGGCTCTTGTACCAGGAAAGGCAATGTGACATTTTCCACAGCACTGTAATCTCATGAAGTGTGGGTGTAAACTAGAAAGAGTAATGCCTTTCTCAAATGTATTTGCAGAACTGAAGATGTAAATCTGCAGAAATAATAAGGAAAAAATGCTATCAGTGAACGGTCCTTTGTTGCTCAATTATTAGATTTTCTTAGTAATTGCACAAAGTCCAGTTAGTCAGTTGTCAGATTTAGCAAAGTCCTTTTAAAACTTGTCTTGTGTGATTTAAATCTTTATATTCCTAGGAAAGAATATAAAACAAATAAATGTCAGATGAATAATAAAGAAGTATAGTTTTCCTATGAAACATGACACTAAAATAATACCTTTAAAACAATTGAAGTGTAATAGTTGGCATCTTTTCCAGAGCTTGATGCTCGTAATTCAATATTAAATAAATTGTGGTGAATACTGCCATCATACACATGTGAAAAATGGTACTCTTTTTAAATTTTTGTTTGTTTCATGTGAGCAGTGATAACCTGGTTTGCCTTTTAAGCATATTAGTGCTGACTTACCAAGTTTAACAAGTAGCTATGTTGTTATATGTGGTCAAATACTGAAGTGGACTAAATAAATGCAAATCGCATGATGTCCTTAGGATTGCTTTTAGTTTCTAAGGTGGGAATTGTGGGTTAAATTTAGTTTCTAAGGTGGGAAATCTTTATCTGGGTTAAATAACTCACCTAAATCAGTCAGTCAAAGTGCCTTGCATGTTCGATGGAGAAAGGCTGGACAGAGGGTGGCGTGCCCTGCGCTGAGGTGAATGACTATCCCTGGAATTGCACAAGGCATCAGATCTGTCCTGCCAGCTGGCTGTCTTTGGAGACACCTGTCCTACCCTTGCTTACCCCCATCAGTGCAGTAACTGCACATGGACACAGTTCAGGGGAAACTCAGAAGGAAAATGAGTGGTCTTCCAGCACTTTAATGCTCTGAGAGTTAGGTAGGTGGTGAGTTGGCACAAGAGAGCTGTCCCTTCTGGAAATGGTTAGCCATTGGATTAATGTTACTGTATTATAAAAAAAACTAAATACATTTCCTTATGAAAGATCAGATGAATTAAATCTGTGAGTACCCAGTAACAAGGACATACCAGATGATGCTCTTCAAAAACTGCTACCAGTGAAATACACAGACAAATCTTTAAAATAGAATCACACTTACAGGGCAAGTACAGAGTGATGAAATAAATCCACGTTGAGGTGTAAGGCTGAACATTAAACATGTTTCAAAGAGAGAGGAATTTGTAGATCACCATATTCCAAACTTTATTCTGTGCTTTTGGCTGGAAATGGATTTTCTCTAGATAAGGGTTTGTGTAGAAGAGTGAAAGCATAAATCAAGTCTCAGTTGACATGAAAAACATGGATGATCTTGGGTATTTGTTACTGTACTGTGCAGCTCTCTTCACTTGGTGAACATTCTGCTGGTTTTGTGATTGGTCATTTTTTCTTTCTATGAAACTATTTGGCAAAGAGTTACTGGAAACCACAACAAAACGTTGAACAAATAGAGGGAAAAGTACTTAGTATACCAATAGCAACTAGTTGATAGTGTATGTAGTTACTGAAACTGAGCTAATAAAATTAGGCAAAAAGAACAGACAATAGATATTAAAAAAAAAAACCAAAACACTAACAATTTTCAAAAGTGAAATACTAGAAGTAGATACAGCTGCAAAAAAAGTTAGTGGG
This sequence comes from Sitta carolinensis, assembly GCA_032173965.1. Classification (NCBI taxonomy): domain Eukaryota; kingdom Metazoa; phylum Chordata; class Aves; order Passeriformes; family Sittidae; genus Sitta; species Sitta carolinensis. Next base: position 60,328,693 of record JAVUNC010000004.1, on the reverse strand, counting down.
TCAGTGACCCTTAATTGCTTTTTTTTAATTTAAAAATGGCTTACTCTCTTTCAAGGGAGTGTAAGAACAAAATGGAAGTTTATTTTCATCATCAGCTTTTCCTGTGCAGAAAGTTACACTGAGTTAGGGTGATTGCAACACTGATACTCAAAATGGATAATGTAGAATAGCCACAGCGAGTTCAAATTGTTTCAAGTTACTCTTCAGCTGGTCTCTGTTTCATTTCTGCTGATTTTTCTCAACTTTCTGGTCACATTTAGTTATAGGAACAACACAGGGCATGTATTTCCTTAAAATTAGCCTGTAGGCTAATGCTTAATAATCCATAAGCTCCCTCCATACTCCTATGTTGCTTAGAAGCAAAAAGAAAAATAAGAAAACAAACGGTGATGAGATCAGCAGCCTGCCCAGCTCTGTCGTGCTCATGATCGCCCTCACAGTACCACCAGCCCCAAAGTCACTAGCAGTGTATTTGTTCTAGAAGGTAGCAAATCAAAACAAACTGGGAATGTTTGTTTAAATTGGTCCACTGCCCACTCTGGCAAAAAAATCTCAGGGGCTTTTGCTGTGATTTTTGTCACCTACAGCATCTGCTGACTTAAACCAGGCTCCTAAGAGCTCATTGTTTTAGAAAATTCAGGTCACCTCACATGCATGCAGAAAGGAGTAGCCTTCAATATTTAGGCTGTCAGTCAAAACTCTCCAGAGACTTACACGCCTGAAGTGCAATTAAGGATGAAGAGCTGAATCAACACTGCGAGAATCTGGGCTGGTGGTTGCAGAATTTCTGGATGTTTCAAACCTGATAGGCCAGAAAACAATCCCATCTGGGCAAATGGCCTGTTTTAGCAATTGGGATTAAGCTGACAGTAGTTTTCTGTAATTTGTCTATTTCTTTCATAGTGTGGGCATATTGTTAAATTAGTTAATGGGAAGAAAAAATGTTTAACAGCTAATGTGATCCTTTATGTGGCATGCCATCTGTGTATTGTGTGCAGAATGTCACTGTCTGTGGGAGAGAGGAAATCATGAAGAATTTCAGCCTTGTCATCTTTACTGTCAGTATCTTGGCCAAGTATGATAAATAATCATATTTATGTTCTGGAGCATATACAGTTTAAATCAACCTGTTAACCAGGAAGACATTCTTCACAGACTTTGGAAGGCACAGAAAAAGACATCATCTCACCATAAGCAATCCATTTCATGGGTGCTGAGCACTAGAAACTAGAATGGAGTGAACAAGATAAGTTATTTTTCCTTTCACATTTAAATAAAGCTATTTGCAGAGGCTTTATTCAGGCGTATTTGGGAGCTAATCCTGAGGTTCTAGAAGGGAACAAATCAGATTTTGTCATCTGTTACGCAGATAGTTTAAGAAATTTTTAATCCTCCATGTCTCAAAATCATCCATTTTATTTAATTGGACATGTGTTTCTATGAAAGACTTTTTGCTATGAATTGGAGCTTCAAGAGAATCAGTTCAGTTATTCATCAGCCTGACAACTGTGCATCCTGCTCTCCTTCCAATCTGAGAGGTTACTTTGATCACCAGCAGGGCAGGGAGGAGGTAGCTGACAATGAGCAATTTGGGTATGGGTGCACTTCTTGCCCTGTGACTGCTGGCCCTCACTGGCTCGCCTCTGCTCCCCTGCTGGCACAAGGCTTTCCTCTCCCGGGGACCGAAGGGCAGCACGCACTCACTCACTCACTCACTCACTCACTCACTCACTCACTCACTCACTCACTCACTCACTCACTCAACTCACTCACTCACATCACGCACTCACGCACTCACTCACTCACTCACTCACTCACTCACTCACTCACTCACTCACTCACTCACTCACTCACTCACTCACTCACTCACGCACTCACTCACTCACTCACTCTCACTCACTTTGAGTGGTCAGTGCCAATTGCTCTGCAGCACAGCCCACTCAGCCACAGGAGAGTTCCCCAGACCAGGGCTCTCTTGCCATATGTATGGTTTAGGAAGGTGCAGGGGCAGCGTCTGCCTCATTAGTTTCTGCTGGAGCTGTTTTGTTGAATGTAAATAACACAATAGGTATTACGTTGGAGAGGAGAGGGAAAACCTGAGGAGCTGACTGACAATTTTGTGGTCAATCTATTCACTTGGGATAGGAAAGTTCAAGAATATCTAACATTAAGGGGGAACAGTTTTGACAGTGGAGAAGGACTGTGCCTCCTGTGTCAGATATACCCCAGGATAGCCTCCTGGGACATGAAGACCTATTTCAAATTTAATGCTTTCTGCTTTGCTCTTACAAAAAAACCCAAAAAACCAACTCAGAATGGGAACATTTACTTTCATGGTTGGTTGGATTTTTCCAGGACAGAAACGTTTTCTGTATTCTTCCCAAGAAGAAACATTTTCACCTCAAGACTGAACTTACTTTTATCGTGCACCACTGGACTTGATTTGCATTTGTCTTTTCTGTAAGGCCTCTGGAGTTCTTACAAGCAATAGCAACTGATTAAACTCTATTTCTGATTCCTATCCTTTCCCTGGCTGTTGGACTATGACTTAAAATTGATAAAATGTACTGGACAGGTTATTGTTCTCTACTCTGCTTGGCTACGCAGCTTATTTATTATTTGGTACGACTTATCTCAAGAGTACTGTGGGGATGATTTGCAGAAAGTCTGGGATTCACTCATATATCTGAGTCTGGTTCATTGCTTTCATACTCTGTTCTACAGAGACATATGTAGATCCATAACAGTTTTTTATTACTTTTCCTTCTCCTTTCATTTAGGTACTTTTTTTTTTTTTTTCTTTAAAAGGAATGAAATAAAAAATTAAAAAAAAAGAAGTGGTTTTAGATGTGTGGCTTTTAGATGCTCACAGTAAGAGCTTTATTGATAATAGATAAACAGACAATACTGACAAGTACTTTTTTTGCAGCCCTTTAGAGGAGAAGGATTTTCAGATTGGGCACACAGGGTTATCTGCCTTTTAAAAAAATTTGCCTTACTACATTATGTATTTGTCTTTGTAATGTTTTTGTATGTCCTGTGGGACCAAAGTGTGGTTATAGAAATCTGTTCTTATGGGTCACAAGTTTATTTTTTTATGTCATTTGTTAGAACACACTATGAATTAAAGAAAGTTTACTGCAGTGATCCTGTTAAAAAACAGAAGCTCACATATTGGGGATGACTTACTTGATGCCAAACACTAATCTGATATCAAAGTACATAGCAGCCAAAAACTGCTTTGCAGACTGTGCTTTTCAATTAATGTACTGGATTTCTATTCCAAATTCCTTTAGATGTCTGCAGAAGCAGAATATTTCAAAATTCTCAATGTTAAAACATTTAAGTGAAAAATAAAGTGCATTTTAAAAACTATACCACAAATGATGTAATAAATTCATCTGAATTTTTAGGCCAATTGCTAATGTATAATCATAAATGATAATAACTTTGCTAGCAGGCTGACAAGTCAAAATAGAAACACTTGATTTAAGCTGGTTTTTCCCTCTTTGTTGTTAAGCAGCATTCTTTCCCTCCAAAACGTACTGCTCTGGACTCTACTGTCCTTCAGAAAGACAACACTTTTCTGGTTGACAGCTTTTGCTACCAGATAGGGAATGTTGGAGAAGAGTTTTTGGAGTCCATGTTGGAATCCTGTGGCCCTTGGCTGGCTTGATCTCAAACCAGCTATAACATGGTGGGTTTTTCTAGGGTTTTCTTTTGGCTTCTGAGTTTCTTTAAAGCTGAAACTTTGAAGCTCAAAATCCTCAGAAGGAACAGAAAGAGAAACCTCATGCAAACAAATACCACTGATCTTTACACAGCTTTGATCTCTTATGTATCTATAGTGCCTTTCATCATGAAGAAGCCCAGTAAGATTTATAAACTGCCTTCAAAGGGAAATATCTTATCCTCTGTACCACAATGTACACACCACTGAAAACCAGTCTTCAGAGCAGATGACCTATACCACAATGTGCACACCTGGAGCACAATGCATATTAACTGGCAGTAGGGCAATAATTAGCAAATACGGAGGAGAAACGTTATTTGGCAGGATCTGCAATGCCAGAGAAAAATAGTAGAGACCTCACATTTTAATATCATATTTATCTTAACAGAACAGACTTAGTGAAGCATTTCAAACTCCTGGATGCAACAACCCCTACTGCTGGGGAAGGCTTGGCAAGTGTTTTTGTTGCACCTGTCAGCAGGTGCCAGTTATGCCAACCCATCTTCAGCATAGAGCCTTCTGTATATTCTCTCAGCTGAAGACTGATGAGACTTTTGCACAGAAAATTTTACAGGCACATTTCTCCTCTCCCTCCACGTCTCTCTTGAAAGCCCTGGCCTTAGGGAACCCAGCTGAAACAGCTCTTCTCCCTCCTTTCCATTAGCCAGAATCTTTGATTAACTGAGCCTCTGACTGTCTAAAATTGCAGGCACCCTTGAAGACTTTCAGGTAATTGCAGTGTCTACTGTGTTTCAAAGCTAAGGCTTAGGTTACTAAGCCATCTCCATAATGTCTGATCAATGGAGTGATCAATTAGGAATGGGAAAATGAGCTACGGTGCAGCAAGTGGAATGGCTAATGACCTATCATAGAGAAGTCTTTTAATCTCTGGATCCCATGGCTGCATGACAACCTGCTCCCCCACAAAGCCAGCAAGGTCCTGGAAAGTTGAAAATTACCGTAAAAAAGAGAACAAATGAAGATGGAGTAAAAATCAGTTAAAACTAGTGGTATTGTAAGGACCTAGAGTGGGCTCAGGAAAAATTCTAAGTGTTTGTTTAACAGATATGTGAGCTTGTTTGCCCTAGTAACTGTGTCTCTTTTTGATATGTATGAGGCTCTGAATATTTTATAACAGTGATGGCTGTGTTCACTTAAAGGCAGCTGCTTAAAAAAAAAATTAAAATTCCAGAAAACACTTTGTCTTTCAACTCAGCATTATGTAATGTTTCAGGCTTGATACCCATTTTCTTTGAAGGCTTTTCCTACTGATAAAATCAGAAGTGTCACCCAGGAAAGATGTTTCATCTGAAAAAAAAAAAAAAAAAAAAGGTTGTTGGGTCTTAAAGGTTTTGTTTTGTTTTCTTTTTTTATTCCACTGACAGATAATGAGTGTTAATGCTTCATCTGAAACAAAAAAATGATAGCTGAATTGGAAGAGTGCTGGAGAGGAGGGCACTGGGGAACACATTTGTGAGCCATCACACAAATTCTCTGAGAAGCCCAGGCAGAAATTCAGAACATCACATCTCAACAGAACATAATGTATACTCCAGAAAGAGTAGAGATAATGTATCCTAATCTATTCAATATTTGCCTTTGATGTAAGCTTAAGCATTATTCCATATGTTTTACTCCATCACTATATTAATTTTGGTTGGAAACCATCACACATTAATTATCAAATATGACTAAGCTCCAGCTCACTCGTTTTCCTAGGTTAATTGATGTCTGCTGTGAGACAGTTACACTGCAGAATTTTGTTTATAATAGCTGTGGCTAACATATTAACAGTGACTCTGCCAGATTTGCCAGCCATCAGGCACAAATACAGCTCAGCTGTCCAGGGTGGAGGCTGTATAGGAAGGAAAAGACCTGAGACTCAGCAAAGATTTTTCAGATGCATGCATGGGGTTTTCTTTGAAACAAAATAGAATAAATTAAAATACATTTTTACAGGGAAAGAATCAACTCATTTGGACCAAACATTTTATATACTGCAAGGCAATTGTCTCAGGCAAATACTCGAATAAAGAAGACAGAAATATATTTAATTTTTTTCTCAGTATTACAGACCATTCCCTGACCTAATGCTTTACTTTGTTTTGAACAGCTTTTATGTGAATTTTCAAGAACATTTTAAATAATAGATGTGCCATAATTACAGCCTGTGTTTCTTATGAGAGGGGGTTTTACTATTCAGATCTTGTCATTTTAAGATCAAAAGCTTTCTATTTCAGAACTCTTTTCCTTGCTGAGCTCTAGACAGACAGACTAGTTCGTGAGTTGCCAGATCTTTAGCTCTTGTAAGCTCTATTGCCATTAAACTAAAGAAATGTTCCTGAAAAATCCTTTATTACACAAGCAGCTTATTGCAGTATTGCCCACGCTTCTTTAATAGAGAAGCCCACGTTCCCTTTAAAATAATCTAGGGGCTATCTTGTGTACGTGGAACCAGAATGTTTTTCATCTAAAGAAAACTATTAAAAATTAGAAATAACAGTAGAATTTTGTGGTTTTTTATGTTTGCTTATTTAATCATGGATGTGTGCATTTTTTGCAATGCTTTATCATGTCATTGGTCACCAGAGATCCCTGAGATACATGGCAAGAATATGTCTCTATAGTCAGGGAAACAAAGGCAAAAATGATACTGAAGGTTTTCTGAAGTCATTCTTTGCTTATTCATCATCATAAACTAACATATAACCTTCTATCACAAGCTAAAGGTTCATAAATCTAGACTCTGTTGTATGAAAAACAAGTCATCCAGTCCGTTCCATTGACAAGATGCCCCTGCCTACAGGTGGGGAAGGCAGAAGTGAGGAGGGAGTGTACACAGCTCATATTTGGCTCTTCAAATTCAAGGCTAAATGACAAATGCAGTCTGAGTACAATGATGGTGAAAATAACACAAACTGAAAAAGCTTCAGCCCAAATATTTTCAAGGGCAAAATCTCTCAAGAACGATGGGCTTTTTCCTACTATGTGTCATTTCAAATGTTGTTAAGAAAATAGATTGTTTCTAGGTTTAGGCTCTGACAAAAAAGACAGTTTGGGCTAGAGTGGAGATATATTTGTTCTACTTATGACCTGTCTCTAGTGATGTGCCAACCTTGAACATTTGCTTATTCCTATTACAACTGCTTCTAGCTTCACTTGAGGCTTTAATGGGACATTTATTTGAGAGGATACTGTTGCATGAAAAAGTAGTCTGTAAGTCTCTTTTTCCTGCAGCCACATCCTTTGCCATCCCCTCAGCTCAGCTAGCAGTATCAGTAGTGCAGCTGAGTGACAGCTCAAGCTGAAAGATAATTTCTCCCAAAAGGATTACTTCCCAGCTGCTCTGCTTCCCTGAACTAGTGCATCACAATTCCTCAGCTTGGGCTGACACAGTGTGCTAGGTAGAGGATGAGGGTCAGTTTGAGGCAAGTGAGCCATGATCTTGGTGAGGATAGATTTGTGACCTTTTATTGTAAAAATCATGACCTTAGCAAACAGGAAAACTCATTACAGTTACTTTCCTTTCGAGCTAAATTCTTCAGCCTTTAATCACTTTTTACCAAAACTTCTGCAGTCAGTGGAATCTCACCAAAACACAGGCAAAGCTTGAACTAGTGAAATAGTAAACTTTAGAGGAAGGGTAAATGACAAGAAAGGGGGAAAGATATGAGAATAGCAGGGATTTAATCACTAATTTTTAGAAAATGTTGAAAAATAAATTTTATCAAAATATTATGTAATGAACACCAGAATCTATTTATGTAAGACAATGTTTGGAATCAACTCCTACTTTTTTTTTTATTGTACTACTGGCCATCTGTTAGCATTATTCCACTTTCCATTTAAAATGCCATCTCATCTTTAGCAGATGTTCAGTTTGTCTACATGTATATTTTCTAATTCCTCTCAACTCTACTAATGGTCTTTGTACTCTCAGAACTACAAGTTTTCTTATATTGCCTCCACAGTCACTGTAACATCCTCTTAAAATTTGAATAGAAAGCTTCTATTTACAGCTCCCTTCTTTGAGGAAACTGTATTCAAACATCTTCACAAAATAGCCTTTGTAGTTATCCCTAATGGGCAGTAGCTGTAAACTCCCAAGTTCCTATTCGTTCTTAAATATAAAATTGAAAGCCTTAACTATCTCTTCTATAGCTCTAAGTTGTGACAAAAAGAAATGAATGTCTGTTCACAAGGTAGTGAAAATTTCAGCACAGAATATCTGTCTGATACTATTTGCACTTGGACTGAAATAGTTTTTTCACTATTTCACATCCCACATAGAAGTCAATATGTCTGGTTAATAGTAAAACAGATAAGTATCACACAAGGCCATTTTGCATCCTTCCAGCCAAATGAACATGAGGGATGTTTGCCTCCTGTTTGGTAGGCAGAGGTACCAAAGGTCAAACATTTGTATGACATATATTTCAGTGAAACGTCCTGACATTCATAAGCTTTTCGTGTTCTAAAAAAGTCATGCACCTATCTCCTAATCAGTGAGCATTTTCTCTTCCCCATTCCTAAATTCTCTCTTATTTTATGAGATTGTTGTACAGTTAGGCTTTGTATCCATGACTGGTAGAAGAAATCAGGGTAGAAGCAGCTAAGGAAGGAAGAAAGGGATGTTTGCAGTGGGTGAGGAATGTGGACTAAATGATGACCTCAGTAAGATGAAAATTCTTAGCAGGGCAGCAGGTGAATGTGGAAGATGATGAGACTAGGGACATGGAAGGCTCACTGCCATAATAAAAGAAAAGGTGTGCAAAGGTTGCTACTTCATACCAAGCTGCCTGAAACTGATATGTTTGATAGAACAGCTACACAAGTGGTTGTCAATTATTAGGTGGTGCTGCAGATTTCTGCAGAATACTGCCTCCTTGGAAGGAATAATCCATGGGGTAAATTTGAACTCAGCCCCACTGCACAGAAGCAGTGCAGTCTTCCATCATTGCTGACTAAAAATTAAGTTTTCTTTAAAACAGCTTGCTTCCAGCCATCTGGAGCTCTTAGCTTCCTTATCTTTGCTTTGTGCTTCTGCTTTCCCAAATAGACTTCGTTTTGATTGTCTCAGCAGCTAAAATAGCACAGCTTAAAACATTGTTGGCATATACAAGCTCTCTCTGCCCCCTTTCTTGCTAGAGGGTTTCAGCCTTCCCACTTGTTTCTGGATCTGTTTTTATCTCTGCTGTCATTTCCAGCAGGGGCATGAGGGAGGTGTGCAACCTGTGCAGAGCTGGGCTGAACACTCTGAGAAGTGATGAGGAGAGCAATTTTAGCCATGAATATCCTAATGAAGCTCCTGTGCTGACCTTACACACTTCTGATTAAGCAAATATGCAAATGAAAAGCAGTTTGGAACTGGATTAGCATTCAAAGGTTTTTAAAAAGCTACTGTGGCTACGTGCAGAGTGACCTTTAGGCCTGCTCAAATCTGTTAGAATGCAGATGAGGAAAAAGAAAGATATTGTAAGTACAGTAGAACTTGCAGTCACCATAAAATGTGCCACAGGTGGAAAATGATATCCAGATCAAGGTTTTACAGCTAATCTGGTTACAGGGCATGAGACTATTCTGCATCGTACTTGGGGATTTTCTTCCAGCACTTTCTAAAACCAAAGTTAGCTCAACAGTTGGCTTGATCATAATCTTGCAGGCTTAGTACTTTTTTAAAAAAAGTAAAGCTGGTAAATATATGTGTCCCAACAGCGTGGTAAAAATTCAGGGAGGAACAGGAAATCCAGGGGAATTAGGAGGCATATCTCAAAGTAACAGGAGGGTCAACACTCAGGAATCTGGTGTTTCCACCAGTTGGTGATTAGGAGGTGAACATTAGGAGCAAAACCTTCAATACCCTTTAATTAATGAAAGCTTGTGTAATGAGAAGATGCTCCATTATTGTTGTGTTAACTGTGCTGTGCTGGATACTGCACAGTTCAAAACTACAACCTGGGCTGTGCTTTTAAGATTGGGTATCAAGATCCACAGATGCCTGAAGGTTTTTCTACGCTTGTACTTCTAAGAGTAGGGAAAACCACTGGAAAGAAGTGGTTAAGAAATACTGGCCATTTACAGCAAACTACTCCCTCTACAGATACACACCTTATTTCTAGGGACACAGCACTGGAAGAGACCTCCTAGGTTCTCAAGACTCTGATTGCAAGGACCATGTTATATTCTTCATAAGTTAATGGGATTTATTGTTGCTCTTCTGACTAAACCCACTGAAAATCTGTTCCCTTATAACTGAGAACTTCCTTCTGATTTTTCAGGCTAAATGTGTTCGTAGCAACCTTTCACCCATTTTTTCAGAAAACTGACTTTGCTTAATTACTTCCTAAGGCCTATGCATCAATATCTTTATTTTCTTGTTCTTGGAATACTACTTGAAAAATTATTTTAATAGTGAAATATTGAAACAGAAGGATACTATAAACCATATAAGATCCTCTACTGGTATAAACTGGTTTAACTTTCATGCTAATGTGTATGGCCTAGGAATTTAAAAAAAACTTTACATGTGGTTTTTGTTTTTTTTCAGGTTAGACAAGATAAAAAATATCTGTGCTAAAATGCTATGAATACATCCATAGCAACCACACTTTGGGGTAATATATCTGTCATTTTTTTCTAAGAATTCTTTTAAAAGAAAAACTGAACACTGAAAGAAACAAGCAAAAAGTTTTCCTATTATGATTTCTTGGTCACATTATATCTCCATATCTTAATGCAGCATGTCTATTTCTGTTTATTTTTGCATCAATCAACCTTTTGATCTGGAAGATATTGTCAAATATATTTGTTTGCCCAACGCATACTTGAGGTTCCAGAATGTCTTTATAGAGATGGCAGCAAAACATTATAATACATTGCTTTATTTCCTTGTTTTGGAGATAAACAATAAAGATCAAAATTCACCACAGCTCAAAATACTATAAAATGTTCACAATAATTTGTTTGAGTTACAGCTGAAAGGTATAAACTTGTTTTATATCTTAGAAACAATCACTTAGAGTTTTTGTATCTACTGATCCTTTCCATGAGGTGATTATTTACAAAAGGTTCAAGAACTGTTTTTCAATAGTTTTCTAAATCGACAGTAAACAAAAATTTTGATAAAGATAACAAGAAACCTTAAAACCAATATCATGAAACTATACAGGAAAGTAGCAACAATTCTGTTTCTAATGAGGATAGAACACATTTTTCCTGTGATTTAAATCCCATCAAGCTGTATTTAGAACTCAAATAATAAAAAAGCTCCATATTTTATGCCGGTTTAAAATGACAGGCTTCATATGGGCTCTGAAGCAAACGCTAAAATAGCGCAGGCTGGTTCAAAATCAGATCTGAGTCCCATGAGAAAGCTGGCTGTTTTGTGCTTACCACAAAATGTGAAACTGAATTTTGTACCTTTACATGTAATAACTCTTCACACAGTAAATATCCTGCTTTATTTCTGCCCAATAGGAGGACTACAGATTGCAGCACCAGGATAAATATGGCTTATTATCTTATGAGACCTTCTGTTTATGCAGTCTGCAAACCAGAATCAAACGTTCCTTTATGAAAACAGCTTACACTTTGAGAAAGAAAAAACCAAATCAACAAAGCTTTATGATACATAATTGGGATCAATTGAAATTACTGTAATTCTGAGATATATTCTACAGGTTTTTAAACCATCCTTTAGTATTCTGTACTAAAGGCATGATTATACATTAAATTATAGCAGATGGCATCATGTAGAAGTATCATTTGTTAATATATTCTGCTGGGCTTAGCCATCAAGGTAGTACAAATTGGCATAAATTGCAATTTCTTTTGGCTTTTTGGTGTGTTGATCGCGTTGCATTACATTCTTTCACAGCTCTATTCTTACCCTCTAACCTATGACTAGAAAATCATCTTGTATAAACTAAATTCAGAAAGAGCAAAATCCTTGAATGTCAGAACTACAAACCTTAATGGCTGTCACTAATCTTACAGAAAGGTCCAGTGGGCTCATTTTCCTCCTGAACTGGACAGCCACCCTGAAAAGGATAGGTTGTCAAGAAGACAGACAGTAGACAGGGAATAGATTTCAGAGAAAAAATGAAAGCTGGAAGAGGAATCAGACCCAAGCAGATCGTACCCATGCAGATGCAGAAAGCAGGGGAGTTAGGGTTTGCCTCAGGTTTTTACGTGGGTTCAGGGCTGAGATGAAGGTAGGGAGGGCTCTGTGCAGCATCACTGCCACGTATTATGAGAGGTAATTGTGCCTTGCTTTGCTCTTAGAGCCTTGCAGAGAAGTAGGGATACCTCTCAGATGTCATGTTTTCCAGGGGGAGGACACCCAGGAAAACACTGTAGCTAGTATTTAGAGCAAGCAAGCAAGCCCGTGAATCAGGACAGCAACCTGATTTTGCCTGTGTCACCTCCAGCGAGTCTGGGACGAGACACCCGAGCGGTAACGCTGGAGAAACTGAAGCTGTAGCGCTACGGTGTTCCAGCAGAGAGCAGCATCCGAATAGGGAAAAATGCTGCTCTCCTCCAGCCAGCGCCTCCGGCTCCCTCCCTCTCCCACAGAGCCCGGGAAGATCACCTTTTCCCCCTCTCCCTAGTTCATAGGTAAATGAACTTATCGTCCGAACCTGCACACTTAATAGAGCATAGAACGGCATGATATTAAAAACGTTAAGTCAGATTTAAGTTTACGTTTTAAAAATGAAAATTATCAGCAATGAAATAATTCATATTCCAGAAGCAAAGTTGAACTCTCTCCATGTCTTACATTCTGCACGTTTTATGACACAGACAGTACTATAACATTGATTACTGTGATGATTAAATATAGATAGTTTAGGAATGGATAAAATATTCAATACAATCAGGGAGTAGAACCTCAGTTCAGAAGATGTTGAATGCAGAATCACAGAATATTCTGATTTGGAAGGGACCCCCAAAGATCATCAAGTCCAACTCTAAAGTGAATGGCCCACACAAGGATCAAACCCACAAGCTTGGTATTATTTGTACTGTGCACAGATCAACTGAGCTAATCCCAGTGTGTGTGTGCCTGTGTGCAAATAAAATCAACAACTTCCAGCAGACACACCTCTGAGCAGCTTTGTTAAACACTTCTAGGCCCTTGTGTTTTAAAACATGGCGTGAAAAAACAGTCTGCCCATGCAAAACCAGCTAAATTAATGGTTATTTGAGCCTAATCTTTTACATATTTTTTAATCGTTGCAGTTTCATTGTCTCAGTGAACTGATTTCATTGCATTAATGTAAACTACTGGAGGCATTTTGCCCAGAGGCTGAGCCATACTTGGGCTGCTCTGCTTATCTGTGCTATTCCTCCCTTCTAGCTGTCCCTTTGTCTGAATTTATTTCTTTACAACATGATACAGCTTAGCTTTATGAGAGGGGTGGTGTGATTCACTATAAAGATGCTGAAAGACAGGCAAGTATGTTGGATGTTACAGTCACAATTCAGAGGTAATTAATCTACAAGGCTGCTACCCTTTCCAAAAAGGTGACAACTGTGATTAGGAGAACAAGAGTGAGCTTGGGAAGTGATGCTACATAAACAGAAGTTCAAGAGACTACTGGAAGCAACAACCATGTTTTAAGAAGCTGAATTAACCTCTGAACTTCTAGAGCATACCAGCGACTGTGGGAGACACACCTGCTCTTCATAGATGTAATTCATCATAATGAGTAAGAAAACTGCTGAGCAGAAAACAAATTTGTGAATTTTGTGTATGGTTTGTGTGACACTGACTATCAGACTATCTTGTGGGTTTTGCCATGCTGAGAAGTGATAAGTCATGTAACATGGAAATGAGAATATAACTTAAGACATATTTCTGCTCTGTGTCTTTTTGACAAACAAGATATTGACATGAAAAACACTCCAAAATTAAATTACCTGTGCAGGCAAATCTTCAGCATTCAGAAAAAAAATCTACACACTTCTAGTTTATTTACAAATCTTTCTCTGAGATAAGAGAAAAAAACTAAACAAACCAAACATAAGCAAACAAACAAACAGAAAAACACCATACCAGAACCACAACCCCATAAAAAATAACAACAAAACCCCTCAATCCGACACAAAACCAAATTAAACTCTCTACAAATCAAAACAACAGTAATACCTACCCAATTAATTCTGTTGAAAAAAAAGGGTTTAATAGTAAACCAGTGATACTTTCTTCATAGTCCTGCAACACTTACTTCATGTGATAAAAATACAGTTTATTTTAATGTGAATAGTTTTGTACAAGCTTTGAAAAGTCAGGGTCTGAGGATGTACAGAAAAGGGAAAATTAGAAGTTAATTGAAAAGAAAACAGATGTTATAGAAAGGCAACAAAAACCTGCAGAAAGAAAATGAAAGAATAAAGCAAAGTACTAAAAAAGTGGAGAGAAAAAATGGATGGAATAAAAATAAAGACAAATTTTGACTTCATACATTGTGAAATGTAGATATTTATCATAAATACTTATATCTATCTAAGTAACTCAAAAAAGCACATCCATTTCATTGCATTTTTCACTTGAAAATGATTATGGTTTAAGTGTGTAGTATTTGCAATCTAATGTTCAAAGTAATTTTAAATCCCCCAGGAATGATTAAAGTAAAACACTGCCTATTTACTTTTTTCATACTTTGATGCTCCCTCCCTGTTCCTTACTTTTCCTTGTATGAAAACTCCAGTTAAAAAACCAGAAAAATTGTCATGTCAAATGTCAGATTTTTCAAAGCTGCTCCTACTTTGAATGTCACAGAAAAGCATATCTTCAAGTGCTCATCTGACTTGGTCCACTAAAAATTATAATTGAAATCGGCTACACCAAAATACCTGTGTGATCCAACATGATCCTTCCTTTTACCGCTTTCTGCATTTCAAAGTCTCTTATACTTTTCCCAGACCTTCCAGCTGCCCCAGTGACTCCATCCCTCACTGACCCTTGTCTTCCCTCTCATCTGCTCTGTACCTGGGTAAGACTGGCCACACATCCCTACTGCAGAAAACTTCACAGATGTTTGACAAGCTTGCCATGTGGAAGGCGTACCCAGATTTTTGCTAGGTAGGGGATAATTTTGAAAGGCCAACTGCTTTAAAAAAGGAATAAATAAAATAGTGAAAACCAAAACTGAGACACTTCAGTATACATGCAGAAAAATCTACATCAGCTGAAAAGGAGAGAAAAAGAAAGGAACTCTTCTGATAAACCTACTTGTCAGTCTTAGGATACTTAGCAAGAAATGCCGGATGTTGTGCTGCCCACAGAGGCTCCATACCCTGTGAAGGACATGGTCTTATTGATACCTTGTTTTCACTTTCACCTCAGTAATGGCAGAGATTGTATCAGAAAGTTTTAAAAGCAAAATAGAGGTTAGATCCATTTTCGATACTCTAAATTAAAAGAATAAATGAATCACCCAACTGTAGTTAATGGGCAATTAACATAATTCTGGTCCGGTGTAGCTGAAAGATAATGAAAAAGCTGATTGCAAATGAACCAGCAGTAATGTGGGAGGTCATAATAGTCCCATAACTCTGATTGAGAAACCAATTTCTCCTCTAATACTTGGTGCTTTGATTGGTGAAGGGCTTTATCATAGTATGAAATTTACCCGTGATAGTATGAGACAATAAAAAAAAGGTTCTGCTGTGTAAATGGTGGATGGCTGACAGAACAGGTACCCTGAGCTGCTGCATGAGCCTACAGTAGCTACCATAAACTAGAGGGTAATTAGAAGTGCAGTGGTGAATAGAGAGGAGAGGAGCATCTATCTGAGTAATGAGCTCACAACTGTACTACAGCAGGGCAACAACCCACCAGGGGAAATGCAGCAGAGCATCAGACTCTGCTCCAGCCTGGAGACTGGATGTGCTGATGCCCTCTAACTTGGCCCACCTCCTGGATACAGCGTAATATCTTCTTTGTGCTCAATTTGTTCTTACTTAAAGAAGGGGTAACGGGGTGGGATGAATTCCACCCACAATGCTTCTCTCCACTTACCATCTATGTCCTGATCCTATTAAAACTTAAGATCTTGTTCAGCAAACTGTCATCAGATAAAGTAAATTACATTTAATGCCAGTGGTAATGCTCTCAAAATCAAGAGAACCATTGTGTCTAGGGCAAGGACTGTCTTTTTTCCTAGAATTTTAAGTAAATCTATATTTAGCCCCTTTGTGGCTTTGAGGGGGAAAAAAAGGTAATCATATTAAAACACTGTAATGGTAAATGAATCTACATCCTAGCAGCAGATGGCACATTAATAGAGTATAGACACATGCACACAAAAGAAGAAATAACCCTTAAAGACGTATTTTTTTTTTTCCTTAGTATTTTTCATTGCTGTTTCCTATGTCTTTTCTACCAGGCTAGATAAAATGATGGTAGATTTAGCAGAGAGGAGTTATTCCTAGTGCTATATTTATATCCAACAAATCAATAGGTTATTGCTGGATTATGCAAAAAAGAAAAAGTAAATAGATAAAGTGACAGTGCTTAACACTCATAAATATTTAGCATAACACTTTAGGTGCACAGATTACAAACGACCTTTTTGGGGAGATTTTTACATCACCTTTCTCACCCCTGTCCTGCTGCTAACGTGAGTGACAGGAGTCACTAAGTCTTTTGAGATGACTGGATCTTCTTGCTGAGTAGAGATGTATGCAGCTCTGACACAGGAGCACCAATGCAGATGCCTCCAAGCAGTGAGTGCTGTAGCAGATACCTGTAGTCCCTTCACACTGAGTAGAACACCCATCTTCGTGGTGTCCATCAAATAGTAGAGGGCTGGGTTCAACATGGAAAAAGCACATATGCCAGGGGAAGTATTACTAAACCTCCTGTCTAGCCATCCAAAAAAACACCTCCCAGATAGCGTTCCAAGAAATACTTGTTGGAATAAGTCTGAAGATATCATATTTGTCAGCTTATAAAATTATTAATAGCCTAAGAAAGAGCAGGTGATAACTTTGACAAACTTGGGAAAGTCAACATGGCTTTTATAATGGACGGTCTTGTCTTCCAAATTTACTAGAGTTCTCTGAAGAGATCAATGTGTATGGATGGTGTTAATTCAGTTGGCATAATTTACTTGGATTTTCAAAGGCCTCTTAAAAAATCCTTCATTAAAAGTTTATAAGAAAGCTGAGCAGTGATGGGATAAAGGGAAAGGTCCCCACTTGTACAAGAGACAGTTTAATGGAGAGGAAATAGAGGAAAAGTGATTGAATAATTTTTTCAATAGAGTGTGTTTCACCCTTGCAGTTCCAGTGGGATCTGAGCTGGCAACTGGGATAGTCACTGTATTCATAAGTGATTTGGGAAAGTGGCTGAATAGGGAATTCAGGAAGTTTGATGAGGACACAGAGCTGTTCAAGATAGCAAGGGCAAGCAGCAACCAAATAAACCTACAGAGGAACCTTATGAGTCTGAGTGACTGGGCAATTAAGTGACAAATGAAATTCACCGTAGATAAATGGAAAGCAATGCACATGGGAAAACCAATTCTAACTCCACATATTAATATGATGGAGTTGATCATTACTACTTAGGAGATAGATCTGGGGTTATGACAGATAGTCCTACGAAAATGTCAGCCTGATGCTTAATAGCAGTCACGAAGGCAAGTCAAATGTTAGAAAACATTAGGAAATAAATGAAGAACAAAACAGAGAACATCACTGTGCTGCTACAGAAAACCATCACTCAACCCCACACTGAATAGTGTGTGCTGAATACTGTCAGGTACCCTTTTTTCAAAATTGATACAGGTAAAACAGAAAATTTCAGAGAAAAGCAACAAAAATGATCAAAGTGGTAAAGCAGCCATCATGTTTAGGAAAGCCACTCAGCAACTACAACAGGAGCTGCTGGCACATGTTATCCTGGAAAGAAGGATGACCTGTAAGAATATGACAGAAATCTGAGAAATCATGAACACAAAGAGAAGGATGGATCTTGATCCTTCCCACATGAAAACTAGGGAACATCAAATGAATATAAACCATATTTAAACACAGTGGTAGATGTGTAAAAAATAATTTCCTGATACTGTGGCTGCATAGACTAAAAAGGGAAAACTAAGCAAGTAGATTGGTCATGTGTTGAGAGTTATGAAAATGCAGTGACCACATACATTCAGGATGAACATAGCTGAACTCTGGAAAGCAGCAAGGGCAAGTGTCATGCAGAAATAGGGGCTGAGCCTTTGGCCTTACTAGTAATGACTCTTAATATGATCTTACATTCTTCTAAAATATGGCTGCACCTGGGATATTCATGAGGGAATGAACAACATACATGTTGCACAATTCAGACAAATGGTCGGCATCTTGAGCTTCCCGTCAATACATATTGAGGATAACTAGTCCTGGCAGAAGGCAATGCACACATTACAGAGCTAGGCCCTGCAAGAAAATTATATAGTTTCAGATATTTCTTCTTGACTCACATGAATCAATTTATTTTCTTTGATTACTTTAACAGGACATTTCTTATTCGAGAGGGACAGACTTTCTTCCTTCTACTCTCAAATGAATTATGACAGAGATCACCTTACCTAGTGATCTGGGACTATTTGCCAGAATCTCCAATAATCTTCCAGTGTAGTCGCTACCTTAAAGAAATATCTATACTTTGTTCGCTACAATAAAATCTGAATTATTTCAGATAATGATGCCAACTGGGAAGGAAGAAAAGGATCTAAATTTGAAAGAAGGCTGGGAAGGCAGGGGGGCTATATAAAAGAGACTTAAATAAATTGCTATAAAGATGGCATCAGCAGATGGAGCTGTTACTTACACTCTTCTAAATTCTTCTCCTTTGCATGCAAGGACCCGCTCAGTTTTAAGACTTTATATATCACATAATTTTTTGAAATAACTTCTGTGTTCCAGACTACAGAAAGTAGCAAGAGTTTGCTCTCTGTCCTAGTGCCTCTATCAGAGTTGCAATTCTTGGAACTCTTTGGTGCTTTCTCGGGACTTCTGAATGAAGATATCACCTGAACTCTTACTGCCCTTTATTCAGAGACTATTACATGACAGTGGAAATAAAGTATCCTGCACAAGGACTACACCCTGATTTTGCCCTGCAATGGTAAGCTCCCCTGCAGGGCTCTAACACTCAAGGTTGCTTTGGCAGAAAGACCAGCAGTTACAGCTGATCCACACATAACCTTATTGATTATATCTCTTCTCTCCCAGGCTTTCCAGAACTGTGCTTGAGATGGGAGCCTCTCTGCCATTTTTCTTGCTATAGATCTGCTTATTCTTTCTGTTATCAGTGCTCCCAATATGCATTATCTCTGTACATTATCAGCCACAACAAAGCCAAAAGAAGAAAAGCTTTCCCTGTAAAATATTTAACTTAACACCCCAGTTATCTGATCAAACCCTTAGCTCTGTCCCAGGGAAGAGAGCAACCTTCAGTTTATTGCCCATAAAGGAGCCCATTCTTATTAATCAGGGCACCTCAGCACCTTATTCAATGAAAAGCCATGCTTGGTGAAACTGGCCTGATTGCTACCTCTGTGGGTTGGTGTGAGGGGTCTGTATTTAGAGAGGCTATCACAACCTTGGCAAAAATTGTCTCCTCTTTGTTACACTTTTGCCTGTACCAGACACTATCACAGGGCTTTAAATTCCACTTTGGAATTCTATTTTTAGAACTCAAGTGGGATTTATAGGGTGCTCCAACCTAACACGAGCTCACTGCACAAGGCTGAATTTAGCCTTGCATGCACTTGCTGCTGAAACTGCTGACTGTGATAAACTGAGAAGGGCTTGCTCTACATATGTCTAATAGGCTCCTATGTACCTGAAATGTAGGACTTCCATGATGGCTTTAATTTCACCAAATGCTTGTAACAATAAAGATGACAGATTATGTTTCTAAATTCACCTTTCCTTATGAGCAGTGTCTGTACTTCTTTATTGGCTGTTACAGAAAAATACCAAACCTTTGTTTTTAGAATAAATGAAATAAGATTCCCAGATTTTTTACAGCTAAGGAAAAATTGCCTTTTCAGCCTAGTCTATGATCATGCTATAGTCAGCCCTGTCACCCTTCACTTGCATAAATTCTGAACTGTTGGCCAACTTAAATAGATAGAAGAGCACATGGGAAGAGGTCTCATGGATATTAAACTCCTTTGGACTTCATTAGGTAGAGTACTAATATCCCAGTGACAGAAATATACTGAACCTGCATGAGACAGTAGAGAAGGCAGACAAGAGCAGACAAAGAAATAGATCTAATAAAAGATTAGATGCTGTTGATTTGGTTGCTCGTGGATAACATATTAATGTGAGGCAACACACACGTGTGCTCACAGTGTGGTTAATGTTGTGTGTTTTGATGCTTGTTGCTTCAGCTTCAGGTGCAAACTGGGCAGCCATAAATGGAACCCTTTAATATAAAAATATGGATTGAAAAATCAGTCCTGAGTGTCTTGCCCAAATTCAACCAGTAATGGGAACAATTATATATGTTGCTTCATACTGTCTGGCCCTGATAAATTTCTGTTCAAAGCCTGGGCTGGAGTAATGAAAAATATTCCCAAGATGGTCTCAATTTCATAACTACACATTAGCTATAAGAAAAAAAAAAACCCAACACAGAACACCAAATGAAGCCAAACAACTCACAGTAGTAGAATAAAGCAATGAAGAATGACAAAACAGATGAAGAAATCCACAATGTGTTCGCCTGTGCCTCACAGTAATTAATGCTTTTTGAGATATTAGATAAACTTTTCTTTGTTGTAATAGAAACAGATTTCCCAGATCTCCTATTTCAGCTCTCAAGCTCCACCTTTTCTCAGCTTTGTCTGAAATTAGCCACATTTTCTACCACTTTAATAAACGTGGAATGCAATTTGGAAATTATCTGTTTGCATCAGAGCTGGCAAAGAACAATAGCTCAAATTTTGAGAGTCAAGGCTTCAATAATAAGGCCTGATTTTCTTAGCAATCAGATGCATGCACACGCGTACAACACACACACGCACGCACGCACACCACATGTCTTTGTGAATAGGGCCCAAAACAGCTGCAACCTTCCAGAAATTAATTGGATTCTGGATCATTTGCATTTTTATATAGTTTACCAACAAAAGATGGAGATAGCAAGTTTATTAATGTGAAAAAAGAGAGACAAGAGAGAGAGGGAGGGAAAGTGAACATTTTGGTTGAGCCACTAATCCAAATTTTAATACACGCAGTGCCTATTCACCTTACAATACTGCAGCAGATCCTCCAAGGTGGAAATTGATATGCAGGTCTAAACTGCAGGCAGCTGTTAAGGACTCCTACTGATGCCTAGGGCCTTTACAGTTCCTCATCTGGGTAGACATTATGATTTGATAATGGCCATATTCAGACAACACCCAAGGCAATTCTAGGATTTGCTGTCACAATAGACACACTGAAAATAAAGTCAGTGTAAATAGATTAAGAAATTGACAGAATAACAAGGCAGAAAGAATTAGAATGAATACACAAATGGCAGATGACAACTCAATGTATTGTGATGCAGAGATGGGATAAGGAAAGTGGAGCTGGAGGATTTATCTGCTGCCAGTATGCCTTCAACCTGCTTCCTGCCTGCATAGATGCCTATTTCACTGAGAAGTGAAATCTTTATTAGATTTCTTATCTCCCTTGCTGCCCACTGAAAACTTCCTTTCTGTTCAATTGAAAGTGAAAGCTCCTGAAAGCTCCTGATCCATAGGTGTCCAAGACATCATTTCCCTAGGGAATAGGAAGAAAATACTGACTTAATATTCAGAGGAGAGAGTGACCCTCAACTCCTCTGAGAGTTGATGTAAACACTGGGTGACAAAGTAGTAACCAGAATGTTATTCTATGTGATTAATTTATGAGTTTCTTACAATTGTGCTGAGGTGTTTATGAGGTTTAATGCATGAACTCTTCTGTGGGATCCCTTATTAGATGCTTTTTTGGGTGGCAATAAATTGATGGAATTTCATTTATTCACCTTTATCATGATTCAATTACAACTTTATCTCTGCCAAAAAAGAGCTCCTAGCTCTGCTCATCCCAGCCTGAAAAACCAAATCATACCAGAGTAAAGAAGGTATCAGACCAATTACTGTAATAGGGAATGTGACTTCATGTGCAGAATAACAGGAGATAGTGAATGGTTTATTGGTTGGTCTCTGTATGATAGACCCAGAGCATGTGCAGAGATGGAATATCAGCAGTGACATCTCCAGTAGGCTGGTGGGTGAAGAAGGGACTAAAACTGCCATAACACTGAAAATGAAACTCCTTGCTGTGTTAGTGCTCAGCTGGTTAAGGATCCTGTGAACTTCAGTTCTGTTCGTGCAGTAAGCACTTCCTGAGTCTGTCATACCTGGTGCACAACTTTCCTCTGGAACAAAATCTGTGTGGAAGCACACAGGAAGGCAAGGCAGTGGCATTGCACAGGGCTGGCTGTAGCAGCAGGAGGCTGGAGACACCATATAGCAGTAAAATGCCATCTGCTTTGACTGTGACATAGCTTTGGGCAACAAGATTGAACACTGGGATAAAAGGTGCTGCTGGGAGGAAGGAAAGAGTAACTTTGCCCCCCTGGGGCTACAAGAGCAGGAAGTTGTACCCTTAACTATCCAGCCCAGCTCCACCATTTCCTTCAAGCCCTTTCTTATTTACTTACTTTGCTAAAATCACCGAGAAGCTGTGAGATAGCTCTTGTGTTTGAACAAGGCAAATCCCAAACTCTCAGTGCAGAGTATTCAACCAATACATCTTGAGTAATCTGGAGGGAGCTTAGAGCCATTTTAGTAAAATACTTAGTTTTGCTTGACTTCATGGGAATTAACCCAGTGCTTGAGTGCTGTGTTGGATCAGGGACAAAATTATATGTGTCTTGCCTAAATAATAATTAAATATTTTATGATTTTATGCATGCTTATTACCTCGTATAGATCTTTTGAATGTAACAGTTCTATCAAAATCTGAAACACTATGCAATAGAACAGCTTTGAACTTCAATTTCCTTACTAATTTTCCTTCTTCCTGCCACATTTCTTTTGCCCAATAAGAGGTCTCCATGACTTTCCTACATTTTCTCCATGATTCTGCTACATTTCCTACATTTTCTGTTTGTTTTTCTTTTGCATAAAGTTTGTCCAGGTCTTCTATATAAACTTTGATCATGGTCCCCACTTTAAGCATTCTTTTTTTAATTTTATTTTTAATTTTTTATTTTTGCTGGTTTCATTTGTTTTTCTCTTTGCTTCCTTCCTTTAGATGTTATTTTCATTCTTCTTTCTTTGGGTGTTATCAACCACTTTTGTTTAATACTCTCTCATTCTTCTTTCTATAACTAATTTACACAGAGAATCTACTGCTTCTATTCCTCTCCCATAACATGTCCTTCAGGGTTAGAGAAAGTGATAAGACTATGGCCAGAGGAAGGAGAAATCAGGCAACAAGAATAAAAAGGACTGAATGCCACAGAGCCTTCAGGTATGAGGAAGAATGAGATAGAGTAACAAATATTAAAAAGAGTGAAGGGGAAGTTTCCATAAAGAACATGGGAAAAGGATTGAAAACAAAGGTAGTGAGGGAAAAACTGCAGGGCTATTACTTTTATTCACAAGTTGAATGTTCCCTGATTTTTGAAGGACCCAAAGCTGCAAGGAGTAGAGAGTACCATTTAGCCCTAAATCAATCCTGTTAAAAGGAATACCTTGATTACAGTTAGCTTGCCAGCATTTAGAAATGAGACAGGAACATGGCCAACATTCTTCTGGCTGAATGCACGGATAGAGAGAGACACATTATGGAATGATAAAGTATCCAAGTGCACCAAGCCCTTATTTATCTAACTTTTGTTAACCTTTGCAGAAAGGCTGCCAAAGTATTCTGGTAGGGCTGAAAAGCCAAGCAACAGTCTTATAACCAGGCTGCATTTTTTATGGCACAAATAACTGTATTTGTACTGCCTAGGGACTTCATAATTTTCTTGCTTTTGAGACAGTAGAGAAATGTGAGCACTGTAAGAGTGAAATCCTGGCCTCAATGAAGTCAAAGGCAATATATCCACTTAAATTCTAGTAGTGCAACCACTTTACAACTAAAAGGGTGCTTATGGAATGTTGCCTGTGTGAATGTACCCAATTTAGATGGTTTAAAAAAGCACCAGAGGAGAAAATGCAGAAAGCTGATGAGGATTAGGGCTGGAGTGACAGGGAAACTACAGGTAGAACAAGATCATGAAAGGACTAGGGCTGAAACGGTGGAGGACAGAGTGTGTCCATAAAAGACTGCAAAAGGAACAGAGGAGGATCAAAATTGTCAGGCACTGCAAATGAAGTGGAAAGGACAGACAAAGAGAACTCAGAGCCATTCTAGGCAAAGCAGAAGTTGTTGCTATCAAGTGGACTGAATTTTCCGCATGAGGCTCAGGATGTGTTTATGGAAAGAGAGAATTATGCTGCGGTTGTGCGTGGAAACCCAGCAAAATACACTGTAGCTTTGCATCTGTTTATTTTGTAGCTATGAATTAGATTTTGTTAAAAGAAAGCACCGAATATGTATGCTTTTTAAATACTCAGGGGTTATAGCATTCATCTTCCGTATTTCAAGGGTGCCACACCCTGAACTCTGCCTGGAGACTGCCTTCTCTGGAATGAGAAGGCAACACCAGGGGCAGATCTTCCATGTGAAAAGATGTATTTCACCTGTTAAAAATCTTGCAATGCTTATCCAAGCAGAAATACAAATATCATACTGCTGCTTCACTAGGCAATATAATTTTTTTTCCTCTCTGGTAAGAAAGTACTAATGAACCACTTATTTCATTCCCTAAGAGGAAGTAAGAGGGAGATGCTGTTACATCACCAAAACCAAAGCCTGATAACAGAGAACAGTATTTGATATTAATTTTCTATTGTCTTGTCAAAACTCGTTTAAATTCCCAAGGGATAAAGTCTTCTGCTGCTCCTCTGGTGATGGTACTCCATCGTACTCCAAAACTAAACAAGTTTTCTGGATTTTGTCTTTGCTTTGTGTAAGATAAGGTAATTTTTCTTTCTCCTTAGCAATCATACCCTATAAAAATTTAAATCTTGTTATATTTCATCTCAGTTACTCTTTCACTAAGTTGCCTGTACTTGACAGGTTGGGTTTCTTTTTTCATGCAAGTTCATCTTCCTGTTGCCATTCTCTGGACTTGTTTTAGTTCATCAGCTGCATTTTAGTGACATGATAAATCAAAAACATACCTAGTATTCTACCCAGGCTACAACAGAACTACACAGAGAGGGCTATTAAGCCAGGGCTCAGTGGTGCACAGCTTTTGCACAGGCAGTCTGAAATTTTGCTATGCTTCATTGCAACTGTGTCACGTTACATATGCATGCTTAATTTTCTGTTCACTATTACCTCTTTTAGAATATGTAAGACAGTGGCATAAAGCTATTCAGCTGGTTTACGCTTTCTCAGCTTTGCTTGAATACTAGTAATGATATAATGAAAAAATCTGAAATCTGAATTGGGCTCCTGTCGACTTTACCCAGAAATTGCTATTTATTTTATTTTCATTTTAAGCTGTTATATTATTAGAGGTCTGATGTTTAGCAAAATATTTGCCTTTTGCAGATAACAGTTTCACTTAATGAATACAGGTTTTTGCTTTGCAAAGTTTGAAGAAAGCCCATTTAGAACTTTACTTACCCCCAAAAAATTTTGCTAATCAGAAAGCAATTCTAATGCCTCAATGGACCTGGCTAATTCAAAGAGTAGTGAAAGTAAAAAATTAAAATCAGAATAGTACATAGGCTTGGTAAGGAGTTTATACTGCGCCCTCCTGGGGCATCAGCAGTAGTGCATCACTGCTTGCAGAAGTGAAACTTGTGGTATTAAATGCCTACATAAGATCTTCAGAAATGCAATTTATCCGGAGAAAATACTCCATAAATAAATGAGTATAAATTATTTCAAATAGAGTACTGTTGTTCCCTTACACAGTAGGGAACCTTCACTATGGTGTAGTATTAGTATTTCACTAGAAATTGTAAATCATTCTGGGGTAAAAGATGAGGAGGAGATGAGAAGGAGTATTTTTGGTTTCAGTGACTTTGTGCTGTTTCCCTGAAAAATAGGGGATGATCTAACAGCATGGTTGATTGCCTTGAGAAGATGAGACAGCAGCGAGGGTGAGTGTACCTATATTACTGCTAAATTAGTTTCCCTCAACATGATGAAAAGCATGAGCTACTCAGGTTTGCCTGGGACCCATGGCATATAGTGAGATGGCTGGTTTACATGGAAGTCTAATGCACATTCCGCTGCATTTGCCTGCTGTTATTAAAGTTACGGTTGCTCAGGAAGCAATTAGTCCTTCTTGTTGCAACATGGACATCGCAAGGCATAGAAAGCAAAACACATCACTTGATCAGTCAGTCCCTCTTCAATTCTTGTCACATCCTCTCCCACACTGACTTTGTACCTTGAACACTAAGGCAGGAACAATGCCTTCCAGCTGGGCATTCTCTCCTCTCAGATAAGGAGATAGGATCAGCTTCAGACACTACAGATCAGAAACCTACAGTGTACAATGTCAGCTAATTCCATAGTGTTTATAAATAATTTTCAGATAATGGACACCATGGAATTCAGATTATTCTTAGTTCTTTAATCTGGTTTGAGACTGATAAAGCTAACGCAGTTTCACAATCCAAGCGATTCTTCCCACAGATTTAGAAACAGATTTAGAAACTGGGTTTGTACATAAACTAAGCTTAAACCAAGTTTGACCCTGTATTGGCAGCTCAACCCACATTTAAATCAAAACTGCATGGAATAGTAAGTTTTTATGCCAAAGTAATAAAAACTGTAACGAGACACAGACATACACACATCCCTGTCACAACATATATACATTGTGTCCTAGGCATACTTTTAATCTATATCTAACTTTTTCAGTAGTGACAAAGCGCCTTTCAGTCATTACTAGAACCATTAATTTAAGTATCAGCATTGTCTGGATGTACTGTTCTCCTACAGTGCCTAGGATGTCCACACAACCATTGATTTAGGAGACAATATCACTTGCTTCCAAGTTTATGAGGCAATAAACAGCTCCCGCATATTGATGAATGCGGAGGTGTTTGCTCAGCACATTTGCAGGGGACGTTTATTACCCAAGTGCTGTGCTTTAAAAGCAAATCAAATTGTAACTATTTTCACTTTCTTTTGTTGGGGGAAGGGAGAAAAATACTGTTGTGTTTAATTTGCTCCTGCACTTTCCCTCCTCCTGTGACTCATTAAAATGACTGACACAGGCACGGACGTTTCCCTCATCTGTGCAGTTGACGACTACAGTCATTTTTTTCTTTGGTGCCTTTACATGAGACTGCTTTAGAACAGGGTGCAATTGTCAGAATACCAGAGAGACATGACTATGATTATTCCTTCGTGCTTTATTACCCTATTATCCCCTTCCAAAGGATTAAGTTAGCTCATCAGCATAGCCACTTAGACTTACTAACTCTACAGTAATATTCATTGCTCTGCCCATACAATAAAAGAATGAAATAATTTTTAATCTGCAGAATTGGATCATGCGAATGTAAGGGATTAAAAGATGAGTCTTCGGCCTGTACACCTGGCAAAACACTGCTTGGAATCTAAACTCCTTTGAAGTATATTACACTGGGAAGGAAAAGAGAGTGGAGGAAAAAAGATGAGCTTGCAAAGCTGCATGCCAACTGAGTTGTTATGAGGATGCCAGACAGAGAAAGCAACCTGTGAAAAATGTATTAAATTATCAAACCCACAAAGCTGATTTATAGCTGCTGTAATTTCTCCTTTGCTTTTTGTTCACATACAAAAAATGTCAGGGATGATATTTACTTACAAGGAAAAAAAAATGTTTCTAGCTGTTAATAAAATATATACAAACATATTTTAATTATTTTATTTATCTATGTTGGGAACGAAAACAGAATGACAATTTAAAGAAAAGTTGGAATACAAAATGTAAGAAGTAAACAAATATTTTCCAAAATTCTTGAGATGAATGAATCATTGATTCTTCTGGCTTGCATGAAAAGTCTTTAATCTAAATAGCCTATTTGTTGTTTTAAGAAAATGATGTTTGAAATTTCTAGCAGAGCAGATGATTGCTTTCTTCCTATTACAATAAGAGATTAGGAAAAAATGTTAACTTGAAATATTTCATAATGCTCATTAACTTGCCTCATTTTTTTGTCTCTTTTCTAATTTAAGACTCAGATATGCAAACTTGCATTCATTTATATAAACCTGTTCATCTGAGTAGTGGCATTAAAATCGATGGGACACATTCTTAGGACAAGCCAGTCCTCAGCAATGTTATGCCAGTAGGCTGTAAAAGGTCATCTCTTTTCCATGTTTGAAAAATGCCTTCTGTCCACCTAGAAGTGTAAAAATTATAATATAAAGAATTAATCCTTATATTTAATAGTAGAAATATTAATTGGCTGTACCTAACTAGCTGTTAATACTTTACACTGTTAGAAAGGAATTTTCTACCACACCTTCCTTAATCCATATACTTGGATTTTTCCATTATAGTCCTTTTCTTTCTAATATTCCTTCTGATCCTTTCAGTCATCCTGAATTTTCATTTTGTCTTGATTTTTGCCCTTCATTCTTATTTGATAGAGTGAATTTTTAAATGGGAAATTGAAGGGTGTTAATGTGGATACCAGGTTATGCTGACATCCATTCAGCCTTCACGTTGAATGACTGCGAACATCCAGACTCTGTCTCACCCTTACTGTCCTCTGCCCCTCTGCTGCTGTGGGCTGTGGGGAGTGAGTCCATGGGAGCAAGCTGGACAACAGCAGCACCCTTTTCATTTACAATTCACTTGGCAAGATTTCGTTGGCATGGTTATCTTGGTAATATTAGGTTACCATAGATTTTGGATTATAGAATTTAGAAGGAACAAGCTTTCTGACAAGTTCTGACCACCTTACTGACTGCTGCTTGGGGAATTTATTTGGGGCAGCATAGGGCTGGCTGGTTAAAACCACACATTTGGATTCTGCTTTAACCTGACTGAATTCACAGCAAAAAGTGTATTCCAGAAAGTCAAGAAACTGAAATTAATGTTTTTCCATGTTTATAATTTTAAATAATGGATGTGTGGAATTTTGAAATTGGAATTACTTTAAAAAGAAGTCATGACAATAATGGATGGGAGCCTGTGCTTCAGTCTGGGAACTGAAGTGAAAACGTGTGTCATAAAATGGTTTAAGTTAGATCTAGTTACCTCAAGTGTGAAACAAAGTAATGGAAAAGAATGTTTAGTATATAGAGGGTTTTATATATCCTATTCTATAACAATTGGACAATTGAGAATAAATATAAGAAGCAGGTACAGTTGCTCAGTAAAGTTTACTACTTATTTTGATCTACTGTTACTAATTTCATTTGAATGACTCTAAAGATGATCATAGCAGCCTTGACTAAGGTCCATACATGACCCCATCCTTTGGAGGTCTGGGTATGACAACAATCTAAGAAAGAAAGTCGGAAGAAATGGTGGCATAACAAAAAACGAGGCATCTGGCTGATTTAATGGACTTCAGGAACAAAAGTAAATAGCAATATCTAATAGCACAGGGCTGCACTTCCTAATAAAGAGCTTTTAAACTAAAAATACCAAACAATTCCCAAGCAACATAGTAAGCAAGAATCAAACAGCTGATAAAATGGGATATTTATCAAAGACATAGAATTAAATGAGAAAATGTTTTTTTTTTAAGAAAATATTTTTTTAAAGTTATTTCTTTTGTTCCTTGTTTAGGCTGTTACTGAGGAAGAAAACAGTGTAATTTTGCTGTTCTAGTAGATGGGGGTTCAGCTTTCTAAGTTTTTCTGTACAGGAAAGCTCAAGAAGGAGTACTTGCTTTTCAGATGTTTTCAAAATGACTGATGCATCCTATTTTTTTTTTTTTTTTCTGGTCACTCTATTTGATTTTTTTTCCCAAACAATGGGAACACAGTAAGGTTACCTCCAGGAAGAGTAACAGAAGCTTTTGACACCACATGCCTGAGAGAAAAGTCAACAAAAGATAAATGGGGCTACTGACTAGTCTTTGTTAATCAGGACTATTATCCACATCCCACGGAGGGAAGTGGCTGATGACTGCTTTGGAAAAGACCTTCTGAACGTTAGGGCAAGTGTGTCAGTCCCGCAGAAAAGCTAGGACACAGCAATGATTTTGAGAGAGGATCCATTCTTTTGATGCACATGATGTGCCAGCTTCTGCAGGAGGAAACTTCAGAAGTGTATAGCAACAAATAAGACACATTTCCTTCTATATTTTCTCTGCTAAGGGTCTCAGATATGAGCAACACTTAATGTACTCAGTAAACTTTAACTGCCTGGAAAGTGATGAAAGCCTATAATACTTTGTGTGAAGATTATTAGGGGTTCCCCAAAAATCTTGTGTTGAGTGACTAATTGTTAGCAGCAGACATATTTCTAATTAATTATAACACAAATTATTCAGATCCTCTCTTTCATTTTCTAAAAATTCATAAGTAAGCTCTGCTATTTGCAAATGCTCTTTAGCTCAAGGGACATGTTAGGGCTGGCAGCGAAAGGAAACCAAAAAGCACTTTTGTTAAAAGGAGAAAGGAATAATGCAATCAGATCTGTTCTCTGATGCAGTTTTACTGAGTGACTGAAAACACAGCAGTCCTGTATCTCCACAAACCAAACCTAGGTGATATTCACAATCACAATTGCCAAGGTTGCCTTCCTAGTCTGTTCTGTGCCCCAGGGTCTTGTCTTTTCCTTTCTTCTGTTCCCTATTAAAGCCAAACAAGCACCTTATATACCTGTAGTTGTTGAACTCAGACTTTTAATCATTCCCTAACATGAAGCCTTTTGCTAGTGAACTCCTAATCTTTCCAGCTGTTTCCTTTGTAAGAAGGGCCTTAATCAAGCCTTCCCTTTAGCCAGATTTAGGGGTGTTTAGCACTCCTAGCTAGACCTGCAATGGCCTGGAGATCACAGGCTTGACACTTTCCAACACACCAGATACAATACCAGGTATGATTTAATTTCAAATCCCTTTTGTTCCTTAAGGGGTCCCATCAAACAAAGCATATACTCGAAGTATAAATATATAGAAAACACCAGCTCCCTATGTGGATAAGAGATACACAGTAAAGGGGAAAAATAAAAAGGAATTATATCTGGCCTGCTGCTTTCGTGTGATTTTCATATTTATTAGCATAATCAGATTTATCATTATTCTTATGTATCTCTTGAGAAGCAGAGTTGCCAATTACTTAATTTTTTAGTAGTAAAGAAAAGCACATCTCTTAAGCACGAGGTGACAAGGACAGGAGAACCTCTCTGTGAGAAGCACATGTGGATGGGCCAGTACCCACGAAAATATGTATATACTGGAGTGTACAGGACACCCTGAATGGAGAACAATCCACTCATTAGTAGAGGCAAGTTTTGCATACTGGATATATTTACTCCCTCCTCCCCATAAGCAAAACACCACTACACACTTATCTACTGAAAACAGCTGCATTTTTGGTGTGTTCTGAACTCCATTTGTTATTTCCTAGGCAAAACTGAACTGTGGCTCACCCTCCAAAAAAAAAAAAAAACCAGCAGACATAGACCTATAAAAACTATCTTGCTATAAAGGACTCTATAAAACAGTATGTTTTAATTGCTTCCTGGTTTCAGCAAACTGTTTTATATTCAAAGTTAACATGAGGTTGACACTTAACTTCCTTGGGCTTTTTATTATTTTAAGGCATAAATTATCAGAAGCTATTTATTTTTGCATTTGCTTTCATGAATGGAGGTAGCATTTGTGTGACTGATTAAGCACTTAAAAAAGCAGCACAACCCACTGCAGATTTAATTAGTTGCACAAATTATCACCGAGCACCATAAATTTAATGTCATCTCTTTTACAATTAAAAAAATACTGAGCAGGTAATAACACATTTGTATGGATCAGCTGAGTATCCTGTGGGCAGGTTACTATTATACTCATTTGGATACAGGAAGATGGGATTGAAGGAGTTGCCCAGGGTGATGCTCTTGACTGATGGTTTGGGGTTTGAAGTGAGGACACTGACAGTTCAGGACATAGGGATGTTTGGATTTGTGCAGAGATGACCAGAGCTACACTGCCACCCACCTACAGTTTAGGAATCACAGATATAATCAGCTGAGCAATTACTACATTTCTTGGAAAAAAATACATGAAGCATTCTTGGTTTGCATTGTACATGTCTAACAATGTTTTGGAGCTCAGCCAGGTAAGTCTTCCCTCAATAATCTGTCTTCTCACAGATGCTGAGCCTGTAATATGGATACTAAAATGTATTTAAAAGGTTTATTAACTTTGAGACCCTTCAGAAATCTGTCTCACAACAAACTGATATCATTCTGAAAAGAAAGATACACATTAGTTTCTGTAGTGAAGCTCTGGTGCTGTTTATCTCCCAAATGAGATATCAGCTCATGAGGTTAAAAAAATCAACTAAGTGAATTTTTACATTATAGACTCTCACAAGAATCTGATGAAAACTGGCAACGTGCAGGAGAACTGAAAGCATACCTGCTATTAACAGTACAATCTGGTCATTAATAACCTGTTCCCAGGTATTGTGTGGTGTTGTGGCTGATCTGTAAGGGCAAGTGGGTCATGGGGTAGTTTTTTTTAAAAAGCCATTCCACATTCTTCCCTGTGGAGGATAGGAATGCACAAAACAAAGCAGTATGTTACTTAAAGGTAAGTCAGCATCCTATGAGAAACAACAAAAATGAGACTGCACAATCTGAAGACAGCCCTCTTCTTGGAGCTGAGAAAACCTTCTAAGCCACAGCAGAAACAACAGGGAAGCTCTGCCTCAGTAATAATTTTTTTCTATAACAAGTGCTCTTCCAAGGTCATGCATTTAACGGAGCTGACAGATGAAATCTGACAAACCCAGCTGCAGCAATTTGGGATGTTATTCTCAACATCACCTGGATTCATCTCTCCACCATGGATTACCAGAGAACACAAAGCATGCAGCTGCTTCAGCCCAGCTCAGCCTTGTTGCTGGAGGTCTGTGCTGCAGAGGCAAGCTGTGAACAGAGCCGGCTGGGGTGCAGCCAGTCCTGCTGTTGTGCTGCCCCTGCTGCAGGGGCTGCAGCCTCTGGCACAGGAGCAGGACAGCCTTGCTCTCCTTGGCTAGGTCTGCCTCAGCCTGCCTGTTGAATTCACTGGGGCGCACTGCAAGTCAGAGGCTTAACTGCAACCCCTGCAGATAAGAGCTTTCAGCTGCCAAATATTATGCAGGATCCCTGATGGGCTCCTCAGCCTATGTCAAACCCTGTGAGACTGTAGCTGCTATCATGCTGCAATCATGGATCTGAACTGCAGGCTACAATTGCACCTTGAGAGGAGCAGCACTGAGAGAACATAGCAGAAATCTGTCTAGCATGCAATGCTCTCTCTTAACAGCAGATGCCTGGAGCACAATATAAGAACACAGGTACTTTTAAAGCCAGAGGTTGCATCACAAATTTTTCATGTACAAATCAAGCTAATTGCTTTTGGAACTCATATAAACTTCTGTCTTCTACTTCAGGAGGTCCAAATTACAACATTTCCTTAAAAAACATTTCTTCTTGGTGCTTTCAACCAGCCATTTCCTAGTTCCAGTGGCAGCACCTATTTCTTGGGTTGAAAAAAGCAATAATTCCTTCTTCACTTCCCCATGTATCTCATAGATTTGGATTGTCAACAACATTAGTCATTGTTTCCCCAGAAAGAACCACACTAGCATAGTTGTTTCTCATCTGGAAGTCATTCCCTAACTTCTTGTGCTCTTGTCATTTTTTCCCATCTTTCTTTCTCTGCTAGTTAGGTGCATGTAGCACACTGTCATCTTTGTGTCACAGGAGTCAGAGTGGCAGACGTGAGGAACAGCTAAATCAGCATTAACTGCTCAGCATGGGGGATAGCCACCAGCTGAGCATCCCCAAAGATAATGTGCACATCCACCTGTGGTGTGCACCTCCATGCTTCCCATTGCAATCATATGCTCTAGACTCTGGGTTCATGAAAGATTTTCTACTCCTCTCAGACCTCTCCTCCTCTTACTTTTTGTAAAGACATGAAAGATCCTTGCAGAGATGGAGACTCAGTAAATAACACTGCTCAAGCTAAATTTTAAATGTGTGCTGATATAAGATGGATCAATAGTTAGAAAAATTCAAAAATAAGACTGTAAGTACTTACTCTGCTCTTCTGCTGCTTTACCTATTTGGTTAAATTCACTAAATTAACAAGATTATTTCCACTCAATTGAACTATCAAACAGCAAACAAACACAAACAAAGAAGCAAAGCAGAAGAGCAAACAACAACCACAATAACATCTAGAAGTACTAGGCTGGGTTCCAAGAAACTACGAAACTTCATTACCGATTATGAGGTTAAAGAAATCTTGAATAATTTGGGATAAATATTTTAGTAAAGTAGGAATTCTGTTCTCGTGTTCTGTCAGCAACTGTAAGATGAAAAAGGTTACTTTTACAAAGAAAGCTGCCTATCTGATGCCAAAAGTCACAGACTGAAAATAAACCATTAAAAATAGTAAAACCAGTGAAGAAATTTTAGGTAATGACATCATGATTTCAGCCAAGGTCCAAGTTACATGGGATTTCAGTTGGTTTAGCATTTTCAGTTTGTGCAGTTAAAACTCACAGATTCAGCTCTTTACTATAAGCTAGTGAAGCAAGTACAGTTGTTCAGTGTATTTTATTACTTCAGGTAACAGATACTCTGGATTTTATATTCACCTTCAATATATTTCATGTGTCTTCTTTTCTATATCCCCTGCCAAAAAAAGAGAAAATACTTTTTGAAACTGGCAACACTCATTCTGGGAATGACTGTGCCTTCATCTTCACAGCCTCAAGAGGAAACTGGAACTACCAGGGAATTTGTATCTAGTAAATTATCTTTTCAGAAAAAGAAATGTGAATGGATCACTGCAAAAAAAACCAAACAAGACAATTTCACTACTGAGAATAAAACAGAAAACCCCTAGGCAACCAAAAACCCAAAGCAAAACAGAAAAAATAAAACCCCAAAACCCAACCATCCAACCAAAAATCACACAAAAAAGGCATTGTAATGAAATCAGCCTTCAAATAAATTTGGCCAGCTGAAATTACAGTTAATACAGTCAAGTTACACTTCTCCAAAAACATTATTTTAGCAGTTTTCAGTCATTATTTTCATAGATCATTAATTAGCCATGTCTGATTGCTAAGATGTTTTAGTGGGAATCCCTTGGCCATCACAGGTCAGAGCAAGTTGCCCCTTCTGTAACATTTCTAAACTAATAGATATGCACAACCTAGAAGACAGGGCATGATTTGTCACGAATATTCAAAATGAGTCACACCCTTTCTGTATTAGACAAGAATATATTTGCTTTAAAACAAGAATTCAACATTACCCATAAATTTGTATGGGTCTCCTCCATTATGCCTGAAACTGGAAAGAGCAGTGAATCTGCACTCTGTATGATTTACATAGGGAGAAAAAATAAAGTTTGTTTAATTCCTACATTTGCCAATGCTATGAAGAAATACAAATTGAGAAATCTCAATCTCCATTTTTCTCAAATTTACTCAAACATTACAAAAATCTATAAAATAATTATACAGCAAATAATATTAACCACGGTACCAAACTGTATTATTGCCTTTAAACAGAATTTTTATTCTTGTCCACAGAAAACATACAATATTTTTCATTGGAACTAAGAGCAAACACTTGATGTATAAAATACTTCTGAGTTTGTTAATTACTATGGGAGAAATATAATTAGCAATAATAATTCTTGGGATCACTTTATAGTCAGTCTTCCTCAATTAAACTTGCAATCTATAATTTTCCTGGAGGAGATACTGAAATGTCTCAGATCTCAGCAGGCTCACTTCTATGTATAAAAAAGCTCCATAAAACGTTGTCACACAGCAAAGCATGTGCTCTGTTTAAACTGAGTAATAGTCATAGTAGTAACTATAGTAATGTTCAGGTTTTGCAGTTTGCAGTAGAATAACTTTCCTGGAGATCTTGTGCAAAGGTTCACCTGCAGTCTCTGCCAGCAACAAACTAGACTGGAAGAGGGAGTGCAAAAGGAATATTTTGACCCACATCCATCTCTACCCCTTGATCTCTTGCTGGTGGGCACCTGTCTCTACATGTAGCTGGCTTCCTGGACTGCTGACAGTCTATTCTGGAAGAATTCACTATTTATTTATATATTGCCATCAGTTCTAAGAGGAAGAATTCCTTTTTACTGCAGGGAAAGCAACTTCATAGTGAGTGAAAAATAAAATTAGTCACACTGGACTATGGGCCATGCTTTTCTACAAGGGCATAGAAGAGTTAAATATGTGCAGCTTCAGTAAATTTGGAGGATGTGTCTTTTATTCTATCTTTTATCTGTAAGGTTTGTCCACCTAACCAAATCCCAGGAACATATTCTAAAATGCATTTTACCCCGTACCATATCTAATAATTTTGTTTACAGATGGGGCACTTTTATGAGTATTTTAGATTAAATTACATGTCCGTTACTTCCCTTAGTTCAGCATACTAAAGCACTGACATGTGGAGCAGGAAGGGAATATTGTCCTCCAGATGACGTACAAGACATTTGATAATGTCCAGTTACTAAAACACATATATTTAACTGTACAGTATGGCCACAGGCAACTATAGATGGTGTCTGAATTGGGGAACTATGATAGACACCACTTATAGGTGACTTTGTAAGTATTTTAAGGTAAATATGCCTTGATTTCCTTTCAAAATTTCTACAGTAACTTTGCAATCATATGAGAAACATTGTTGCAATCACACATTGTTTGTTCCCCTTGCCCTTGTTCTGTCACTGGGCTCTGCTGAAAAGAGCCTGGCCCCATCCTCTTGACGCCCACACTTAAGATATTTGTGTGCGTTGATAAGATCCCTTCCCATCTGCCTCTTCTCCAAGGTAAACAGGCCCAGCTCCCTCAGACTTTCCAAAGGAGAGAGATGTGTCAGACCCCTAATCATTTTTGTAGCCCTTCACTGGACAATGTCCAGTTTTTTTTCTTTCCAGAACTGGACACAGCACTCCAGATGAGGCCTCCCCAGGGCTGAGCAGAGGGGCAGCATCAATCAGCAGCCTCAACCTGCTGGCAATGCTTTCCCTGTTGTCCCCCAGGACACCTTGTTGGCCACAGGGGCACTGCTGGCCCAAGGACAGCTTTGTGTCCACCAGCTCCTTCCCTACAGAGCTGCTTCCCAGCAGGTCAGCCCCCAGCCTGCCCTGGTGCCTGGGGTTATCCTTCCCCAGGGGCAGGACCCTGCATTGGCCTTTGCTGAATTTCAAAAAGTTCCACTCCAGAAGTTGAGAAACTTCTGAATGGCCACAAAGTACTCTGGGGTATTGGCCACCCCACCCAGGGAGGAGGTGCTCTGTCCCTTCATCCAAGTCCTTGATGAACAAATCAAACAATACTGGATGCTGGTCAGAATCTGTGTAGGCAATATGTCTGTGTGCAAACAGCACAAGGGGAATTTTATCCCAAAGTGCTTCTTCTTTACTAGATTGTTAATATTTCATCCCACATAACGTCATCCTCTTCCTCTGGCCTCTCATTTTGGGCATTTTACTTGGAAGTACAGATTATCCAAGAATATGGATTACTTGAGATGGTTTTTCCCCCTAGGAAAAGAATTTTTAAAATAGCAGTTATCATGTGGAAGAAAATATGGGCAATTCACTCAATCCCTCTATCAGTGTGCTTGAAGCTGAGGAATCCAATACTCAGTCCTCTTGGTCAGGCTGTAATTTCAGATACTGCTGGGCAGCTATCTGAATCTCTTTGCATGTTTACGTGGCCTATCCCCACATGCTGACAGGTTCACACCTGTAAATCTGATTAGCAGACAATGTTTGACTTGATTAGTCAAGTGCAAAGCTCAATGCAGTCAGACATTTGAAATTCAAGATTTCCTGGAGCTGTGTTAATAGGTTTGAGACCTGAGCAGTGTATAAATGAAGCAACAGGAGCCACACATTCTTACAGACAGCCCTTCATTTCTTCATTCTCAGAGAGCACTGAATCAGGAACTGTTTGGAACTGATGTGTCCCCCCATTACTAAAAGCCTCAGGAAAGACAGTGGTTGCCATCAGAGCTTTTCTGAATCTTCTTCAAATGGAAATTATCAGGTTTGTATAATATTAACAGCAAATTCCAGTTTCCTATTGGTTACTGTCTGTACATTTGATGATTTATAAAGGTCTTTCAGGCTGCTTTCAGATTATTCATTCACACGAGAAAAAAGGACTATATTCTCCCTTCAGCCTTTCACAAGGGTTGTCTATTTGCAGTCTCTGAGCTCAACCTCTTGTTTACTTATTGTTCTTCCATTCCTGTGAATCCAATTTCTCCTTAAATTTTTGTGAATGCAAAACTCTTTCTATTCTGAGACTGTCTCAGTGAAGCATTTGTCATACCACACATCATGGGTGCTCTGTGAAATCAGTTTCAGAGTAATGATTAGCTATACATGCTTAGAAAGGCACTTATGTTTCCAAATATCTCCCTGCATATTACTAAAATTTGTGAACCAAAATGATGAGTCATTCTGCCCCATAAGGAGACCAGAGGAGAAACAGACATGAGTCTAAATCCAGTCTGGTCCTAGTTAGTGTGGGGGAAAAGTCATGGAAATATTGTAATCGACTATTTATACCTCCCCACTATCCAGTATGGTGTTCTACTATCCAGTAACAAGAGATGGATACTTGCCTTTGATCCTGTAGATTCTGGAATATAAGAGAAATTACACTGCACTGGAATAATTGCAGTGTTGCAAACCCTTGATACTGACACAGTTTGTAAGCAGCAAAGTAAGATTTATTTTCATGTGGTGCACCCAATAACACATTGCAATAAGTGGTCAGGAATAAGCTCTACTCTCTGGTACCACACCTTAATGTCTCTATTCAGACTCCCAGAAGTGTCTTAAATTAGGTCAAAACACAGTACAAGAATACAGGACATTATGACAGGGCAAAATAATGGTGGAAGGAAAAGAATCAATAAATATAAAAAAAGGCTGAGAATTGCTTTGAGGTGAGTAGTTATTCCCACAGAAAGACTATTTGCATTGATTTAATTTCTAACATGCTTGGGTTTTAAGACTTATAATGAACTGTGCTATTACTATTTGTTTTGACGCATTGTCAGAACAAAATCATGAATAAGCAAGAATGGAAATGAAAAATTTTAGTCTCCATGCCATCTGTAAAGGGCAGGAATCACCTACAGGTACGAAAACATGAGCTGGATAAACAAGGTGGGCAGGAGGCTGGAGCAGAACATAGATTAGAGAGGGCAGTGACTGAGGTAAGAATGGGGGATTTGCTGGAAAATGATAGACACAGTGCTTTAGTAACCATTGCACTAAACAACACAGGAAAGAAAAAAAAAATTAGTCTTCTAGAGATTTAACATAGGACAAACTCAAGAAGACCAACATTAAATGGATTTCTCTCTCATGTACATGTTATTTTCCTATCCATTTCTCCCTAGCCATATTAGCTGTGTCCTTTCTCCAGTATCATTCCTACTCCCCTTCCCACAGACAGCAGTTCTCTCTCCCCCAGCCACCAAAACTCGGAGGCCTCTGAAACCTAACTTTTGTACACAAACATACATTTTCTTTGATATGAGAGGACTACTTACTGATGCAAATTCGTGATTTTTCAGAAGACACTTAAAAAGAATAAAACAAAACCTAAACTTACGACACCGTATTTAATCTGGGAAAGCCCATGGAATAGCTGGTTTTTATTTGGTGCTTATGTGAATGCACCAATGACTACCAGAAAACTTTTCTCTGTACCATTTGCTTTGTTGCAAAGCAGCCATTGGGAAACTTCA
The DNA here is from genome assembly GCA_032173965.1 of Sitta carolinensis. Lineage (NCBI taxonomy): Eukaryota > Metazoa > Chordata > Aves > Passeriformes > Sittidae > Sitta > Sitta carolinensis. The sequence goes on along the minus strand of JAVUNC010000004.1, from coordinate 60,288,917 downwards.
TGATGATATTAGTGAATTTGCATTAAGACCAATGTTGGTTACACTACCATTTGCACAGCACAAAGCAATTTGAGAATCTGTTTATTTTCAGAGCAAAATGTTCCTTGCTCATGGACTCTTTCAAAATGAAGCCCATATTTTTACAAAAAGCAAGTCTCGGGGACTGACTGCCCTCTGTCATTCACTTTCACATGTGCTGCATCCTTTCTCACAGCTTGCAAGACACATGTGAAGGCACTGTGGTTTATAAGGGTTTATAAGGATGCATGCCTCTGGAGCCTGCGGCCACAGATCAGGAAAGCAGTGGTGCATCAATTCTGGAGAGCACAAGCTTGTGCAGTGCCACAGTCTCTGTCCTCGACTCTTACCCAGACATTGGGTAAGTCTGCTTTGTGGATCTAAGGATCAATACTCCAAGGAAGCATGAGCGCTCTGTGGTGCTCCATCGCCGTGTGTGATATGGTGGCATACTCTAAGTCTCATTGTCTAGGAAGTGGAATGTCCTGTCTTAGACCGAAATACTGGCTCACTCTCACTGTTGCCTCCACTTCCCGCCTTGACCGACCCAGTGCGCCTTTCATTAATCATTTTTCTCCTTCTACAGGTGATGCAGAAACTTCTCTCACCCAGGGCTCCTCCCTCTTCTGCTACCCCCGTGTCCCCGCCTGAAAAATCCTGCCTACCCTCCTGATGACATGTGGCTGCACAGAGCACACTCACACAACCTGTGGGAATGCATGAGGCAACCTGCTCTTACATCCAGCTCTCGCTAGGGCTGTAGCCCTGAGGCGACCGCTAGCAAACGCCTAAAGGAATGGTTAGGACAGTATTTAACTCAGTGTTGTCTTCACATTGAATGCATTCACTGGAAATAAAGAGGAGGGAGCAAATCCCAGCTGCTTTGCAAAAGGGCTGCAGAGTCTCCAATTCTGAGAATTTCTGCCTCGGGAAGCAGGCACTGTGAATGGTACGTAAATGTTACTGGAAAGGGGAGGGGAAGGCTGGTGGGAATGAATTTCTCTCTCATGACACACTACGGTCGCCAAGGCTGGCAGTGTATGGTCAGCTGCCTGCTCTGGAAGCGCCACTGCTGGGCTGCTGCTGCAGATTGTACGAGCGCTTGGGCCACCAGGCTCAGGAGAATCAGCCAAGGTGGTGTAACCCATCGAAACACCCGGTGTGAGTTTCCCTGGCTCATTTTGTTTCAAGAGCTGGCACAAAACCGTGTCCAGCGGAGCTGCAGGAAAGGGGCAGCAACAGGCAATTGGGAGGCAGGGAAGGCTTGAGTCAGAGCCATATGAAACACCAACATCTGTGGCTCGGTCATTCACCAGTACAGTTGGTGTTTGTCAGCGTGGTCAATGAGGTCATTTGTCAAAACAAAACTCTGCTGAGTTCCCAGATGCCTCATTCTTTCACGTGAACTTCCCTAACATAAGTGCAGGAATAAAGAGAATGTACTTGTCATTACGAGAATAAATTCATTAAAGGTTAGAGCTAAATCCAAAACAATTATAAGGAAGCATTTACCTCTCCACAGACAACATCTCTCTGTTATTTTTGCCAGCAATTTTGAAAACTAATTAAAATAATGGATTATTGTACTCCCTGCTTTAAACTAATCAGTAATCCTAACATGCTATGCATTTGCTATTTCCTGTAAACACTATTTTAAAAAGCCTTCCTAAATTGACACTTTAAAATAAAAATTACTTTCTTTCTCTTCTTAGTTATTTCTAATCTAATAAATAATTAAGCTCATCTTGCTTAATATTTGCATGAGTTTGAGAAAGCACAGGTCATTCAGCATGGGTAGCTGTGGAGATCCTAGATCCCTGTGAAGGGAAGATTTTCATAAAGCTTTTTATATACCAAATACATAATGTTTTAAAGCCATTGACCTTCCAAAGGGTTGAACACATTTCGTATGTCTCCAGGTGAGCTTTCCAAAGCAGGAGCCTCCTAACCTAACAGGCAGGCTTGAATGCCTTGCCTCGGGGTGTTTTTCACAAACAATACAGACACGTACACTCTGCTCATAGCATCTGTCTCTGCCACTTGCCTGAGAACTAAAAACCAAATAAGGGAAAGAGATCCTCAGCTGAGAGATGAAATATGAATAGTTCTTCTGTGAACTGAACTTTGAAGCTTAAATAACAGAGCAGGAAAAGTCTGGGGAACTGAAAGATGTACACTTCTAATTTAGTGCTACCCCAAAAACTCAGTTAAAAGATTTAAGCATCTTTCTTTACTTTAACTAGAATCTTCAATGGACCAAAAGTGTCTCTGGGGAATCAGCAAAGCGTTCTGCAGGATCTGAAGAAGATGCGGGGGGAGAAGACCATGACGGGAATTATCTGCACTTCAAAGAGTTTCCCTCAATATCACTGTTTCAGATGAAGATTTACAAAATGTTTATTATTTATACATTTAGTTATTTAAACAAATGTAATGTGGTACTCAGATAAGAACAAAAAGAGTTTGAAAACTTAATTTTTATGCTGTAAAAAAAATAAAGCCTATCGGACTGAAGTTCTCTTTGACGTTCCTTTCTCTTTAAGGAGACTTTTTTCAAACCAAAGACAAAAATAATGTCAAGTTCTCACCTCTCTGTTGAGGTTCAAAGGATTTTCCCCCCTTCATTTTAGTACTATTTTGTATGGTAAGTATCCTATCAAATGAAGGCTCTGTTTGCTTGAATTTCAATGAAAAATAAGAGAATTAAGAAGCCAGCAGCAAGTATTCCACACTGAGTGCTGCTTTCCACACTTTAGATACAACTTCCACGAAGAGTCTGCAGAAAGGGTAGAAATAACCATCAAAAAATATAGAAAACTCCCATAATGACATAACTTTGCTGTTTCACTATGTTGCATCATTTAAAATGAGCTTCAGAAAAGAGGAAAGTACTTTCTAAAGCTGAGTTATTTAGAGGCATGGAGTGGCCATGGCTGTTACCTGTGGGCAGGAGGTTGGCACAAAAATGCTAGCCATTGTTTTTGTTTTATTAAGTTTCTGTGAGATACAGAAGTCCTTTAAGAATATTTTGAACTCTAAAGATATGCTGAAGTTCAGCTTAATGTTACATCACTTTAGCATGTACTTGCACTGTCCTAAGGAGGCTTTAAAATCAGCAACAACCTATCACAATGTAACTTCTTTAATCTCCATCATTTCAAGGCCCCATTCTGTACCTCCAAATAATTTCTACTTCTTTAGCATCACACATTTTCTGAGGAAGAAGTTTAATTCAGACTAGGCAGGGTAACCTTTGAAAAAACCTGATCAGGGCAGGTGAAAGAGGTTTTTTTAGAAAAGTGTTAGCAAGGTTCTCTCCCTTATTCCCATGGCCTTTGTAGGACAAGTCCTTTGAAGAGATAAGCAGGGCAGAAAAAGCATGCACACCATTGCTCTCACTCCATCTATTTGCCATGCTCTCCTGTGCTGCCAGAGGTTCTGCCTGACACCTCCAGGTCCTTCAGGAGCATTTCTTTCTGTTAGTGGACACCTGCCTGCACTCAGTCTCACGGCTGTGCTGGACCCTGCCCCACCTGACAGCCTTGGGGCAGCACAGGAGAAAGCCAGCTCTCCCAGCAGCTTCCAGGCCAGGGTGGGCAGCAGGGAAACAGAGGTTTCTGTGCAGCTTTTGGCTGTCAAGGTGTGTGCCTGCAGACTACCTAAAAGCCAGCAGCAAACCAGAAGCATCGTAATGGCATGTTATGCATTTTAGCATAACCTCAGTCGAATCAGAGGCCATGGATTGGTTTCAAGGCTGTATGAACGTTGCCAGCTCGACTAAAATACATGGCAGACCAGAACTGAGTTAACGTGCCAGTAAGACAAAGAGCTTTTGCCAGCAGGGAAATTTAAAGCTCTGAATTCCCTTAGGCTGTAACTAGGTGAAGCAAAGGTATGGCTGGTTACCTGCTGTTATGCTACTGTGACTTGTACTGTTCACACAGCTCATGAGAAACCCCTAGAAAAATGTGGATGCCTTGGCAATAGTGTGCTTAGTTCTACTGAGAGCATTGTAAGGATTGTTTGCCTTTTCTTTGCTTGAAGTAACATTTATCATTGTTTAGAGAGTACCAATGGCAGGCAGATTTGGCAAGCTTCTCCAGTATGCTGTCCTTCATCCCCTTCTGTTATTCCTATCCCTGCTGACAGCTAGTCAACACACTTCTTTATTTGGATTAAAATTTGTGTTTTTTCAATTGGGGACTGAACATCCACTTCAATGGAGAAGTTTCCAAAAAAAAAAAAAAAAAAAAAAAGAAAAAGGAACCAAACTGCTTTCAAATGCATTTTTATTATGGGAAACATACAGAACAAACCACTTGAATTTACTGATTGCTTTACTGGTTGGAAGAAAACATCTAAGCAGAATCACAGGGAGAAGTATGAAGACAGACATGAACTAATTCATGATCTCAATTCATATAAGTTGTTGAGGAAGCAATCTGGATGGAAAATCTGAATGATTTAAGTCTTATAGTGAGCTTTGTTATATTAGGGAGTTCTTATCTATTTACTGAGAATATTTCTATTATTTTACCTGTTATATGTTGCTATGATTATGGTGTTGTCTTCCTAATGAAAATATAAAACTTAAAATGTGCTTGATATCTTAGTCTGCAGCCACCAGATGCCTCAAACCACAGAAACATCAAAATATTGCAACATTTTGTTTGTTGCTATATAGTTAATGGAAAAATGGGTTATTATTTATTTGATTATTTTTAAAACAGCACAGAACTTGCAAAAAGATTCTTCAAAAATGTGAAGGTATAATAATACCATGTGTTTTTAACTTTCACTTATCTACAGCTGATAATGCTGATATCAACACTAGTGAGCACCACTGCCTACAAACTAATTAGAAAATGAAAATTTATGATTAAATGATTGTTCTGCTTGCATTTTTCATAATTGACTATAACAAAATCGTTGTTTGATCCAGAGTGTTGCACAATAAATGGTACCAGCTACTTTTTCTTTATCAGCCAATGAATTTTGAAACAAAAGACATTTTTTCAACTTCTTTTTCTGTTAAAATGAAGAGGTATGTATTTAATATATTTCCATGCCACTGAAGGGTCTTAAAATATTGCATATTACTAGATGCTTGTAAACATGAGGCAAGGATTGCAATTTTTTAATAGCTTAACAATGATAAAGTGGTTCTTTCAGTGAATGACTACTACTCATATTTCTTTCAATATGAGCTGAGAGACTTTTTTTTTTTTTTTTTTTGAATTAGAACAAGCTGATCTGTATGTGCTTGAGTTTGATATAGTATGCTAATTGCTGGGTTCTCAAAAACTGATGACAAAAGCTGTGCTCATAAATAGAGCTCTCATATAAAAACATCCTTGTGAAAAAAGACATTTTATATGTGTGTGTGTGTGTGCTTTTATATCTACTTTCCCAGTCTACAAGAAACATGGAGAGAGGCTTTTTACAAGGGCATGTAGGGAAAGAATGGAGGGAATGGCTTCAAACTGAAAAAAGGACAGGTTTAGATTAGATATTAGGGAGAAGTTCTTTCCTGGGAAGGTGGTGCAGCACTGGAACAGGTTATCCAGAGAAGCTGTAGATGCCCCATTCGTGGAAATTGTCCAGGCCAGGTTGGATGGGGCTTTGAACAACATGGTCTAGCAGAAGGTGTCCCTGTCCCTGGCAGAGTATTTGGAACTAGATGACCTTTACTGTCCCTTCCAAACCAGACAATTCTGTGATTTTGAGTGCATCAAAGAAAAATTACTTCAATTCTGTTCTCAGAGCCGGGAAAACTTAGGTAAAGTCAGATTGACGTTTTGGGAACTCACTGGTCGGTGGTGCTGTCGTGGTTTCAATTCGAAACTGGGCAGAAACACCAATTTTTGTTTTGGTTTAATTTTGCCAATTTCAAAGGTTCTAATCAAGAGCAAAGAAGACTTAAGCTTAAAAGTAATAAGACTTTATTAACTAACACTAAAAGAAAGAAAAACCAAGAAGAATGAGGATGGAACCTTCAAAACACTTCCTCCCTCCCAACAACTCTTTTTTTCCTCTTAACCAACAATGTAAAGACAACAACACTCAGAAATCTCAGTCAGTTTTTCACCTTTACAAATAGTCTTTCTTTGGCTCATTTACAGAGAAAAGTATTTTTTTGCTAATGCTATGGAAAGCTTCTTACAAAAAAGAACTCTTGTGGCTTCATTTTTCTCACAAACCGCAGGTGCCCGAGATCTGCCTTTGTGAAGTCTTTCCCATCTTTCACAGTTTTTCTTCACAACTGTGTTCTCGGTCCATATTAGCTTACTGGGGTGCACTTTTTAAAGGATGAGCTGTTCTAGCATCCTTTCACTCACCTCTGGGAACAGAGGTCTTCCCCTTTTATTCCCAGGGCTGAGGTTTCTCATCAAACTTCTAACACTGGTGCCTCTGTTCATGATTGTAGCTAGAACACTACCACCCCCCAAAGCATTCTATGAACTTACTGGAGAAAACCCAAAGTCTGATGTATCAAGTATATCTTTGCCATAGCTTCACAAAAGAATTTTACAGCCTAAGCTTAAGATAAACTTTTCAAAATCCCTTCAATCTAACTCTTTTCTTACCGACTTCAATTTCATGTAATTGTTCTTACAAAGTTTCACCTCCCTTTTTTTCTTAGCCTAAGAGAGAATTAGTGTTCTTCCAGTACAAAGTTTTGTAAAGCTGACAAAAAAGTCAATTTCGTCCAAGTCTCGTATCAGAAACAAGCTCTCTCTCTTTGCATCTTTCTGCTGGCCACGTGCTCTTTTTGCCGACTCCATGTGAGCTGTGCCAGCTGCTCTGAGTCTGGAACGGGGGTCAGGGCTGCTCCTGGCTTTGGGGACGCCTTTAGCACGAACCATGGGGGCCACCGGTGCTGGTCTTGCTGTACAGCTCCTTTGGTGCTCATAGAGGTGCTGTCCCCATGCTCAGCTCCTTTGGTGCCCATACAGGTGCTGTCCCCATGCTCAGCTCCTTTGGTGCTCATAGAGGTGCTGTCCCCATGCTCAGCTCCTTTGGTGCCCATACAGGTGCTGGTGCCCATGCTCAGCTCCTTTGGTGCCCATCCAGGTGCTGTCCCCATGCACAGCTCCTTTGGTGCCCATACAGGTGCTGGTGCCCATGCTCAGCTCCTTTGGTGCCCGTACAGGTGCTGTCCCCATGCTCAGCTCCTTTGGTGCCCGTACAGGTGCTGTCCCCATGCTCAGCTCCTTCGGTGCCCATACAGGTGCTGTCCCCATGCTCAGCTCCTTCGGTGCCCATACAGGTGCTGTCCCCATGCTCAGCTCCTTTGGTGCCCGTGCAGGTGCTGTCCCCATGCTCAGCTCCTTTGGTGCCCGTACAGGTGCTGTCCCCATGCTCAGCTCCTTTGGTGCCCGTACAGGTGCTGTCCCCATGCTCAGCTCCTTTGGTGCCCGTGCAGGTGCTGTCCCCATGCTCAGCTCCTTTGGTGCCCGTACAGGTGCTGTCCCCATGCTCAGCTCCTTTGGTGCCCGTGCAGGTGCTGTCCCCATGCTCAGCCGCTCCCGATGCCGACACAGCCTCAGGCCAGCGTGGTTTGGTTGTTCAGCTGGAACAAAAGCTCTGCAGGCTCTGCCGCTCCTTTGCCCCTGCCGGGCCGGGCCCGGTGGGTTCCTCGGGGAGGGCTCGGCAGCCGCTCCCGCCCCTCCAGGAGCGGAGAATCCCGGCCGGGCCGAGCGGGGCCAGCCCGGGTCCGGCCATGAGGGCCGAGCGGGCCCGGCCTGCCTTCCGACGGCCGCAAGGAAAGAGACCTTCCCGGGCTTCGTTCAAAGGGAATAAGAACTAGAAAATGCTTTCCATTGGTCCAATGAAATGCCAATCTCAAACCCAGCCGGCTCACTCCCTGGGCTGGTCAAACCAGGACAGGTGCTCAGCTGGTGACCCCGGTTCCAGAAGGCGGACGAGGGCTGCTCGGCACTTGCTTGTGAAGGGACACAGTGTCCCTCGGTGTCCCTCGGTGTCCCGGCCGGAGCCCAGGAGCTGGCCGTGCTGGGGGCGCCTGCCGGGGAGGAGGCCGCTCCTGCCGCCCACACACTGGGGCGGCTTGCAGCAGCCTGCTGAACATTGATTCCGCTAAGGCTTGGAAATAAAGTTAATTTAAATAGTTCGTGTAAAGAGTTTTATGAATTGATTTCAAATGACAAAGAAGTATTGAAAAAGCATTAAACCCAAGTGGCGTTTTAAGCAATAAATTTAAACTCGTGGTAATTGAATGATGTGTTTGCAGCGGAAGGGCAGGCCGGGGGGGAAGCGCACCCCGTGCTGCTGGAAGCAGGGGCAGCCCGCGGGAAGGGAAGAGCAGGGGCAGCCCGCGGGAAGGGAAGAGCAGGGGCAGCCCGCGGGAAGGGAAGAGCAGGGGCAGCCCGCGGGAAGGGAAATGCTGTGCTGGGGCCGCGGGTGCGTGTGGGAGGCCGGCGCGCCCCGGTCTCTGCCCCGAGCACCGCGAGGCGCGGCCGCTGCCGAGAGCCCGGGGCGGCTCCTGCCGGCTCGGGGAGAGTGCCGGAGGGAAAGCGGCGGGATACGAGAGGCGGGGTAGGAGGAGGGGTGGAGAGTCGAGAGAGATGGTTGTCCCTCTCCACGCTGGTGAGACCCTGCTGCGGCCGGCTCTGCGGCTCCCGGCACAGGAAAGGCGTGGAGCTGTTGGAGCTGGCTCAGAGGAGGGACACCAAGATGACCAGAAGGCTGGTCCACAGAGAGCATCTCTCCCGTGGAGAGAGTTGGCGCTGTTTAGCTGGAGAAGAAAAAGCTCTGGGGAGACCTTACAGAAGCCTTCCGGTACTTAAGGAGTACTGCAGACTGGTGTGAGAGAGCTGGGGAGAGACTTTTGTGAAGGTATTTAATGATAGGACGGGGCATAATGGCTTTAAGCTGAAAAAGATCAGGTTCAGATCGGATATAAGGAAGAAGTTCTTTACTGTGAGGGTGGTGAGGCACTAGAACAGGTTGCCAGAGAAGCTGCGGGTGCCCCATGACTGAAAGGGTTCCAGGCCAGGCTGGATGGGGCTTTGAGCACCCTGGTTTAGTGGGAGGTGTCCCTGACCGTGGCAGTGGGTTGTTACTAGATGATCTTTAAGGTTCCTTCCAACCCAAATTCTATGAGAGCAGGGCCAAAAGGATCTCAGTCCCACAGAGAATGAGTTTCAGTTTATCACACTGGGAGGAATTCTGGGTTTTTTCCTCCATGTATCATCATTTCACATCGAGCTGACTCCTAAATATTTAAAAATTGAAACAAAAATTGTTGGAACAACTCTCTCTCCCACAACCACTTTCTGTTCCAAGGCAAATGAGTGCTGCTGATGGAAAAGTCAAATTCATACAAATGAGGGGTTTATTGGCTTCCTTTCATGCCTGTTAAGTGATGGCACTGCTGCCCAAAACTGTATCCATGGTCTTTGGGTGCTGCAAAACCTTTGTGATACATTGGTCACCTATTGGATGGCCCCCTATACAAAACAGAAGGGAAATGAGAAGCCTTTTTTGTGTTCTTGTAGTAGAAAGTGTTATTTTATAAATAGCAGCTCCAAACATTAATAACTAAGAAAAAAGTGCAGATTAGACTGCCTATTAGAGGAATTCAAGAGCATTTAAATGTCCTTGCATAATGATTTATCAGTGTATTTTGCAGTTGCCTTTCAGCATGAGTTTATCACTCTAGCACTACATCCTCTGCCTGTACTTGGGTCAAGGAAGTGTGCTGCTTTTTGTGAGATCAGGCTGAAGGTCCAGTGCATGCTAGTTCTCCCTTACAATATGTTTTGAGATGCTCTGGGAGGTAAATCAAATCCACTGGCTCCTAGAGAATTTGGAGCCAGCAACAAATCCCTGTCTGTGCTATAATGGGTGAATAATTCTGCAAGTGTATGGTCATAGCAGCTGTCAAAATGTTCTGGGTGGAAAACAGAGCAAACCAAACACCTGAATGCATTAAGTGCTTAACCCAACCCCGGGCTAGGTTAGAAACAGTACCCTAGATCTGCTGTGTTTGCAGGGAGCTAATAACTTCTAGGAGGTACAGGTGGGGAATGGTAACCTCCTCAGGTAAGGCCACAGCCAGAAGAATGTACACAGCTCCAACTGAAGATAAAACAAGCTAATGAAATTAGATTAAAAGTCTCCTGCTTAGAAGAAGCTGTTTATGATATGTACATACTGCTTTATATTCTTCCTTATTCTATACCGATCGTGCTTTCCTAGACAAGATATACATGTTGTGGAATGTTGGCATGTTCTAGGCTGATAAAAATGCATGAACCACTTGAGGTACTGAGTGAGCTGATGTTATGGAGGCCGTAATATTATCTTCACAGGGTACATTGGTCATACATCTAAGAGCTTTTGAACGGGCAGCTTTATTGATATTTAAAGCAAACTCTTTACTCAAAAGACCCTATGTAGTAGAAAAGCTGAGGAAGTTATAGTAGCTGACTGAAAAGGTTGGTTATTTATGCATACTGTCAGCAACAAGCCCATCTTTTGAAGGTGTAGGATATCAAATGTGAAATTCGAGGCTCTTTTCTCTTCTTTACCTGTCCTTGGCAGATCTTGACCTCCTCTGCACTATTAAAGTCTGGGAGCCATTGTAGTCACTTTTCCCTGCAAGACAAGAACCTCTGGGAGATGCTACTGTCTCAAGAACTGATGACTTAATTCAGCACAATGAAGAAGTCCCTCTGTATACTAGAAGGTAACAGACAAACCCTAGGCTATTCAGTTATTAAAAAAATAAGGACTCTGTATTTGGTACTAATGCATACAGGAAAGGAAGGAAGCAACAGGAGAGGTTTAGGGAGTAAATATTAGGGAAAAAAAAGGACAAAAGAGAAGAACAACTTCTCCTGCATTGTGAGACACATGCCAGTGAAATATGCATGACTGTACAAAATGGGTGGAAATACACTTTTATTTTTTAGGTGGACTCAGGATATTGATAACAAATAACTTCTTGTTACAAGTCTGTCTTCCCTAACTGCATATAAAATACATAGTTGTAGTTCTGCAGATGAAGCGTTATGCCAAAATCATAATTATTTGTCAGTTTTTGTGTTTCACTATGTACAGAGCTTCATCTTTCATATGAAAAAACAAAAAAAAAGAATCTTCATGAAGGAGTCCACTGTAAGCTTCACTAGTGGTGATATATCCAGTGGAACATTATTTCTTTCCAAATTCTCTTAGAGGGAAAGAAGTTTAATAGTTGATTTTGCAATTTTGTGTTATAATTTGATGGCAAAATCTGATTTAGTTGTTTTTCTTCTTCTCAGTTGCATCATGGAGTACTTATAAGCTTTATCTAGCATGTTTTTTTTACGTTAAGTAAACGTATCTTTCTCCTGGCATGATAATACATCAACTTGCCTTTAAAAAATGCTCAATAGTGGAGCAAAAGTCAGAATGTTTGTCCTTCAGGAGTCTCTTTGCAGACCTGAATAAACATTGTAGAGATGCCCAAGTCATTAGGGATTTGCTCTGCTAGCTAGGCAATTCCACTGCATTACCCTTTCAATGTAAATAACTGTGCTTAATTAATGGAAATGCAATATATACTAAGTAATGACAGAACAAGTAAATTAACAAATGCAGGGGAAGATGTAGCTCTGCTGAGGGCATCAGATGAAGCTCTTGCTACTTCATTAGTTTATGCCAGTTAAAACAAATGTGAAGTATAAACCTACACTTTTTTATACTGTACAGCAGCATTGCAATGAAATGCATTTTAGCTGGTTTTAGAATTGGTAATTAGAAGTACAAAATGAATAGTTTAGGCATGTGACAGGCTGTATTTGGTATGCAGTCCAGAACAGCTGTCTCCTGTATCCGCAACTACTGACACAAAAAGGATGGCCAGACTTTGCAAACCCATTTCTGACAGTGCACAAATAAACAACTGAGGGTGGATTTAACAATGCAGACACTATTAATCCTTCCCTATTCCTGCTGTCTTGAGGATTTGAAAGGTAACTGCAATTAAGAAAAACTTGAATTTACCAGTCTACACTTGGAGGCTCATTCTTTCCTTCCCTTGCTCCCACTAAATTATATTTTTTAATTTACATTGTATTTATACCAGCCACCAATGAAATGCCAAATTCCCCTAAACCAGTTTGGTTTAATTGTTTCTTTGGAATGACACAAACATAAAAATAGAGTAAGGCACATAGGAAGCTTTTGTTTCAGCTTTGTGTTCTGTCTTTCTCCAAATAACCATGCCTTTTCACTCTTCTTTTATCCCTCTTAATTTTCCTCTCTCCTTTCTTCACACTCAGTAATCTTCAAAATAATCTTTGTGAGGGATGGATGGATGGAAAGGAATTTGCCATGGGGAACTAAGATTTAATGAGAAAACAAGTAGGGAGCACCCTGAAGTTTCACAAATTATCCTGAAGAAAATTAAAATGGCATGGGGCCATGTTCTAGATCTCTGAATTCCACTTTGCTATAAGAGGAGTACCTGCTTTTTCAGTTTACTGTTGCTTTTATTTTCTCCTTTTTCCACCTGCAATTACTTGTTCATGATTTGGAAAATAAACTTGCAGCAGGGACTGCTTTGTGTTTTTTTTTTTTTTTACTGTGAGCATGGTTTCCACATATTTGATAATTCTGGGCCAAAGGTGGTAAGTCATCTTTACTCTGGAGTACTCAAGACTCAAAATTTCAGACTGCTCTTAGTTAAAAGTCCAAAAAGACTGACTTCTATGGTAGTGTTATTATTTCTTAGGTACATCAGCACTACTGCCTGCAGAGTAAGGAACCTGCTCACAACTTCTTGAAAGGTGAACTCACTGTGTGCCACCTCAGTTCAGTTTCAAGTTGGCTTGAGCCCCTGCACTGTATGAATGCTTACAGTCCTCTCTCCTATGAGTGGAGATGATGGTAATTCTTTTTTCAGTTACACCTCTTTATTACTAAGAGGTATTTTCATATTATTTGTAAAATAAGAGATGTAGCCTGCATTGCATTGTAAAAATGTTGTATAGGAACCATTTACGTGTAATACATGTATATGCTTTACCCACAGTATTCCTCTAATTAAGTAATTTTTTTTTCTAGATGTCTCCATGTCAAAAGGTAATGGTCTTGTGGTGGGGATAGCACAGATTGTGGTGTGAAACAGCAAGAGAAGATGGAAGGGAAAGCACAACAGGCTTTTGAACACGGGAACTGTGCTTTTCCATCTTTCATTTTTGGTAGTTGAAAACACGGAGTTTCCGAGCAGGATATTTTCACGTGTTGGTTTTTGTTTTGTGGGTTTTCGGAAAGAATAGTGTAGGAAGTTATGTTAACAAGAAACAAAACCATTTTTCCTGTCAAAAGGGGGATAGGCATTTAATTCCTGAAGTGATTTGAAAGGTCATTAAATTGATGCTCTTTCAACCTGCAAGAAATTAATTGCTTGAGTCTGTCAAAGAGCCAGGTATATATATATATATATATATATATACAGTTAGTTAGTCAAGTATTTGTGGTTGAATAGTGCTTGAAATTCTAACTGGCTGCTTTCCCTTAAATGACTCAAATAGTCCATCCTGTTAGTACTATGAACTTAATCAAAGTGACCACATCTGCACAAAAATGTAGAATTTGCTTCCTAAACTGAAACCCAAAATGCCTCTTGTAAGAACAGTAGCTCGAGTTTGGTCAGGACTCAGAACATGCTAAGGGCACAAGTCTCATGAGCAAGTCATCTCCAAAGGCTTAAGAGAACATTGTGGGAAAGATGAAATCATATGAAGACAAGAGAGGAATTGGAGCTCTTATGTGTCACCTTTCTTCTGATAAATGTGATCTAACACTAACCAGTGATTTAGATGGTTTACTCTTACTGTAACAGAATAAAATCATGTTCAGGCAGAGTCTGTCCTTTCACTGCTGTGTTTCCTTGGCTAGTTCTTGGCCCAGCTGGAAAAGTGGCAGGAAATGTAACATACATATGGACATTATGTGGCTGGCTGGGTGCTTTTTTCCCCCCCGTGCTGTTTAAGCAGGCTTGGAGCAGTCCTGAGGAGCGTTAACGTGCTGCCTCTGACAGCTGAGAGTGTTTTGCCACAGGTGTAGGCTTCCCCAGAGAACTCTGGGCCTGAATGCTGAAGAGGGAAGAGAACAGTTGTCCTTTGTTGTCCTTGATCAGAAAGGGTGTAGCTCTCTGCGTAGCAGAGGGTTTATTTAACAGCTTGCTTGTATCCATGGGGCGTTATCAAGCAGTAAAACATTAGTAAGAAGTAAGTTTAGCGGGGCATTCTACTTTCACATTGCCCAGCAATAAGCTGTAAAAATCATCCCTGAAATACGCCTCCTTCTGTGATGAAGAGTTACAAGTGTGTTATAATTCACCAGACATTTCTAAAAGCAGTGATATGCAAGAGGAAGACAGACCACTGCAGCAGATGATGTAGGAGTAGGGAGATTACTGAGTAAGAAAAGCTAGAAGGAGAAATTACTTCTTGTGACACTAGGGAGGCACGTTTCAAAGTTGGCTTATAATTGTATGTACTTTACCTATCTGAAATTCTCTTACATATATTAATGTTATAGCAATCCATATGAACAAAATGGGCAGTATGCCAAAGGGGGTAGTAATTTCCAAGTACCTCCGTATTGTTATTGGAGAGGGGAGGAGGATATCCACTAACAGTGTAATTATGTGGCAATTCCAGGGAAATTGATTATTATTAGCTCTTTATGATCACACTAACAAAGTCAATGATCCAAGATAAAATAGCAAAAATTAGTGCTTGAACAATACTCAGCAACAAGGTATCGCCAGGTGAGAGTGGATGTATCTGAAACCAGATAATTCCTGAAAGGGAAATGGCCATCTCCCACCAATTACAGCGATGGATGTGCTCTATTAAAGCCTGATCCACTTTAACGGGGACTCCCAGCATGAGAGGCCACGTAAGTATGCAATGACACATACAGTATCGAGAAGTGGGTGGGTGTTTATTCTAAATACCCACATCACTGGGGTATTTGCACCTTTAACCAACAGAGAGAATTACAGGTAGTGAATACAGATCGATTTCTTCCAGTTGGTTATTGCTTTAACAAAATCTTTTGTCACTTTTTCTAACATCCGCCTTCAGTCCCCCAAACACGGCATGGAGACCGGGTACCTGCATAGTCAGAACTATCAGCTGTCAGCCATGTCTTCCCCTTTGAGGCTTCATGGTTTTATATATAATAATTAAAAACACTTCTCTGAGATGTGAGAAGGCTTTTCTAAAAGGAGAGCAAGTTGCTGCAATACAATAGTGTAATATTTTTGAAGGTCATAATAATAAAGTAGGGGAAAGAGAACAATCATTATTGCTCTTTCTTGTAATCAGTTTTCTTTCCGATATCCCACACTGTAACTAGAACACTATTCAAGAACACCCATCACAGTGCTTAACAAGATTTAATGTACATTTATTCTTAACATGTGGAACATATAAAGATTTTATACTGAATAAATGAAATTCATTAAGCCAGAGGAAAAGGAGGAATTTACATCAAGTTTTTCTTTTTTTAACTACATTATCTTGAAATACAAATGCAGATTCTTGTCACTGAAAAATCTTTGAAGTTGTGTTTCTTCCTTTTTTTTTTTTTCCTGTATATATTTTTTGTCTGTAGACTGGTAACCATTTTCTTAAATCAATCCATACGTAACCATTTCCACACCTTGATTTATAAAGCAAATTGTGATCAGCTGCTCTCCCGAAATAGAGCATGACTTTATACATACAGAAACTTGTACATTACCCTCAGTTGTTGGTTTTCTGTGTTGGGTTCTTTCTTTTTTTTTTTTTTTTTATTATTTTTTGGAGATATGGCCCAAATGAAAGAAAAAAAAAATCTACTATCACTTTGTAGATACCACATCATGAAAAAGAAACTAAAAACTTTGTACTAAAAAAAAAAAAAAAAAAAAATGAGGGTATGTTTCATGTACAACTTCTATATACATCACGGCCCTTAGGCAATAAAAAAATATTTTAAAAAATGATTAAAGGAATTGTGAAGAACTGTCATTGTGGAAGGTCAAAAAAAAAAAAAAAAGATGTAGACAAGACAGTTCTGGTGAGGAAGCAATTGATGTTTAACTTCAGGTTTTGTTTAAAAATCTTTTAACTTGACTTATTTTGTTTTGTTTTGCTCCTAGCCTAATGTAACCATTTCTCCTGAGGAGAAATCAGTATTGTTTTGGATTTTGACTACTGACTGACACCCTCCTTGATCCCCTATACCTACATCACTAGAATCTTCTATTGCACAGAGCTTTGGGTGATGGTATACAAGTTTTTTTTTATTTTTTCCTTATCTGAAAAAATAAAACACACAGGAACTTGGTATGTTGGTTATTTTTCACCTTTTTGTTTCAAAGTGGTGAGATTTTTTTTCCCATCATACAATGGTTTGCCATAACATTTTTTTTAAAAAGTCACTAGTTCGCTTCCCAAAAAATATGCAATACAAACATGGAAAAGAACATTGAAAAGGATAATCTATGGAAAAAAAAAGTGTGACCTTTGAATGTACTAGACAGCAACTTTGGTTAAAAAAAAAAATAAAAGGATGTACTTATACACATAGACAGCAAATATTAATTTCATAACTGTTCAAATTAATAATTTCTTTAATTCCCAATTGGTAAATAGTGAATGGGGCAGAGGAGCAAAGATTCTTTTTTTTTTTTTTCCTTCTTCCTACATTGGATAAACAAGAACAGAAAACAGCCAGTTATATGTGACCCTCTAATCTCCACTCACACATGCTTGGCTTCTCACTTATGTCATAACTGCCCAATCTGAAAAAGTACATCACAGATGACAGATGCAACCAGAGAGTTCAGGACAGCAGATATTGAGATATCCAGCAAACGACCCTCGTGCAAAAGGAACTCGGAGCGGTTCTCGTCCACTCTCGCCATGGCCAGCAAGGCCTTGGCTGCCCTGCACATCATGTCTACGCTAGGCGGCTCCAGAGGCGGAGGCTGCATGTGCATGAGGTTATGCTGGCTCTGCTGGTACTGGGCCATAGTGACCCCATCCTCCAGGAAGCTTATCAAGTTTCCAATGCTTCCCTTCTGCACAGCTATTGCCCTTGCTGCTAATGTGTCCCCCTGGGCAAGGTTCGATAGGAGCGCCATGGACATTTCTCGGCAGACCGGGTTTTTGCGGTCCCCAACGTACCTAACTAAAGTAGCGTAGAGTTTCTCCTGACGGCTGAATGGGGGGGTGGCCAAGATAAGGTCCACATTATTGTCCTGGATACTGAGCTTACACAGGGTCTCCAGCACAAGTCTCTGAGGCGAAAGAACTGAGTTGGGCCCCACGGTTGGAAAAGGATCCTGTGCCTCTGCAGATGGGCACACCATCCAGTGCAGCAAGCCATCCAAAATTGGCAAACAGATGCTTTCTGTGTAAGCAGACAAGTCTAGCTGCCCAGAAATGTTGGCTAATGTGACCAATGTATTATCCCTCAAGACCTCGAGGCAGTCCCACCACCACTCATCCTTGCTGCAGGCCACCCCTTTGTCCTCCTCTTCCTCTTTCTCGTAAGTCTGCGGCGCTCGCTTTCTTTCTGGATGCTCGTGGTGGAGAAGGATCAACTTTCCCAGGATCAGCACCAAGCCTGGATGTTTGGACATTTCAGTGTCATTGCCAGGCACAAAAGACAAGCTACGGACGATATTTGACACACAAATGCAGCGTTTGGCCAAGGAGTCTTGCCAGTGAGTTATGGTGCATAGAGGAGTCTCATCCCGGCTCCTTGGCTCATCCTCTAGCAGTTTAATATTCCGGTGGCTTTTGGCTTGATGGATCCCAAAGGGAAATTTACTGCTCTCTGTTTGGGAACCAGGGTTTGAGTCTTCAGGTAATGCTCCCGGCCGAGCTGAGAGGACATCATCAATGGTTGCTGTTATACTCTTTTCTTGTTGCTCCTCAGATTCACCTTTCCCCTCGAGGTCCTTCTTTTTGCTTGGAGAGTTCAAGGGAGGAGGGGCTTTCCTGCGTGGTGAATCTCCATCTTGCTTTCAAAGTGAGTCTGGATATGCTCAGTTGTATCACCACCACCAAGCTGCCAGTGGAGAAGTCCACTATCAAATTCCTGAACGCGTCCAAGTTTGTCAGATCGGTCAACAACAAATAGATTATTTTTCTTTACAATCTTTATTGGCAGCTTGTCAAATTTACTGGCTTGTTTTGGCCTCTCACTTGGATCAGCAATGGCACCAGGAGTGGAAAAAACAATGCTCTTTTCTTCTCCTTCTACCTTTTCATCCTCCCCCTCCTCCTCATCTTCATCAAAATAGTCAATACATTCGTCATTCTCATCTTTTCCAGTATCCTCTGCCAAGGACTGACTATCATCTTTCTTGGCTGCTTTGTGATCAAGTGCTTTGTGGCCTGGATCTCCCACTTCATATTCCATAAGGATTCCAAAAATGTCAATCAGGCATTTTCTAAAATATTCTACTAAAAGCTCAAGAAATCCAGACAACTGAGGGAAGAAGAAAGAAAGAACATAAAAATCACATAAATATTTTTGTCTGCAAGAAATTTTATTAGGAACACTGATGCATACTTGTGTGAATATTTCTCTGATCCTGCTGTGGACCAGTGGCTAGTTCCTGCATGGCAGAAGTTAATCAAAAGAAATTCTTCTAGAGTTCTGTCCAAACAGTATATAATGTCAAACTACCAAAGCTCCATTTGCTTCAGCTGTAACAGCTCTGAGAGGTACAGAACTTTATTAATGTCTCCTTTAAGCCATAGCAGACATCTGGCTTAGCTGTTCTGTCCCCTTGGAAGTGCCTATTACTCTTCATTTTTTGTATAGAGTACTGAAGTTCCTAACTTGGCTATTTTTTCTGATTTGTACTTTTATTTGATATCTAAAGTTTGCAATTCTTCCTTTCCTCCTTTGTCTCTAAAACCAACTGTCATATAGAAACCTGCAGTTGAGGGTCCAGGTACTGGTATCCTAGATTAATATCTCATCGCTATTGGATCAGATCCATTTTTTGTCTGGCAGTAGTTAAAAATTGTTATTGGAGCCTGGTGCTGTAAGTCACCCTTCAGAAACAGTTTTCATTTAGGTTTAATCTTAATTAACTTGTAATCACTTTCTTATGGAAAGGCAGTAGTTGGAACTTGGTATTAATTTACACCTAGTGGCTTTATTATTAAGAATTCCTTGTTGCTATGATGCATTCAGCCCAATTGTCTGGCTTTTAATGTGTTTTTTTGGTTTTTTATTCAATTGTGGGCTAATGGGTTTTCAGTAAAATGTAGCCTTTTGTCCATTCTGTATTCTCTTATGATTGCCAGCTTCTCAAAGAATTAAGAACAAACTGATGCTTATCAGAACTGCAGGAGTTACCAGGCATCATATGGTCCTGGCTGCCATTGGGAATAGCAAACATAACAGAAGAATATATGTATTTACAATATGTCTGGTATTCTGTGCAATTTGCATAGGGTGCATTAACACAGTTTCTGACAGAATTCAGAGGAGATTCACCTCATTTAACTTCAAATACCCACACTAGTCACACACCTAACCTAATTGTCCTGATTCCTTTTATAATCAATGGTCTTTTACAGGCCATTTCTAGGGTATGATTCATCTGACCTATTTTAGATCTCTTCTTCTGGGTGAGATAAATCATGCTATAGATATCCCTAGTTCTAAAGTCAGGTGGGATGTAATGTACCATTTGTGTCTGTATTTAAAAAAAAAGAAGTCATTATATTTAAAAAATTATGAGTTACACTATTAGTAACCAAGGAATGAATGGAGGAGAGAAACTGAATATTTAATTTGTACAAATTTTAGAAGATGTGAATTATCAGCATGCCATCTATTACTACCACCTAACAGGCAAATGATTAGAGCAGAGCTGAAAAATGCTGGGAGGCAGTGAGGCAAAAGCACACACTGTTAAATCCTGTGTTGCTTGCATCCTACGGATAGGCAGCGGATTTTAGCCTTTAAATTGTCAATTTGTTATTCCCGTGAAAACTTAATTCACTGGAAGAAGAAACCAAACAGAAAATAAGCTATTAAATAAAATCCCACAGTCTCACATGGAAGTACGGAACAGGACAAGTTGTCACCAAAGAACAGCCTTCGAATCAGTGTAATATAGTTCTGCAAAGTCTTTAAAGAAATACATTAAGAGAGATTACTAACATACTGCTGTTTTGAGCGATTATCTATCGTGTGTGAATTTACACATTAGCCTTTTGCACTGCTAAAATTCTTATATTCCTTCATGCTCCTTTCTACAAGAAACAGCCTTTTTTCAGGCTTCTTTATTTCCTCTATGTGACCTATATCTGTCTCTCTTTACTCACTGTTACCAATCATAAACAAGTGCAAGTTTTTCAATATTAAAATTTATGTTAATGAGAATAAATTGGAAAACCCAGCAGTATTTTTGTAGGTGTCTTATTTCACTTTTTTTCCCCTGGAAAGTTGAGGAGTGTAATGCTTTCCCACCTACCTGAGAGAGGTTGAAAGTAGCAACAGTGCTGTCATCATACAGAAGAATATTAATAGTGTCTAGCGCCCAGGTACTTTCAGCCAAAAGACCAGATTTAAGAGACATCATCACTCTCCAGGCCTCAGGAGTTACTGGAGAAAGAAAGAGGGATAAGTAAAACAGTATTAGTGCATCCTTGGAGACTGTTAATGAGTTCTGAAAGAGTAAACTCTGATATTCTGAGGATGCAAATTCAAATTAAATGGTTACTGGTTAAGACCCTATTTTCATTGCTTAGTTCTGTTCAGTTTTCTGTAACTGCTGCTAAGCCTTAGTGCTGGAGAACACCCTAGCAGGGCCATTCTTCCTGACTCTGCTGAACCTGAAACAATTTTACAAACTTAAAGAACTTGACTAACCCAACTCATCAGTAAACAAAGGTAGAATACTCTGTCAGGAATGTGGAAACCTGAAGTATGAGAACTTGAATGGATGAAATGTAACCAAAATTTAAGATATGAAAGTATGTGGGGATCTTTTTTAGAAGTGGGGGAGAAACAAGCAGGACAAATACTATGGAATAATGAAATGGACCATTCAAGGAAAGCAGAGACTGCAAGTACAAAGCAGAACAGCATAAGCTTCCATGGAACAAAAACATGGAAAGCTTTGCTAAGCTAAATGCTTTACTGGTGATTTAACAGACATTCTAAAGGACCTTTCAACACATCTCATTTTGAAATCTGAGGCAAACTTCATTTTTAATGCACTTGTGAAGACCTCAAGTCTCCATATAAAATGTTGCTTTCATTACATGTCAGATTGTCTGGGATGAGTTTTACCTACCATCCTCACTGATGCACGTTATCACACTTTTATTGAAGTCAATCACACTGTAGTTACCAATGTTCACTATTTGTCAAGAGTGTCTTAAAATGTGAAAAAAAATCAGAATCAAAGTCCCTTTCCTCACAATTTATACTAGGTTTTGTTTTGATGCTTACCAATATCTTTTGAGGTAATCTTTCGTCTTGGTTTTAAGACTGGTTGGGATGCTTCTACAGAGCCTGGGGGGAAGGTAATCTCTCGCCTAATTGGTGGTGGTTGGGGTGGAGGTCCTGTGACCTGTGACACTGGAACTGTGGGTATAACCTTTTGCATCTTCATGGAGGGTAGGAAAGGAGACTTGCTTGGAGACATACGGTTTTCCAAAGAGCGCTGGAAGGACGCTGGGCTTGGAGCTCTGGAGATGTGGTTTGGCATAGAGGGTGGTGTCTGGTAGGATGACTGAGGAGGTCTAGTGATAGGCTGCATGGAGGCTGAGGATGACATATAAGAAGGCTGCCGTTGGTTGACATGAGAAGGCCACTGACTCTCGTGGTTTATCCTCTGGTCAGGTACCATCATATCATCAGTGCGATTCATCCCTGGATACGGAGGGGCCTGTGCAGGGCCTCCTGGACCTTGCCTGTTCTGGTAAGGGTAAGGCATATCATTTCGTGTTGGCCACATGTTCTGCTGAGGACCTTCGCTGGAGGATGACGACTGCATGGGGCCACCAATCATCTGGGGAGGTATTCCATGCTGCTGCATTTGTCCTGGGCCCTGCATCCTCTCCCTGTTATATGGATATGGGTACTGTCCCTGCATGGGCCTCCTGTCAGGCCCTGTGTAAGCGTTGCCATACTGGTTATACATTTCCTGCTGCTGGTTGCCATACTGCATGTTATACATATCCCCTTCGTGGCGTTTGGCTGGAGGCCCGTACATACCATCCATGTGTCTCTTGTAGTTCTGAAAGAAAATTTTGGAAAGATGTGTCACTTTTACTCCACACAAAATACAAATATACTGGATGAAAACTTGATCAAAAAGCTGAAGGCACTTAGTTCTAGAGGGATCGTGCCAATTCCAGAGCCAGGCATACATGCTGTGGTTAGGCTTGATCCAGTGCTTTCTTTTTAAGCCTCTGCTTCGCTGTGCTTATAACTGAATACTAAAAGGAAGCTTATCCTTGGGCTAAATTTTTTTATGCTTGCTCTAATTTTTTCCTTTTCCTTCTCCATCTGTCAGACTAAATTCCACTGGTCATTTCAGACATGCATGAAAAGGCAACAGTTCTCACCAACTAAAATATTTTCACTTCTTTTTTATGCTTAGTCTACTAAGAAGATACAAGAAGAAGATATGCTGCAAGCATGCATGTCTGAAACACTGAATCTTACAATATGACATAGGCTACAGACAGTAAATTTATTAAGATGAGTAAACAATCTGCTGCATTTGATACTTTGTGTAATTCCCAGGAATATGGTCCTCTTTGGGCAACTGTCCTCTTCCTATATCATCCCAATCACATTTCATTTACTGTGAGATTATTGCAGCAAATGGTCACATCCCAGCGTTCTGTTCTAGTTTATGCAGGTTCCTACCCTGCTGTTCTGTAATGAATTAAGCAATGTAACTAACAGCTGCCACCTATGGTTTATTCCCTCCTTGTTTCTCACCCTCTCAAATGGGGAATGTTGTGTGAGGTAAACTGTTTTACCTTGGGGAGAGCTGAGTGGTTTTTAAACCATACAAGCTTGAATGTATTTATGTTTAAGATGGCAGAACAAAAAAAAGACATGTTGCTCTTTGAGGGGAAGGTGGTAATGTTTGCAGCAGTCCTTAGTTCCTGTGGGAGTTTGTTCCACAGTTCAAACCACAATGAGTGCTCTGAAGCAAAAAAAGTGAATTAAATGGGTGATTTTTGAATATATGATCTATGGCAAATTCAAAGTTACAGCTCCCCCGGAAACTCAGTAGCTCAGTAGCACTGTACAATGTATACTAATGTACTAGAGTTGAGATCAGATAAAATTCTCTCTGCATTCAACATGGGAAAGTTAAAACAGCTCTGGGATTCATAAAGTCATCTTCCAACTTTGGCGCACATAAAACCACAACTACTGTATTGTATGAAAGTATTTTTTTTAAAACTTGCTGTAGAGCTTTCTGGCTATCTGAGAAATACTTATTTCCAGCCTTACATGAACTACTTGCTGTACTAAATTCCACCCTTGGGGCCAATTTATACATTAAGAAATGACTTGGCAGCAGCCACACCTAAGAAGGTTGTGTTGGTTTTGCACAGTGACTCAGTGCTTACAGCAGACACTTGGGAATGAAGCATGTGCCTTTTAAAAAGCACTCCAGCAGCCTGGTACAAGCAGTGCCAACGTGCCCAGTGGTCCCCAGTGCAGGACAGTGATGCACCTGAGCTCCTTCCTCCCGTGGACATGCTCACCAGGACACTGAGACTGTACAACATGTCTCTCTCTCCACTGAGGTGTGGAATTCTGGGACCTCACAGAGGACAAAAAGCCACCAGCACAGGTCACCTGCTGCGTAACAGCTCTTGGGATGTAAGCATTCATACAGGAATTGGAAAACCTTGCTCCAAGTGTTTCATTAGCCCCAGGAGTTCATGCTCCAATCAGCTCCTTTGAAGGTCATTCCCTAGCCTTTGGGTTGTAGATAAAGCTTTGAAAGGGTCATTTTTCACTTTCCTCCTGTACCACTACAGAGTAAGATTTAGGAAATTGTAAATAAGCTACTGGCAACAGAATCTCTAGCTAAATGAAAAAAATGGAATCCTCTGGGGATGGGAGAGACAGGCCGAGGCTGGTCAGCATCCTTGTCCTTCATTCTCCACTGCTTTTCTGCATTAATGCACTTTGCATTCAAGAGTCATTGTACAAAATATATAAACAGCCCTAAGGACAGGGCCAAATATATTTTTACAAATTCTAGCTGTCTCTTTGCATAAATGAACTTGTAGTTAATATATTCCCTGCACACATTACCATGGAATATCACAAACTGTTCTGTTATATATTTTTGCAATTTCCCCACTAAATCACCTAGACTGCAAGCATATGCTTGTCATAAAAAACAACAAAACAGTTTTTCGATAATGCCATTTTTGAAATGTTATGAACCAAAGAGATAAGCAAGAAATTCTGAAATTTAAATTTATGTATATTTTTAGTACAGTGCAATCTGAGATCTCTTTTGGTTTCTTCCCACAGCAGTCCCAACCCCTGACCCCAATTTCCTAGTAAAACTCTATCCCAAACTGAAAAGAACTACCGGAAAATGGCTCAAAACTAGTTTACATATCAGTTTTTTTGTAATAAGGAAATGCTTTCTATTCTGGAAGCCAACTTCAAGTATTGTATGACTAGAATGAATTAATAACATGCAGAATGAAACTGATCCTGTTGAAGTCAGTGGAGTTTTGCTATTGACTTCTAAGGTGGGATTTTGCTCACAAGGTATTAATCATACAAGTAACAAAAAAAATCTTATTAATTAACATAATTTTTATTTTTAACACCGATAACATTCTCTTACCTATTTGTACAATATTATTACTAGAGACATCATGTGGGAAATATGCCCTCTGATCTATATTTCAGATAGGTATCTCATATGACCCACCACAGCACTGAAAATAATTGAGAGTGCTGCTCCTTTTACTTTGTTCCAGTTCTCTGTTGGGTTCACTTGGCTGTGTGACATTAAGGTAAAGCCCTTGAACCTGCCATCCAAGCCGCTGTTCTATTTGTTCCTTCACTTGTTACTTCACTTCTGTTTGCCACTTCACTTGTCTATGCTTCATACTTTCCCGGTCTGTTGGTTATTAACTTGGGACAATAACTTGATGCACATCCAAAGCTACAGAACATCTGTTAGAATTTACATTCTTCCAGTGTAATGAACACATTTTCCTACAGCTGCACATACATTGCTTATCCATACAGGCTGTGACTTTGACCAGAACTACAGTGCTCCCCTGTGCCAAAAGACATACACTGTACAAACAAATTTTTCAATGTATACAGAATCCTGGGGTGAATGTTTTTAAACAAATGTTATGAACATAGCCATTTTCCCCTCCACTACCTGCTGCTGTGGATACATTCCAGGTTGATGTCCGCCATATGGTGGCTGTCCTGAGGGAGGTCCTTGTCCTGGATACTGCTGCCCATACGGTTCATGCCTAAAAAAAACCATTCAAATCAACACTTACAGCTACTGGAGTCTTCAAGCCACCAGGAAAAGTAAAGTGCTCTGAAAATTTTGCACCTTGAAGGTATCTGCCATCTGGAAACAAGGTGAAGGTACAGTCTGATATGGTCCTGAGCCTGAGGTAGTAAGCTCTGCTGGAGTTGGTAGTGGGAGGAAGTAAAGTAGATAGAAGAGAGGAGGAGGAGTGAAGATACAACAGAGGGATTTAGAGGGAGCAGTCAGGAATGGGAAGAGGGTAGGTCAGCAAAGAGATAAGAATGGCGTAAAACATGGGGAGCCCATCCTTGGTGGGGAAGTATCTGGAGTACAGCCTAAAGGTTGCAGGTAAAATGCTGCAATTTTGTGCTTTAGAATGCCAGCCTCATAGCAAGCTACATTCTGGATTATTCAAGAATATATCAATTTAAAGTGAGTAAAACCAGTACTCATAATTTTGCAAATGTTTGTGTAATTTTTAATTAAAGCTACATAATGAAGCATACACAATAAGAGCCAAAGTTGTGTTGCACTTGGAAACTTACCTGTGGCCTTTAAGACCTCTGAGAACACTACAGTGGAGTATTTTTAGCACATCTGAATGAAATTTAGGTTGCTGAAATCGAGTACTTGGAAAGCATTAAGATTGATAAATAACGTTGTATTGCAGGCTAATATGTCAGTAATTCCTCTCTGTTCACTACCAGTGAGAACACATCAACAATTAGAGGATAATTATGGAAGTAATGTATCAGGGAGAGTCGCAGAAACAGAACTGGGAAACCTGACATATTAAAAGAACTAATGAGACCTCATTTTTCCAAAAGCATAGAAAACTAATTTTTCTTAAAAAGAGATGACCAGAGAGAAAGAAATAGCAATTCAGTATCTCCTAAAATTATGACATGGATGGAGAGAAATTATCCAATGCCAGTTAAAAGAACAATATAAATGAGGGGAGTTGTCTGTAGCTGTCCAAGAGTACATGCAGTAAGATAAAATTCAGCAAAGGTACACATATATTATACGTAAAGGAAGACCTTCTAAATGTTCAGTCTGGTAACCACAGGATAACCACAAGCCAGGTGAAATTGTGGAAGCTTCAGAAGTGGTATCATTTAATGCTGCTCTGGAGAATTTGGGCCTGTAAACTATGTTCTAGTCCTGTGCTGAGCAGCAGATACACAAGGTAGGATGTACCCTCCTTTTCTAACACCTCTGATTCAGCTACTACTGAAAGTCAACTGATTCACACAAGGCTTTCTTCCTCTGCAAGAAACTGAATCAATGGTAAAAGCCTCAACAAGAAAGCAAAACAGAAGCAACACACTAAGAGGCCACGTGCTCTTGCCTACGTGCTCTCACAGGGGCTGCTAGCGCTCCTTAGCTGGTTACTGTGGGGATTAACAAACACAGAAATCAGTATTCACGTTTGCTGGCCAGGGTAACAATTAGGAGAGCACATGCTTGGGTCACTGTTTGAAGACACCATTTTGCTTTGACCAGGTGGTACCATACTGCCTTCAGGACCCAGCCCATGATCCGACCTAAAAAATGATGACGGCAACCTCATTCTGTAAAAAGTACCTCTTTTCCAAAATTGCCAGCAAAATAATATAAATCATGCCCCTTAAAGAAAACATTCTCTTGACTTAACACCTTCCACTGGAGCCCTTACTCTCACCAACTCCCCAGCAATGTGACCTATTGAACAGTGTGATTGTATTTGTTTTAATTGACACATCTACTCCTTAAAACTACTGACTGAAAAGTACTCTCCCTTACACTTACACTTTAAAGACCCATTCTGCACCACTCTGTCTACCATCAGGAAACAAAAAGAGAAGCTAAGTACACAGCCTAATGAAAGTAAAAGCAGGAATGTGGCCAGAGCAGCAAAATCTGCCAGAATACTTAATATAATCAAAACATTCTGCTTGCACTACCAATGCTTAGACATCAGTGATTTTACCACTTTTTTTTCCAAAGCCTTTCTCCGGATAAACAAAAGAGGACCAAATTTATTTCATGTACTTCACTGAAGGACAAACTTACAAGAATCCTCTTGGACACACTGCAAGACTGATGCTGCTACAGCTCTGACAACAGACTCCAGACTCTCCAAAGCCAATTCACTCACAGACCACAAATCAGACACATTTAGACATTTTGTTTTTCATTAAAAGCTAATCAGCAGCTGTTTAGGTGAAAACAAGGTCAGGAGACCAACACAAGTGCTACTTGATGCCATCACAGTCCAGCCCAGTTGCCAGCTGAAGGCAGCTGTCAAAGACACTCACGAGCTGATCTGCTGCAGCCTGTGTGACTTCTAAGGTGTGACAATTCCTCCTTATTAATTTCTGTGAACAGCTAGGCTCAGTCATTACCAGTGGTTTGACTCCCAGTGATTTAGTAAGATACTGTAGGAAATGTAGGCTGCTATGTTCTATGCAAGGTGGAAGGGAAAAATGAAAAGGGAAGAGAGAGGATCATTTTCACTAATGGGCTTTGCTTTTTCCTGAAGATTGACTCACCTCCTGTCATAGCCACTTCCATAAGAGAACTGCTGTCGCTGGCTCATGCTCATGTTGGACATTGCTCCAGATGGACTCTGGTTATACATATCTTGTATTCCACTGTTAGGCATTTGTCCAGGGGTCATGAAAGGCTCATTGCTTCCAGGCACTGCAACAGTCAGTGAAATTCAATTTATTAATTTGGATGTTTGAAGATCACTTTCTTTTCAAAGAAATATTTTAGGAGAATGTTCAGATCCTTAACACTGCCAAGGAAAATTAGCAGGTGTCTAACAAGCTCTCTGGGTCTAAGGGAACACATGAAGCACCACCACTACCAAGATGATGGGTATTATTACAGAGCTGCAAGTGAGGACAGAAATCTCCTCCTATGGAATTGAGCTATCAGGCACCAGGCAGCTGCTTCCCTCTGGTTTTCACAGCTGAAGATGAACTTACTCTTGTTCTTTTCACTGAAAACAATGCTAAAAATGAACGCCAACATAAGCCTTACAAAACAGATGAAAGCAAATCTGCTAGTTTGAACTACAAAGCTGTCAGAATCAAGCTTTTATTTCCCCCCATAAAACCCTCATACACACATATACAATAATGTTGTTATGGAAAGGATACTGTATCCTAATATAGCTTCTCAAGTAGGATGGGCATATTCTGTGGGTCCAAGAAAAGGCACTATTATCAGATATAAATCACCAAGCAAATAGAAGAGACTCTAGCCTTTAGTCCCTCACAGTAGATACTGAACAGAGATATTTCTGTTTCGACAGGATGAAGTGAAATGTATGACAAAGTACAATACACCCACTTAACCTCATATGGATATAAAACCTAAAGTGAATCTTAAGCAGAGAGAGTTTTCCCTTTCTTCAGTTAGTGTCCACAGTCCAGGCAACAGGATTTAAAGGAAAGGCTTTAAAAAAAAAATCACTTTAACTACCTCTTTTAAAGAATCTCCCCACTTCATCACCTCTCTCTCTTTCCTCAGTTTCAGGGCCCCTTCTTTCAATATCTCGCTTTTGCTCTGTTTTAGTTTACACTTCATCTCCTCCACCTGTTCTTCTCTTTGCAGCCACTGTGAGCCCTGCCTATGTTCTTTCCTCCTACTTTCCTATATCTGAGGCACACAAGATTGATTCAATTTAAGATCATTTTACATTATCCACAAAACCAGCTGTAGGTTAAGTACCCAAAAGGACCAGAGTCAGTTTTGACATTAATTTAAAATTTTGCTTTCTAAAAATAAACAAACTTTGAGTGTGTTTATCACCTTTTGCCAGGGATTGCCCACATAAGAAAAAAATTAGCTCTGCTATTCTGAAAAATATGTAAACTGAGACAGAGAGCATTAGGAGGCTTGCTCAGTTTCACACAATGAGTTCCCAGATCAGTCCTACCACAACCAGGCATGTTGTTTCACCACTTCACATTCTAACAGTGAAATCTAGTACTTGATTTGCAGAGTAGCTAACCAACCTCAAGAAATACAAAACCTAACCCTATGATTTATGCCATTTCCCAAAATGTATTCATACAAGCATTTTTAGGATTTTGTTAATTCCAAAATAACAGGCATGACTCTGAGCGAGGAAAACATGACCAGACCAGAAACTCAACTGCACTGCACCTCTCTTTTTGCTACAAGGATACCAATGGCAAAATCATTGCGGTGAAAAAGCTCATTCTGACTACAACATCTTCATTGTACAAGACACAGGGAAGAACACTTGAGCTCCCACAAAGAAAATAGAGAATACCTTTTCTCATTCCACCGAAAGGATCTTTATTCGGCTCATATGGCATCCTTCCCATCATATCTGGCATGTTTATTCCCTGCTGGTATGGTGCATTTGGCGTCATGGAGTTTCGCTTTGGGAACGCTGAATCACTTACATCAGAAAAGGGATCATGCACACTGACTGCACTGTTTCTAGCAGATTAAGAAAAAAGAGACATTAACATCATCCTGTATTAATCAGAACTGTGAAAACAGCCTAGTCTGCAATACAACTAGCTCACCATGCTGAGGCAGTGATCAGTGCAGGATACAACCAAGGAAGATGCAGAAGACTTTCACAATGGATAATCATTCAGAAGAATCTACCCACTTTCCCCCCAAGCTTCTTTGTCTACTTACCTTAGAGATCAGGGGTTTTCATCTAATTCTATTGTCTGTGCATTCCTATTACTCATATAAAAGTCTAAAGACCTTTCTGAAATTTCACTAAGCTGTTTTGTTCTTTTTTTACCTAGAAAACTCAATCTCAATTGAAGATGGCCAAAAAGGGTTCTTGCTGTCCTTTCTGCAGCATTACAGATGGAGAAAAGAAGGACCTAAGTAAATTAAGCTTGGAGTGGCTCTGTACACAGTTCAGAGCTCAGTCATGTTCCTGCTGAGGTCATAAAGAACTGTTTTGCTGTGCTTCAGTGGACTAAGATTCCTTAATGAATGGTGAGACTGCTTTGCTTCAGATTAAGCTGGTCTGTGAGACTTACAGAGCACAGAACTGAAAGGGATCTCTTGGTCCATCCAGTTGAACCTTCTGCTATCTCAACCACTGTCACTGTATATACTTTTCACAGTTTGAATTCAAGTAACACCTTTAAACCACACGTTTCTCCTTCCTGATCATGACTGGATCTGTTGACCAGAGGGGTACTGGACAAGTGAGGAAAGGAAGGTTGTGGTTCTAAGTTGGTGCTGTTGGGTTCCACTGTCCTCCCCACTACTGACATATTCACATGCACCTCTTTGCACTGGTGCTTGTCTGATCCATCTCTAGTGCTTGGAAAGCTAATGGACCACTACTCTTTCCTCCCTTTCCCTCTCTCTCCTTCAAAAATAAATAATTTTCTGTCACTTTTCAGGCTCTGACTGATTTTACTGCAAAATCCTATGGGTGCCTAAGCAGCTAGGAAAGACTGGATTAAACTGCTGGTGAACTAGAGTAATAAAAAACAAAGCAAAGCCCTTTTCATACCTGCCACCCTGCATAGGTGTCATCTGTCCATGAGGTGTGGATGCTGGTGTTGGGGCTTCAAGTCACCTGGCACTTCTGTCATGGAATTACTACCAGTGGACTGTGGAGTCTGTGGGCCTTGCAAGGAACCAGAATTAGCTGAAAAATAAAAAAAAAATTATGAAAAGGTAGCAGCCAAATTCCTATGGAAGCAATAATCATCAAGGAAAAAAAAAGGTTCTTTCCTCCAGAAGCCTGTGGATACCTTAATCCATTATAAAGTACTGTACTTTGTAATTTCCCCAAAATCCTCTGAGATCAGTATATGCTGTGTAGTAATAGCCATCATCCTTCCTAGAACCATGAATTTAATCTGCTGCCTGAAGCAACATGGATAGAAATCATCCAGATGAAGGATCATTTAAATCAGAGGTCAGAGATACAAAGTTAATTGTCTGTAGTTTACAGCAGAGTAAATGAAGGTTGTTCTCTGGCACAACTTCTTCATATAATCACTATCACAAAACATGCGTCTATAAGAAATATTTCAGCCAGAAGCTTTTCATCATAAATTTAAGCTGCTATATTAATATAAATTCATGGTTTTATTTAGCACTAAAAGGCAGACATTTCCATGGTGAAACACAGCAAACGATTAGCGGCACACTGCAATCCCATATCATCTTTGAGACAGCAGGGCAAAAGATGGTATTTAAGAAATGCAAAAGGCAATCTAGGATCAGAATAAAACAATAACTGAAAGTAGAATTTGAACAGGAGGCTACAGATTAACGCTCCTAAAAGAATTGTAAAAATAGAAATGGACATCTTAACAAAAGGTTAGTTAGGGTCAGTGATTGATAAAGCATATGTAACAAGACCAGGTCAATTCTGCAAAGCATCTGTTTAGTCGGTAAAAACTTATTTGTTGACATCTCAGAAAGCAATAGAGTATCTGCACTAGTGTCCTTCTTAATGGAAGAAAGTAACTTGATATTCTAGGTATTACAAATGTAGAAGAGCATTTTATTGTCGTGTTCTGATGTGACTGGGCAGCAATAAGGGCATTAAATGATTACATCAGATAACAGTCATGGTAAAGCCAATGGTAAAATACATCCAGACCAGTCTTCCAGAGTAGACACTAAAGCTACTATTTCCACGTGACTACTGAACTGAAATGAAGTGCCCTGAGCCCAAAGCTGTACATAGTAGCTTTTGATTTAGAAGGTGGTACGAGGGGATTAGTAACAACATCTAAGCCTTGGATCTGACAGGTCTTGCAGCAGAAATTCTACGTAAAGAGAACTTGTAGGATTCAAGTCTTTAGATGCAACTGGGAAAAAAAATTACCAGCAGAAAAAATTCACAAATCTAACACACTGAGTAGGACCTGAATTTGGCTTGAGAGGTCCTTCTTTTTTATGAACTGTCATGTTTTATTGTGCCTGCCTATCTACGTTCGACAACCAATTAACAAAACTTTATAAATTACTGTTAGAAGGAAAATTGTAACAAGCAGTATGGGTTTTTTCTTCTGTATATATGAAAAAGAGTAGTTTATAATTGACTCAGAATCCTAGAACACTCATCATCCTGACAGGCAGAGCTTGTTTTTTAACTGAAGAACACCTTTTTTATATGTGTTTCATTTATATCTGTAACACATGTTCCCCTATCTGGAAATCAGTCTCAGTAGCAAGTGCATATGTAAAATCCACATTGTGCAGACCACATTGCTCTTGTCCTCCGCTTTCTGAGGCATTTTTCAATTATGCTTACATAGTAATGAGGTCCAAAAAAAAGTTTAGGAAAAGCTCCCTGATTGCATTAATACAGGAACAAGAACATTTGCAACAACTAATGCCACAGTTAGCTGAAGGCTTTAGCACTATAATATAACAAAACCCCATCATATTCACATAAAATTAGCTCTTTGTACATACGATCCCCAAGCAGGTCAAGATCATTCTGCTCTTGAGCTTTAAACACAATTCTAGATTCTTCTAAAAAGCTTGGAAGCATTTCTGAGTTATACCACAGATTGTCACCTACCATACTGTAAATTTGGATATTGCCTATTTCTATTTGCCTATCGCATATTTCTTTTACGGTGGGCTGTTAAGAAGCAATTAAGCTTTTTCCTATCCTACCCGAGCAAGAGCTTATTTCACATTTCTAGGAAACCTAAAGGAAAAAAGTATTTTTCAGTATTTACAGGCTACAGGAGTACAAAATTATTAATAAAAATGTGTTTTATATAATCTTAGATATGGAGAGGCTGAAAAGAAAAAGGAAGATACCCAACTGAGAAGTAAAAGTCCAATTTCTCTCTTCAGTTATAAGGTTGGTTATTTTTCCTCAAGCCTCTTTCTAAATGACTGGTTATATACAACTGAAAAAATGGAAGGCAAATGCTGTCATGAGAAGTGCAAAGTTTCTGGTACTGCCTTGTTCATACACTTTGCCCCTTACCTCCATTGGGCTAGGAGAGAATAGGAACAGCAAGTGTTTCAATTTCTGGATTAGGACTCCTTCTACCAAGAAGAGCCTTTATTTCCTATTTCACCTTAAATTTAACACTTGCTGAGCTGCACTATGAAATTTTTACATCTATTTTTGCAGGGATTTTATAATGTTAGATTTTTAATTTTGATTGTGGACATTCTGAAAGAGAAACAGTATCTTTCAGAGTGCTTCATAAGCTTCCATATTAAACCAAGCTCTAAGAAGGAAGACAAACAACAACGTTCTTTTAGGAAATGTAATCTCCACTTACATGATTCTGCAACTATCTTGGGGATGTCCAGGAAAAAAACCTGTGGGTTCACAGGTACTGAATTCCTCATCTCATATCTAAGCAATAATTGTCTTTCAAGGATCAGAACAGATTTGTGAGAATAAGCTTTTCATAATACAAAATACATCAAAACTTAAATACAACTGACACCATGGTCAGTGAGAAGGTGAGGTCTTCCACAGTTTGCAGTGGAAGCATGTGTTAATAACACTTGATAGCATCCATTATTCTCTGCAGCATGGAATTAGAGTACTGACGTGCCTTTTGCCTTGCAAAGCCTGCATGTCAATAAGTACTGCTTTCAGGAAAGACCCTTTATTTACCAGAGAAGAAATATGCAGCTAAAAAAAAAAGATATAAAACCTTTCCCTTGCCAGCAACTTTTTCCCTTTGGGAAAAAAAAAAAAAAAAAAAAGAAAAGAAAAGAAGAATGAAACCTCTTGAAACTCCATTACTGTGAGGCCTGACATGCTCTCTAGGATATCCCTACCTTTTGCCAGAAGCTACAAATGTATACTCTAAAGTAAACAATGGAAAGGTTACTGAAGGTTAAGTACATTCACATCCTTCAGAGTGAACAGCCAGCCTCCACGCTGGGAGGATAATTTACGCAGCACGAACCCAGTGCCCCAGTTCGGCTGGACCGGGGGTGCCGGCTGCTGCGGGGCCCCCCGGGCAGGCGCCGCTGCACGCACCTCTGCCTGGCCCCGCTGCCACCCCTCCCTACCCCTGGCCCATCCATCTTCAGGGGGATTCCCTGGCTGCCCTCACGACACGCTCCATGACATCACCTGCCTGCTAATAATAGCTCTTCAGTCGGGCGCCGCCAGCAGAGACCGATGGCTCTGGTTACAGACGCACTCACTGAACGGCCGTGTCCTGCCGTGCCGGGTCCCCCGCCAGCCCCCTCCCCAGGTCTCCTTTCTCTGCTGCCAAGGAAACGTAGGCAACACTCCTGGCGCCTCCTCGTTCCCTCTTTGCAGCCCAAGCACACGATTTTTCCAGGTTTGCTTTAATGAAATCTCTGCTGACATCAGGGCCAGCTGCTGTTACTCACAAGCATCCTCAGCTGGACCATTTTGGTCAACCTGTTCATTCAATGCAGGACAAACTCTGAGCCTGTTATTTTGCGTGTTGTGCACACATAACTGCACTAAGAATTCAGAGTGCCAGACTCTGAATTCAGCAATGGAAGAGAACTCTTTCATGCTGATGCTCTTTTGGAATTTTTTCTCCAGCATCCATTAGTGCTTACAGTAATGGTGCCCAGAATTCTTCTCAGTTTAGAACTTCCCACATTATTTGTGAGAATTTTGGTCAAAACTATCAAAAGCACATGACAGGAAAAGCGTTTTGTCTTTGCACCCACTCCTGGATCAGCAGCTGACACGGACCTTGGCACAGACCCAGTGATCAGGACAGAGGGCCACCAGGGATCTTCCAGTAGTTAGTCTGTCATTAAGCATTTGCTGCTGGCCTTTGCTGCTGATGGTATTACCTGACCCAGGCAGATTTAAGCTGACACAAAGGCCTCAGCCTACCACAAACATGTCACCAACTTGCACAGCCTCAGAGCAGTGCAAGGCACACTAAAACATTCAGGCCTGCACCCCTCCCCAGGAGCTTTATGAGACAGCAGAAGAGGCTCTGACAGTGATGTGAAGTAAGAACTATTGAAATGAGCACCTAATCCTAACCCTAACACCTTGGCTTACTGCTGATCAAGGCCAAGCAGTCTTTCACTTTGCTGCTTTACTCTCACTCTTTTTTTCAACTTCTTATAATTGCTGACATACCATGATTTTCACTGTACATAACACTAAATTATTCACCTTTATGTACCATTTACCTTATTAATGATGTTGTAAAATGAGAAGTGATGGGCAAATCTCAAATGTAATGCTACAAGCAAGTGGACAAACATGTGATCCCAGACCACTGTCTCACAGCCCCATAAATTTGACTCACACATCACATCCTTTTCTTGACCGTGCTCTTCCATATGAATCTCCTCTCCATGGCTGTCACACTGTGTTTCCTAGCACTCCCTCTATG
This sequence comes from Sitta carolinensis, assembly GCA_032173965.1. Classification (NCBI taxonomy): domain Eukaryota; kingdom Metazoa; phylum Chordata; class Aves; order Passeriformes; family Sittidae; genus Sitta; species Sitta carolinensis. The sequence goes on along the minus strand of JAVUNC010000004.1, from coordinate 60,253,001 downwards.
CCTGCTTTCTAAAGGTCATCTGTGAGGCAGTCACATAACCACCCCGTGGATGTGAGATATCTGCAAGAACGGATTTGCTCTAAGCTGCACTTCAGCCTGCTCCCACCTTGCATAACCACCCACCTGGGAACTACAACATTGGAACGGAATCCTTCTCTGTACCATAAGTGCTGCCATTCCTCATGTATTCCCATGAGCAACTGAAATATTTAATTTCCAAAGTTTTAGGAAGATCAGCTGACTTTTAAGATCTGAAGACTTGTTTCACAGCATCAGCTTGTTAGAACTGGACAAAATACAACATCCTCCCCTCTGAGACAAGTCACTCTGCTTTTCTATCAGATTAACTTCAGCCCTAATGCTTTAACTAGTTCTCTGAAAATGGATTTGGCTTCTAAGTGGCTCTGCCTACACTGAGCTAACTGCACAGGAGAGGCTAATGGTTAAAGCAGGGACCTTTGGAGGCTACTGTTTCTTGTTGTATTGGGCTCCTGTTCCCTCTGAATGCCAAAGAGTGACAGATTATCTAAAGTATGTCTACAACTCTGCTTCTTTTGTGCAGCTAAAATGTTAATGTTGGTATATACTAAAGGAAAAGGAACAAGGAAAAAAGCTGACTATTAAAGAGAACAGGCTTGTACTCTCTGAGGCATCTATACCTCAGCGGGATTTCATGTACTAAAGCTGATACACACTGGGAAAGCCTTTCTCAGTACAGAAGTGCAGTCCCATTCAGTGACACGAGCTCTTTTCTCTCCAACAAAACAAACCTTGAGATCCTTGCTTGCTTCCCCCTTTTCTAGTCTCTATGTCCTGCTGTGTTTTTATTTTAGAAAAATAGTTTCAGTTCTTCTCAAAGACAGCTTGCTTGAATGTTATGATAAATTTAAACCTGGACTTTGCCATTTTCATTTGTAGCATCGTGATGCAAAAGGACCCCATAAAGTGGTACGTCTGACATTTTCATTCCTTTGTTCCATGTTTACGTATTTAAATAGCAACTCTTCAACTCAAAATTCAGCTGACTTATGGTGATCATCCCCAAATCAACTACTGAGAATAGTATTGTAGAGGGAAGGTAAGGGAGGAAAGAACAAAGCATAACACTCTTTCTTTTTTAGAGACAGATTAATTCCTTCTTCACTGTCCTTAACAAGTCTAGACAATTCAGCTTCCTTTAGCGGTCTTCTCAGGAGGTGATGGGCACCTCCAACATATATTATTTTTTGCAGCTGTACACATTCAGGACACTCTGTGCTTATTTCAGACAGATAAACATTTGGACTATGGGCTTTACTTCTAGTACTAAGTGTTTTTCTCTATCTTCTAAACTTGAACTGCGAAGTAACTTAAACTCCTCTCTATTAAACAATCATCACTGGGTACCTGACAACCCTAGGTTTTAACAAAGTGGAGGAAATATTTAAGTTATTACACAGAGATGTGCTTAGGAAGCTTTTAACTAAACACTCCCTCAAATCCTTACACTGAATAAAACAGGCTGAGAAAGACTTAAGCCTTATCACCCTTATCTTTTTCTGTACTGAGAAAGCACTATTGAAAGTGATAATCTTGGGAAGACCAGAACTTTATTATATGATTATAAAGGTCTTTGCCATTTTCTAGGGTCCATGATGGGGTACTGAAGTCATGCAATTGCAAACTGTCTGCAAGGCTTGCTGGGTCTCTGACTCTCCACTTCCCGTTTTCAGACAGTGAACTGCACTAACAGAAATTAAGTTAATTAATATTTTCCTAAAACTGTGTTCTACTGCAGGAAACTGCTGTAAACATTCCAGAAATTATATTCTCTTGGCAATAAGAGACGGTGGTCTGCCTAATAGTAATTGTGGCAGTTGTTCGCAAATTTTGTCAAATTATTTTGTTGGTCAGAAAAACTAATAATAAAAGGAATAATCCAAAATAATTAAAGGATTTTTTAACTCTTCCACTGGTAGTCCAGAAGTCAACATCTAGACTAATACTATGACTCTTGCTATGTACTTAAAATCCTTCTACTTAAAAATAGTCCTGCCTTGAGTATCTACTGTGACTATCAAATCTTGAGAATCCTAAGTGACATGAATTTCGAAAGAAAACAGTGTTTTCGAACGCCACACTGTGAATACAAAAGGGAACAGCTAAAATAAAGCAATCCCAGTTCCAGTTTTTCAGATGAGAAGATAAAAAGAGTAATCCTAACGACCTACCTGACACACAGGATTAGCAACAAAAGACCAGAGAGCGTGCCTCCAAACTAGGATGTCTGGCAGTGGGGATACACTGTACTCCCAGCTCTCCATCTGCCACAAATTCAGCACGAGCTGCATCACAGCAACTATCTGAGACACACTGATCAGTCCAGCATCTGCCATCCTGCTCCAACTGAAGCCTTGCTCATCAACAGTTGTGGTGAAAAGCAGCGTCAGTCACAGCAAGGAAAGTGCTGGTACCAGAGCCTGACCTTTAGACAAACGTGCACTTCTGTCTTAATGGCAGAAGCACACCCGTGCAGAACTCTGCTCTTGGTACTGTGCCCATGCTGCTGAATGTTAAGGCACGCTGGCACACACATCTTTATATGTCAGAGTGAGCAAGGACAAACCAGACACACAACTGTGTGGCCCTTCAGTTAACTCTGATTTGACTCAGGAGCTGGCTCCAAGTTTGGGAACAAGATGTGAACAACAGGTTTCTCATTTTTATGGCATTATCAAGATGCGCTTGTAAATATATAGCGTGCAACAACCTAGTATGCCTCGCGTTCAAAAAATGGTTGTGTAAGAGGCTGCAGTTTATTTGACTTACCAGGAGATGGCGGCTGAATCTTAGGTTGTTTCTTGGTGTCTCCAGTGCTGAAGACTTCTGGAGGGGGCTCCTCCCCTCGCTCAATCTTGCACTCGAAGGCAAACAGGTACTGAATGTATTGTTTTTTCAGGGAGCTGGCTGCGCTGCTCGAAGTGCCAACGTTCAAGGTGGTTGCCAGCTCACGCCACTTCTTGTTTTTATTAACCTAGCAAAGTAAACGGCAGAATCATTGGTTTGTAGCAAAGTGTTTTGTTTAAGTCAGGAAACAAAAAAGGAAAAAAAAAAAAAAAAAACACTTAATGTCTTGGTTTACTTTTTTTTATTTTCTTTTTTTAACTAATGCTCATTACTCCCACACGCAGTAATGCACAGACAGCATTTACAGTTATAAAGCCATTAAGGAACCTGCTGATAGCTACATAAAAAGCTTTGCTTGTGGAGTCTTCTGCACGGTGCATCCTTTAAATGTCTTACACCCTTCCAGGGCCTATGCTCTTCAGTTAGCAATCTATCTCCAAGCAAATTCCTGTTCACTCTCTCCTGCCCTGACACCCACCCCCACCCATCCCATTCTAATTAAAAAGCAGCTTCTAAAATACAATTTAGAAAGCAATAACAGTGTTATTCTCAATTTGTATGAACATTGATATGGAAAATAAATTTTTCTCCCAAATAGCCACCAGCTGTCAAACAGTTCAGCTTGTAATTCCTGGTTCAATTCCTTTCCCTTTAGTGCATCTTGCAGGGACAGATCAATGATCCTCTGGCTAGATGAGAGGCAGAGTGAAGCCAGGCTCCTTAATTAATTAAGGCAGACTTCAAACACTCACAGCTAGTCCTGCAATACTCTTTATTACAATGCTGACTGCACCACTCCACTGTAAGTCTTGTTTGCAGTGTAAGGCTGAGAATATTGAAAGACTGCTCATGAGTTCCTCAAACACAGCTGATCTGTAATAATAGCAAAGTTCATTTGTCATCCTGGGTGATGCCACTGACTCACTCTGCTGTACCACTTGTAGCAGCCACTGCTTTTGCTCTAACACCTGATGCCTTTAAGTTCATTCAACCAGTTATGCAATTTCTAAGTATGCTCCAAGAAGCAGGGTCAGCACCAAAATAAATTGGCTTTAAGCATCGGAGAGATCTCGTATTTTGTGAGTAGGAATTCTGATTCCATGATGTCTGTGACTCGCCCTAAGGACTAATATTTTAATGACCCCAACTTGTATAGCTAGAAAGATTATCATTAGCCATACTATTCCTTAGTCTGTGTGCCAGGAAAGAAAACATTTTTTTAAGTTTCTCTCAGTGTTTTATAACACTGCAACTGCTGCCAGTCAGCAAAGATCTTTTGAGGTTGGCATTAACAGCAAGCAGGTTGGCATAGCTGTGCTAAGTGTCTTTATTTCTCTGGTACATCCTGCAAGAACCCAGGAGTTAAAGGAGACCAGATTTTCATTAGCTGCCCTTGTTGAGGCCTGAAATCCAGTTACACAGCTCTTTGTGCCTACTGGCTTACAGCTAAGTGGTGCGTAATGAACACATTGCATAATGCAAACCGAAACGTTCATGCCTAAATGCCCAGTATATTGGCATTTAAAAGAAGACTGCCAGCAGCTGGTCTGTTCATGTTGGGATCCCATCAATGGTAACTCCTCAGACAGGGAATATGCACCACTGCTGCACAGCTCCACTCCCTGCCACTCTGTAGGCAGAGTCATGAGATGTGCAATGCAGCAGCTGGAGCAACAGCTTTTTAGGAGGGCATCACACAGATGTATTTAAATAAAACTCAGCAAGCAAAGCTCTGTACCTCTGAGTAGCTCTAAACAGATAAACATAGTGACCATTCATGTGGGCACAACAGTAAAACCAGGAGCCCTCATTTTAAGTCTAAATTTTCACTAGTACTGAAGCACAAGCATTTGTAACTCAAGCTCTTTTAAAAATCAGTCTAAGTGAACAGCATCTATTCTTTGGCAAAGCATAATGTCTGTCACTGAAAATCAACACGGAATGTCCCAAAATAAAGTGCATTTCCATAATAAGCAAACATGAATGACTCTCTAGAATATCCCATCTGCCCCCCATCTTGCTCAATTTTCAATACTAAGAGTCACACTCTGGGCAAAATCATGCTGTATGAGGCAGAACAGCTGCATGATACAATTTACCTGTAATAAAGTTTCTGAGCTAAAAAGTAATCAAATCTGTATGATGCTGAGGGGCATGAGCTGATCACTAAAAGTGTGAGGATAGCATCTCTTACCAATACACAGCATTTAACAACTGGCAGAATCAACTATATTAGGTTTCTCTGCCTTCCCTTAATAATAAGAATAGCTAAAATCCATGGATTTGTAGGGCCAATGATCTAATTCAGTAGTGAAATCTTATGTTGTGAGGTGCACTATTAAAAATAGCTTTGAAAGAGGTACTAATTGATGTTGGATGTTCCTTTCTTGAACTAACCACATAGATTATTAAAATATGTTCTCTTTTGAGAATCTGTTTGCCATATTTGAGTCCAGATTTTGTAATTAGTATAGAATTGTATGTTTTAATATTACATTTTATATAATATTACAGACCCATTTTTATCTACATGTTAGCTATGTTTAAGACCTCATTTTGCAAGGCATTGAACAAATGTTCTCATAAACATAGAACTCGTGGATCCCTCCACTTCACAATGATTTCTAGCATCTAGCCAGTGATCCCCAAGATGCAAGGGATGCTTTGTACAAGCATCAGGCAAGGACAGGTGACTTTGAAAGCCAAATCTAAGATGGCAAGTACTGACCGCTTTCTCCTGCTTTCCCTTTAGATGCTAAACAGTGAAACATTTCATTTTGCTCTGTGGTGAACAGCCTTATAGAAGTCATGAATATTTTTCCAACATCCCTTTGCAAAACTTCAAGTTAACTGGTGAGAACACAAATGAAAGCTTCTGTCTCCCATCTGTGACTTTTTTATTCTCAGCTCTTACTGTTTTCATTTTTCTTCAACTCCTTTAAGCAATTCACCTTATCCTTGTAATCATTATGTTTGCAAGACAACCCAAAATATCCTGTAAGAATTTTCCAAACACAGCACAGTCCGTGGCTAAAAAACAAATATACTGTACAGACACTCAGAATTAAAGGTTTGGGATGAAGGTCTGTGTTTTAAGAATATGTCTGCAGCTTCTCTGGAGAGATGAACTGAGTTGTCCTGCAAGCTGTATCGCTATATAGGAAAGACAGACTTAAAAATTTCCTTTTCCTTTTAGCTCTATCATCTGCTTCTTACTTGTAATTTTGATCCAGTGGCTTTTTCCTCTTTTCCTCTCCCAGAAGCATTATTAGATTCCCCTGAAAATGCAACAATTTCATCTGTCTACAGCAATGGTCAATCTTGATTCAAAATCTTAAGTTTTAGGGCCATTATGCAGCCCAAAATGAACTCCAGGCAGCAATCAAAGCATGAAACCATTTTCTTCAACAATACTGTCAAGGCTGAAAACCTAATGATGTATCCAGCAGGAATACTCTAGAAAAAAAGAATATTGACTTTTTGAAGGTTCACTTTTAACCAGTTCTTCTCACCTGTGCTAAACCTCCAATCTCTTTGACACAGACATAGAGCCTGAACAGGTCCAAGGGCTTCTTGCCCACAGCTGGCAGACTGGCCACAGGCGTGCCCCTCTCCTCCATGAATGTCAGGTACCGATCCACCCACATCTTGCGCTCCGGCTCGTTTCCTAGCTCATAGACTTTAGTGATCTTCTCTCCAGTTGTGGTAGAGGAACTTGATTTCTAAACCGCAAGAAGAAAAGAAAGAGTTGGGGGAAGGGTGGGAAGGGAAGGGAAGGGAAAAGAAAGTAAGAAACTCACAACATTGAAAAAGAGAAGATGTCAAACAAACTAAAGCTATCACACAACAATCAGGAATGAAGGCTACTAGTTCAGGCATGAACAGTACATTCTGTCCATATACAGAAAAGTCAGCTTCATAAATGAAGGGCCCAAACTCCCCACTTTCATATTTCTTTCACTGATCTGAACTTTGGATCCCAGAAGGCAAGTTTCTGATGTTGCCTCATGTCATTTTAAGAAGAGGTAGCTCTTGCAGCTAATCCACCTATCTCGAAGTGCTTTGCAAGCAAGTATTTTGGTAAAATTAGAAAAAAGCTTGTCCCACACAAGTTTAGAAAATCCTAAAACCAAACCAATACTCTCCTCTTTGCCCTCAAAGATGGGCTAGAAAACTTGAAAGTGATCCTCCAGAGCAAGAATTGCACGAAAATAGCCTAAAGTGTGAATCACGGCAAACTAGTAGATGGAGAAGCAGTCCTCTCTTCAGAGGCACAAATGGTTATGTTTTATTACCACTTCACACCACTGGTGGCCAAAAAGCAATATGAGCAAGAGTGCCTACAGTACAAGGAGACTGGTGGCAATACTCTTTGTGAACTGCCAATTAACTGCCTGATCCAATAAGGCTTGTAAGTAGCAACTGCTCTCCTCCCTTGACAGAGTACAGAAAACACCCACCTCAGTTGTCTAACCTTGCAAAGGGAATGTGTATTATGACCTGGGGAAGAGCAAGGACGGACAGAAATCAGAGCTGAGACACTACCAGGAAATGCAGAAGAGGTGGCAAGAGCAGCATTCCATCTCTGTGGCAAAAGGCAGGAGTGAACCTGCTTTCCTGCTGCTCTTTGGGCTTTACAGCTAATGAAAGCTCATGTTATGTTTGATTCTCTTTTCTTTTTTTAATGTAGAGACAGCAGAAAGCACTGAGGCTGCTACACAAGCTATAAATTCTCACCCTATCTCTTCTGTGCAATGTAACCCTGTGAGCTGGGCTCTGTGCCATGTGTGGACAGACCCTGTCACAGACCCTACCCGAGCTGCCTCAGCTCTGACAGCACAGAGAGGATGCTGCCGGTTTCCTGCTTGCAGAAAGTGAACTGATTTGCTCAGCAGTGGAAGATGGGAGTGGTTCAGAATTAAACACAAGGCAAAAAGACTGACATAGAGCTTTGGGAAAGGAGCCAAATATGTGAAGGGAAACATATCCTTTATGTCTGTATAGTAAAAGCCTAAACTTTGTTGTTGATTGCAGTAGACACTTTTTAAAACTCATCTAGTCAATCACTCTTTCCCTCCTTTGCCTTTTCTTTACTGAACTGAAGACAGACTATTGTCAAGTGAACAGAAACTCATTCCTAGTTGAACATCTCTTAAAAAGATCCTCACTGTACCTCAGAGATGCTACAGAACCACTCACTTTGTCCGTGCCCCCAGACAGTGGTGAGGCCTGGCACTCAACACCATGAAAGAGGCATACAGCAGAGTAGAACCCCACTGCCAATGATTTCAAGAGCATTGCCACCATTCATCTTGCAAGTTAGCCTGGAAAATATGACAGACTCTGTATCTCCTTCCAGCTATCAGCTGCAACTTGGCAAAACTGGAAGAGAGTAAGGAGAAAAGAAATATGAAGCCAAGGAGGGGGTGACCTAGCAGTTCCATGAGCCATTGCTGTTCTTTCCAGTGAATGGATAATAATTTTAATTAAACAAATAGCCTCCTTTAAAGTTTTCTGCCTTGCTGACACTGTAACTTCTTCAGAGAAATCCTTCCTACAGACAGATATGATTACCTTTCTTAGAAATAAGGTGCACGCCTGAATTTAATTCAGCCAGACTCAGTTGCGTTAAACTCCGACTGAAGTGAGAGTCAGGACTAAATTTGTTTTATTAACACTAAGTGGCTGGCAGGAAATACATTGACATGAATCCTGCAGATTATGCAAAGAAAGCACAAACTGACTCTGTAATAGCAACCAATTTCCTGAAAGCATCACTCGCTATGTATATGGGTGTTCATGAAAATCAGTTTAACTCTTAGTGACAAATACACTTTGTCAAAGTTTGGGAAGGTTTTTTTGGGTGGGTGGAAAAGCGGAAGTGATGTTGCTACTAATTTGATGTTGTGGTGAGCACCAGATACATGATCACACAGGTTTGAACAGCTGAGTGAACTGGAACTACCCCACTACCTTTTGCAGTAACAACAAAGTTGCTCCATTGCTCACCAGCGCCAATTTTAATCTGACACTTAAGATGTCCCAGAACTCTACGAAAACAAAGGTGGGAAATTCCAGCTTTTACCCAGCAAATTTTCTGTGGGCTTACATTCTAATATATGAGGCAACAAAATAGTTTCTATTACACTTTTATGGTGAACCATGATTAAGAAAGTCCAGATTTACCAGTTTTCAGGTTTCACTTTTTCAAATCAGAATCAGAGCAGAAGGGAAACAGTTAAGAATTTTTCTATCTGAATTTTTCTACTATACATCTCAAATGATGCTGCTTTTCAGCAGTGTGGCAGCAAGCTCTAAAATGACAGTATAATCTGAAAACTTTTCACAGCTTACAGAAGGTAAGAAGTGTTTCTTACTGTGTGAGCTTTCAGGTTGTCATGCTTTGTAAAATGGGTGCAATTTTCTTCTAAAATGAAATGTTAACTTTAGAAGAATGCACTGGAGGGAAGAATGCTATTCCTCAAGAGTAAAGATCTTTTTCTCTTCTCTATTTTTATAAATGTAAATGGATAAAAATGACAGATGTGTGCAAGCTAGTCTATACACAAACAAACTTCTGTTTCACATGGGCAGGTTCAGCTGGAAGCCTAAATTTGCCTATAAATATTACCCCTTATAAAACAAGGGTTTAAAAGAGAAAGACTCAATTTTAAACTAAAATGAGCACATCCCAGGCAATGCAGAAGAACACAGATCATGACCTTTTCTCCTGTTAAGTATGTTGATAATTTTGGTGACAGAAGAATGCTAGTGAAAGCCCGTGGCACATATATTTATGGACTTAGTTATATCCTATTCTGCCTGAAATCCCCAGCACTATATACTGTCAGTGTTTAAATAGGTGATTTAAAAAAACTCCACCAAAGTATGTGAATATCAAAGCCAATTCCTATACTAAATCTGTTGAAACCCATACTTTCTTTTCAATATACCTGCCCACTATTAAAAGTGTATTATATGTAGACCCTTGTATGGTGAGTCTGCAGAATCCTTCAGAGCAACACAAATTTCTGTAGGAGTTATTTTCACAGAAAGGCAGTGGGTAGTTGATTCTGTACATATCTTTAAGGATCTATATTTATACAATTATCTAGTGTTCCCTGACTTCAATGAAGGATTTGCCAGTATTACATGTGTTACACAGACCTCTTCTACTACAGAACAGAGCGTGCATACACAGGCAGCTAAAACTGCCAAAGTCCAATCCCTGGCAGAGGCTTGTGCAGGACACATTCCTTTGTCAAGATTTTCTCCTGAAGGACTCTGGAGACCCCTCCTGGCTAGCACCATGGAGGTGTAGTACTGTTCAGGTTTATTCACTGTCATGTTCATGGGTACCTATGGACAGTGAACAGCATTTTATGGGGTTTTTGTAACCTACCGTTTTACTGTGTACTGTTTTACTCATGTTGCAGTGACCCTGAATAGTTTACACCCACACTTGAAATATCTCTTTTAAAGAATTTTAGAACTCCCTCACCACTGTCAGGGATGCACATTATATGCAAAGCTGGCATAGCAGAAGTGTCCTTTTCCTGACACACCCAAAGTGGCCTCAAAAGCTAATGTTTAACAGTTCTTTCTCCCCGTTTTCTCATGCCTCACTTCCACAATAAACAGCTGAAAGAGAGTGCCCACTTAGTAGGATCACAGGGATACCTTGAAGTGTATCAGAGACCATTCACCCTTGCTTTTATCCTCTACTGGAATGGCCGAGTTGTAGCACATGAAGCAGCTTTGGGATTTAATGAACCAATTCAGGCTGTTTTCAAGTGTAACGAAATGCCTGCAATCAATCGTTCCAGTCTATGTCAGGTTGCTGTTGTAGTCGATGAAGTTATCCAATCCACTGGCCTTTATAGGTAAAAAGGGATCAGCTCATTTGCAGCACTTATTTTTCTATCATTCCAAAGCACTTTATTTATCCATGTCTAACTGAAGCTTTTGGAGAGAAGGACATTCAGAAGAAACTGAAAGCACAAACCTTCCTCATTTATTTTTTTCCAGTGTTATACTCTGTCAATAATCTATACTTTATTTACATAAAAATATCTCTGCATATGTTCATGATGACTCCAGGATTTGCTATGTAGTTTATGCAATGAGCTCAGGAACGCATTATTGTTTGGTTGTAGAGGAAGCACTTGATCTGTTAGACAGCCTGTGCAACAACTCTCTTGCTTTCCTCCAGAAAACTGCCCAAACAAGCAATACCCTGAACATTACTACAAAGAAAACTAACAGAATTGTTGGTGTCACCCTTTTACAAATGCTTTTAAAGAAAAAGATGAGACCTTGTGGGAACAAATAACATCAGCTGCCTTCTGAGACTCAAAGTTGCCGTTAAATCAACATCCAAAGATTTAAGTGGTACATTTCATGCCATGCTGCCCCCTTGCTTAGGGATTCTGTAAATGTTTGGGTTTTGGATGGTTAGATCTCTTCCCCTCTGACTGCCCTTCCTCTGTTTGCCCTGAGATATATTTTTAACATATCAGTTTGTAAAAATTGTTATTAAAGAATTATTGCTAATTTATGTGCACTTTAACACTGGGGAAAACCCCCTTTATATTCTGCACAAGAATATGTTACATTATTTTATTACAGAGAAATTACAATCATTTCTACTTTCGATAAAAAGAAGTAAGAGAGGAACAACATATATATTCCTAATTATATAAAAAAAAAAAAAAAACAAAGCAAAAATAACCAGATGGACATTTGCTCCCCATAGACCATATCATCTTACATCTGCATTCTCTTTTCTATATACATATAAAGATTTTCTAGGTGTGTGCATATATATAGATAGAAAGATAGACAATGAAATTCGGTTTTAGCTCCACACATCTCTCTTAGGTTTTTCTTTACAACCTGTAGGAGAATGATTATACATTACTCATCTAAAAATTAGTTTAACTAAAAATGTACATACATCAGGATTTTTTTTTCAGCTCACAGTCTGGGTTATTTCAAAATAACCAAATGAAGCAAATTAGGAACAATTTTGGCTTAGACTGTGCCTTGACAGCCTAATGGCTGTGTTTCCAATTACACAATTCAAAATTAAAAATGTTTCAAAAATATAAATGGCAACTTTTTTGTGGTGCTGAGTCTATAACTTTTGATGGGTATTAGTTTCAATAGGGGAGAAGAGTTCTCTTTTTTTTTTTTTTTTTTTTTTTTTTTTTTGGTTTGGTTTGGTTTTTTTTTTTTTTTTTTTTTTTTTCCCCCACTAAATAATCCTAGTAAAGACAAGTGCAGCAACCAGAGCGAAGTCAGTTGTGTAAAGGAGTTTGGGCCCAGGAACAGAAATGGAATTGTTCTCAACAACACAGTTGGCATGCTTGGAAGCTGATGCATTACAGGAAGGATGTTTTCTTCACAACAACTGCTGTTTTACCAGACAGCACACTCGCATGATGCACACAATTTTACTCTTATTTCAAAGTACTGTTGGGACAAATTTTGCCCTTGGATAAGCATGCTCAGGCCCCACTGAAACCAGGCAGTGGAACTTACAGTCATGTGCCCGAGAGCAGAATTTGTACCCAGTGTTATAAAGAAAGAAAACTGTTTAGTGGATAAATAATAAAGAAAAGGAATTTACAAAACAAACAAGCAAGCATTAAAATATAATTAATTACAAAAAATAAACAAAAACCAAAATAACCAGAGCCACTTACAGGGCTTGATGGAGTCTTTGGCCAGCCTGGGCTGCTAATGCTATCACTTTCATCTCCATGAAATGAGGAGATGCTAGCAGAGCTTGGGGACATTGGGGAAGGGACTGGCAGGTTGCCTGGGGTTGGGGGCTGAGAAATACCCTGAGAGCTGTAGCTATCCTGTGGTAGAGGAATACAAAAAAAAAAAAATATGACAAAGGCAGGGCAAACTTTATTAAAAACAAAAAAAATACATCCAGTTTAACAGACTGACCGATTTTTATATATAAAATATATATAAACAGCGAGACACATACAGAAAACACACACATATATAAATATATTTATATATACATATAAAGGTATTAAAACAACATTGTTAATTAGTATAATTTGGAAAGTTTGCTGGATGCTTGGCTAAAGTCACTGAGCCCCATGCTTACTTCAAGCTCACATGAAATGCTAAGCATGGGTTTCCCATTATGAAAGAAAGAAAGAAAAACAAGCCATTCACCTTATTTAATCAAATAAGGCAGGAAAGCAAAACATTAAAGTATGTTGCTGCTGCGGCCAAAACAGGAAGCCATAACTGAAGGCAGAGAAAAATGGCTGCAAGGACTGAAACCAGGCAAGACCCTTTTTCCCCCCCCCAGCACAGCCAATGCCCACGCAACTTTTGGCTTGGGATGCTTTGCCCCCGCAAGTTAAAATGCCATAAGAACTAGTAACTTTCAGATCCACACAATGAATAAAAAAAAAAATTAATAAAAAAAAAGAAAAGAAAGAAAAAAAAATAGAAACAAAGAGATTGCACATGAAAGGAAAGGCATGCAGGAAAGAACGGAAGTGGGGAGGCCAAAACCAGGAGATGAAGGACAACACAGCAGACTTCTGCGGGAGGAACAAACGCCACGTGCGGAAAGTGGTAAATACCTTTGACTTGCTCTCAGGTTGGGGGGCTCCTTCTTCTTTGCCATCTCCTTTGACAGGAAGGGGAAGTTTGGACTCACCCGGTGTCATCATATCTGCAAGACCCATAGGTGCTAATCGAAAACAGGAGAAACAGTTAAGCATGACTATGCTTGGCGTTGTAGGAAAAAACACGCTCCCTGCTGCACGGGTGTGGTGCCACGTGAAGGAGAGGTTTTCCCACCTCTGTCCTGTTATCCTAGCATCTGGAAACCTGGAAAGCTCTTCAGTTGAATTGAGGGGAACAAAGGAGAATGAACAAGAAGAGAATACAAGCACCATGCAATAACAACCACCACTAAACAGAGTAGAATTCATTCTTCATGCTGATGCTCTTCAACTGTCTCTGCATTTGACCACGACATTTTAACACAAGAAATCTATTTTAATTACTGCACTCTCCCTTTAGCAAGAGACAAATGTAAATGAAAACAACGCACATTCTGCTTGCCATGTTGAATCCAAGAAAAAACCCGAATTTTCCAATTACATCTGTATTAAGGCTGGTGTCCTGCAGATAATTCCTGCCCCTACCGACTTTAATATGAATGGCTCAGCCACTGTAAGCCTTAACTACAGAATTACAAGCTGTAAACTGTGCTCTGTAGGAGAACCAGCACTCAGCTTCTTCCTCTTGCCAAAATGAGGTGGGACCATAACGAACACACAAATGTCTTTCTCTGATAATGGCATGCAGTTGCTTCCCAGGGGTGCAAGGAGTTTAAAGTTTTTTTTTATTTGAAGATGCAGGTGCCAAGTATAGTATTATTGCTGCAGAGCTGCTGGTTTCCTGGATTTCTAGAATGATGCAAGAAGAAACATTCAGACAGACAGAAAATACTGGGCAGAGCAGATGCTAGGAGGTGCCGTGACACTGAATCAATGCAAATAACCAGAAAACAGCAGCAAGACACCAGGTGATTCTTTGCCTGCTGAAAACCATGTGCACAGCATTTGTGAACGACTGGATTACTTTCCCTTTCTCTCTTTTTAATCCCTCTCATGCCCTTCTTTCAAAGGGTATGAGGTAAGAAAAGCACACAAAATAACCTAAAAGACAATAAAAAAGACAAAATATAGATCCCAAAAGTAAAAATGTAAGAATCAGTAAAGGATCATTGTCTTTACCAGAGTAGCATGGCTCTCGCAAAATGACAGTGCTGGCTTGCACCAGGCAGCAGGCACACTGCACAGCGAGCCAAAGATGGGGGGGGGGAAGAAGCTTTAAAAATACTTCACAGATTGCCCACTACAAAATGATTATTGCACATATTCATGTATTACTATGTTTTAGAAAATAATTAGTTTTAATTACAGCAGTGAGAGCATGAGCAGGACTCTAGCGAATACGCTGGCAAGCTTTGCAGTGCTAATTTGCTAATATCTTTAGCATCACTGCAGGTTGAGACTCTGGCTCTGCCAAAAAAACCTACCCAGCCATGTGCCATGTGAGTTTACAACTGTATGCTCAATATTCAGCTTTGAACCGCCAGTGTTTTTCATGGGCACATTTTCTTGTTTTTTCAAAGCACATTTGTAGCCCAATCAAGCCCTTAAAAGTCATCACAACACATAAATCATAATTGAGATTTAAAAAAAAAAAAAAAAAGAAATACTTGCAATACTTCAGACTTCAAGAATTGGAACAAAAAGCCTTTTACAAGTGATGCAGCTGCAGAGAAAAATCTATTGGGATCAGCTAAAAATGCTGTTATTTTTATGTATGTGTGTGAAATCTCAACAAAACAGCCAGTCAACATGCTACTGGGAAGTCAGCATCCACCATGCATTTGATTTTGTATGCATTTTGCCCTTATATTGTACTTGAGGAGCTGGGGCAGCTTGTGACCATTCTCAAGTGAAGGATGGCAGCCTAACATGTTCTAATTTTGAATTCACAATTAAAAACCACATTCTTTTTCTTTCAGAGATTTAAAAACAATATATGTGCAAAATGGTCAAATATATGCCACGGTATGGTTTCAAACTGGGATGCAGAACTGTTATACAAAATCCATTTTAACAGTTAACACATTTCATGCTGTGAAAGTGCTAAAAAAGAAGTCTTGGGTTTTAGTTTCGAAGCAAGCAAAGCTGACCCTTCCCCTATAAAGCAATTTTAGAGAGGTCAAACAAAGGAAAGTTAATGATCACACTTCTTCACCAGAATTCTGCACAGCTAAATCCTCTGCTGATATCTCACTTGTATCCAGTTAGCACATCATACTTCTATTATAAAGAATTTAAGAATTGTGTGCACTTCTGGTAGTCCTGTTTCCATCAGAACTTCCTTATGAAATCTCTGTTCCAGAGGGGTTAACACCTTGTATAAAGGGCTAGTAACTCCAGTCTGCAGAATATAACACACATTCTGACTCTATTAGTCGTGCTTAGAAATGTAAAAATACAGGTTCATTTTGGCTTTTGACTATTTCTTGTTGGCATATGCAAATGTAACTAACAGGAATTAAATAATAAAGTTACCCAAATTCTGTTTCACTTTTTGTTCTAAATTATTTAGCTCATCTACATTCTTTCTTTCTACCTCTAAGAGAAGAATTGCAAGCATTTTACTGGCAAATGCAAGGCTGTCTATTTTCCCTATAGCTTTTACCCAAGATGTTTCCACAGCTATTTTTCTATCTGCTGTTGAAATGCTGTTTCATAACTTCTTGCAAACACACTCTCCAGCGATTTGTGAGAAGACATTCTTTCACTTTTTTAGCTAAGCGGTACAAGCGAGAACATTGTTTTGACCCTTTCTGAGCAGTGAAATACTGTTATTGTCACGAAACTGCTAAAATAAGACACAGACTCTTTCTACCCAGGTACTAATAATTCTGCCTGTGAAGTGCAGACCAAAGGAGAAAACGTTGTAGAGAGGAGGATAACAGGGAAATCTTGACTCTAGAAGTGTTGTGGCGTACTGTGAATAGGTTTCAAGTACCAGCCTCTGGCTTATTATAAGAATTTAAGAGCTAGAATGATTTCAAAAAGCAAGTATAGGTCAAGGTCCTGAATTAACTATTCCACACTGAATTTAATGTACTCAAAGGCAGATATTGACATGAGTGAAACTGCAGCAAAGAATTCTTTTTTTTGCTAAAGGCTGCTCTACCAGTCCCAGAAGATGATGAAATACTGTAGAAGCAGCAATATACAAACATTGTTTTTCCCTTTATTGCTAGTGTGATAACAAATCGTGCCCTACAAAACAGAATACTCCCTCCTCTCTCCCTTGTAATGTAATATATTCCTCTCTCCCTCCAACCCTAGCACTCTCCCTCTGCAAAAAAAAGAAGAAAAAGCAAAACCAGTGAATTAGTGACTGTGGATTTGATGAGAGGACCCCCAGTGCTTTGATGCCCACTGAAAAAAACAGAAGGACAACAGCACTGCCCAGTGTCCTGCCACGACCGATCCTCCAGCTCTGGGGACAAATGCAGCCCAAGGTGGTTGGGGACCTTATCTGAAAAGGATGAGTGAGCCACCAGGGATCTCAGTGCCACACTGCGTTTCTGCTGACAAGTCTTGTCCAAGGAATGAGAAGTACAAGCAAGCAGTTTGGGATGTGGGCACCTCTATGCCAGGGGCTGGCTTGATTTACAGTCACACAATGGCCACTGGATATGGTCATCACTTGTTTGGAGTACAGGTGATGGGACATTTTGGCTGTTACCACCTACTGACAACCTCCAGAAAGTTTATCAAAATGTGCATTAATAGCTCCTACAAAGATAGGCATTACAGAAAAGAAACAAACAGACCCCCGAAATAAATTGAGGTATCTATTTTTCAGAAAAATGCAACCAAGCTACAAAACAAAAAAACCCAAAGTTTCTAAAAAATATTTCATCTGCATAAATATCAATGCTTTTCCTGTTAGAGGTTCATCCAAATAAATACTAAGTCAAATGCAGAGCATATGCATGATTTTTAGTATTATTTTAAAGAGTGTCCCTTTAATTCCTTTAGTGCAAATAATTTCTCCTAGAATTTTGCATTTTATGTAAAGTATTATGATGTTAAAAGTCAATTGGGAATAATAATACCCAGAAGAAGAAAGGTTTCAGTAAGGCTCAGGTACTGAAATAAGGAAAGTATCCTTGAGCAGTAAGGAGATTAATGCCTTTTTATTGGTTTGTTCATCTCCAGAGGTAGCAGAGATTGTGAATGCCAGTTTCTATGCAGGAACAATATGGAAACCTGTGAGATATAAACTTCATATTGTTTCTTTTTAAAGATAATTTTCACTAGAATTAACAAAGCTCACAGCATGAGCTATATTGGAATATATTTATATTTATATTATATTGAAATATAAATTTCCTCTTTATTATATGCATTTTTAAAGCTGGAATTTGAAAAATAGGGGGAAAAAGTCTAAAATATACATGGGTAATGTGAACTCACACAATAAAAGGACAGCAGCAGTTATACAATTTTTCTGAATGGCAGTTTGTTCCATAATTGTGAAGGGATTCTGACACCTTTTTCCTGAAGCTTTTGTTATTGTTATGGACGGAATACTCTATTAGAAGAATCTGTCTTCTTTGATCTTGTAATTTCTGTGTTCTTAAACCACTCTGCATCAGCAGAAGCTGGTGATCTGCTGTTTGATCCACAGTCACTGCTGAAGTATCAGGATGCGTAACTGCAGCATGATTTTCCTTTCAATTGTGACTTTAATTAAAAAAACTAAAGACAAAAGGATCAACTGGTAATGAGGAGTTAAAAACACGACTAAAAATGGGTGACAAAACCAGTGTTAGACATAGATGTACTGAAGCTCCAACACCACATGAAAACAATTCCATCAGTTATCAGCAATCTTCTTCTATTTTAGAGTAAAACCTAAAAGTGCATTTTATTGAAAGACCCACCTTCCTGCCTCACAACAGGCAACAAAACTGTACCCTTCAAATCCCAGACAATGAAGAAACTAACTTCCCCTCCTTTTATTGCTCATCCTAGGTTTACACTGGCCTCTAACTGAAACCACAGTCGGTCATGCACGGTTTTGGCCCTCCACATTGACTGCACCCTGGTTTACCTGACAGATGTGTGATTTTACACTAATGGGGCTGGGAGGAAGGGGAAGCTAAGGAGCCACATAGCTGAATTGGTCTACCTGCCACAGAAAATCCTATTTTCAAGTCCCTAAATAGGTATCACCTGTAGGTTCTCCACCTCATCAAATGCTGGGCCAGCGCTGACCCTGAAGTGCACCCCCGGCTCAAGGAATTACCATTAAAAGTACTGTATTTACACTTGTCTAAAGCTTCCATTTTTTTGACCCAAGCAGAAGGATGAGTCCAGACAGGGGGAAATTAACCATTCCCACAGCATATGCACTCAGCAATGTATTCACACCTAATTTTCTCTTTTTGGTGTTGTGTGCGTCCATCTCCTCCCCAGCAGTGTCTCCTGGAGGCCTGGAAAGCAATTCTAGATGCGTGTCTGCTCCCACACAGACTGAAAGAGGTGCACTGAACTCCTCTAGTTCATCTCATACTTACTTTCCATTGGGTAATCTCTGAATTAATAAAACTGGAACAAAAGAAAACCTCACAAATGCACTGGCAGAAAAACCCCTGATAAATGTTTAAATTATTAAAAATCCAATATTTCAGAATGCATAACACAATAAAAAGAGTATGACTACCCCATACAAAAGACTGCTAGGATAAATGGTCTTGCATTGAACAGATTTCCACTGTATGAAATAACGAATGGCTGAATTATCTGAACAAAAAAACCTCTGTGAATCTTCCTTTAAACTGGTTATTCCTTAGGAATACATAAATCTTCTTAGGCAGGGCACTCTGCCATCTGTTTGCTGTTGGTTATTTTTGCAGCTCTGGGGGCCAACGGAAAAGGGTGGAAAAATTACTTCTGCTAATAGCAAAACAGAATTTATAGCACAGTTTCAATGCTCAGAAGTAATTTTATTTCAGCAAGCCAGACAAAACACATAACTACACAAACAAAACATAATATTACCTGGGACAGCTCTGGTGGGGAAAAAGCAAGCTATTATCTAATGCTCTTTACAATAGCTTGTCCCTCTTCATCCAGATGGTGCAGTGTGCATGTCTGGGCTAGCCAATAGCTTTCAGGCCAGCACTGGGAAAAGCCTTTTTTTGTTTGTTTGTGGGGTTTTTTGGTTAATTTTTCTCTCTCTCTCTTTTTTTTTTTTTTTTAATCTTACTGGTTAGCAGCTTCCTTTCTTCTGCTAACCAAAATGATAACATAATGTTCTTGAAATGTAAGACACTGTTCAGTGTCTCAGCAGCTCCTATGTGGAGGAAAGAAACTCTCTGAACATACAAGACACTAGCATCACACTGTGGTCATTTTCTTCCAAATAAGAACATATAGAATTGACAAGGAGAAAATTCAGGGAAAGATGCAAAGGATAAAAGAATATATTATACAGGCTAAGAGGGGTAGAGAAAAAGATGTGAAAAACCTTGCTCTTGGTAACACAATTTATGTAGGAAGGCATTTCTTAAGAAATAAGAAGCAAAATAAAAACAAAAGCAGAAACAAAACCAACTAAGAAACAACATATTATCTTAGCACAACCTATTCAGCTTTCAGAAAAAACTTCAAACCTCCCAACATTTCTAAAAGGGATAATACAATCAGTAAAGCATGCACAGAAACTCCATGACTGGAATAAGTACTTGGGAGGATCCACTCCAGGGTCATTGAAACTCCATCCAAAGCCCAATCAAAGAATTGATCTTTGCTGAAGTATTATCTTGAAGGAGGATAATTGTTAGGAATTCAAGCTGAACATGGACCATGAAGCACATTTGTGCTGAACTGTATTCACCTGTCTTCAGAGACACACACAAAGCTACAAGCAATTCTGAACTCTTAAGTCATGATATGAAGGATAAATCCAGGAGCTACATTAAAATATGCTTTTTTTTTTTTTTTTTTTTTGGAAAAGGAAGTTTTGATAAAATTTTATATACTGATATTTAAAAAAGTAAATGAGGAAATCCCATAAAAATCTTGGAAATAGTAAATATGTTTTCCAAACAGAATAATTATGTTAAGTGCTCAACTTAGAGCATCTTCAAGTCCGAGCAAGTGCATAATCTTTTTTCAAATGACAACCACATTAAATATCTGAAATTGCAACCTTAGCAAGTAAAATGTTGAGAACCAAAAGCAACCTCTTAAAACAAGAAGCTATTCTCCTTCCCTTTCTTACAGACACATACACACAAATATACATATACTTGCTAGTCAACACCTAGGTCAAGCTGAGTCCAAGTGATGCTGGAACTGTACAGAATACTGTACTCATCTACGTGCTGTGCAGAAGGACTTAATGAAAAAATGTATCAGTTACTGTACAAAAAAAACCCTGAGTACCTTAGCCTGATTTCAAATCACTCCAAACTATCCAGCAGGGGTGAATCAAATGAAGATGGCTTTTCCTGTGCCACCAGCACAGGGCTGATAGTGCTAAGCAGGTTTATGGAGGAAGGTCACTGCTGGAAGGTTACTCACCATTACCTGTTGAGCTGTTCACCATGTTGGGTGCCATGCTGTAAGGAGGAGCCTGTGGGTTCATCAGGCCAGAGCTGTTGTTCATTGGCTGAGTGTAGGGGGAGCTGGATCCCATAATGCCGCTCTGATTCATGGCAGGAAAATTGCCTTGCCTAGGAGAGGAAAGCACACATACAGGATCTCATTACAGACCTCATTGCTGGAGATGCAGTGGTTTGTCATAGAGCACATCACTTATTGTCTGTAAGGAGAAAGCAGGCAATTAGTTCATTTTACCTATGTGGTGAGCTTTAAGCTAGTCTTGAGCTAATTACCATGCGTGTGAAATAGAATTGGACCGAAGACTAATTTCGAGAGAGGTATACACATTCTTTCTATGTCACTATCAATCAGAAGAAAAATACAGCTCACATCATATACCCTATGAGTAGACAGCAATGTGATCAGGAGTGAAAATTAGAACCTAGCACTGGCATAAAAAAAAAATCCAATGCATCACCACTCTAACCATTTTGACCATGTAACAGCAATCCTCACCTGCCAGAGCTTAATAAGCAGTGAAACGACCAAAAGAAAAATGGGTACCATAGACTCAGTTTCTGATTTCTGCATGTGTTGTTATTGTGTTGAACAGTGTTCATCTGTATGTGTCATCTGTGTACAATCTTTCAAAAAACTCCATACATATTCCACTTTGTTGAAACCAGACACCTCAGGAGAACTATTTTGCTTTTGAAAATTAACCCCATATTTGTCTGAGACTTAAAACTGTCTCAAAAACTGCCCTAAATGAAGATCTTGCATAATTCTCCCCATGTTCAGATTCTCCACATGTTCAGACCAAGTATTTTGAAAGACTAAAACTAATCTGCTTTAAGTTCTAAGAAGTTTCTAAGTATGCTTGGTATCTGATTTGTAAAACTCTACAGACAAACTGAGGCACAAGGAAGAAAATAATCCAATTCAAGTAAGCATGATAACCCAATGTAAGGCATGATTCAACTTCAAAAATAACCTTTTCTTTTAATACATAAAACAATTACCCACCTCTTCTTAGTATAGTTGAAGACTGTATGTATTATCATATGCATATGAGTAACACTTGTACATATAAAATCATACATATGAATAAAAAAACACATGGAAAAAATACTTACTTGTATATTCATAGGAAAACATAAAGGAAAATACAAAACTCAGACCTCTTTCTTCAGTGTGCCCCTGTACATTTCTGCAGCTTTTCCAAATAAAAGAAACAAGAAAGCAGCAACCCTTTTACACAGCTTTAGTACCTGTCAGCTTATATTTCCTTACACAAAACAAAGCACTTAATTTCATCCTACAGGAAGGGAAAGCTGAATGTCTGGGTAGCAAGATGAGGGTTTTGGTAGAAATTCTACTTTTAATTATTATACAGTATTCAAATCAAAAAAGACAACTCCTAAATCGAGAACCCTGAGTAACTTCAATGGCTTCTTGTCTTCTCCAAACTCATGGCAGATTCTTAACACAATTGGTAGAAGCAGATTTCTTTTTTAGGAGGTACAGGAGGAAGACCATTAAAGCACTATTTGGCCTAATTTTTCTTGACACATTGTGAATTTCTTCAAAGGAAAAGAGAACGTGTTATCTAAATAAAGCATCTTTTTCCAAGTCAGTTTTGTCCTTTGCTCTCTGAAGACAAACTTTTCTTCACTCTTGCAAAGAGGCAAAGGCTTTCTTTTGATATGAAGGAGATAACTGCCATACAATGTCATTTCCCAGATGAAGCTTGCAACGGGAAGTGGAGGGAAAAGATTTAAAATGCACAGTGGTGCAATGCTCCAAGGGAAAATTACAAAGGGAAAAGAGAAGAGCAGGACCATTTGGCAACAACTTTAAATGATTTCAGTCACACAATCGAGCTTTTCTTATGTAAATACTGTATCTTAAACATCCCCCCCCTCCCTGCCTTTTAGCTGAAAATTTCTATATTTCAGCAAATGCAGTTAACTGAAAAGTGCTTTCTATGCTGGATAAGCAAGATCCTTTCTGTTACTGGGTAAAGTTACTAGTGAAGAAGAAAAAAATGCGCAAGTGTATTTTCATACTTTAAAAAAGAAGTAATTGATTTTGAGAGGTTCTTTTATGGAATAGGGCTAGGTTCCTGGAAAAGGCAAGTCTCTCTAGGTATCTATCTCTTTAATGTCCTTCTTTTACTTTAAAAATACACAGGAGACACACACCTTGCAGGTAAGCTGAAATTGGTCCTTACCTACTAATATTTCAATAGGACTACTTTCTGTAGGATGTGTATCTTCTAAGCTGTGGGACTGTTCATTGTCTCAAACTGAGGTACAACCTATTTCATGTTACCCACTATGGACATCAATCTCAATTTCAGCTCATGCAAGCATACTGCTGTACAACAGCTTTAAATCAAAAAGTAGGAAACTATTTCCAGTTTAGATGGAGAGTGGAAATTAAATAAAAAGAATATACTGGCTTTGGCCAGGACAGCAAGAAAACAACTGAAGTCTAAAAAAATTGCTTCTGCACCCAGAAGAACCTGAATGGCAGAACCTAATTCTGAAATTTCATCTGGCAAGGCAATACCTTTCCCTTTCATCCTCCTACGTAATGTTGCACTTGGAATGTACACAGCTCTCTATCTCTGGGAAGAGCCCAGAAAGAGAAAAGACTCAGCACCATCCCTGGCAGGACTTTGTCCTTTCCCAGCCCCCATCAAAGCCCTGCCCACAGCACGCGTGAGCTAATTCAGTAGCACTGAAAGGATGTCCTGTCAGAGCAAATGTTGTTTTATTCTGAGATTGGGTGCAGTGAGAAGTACAGAGCTCCTCCACATATTGCTTAGCTCTATGAGGGCTTGGAATGGAAAGTTTCTTTAGGGAGAAATAATCAGGTATTGCTTCAGCCTTTAATTCTCACTCCACAGTAGGCGTCCTTTGAGTAAAGACTGCCGACTGTGACAAATTGTGCTGCATCAGTGCTATAATATGAAGTGGAGTCCATTAAGAACTGAGCTGAGATCACCAAACTCATTTTGATTAACCTCCAGGTCACTAAACACTTATAAATATGTTACACAGCAGCTGCTAAACATATTTATATATGCTTAAGGTCACAGCATCATCTGTTGGTTGTTGGAGTTAAGTCAAAAATCTTATGTTTCCTTCTGTGCTGCTTTTAGTTAAGGCATATCCAACATACTACAGTACCAGACTCTCTCCTACATCTCCCAATTCCCTCCTCCATTTTTCCGGGATGCTAAATAAAAATCATGTCTTTAAAAACAGTCTGCTGTACATGTAGTGACATCTAATGGCAAAATTTCAACTGGCCGGCCATGAGTTTTATAGCAGTACAAACCCAGCTAAGTATACAATTTTACAGTATTTGCCACATAAACACCAAGAACTGGGTTGCTTAGAGATGATGCAATTAGGAATAATACGAAGAAATTAAGAAAAGATACACTTCAGTTTAGTATAATGAAAAGATGTCTTCATGGTGAGATACAGTTACCCTCCAAGGGAGAGGTAACTGTAATGAAGGAAACCTCAGCACCTGACATTTCTGCATGCAGGGAACATGTTAGAAAATATATTGGTCAAAGAAACCCTGCGTTGTGTATGAACTAGAGTATCTGCTCTTGGAATACCTTGATCCAGATAATGTGTTTTTCCCCATTTAGAAGAAAAAGCAGCCAGGCCAATACAAATTCGTGATTATGCTATTAATTTCAACACAATACCTAAGGCTACAATTTTTTTTCCTGCTCTACTGCTACAAGTAGATCTTAAGAATTTAGCAGTTGTTAAGAGATTTAAAGTGGAAGAGAGGAATCTGCTTGCTTTCTCTGGTTTATTTAGTCTGCTGATAATTTAGCAATGCATAATGGCAGTTGTTATGCTTGGGGAAAGGGCTGCCACCTCAGGCGACCTGGACAAGCTGGAGGAATGTGCTGACAGGAACCCTGTAAAAGTCAACAGGGATAAGTGCAAGGTCCTGCACCTGGGAAGGATGAGCCCCCTGCAGTGGTGCCAGCTGGGACTATAGGGAGCAGCTTGGGCATCCTGGCAGATAGAGCTGAGCATAAGCCAGCAGTCTGCCCTGGCAGCAAAGAGGGCCAACAACATCCTGCACTGTGTGACGAGGTGCAGAGTAGGAGATGGTAGAAACTGGTCATCCTCTCCTTCCTGAGCACTCATTGGACTCCATCTAGAGTATCGTGCTCACTTTTGGATCTCCAGAAAAGAAAAGATGATAAAACAGAGTGAGCAGAGAACCCCTTATATGGCCAGGGCTTGAGCACTCACCCTGGAAGGGATGAAGGATGTGGCCTCATTCAGCCTGGGGCAGAGACAGCTATTGAGAGAACCTACAGCAGCCCCATAACACCTAAAAGGAGGTCAGCAAGGAGATAAAATTGGCCTTTTCACAGTGGGCATGGTGGGGGACAAGACACACTGGGCAAAGTGAAAACACATTAAGTTCAGACTGGATGAAAGAAGACCATTTTCCCAGTGAAGATAGTGAGAGACTAGATTTGGCGGCCCAAAGGGAGTGGGCAATCTCTGTCTTTGGAGGTTTTGAAGACCCAACAGGATAACACCCTGAGCTCTAAGATGAGCCTGATGAGGAGAAGGTTGGACTACATGTTCCTCCTGAGGTTCCTTTCCAGCTTGAATGATCCTATGATCTTAGCTTGCCAGCTTCACTGTGCTGTTGACAGTCTGGTGTTATACTAGGTCCAAAATACAACTGCTCAAATTCAAACCATTCCCTTTAAAGAAGTTCTCCTTCTATCTTTTGTTTTCCTTCATTTGCAATCTACCCAAAGCTTAATCTGCACATAATCTCTTTTCTCTGCAAAAGAAGTAGCATCATATCTAATTGTATCTTCTGAGCTAATGCAGAAGTCTGTGTATTTAAAAAGAGGAGCTGACATGCAAGATCTGGTCATCGTTCAAGAGCACAACAAAGAAATTGTTAGAAAGAACAGCACTGACAATGCACAGGAGCACATGGGTGATTACAGCTGCTGAGCAGTCTCTTATACTAAAATACCTTCCTTTAACTGGACCTGAAATCCTCATGAAGTTTATGTGTCGTTTCCAACTGCTACACAGAAGTCACTCTACAGCCCTCGCGCTTCTTATTTCCTGATATGTGATTTAGTACCTCAGTTTTGTCACCTGATGCATGACTGTACTGTCATCTTCTTTCTTCTTGTTGAAAAAACGTGAATCCACTATGAAGCTGAGTTCAGATGTGAATGTGGTTTAGCTATGGACAATGACAGAAGTGGATTATGCTTCTCAACAAGATGAAAAATGAAGACACAACTTTTCATACAGAAACGTGAAAGCTCAGGTTGTTCCTGTGCACAGAGAGATCAAGTTCTAAAACTTTCTGTGGATTTCCTAAGAGGCATCTGATGCCTTGTACTCTTCTCTTAATCTACAACACTGGAGCAAAGCCCTTCATACAGTCTGAAAAAATGATCCAGGTTCTGTAATGAGCCCTGTGGCAGCCTGAACACAGGAGGTGAGTCTGACATGGAAATGTGCAGGGAACAAAAGAAAGCTTCAGAGGTGGAGAGTCTAGAAGCGATGGAGGTGAGGAGATTTTGGGGCACAGAAAGTGGAAATGGAGACAGTAGAAGGAAATTAAAAAGGGAAAATGATTGGCAACATCCTCACTAGGCACCAAAGGTGCACAGGAGAAGGCAGATGAAACAGAGATGCAGGAGAAGGAGCAGGGAGAAACACACAGAATGCTACTACTCCCAGGGTAAACACAGGTTATGGTCCCTCTAGCACAAGTGGAGCCTCAGATATGCCTGAAGGAAGGAAGGAATTCACAGGGAAGCTTCCAAAGCAGGGTGCTAAGAGACGTGCCTTCCCTCAGCTCCTCAGCTGGTGCCCCCTGCCCTGAGGTAGGGCCAGGCTCTGAGGTGGCCACCAAATGCTGGGGGAGCCCCAGACCAAATGTGGCACAACAGGGCGATGCTGAAAGCGTGGTGCTACTGGGACAAGAGTAAGATGGGCACACAGTCCAGGCAGGGAAGAGATGGCATTGAGGCACACTGCACAAATCCTGGCAGTCACAAACTTGTGTCAGTTCTTAGTTAGGCACTAGGGCACTGTGCTTCCTGACACTTGACACAGCGTGCACCTAACGTGGGGATTTCCCCCAGTTATGCTGCCCTAGGTGCTGGACCTGAAAAATTATCCTGTTACTGTGACCTGGCCACCTGAACAATTGGCTGGTGAAAAAAAATGGCCCACAAGTTTGCCATTTCTGCTCCAGATCTTTAACCTACATCAGTTTTGCAGCGAATGCACTGCAGCACCTCAGGGGAGTAATTTGTGTAAACATTTTAAAAGGAACATTTTTTCTTTTAATGCTGACACACTGCTAAGGTGGCTACTTGATTACAAACTGTGAAAATGACTGCGTAAGGCTGCACTCACAAATCACAGTGTACTGACCAAATTGCCCTGTGCTTATCTGTGCCAGGTCTGCAGCATGACAATATTTCCTCTCTCTTTTAAATGTCAAAGTATGATTTGGGGGGCTGTTATTTAAACACACTGACCTGCACAATAACCAGAAGTACTTTATTTAAATCTGTCTTGAGCTGGGACTAGCCTTAAGCGCTTATAATCTGTCACACTTTGACACCAAATGGGTTATTATAATGAGAGTAATTCAGGAGTGAGACCTGTGAATGCTTTCTCTCTGGAGAATTTACACATAAACATGTGCAGGCAAATACATATGCTCTTTTTTAATGGATGTTCTTTCTTGCTACATTATGGGCTTCCTTGGAGAAGTGAAACCATTTCTATTGTCAGTGGATATGGGAGAACTGAAGGAGGGAGAAGAGAGCAAAGGAAAATAAGCCCCAACATTGCTTACTTTGTTCTGCCTGGAGGTTCATAGCACTCTTAGCAAAGGCCAAGACAAACGAAGCCTGAATATTGGCTTGAGCAGCTATAAAATGGCATTGAAGGCAGTTCCCACATGCATAAAACAAATTTAACATCACTAATATCTGAAAGCAAAGTACCTTCTTTTAGCTGTTACTGTAAGTATAATAACCTGGACCTACATGTCCTCTGTTCAGTGGGGAAGTTCACCAATTGTAATAAAAAAGTTTCAGAAAAACAACCACAAAATCTGCTGATGTGACAGGTACTAGGTCTGCCACAGGACTTTTTGCTATTTTTCAGGTTGGAAAGAAAGAGAAAAGTTTACACTTGTGCATGTCTACTTGTGTGAAAATGGGATGCCTAAGTTCTGAAATACGCTGACAGTGACAAAGCACTGGGAAACACAAATGAAAAAGCATCTGGATTTGTACTGAGGGATGTGTGTGTGTGTGTGTGTGTGTGTGTGTATGTCTGCTGACAGGAGGTACACTGAACTAACACAAAACTGCTCTTCTCAACAACCAGACCTAAACGGCAACTCTAAAACGGGGGAATAATTGTAACATTGTAATTATGTGATAATGCAAATCGCCTTGTAATCCATTGCAGTCGGACAGAGTATACTGCCTGATTTCTTCATCTGCCGGATCCAGATATTATTGTGCAAGATACTTTTAAAAAGAGTAACAGAAATAGCCTTTCTAAATACATTCTTTTTCTTCTGATTTACACAAATACTTCTGCCTTTAGCATCATCTCAATTGGTTGGATTTTACAAAAAAGCAATCAAGGAGGGGTGAGAAACTTAAAAATTAGTTGTTTCTACCACACTGATTCAATGCTGAGCCACTCAGAAAAAGAGTCACAAAAACCTATTGTTTGTTTACAAGCTGTTGTCATCCCATTAACCATTCTTCCAGTGAAAACATCTGTCCAATGGGCTACCTACTTTAAAGCCCAACAAAACAGGAGTGTCACACCACATCGAAATCTGGAAGAGCAACATAAGAGGCACGTGTAATTCACGAGTAATAATGCTAATAACAAAACAACTACCCAACATTTCCACAGCTGGATGCATCCTGGGATCAGAATAAATCTCTCTACCCCATTTTACAGATAATAAAGACTGAGAAAGAGATCCAAGATTAATAATGCTTTAAAATATGGCCAGAAGAATAATAAAGTAGTTGAATACAGTGAGGAAAACACAGCACAAGCCTGTTAAAAAATTAAAAATCCTTAACTTTTTTTGATCTTAATGACATAAATATGTGTGACTGAAAAGCATTTAGTGATAGTGAAACACTGTAGGGTTTTGTTTGTTTGTTTGTGAGTTGCAGCCATTTGATTTTCTTTTTCTAAAGTTGCCTTTGTCTTAATTAAAGTACTTTTGGTCTGAATTTTGTGATGATCACAGCATTTTGATCACCAGTCTTCAAACTCACAGAGAACCCCTGAAACACCTTTATTACACAGCATTCTTACAAGTGCAGCAACATGTCCATATTTGAATTTATTTGTCTAAGAAGAAACTAAGCTCTTGGTACTCCATGTAACTTGTACTGGCTGAATACAATTGTAATGCTGTGTGACAAAAAACACAGAACAACTCAAAAGTGGGCCAAGTCAAATGGCTTGGAAACCCATCAGAGCTCCACTCTTGGTCACCTCTTCCTTCCCTACACATGGGTTTATATAGTGGCTCTAACAGTGACTGCTTGCACAGCTGTCCCCCTCAGACATATCTGTGCACTGAGGAGATATATTTCTTAGCCCAAGTGGAGTGTGTGATGCTCAAAAGACAGCTGCTTTAATCAGTCCAGAAAGCAGGAGCATGCATGAACTGGGTTTATGGGGAAAAAAAGAAATTTGCCCTGTATGGCATGATGCTGTCAATCTGAAGCAGAATGTCAAGAAGGGTGATTTAGCCTGTTGTGACTTGATATCAAAATGAGAATGACTCATATGACTTTCACTATGCACCTTCTATTTTTGTGCATGTTTATAAATAGCTGCATTAAAAAGTTGGAAGGCCCTATGAACTCTCTCCCAGAAAGATTACTTGAAAATGGTAAGAGTCTGTTTCCAGCACATGAACAGCCAGAAGGTCACCAAAGTGTGGTGGGAAGCTACAGGAAACTAAGGACACACCTTGTGTTTCACTAATTTGGTTTCCTCTGGTGGGATGCTGTCTCAGGAGAGGTTTGACCCCTAAGCTCCCTTGTCTTCCACCTGGGGATGCTGTCTCCCACCAACTTCTTCCCATGTTCAGTCTCATCCTCACGCTGCTTTTGAGCACCTTGGAATGCACTGTGCTAGCAACCAACCGAAAATCTAATAAAAACCTGATCATTTCATGCCAGCTCTTCAATGTATTTTTTCATAGTAAAATGTCATCTGGCTGACAGCAGCATGCTGAATGCAACCGTGCATGTGCATCAGCATGGTGAGGAAGATCTCCAGAGGGATTTTGCAGCAGACATGTTTTCATTCACCTATCTTTGCCCAATGGCCTGGAGCAGTTATATGTTTATTGATATTATTACCAGCACTGTTACCATCAGTCTTGGCTCTTTGGCACACTGGACAGTTTCACAAGAGCAATGTAGTGCACATGTTGGCATGACTTCAGCTCCCTCTTCATCTTCGTTTCAGATGCCTGAAACCTACTGTGGCCATTGCAACAGGTATTCAATGCGTTAGTAAGATCTCCAGCCATCATTAACAAAATCTCATGCTGTTAGATTATTATTTAATATGATTCTTACAAGGCTACTTATATGTCCAGCAAGAATTGGTGCTCCCTTCTGAACTTGTCTGAACAAATCTGAAGGGCTCCTCCCACTCATACTTCCCCAGGCAGCATTGCTAAAAAAAACCTGTTTATTTTTCTCTCAAATACCGCTCTTGTAAAAGAACCTAAAACCTTAAACCCCCTTTAAAACCTGAAACTCTCCTACAATTTTTTATGTCTCTCCCTTTCTGTCACCAAAAATCTTAGGCTCTTCAATCACAGTCCTGTACTTGCAGTGTTATGTGCCAAATCACACAGCGCAGTCACAGAATTAGCTTTCTTCATGAGTCCCATTAAACAGATGGCTATTCTCCTATTTTGTTTTGGCTTTTTTTTCTAACCACTTCTATGATTTAAACTAGTAGATCTTCTGACAGACTGTGAAAACTGTTTCCTCATCTGAAATAGTTTTTGTCACCCAAGAAAGAGTACTCAATTTAAAGTCCTTCCTTATTCTTTAAATTTATACAATATCAATTAATGAAGGACTGCATTCTTAATGTCCTAAAGATCATATTTTAAGGTACAAAATTTCTATGTAACATCCAACCCCGAGGCAGAATGTGAATAAGCTACACAAAGTCCTACACTGCAATTTTGTTTCAAAATGAGTAGTCTTTCTACAGAGGGCAATGAATCTCCTAAACAACCAAATCAAGCCAAAAATAATCTTGACACAACAATAATCGAATTAGAAGTGTCTCTGAGGTAAGTGAAAATTCTCATTCATTACTAAAAATCACGTTTCCTTTCCAACACACTCCTGCTTTCACAATTTAAGAATGGTTACACTCTGAAGGAGGGAAAGAGTAGGACTCTTGAGGTCTGTGGTTAATCTCTAATGGCATGAACAGCATACAGCAGTCGACTTGATTGATGAGTCCAAAGAAGAAAAAAATGCTTCCCCAAATCACTGGTTGCCTGCAAGAGCTCTGCAGTATGGTGACAACCAGGGCTCCAAAATGATGGATTTACCTTTTAGTAAAACAAAATTCCAGATAAAAATGTATTTCTCTTAGTCTCCCACAAGAAATGACTTTGGTTAGCTCAGCATGCAAAGTTTCTTCCAATCCTTATATGATTTTATCAGCAATTTTGAGCTGATCCATAAAATGCATCTCCATTTAAATAAAATAATCACAGACAATTTCTAGCTTTCCCCTTACAATAATAAATAAATATAAGCTGAGCTGAACTTCCTCCCTCCTAATACATTATAGAAAAAACCCACAAATTATTCTGCTTTGAAAAGCAAGACATGAGGAAAAGAAAAAAAAAAAGGAAATAATAAAAACATCAGTTTCATACAAATGACTATTTCTCATGAAAAGGCAAGAAGCATGGGTCCTTTCGAAGAGAAATATGTCAATACTGGTTAATAGGTTCCTTAGAAATTACAGTTACAGTAAGCATTAGTATTTGGACTTTTAACCCCTCAAATCACACAGAAGCCTAGCATGAGGAGAAGATATTCCAGCTATTACTGAATTCTCTCCAGCCCCAGGTGGAGCCAGCATGGGACTATTTGGGTTTCACAGAGACAATACAGACATTTAGGCCAAGAAGCAAAACCACTTCACCCTGCTAGAATTACATAGGGACTTTATTTTGGAAGCCAAATTTAGTTCCATGGACTGAAAGCTCCACCAAGATATTAGAACAGCACTGATTGAAAGCAAAGTGGGGCTCATTTCAGGGTGACCCATCAAGATCTCTAAAGGAAATCTGTGATTGTTTGGAGGAGCAGAGCAGAGGGGAAATGACCGGACAGCTTGAGCCTGGAGAACTGCGAATGGCTGGATTTGAACAGGAGCAACTCCTTCCGTGTGACTGAATGTTAAATAAAAGACCCGGCAGAAAGAGCCTTTCTTGCCAGGGGCTTATTTCAAAGGCAACAGATAAGGCAGGCACTGGCTCCAATTATGGCTACCAGTCCTATCTTAGCCTAGTTTACTTTGGGGATTTCACAGCTGGCAGCCTTTCATCTAGAAGTAGCCTGGTTTGAATAAGCAAAGAAACTTGAATGAGTACTTAACCTTCCTGCACTCCATCGAACTTCCCAGCAGAGAAGAACAGCACCTCCAAGCTTAAGGGGAAAAGGGAAAACAATGGAAAATATATACTCTCTCCAGGGATTAAAGATGGTAAGTTTTACTGGAGCGCTTCAAGACTTCCTGCTACAAAACTGCAGCTTTCAAAATCACAATTAGAATTTTAAATCCAAGTTTCAAGATCAAAAGGGCCAGACTGGAAAATACTGCACAAAACTGACAGGCACTAGGATGTAAAACACCTAAAACACTTCTGGGTTTTATTTATATTATTATTCTTTTTTAAAAATTTATTCCCCATTTCCGTCTCCTTCTTTTTCCTTTTGACATTTTAATGCACCATGTCCATTACTATATTTCCTCACCAGTACCTTCTAGTCCATCAGCAGTGCTGCATTACCCTGCTGTTGGAGAAAATAATACAGAAAAATTGCTTTGCTGGCACCAGCAACATGAATTATGAATTATACATACATAGCAGGAGAGAAATGCTGATGGAAGGTTAGTGTGCCTGTATGTGTGCAAAGCGTGCATGTGCATGTATACACACACACAGAAAGAAGACATCTAAAATGCACTTTTGAAACTAATTTACACTAATTGTGTTTATCTGCAGAACAGAAATTCTCTAATATCAGTGCAGCTTTGTTTGAACAGTTTTATGACTGATTAAAAATGTACTAAATTCTTCTCACCACACTACAATGAGGCTGTGGTGTCTAACCAGTTGCTAAGCAATTTAGAACCAGAACCACATTCTAGAGTGCCTAGAAATATGTCAAAGCAATGCAATATCACACATTATTGTAGAGACTGAACACCACTTCTCAGGTGGCATGGGGATCAGCAGAAGATAATGTATCCACCTCAATTTAGCAACCCAATGGCCAGGATTTAAAATGATCAGAGGTTGCAAATAGCAAATAGCAAAGCAAAGAATTGGTTCCAAATTCCTCAGTTTAATAAAACACTATGTCTGAATTGTCTTCTCCAAAATCAATGGCACTGAATTCTAAATTCACTCAATCTATAAAAAAAATTGCTTTAATTTACAAAATTGCAACATGCAATCCTGAGAATCATATTAAGGTACATTGAGGTCAAAGGGGCTGCCTTCAAGATAAGATTGCTCCTCATGTAGGCACATCAAAACTCATTTTGTTGTAATTAGTTCAGGTATTGATAACTGTAGTTGCACACCACCAAAATGCTCATTTTAGCATCCAGTTGGATGCACATTTTACAGCCAGCTAGCACTGAATTACATCTTCTAAAGCCACACTACTAACAGCATGCAAGCCAGCTATTTTACAACTATGTTTTTACCTTTCCTATACTACAGTCACACTTTCAACTGCTAAGAAGACATGCCCAGAATGGCACTCACTACTAGCACGAGAGATGTGAAAGTGATCGTGACAAGCATCTAGTGCTGAAGATGTCTGTTGGCTTCAGGCACCAACCTGATAATCGATTTTAAACTGAGAACTTGCTGTATGAAGCAAAAGCCCACAGACAGTACACACATAGTCCTGCAAAGCTTCAAGCTGGGCATTTACAAACTGAGGAGCTCAACACTGGCTGGTACTAGAAGACATTGTCTAAATTGCTGCCTTCCACATCAACAGGGAAAACAGTATCTCATTTGCTTAAAACTATTTTTACTGAAGGCTTATTGCGATGCAGTTTTATACACACAGGAACATTTATCTATCACTATAAATATATGTGCTGTTCTAAGAATCACACTAACTTATCACTTTGAGGTGTGATAAAAGATCTTTTGGAGCCACCCGGCTCTTTAAGGTCTCCTCTGGGTTCTAGTCTCCAGCAGCAGAACCAGCCTTTGGGATTTCAGTCAATGCCAACCTAAGTTATGAAGAGTTTTTTCTTTCATGGATATACTAGGTCTTCAACATACAGTCCTCACCAGTCAATGGTTATGCTGAGACCAAGACAAGACAAATATAAAAAGAAAAACATTGTTCTGTAGTTCCTTCACACTCTCTTCCTGAAAATTAAGTGAATTACTACACATGGTACTAGAGATTTATTTAACATTGCCTGCTGTGAACTTTTACTCAGTGCAAGCTTGAATGCCCTGGGTAGCCTAAAATAATGAAGAGATTCCATGAAGAGGTCTTAAAAACACCTTTCTTTTCTCTAGTCTGACATGGCAGTTACTTTTGTGAAACCCTGGGCTGCATGCACAAGACTAGCACATCATAAGATTTCAGGTTACAGGGAAGGTATTATGTAGCTGTAGAAATTAATCTAAGCTTAACGTAAAGCAGACCTCAAGATGAGGTCAAAGGCTAATTCAAATGGTGTAAACCTAGTATCTTCCACAGCCACCCCTTTCATTTGTATGATTTTAATCTTTTCTAATGAAAAGGGTGGTGGTCTGGTCTGAGGATGATACCTAGGTATAACTGGCTGACACTCAGATCCTGATCATCCTGCCCTGGTTAATGAACATTGATTTTGTGCCCCAGTGGAAGAGATTTTTTTTTCTGATGCATGCCATTTAAATTCATTTTACACTGCTGCTTAGAGTGGCTTGGCAAGGCAGAGGCAAACCAACATTCTATGTCCAAATGAGACTCCTGAGCTGGAAAAAGACGGATCCTGTGGATTAACAGCTGAAGATAAATTTCTCTCCCCTATTGATACTTGGCTACTGAGTCAACAAGTTGACCTTGAAGTGGATCACAACCAACTTGAACAGAAATAATACTGCTGTGTTATCAAAAACTATGATGCAACTATTTAATTTTTATTCTTAATTCTACACAGAGGAGGGTATTTTATAGTAATAAAAATCCAACACTTTTTGAGCTCTACATCTGAATCTTATAAACGCAACACATTTGAAGAAAAAGGCGGGGCACTGTTCATGCATGTTGTCATACAGAAGTGGATGCCTTCCAGTTAGAGAGGGAATTATCACCAGTTATTATGGTGGGAGTGCTCTCACATTTCACTAAGTTTTGTTTTTTGAACTGGATAACCAGTTGAATTGTGTCCTAATTTTTTGTTTTTCTTTCTGCTTTTTCTGTGCACATACATGAACAATGCTATTAAGGAAAAAAACAAACTAGCAGCTACAGAAAACTGGTAATTAAAACTTGTTAACTGTTGCGTCAACAGCAATAATTTGGGTATTAAATACTTCCTACAAAGACAACAACTGAAATAACAGTACGGCAGGGAAGTCCACAAAGGTTAAATCTCAGGTGACAATGGACTTGTTTGGGAAGGAGCAACAGGCTGGGAGCCAACAGAGATACTTTCTCCCACTTCTGTAATTTGTGATATGGTTACAGAAATCAATGTGGAGGACTCTGGTAAGAAAACAGTAGCTGCACTTCAGGCAAATGTTTTGCAAGGGATACTTAGTGCTCCTAAAAATTCTTACAGAGACGAATTTTTCAAATACATGCACACTCAACGACAGCGAACTAAAATTTCCCTGAAAATTCTGTTAAGAAACCCTGTAGTCACTCCTGCAGTACATCACCTCTCAGAAAATTTGGGGGGTTGCAGTTCTCTGCCTAGGCAGCAATGAAAATACCACTGAATTCAGAAAATGTGTCTGCATGCACTGCTGCAGACAAGAACACCAGCAGTGAAGAGAGAAAGGAGACATCTCATTCCTTCTCAGTGACGAGGTTCTTCATTTCCCTTTTAGGCACCAGGAAATGGAGTTGTGCCAAAAGCCATACAGGTCTGTGAGTGACATGCAGATTTTCATTGTACTGTCACAGTAGCTTAGTAAAAAGAAAACAAAAAACTAAAATCCCCTCTACAATGCAAGTATTTCATAATCTTGCATGTGATTTTTATATTCCTTCAGCAGCCAGATGGGATGTTCACAAACATTTTTAAAAAATGCCAAGGTCCCATTGCAAGTCCAGTTTACACTGCTACCTACCCGTACTGGTCAGGCTGGTGCACTGAGGGGCCTGAGTGTCGCCATAGTTCGGGTGCTCTGAAGAAAACATGGGCTGTTTGCCAGCCCCAGACTGGCTGGGATAAGCAGGTGAATTTCTGTGTGGTGGCCTGAAGCAGAACGATAGAGCAGCCTCTCTGGATTTAATCTGTATCACAAATCTGAGTCACTGTCAAATACATTCCTTCCACATGCGAGTCTCAAGGACTTGCAGGAAGAGCCAAAAGCCACAATGCTTTCTCCCCTACAGCTGACTTGAGATCAAAGAGGAAAACAGTGTGCTTGCAACCCCCTGGCATGAGAGCAATGTGACAAGTTCCTCCCAGTGTGCAATTTATAAATAACCCTTTTACCAGTATTTGTGATAGAGATTCAGTGACTGCTGAGCTCTTCCACAGGTGCTGGATCACTGCAATGGGCAGTATCTGATACAAACACTCTGAAATGGTGCAGTTTTGTCCAGTCAGAGATACAAAAAGCAGTTCTACAAAACTGACTTGGGAAGAAGATGTGAGATAGAAGTAGTAATCATTTAACCCCCTTTTAGATCAAACACCACACACTATCCCCAACGTGTAAGTTGAATCACAACCAAATGCTTTCCACTTAACACGAAGTCTTTTCTTGCTGTCAAGACCAACAAACGTGAGCTTTTCCTTTCATTCTATGATTATAGAGAAATCCTGTTCCTGCAGCTGCAGTGATGGTCTATTTATTCCTTCTTGCCTGACCTATCAGCTTATAGCCTAAACCAGACAGACAGAAGCAGACTTCCATAAATCCTACTAGACAGGTCTGTTAAAACAACCAACAGAAGAAAGGGACTGCTGGTTCACAGATATCTGCTGGAGTATGGTATGTTTTAAGGGAGCCTGTTTCTATTTTACTGAGCAAGAACATGAAGTACACTAAATTAACTGTTATTGTTTTAAAAGTTAAAAAGGCTGCTTATCATTAGTAGCCACCTGCCTTTCAAGCTCTCAAAATAAGACAGGGACACACTGGCTTCCTATTTCTTGTTTAGCACTGCATCCTGGAATAAGAACAACTCTAGTGTCCACAAACACTGGTCTTGAATGATAAATAAATACCTGGATGAATGTGCGTGCATCTGTGTACACATATGCGTAAGTGCAGTGAGCAATACACACACATATGAACACATTCACCAGGAAAGTGCAACTAGATTTGTGTAATTCTCAAACATTATGGACCTTCTTGCAACAGGAAAAGGAAATAAATATGCCAGGTAATAAATATATTTGAGTCCAGGGAAATGTGGATGTTACTTAATCTGAAGAATTCCACCCCCCAAAAAAATTAATTGCAAATATTCAGGCATTTTAAGAATGACAGCAAAGTGCCTTTTACCAAAACCCATATACAAACAGGAACATGAAGCTATGCCCAAAGAGGAGACAAGAAGACAAACAACGGCTCCAGCCTCTGCAGTCCTGTTTGCACAAGTGGCAGGTACCAACTCCAGATCACTACAGATTGTTTTATGTCTCACAATGCCTCTTCCCCTCCAGCTGCTCCCCTCAGCCTGCCCTCCTCTACCCCTCTGCAGGCCTGCTTGGGAGTGAGAACATCCCGCAGAAGAGAACTGCCATCAGCAGTGCTGCTCAAAACAGGGGCAGTAGATGCTAGAGTTGATGGGCTTCCTTACTGTCTGGCAGGGGTAAGCTACATGTTGGCCCTCTCTTTACCAGAGATAAAAAAAGTATAAAAACTCAAAAAAGTTTAAAGTAGCCGAGGGCTTGCAATTCTGTGGGTTTTCCTAAAGCTACAGTGCCAAGACCCAAACTAGAAGTGGCCATCACCACTGTCACAACTGAATTATCCTATATGAGAGGATAATTCAAACAGCCAACAGCATGCTGCTTTCTCCTTAAGAAAAGGAGAAGATTAAGAAAAAGTATTCTTCGGACACAACATCTCCTCCCAGAGATAAGGCCACAGCTAGAACACGTATAAATGCACATTCACACACCTATACAAGTGCTGTTACTTCAGAAATGACAAGGAAAACATTCCTAGTTATTTAAACTCCTTTCACTGAATGCATACCTGCTCTGAGCGGAGTTTGCAGCAGCCTGCATCACTGCAGCAGCTGCCTCCTGTGCCTTACGGTTCACAGTCGGCATGGGTGGGCCCATCCCAGGGCCTCCCTGCTGAGACATGCCAGGAGAACTGGGGGTCATACTGCTCATGTTTCCAGGAAATGGTCTGCTCTGCATCCCAGCTGATGGCATCCGTCCCAGGGGCATGGTACCACAAGGCTGGCTTGGCCCCTGTCCATGCATCTGACTGTTGGCATTTATACCCATGCCAGGTCCTGGGCCACTGTAACTTGTGTTGGGCACACCGCTGTACGTCGGTGGTCTGGAGTAGTTTCCTGAATGAAATGATAAAAAGCACAGAGAAAAACGTTAAAACTTTTGAGCAAATATTTCTGTTTAGGAAGTTAGCAGCTGCAGAACTTACACATATGAACTAAAGTGACCCACGCTGGTCTCAAAGTCAGAACAACGGTTTTTACACAGGAGGACGGAGAAGCAGTGGAACAAACTGCTCAAGGAGGTTACACAGACTCCCTGCATAGAGGTTTTCAAAACCCAAGTGGACATAGCCAACAGTTACCTGGTCTGATCCTTTATCTGACCCTGATTTAAATACAAGGTCAGCCAAGAGCAGCACTTGAGCACCCTTACAACCTGAATGATCCTATGAACCTGATTTTCATGTACCCTCAAACATTTTCTGTCAATGTATGTTATGAGGCAACAGGAAATACGGAAAAGCACATCCTCCAGGGGGTTAACAGCACAGCACAATGTATACAACTGCCTCATGCAGTAGAGAGATGTGGCGTGCAAGAAGCCCACTACATAAGTTCAAGGGAGAATCTTATTTTTGTAATTTCATGTTCTCATTCCTGTCTTTCTGCAGTTTCAGCAACAGGCTTCTTTCTCCTAACTGTTCTGCCCATTTAAGACAGATGATTTGGTGTGGACTGGTGAGGATGACTGCTGGGGCTCAAGAAAGATTCCTGCTCTCTCCTCCCTGCTTTCCTAGTAAATTCAGTCTGGCTATGTCAGCATAAAGGGTGGTAGCTTACAGTGCAACTCCTCTGAGAAAACTAGTCTTACACAAGTAAGCAGCAGCAGCAAACCCAGGCAGCATGAGAAAAAAAAAAGAAAAAAAAAAAAAAAAGAAAGCTAAAGATATGACAGAAAACTATTTTAGGAAATGTATCACATTGCACTACTTCAGTCATCAGTTTTGACTTGTCTTCATTTCCATCTCATCCAGATTACTGGAAACATGACCCATTCCCTCCCTGTGGGATGCCACAAAACAGAGTTTCCTGACTACTCTGAGATATTCCCACGCTTATTCGAAGGCAGAAGCCCTTGGATTTTTCCTCTGATTGTGCATATGCCATGCCTCTCCTCAGGCCTCAGCTACCAGGCAGAGGAGTTGGTGGCATCCAACTCCCATTTGTATTTAAAATAAACATATTCATCCATCATTTGAATGCACACATAATTAATTCATATGCTCCTGCTGCTGTGCTTTCGCTAATCTTCTCTTCTCCATCCTGTAACTGACTCACTCCACTACGAGATCTCCTCGGCGGAGAACATATGAGATCTATGCTTCCCAAGGAAATGAAGCAACCATTCTCTTCTGCTTTAAAATCCAAGTTTCTGCCTGGGGGTCCTCAAAGAAGGATCCCCAATGTGTTGTTCAGCAGAGATGAAAGGCTCCAGATTCAGCTTTGTGCTGTCTTAAGACTGCCCTGTCACCTCTCCTCCTCCTCTAGGTTTGGCTGCTGGCAGCTGGCTGTTTTCTGTTCATTGAGCCATCACCCCAGACAGAGTT
This sequence comes from Sitta carolinensis, assembly GCA_032173965.1. NCBI lineage: Eukaryota > Metazoa > Chordata > Aves > Passeriformes > Sittidae > Sitta > Sitta carolinensis. The sequence continues at coordinate 60,212,301 of JAVUNC010000004.1, read as the reverse complement.
TTGGATGCTGAGACTTGCTCAAGCCATGTGTCTGATCCAGCATAAGTGACTACAGACTGAAGGGCTGACTAGTTTCACTCTGCTCTGCTATAGGTAACAGGCAACAGCACACAACTTGGATGTTGCTCTGGGTTTCCAGTTGCTTTGTGCAAAAAAAATGTAATACAGCAGGATGGTGTATATGTGCACTCAAAGTGCACAACAGTTAGCACATCTTATATATATGCTATTAGTAACTTCCCAAAGTGAAGCAAATTCTCTCCCTAGACTGGCAGACCTGATATCCATGATCACTTGGAGCTACTGTCAGTCCAATTTACATAAAGTCAATTTGTTTTGTCTTCTAGGGTCTACAAAGTACATTCAGCAGCATGCATGGAGAAGGAAACACCAATGCTAAAACACTACTGCTGTTTTGATGCTATTTTGAATTGGGACAAAAAATGTAATCTTTTGTGCATTGGCTTTTCCAGCACACAACACAGAAAAAACAGTGGAATCTTCTCCATAAAAATATGTGGCTCAGTTAAAATAGCTCCTAATCATTCATCTTTAGGGATACAACATGCAAAAGGAAGTTGTATCTTTTTAGTAAGGAAAACAAGTTTCAATGTTTTTTTTCCATGTTTTTTTTCCCCTAAGCATTTCCTTGATACCTCAAGTACTAGCTATTCTTATACCTTTCCCAGGCCGCAAAAAAAAAAAAAAAAAAAAAAAAAAAAAAAAAAAAAAGCAAAAAAAAAAAAAAAAAGCCAAACAAAATACAAGAGGAACTGCCAGGAATGAGGAGTGCAATCTTATTTCCATGTTTCTCTAATAGATTAGTAATTTGTTGGCAGTGGCTTTGACAGAAAACAGATGGATGCAGCATTAAACACAATGAATGCAGCAGATGCTAGGCCAGCCCACATCAGCTGGACGTGTCAGGCAGCCAAGTTCAAGAGCCCACACTTTTCAAGTGGGTACAAGCCTGGCAACAGCGGCTGCACAGTACTACTGAACAACTCCTCCCCTCTATATCTGAGGGATTTTTTATTCCAACTCCCCCTTGGCAGAGTAGAATTGTACCCAGAGAGATGACATCTCTAATGCATGAGAAAAAACAATGCTGTAACAGGAATCACGAGGAAAAAAATAGTGTAATGAAGATAAAGTATAAAAAAGCTGACTAACAACCTGCCAAAGACAGATGTTCATACTTACTGCTGAAACTCTGGTCCACTTTGTTCAGGTTTGCTGAACAAAGTGTTCTGAGATCTTGCCATGTCTAGGCAAACTGTAAAGAGGGAAATTTCAGAACTACCTGTTAGCTTTGCTCTCTGCTTTAGAGACATGGATCAGATTAACCGTATTAAAAACAGCACCTTAGAACAGTTCTAGATTTTTTTACATGGGCACTTGACCATCAAGCTATTCCTCTACAGGCAATTTAAATGTGTTGTTCTGAATTCCTCTGAAGTGTTTTACCTAGGGGAAATACCTCTTACCTTCAGTAAGATACATCTGATATTTAAGTCTTAGCTGCAGACTCTTTCATATGTAGGTCTGGATTCAGAGGTCCAGACTCTCAAGACATGCAGGGTATCTCATCCTTAAGATGCTACCATTTTAATTAAAATCTAGGATTAAAATCATCAGGAACGACACAGCAAAGTGCTTTTGTGAAATGAGTTTAACATTAAAAGCACAAATACTCAATTCAAACCACTTTATCACAAGCAAAAGGGGGTTTAACTTACAGTGAAGTTCTGGTTGTGGTTCAAACAAATTCAGCATGGTTTCTCTCTTTGTTATACCCAACAGAACAGCTTTACTGCTGAATTGAGTAGGAAAAGTTAGGGAGACAGGATGCATTTCTGAGACGTTCTACTGATTCACAGGAAGCTTTACTCTGTCCCAGTCTTATAAGATCCAACTGACTACGGCATCTGACTGATCTCCAGAATGCATTTAAGGGACATTTTGCTGTGGCAGCAGTCTGATGCTCGGGTCAGAGACCAGAGCTTCATTAGCCCCTGAGCTAGATGTTGTCCAAATACAAACCAAAGAGACTCTTTCAGTAACAACTTCCATCCTTGCTCTGCATTTTTTTTTTTTAAATTCTTGGGGACAGGAAAATGCTTGGATTCAATGAAAAATTAAAACTAATCTTCTGTATTGCATGCTCCTGTGTTGTATCCCAGACACACAGAAGTGTGGAGCCAAAGCCATTTATTATTTTTGTAGGAAATGGTTTCACAGAATTGGACTAGGACCCAGTACGGAACTGCTTCCTGGGAAAATATATTCTGCTCTTATTATAGTTCTAAGTGTCACGTAAACACATGAAAATCAAATAAATCAACCATAGGCATGAAATGGATCATTCTGCCCTCATGAACTGGAGGCTAATACTTCCAGTTCAAACTTAATGGTGTAGTCTTTACTATGGTGAGCAATTCCACTGCAGAGGACAATAGCCTTGAGCAATTGTTTTCAGGACAGCACATGGTGAAACCCAGTATTCAAAGCTGGATCAAAAGCTTACTGTCCAGAATGCTTTGATGCCTATATGAAAATACAAGTAGTCCTGTCAAACCCAGCCTAAGCTTAACAATATTCTGGAAGAAGGCCTATGTGAACAAAACATGGAAAACAAATTAGATCCATGAGAATTATTTTAGTTTAATAATTTAAGAACTTGGTTTCAACCCAGGTAATTTTTAATGTATTTCCTATTTTGGCAGAAAAAGGCAAAGGGGATAACATTATTATATATTCATCATTGCTGGCATATGATTATGCTTTGTAATAGGGTATGTTAAGAGTTGCAATTATGGATTACTTTCATTTAAAATGAAAAAATGCTATTAAAACCTTAAGTCCTTAAGGTAAACACATAACTTGGAAATACCACTATCCTCATCCCTGGGTTTTATTAATGGTTAGATCAACCTGGTGAAAATGTAGTATTCTTCCAGTCTAATTCTTACCTATAGAGCTCACAGTCTGCAAGGCCCTAATTTTATGATGACCAGTGCACAGAATCATTGCTACTTTCCAGGCACTGGTAGAAGAACATGGTTTTCATCCATCACACAATTCACCAAACCCTTCTGAAATGGCCTGTTAATGACAATGATGCTCATTTTTTTTCTGTCCCTCAAGTTCACTTTTTAATAGCAGTTTCTTCCTGACCATGACCCATAAAATCATTACATAGGCACTTTCATCTACAGAGGGAGGAAAAGAACTGCTGAACTCAAGCAAAAAAAGAAAGTAGTATTTGGCGTGTTACTTAAATGCATTGATTTAGTACAAAAACCTTTCCATTCAATCAGAGTGGATGGCTAATGTTTTACTGCACTTGACACCCACTATTCCCATGGTTCGGAATCTCAGCAGCAGCAGTACAGCTGGAAGTCAGGATAGCATATCATAAATCCACTGGATTTTTTACCAGTTAAGCTAGTTGCTCACTGTGCAGATAAAAATAAGCACTTGGACAGCATTTTATGACCACAAAATGCTTTCCAAATAAAAGGAAAGCACCAGTCAACTGGAGTTAGGTAATTAATCTTCACACATGGCTATAAGGCATTACTAGCCCCATTTTATAGTTAAGGAAAGCAAAGCAGAGAAATGAATCTACTTGCCTAAGTGATGTAAAAGGCAGAGCCAAAATTAGAAACTGGGAAATCTTGGCTTGTAGCCCTGTGCTCAGAACACTAAACCAAATGCTACCCAGGGATGAAACAGAAAGGAACATTGCATAGGGCAGCAAGGCTCCTTGCAAACAAATATCAGAACTAGTTCTCAGAAACTCGGGAGACGAAAATAAGCATCCTTGCTAGCATGGGAGAGTCACTGAGCCCTACAGAAATTCCCACTGCTGGCTCAAGTCCTTTCTGAGGCTTTTAGGTAAGAAAGCAACAGTAGGAAGTGCTGAAATAGAAAAGCTCCTTTATGTACCTCTAAAGAAAATACTGACCCTTATATATTCCATGGCTTGACTTCAACTTCATTAAACCCCAAAACAGATGCATACTTTATAAAGCTTATCCATTAAAGGCAAAACAATAGACAAGTTCAAGGTTGTCCAGGGGCAGAAATTGCGTATTCTATTTTTGTTTTACTCTCCCACCAATTCTGTCAAACAAGCAAAAAAAAAGGAACTGTCTCTCTCTGTCTGAAAGGTTAGTTAAGATTCACAAACCATATGCATTAGAGCTCAATATCCTATTTCCACAGTAGCAACTGTATTATTATGCTTGTTAGAAGATTTTACCCTCAAAGTCACCACAGAATTTCAGGTTGGCCTTGGGATTTCATCCAAGAAAAGAAGTCCTATTTTGGGATCAATGTTGTGACCCTTATTCCATGCTTGCTCAAATGCAACCTCATCACAGAGATGACATGCTTGGGCTCTTAAACAATAGACCTGGCAGTGCCACAGATTCATCATTTCCTTGCCTAATTTAAGGCCACTATTTTTATACAGAGAAAGGTGCTAATAACAGAAACAGCTTCTTCCACAAGGTGCAGCTGCACCTTTGGATACAGCTCTATTTGTTTCAGATCTATTTTTTTTTATGGAGAGTGTTGTGTGTGTTTTTGTTGTTTTTAACATACCTACTCACATACGCAATATATTTATCTATTGTAAAAATATATATATAAATTATAGTATCTATTACCAACAAGCATTTTACCTTGTGGTCCATACTGGCTCATCTGAGGCCCATAAGTACCACTTGAATTACTCTGCTGAAAGCTCCCAATTCCAGGATGCACTTGACCTCCAGGTGAGGGGTGTGGTGACATGGAAGGTCCAGTTTGTTGAGGTCCATACTGTGACATTTGGGGGTTCCTCTGTATGCCTGCCATAAAACCTATAGGAAGAAAAGCACCAAAGCAAAAATATTCAGGTTTTTTACTTTTAAAAAATCTTTGGCATTAAAATAAACCAACCTTCTTTAGTTATCTCAGACTAAGAATACCCAGAAAACTGCTGTTGTTTATACATACAAAACCAAACACATCTCCAAGTCAGCAATGGCGTTCCAACCACCAAAACCCGTACATAAGGTTTGAAAACCTTTACTTGTAAATTAAGGCAGGGCAGTCCTGGTTAGTTACAAATGGGTGTTAATTTTAAAATTAAAAGAAGTTTTAGGTGAAAAAAATAAAGGCAATTATATGCATTACTTAATTAGCAGTACTAAAAATTTGCCTGATTACTTATGGTGGGAGCATCACATCTTCCAAAATTATATGTCGCTACCAAAATGCCTCACTTCAGTATATAGAAACCCACTGTAAATACTCCTCTATTGCCAACAAACTCACCAGAGCTAAAATTTACCTCTATGTGAAGACTAGTCATACCAGCCAGAAATAACAATTGCTTTGTTATGCATTTCTGCTCTAGGTCCTTCTTCTAGGCTTTCCCCTGTATATTCCATTGCATTCTCTCCTTTTTCCCTTTTGTAAATGTATTAATGAATCCCAATATAATTAAAGGTTCAAAAGCTACAGCAAGAGATCTGGTGAAACAGTATCCAGTTGAGAAGCTTCACATGAAGGAACAGAACTAAGCCTATTAAACGAAGGATGAAGAGAGTTTTGTGGTGGGGTTTTAAAGTTTTCATGAACTGGGAAAAATCCTGCAATCCTGCCCATGAAATGTCTATGGAGGGATGCTGCTTTTCTGATGTTTTGTACCTTGAAAGGTTTTAGTGCTGCTGTGAATGTTGAAGAGGATGTGCTGGCAAAATTTAGTTGGTTTTGTTTTTTTTTTTTTTTTTTTTTTTTTTTTGTTTTTTTTTTTTTTTTTAAATTTCTGGAGGAAATCCGCTCTCTTTCCTGTTCTGCTTGCCTATTAAATTTCATCTTTCCATTTCCCCGGAGGCAAAACCCGCGCATACCACAGGCCAGATCTGGCCGGGTGCGCAGCACAAAAGGATGACTCTCCCACGGGGCTGGGGTGTCCTCCCACTGGACAGCAGCAAACTAACTGCTAACCTCTACCAGACACCCAATGCCTGATTAATGAAGAGAGGCAATTTCTTCTGAGCCATAGCCAGACATGTGGTCAAACTCGTAACTGAAAACACTGAGTTGCAGGTTGTAAGGAGAAAAACCAAGAGATGAGATGACTCTGCACCCCTCGTGCCCAGCTCTTTTGTGCTTAGCCCATATAGTGCTGAAACTCCAACTACAAGATTTTGCAGAATATGCATCGATTTTTCCTGATCTTTGGGCAAGCCCCAAGACAAAGGAACTTGATCACACCTGAACTGCAAAGTCAGAGCCTGGCACTTGCTCTGGAGATAGAGCAGACATTGACATGTGACACAGCCCAAAACTGAGTGCAAAATGGCAGCTTGGAAACTGGCCTGTACCGGCTGGAAAACTCCACACTTCCGCAAAGGAAAACTTGCATGACCTTCTCCATTTAGCTTTATTTTGAAACACACCCCTTGACTTTTAAAACAGTTCCACTCTGGGCACAAGTCTTATTACAAAGCCTACGTCTTCTGCTAACAATGCTGTGAGTAATTTAGAAACCTAATACAATTGTATGTCTGTACAAAATAAATGTCCATGTTCCTGACACACACTATATATACCACTCTTGTGGGATCCATTTGAATGAAAAAATTTGTACTGGTCACACTAAGATTTTTTATTATAAAGACAGTAAAGTTACTCCTGTGTCTAGTACCGAAGTGAGGGTATTTTTCCTGTTCAGCTTTAAATCTGTATGAGGTAACTTTCCAAACATTGTGCTAATGATTAAGGTTTTTCAGCTCCATTATTATTGCAAGCAGTACTTTTCTTAACACCACAAGGAAGAGTGATACACTGAAGAGCTACTGGTACAGTAATTTCCAGTAGTGATGCAGAAGGACTGCTGGTTGTTGAGACTAATGGAGAACATGGACTAATGTCTAATGAAAAACATGGAGATTATCAGTTCTAACCAGCTCCACTCTTGTCAAAAAGGCTTCTCAAGGAACCAGAGTAATAAGTAAAAAGAAATGTTTCTACTCAAATGACCTCTTTTTCAGTAAAAACTCCTCCTTAATTAATTTTGGATGCTGTGGAATGGACTGTATAGCTATGTGTACAGTTGTAAAAAAAACATGCGAGGAAGAGAGTGGGACACTTGAGTCCATCCAGATAAACCTTCCCACTCAGTCCTGGTAATCTTATCTGTATGACTTCTATGCACAGTCCCTTGTCCTGTCTTATCCGTGCTCTGGGCTGTGGCTCAGGGAGCACTGGCTAAAACCAAGCTGGGGGCATGCCAGTAACACAAGAGCAGAGATAACTGTGTGATACTACTCAAACTCAAACTCTAGCTCTAGTTTAATAAACTACTTTTATTGATGAACACAACAAAAAAGGAAAACACTCCTAAAACTGCTTTTGATGTGAGGCAAGAATTTCATCACTTCAGAGGGTGTAGGATTCCTCTTAAATCAAGGCCGGCTTTGCTCTCTTCTCTAGAAGGAAGATAAAGAATTAAGGAAAAAGAATCCTGAAATTCAGGAGGAATATCTATGCTATACTATGTTCTGTTACTGTCTGTACGGTACACTGAAGCATGGTGTTAAAACAGGACATGCTCTAATTTCCTTCCAGAGCAGGAGTCCTTTCAGCTACAGATGAGACGTGGAGTAGCAAAAAACAGTTCTTACTGTGATCTGGATTCCATTACAACATAGAGGAGTCAAACTCATCAATCTCCACGAGAGCTCAGTCAACATACAGAGATCAGTGCATGAGTTTGAAGTGTTTTAAGTATTTGCAGAAAGCTCAGATGTCTTAGAGAGAAAAGGGTTCCTGGTCATTACATTAACATTCATGCATCATAAAAAAACATCAAATCAAAAATCTTATCAAAAATGAAAGGGAGCAGCTGGCACACATTCATTTTTCCTTATTTACACACGTTTTCCCTAGTGTTCATTTTATAGCCTCTACAAAAAGAAATAAATTTTCTTTCCAGAAAATTAGATCTAAGATAAAGTTTTCTTCTGTAAAGAATGGAAGTAGAATTACATTAGAGGTGCACTGGAGTAATGGCAGTGAAGTGATTCAACAGCCAGACTGCATCTGACATGTCAACCCCTGTGACAACAAGGTGGGTTGTTTTGTCTTTTAAACTGCTAGGAAACAGCTATGAATTAAGCCTTTAAAAACTGCAGTGGCAACACACTCATCAGTGAACATATCTACTCCCTTCCCTTAATATTAATGATAAAAAGAGGTAAAGGTGATGCTTTACTTGCCATCACAACAAAAGATTACTTATTGAAAAAACACTTGAGCAGGTTTTGGCAAACTAAGCTATTTCAGAAGTAGCTGAATAAAGTGACCCTGCCAGAAGCATTCTCTTCTTTTAGCTTTTATACTACCTACATTGCAGAGCCATCTTTGCAGGCTTTTTTATTTTTTTCTTCTCAGTGGAGGAGTAGCATACTATTAACAATTATCTCACCATAATAATAAAAGACGTTTGCATGTTCATATTGAACATACATAGTGTTTAAAAATGGTCTGATAGTGTTTTCTTTTTCTTTTTTCTTTTTAGCAAAATATAGAGAAAAAATAAACCAAGCAATCCTTATGTAAGAGGTGTTTCTCCTCCTTTGATGAAGGAAAAGACAAAAATGAAGCTTCTATTGTTCTAAAGAGCACTAACACCTGGTAATGCAGATCATACAGCTAATACCACCTATGAGGTCTTTAAAAAACATTTAAAACCTTGTCTTTCCCTCAGGCATATGTATACACAAAACAGATATACAACAGTAAATTACTAAAGCTTCATGAAATTCTGCACTAAGGTTGTCTCACTTACATCCGTACATTGACCAACACAAACCCACCTGTTTCTTGAATGCTATCACCTTAACACTACTCATGAAAAACACCCACTGAACATGCTGGATGCTGCCATAAAATCTCAGATGGATTCTTTTGATATTTTAAAATCTTGGCTTGAATATGAAAAAACCTTACAGAAAAGTAGAAGCTCAAACAAAAAAGAAGTGACTGCAAAGGAACAGCTTATTGCATATCAGCTGATGGACAGCAACTGTCTACTGGCACACACTTAACCCACGGTCAATTAGAGGTCTTTTGATTTAGCCAGGAGTAGCCCATTGATTTTCATGAATGAATTAAACCTGAAAACATGCAACACTTAGTCATTTTTACCTCACAAAAACTTTGACGTTTACAGTGATAGCAGACCATTGTTACCTTACACATCTGATAAATAAAAAATGAGGAGAGGTAGAACGTGCAACATTATATTGTAAAAATGAACTTACCTAAGCAAATAATACACTGGACTACAGCTCTTTCTAGAGGAGCACGATTAGTGAAAGAGTTTGGGACCAAAACAACTGAGGAACCTTTCTGAGGAATGAACAAGAAGTTCCCCTTGCTCAAGGGCAGAGGCTGAAGAAAGGGATATTACTAGCTAGACAGGCTTATTACTCTAAAATCATAGAATAAGAAAAGTAGAAACAGATTGGATGCATACACTGATCACCAACTAATTAAGAGAAAAATAACATAAAATCCTGTACTTATGAATCAGCTCAAAAAAAAAAGTATGTGAAGAGATATTTTCCACTGCCTCCAAAGGAAAATCTTGTGTGCGGGGAGAAACATAGAAATTTCCAATGCTTGGTATTTTAGCAAGGCACTGGTCATTACCCTTGAGAAAAAAAGAGCAAATGTTTGCACACCCATGACACAAGTTTTTGGCAGACCTTCCTTCCTCAGACAGTGGTTTGGGTTGTATCCACTCTCTCAGGATTTTCACCAGAGTATACAACAGAACTGCGACGATCTAAAGCAGTGACTCCCAAATCTAGCTCATCTGTGGATAAACAACACTGAGATAGACACGTCAGGGTAAAGCTAAACAAATAAAAAGCATTATTCTATGATTTTGTGCCCTGTTAGCATGGCAGGATGCTGAGGAACATCACGGTCACACTGAAACTCTGCCTAGCCCACCCGTTTCAGATGGCAAGGGCAGCTGAGGAAGGCTTTGGACTGGTGAACCATGTCTAGGTTTTTGCCCAGCTAAACATGTCCACATCAGCACCTCAGAGCACTGCAAGGAAACATCCAACAGAACACAACTCACACATTAATCAAGTGTTCTAGTAATTGAAATAATTGGCTATTCTCATGTAAGCCTGTGATACCAGAACCCTAAATATGCAACCAGGTTGTCTGCAGATGGCACTTGAAAAAATGGTGTGGTCAAACCTGGAGATGTGTGGCTTACAGACAGCAGGACCTAAGAAAATACTGTTGTACCACTGCTAATGGGGGGCCAGCTCTACCTGGCAATAAACTACTTACTGTCACTGGCAAACAATGGTATGGTACCTACCCCTAAGGTGCTACTTAAAATAAACACTGAAAAGGACACAGTGAGAGAGATTTAGGTACTGGGAAAAATCCAAGCAGACAAAAATGTTATACAGGTCTAAACAAATATCAGCAGTTAAGGAACTAGGGACAGTTTGACCCACGTACCAGAAAATAAAACAAGTAAATCAAGTGAAATCATGTGGCATAGAAAACCCTGGTATCTAGAGCAATCAGGTACAAGACTTCTTTACATTAGAGATACCTCAAATCCTATTTTCATTTTCCAGAAAGAAACCTTATTAACATATGCCCAGCTAGACCTGTTTGACACACACAAAATGTCTGACTTAGCAATACACACCACAGGGTGATGGGCTGGTAAGCATGAGTGGCTGAGCTTGCAGTGCTCAATCTCATTTAGTCAATGCAAATACTAATTCTCAATATTCCGGTCCAGTTAAGGGGCATATAAAAAGCCCCACTAAATCAAATAAATAAAATACCTGCACCACACCAATACAATATCTTTGGATAGAATATTTTATAAAAGCTAAAAAAAGCATTTACAATTTCTTTTTTCTTTCTCCAATCCCATTATATTTTTAAAATAAGTCCTGAAATGTTTTTAGGAGAAAGTTCCTTGAGAAAAAAGAGCAAATGCTTGCATATCCATGATACAGTTTTTGGCAAAATTTCCTTGCTCAGACGTCCACTCTCTCAGTTCTTCTGAGAACTCTTCTTCTAATGAACTGCTCTTCTTCTAATTAGAAGTTCTTCTAATGTTTCTCCATTAACCATGAAAAATGTAATCAAGCTTCTACACTGAGCTCTTTTTTTCAGCCCACATAAAAACCCACATAAACCTTGCCAGCTTCTCCAAGTCCATCAGGGCACCACTAAAACCATCTGAAGTTCTCTAGGCTAGAGTAACAGTGACATGATTTCCCTTTGGTACCTGGACAATTTATTTTCACAACGGCATCTGCTGATATCTGCATTACAACCACCACATTTCTTCACATCCATTCAACAAAGAATGTTTCTTTGCTTATGTGAAACAGCAGTAAAGGAAAACACCACCATAGCAAAATTAGGATTTCCTGCAAAGATCTCTGCAGTATTTCTCATTTCCACAAAAAGACCAATGTTCTGTTTAAGAAAAAGTGCTGGACTGGTTTTATTTTTCTTTAAAATTATTTTCTTATTACGCTTTAATATCTATCTTACAGTCTCCTCACTGTTTATTTGTCTGACTGCTTCTCTTCACAATGTGAATAGCTTTGGGGAAGATGGAAACTAATGACCTAGCTAAGGTTTTAACCCAGACCCCCTAGTGTTTTACCAGCTGTGCTATTAGGTTAACTGGCTGAATCTCCTCTGCTTCTCTCTCTGATATTACGAAACCCAGTCTATGTATAGCATGCAATAATGTTTAAATTTTTCCCACCCCTAAATCTCCCTCTGCTACTGCTTAGCCTTGAAATTCATATAATCTATCATTGATAAATTAGAATCTGGGGAAGGATCAGACAGATTACCCAGATGGTAGCCAGGGAAGAAATATCCAACCTTTCCTAATGCAAACCTTGCATAATGTTCTCTGATGCAAATTTTAAGTGCTGTACTGAGGACAAAGAAGGAAAGACATTTGCGGAGATGTTCATGCACAGACTAAACAAAAAACACATTGCTCACCCACCATTTTACACATAATTTGTTACTGTAATATACCTTACACTAGATGCTTTTACTATGGTGCTTGAAAAATCAGGGTCACAGTGACGTGCAGTACAAAAGTACCCACCCTGCCCTCCCAGCCGCCCCCGAAGGGAATCCTAAATTTCAGTAGGTAGCTTGGGCTGCTGCAATTAATCTCAGCAGCAGCATGAAAAACCTGAGGAGTCAGTACGCTTTGCAAATCAACATTTGTCTAAGTTTTGCTAAAAATGTGTACACTTAGGAAAATCATGGAGGAGAGCAAGGAAGGAATGGCATTTTATAATGTGTATTGTGCAAAGCCTGCAGGGTTAATGGTCTAAATTTCAGGTTTGAAAATTTTACCCTCCTCAGAGACTGCTGTTCAAAAGTTCCCTGAATCAACTCAGATCTTCCTTTTCATGAAGTAAATATATTGAATATCATAATACATATTCTGTGGACAAGACAAAAATATATGAGATGTGTCTTCTGTTGCACACATGTAAAATAAATCATATTGTTTCTTTCATAAACACAAAATCAGTGTGTTGTCCTCAGTCCAAAATGCCTTTGCCTCTTAGTCTTATTTTTACCATGATTTACGATTTGACTGATTTTTTCCCTTCCTTGATTTGCAGCTGCTCCCTGATGAGTGTTTATTCTTTTGGGATCCTTTGGGATGGTAGGAATTATCCAGTGTTAGCTATATATACATATACATACATATATATATATATAAATATATATATCCCACTGTCCTGTATATTAATTTAAAAAGACATAAAGGATCTTAGATCTGAGATTGTTTATCTTTACAGAAGCTTCATAAAAAGGTTAACTTAGGTACTGAGGAAGTAGAGTGTCCTGACAACCCTGGTTCTGTTGAACAGGCAGACCACAGGCAGCTCCCAGTTTATAGGCCACGACGGGAAGCTCTCCCAGGGACAGGGATCATACCCAGTAACTTTACATCAAGTGTGTGACAGCAACATTGACTGTCACTCTGTCAAGTTCTTCATCAGTAACTACTGTAGCTTATCTTGCTCCCTGAGCCCAGAGGCAGGGAATTTGATGGCTCCCTAATGAAGTCAGTGGAAACTTTTCTATTGAGAAGTCTCTCTGCTGGCAACTATATAAACTCTCTCAGAATAAGGCAATTCTGCTCCCTAATATCAAAAAGAGAATCCCCAATTTAGTTAAAAAAATGAAATAAAGATTCATCTCCAAGTATAACAAGATTTAACATCAGTAAGAAGAGTGCAATGACCAGCTGCTAGTATACGAAATTTATTTGTTGAGACCTGACTCTGGGTTTTGATTGTACAGATATTATTACCTACTTCACATCCTACTTCTGCAGTGTTGCTGTCTCCCAGCATAGCTTATCATATGTAAATCGTACCCTTTTGTCCTTTGATTCTTCTTGCAGACGGCCTGCTGCATATTTAGTATAGGCCACAACTAATCACATCAACCTAAAGCTGAGACTGGCTGGTGTATGTCTGAAATCCAAGTGCAGTCTGGAACCAGCATCCTGAAATGGCAACCAACTTCTTTAAGAATGTTTTTTACCTGTTTTGGCAGAGTAACATAATTTCTAATGCTTTTGGGCAAGAAAAGCAGGTTTTCCTGAAACACTTGAGAGACAGACACAAAACTATGTACTCCACAGCTCAGAGAGAAAAATAGTAACCTTTCATCCTCGTGACGTTGATTACTAATCAAAGTAGACATATTGTAAGCTTTTTTTTTTTGCTGTGCATTGCTAATTAAAATAGCAAAGAAAAATCACCTGTACACATTTCAAAAACCTGCTTATCACGCTGACACCACATTTCAGTGCACTTCCACTTTTACAATCCAATTAAAAATACAGAGGTAAAAATGAATGATGGACCGATCTTTTTTAAAGACTGTTGATAAATTTAGTACTTACTAAGCTGAGAAAGTAATGCAGCTTTTTGAGTCACCAAAGGAGCTCAGTGCCTGGCTCTACTGCATGACTCTGCCTTCACATACAGACCTGCTCCGAATACTCCTATGCATCATGTTCCTATTTCATCATGTGCCTTGAGATAAAGAAAGGATATTTTACACAGCTAGTGTGACAGTTTCTACTAAAACTTGCTTTTCCTCCTCATGTGATCCACTTTTTCTGCTTGTTGAGGGCACAATTCCTCTAAACCCAGTTTTCTGGGTGTGATTTCCGCCCAGCCTGGCAGAGCCTTCCTGCACACCAGACAGAGCTCAGCTCCCCTGCACTGACCCACTTGGAGAACACTGTGTGCAGAAGAGGCACTCAAACATACCTGTCGCTTTGCACTCTATGCATGTCTCAAGCATCTTTCTTTAAGAGCCTGAAACACTTCAGTCTACATCAAGTAAACTTATTACCAAGTCTGATTTAACCTTAAGTGGTGTCATCGTTAACATGGCAAGCAGAAGAATGTTAATGACAAGAATCATTTTATTCTCTAGCTCCTCAGTGCTCTGAATAGATCCCAAATCCCCAAATGAGAGCAAAAAACATATTCTCAGGGAAAAAGTCTTTTTAAGATCTAAAAGCAAACTACAGTATCTTTTTTGTTGCAATAAGAATTCTTTGATCTATTTTCTTCCTTCTGGTTTTTCTTTTTAAGAAGAAAATAGATTTCAGGGAAAAGAATCTCTACCATGCAATGTCAGCATCATGCCATAAATCTGATCAGGAATTGTAGGTGCAAAACACCTGATTGGTATTCTGTGTCTTCACGCAAGCAAAAACATTTATATTTTGTTAAAAGACAATGCATGACAGTGGAATTTATGTAATGACTGTGTACAAATAAGCATGCCCAGAAAACAGTTATAGGGGAGAAAAATACCTGTATGAAATCTAATGGGTAAATTAGGAAATTTTAGTTACAGGAATTCAGTTGCTACTTAGTGTTTGTAGGGAAGCACAAAGAGAACATCAAAATGCCTGATCACATCCCATCTGTTACAACCTCTTACTGGATAACATCTTGACTGCCAAAAAAGCTATTTAAATTTACTACATTGCAGCTACTGATAAATATCACTTCTGTGAAGATCTAATACTAAATAAGGACAAGATCTGAGGATAAACCTTACAAGCAGTAGTGTCAAAAAGATCCAAATTTTGCTTAGTGTAACACCTGTACTCTTAAGAGCATGCAATTTCTTACTCCTTGTCCCCGACTGTGATATGTTTTTAATAGAGCACACAACTGTACAAGACTCCTCAAAAGCTGGATGTCAACAACGGAATGAAATAAAGGTAGAACAGAAAGAATGACATAAAAAAAGAAGAGAATTAAAAGGTTCTAGGAGAAGGTGATGAAGAAGGAGGCAACCTGTATTCAACAATTTTGGAGGTGATTACTCCAAGCACTGTCCACATAGATCTGACAGGCACAGAATGCTGCCATGAAACTGCCTCCAGCAATGGAATACATTTTCCAGCACATCACAGCAGCTGCAACGGCATCAATTCTGCTTGCAATCCATGTCCAAAAAGAGAAGTTCTCAGTGGTCCTATTTCAGCATATCTCAAGGACTAATTAAATCCTCATTACTATCTTCTAATTATTCCACTGCTCTGGGATTTCACTCCGCCAGTCCCCAATGGTGCATTAGATGAAAAGGGTTAAATAACCTGTGTTGATTTTGAGACTCCAGATCTATTTCAGACCTTTAGCATATCATCAGCATTATCATGAATATTTAACTATGTACCGCTGTGAAAATTATAAGGGGAAAACAATTAAAGATTTTTTAAAAATTATTCTGACCCATATACATTTGCACTAATAAATAAGGCTTCTTTAAGTATCCCCATTATGAGAATGCTTGCTAGAGTAATAATGTGAAGTCATTAACTGTTTTCATTAAGTTCAATGGTTTTCAGGAGCTCCCAATTCACTATTTTAATATAAGACTGAAACCTGACATCTACATACCCAACTGCATAAGCATGAAAATACTATTTAAAAGCAGGTAAGTTTTCTAAGATTTTTCAGAACTGCATAAGGAACCATTCATTCCTGCAGGGGTAAACGTGCCTATTTCAACATTATTATGACAAATATTCAACTAACACTGCTGGCACAGGTGAGTTTTCATATAAGCAGACAGAAATCTCCATGAGTTTACAAAAGTAAGGATGGGATTATAAGATTATAAGCTAATGGCCAGGACAAAGGTTTCTTTTTCAGGCTGCAGCTTCAGGAAACTAATTTAGAGGGTCAATTGGCATGTGCTGGGCTTCTATTTGATTGCTAGAAATAACTTCTAACTCTTTGAGCAGTTCTGGCTACTAAGGACATCCTCAAAGAACAGCTTCCAAAACCCAAACAAAATAGTAGATACAGCTGAACACAGGGAACTCGAGTGGCTGTGTACCTCAAGTATTTCCTGAATGATTATGACAGCTGAATGATTATGACAGATTATTACTGCTGCCTCACGTCTGGGGCTGATGCAAAAAAAGTTTATAAAGAGTTCTGACGTCAATAAACACAAAATATCAAACCCCTCCTTTTGATCATATAAAGGAAAGTCTGGAGTAGGTCTATTAGAAATGGAGAGCAAGCTGTGCATCCTCCTTCCTCCCAAAAATACAGCAGGTTTCAATGACTACCTCAATTAGTCCTGACTACACTGTCATTGTGGTAGCCCCAAGCAACGGTAATTGTTGGGATTCAGTTAAACAGACTCTCGCTTCTCCAAGAGATTTCTGACACCAGTCTGCCTTCCACAGCTGTCTTGCTCCAACAGGTCTTTAAGATGTATGGGACTTGAAGTCAAGTCCCACTGCTTTCCAAGTCACGTGAGCTAAAAAATGGGTTATGCACATAAAAGGAATGCAATTTCTTGTTTCTTAGGTAGACAACGTGTGTTGGTAGAACTAAAACCATTTCACTGACTGGGCCTCAAACAACAGTAGCCCATTACTGTTTGCAGGACAAGAATGGAAGTGCCCAAAACAGCAGGCTATATTTACACTGAGCAGCTCCAAATGTTCTACAGCTTGAACTGGACATGAAAAATTTAAAAATTATTTTTTAAAAGAAAGCATTTTAATGCTTATTTTAAAAAGTATGAAATAAGCTATATAAAAAGAAATCTGAGGAGCAAAAAAAAACCAGTCCCCCAAGGAACTCCTATTACTGTATATATGCACTACGTTACTACTCCCCTACTTTCACACACAGAATGTACATGCAAAAATTTGGTCATTGCTTCATGCTGCATTGTGAGACAGAGGATGTAGAGTTTTAGGCAGGCAAACAAAAATCCCAGAAGGGTGCTGAGTAACCATGGAATGCATGGTAAAATACAATCAAACACTTTAACCATAAAATAAGAAGTGTAAACTTAATGGTTCAAGTGGTCTAGCACCCAAAAGTGCTACAGCTCAGACTCCATCCATTGGTCAATCTCCATGATAGCTCATAAATAACATTTTTTCCAAGTACTGAGAGCAGAGGATTCTGCTCAAGCAATGATTAGTAATCTTCATCCAATTCTCTCCCTCATACAAAAGAAATGCTATACAAAGTGTGAAAACAAAGTGTGAAAACATTACCTTATCCTATGGAGTGTCTCTGGGGTTTTTGTTTTCATTTTCCTTTAATTTTTTTTCTTTTTTTTTTGGAGAAAGTACATCAGTAAGCTGAGAGTTTAAATTAATGTAACAGATGCCCAAGGATCAGGTGTCCTTAGCAGCAACGATTTTCTGCTCAGGTTTTTATCAGTAAATGACAAGCACCTTCCCTTTGAGTCCCCATCATTCCCCCTCCTTCCTTTCTTCAAGTTCTGTGGAAACCAGTTCAAGCAAGTAAAGGAATCAACTAATGTAACAGCCTTTTTAAAAGGTGAAGTTTTCCATTTCAAAGGAGCCTCTAATCAATGACAGGGCACAAAAGGGAATGCACGCATGTTTATGCGCGTACAGCATAGACTTTAGAGAAGCTTTGGGGAACATGTTCTTCAAAATCAATATGACCTAGCTAGTTACAAATTTTGACTCTCCTGCATGAAATGAATGGACTTCTTGTACAAGCTGGGTCATAAGGATCATGCATATTACACCAGATTTTGCATATGAAGTGTGCAAAACGCACAACATTCCTAAACACATTTTCTCTAAGAACATACCCACAATTCTCACTGTGTAGACAAAAAACAAACTAAATCAATCTGTAAATTTTTCTTCTCTCACTGTTACTTACTTGTTTGACTTCCCAATTATGGCAGCTGTCTTCTGTTCTACTTCTGAATACCTGTCTGCCTCTCCTGACCAAATACTCAATCGCAGTTTTGTCCTACAGCAGAACAGAGAGGTTCGACCTTTCCAGTTCTGTCAGACCTGCCTAATTTGTCCCCAGGTGAGGAACACACACTGCAAAAATAATTATTACTGGGCACTACAACATTTTATGCCAAGACCCAGTTGTGCCAGGAAATGCACACATCTTTCTGAGATGTTTGGGTCTTCAAAGCTGTCATCTGATCCATTCTTGCTGCCTCATGACATTTCTATCCCACAAAGCATCATGTATTTCTACTGGGTACTGAGGGCATTCTTTTTTCACCAAACATATACGTTATTCTGAATTTTTTTAATAGGAAAAGATGTCCCTGCACCAACAACTGAGTATAAAGAATGACTGAAAAGGAAACAAAACCAGTCAGCATGGAATTCGGTATTCTGTATTTCATGTTCTCATTAATCAGCATTCCTGGAGGAGGGGACATTCAACCCAGAAAAACAGCAAAAATTAAGACTCTCTGCTCTTCTTTGTGAGTCCTCTTAGCTCCTCCTGGATGCTATCCCAGAAATTTGTCATTCTGCGAGTTCAACTTGTTTCACTGTGAGAAAACTTCTAGTATTTATGGTATCCCCATATGGTGCTACTTGGGATATTTCTGGAAGCAAGACATTTTAGGAGGGGCATTTCATAAATAACTCCATGTTTATCACAGTTATCATGTGTCTGCTTTGCAAGCCTGTCACTGGCACATGTTAACCACTGCAAGGACAGGATGCCCGGTTTACAGCAGTTGATTGCACGTATGGCCACACAACAAAGCTGTGACAACTCTATTCCATGAGCTAGGGAGAAAGGAGGTGAAAGGAAAAAGGCTTTAAAGTTTAGAAAAGGTAACCTTAACTTAAAAACGCTCTTATTTTTGTGAGCACATGATAGGGGGCACCCGTTTAAAATAGTGCTCTTGCCTGGAAAGTTTTCCAAGGCAAGATTTCCAAATGTTTGAACCATTTGACCTAAAAATTTGAATTCCCTTTATATTTAAAAATATTTTTTTTCCTAGAACGAGCTAGAGGACTATTGTATCCATGCAAAGATATTAGAGATGACAATTTTAAGAAATTGCTCCTAGTTAGCATTCTTCCTCTACATCTTAATTCCAAGACAGACAACGAAGAGCTGTATTCTCCAGGACATGATTCAAGTATTCACAGAAACTGCCTTTATACCCTGGGCATTCGCTGTATTTTGAGAAAACCTTGTTTTCAATTATAGTTTGGTAAAACCTGCTATTCAGTTGCTCTTTCCCCAGAGACGGAAACCTCCCAAGCCTTTTACAAAGAAGACTGTCATTATTTTCCCTGGGAAAAGAAAAGGAATACCAGGAAATCTCACATTGCTAATGTGGAACTTAAAATGAAGGCTGCATTTGGCACCAACTGAAAAAGCCCCAACACCTAACAAACCTCGGTCCTGTGGCATTGGTGACTGGCTCAAGGCAGGGTGGGAGCTGGATTCTGACTGGCTGCCAGGAGGCTGCGGTGGCATCTGACTGCCTGTAACACACAGAGAGAAAAGGGAAAACACACTTGCTTTTAGCATTTCAGTGCACAAAATCAAGCATTGCTGCATTTTTCAACCACTCATTATCAAAAAAAGTACCAGCTGTATAAGGTAGATGCAGAGCTCACCCGGTCTAGCTTTTTTTCATATGTTTTTCTTTTTTTTTTTCCCTTTTATTTTTTGAAACCCATGGAGGAAACATGCACAAACACATTTAGCAACAGGCATGGCGAAATGTTCAATTTCGCACTGAGCGAGTTCCCAACCTCACCAACATGATCCAATTTATAGCTGCAAATCTCCTGACACATATTTCTGTTAGGGAGTTTAACAAAATCCAAGTCTGCTGAACAATAGGGCTCATCCTGCCTAGCTTAAACTGGCCTTCAGCCAGGCAGACATGGACGGCTGCCAACAATTTTACCAATGAAAAATTTGGTCAATACAAAAATGACTAACAACAACAGTTTAAAAAGTATTTCAATGAATCAGTGGTTTTAATATTGTTTGAATGTCCATGTAGAATACAGGAATAAAGAACAACATGTAGGTACACGTGGTGAAAGTGAATGTTTGAAAGAGATCAGACAGAAAAGGGATATTTTATTATTCAAATAAAAGCAAAGGGAAGTTATTTATTAAAATAACTAGCCAGAACAGACACATCCATTTTTATGACCTTGTTCAAAAAGACATCCACTGCTGTCTACCCACCCAAAGAAGCAGAACACTCCCAGCGTTGTCTGTGAGGCTCAGAAAATGAAATGTTCCCTTTCAGTGTTAATGCATAATAAGGCAGATGCACATTGCACTGATGCACATCACTCCTCTGGGTCACCATTCAACACCGTGTCAAGCAATGAGGGCCATCTTACCCCCCTCCCAATGCCCCTGGGGCCTCGAGCTTAAGAGCCAACATGCCCCTGCCCCAGACCGAGAAGGAAGAATGAGACCTGGACATCCCCTAGGACTCCTCTTTGCTCTTGGTCTGAGACATGCCTGCTCATGACAGTCCAAGAGGCCTGAAGACCACCTCGGGTTAGGCAGCAAATATATATTTTAAGCATTTAGACACTTGTAGTGACGAGCATGGTATAAATAGCAGCAGACAGATTTATACCACTCATCCTCAGAAACTGTTCAGATTGTTTTCCATTTGAAAGAAATGGAAAGAATAAAAACACAGGCAATAGATTTGTGCCTGCTGAGACTCATTTCCTCCTGCTCAGCAGCTGCCCTGTGCAGTGGCAGGAGCAAGAATCCTGTGGACAGACGGGGTGCCCCGAGTGGGACATAAATGCAGGAAAGCAAATGTGCCTGCTCTGCCCCATCCACTTCCTGTCCCAAAGCCACCAGCTCTCGGCACCAACTCTGAAGAAAGGCCAGCCTGAACAAGAGAGACAATCTGTAAAATGTGGAGTGTAACCACTGCCTAGCTATTCAGACGAGGTGCCTTTGCACTAAAAACATGACAGTCAACATTACCGGGAGCAGCTGTGACAACTGTCTCAGAGATGCAAATGCTGGACCAGAGGCAGAATTGTTCCTCCAAAAGACCAAACATGCCACTCAGTGCCCAAGGCTTTGGGTTCCACGGCCCATTCACGAACTCTGAGGCATATGACAATAATAATGACAAATTCCAGCTTATGTTTTGATGTCACTCAAGCGCAGGCTGTAGAGACGTTAAGTGCCTGCATTATAATGAAAGCTTTCGGCTTGACAGGAAGGATTCAGCGACTCAAGACTGTAAACAAACAGCATTTCCATGTTAACACAGGGCACTGCCACTTCCACTGTGTATGCCCCAGGCAACACTATCAGAGAGCAAGAGAGCACTTCAAGTGGATGGGAACCATCTAAGATTTCTACAAACACTTTAAAAAAAAAAAAAAAAAAAAAAAAAAAAAAAAAAAAAAAAAAAGGAAAAGGAAAAAGCAGGGGGTGGTTCTGACTGCACTGCATAGCTCTCAGCAGGATCCTCCCTTCCTCCTTTAGGTGGATTCTTGGAAACCTTGAGAGAAGCTATAGTCAGAGAATATGTATGATAGGCAACATATTTTGCATACTATAGATAGTGTCTGTTTTTTTTACATTGATAGTAACATCAGCTACCTGGCTGGAGCCTTATCCTGCACAGGCAACTGCTCAATCACAGACCAGTAAAGTCAAGGTGTAGAACAGTACCTGTACAACTTTTTCAAAGAAATCAGTTTCATCCACATCCTCAGTCAATACGGACTCTGAAGTTTTGCAGATTCACTGGAATTACCAGTCTCTGCAAACAATGTTATTTTTTTCAGTGTACTTCTGATATTTTTTCCTTATTAAACAAACTGTAAAGAAAACCTTTTGTTTCACAAAGAAAACAATTTCACAAACATGACCGACTCTACACATATTCTAACAAGTAACAAACTTTCAAGAGAAGTATCCACTACGCTAATTATCATTGGGTGCTACAGATTATCCAGGTGCTGGACATAAAGGTACTGCATCAAAATGTTTTCAATCGAGCTGCCATTTTATTCTTAGAAGTGATGTGAAAGGTAAAAGGAGGTTAAGCACCCAAATACCTTTGAAGACTTGAACTCTTAATTTGGGTATCTAACTCCTATTGATTGGGAGCTGATGACAGGACTTTAAAACCTTTGAAGATCCTGTCTGCCATGCTTTTTAAGTTTCTTTGTCATGAAAAGAAATGACCTTAAAGATTTTCCATTTCTTTCCTTTAAATGATAGTAATCCTTTTCTCTTTCAACCAGTGTTGCAGTTGTGTTTCTTGGAAGACACTTTAAATAATACATGAACAGACTTTTCTATTTTGTTAGGGAAGGAAAACTTCTACAAAAGAAAAACAACCCCTTTTCGTTTTAAACATAACTTCTACAGCTATTTAAGAGAGAAAAAAAAATCGAGTTTGTTTTTTTTTTTTCCACTGACAGACTACCGCCTTTTTTGACCCAGTGATGCACAGAAGGAAGTTTAAACAGGCATGGATAACCTTTCCCCATCTATTGTATACCATCGTTGCCACATCAGTGAGATACTCCACCTGCCAAAATGTATGCAAAGTGAATACTACAGATGTTTCACAGTACTACTCTTATGCAAAACCACAGAAAATGCAATAATGCATGTTAAAAGGATAGAAGCTGCCACGCTAGTTCTTTCCCCTATGTTTAACAGAGGAGCAAAATGCTATTCAAATTTATATAGCTATCTAGTAAAATTAGTTGTTAAAACTACTGAAACCAGCAGTCTACCTAATATAGTATCTTGTATTTAAAATTTTAAAAAAATCAGCTGAAGAGGCAAGGGAATTTATAAATGCATAATACTATATTTGTAAGCGGGTTTTCTATTTTTTAAATTATGTCAAATGCTTTTAAATTTTTTCACTTTGAAAACCTTCACTTCAAATGGAGTCAGGAGAGACTGCATACTACATTTGGCAAAGATGGACTGAGAAAAGTACTAAATAGCAACTGCATTATGGCTACAGCCCTAATAAACTGTAAAAAGTAAATTCCTCAGGGTCAACATAACAAGCAAGAGCAGACCTTCCATACTCTGCCGAGGAGGGGTTCTTACAGTTAAAACATCAGCAATGTTTTAAACATACTGAGGGCTCTCTTCTCCCATCACTGTAATGACACTGGAGGATGCTCAGCTGTGACACCCTGTACCAGCTGGACAATACCTCACAGAATTATGCCTGAAAAACTGAGCCAAGGAAACACTTTGGTGACAGCAGGTTCCCTCTGGGAAATAACCAGTTAAGGGGAGAAAGAGGGGTATGAGCAGAGGAATTTTAAGATTCATGAGGAACTGGATGGTGGGGGACTGATCACCGCCTGTGTTGAAAATGTAACACTAGGCTGAAGGAAAGGCAGCAGTTACAGATCTTGTGGATTGACTCTGGGACAATTCCCTATCTAATTTAGGAATTGGGAGCTACAACTGGATTAATGACACTGACTGATCATAAAGTAGGGAATATTAGTCAATACAAAAGATGATCAAAATACTACCTAAGAAACCCTTGGGACCACCTTTTGGCTTGGATATTAAAAATGCAAACATTTATATCCATGGATCAGAACCAGACCTTTTATAACTGAAGAGCTGTATGTCATCAGGTAGACATGGGAGGAGAAAAGGAAGGAAAAATCTGACCATACGTCACCTGAAGGAAAAATCTGACCTAAAATGGTTATAGCCTACAAACAGCTATAACTAACAGCTGTAACTATCTCAAAGAAAAAAAATTATCACTAGGATAAATAAGGAGGATTATTTACAGTAGAGGTACGACAACACAACATCACTGCTGATGTGTTACTGGTGAGCTTTCTCAGAGACAAACCCAGTAAGCCTAATGCAAACTGGAATGGGAACCAGCTACCAGCATGAAATGTGAGGAGGCTGAAAGTGCGGGTATTATTTAGTATGACAAAAACTAGAGCTGGAATTTTGTGACTTCTTTCTAAAAATATATTTGAGGCTAAATATCAGGGATGAAAAAGAGCATGATGATGTTTAGGAGGATAATCAAACTATTACTGGAGCTTGAAACATTTTGTTTCAGGAATAATGAGGTCGTGAAAATCTAGTGATTAAGATGAAATCGGATCAAATAATAGGATAATCATCACACAGTCAATGTTACAATAAAGGCTCACAGACCAGAAGAGACATTCTGAGTCTTGGATCCCTACATCAGAAATAAAGAACATAAGTAGGCTTCTATAAGGGAGTGTTTCGAATGGGCTTTTCAGGAAATTGGAAGTGAGGTGCAAATGACCTCAAAGGAAAGAAATTTTTCTATGGGTAGCATAAAGGGAAACTGGTCATGTGTTTTGTGTTATCTCTTTCATCTTATAAAGCCTATGACCCCTTAAGAATAAAGATTATTTTCTTCCTTAATTTATGCATTGTAGCCAAGCTTCCTATTATGTCAACAATATTTTTAAAATTACTTACTCATTCAAGTAAAAAGCAAGGGTTGCCTGCATATCCTCTCAAATTAAGATGTGCAAAATATTAAAACCTTCCTCTGATCTATGCAGTAATCTGAGTGCAGATGTTTTAAAAGAACTGAGACAAGAGGACCCTTTCAGATACAGCAGCTCTGGCTGTGCTGAGATATGTAGAGTCCAACACACTCAGACCAAGCCTTCTGGCCTTGCTCAGCACCACACTGCAGCTAATAACCCCTTGCAATGTTGGTAATCCACTGCAGCCTGCCTACCAAGACAACTTTCGCCTCCATGAGCCAGGAACTTGGGACCAAACCCAGAACCTTCTTGCCTTAGAATACTTTTGGTGGCTGGCAGAGAGGCCCACCAAAGGCAAGAATGCAAGAAGCTGATTTGTTCCACTGCAGCAACACAAAGCTTCTGTACAAGTTTCTGAACAAAAAGCTTATCAACTTATGACAGATTTATGGATGCTCTACATCATAAAGTGTTATCAAGATGGTTGTCAGGCCTAGCTCTGATTTTCCCTATTACTTCCTAAAACAAATGTATTTTGCTTCAAAGACACAAGATTCCCCAACACGTGTGAGTGAGTATCACAACCCATGTAAAATGAACAAGAAGTAAAATCCCTCACTTTGCTTCTCATGAACCTGTAAAATTCTCAGACTACCAACTCTGGAAAGTTACACTCTCACCTTCTTTTTCCTGTCTATGTCACATTCTCCATATCAAGAATGGGGTTGTGGGTGAGTTTCAAAGAAATCACTGTAACTTAAGTGCTAAATTGCTCTCAAATCTCCATGAAAAAAGGCAACAATGAACTAAAGGGCCTGGAGAGCCCTAGCACTGACTTTTCTCCACACAAATGCAAAAGCATAAACATCTTAATTTCATGAGTAGAAGCTACTTGTTTGACATAATATAACATTTAATTCAAAGCAAAGTTGACACTGACGGGATGAAATAGCTACTCAATATTTTGTTTCATCCTCATTACTCAGTGTGTAGTCCCAAGGTATTACTTGTGGAACACCATCCAAATGTCACCCTTACTAGAGAATAATTCATTATATTATGGACTTAAAAAAAGAGAACTAAGTAGCTGAGACTGGGGTCTGTCAAATTAGACATGCAAGATTTACTCCCAGGTTGTGTAACCTCTGAGTAAAGTATGAAGACTGTAACAAATACTCAGGAGTATGAAGTGAATAATTGTTAGTACTGCTTGAACTGACAACTGTCTTGGTGGCAAAGAGTGGGAAAGAAAATATATTGCCCTCCAAGGCCAAAGCTCTTTTTTGCTCTGGAGGGGAAGGGAGAGCAGCAGCAGACACTGTCAAGCAGGACTGTTTCATCCATACCCCATCCAGAAGTCACTTCTGTATTTTTACCAAAGTGAAGCAATTTCTCCTGAGATTTTGGAAGCAAGCCCAAAGCAAGCTGTCAATGGGAATCTTCAGAAGCATGCGATTCACCCAAATAATGAGTGGCTCTCCAGTAGGTCACAGCAAGTACCTGTCTGCCTGAGGACTATTCCTTTCCAACAAATTCCAAAATTCCGCTGCAAGCTGGAAGGCAGTAGAGCTCCTCAAAATTAAGGATGCATCATTTAATTACTTGTATAAGCAAAGGCATAAGTCAGTCTAAATCTAGGAATCACTGCTTCTTTATCCTCAGTAACAACCACCCCAGACCTGTAATTTCACTTTACTGTTATGAAAAGTTTCATTTGAGGAAATCAAATTCTTTCTGCTTTCACCTCTGCCTAACTCTGCATCCATTTAATGCATTATTTCCATTAAGCTCGGGAGAGTTTCCAGCCAAGGATATTTCTGCTGGAGGCCAGTCCAGAATGGTGCAGCCCAGGATAGCAACCAGTTAAATCTTTTCTAATCCCCACATTCAGAAACGGTGGCTCATGGTGGCTGGCATGCAGGAACTGAATAGAGCAGGCAAGCTCATATTTCTCTCACCAGGCCAAATTAATAAAAACAAAACCCGATTTCTCCTTCTCATTTTCCTATTCTTCCTGTTCCCCAATATTTTTCCCCTTTCAAACAATTTTTTTTTTTTTTTGTTTGAGAAGCCTAATGTTTGGCTGCCTTCTGAAGAAACGGGCACAGTGACAGATGAAAGGCCGTATTCATCGTCTAATTCAGAATAGGGAAAAACCGACTGCTGTGCATTTAAGATTCTAACAACCTTGCAATTTTGTAGAGCCGTTTTCCCCAACCCATTCTTTTGAAGAAATCTGCTTTTATTCTGTTAATAACTAACCACAGTTGCAGCAGCATGGATCCGATTAGCAGTTCTTACGCTACAAAGGGGGTTGGGGGGGAGGCTGTGAACAGGGTTGCCAATTTGTCCACCTGGGTCCCCAGAAGAAAGATTAGATGAGGTGCTTGCACCTTTCTTCCGCACTCGCTCACTGCTCTGCACTAGACAGACCTCTTCAAAGCGCAGCCACTGATTTAATTTCTTTTTTTCCCCCTCTAAAGTCTCGTTTAACCACCCCTCCACATGTTTTGCACTCTGTCACTGCATCCCTCCAAAGTGATGGTGTGAATTGGGATGAGAGAGGTTGGGAGAGGCTGCGGCCACAGCTTGCCAGCATTTTCTCTCACACCTCTTCAGGGCCTCTGAATAGCTTTTAGGTTTTGAAAATTGTATTTTGTAAAATTTTTGAAAAAAGTGCCTATGTTCTCTAGGGAATGATCCAGACCCGGTAGTCATACTGTGTTTTTCATTCTGTCCTTTTAATCCTTCCATAAAAATGGTAGTTTTGCTTGCATTTGGACTGAAGTAGAAGATTGTAAAGGGTTGCGTGCATTTAGTAATCTGTAATTACTTAGGACACATCATTACATGTTTGTAGTAATTACATGTAATGCAAAAAGCATATACTGCAGCTAGAGAAAAAAACATTCTCAGAATTTTTTATAAAATGTCAATTAAACAGAATATAAAACTGTAATTGATGCAAGTGCTAAATATCTAAAAGCTCCTAACCAAGGAGAGGGCAGTATTTCTTCCTTATATTTGGTTCATTTCTTCCTTCCAGAAATGAAACCTACCCTGCCACACACCTGAAACTTAAAACCTCAGAATTCTATTTAGGGATTTAAACCCAGCTCCAAAAGGAAGAATTTTTCATTATCAGCGCTCATTCTCTAGACTGTATTTATAACTAGGAGGTGATTTTTTTTCTCTAAGCTGTTTCTCATTGTGTCACCTGCATTCAAGAGCTTGAGAAGCACAACAGATGTAGCAGACATACGCTTCTAAAATTTGTCACCTAATAAAAACCTTAATTCCTAACTTTAACATTGCCAAATTTTAACCAAACCACAGATCAATTTTCATTTATGATATATGCAGTGTCAAAACATGCAAGATACAAAAGAAAAGGTGAATGTGATGTGAAATTCCTGTTTCTTATCCATACTTCTTTTCCCTTGATTCAGGTAAGTTTAACAATTTCTCAGAATCAGGCAGCGTTAACTTGGCACACCATCAACGATGGAGTTTGAGGTCTCCCTGCTGCCCCCGGCTCTCTCAAGTCTAGCAGGCAGGGAAATTGGAGCAGCGCTACGTGGCAATGAACTATTTAGCTAGTCCTGCCTGCTCTTCCTCATACTAGATCACTGTCTCTGATTAAAGAGCATTTTAGTAGCAACATGTATGTGCTCTCACTAATACTACCCTCAAAAAGAACAAACCCTCAGCTAATCTAGTTTTTCTTATTGTGTTAGATTGCATATTACACAGCCCTGGTCTCAGCAATTCTCAGGGATGAGGGAGAAAAGGGCAAGTTGAATGCATAAAGGATAAAAGCGCCTTGAGGCAAAGCTGCTTCCAAAAACCATTTGGTGGGTCTGATCTCCCTAGAAGACAAGATCTATCATGCCATATTTCATCTTGCCCGACAACGATAAGCTCCAAAGACCGGTGCGGAAGCGAAGCAATTCTTCATGTATTTTTAATCAACCGAGAACTTTCATATGGCGAGCTCCCTCCGCAAGGTCACACGCACCATGCGCGGCCACGTGCCTCTCATGCAGTTTGCAAACACCAAGTCCTATGTCAGCTTCTGTTTGGAAGGGGGAGTATTAACATTAGCAACTCCTGGTTATATCATTTATAAACATGCAGATGTGGATTATTAAAGATTAATGCATTTTGGGATTGGTGTCGGCATTCCGTTTGTCTCACGCCGAAACCAATTCTGTTCTTCATTAGTCAACGACAACCCACATCACCCTGTTGTGGAAGAGAAATCAAAGGTGCAAGCATGAATTGAGAATAAGTGATGAAACTGATTACTAAGAAACTTAACGGCTGTAATCAATCAACACATCACAATAATTTGAGTCCACTGTTATCTGAAGATGGGAAAAAACAGAAAAGCTGCCGACGGAGTGAACTGTTCTTTTGTGTTTGCTTTCTAAAAACCCACTTTGCAATTTGACTTCCCTATCTACCTACAGAGCGATGCTGTCAAAGGGCTGTTCAAATCTTTCAAGTCACAGTTCAAGCTGCATGAATTTTGTCTCTAAGGAGGAGAAAGGATATCTCGCTTTTCATTAATTTTTAAAAAAATTATTATCTGGAGGTAGTGAAAATGTTCTTCTTTTGAGGCACAGAATTAATTCAAGCCATATTTGCAATTGCTCAGACTGCTTCTTCTAAGGAGGGACACACCACGTATCTGTCTAGTCAAGTCTGACACTAACTATGAAGCATGAAGGCCACTTTAAATATCTCTCACGGCAGTGATTCATAGTCCACTGAAAAACTGAGAACTGCAGCAGCCTATCCCATCACAGAAACCAAATACCTTATGACATTTATGCTCTATTTTATCTAGGTATAACAACCATCTGTCAACAACAACAAAAACACACTGATGGAGACGTGAGAGACTTTTTCCGTTTGCTCATCAATCACTGCTTAGTATTGCAAGGGACAAGGGAGTGAGAGACAACCTTTTAATTTATGATAAAACACAAATTAATACCCTATTTGCCAACACAAAGAAGAGAGACAATCTACGTTCGTGTAGCCAAATAATGACAGAATAAACCCCTCCCCCCCAAATATACAGAAACAAACACACACCACTTTAAAGTTCTTGACAAAAACATAGATGGGTTGAGGGAAAAAAGTTATAAAGAAATGCACAGGTTAATGATCAAACGTAAACAATAATTGTCCAAGGATGGCCTTAAAACACACATCTCAAACTAACAACAAACATACCTTCGAATCTTGGCCGCTGTGGTTATGCTTATTTGAATTTTGTTACGTGAAGCAGAGCACATGCATAATTACGCAAATATGTTAATTGGATTTCAACAGCCCTCATACTCTAGATGGATTTGTACCAGCAGGGTGCTACCAGTGACTCAGAGAGCTACAAGAAGTGGCCTGTGTACGCATGCTGCCACAGTGTCCACAGCAGCAGATGCCCGCCATGCTGGCTGCTCAGCCATTGCCAGGATGGTGCAAACAGGCCTGGCAGGAATCAGCAAAGGGGACAAACCAGATATGGGGCAGAGCACAGCTATGGGAATGTGAACACCACTGATCTGGCCATCTGTGCAAGGGTGCTGGACAACTCTCAGCACTGGACCCTTCAAGGTGTTCAGTCCATAGGGCAGAAATGTCTGGCACTGGCTTAAGACAGCAAATAAACACTTAAACTACAATGTGTGACTGTGAAATATAAACACTGACACACCAGATATTAAGCAAGTGAACCACTTAAAACTGAACCCCATAAACTACCTATAAAAAATAACCACCCAGGGCATGCTGGGTTTTTTTGGTGATTTACTGTTTTTCTATCTGATGCTTAACTTTGGGCCAATAAAAAACAGCAGGTTGATGCTGGTGGAATATGAAACCCTCTGTCATCATGAAAACTGAACAGGAGGAACTTGAACAGCGTGTCTCTGTCTCTTTTCATCTCCTGCACCTGTTCTGGAAAGACCACCTCAGCAGAGAAGGACACCTCCTTGATCTCTGGCAACATTGCAAGTATGATAGGAGGTTTTATAGTGCCTTTCGTAGCATAGGCTCTCCCACAAAACCTGATTGAGAGACTCTTTGGTTATTTCATGAAGCCTTGAGACAACGGATTATTCAGCAGTTGTGACCTGGGCTGAATTCTAATAGGTATCACAGGCTAGACACTCCCTGTGCTAGAAGCAATGCCTTGAGCTAGAGCGCTTTACGATTTGCTTATTTTTTCATTCTTTGAAAAGACAGAAACACTCTAAATGTTCAAACCATTCAAAAGAAAGGGTTTTAAACTACTACTATGTAAAACATTCACATATTTCATTTGTAGGCATTCTAGATTTGCAAAACTGCTGATTAGATGTTTTGTGCACTAGAAGTGATTAAGAACATAGCTACGTCAATGGCATTTTGTGTTTTGGCTTTTTTCTGGTCTGGATGCCAATGAACAGCATGCATCTTCCTTGCAACAAGCTGTTGCAAGGTTTTTGCCTCCGGAGAAGCCAAGGGAGAAACATTGATAGATGTGTTAAAATAATCTTTCTAGACAGGGGGGGATCATATCCATTTTACAAGGATATAATCCCCTCTTGTTTTGCAATTACTTTAGGGTATTTAGATATTTAGGGTATTCAACAAAAAGCATAGTATTACACATTCATAGATTCACACATTTGTTTGGGTTGGAAGGGATCTTAAAGTTTGTCTGGTTCCAACCCTCTGCCCCCCTGTCATGGGCAGGGACACCTCCCACTAGACCAGGTTGCTCAAAGCCTCATCCAACCTGGCCTGGACCACTTCTAGGGATGGGGCATTGACAGATTTTCTGGGCAACCTGTTTCAGTGCCTCACTATGCCTACAGTGAAGAACTTCTTCCCAATATCTAACATAAACCTCCTTTCAGTTTAAAGCCATTTCTTCTTGACTTATTACTCACGTCCTTTTAAACAGTTCCTCTCCAGCCTTCCTGTAAACCACCTGTAAGTGTTGGAAGACTGCCTGCCATTAGGTCTCCCCAGAGCCTTCTCTTCTTCAGGCTGAACAACCTCAGTTCTCTCAAGCTGTCTTCTAGAAGATGTGCTGCAGCTCTCTCATCACCTTTGTGGCCCTTCCCTGGACCCGCTCCCACTTAGGTTCTGCTTGTGTTGGGGGCCCCAGAGCAGGATTCAGAACTTTCAATAGGGTCTCACCAAGCAGAGCAGAGGGGCAGAATCCCCTCCCTCACCCGGCTGGCCACGCTGGTTTTGATGCAAAAGTTGGCCCTCTGGGCTGCACGTGCACATTGCTGGGTCCTGCTGAGCTTCTCCTCCACCAACACCCCCAAGTCCTTCTCCTCAGGGCTGCTCTCAATCCATCTCTGCCCAGTCTGTATCTGTTGGGATTGCCCTGACCCAGGTGCAGGACCTTGCACTCGGCCTTGTTGAACTCCATGAGGTCCCCACAGTGCCCCCCTCCAGCCTGCCCAGGTCCCTGTAGATGCCATCCCTTCCCTCCGTGTGTGGACTGCCCTGCATGGCTTTGTGTCATCGGCAGAGTCGCTGGGGGCACTCGATCCCACTGTCCATGGCACCCACAAAGACATTAACCAGCATTTGTCACTTTCATATGGTAGTCTTCTCTCCCTCAATTAATATTTAAAAGGGGTCCATGCCATATAACATACAAATAATGGCAGTTCACAGGTAAGTATGTAGAATAGCTCAATTGCAAGGAAAAGATTTTTTCAAATTCTTTGAAAACAAGATCTACAACAAAACTATTGTTTTACTGTAGTATCTTTTGTAAACTGGTTCAACTGGTAGGCTTCTTTTTCGTAAGACATGAAAGAAAGCATCATTCCTATTCAGATTCTTGCAGTACAATGTCCCTTTGGACTATGATAGACTACTGCTCATATTTTCCTTCTTGCAGCATTTTAGTCACATGCACATTGACTAACATGCACACCAAGATGAGATTTTTTGTTACTGTTCCAACTGGGTATCCCATTTCCCTCTTGCTCCTCTTTTTTTGCCTTGAGTGCTGGCTATAATGCTTCAATTCTGATGGATCCTGGAATTCAAACCAGCTAGCTGATCAATACAGGTGTGGAAGACCTCCAGGTTTGCAGACAGTAGAGATTAACACTGAATGGACTACATCCATTGATTCACATAATTATCACAATTAAAATTTGGGGTATTTTTAATCAGGGGAGGATACTGATTGGTTAGCATAAATTCAGAAGCCCAGCAATAACACTCCTAAGTCAGAGTATCCACAAATGGATTTATTTCTGAAAATTATAACTTCATCTGTATCCAAGACCCTCAGCGAAAGAAGACAATTGTAATAAAAACAACAATGTAGTTGATGGTTAACAGAGTGAAAATAAATTTGTTTCTTTATAAAGTACATGGAATGTCTTAAAAGCACAAGGCAAAATACTGATCTATGCAAGCAGAAGGCAAAATACTCGTCCATGTGAAAAAAAATTGCATATTTCTAAAGGCAGCATTTGCTACTCATTATTGGCATAGCATACCCTTCCCTTCTCTATAGATAAAAATTGCTGTAGGGGTTTAAAAATAATAGAGTCTATTAACTTGTACAAAATCTGCTTGTCCATCATGGGTTAAGGGATTCATGGCCTATCAGCAATCTTTCACAGAACTCTTAATATTAAAAAAATTTTGCTGCTTACACCACAAGGGAGAAAGAGCTGACAAAAGCCCTTGGCCAGTGAGATCAAAATTGGGAATGGGGGGAGAAAGAGGAGCTTAGCTTATTTACATTTTTGCTTTGTTAGTAAACTGGAATTGTTAGAGCAGGAGGAAAAGGGAAAAAAAAAAAAAGAAAAGTGAAATTAACAGCCACTAAATCTTCTGGCAACAGCAGTGCATTTTGATATATGCTGTGTCAGCTTCCACTAATGGTTTAGGGTTGAATCAGGCACAGTTCAAGACCCAAAGCAGCGCAGGGCATCACATCTCATTCTTTGGAAGAATATGTACCCTAATTATAAAGATGGCTACAAAATAAAGAGATCAGGATTTCTGGCAAAACAGAATAATGATCTATTTAACAGGAAATCATGTCATTTTGAATCAGAAGAAATCATAGAAGAGTAGGATTTCAGCCCTGTAATGAACCTACATCTGAACAAGAGGTCTTCCAATTTTGAGACAAAACTACCTTTCTGAACAGAATCCATCCAAGTTGCTTTTTCTGCTCTTAGGAGTTAATCTCCCTGATCTGTTCTGGTAATGTGAACGGAAACAAAGGCTGTATATGCATGTGCCACTTACCACACAAAATATCCATCCAGTATTTCAGAGAGCACAGGAAGGAAATGCCCACTGAGCTAGGGACGTGCCAATGTCAGTGCTGCCTGTGCCAGGCTGTTCCTGTGAAATTCGTGGCGTGCAGCAGAAAGCAATGCGGGGTGGCAGGCTTGCGGAGGGGTACAGAGGCAGCTTAAACAGGCAGTGGAAGAGAATCAGCCATTTGGGAGGTTTAAGAGGGGTCTGTTTGTTTGTCTGCCCTTTTGATGTTAAATTAGTTTTCAATTTTGTTGCAAGGAAGGAGCCACTGGGAAGAGGATGCTTCTCTTCCAGTAAACCCTGGGAAAGCAACACCTTTATTTTAACGGTCTTCCCACCAAGAACCCCCTGCAACATTTTGGCTTTCCCTAGCCATAGCTATCAGCAACACAACAGCTGCTCATTTTACAATGACTTGCTGGAGAGAGAATGATTGAAAGAGCCAATCTATGTCACATTGAGAAACTGTGGCACAACATCGCAGGAGGTAATAGGAGAGGAATGAGGTCAGAACAAACAAGGGTAGGGTGAGAACGGAGAGGAAAATAGCAGAGAACAAAATTATTAAAGGTAAGGTGCTGTACTACACAATCTATGTTTAAAAACGTCTACAACCTGACTGCTGCAAACAGCCACAGAAATGCAAACAAGCTCTGTGTTACTTTCTATTAGGGTCTCATGAATGCAGCTGATGATAAAAGCTACCAAAAGTCCTTCTAATGAAGAACAATGGTGCAAACACACTTAGGTGAAAACACAGTCTAATTCATATGGCTTGAAAGTCCCAGCACCCAGCAGCATCCCTCAATCACAGGGCTTTAAATAGCAGCCTTGTTCCTGTTTTTTGTAGCTCGAGAAACAGCAGCAGCAGCAGCAGCAGCAGCGATGCTAACGCAGCTGCCTGGCTGCCCTCTGGAGAGCGCTGCCTTAGCTCACGCCTGGGAGTTCACCTTTAGCAAGAGCTGCAGAGACCAGAAGCTTGTCTATGACAGGGAAACAGTGGAAGGTGATTTTGATTTAGCACCATTCATAAAAATCGTTCCTGAGAAAGAATTGCTTTTGTGCTACTGCAGCAGACCAGAAAACCGCCGTGCAAAATGGTGGCACAGTTTGTATGTAGAAACAATGCTTTTCACTAGGTGAGTTAGAAAAATGAGCTTCTGGGGCTCATCTGAAGCGATGGAGTGACTCTGACCCTGACCTCTGAGCCCACATCCCTTCTATTTTTACCCCATGGGGATGAGGTGGTTTCATAAAAGTTATTACTCTCCCCCTACACACTTATGCTCATCCTTACATATCATGGCTACAATAAAGCGATTTTCAGTGTCACAACATTTTTTCCCTATTCATCAACTGAGCTGCTAAAACGCCAATCCATTTACTTGCCTGAATCTCACTGTGGCACAATGTTACCTTTCCAGCGAGGTGGACTATCTGGCTTCACTCAGCGAAAGAGATGGATTTCTTCTACACCAAATACTGGGAACCACCTTGGAAATACAAAGCTACGACACTGCACACAATGCAAATATTCTATCCCCACTATTCCTGCTGCCAGTTAGAGCGGCTGGAGAGGGAAGAAATAACTTCAGGGCATGCACAGAGCACCAGGGCTCAACATGTCCAGGCCACATTTAGTACTAAACATTCCTGTGTGCACTGAGCTTACTTCCCTCTGCTTATCTAGTTTAACCTCTGCAGACAAACAGGCAGGAACATTTTACACAGATACCTTCGTATCAAATACTGCAACACACGCTACCCTCTGAATTTTAACCAGCATTTGGTTTACAACAACACTCAAATCACCAAACAGAAAGGCACCTCTGCTTTTGTTTCTTTTAACTGAGCTCCATGTTTATTATTTTGTGGTTTTGTCAGCAACTGATGTTATCCCTAGGGTAATGTCAGCACTCTCCTACTCTTAGGAATTCCCCTAGTATTCAAAATGTCAGAAGATAATTAAAAAAACTTGAGCATCACAAAGAGAAGAAACTCACCAGAAATACAAATTGCTGCCTGACCCCCTGGAGTTAGTAACATGCCAGATGGGTGGGGATAAGGTAAGAACTGAAATTAATGTATGCCACTTTTTCTTCTGGGTATCTTAACAGTTTTCCACAAATTTCTGAATATACATGACTGTGTGTCATACTCTAAACTGCACAAGAGAGCAAGTGGCAAGCCTGCGACTGGTATTCCAATTACTACAGGTGGGGCTGAATCCCTAGTAACTTGTTAATCTTTGCAAATATTAAGAAATATCTCATACACTATTCTGTATTCATGCCCAAAATTACACTGCCATAATACAGAGTTGAAAAATCTCTGCCTCATCCTGCAGGTCTGTAATGAGCATTCAAGCTCAAGAGCAAAACCCAACAAAAATACACAGTCAGAACAACAAAAAAAAAGACTGTAAATAATCAAGAGAAGTGTGTGATAAATGACACACCAACCAAATACAAAAACTACAATTAAGTATTTGCATTGGTTGGTGATAAAGATATTTATCAAATACCTATATGGAGTCCAGTTCAGAATTTTGAGCATTCTGAGGGCTTGGCAGTTTAAGTTTAGATTGAATTTACTCCTGCTCTAAGCATGTGGCCCTGAAAATGCAGGATTCTCAGAAAATAAATCACTTTGGAATATGTGAGTACCTGTTTATGTATTTAATAAACCTACCAATTGGTTTAATTTTGTTTGTTAAAACAAACTTACCTGGAATACTCGCTGGAGAAATGGGACCAGATCTTGACTGGTTGCTTCCAACGGGTGAGCCTACAGGGGAAGGCGATGGGCCCCCAGGGATGCCAGAGAGATGTGGAGAAGCATGAGGGGAAAACGGAGACTGTGCAGGGTTGCTCTGCTCCCCTTGGCTGCTCGTAGAGCCTGACGCGCTAACAGCTGAGCTGAGGGTTGCTTCAGTTCCAGTCGGCAAGTCATCAATGGATCCAGATAAATCCTGAGGAAAAAGGAAAATGAGCATAAGGGCTTGCATGAACACTCAGGACACAGGACTCAAGAGCTGGCATGGCAATAGATCCGTTTGTTTACTTATTGCAGCAGATAACTGAGAGGTTGTCTTTAACACATAGTTAAATGATGGCAGAAAACAAGGACGGTATGCACAATTCTCTGTTTAATTCTTTTGAGAAAAAGAACAAGCAAGGGCAACAAATGAATTGGAACCAAATTCATTCAGCGTTGAATTTAACCTTTTCCATCTGGATTAAGCTTTCAAAATTAATCCCACAAATTCTGCCTGAGCATACCAAAACTAATGAAAATGATACATCAGTTTCACTTTCACACAGTATTTAATTTTGGTATTTGCTACCATTACAATCACAGCTTATACACTTCACTCTAAACCATTACTGCAATGAGAGGAGTGTAAAATATGCAGCCCTGTAACACTCCCTTGCAGCTCCTTCACCTTGCAGCAAGGAGATGAGAAGAGGCCTTGCCTTCAGCAGCAGCACTGAATCCGCTGGCCACCAAGGAGCAAGGACTGCTGCTTCTTCACTTCCATCAAACACCAGTGTACAGCTCACAGGTTCTCTTCAATTTCATCTGAATACACTGCTAAACAGTTACTCCATTTCAGCTCATAACAGCTGCATTTTCAATGAGAAATTTACTCAGCAGGTCACAGCACATCTGAATTCTAACTATGAACTGCTGGACATATTCCCTCAAGCTGTAACATAGGAGTTGTACCAGTCTTTGAATCTGTGGGAGTAATTAGAGGTTTAAAATAATTTAAAAATCAGATACGAAAAACTAAGAATGCTGTGACAAAGCAAGCACATGCTCCCCAACTGTCAGGAAAAATGTTAATTCCTAAGCATCACAGAAAAACCTCTTACAAACCAAAAGGTGCCAATATTGCTGCGCTTCCGTAGCTATTGGCAGGCCACGAGGAGCATGTAACTATGTTACTATTTCTATTAGGAAATTAAAGCTCAGAAAAGTGGCACAGAGCTACCTCGCATATAGATCATGTCATTAAAGACCTCCGAGACTTGAAATAACTGGGATGACAGAGTGCATTACTTTGGCTGATCCTGATTTCATTTGTTTGGCTCATGTAAGTGGTCCCACAACAGACAGCAGGGCCCCTGGTCCAAGCAGCACAAAAAGAACTGGGTTCTGCCTCAGCAAAGAGTTCAGGAAGCAAAGCCTTATTGCTGCCTAATTTTCATAACAAAAAATGAGACTTCTTAGAAGTCACAGAACAGGGATGAAACTCATGTGGTGTACTTAGAGCTCTGCCCAGCGATGACTACCTCCATTACAAGGGAGGCTCACAGCCAGGTCTTCCAAGGCACCGGAAGAGAGGATTAACAATTTAAGCACTGCTAACACTCACCAGAAGCCACGTAAACTGCCACGTGTTATTCTTCCTTGTGCGTAAGGGTAGTGAATGCAAACCACCTGACTTAGCTCTCTGCAGGGCATCCTGTGAACCTTAATTCCAATGAGCTCCCACAAATACTTCATAACAACTCCCACCACAGTTAAAATTTGCTTTTTCTGAGAAGCATGAAATTCTACCCATATTTCATTAGGCATATGAACAGCAAAAACTAAGGCTAGAACTTCAGTCTACATGTGGTGTGGATGCTGCATTCACTCAACAGTAGACTACCAAATCCGTACAAACGGAAATTTAATTATGAAGTGGGCAATAAACTATTTTCATTGTTTCTTTTTTGGAACTATCAACTCTGGAAAATGTAAACAAGAAATAACAGTGATTGGTACTGCATAGAGCAACACTAGATATTTTTCACAGCAGAATGTATTTGGCAAACAGGTAAGCAATTACTGATTTTCCATACATAATACACTATTCTTCTAAATGGAATCAAATCGCTGCTGTCGTCATGTGTAACAAATGCTGCAGGAAGTGCTGATAAAACAAATGCTGCTGAAAAGCATATAATAAACCTCTGAAAACTGAATGTAGTAGAATAGAGCCTATTCTAAAGGAATATAAATTCTGTCTAAGAAAACAGAAAGGCACACAACTGACAGAAGATATAGAAAGCACACAGGTTTACATTTAGTATGACACAGATTTTAAAACGGTGTGTGGAGTAAAGCTTTCTTTCCTGTTGGCAAGCCAAAGTACTTGAAAAAACAAATTTGCCAGGATAATGGAAAAGCCATGAAGAAATTAGCACTGCCCTTGATGAAATTATCTGCTGTTCACAGGCTAAGGCAAAATTTTGGGACGGGACTGAAGTTCACTGTTCCCGTTAGGTCACATCAACTTCTCCAGCCTTCCACAAGAACAGAACAATTGACGAGTCTTAGGCATTTTCTTGAATGCCTGCTTTCCAGGAATTTCTTCATCCGCCTGATGAGACTCCTTCACCAAGGTGGAAAAGGAAGAGAAAAACCTGCATGACACCAGCCTGTTTAAATTGTGAAGCCATGTCACCCTCATGCAGGGCAGGCTGAGGGAGCTGCCTGGCAGGCACAGCACACCCCCCGGGCCTTGTGCTCCCCACGTGGGCTCAGTGTAAGCACTGGGATTTTCTCCCAGGAATGGGGAACTTCACAATCAATGTATCTGCTGAGGATGCAATAATAGTGTTCACTCATAAGACACATGAAGAAAACTGAGAAAGAGGTTGATCTCAGGATGGCACAAAAGATTGTTACCTATTGTTGTTTAGATGACTAACCATCTCCTACACTGTCTTCAAGTGGGCTAAAATGAGAGATACCGGCTGCTCTGTACAGTGTGGTTTGGGCTTTTTAATTTGTTGGGGGGAGAGGGGGGCACAGGTATGTGTTTTGATTTTGTTTTTTTCTTCTTTTTTGTTAACATACACTTTGAGGCCTTACCTAGTCTTTGGAAAGCCTGAGCAGGCAAGCAACTGGGAAACTTGCAAAATACAGAGGCTTTAGAAACAACTTTCTTAACCAAAAAGGCTAACTGGGAAACTAAAGAGAAGGAGAAGAAAGACTTTATGTGAAGCACCTCAACAGAAAGAGCTGAAGTCGAATTTCTGTTCTCCTATTATCAGCATTTTAATGCTTGCTTTTACATAATTTTAATAGAACGGTAGTGAAGTTGTGCAAATTCCACACCACAAACATTTATTTATATATAAAACAGTATACACATACACATTATATACCTAAATTACATGGATACACTTGCATTTACTTTGCATATCTACATGTAAAGCTATTAGGAAGCCTGCTAATAGGAGAAATTCACAGAGGTTTAAGCATACAGCCTAGTTAACAAAGAAACTCTGTAACTAATACTCCTCTAGAGGACAATTTAGACAGCAGGGCACCAACTCTATTCTTCTTTTATAAGTAGTATCAGATCTATGATGCCTGTAAAGAACAGAGAGACCTTACTTACTGCATCTCATTCAAACCAAGGCACCTTCAAGCTACACTGCTTCCATTTATCTTGTTGGAAAGTTGGCAGGTTAGGTAATTGCTGGGATTCTTTTAAGGGCCTGAAGTCCCCATACCCTAAGGCATGCCTTAAATTTTGCCTTTTTTCAGAAGCTTTTTCTGGAAAGCACTCATTTCTTCCAGTAAAATCTAGCAAGTTCAGAATTACCAGTAGTCTTGTGTTTCTTACAGATCTGTTTCTTGTAGGGCAATCTTACTATTCCTATCTATGGTATTGTTATGACTATATTTTCAAATCTGACATCAATTCTTAGAAAATAACGAAGGACAAAATATTTCCTCCCTCCCATCACAAATTTGTATTACAATTCTGTATTCTCTATGTCAGCTTTATACCCTGTATTATTCAGGACATCCTACCTAGCTTTCAAAGTTCATTTCTACATAATACCTTGATTACAAACTGAAATGTCCCCATGCAGGATTTATCTCTTTTAGCAAAGTGTTTTATCTTCAACTATCTTCAGTTCTAGCCTCACCTTCCACCTATGCACGACCTTTTTTTCTTGTCCGTCTGACAAGAACAAGAGCTGAAATGAAAAGGATCACATTGTGCTTGGGATTATAATGTTATGCCTTCCTGGTGGCATGATCTTATCAGTGACAGGAGAGACACTTGAAACAGCACACCATTTTACTACTGCAACGCGGGCAGCAAGGGGTAGAAAGAAACAAACTGTTTATGCAGGGCCAGGAAACCCAAAGCTACAAAGAGACCTAAGGAAGAAAACCCTACAAACACCCATTTATAATATAATAACACTAACTTACTCGAGGAACACACCTATATCCAATAAATAACAAAAGGGAGACTACAGTAGCTCAGCAATATCACAATTTTACACACCAAGTGTGACA
This sequence comes from Sitta carolinensis, assembly GCA_032173965.1. Classification (NCBI taxonomy): domain Eukaryota; kingdom Metazoa; phylum Chordata; class Aves; order Passeriformes; family Sittidae; genus Sitta; species Sitta carolinensis. The sequence continues at coordinate 60,170,750 of JAVUNC010000004.1, read as the reverse complement.
GGATTACAGCATTCACTGTGGAGCAAAAATTTACACTGCAAATACTTTGTGGAGTTGTCTCAGTAGATACAAATCAAGATTTTAAGGGAATCCCTTAGTAAATACTTACAGTTGAAAAAGGATGAGTACTTTCTCTGAAATGAGCAGAAGGAGAAAATGTGGAGCACCTTGCTAACAGAGTTCCTATGTCACTAAATCACAGCCTAAATTCTCGAAGAAGCTACTGCAGTTGGGGGCTCTCTGGCGAGGATTATGCAGAGCACATACAACCTGTGGTTTATTTAAATTTTCCAGCTATTGCCTACCAATTCCTTTATGCTCAGGGAGTAGAAGAAAAGCAGAGGTATTCTGTAGATATTAAAATTAAAGACATACAAAACCTTTCTGTCTCCAAGAAGCTGAACCCCCCAGACTCTACCCTACTATCCATTGTGCTGGGATGAATCCCAGTGCTACACGTAAGGAACTGCACCAACTGACTGGCTGCAGGATCAAAGCCTGCTCATTCCATTCAGGCCTTCCTGCAGTATTTCCTTAGGATGGTGCTGCTCAAAAGACAGGATCTTGCATGAAATATCCATCTCTTTAACATGAATCACCACTTTAGAAGCAAAATTATATATACAAGCAAACATATTTCACATATAAGTATGTAAATACATATTCAAACAGACATACACTCTGCTATTGTTTTGGAGCCATGGGGGATTATGAACAATATGCTCTGTAATTGAGATTAACTTTGAACAAATGATTTGGCTGACAAACACACATACGCACACAAAAGGAAAACCCACAATAGCTCTGTTTAAATTTCAAGATATTTGTAAGACCTCTTTTCACCACAAAGCAGCCTATAATAGCATGTTTCAAGAAGTCTTCCAAAGGCCCTGCTGGTCACATTGTGGAGGCAGCAAGTGAGCTAAAAGCCTCCCAGCGCCTACGCAACCAGAAAAACGCACGGGTGCAGCAACGACTGGGACCACGTGGAAAATTCTTTCATTTTCAAAGGCTTTTATTATTGGGAAGACACCCAGGTTGAGGTATTCCACTCCAGCTGCATAATGACCCTCAGCTAAGCACAAAAAAAGTACCTGATGCTCATCCTTAAAAAATTGATTTACAGGAGACAGCAGGGCTGCCATTACATTTCTGCCAAAATCCCTTTTACATGCCTTACTGAAATTAATTCTGTGGGAAAACAAGGTTCAGTCACTGAATCTTGTTAAATCAAGTTCTGGAACAGGAAAAGTAGAGAAGACCACTTATAGCACAAACACTTCCCTGAGGAAAATGCTTGATTTCTATTGACAGGCACAACTCTACTTAGAACATGCTACTGTAAAGAGAGGGCTTGTTTCACTTGCAAGACAAAGACAAACTTTGACAATAGCTAGGCAGAGGTACATCTTGTGATACTCATGCTACCCAGAAATCTTACTTAATTCCACTCATTATACGTTTCAGCATTTTTAACTGGATTTTTGACTTTAACCTCTATGTGATAAACTATTCATGGAATATTCTAAAGGAAGGGAATTCTAAGCATATGATAAAAACACTAGCATCTTGCACTAAATTTAGTGACAAAGCACCACTTGCTGGGGAAACACATTCCCTCATTCTGTGGACCTCATATGCTTCCCAAAATAACGTGGTTACTGAATTGTGTTGCAAGTACTCTCTCTGATCAGTATCAAATACATTCTCTGAGAAGTTTTACAGGCAAGTCCCTGAGGATGCAAAAATCTTTTTCCCAAGAGCCCAATATTCACTCAAGCAACCAAGAAGTGCAATCTAACAGTGCAGTGCCAGTGCCCTGCCCGATGTCTTTTCAATCTATGAGATCCTGGAATTAAATCAGTCTTCAAGAAATTATCTACAAAAAGCTGACTTGGAAAAACAGATTCAAATCACAGCTTACTGGGATAAAAAAAAAAAAAAAAAAAAAAGAGTAATTTTTCACTACATTTGTTTAGTAAGTAAAGGGTCTGTGTTTGTTAGACAACCTTACCTAAAAATAAAAATTTTTGGCCTGGGGATACAGGAGTCCAAGAACAGAACATGACATGCCCATATCTGTCAGATATGGGATGAGAAGAAGTCGCTAGGGTGGATAAAATCACATTTCTGTGTCTAAAATGATCCACAATAGGATCTTATTTGCTTGTCCAGACAAGAGCTTTACACCAAAACCAACCTAGGGCAGCTAGAAATTCAAAACTGATGAGGCACCAGATGAAAGCCCCACCTGCCACACTCCTCCCTGCCCAGTGTGGGGTCTGTAGCTCCTTGGCAGTTACCAGGAAGGGGCTCCTGAATCCTTCAGCTGCCTCAAGTAACCTAATGGCACAGAAATTCACTGGTTTATAAACACTGACTCCCTGTATGAAACGATAAATACTAATGACCCATGTGCTATCAAAGCAAATTGACAAAGTCTAACAAGGACTGTAAAGAGTAGGACACACAGCCTGTCTGACAAGGATACTTTTTAATATTGAAAATGAACAGTAAATCTCCAGAACAGAAAAACAATAACACAGCATCTCTCAAGATACCAGCTTCCCTGTTTAATTCTGAAGTAGAATGCTTAGCACGTAGAATTTCTGGAAATAAAATTTAAAACCAAAAAGCCACGAACCCTTAGGAGTCATTTGTTTCTTCAGTAACTGTAGCAAAGAAAAAATCCCAGCTAACAGGTCTTGTAGCTATAGCATCAGTCATTTATCATCAATAAATCATCAACCTTTAAAACAACCAAATCAATGAAAACCACAACAAATGGCCCCTCTGAAGAAGAAAGAAAAGTTGTGTTTGCATAACAGCAACCTAATAAAATTTAGTTTATTCATACTACTTCCTAAACTTAACCACTTCCAAACATGAAATTCGTTCAGTTAAACCTAATGTTTTTCATACAAAGAACAGTGAGGTGAGACGTAACAACTTCCCTTTTTTGCATCTCTTCGAATTACAACTGTTTTCTAGATCATGTAGCCTACAGTTGCCTCCACGGGGAGAAGACAGACTAAACTGGCAGGATAAAACAGAGAAGAAGCTGAATTAAGCAAAACATGTACTGATCCAAAACCTTTCATGCTCTCTGGAGCTTGTTGTTTTGGGGATCACTACCCTTCTCCCTCTATTGCAGCAAGCTTAACGATGCTGTCTCGATTTTAACCCAAATGGACACTGTGTGACCACCCTGCTCACCAGCCCAGACTACTCTCCAGGCTGTGCTTCTGGCCATGCTGAATCCAGCATCAAAAAACCATAAGGAAAACACCATGTGGCTGCTAATCCTCCTCCTATTACCTACTTACTCTACTCTCACAGCTGATGTAGAAAGAAATCAGACTAAGTAAGGAAGGAGTACCAAATCACAAAAAAGACAAACACAGATCTGAGCAAAGGCAGATGAGAAAGAACGAGACATTATTAATAGAACATATAGGTCAGTATATCTGAAAGAGACCAAACATTTCAGCAAGAGCAGCAGCAATATGCATTATTAAGTATTGTTTACTCCCTTTATTCCATTTACTCTGTCTTTCATACTTTGGAAACTTGCAGCACATGCAGTAAGACATAGACCATCTACCTTTGAGACTATGTATTCAAAAACTTGATATTGTGCAGGTGTGGCTCAAGCAGAAAGGAACAAACAAAACTTCAGAATACCATAACATGTAATGTGGTAAAATTCATGCCATGCCACACCTGCACTACAACCACACAACTGCAGTGCAGAGATTCTGAATAGGTCTGTGCAGGGCACCTCATTTAGGAGAAGCCCTTTGAACATGACCACACAACCTCACGTGGCTGAATGTACCCTACTGTTTACTGTTACTGTTTACAGACATACCCTGAGTCACAACACACCTATTTTGTAACTATTAATTGACATCTTTCTACATGTGCTTCTTGGACTATCCCACATGGCATCCAGAAGGCATTAACTGCGCTTGTAAGTTTGGACCTACAATACTATCTGATTTGGAGACTGCAGCTGAGGAGATAGAGAAAGTGTTGGTCCAACGACCAACTGTTCACTGATCACAGATGGCAACAAGTGAGCTGTTCTGACAGCCCAAGGCCACCTATGCATGGAGCACAATAAAGGGATTAAACAACTGATTGAACTTATACACCTGTATGCCAAAGGTTTGAAAACTCTTGATCTACAGCACTTGCCTTTTTCCTTTTTTTTCATATTAATACCCTTTGTAGAGTTATGGTTTGATAAAAAAGTCTGTCCCAGCAGGTTACCGTGGGAATAAGGAACTACAAAACATAGTTTTTCATTAGCTTAGGGCTTGTGCATGCATCATACTGCGTCTCTTTCTTCTCTCTCCCACAACACCCTGTAACCAAATACCACAATTCAATGAGATGGTAAATAAGCCCCAGACACATCTTAAACTTCAAAAACACAGGTGCTCTGTTAACTTTCCATCTCTTCCTCTTGAAACAGAAGCAGAAAGGAGGAGAAAAATGTATACATCAAAAAGATTGATATATGTTACAATGACTTCCTTTTTGAGGAACTGAATAAAGTGGTTTCCCTCAGAGAACAATATTAATTAATGAAATGTTTTATTTAAAATACTGGATATGAAGTGTTATACTGGGGTAACAAGCAGAAATGAGTATTGTAAGGTTTACTTCAGTAAATTCAGCTTAATTTTCTACATCAGGCTCATTGTCTCATCCTCATGAAAGAACCTCTCATCCTTGTTCCTTTTTCTCTTCATTTTTACTGAGCCAAATGTGACTCAATGGAGTGTAGTTTGACCATCAGTAGAACACAAACACACAGGGCTGTGATCACTGCTTCTGCTTTGCTTCTCACCCCCAGCCACACACACAAACTTCTTTCTGAGGTCTGTGGACCACAGTAGCAAAACCAAACAATTACTCTTCAAGAGCTGTTCACTCAACCCCTCCCACATTTACATTTTCTGGTAACCTGGAAAAAGGTTGGAAAATGAAATCCAAGTCACTAAAAAGAGCAGAAAATAAACTTTCGGATTGTTTCTCACACCTGCCTGCTAGAACAAGACTCCCCCAACAGCCCAAGTTCTGGAACTCACATTTCTTTGTAGCAATTCCATGCTTGCTGGGCATGCTATATAATTAAGTGGCTAGGGAATGTGGTATTTTGAGATGGTATAGCTTTAACTAACTTATGTAGAAATCAAGTCTCAGAAACCTCTATATAAATTTCAAAAGACTTTTGAAATTCCAGAAAAATGTCTTGGCTTCAGTTTTCTTTTTGAAATAATGCCCTGAAAAGTCAAGTAGGAAGAATAACTTGCAGCACTTCAACTGTGCATTAAGAAAAAACTCTGAAAGACCAATACCCTTCCCCATCTACTGATAAACCCCATTTTGGCATGGAAAGGGTATCTCAAGGCTAAGATAATGCCAGGGTTGTCTTGATCACTGAGTGAACTAAACTTTATCCAAGAGATTCATCATTTCAGGTGCACTCTTGAAATGTCACTACAAACACTGTCTACTAGGCAATCTACCAAAAAATTCTAAGAGATCAACTACTACTGATCTTTAATTAATATATCATACAAAGGAAAAAAAAAATCCATGGGGAAATTTGAGGGTTTTTTGTGCCCAAGCATGCATCAATGTTGCAGCTTTGTCTTATGATAGAGAGGATAGGGAGACCTGACAAGTTTTAGATAAAACTTGTAGTGGGTTGTTCTTCCAAAATTTTCCTTTTCTTTAAGGAAGGAGGTTGGTATCGCACATAGCTACCTATTCATTGCAATGCTGATAAAAGTGCTCTGAAAAAATTCTAAGAAAGCATGGGCAGGATGTCCAGTGTACAGCAACTGTGGTCCTCAAAAATGTGGCTGCCACACTGGATGATAACTTGGTGGAGCCTTACTGGGCAGGGTGCCTCTATCTGCCTTTCTGTATGATGGGGCTTTACCCAGCCCTTCACCTGAGGTGCCAATCGTCCTTCTCCAACACCTGCCAGGCTACATCCCTGCTGCAGCTCCCTCCAGCAAGCACCACTGCAGTGCCACAGACCATAGTGCACTTGGAAGCTGCTTGTATAAAATATTTGTAAATACAATAAAAGTTAACTCCTTTCCCCATTGATTTGTACTCTTGTTGCACTGAATTTTGAGAGTATTCATAAACGGTGTAAAAAACCATGTCAGGCAAAATGATAGTGGTGTCAAAAGAAAGAATTGCAGCTGGAAGCTTCTTTGAAAGAGGGTTTCCCAGGATCTCGTAAGGCAGTGATCCTTTGCTCTCTTCCCTGGCTGCTCCTCTTCCCCCATGGGAAGCCAAAAGAACTGCAGCTCTAGTCAATGGCTGCTTCCTGATCCTTGCAAGAGGAAGCAGAGACTTCAGTCCTGCCAAACCTTCAGGATGCAGCCCTACCTATTGCTGATTCTCCATCCTCCAAGCCTGTCTGAGCTTTGCAACACAGCTTAGGGAGCTGGGCCAAGAAGGCTTATGGGGAGTGCATCTGATAGAAAGACGAGAAAAGAGCCAAGGCATGGTTTGTAAGTGCTACAGCTTGGGAAGAACACAGTTCTTAACCTTATGAAAGTTTGCTGCATGGCTTCTAAGGTCATTGCTGCTTTGCAGCAGTTTTGCCTGAGCTCCTGTCCCAGTTCCTGTTCACAGTATTCTATGCTGAAGCCTACAAATGGGGCCAGTGTCTATACACAGCTGCCTTTCTTTAAAAAGACTACTACCTATATCACAACTTCTAAGAAGATCTACCTGATGGAACTATCAAGCCACAGCTCATTTCGACCTTTAAGTTATTAATTAGACAGACCACCAAAAAAGAGGAAAAAAAAGCAAATCAGTAAGTTAGATCTTTGCAAAGTCTCAAAAGACCTCTAAAGGATGCTTGTCAGAATGAACAAATGTACTGAAGGAAGAAACAGCCTCATGAATTAAGTAAAAAAATAAATAAAGGGAAAACATATGAAAATTTCAACAACCGTGCCAATCTGTTGTGAGCTGTACCCGTGCCAGTGGGCGGCCTCGGGGCACCATAGGATTCCTCAGTGCAGTGCCAAGCTCCAGCAATATTGTTATGGTTAGAGAGGAATTTCTCACAAGAGCTAACAAAGGCAGAAGGTCATAAATAAACACAGCAGGATCGCCTTGTCAGTTCTCATTATTAGCGCTGCAGGCACTTGCTTTTCTATGGGCTGCTCACAGGTTCATTTAAGTGTAAGAGCTCCTCCTCAGAATTTCACATGCTCATAAATAAAGACAACATTTCATTAGAAAGAAAGGCACACCTAAGTTATTTTTTTATGATGTTATTTTTTTTACGCACACATGTGCTTGAGCCGGCTGTGCAGTCTGCAGCTGCTTTAGCCGTACGCATCCCACACCGGCAAAACCTCACACTCAGCTAACCCGAGCTGCAACATCCTTCTCTGCTGGCCTCCGTGACGCCGGGCAGGCCCTCCCTCAGACCATGGCCATAATGAATGAGGAGAGCCTTACTACTGTAATAATGGTCACCAGAATTACATCTGGGCAGGAAATGAGGCTGAACTCCTAAACTGATCCTGACGTGCATTATACAACTAGGAAAGCACAGCTGTGTGATCATTATTGCAATTATAAAGTGACATTTAGTGTTAATTTTCCTTTCTTACTGAATTTTGAAATGAGAGAGGGCAGAACCAGCAACTCTGGGGGTACAAATGTGCAAACAAAGGAAATTAAAGCTTTTAGGAGTGCAAATGTTGATCCTTCATCACCTGTCAGAGGTTAACAAACAGCCGAGTGAAAACACCTTGTATCTCCCATATACATATCCACCTGTACTGATAATCATACCTATATAGATGAGTGAAAAGTAAGCTCTGTGTAAAACTAGACACATTTGAAATAAATTAACATTATCATGTAGTGCATGCTGATTTCAAGTTGTTCATATAATGCTTTTCAGTATAGTAGGGGAAATCAAGAGATCGGCAATGCTATCTCTACAGGGTTTTTGTTTTCTACTTAATACCTTGGAATAAAAAATGAAAAATAAAGATGTTAATAAAGCTCAAAGGTTCACAACCTTGGAAACACTGCCAGTCAACAAAAAGTAAATAAAATAACAGGCCTTATGTTATACAGGGCATGTCTAGCAATGGGAAAAACACTTCTTGGTCACCATTCCTTCCAGCACAAGATAGGTGGTAGGTAACTTAATTGCTCACCTACCAACCCCACCCCCAAAATACTGCTCCCTCCTGTGAACTGTACTGAACACCAGTGTACCAGTACATTAAACAGTCGTGTCCATCTTTCTGGTTGGCTAAAATCTAACCGATGTTATTACTATAGACTCGGATCCTCACCTTTTAAAGCAAATTATATTATGGACAAGCAAAAATCCTGGTGCCTTGCATGCTTTCTGTGAGAAGCTTGGGAAAACAATTTTCCTTCCAGTCTGCTTCCTATCCCATCACCTGCTATCAGAAGAAGTTGGGTTGTTAGTTCTGATGCACTACAGCAGAAAATCCACGTTCAAAGAACTGTTTCCCTGAGCTGTGCAGCCCTTCATTACACACCATTCATCATTATTAACACCAGGAACTGCTGGAATGGTCCTTGTGAATGAAAACTCTCCCTGTTTAACTTTTAGAGGCTGCCAGCCCGCTCCCTTTGGCCTCTGTGCTTAGACAGGGTTTGTTCCTCGGGCAGGGGGCTACTGGCCACGCTGTGTGTGCCCTCTGCCCACAGCCCACCCTGACAGGAGGGCAGCAGCCCCTCTCTCCTTCTACCAGCAGGAATGTGCAGAGCTGCTCTCCCAACGGCTGGCCCTACACTGGTTCCTGCCAGAGTACCAAAGGTGCCAGGGAAGCGGCTTTTCTTCTGCACACCAGCAAGGGCATGCTTCTTGGCTCCACACTCCTGGAGAGGAAAGCACTGCTGGAAGTGGAAGGAGCTGGAGGAAAGGACAACAGTTTCCAGCTGGTCAGTTCCTCAGTCTCTCCTGACCAGTAGGCAAGGTGCTGCCAGGGCACAGGGCAGGCTGAAGTCCCTTCTGCAAGCACAGAAACAGAAATGCTGCTCTATTTCTAGCCTCTTCCCTGTGCTCACTTTTTTCTTATTAATATTTTAAAAACATTTACGTAGCAGACATGTTGCAATTAATTTATCTTCCCTGGTCAAAACACATTTACTTCTGTAGAAACACTCCTCTGACACCCATTTGAAAGAAGAGCTGGGTTTCAGCCCACTCACTCAAACACAATTTGTATTAATTCTTGTGCCTCATTAATTATTTCAGAAAAAGAGAATTCCTTACACAAGTGAAAAAGTGACCTAAACCTACTAACTGCTGTGTGCTATGAATGGCAGTGGACAGAGACAAGGAGAAAAATGTTTTTCAGGGGTCTCTGCAGTGCTTTTAAGTCACAGTGAGAAAAACTTCACGTTTCACACACTCATCTTTTTTCTTTCTTTTTTTAGTACCATCTATTTTGTTCTGCAGCTGTTTTGGTCAGATTTCAGTAATACGGCTTTTGTATCCATACCCACGGCTTTTTCTGACTTTTGATATCTTAAACTTATTTTACAAAGTTACACACTTGGACATTTCTAAAGAAAACATTATAGAAATATTTCAAGGACATCAAATTTTTAAATTAAGTCATTAAATACTTTGTCATATCCAGCAGTATATTTCACTGCCATAGATATACTACTGTGGAGTTTTTCCTCTATGAGTGCAAAATATTTATTTTGTACAGTCGGAAAAAGGTCATTTTACATTTGTTAAGAATATAAAAGAATTATACAAAGAGCAGTTGAGGAATGGGAAATAGAGCAAGAGGTATATTCTTCAAAATAATTATTGGAGGTATTTTCTTGTTACAAAATATAATTTATTTTTCAATCAAAGAAAACTACAAGAAAACACAGAAAAGGTTGGACCATCTTCTATAAAAAATTATGAATGCCAAAAGATCACAAATAGCACATTAATGTCAGAGTGTTGGCTCTCATTGACTCCTCAGGATTTTAATTTTGCCCTTTAAAGGTAGAAAAGAGGAGAGAAACAGAGAAGGCATCATTAGACTAAGTCCATCCTGCATTGCCTTAATTTTTTAAGCTAAAACCCCCAAACTGTGTACATGATCTGTATCGGTTTGTACCTGACCACTTCAGCTGTCCCTGACACTTGACCTGCTTCCGAAAAGCAAGAAGTCCAATTTAAGTCGACGGTCCTACAGGGAGGTAATGGTTTGACCCTTGGTCCCTCCACTGCAACCGTTCCAATTCTCTAATGATTTCCCTGCAGGGTTCATTTACCAGTTCTGGGTCAAAGACCAGCACATCACGAAGGCAAGGGGCAGCAGAAGCACTGCATGATGGATTTGAAAATAAGTGCATCGTAAAGGAAACCTCCATCAATTAGGGATGGCCTTTGAATTCAAAACAAAAGGAAGCAAAGTGCAAATCATAATGTCTACCCTGCTCACTTTAGCAGCACACGATTTAGCAGATACACATGATAAGAGATGCATTCTAGCCTAGGTGCAAATCCAGCAATCATCCTAGGGCAAACAGTCCCCCCGTTCATCCTCAGAAGGGATAGCCTTTTGCTCACTCTCAGCAACTGCAAAGTTGAAGGGATTCACTATTCGATTTCACGCCAGCTTTTGGCACAGCTTAGTACTTCAATATGTGCACCATGACTTTAATTAGAAACATTAAGACCTGCTCTAACTATGAAGCAAAATATTACTCAGGATCACTTCCACTTTCTGGAATCTGCATCTTAATTTACTTTTACATGGAACTTAACTGCAAAACTACCAGCTACAAGTACATCTTTTCCATGTATTCCATACATTGCCATGTATGTATTAAAACAGCTGCAAATTTTCTTTTTCTTCCAGTGCTTTTCAATACTGAAACGCAATATGTGCTTTTTTTGAAAGAAAGGTATGAGGAAGTATATTTAGAAATACAGAAGGAGATGCTGTTAAGGGCATAAAAACATGAACAATGAAGAAAGTGAAGAAAAAAAAATATCTCTTGTTTGCTCCTAGTGAAGGATTGAGGGGAAAAAAAAAAAGAAATACTGCCAGCAAACATGCAAATTAAAAAAAAAAAAAAAAAATGCTAAAAATAACTTTTAAGGAGGTCTCTGCTTTCCTGAGTAAAGTGACCAGGCAAAGACAAGTTAAGAACTCTGCGGATGCTAGAATCCATGGTCATGACTAGTGGTCACTGAGCTCTCATCTAGTGAATTCTGCTCAGCTGTAGCAATTAGAGAAGCTATAGCCTCACATGCAACTCTTTTAATGTTACAGTTTTAAGACCACCAAAATTAAAAAAAATTAAAACATTAAAGAAATCCTAAAAATTGTGGGTTTGTTTTTTGGTGTTTTGTTGTGTTTGTTTGTCTGTGTTTTTTGTTTGTTTGTCTGTTTTTAAATACTTTTAGTACATCTAGGCATTACTTCCCTATTTACTTTTGAAGGACAGGAGAAACTGCTTATCTGATATTCAAAATATGTTCATTATCATGCTTCTTGCCAAGGCTTTTCAAATTTAATAGTGATTGAGACCTCGTAAAAATACTATAATTTTCCAAGAGTTGAAGAAGCCTGGAAAGAAAGGACTTCATAGTGTTTCAGCATAGCTGAAACTGAAAACTAGAAATTGTCTTTTAAACTTTTGCTTGCCTGTGTGCATGAATATCACATACGCTCTCCAATATTCTGCCCAATACTAATATGTGTGTATTATTTTCTGGCACAAGAAGCGTAGAAACCTATACTCTTGCTAAAACAGAGAGAAAGAAAAGCGTGACTTTCTCCAACAATACTTGTCTGAAAAAAGAACATGACTGCTAAGACTGAGAACAGCCAAATTTAAACAGGGATCAGAGAGATAAAATAATAAGGAAAACATAGCAATAAACTTTTTACATCACCTTCTCTTCATAAGTACAAAACTTAGAAGCTGCATAAAATCCTTTGTATTGAGCCCATCAAGCTTGCTGACCTTGAATCTGCTGAATTACCTCCCAAAGCTTTTAGTATCCTCACTTCTACTTTGGCAAAAGCGAGGGATGGGCAACATCCGCTGGGATCTGAGTGAACAGAGTTTGTCTATGCAACCAGGCTGGCTGAGAATAAGTTCTTGCTGCCAACCACACCATATGTGACAGGAAAACTTTTGTTAATAAAAACCATATTGATGTACTTGTTAACGACTTGAACAGCCCAGTAATTGAATTTAAACCAGTTAACTATTCACCAGGGCTTCATCAGCCCACCTCCTTCATCTCCTCTAGCCCTGTGTTATTTCAAAGCAACTGGAAGAATTTTACACCACCACCACCCTTCCCACCACAACCCTTTCACCATTATGAGCACTCGGGAAGCCTTGCATTTGAGCAGCTCATTTGAAGAGCTCTTAACTGCATTTCTGAAAGAACAAAGCAGTTTTATAACTCTCTCTATACAAACAGAAAGCACTTATCTGAGGGGCTCGCTTATTTTCAGTCCATCAATAAGTGACACCGATATGTTACAACTGGCTACCACCATGGAGACAAAGTGTGTCCGTCCCTGACCTCAAAGGGATCAATCACATCAATGTTTCCATGAGGTTTGGGTTTTTTTATTAAAGGGATCAAGGAAAGAAACAAAGCTCCCCAAAGTACATAAAATGTTTTAATGCGTAAGTTTTTCAATTTCCTCATCAGCAATATTATTTGAAAGCTGCATTACTAAAAGGTTGTAATTACAGAAAGATGGTTTTCAGTAATTTTTTTTTGAAGTAGTAATTCTTTAATTTCTTTTCCCTCATTTTTCATCAATTAAGTTTAATTTTTCCTGTGAGCCAACACAAGGGAGCTGACGATAAAAGCCTGATGCAGCAAACCTTTCCAGAGGCCCTTAAGCCAAGTGATTTCAGCTTATAATCAGGATAAGCTTGTATTCACAACTACCCTCACTATGGCTCCACCTCTGCTCAAAAGTGTAGTTTTGCAAGATTTCTGGCAACATTTTGCTTTTGTAGTTGTATGCAAAGAATGGCTCACTACAAATAGTACTGGAAACTATTTTTACTAGAACTTATTTGTACTAGAACTTATTTGTTTAGTTTTGCTTTAATTAAATTACTCTGTGCAGCTCATTTATCTCACGCAGACCACAATTTACTATTGCCACTTATTTAAACAAATTCTGCGTGCGATGAACTCCTTATTGGTGAGCACCTACAAAAAATGAAGACATTTCTCTCGGAGCAGTCCCTCTCCCTCCCTAAATTCAGGCAGGAATAGAAAATCCAATAGTTGTCTTTAACTGTAGCCCAGGTTTCAGACCATACAGTAATCATACACACTGCAACAGATTTGCACAACATTTGGGCAGCATCTCAATGGATTGATAGCTTGTCCGCAGAGATGTGAACTTATCAAGGTTCTGCTTAGTGTAGATATCCAGACAAGCAGTTGGCAGCGAGGTTTCTTCTGCACTAATTACATTCTTTTCCAAAAGTTCACCCTGCCTGGGTGTCCAGGTAATTGCAATTAAGGCAAGAATCTGGTAATTAGAAATTCAAGTGCCCTGCCAAGCACAATACACTTCCTCTTAACGTGCTGCCCAAAGAACTAATTCACTTGGAAACGACAGAAGCTGATGTGAAGTGGCAGAGTAGATGTTGATTAAGCAACAAGCACGGAAATACATTCCCTTGCCCCTAAAATCATTAAGACTCTTAGAAAGTGTTTCATTACCTTTGAAACATTTAAAATAAATTTTAAAAATCAAAATTCCAGGCTTCCAAACAGCATAATTTTCTGCTCCTGTGTCTGCTTAGAATTGCTGTAATGTCTTTCTTGAAGCTGAAAATACAATGCTGGTCACACTCCCCTTCAATCTCCCACCAAAAGCTAACTTTGTATCATGACTCAGCAATTACTGCTCACAGGCATTCCTGAGTATCAAATCACTTACTAATTTCTGAAATAACTTTAACACAGAATGACAAATACATTTTTAAAGAAGCATAAAGCAAAGCCACTCACAGTTTAGTGCTCTCACAGGATAGAAAGATAATACACTGTCCTCTAAATTCCAAGCTTTTATTGTTAGTTGGAAACAAATGGGTTTTTTTAACTCTCCCTATGTATTTCTTTCTAACTCACAGATGTTCTTGTCAATTCAGAGTACCATCTCTATCCCAATCTCGGGCCTAGCCTCTTATAGTTAATACTAGTTTTCTTCTTTCAGGAAACACAAAAAGCCTTTTTCCACTTGGGATAAGGAAACTCTATGTATATTGTGCATGTGTGTGTGTGTCTATTTACACAGTTACATGAACACAGACGTTTCTGTCCAAATCAAAGCCCTGGAATCATGTGCCTGGGTTTAGACATAGTTGTGACTATTCATTTTTATATAGCTGAGCAATTTGAAATTCAAAGATGGAAGGCTCTGGGATGATGTTCTTTAAATTATTTGAAAAAAAAATGGGGTGGGGGAGGAATTCCCTCCCTCTCTATGAATAAAAATGTATACCACGTCCACATTCATGCTAGATGAGTCAAGGAAAGTGCTCTCTCCAGTACTGCACTCTGTGGTTCCCAAATAGCTTCTTTTGGATGACATCACTACCTCTTCTAGTGTGATACTCAGGCACTATCAAAGGAGCTTCTGTTGCCTTGTCTCGTGTTTCACCCACTGGAGGCTTCAATAAAATCCCATCACTGGGATTGATCTGGGGATCAAAAACCACCACGAGCATCACTCACAGCATCCAGAGCACACTTCACAAACGGAGCCTAGAGTAGCACGCAAAATGTGTATAGAGCCCTGATGGAAAACTATGAAAAGGAAAGGATGCTTTGAAATTGTCAAGTCTTGTTGTTGGTTTGCTTTCATAAAGCACTGTAAGAGCAGTACTGCTCCCCTCCCGCCCCCAATGTTTTTAAGCCTAAAAGATTACTCCGTTCTCTCCTGACCTCTGTTTCCTATTGCCTTAGTGGGTTTCCAAGATTTCCTAGATCATAGCCAGACATAACTACTAAAGGAACAAGCTGAGATCATCAAAACCTCATGACTGAAACGCTGAAAACAAAATAAAATGTACAGTTTTCACCACCCACCCCAGAAGTACATCAAGTGCACAGCAAGAAAAGCCTACAGTAAGAAATTACCTCTCATGTGCTGCAGCAAAGCCTCAGGAGCTAATAATACAAGAAATAAAACTGCTGTTTTGATTGATAGATCTGTTAAAGTTTCTTATCGCTTATTTCCAACGATGTCAGTCAAATATGTTTCATCTTTTATCAGTAACAAAATAAAGTTATTTTTGCTTGAGAATCTAAATTATAGATACTTATATGTAGAGAAATTGCACAAAGCCAAGTGACAATTGGAGACTAATGTTTTGCAATTGACCTAACAATGTTATTAAAGAAAAAATAACAAAGATTAACTCTTACCATCTAACACTGTTCCTTCCTATAATTCACTTCAGCTGATCATAAGCAAGTTGTTTAGTTCAGGTATATTAGGTTATAACTTATGTAACATCTTCCCCTTTACATCACGATTCAATACAGAAATTAACTGTATGGATTCTTTGTTCATGTAACAGATAAACTTTACATATGTTACACATTATTTACCTATATCTACATGTTCATGCAAATACACACATTTGTATATACAAAATACATATATAGTAATGTATAATGTATATAATGTAATCTTTGATTGCTAGAGCTGGGTACTGAAAAATGGCTCACTGTCAGCAAGGCTTTGCTGTTGTATCTAAGGGATTTTTATTTCCTGAGCAAGTTAACATCTACTGTTCAAGGAGTATGAAAATCCTCTAATATGCATGCTGATTTCATAGTTACAACATGCTGAAAGTCATTGGATGCTTTGTACATGGCATAACAGTGAAAGTAGTGCTTTGTGGGGAATTTGGACTAGAAAAGTATGAAAAAAGTTAGGAGCCTTATCTTCCTTGTATATACCCACACTTTCACAGAAGCAGATGAACACTGTGTCCACACAGTTGGCTAAGATCATTTCCCAAGGTGCTGACACTGTCTGCACACAAGCAGGGCTGGGCCCCATTCCCTTAATTGCAGGGGTACATCACAACCCAGAGAAAGAGAGAAAACTCTAAGAGGCCACAAACCACAAAAATGGCAGAAAAATTTAGATCCAAAAAAAGGGATTTTTCATGTCAGAAGCTATCAGATCCCAGGCTGATGTGCTTGTGTGGGTCCATCCTGCTGCCTCCTCCTGCTGGAGGGACCACTCCCACCTGGGACCCATGACAGGCAGCAGCTCCCCCACTCCTTTCCATAGCCTCGTCTCATCTGGGTGCTGCTGGACTAAGATCACAACTTGTACTACACTAGAGCACACTACAACAACGTTACCTCCACTGGCTCTGCAGGAATGCTGAAGACCTCAACCATGTGCCAAGCGCTGCTCAAGCTCCCCAAAGCTGACTGCTGCCAGGGGTGTCCCCATCTCAAGAAGCAAAACTGCCTGAGTTTCTCTCTGGACCACAAAATCAATTTCTTTTACACTGAATATTATATCACAAACTAAGTAATGTAGAATAAAGTTTTTCTTGTAACATCCTTAAAAATAGTTAATAAGGGATTTTTAAAAGTCAAGAGTTTTCTATATAACACTCCATAAAACAATAACAGAACATTTTACTGCTTCTCTCTTCAAAGATGCACAGCTTTTCTGAGAGCTGCATCCATTCATGTAATGGAAAGAAGCCAAGGTGCAACCAGAGGCATTTATATTTTGAAATCCAAATGGTCACTTCAGAAAAATTATACTAACCAGCACAGAGCAATATAAATTGCTCTATAAAAGCAGCAAACTGCCTTATAAAATCTCTTTTTAAACTAACTTAAGGGAAAAAAAAAAAAAAAAGTTAACAATGGACTATGTAGCTGTAAAATAAGTTGCTAGTCCCCAACAAAGATGATGAAAATCAGCCATAAAGAAATTTTGGTGAATGGAAGAAAGACCAAGGTGATGAATATATCTGGGGAGTGATGAGGCCTTGCAAACTCTACTTTGGCAGCACAGTACATGTATAACACCGCACCTACCTCAAGCTGGCATCCAGCTCTGCAGGCATGGTATTCTAGACAAATTCATTGTCATTCAATAATAATTACCCAAGAGCCAGTATTTTCTGGAAAAATAAATTTCCTGCAATGGACAAGCAGCAGACTGCCAGCAGTTAGACAGGTATGGGAACAAGTCAACCACACCACAGATAATTTCCTCCATTTTATAAAGGTTCAGTCATAACAAAGATAGATACCTTATTTTCCTGACTTCAAATTGGAAGTCCTTTCCAAAAACCTATCCAATGTCTTTTTGGATATTTTTCTGAACCACAGGAAAGGCTTGTGTAAATGCAAAGAATGACACAATAGGAAAATTACTGGACTCCTTCACTGTTTCTCATTAGCTTTTTTTAAAAAAAAGGAAGATACAGTTTCTAATGACCTTCCCACCCAAAGGGTAAGAGCTTTGTCACTAGTGAGTTATTTGTATACTCTTGCTAATTGTATCGTTACACTCCTCCAACTGTTATGAATATTCATTTTCTCTCACTTTTCTCTCTGTGCACTTATTAACCGTATAACACAAATACTCAAGAGATTTTGCCTGTGTGTGTATATATATATATGTATGTGGTGTGTGTGCGTGATATTATTTATGTAAATCTATAGCTGATCTGTGCACGCAAAACATTCACCAGTGGTACCACAGCCCTTAGAAATGAGGTTTTAATGGTCTGAACTGCAACAGAAATTGCAAAGGTTCCAAATAACCAAATTTCACCTCAAACAAAACCAGTTCCTTTTACAATGATTTTGTTGGCAAGGATATGAACTCACCGAGCATTTCTTATCATTATTGCTGCTATTATTTACTGAACACTAAACCGTGTTTTGTCTTATTTATTTAAATTAAGAAAGTAAGCTGCCTAAAAAGACCGCGTCTTGTCGTGTTTGCTTCTATCTGCTGCTACAGTTTTATAGCACATTTCCCTTTATTTCACTTTTCCACAAGCCATAAAAAAACTCATTTCTAATTCATCCGTTCGTTCAGCTTAACCTCTCTTCTCAGCAATTAAAGTACTCTGCGCATCCCTCATCTATCACACAGCCAGCTAAATAATGCATTGCGTCCTCCGCTCATCTTTTATCATCCCAAATGACAGGTATTAGCATATCTCCCCAGTCAATTACAGTGCAGCGGAATAATCACAGCATAATTGGGCGAAAGCCACTCTAATCACCAACCCTGCAAACTCACAGAATAAAAACTGAGTGGCAGTTCAGACAGGCCTTGCTCTTGTCCATGACTCCAGCCAACAGGCTTGGCAGGTCTCCATTTCCTTCTGCCTTTGCAAACTTGCTCTTTGGGGCTAAACTCGGCACATACACACGCAACCCGTTCGGGTTTTCTTCAAGGAAGACCAGCGCATTGATAAACATTACCCAAAGACTCTTTGCTAACAAATGCCAGTCTGGAATACAGCACAGCTGTTTTCTGCCCTTCAGATCATCCAGCGGGGCTCTGCTTTACAGACTAGCTTTGACAGATGGGTTTGTCGCTTGAGGTAGAAAGTTTTACATTTCATGTTAGAGCAAGCAGAATTTCTTTTTCTTTAAGTATAAAGGATTTAAGAGATCTAACAGTTAGGTACAGCTTTAGATGGTGCTGCTTACTGCAGACATTAGCCTTCAACACTAGTGAGATGCCCACAAAGCATAATTTTTATTTGTTGTCTGTTTAATACATCTAGATTAAAATCCTACATATCTATTTGAACATAAAACAAGTGTTTCACCAGCTAAACAAAGAGACTAAAGTATATTAATATCACATTACTGTCTCCTGTGTTCAATCTGAGCAAACTAGAGTATCAACAGAAATTCTCCATGACTATTATACCAACTTAAAGCTAATGGGCTCCTGGATGTGAGGTCTCCCCACAGCTCTCAAATTGGTAGTGCAGGACTAATCTCAGGTGAGCTACTTGCTCTAAGACTTCCCCGTTCTGGGATTCAGAGCCATGCTCTGATGGAGGAGCTACCCGTGGATGATAGATCCCAGAGATCCCAGACCTGTGTGTGCTCCTGAGATCTGCTTATCCTACAGGGCAGGAGTGCATCAGCTCTACAGTCTGGGATCCTCTCAACAGTCAGAAGTTGAGGGCATGAATACTGCCCTAGGAAATCAGGATATGACCTGAATTCAAAAGAAGATTTTCCACAGTATTATGTCAGCACAGTTGAAATTTTCAAACCTCTTACAAACATGGAAAGTCTTCTGAAATCCAAATTATCTTCTCTGAAATTCTATGTAAGATGTACTAAATGTATGCTTTTGTCATCACTGATAGCGGTCTCAGGTTGAGCATATTATTTAGTTCAGCCCCAAAGAGAGAAGGAAATGCTACCAAAGAAAATGAGCAGTTAGCATATAACCAGACCATTAGCATAGTGCATTCATGCTCTTTGGTTAGCAGTAATAATTACAAACCTTACCCAGTGTAGGGTTAAATACCACATAATGACAAAAACCCAAGACTTTCTGGAAGTAAAGTTTAAGCAAGCTATGCACCTATTTCAGTTTAAAGGGAGGGGGCTGCTTTCATTTCCTTGTACTAATACTTGAGAGCTTATACATTATTTTAGCTAGAACGCATCATAATTTTAAAATAGCACTTAATGTTTCATCTTCTTCCTAATCTTTTTTGCTCCCCCATTTTCTCTAAACCACTTTCAAATTTCTACCCCAGCATAATTTCTTTTTCATTGCCAGATTTAATACCAGATACATTTAATCAGTGGTGATCTTCTCATCCTTGTTTTCCAAAATGGAGCTGAACAAGATAGGGAGGGTCTTCTTTATTTAATAAATTAATTTTGTGCAACATCTCATTATATAGTTGTGTGTACTAGCACTGTTCCATACAGTGCAGCTATGGCAAAAATTTGGTATTAAACCCCTGTTACAAAGCTGGGGAGGGAAGAATAACAGCTTGTGGATCGGACAAAGAGAAATACTTTCCTTACTCCCCTGTCTTCTGATAGATCTATACTACTGATTTTCTACACACAAGCTGCTGCAGCCACAGCACAAGTGAGAAGGGCAAAGCAAGGCTTGAGACTGTCTCACAGTGGAAATACTGGTGGAGCATCTGTGCTTCTGTCCCCTAAACAGACCTGAGTGTTCGCAAAGATTTGGTAACTATTCAGATTTCTGGGCTGCTGCTTTCTTCTGTGCCACCACAGGGCCAAAGCCTGCTTCTTCAGCTAACAGTTGTGGAAACAAAACAATTACCACATGTTCCAACATCTTTCATCTTAACTAATTTCTCATTTGAACCCTTGCTTAAAAGAAGAAATGGCATAGAGTAGTTATACAAATAAAATTTTCACTGTTTCAGAATTCCAGTGTTACTCTGTTGCATTGCCTTCCAAGCTGCTTATTTCATTCAAATAGATGGAGGACGCTTTCCAAATTCTAGCTTATTACCTTTTATAATGTTAGGTACTGTTTTACTCTCAACAGATTCACTAAAAACTATGTGACTTGGGGCAAAGCCAATTGACAAGGAAAAAAAAAAAAAGCCATTAAAAACTGGCTTTAAATCATGGCTTTCAACGGATAAAAAGACTTGAAAAAATTTCTAATTTCCCTCCTGCAATTGCTGATTTCACTTCTGTTCTGTACAAACCCCAGCAAAGTGAATGAAGGCCGGTCAGCTAAGTCATAACAGGTTACATTGAAAAAACCACTACGTTAAATGCTGTTACAGGAACCTTTATAAAGCCCTACAGACACTGCTTTTCTTTCTGCACTGCATTTACTGCTCATAAGAAGCGTTCAAGAGCTATTGAGGTTTCTTCATTCCTGCAATCTAAAGGCATAGCATGTGTCCCTGAGCAAGACCCACAAACACTGCCCTTTCACATCGCCCTGTGCTAAGAAATGCATCTGCTCTGCTTTTCTTCTTCCTTTTCATCTTTCTTTTTTCCCTGAACACCAGCACCCAGTTTTATGAAATTAACTTCTCTGTGAAGAGCCAGGCTAAGACCAAATCCAATTCTGCAGAGGTACACAAGTCTCCTTAATTTCTCAATGGATACATCTGGTAAAGCCAAAAGCTGAAGGATTTGGCAGCCTGTAATACAAAGCTTTCCCAGGAACTGGTGACATATTTTCAAGTGCAAACAGCCTTGTTAACAATTTGTTTTACCTTCAGCAGCAAAGGTTTCTACAGCCCTATTCCAAAAGACCTTGCTGGGGCAGGTTAAAGTCATAGAATGGTTTGAGTTGAAAGGGACCTTAGGGAAGACCTAGCTCCAGCCCCCTTGTCATAGACAGGGACACCTTCCACTAGACCACATTACTCAAAGCCCCATCCAACCCAGCTTTTAACTCTTCCAGAGATGGGGCAATGACAGCTTCTCCGGGCAACCTGTTCCAGTGCCTCAACATCATCACAGTAAAAATTTTCTTCCTAACAACAAATCTAAATTTAGTCTTTTTCAGTTTGAAGCCATTCCCCTCGTCCTATAACTACAGTTCCTGACAAACTGTTAGGGTTGAATGATGAAGGTTAGGACTCTTCTCTCTGTCTACCTCACTGCTTTGCTGCTTTTACAGAAAAATTATGAGAATGTAAATTTGCACCCAAATACTGAAACTCAAACCGAGTCCCATGGTTAAACTACAACTGTCTGGACTACTGCAAGTATACCTACATGTGTTATGAGGTTTGTAACTTCTGGTAAGTAGCTACAAGTAGTTAACACCTTCTGCAGTATTATCTGTCAAAGGACCTCCTAATAAACTCCTGATCTAAAGAACGCAGAGATGATTCCTAAAATCACACAACTCAAATTCTATGACATTATGTTATACTGGGACTGCTTTCTGCTGTTATAAGGGAGCAAATAAAAAGGACACTCATCATACAGTAGCATCAAAACCTCAGCCTAAGTTTTGGATATTGCCTGCTTGATGGTACACTCAGACACATACTGGAGTTTGTATTTTTGAGAAAAGGACAATTCATCTAATAACAACATCCAAAACCATGTGCTAATAAGTAATTTCATAGGAAATATGAAAGGCTCTGCAAACAGTAACTTTTATGAAAAGGTTCCAGAATTTCAGATGGAAGGAGAACATGCTATAAAAACTCCTCCACCAACAGCTGGAACAAAATAACAGCTTAAAAAACCCTTTTAAATCTACATTACTTGGAACTGAAATTCAGGAACATTATTTCCTTTCATTTACGATCAAGATTCTGTAAGCAACAAATGGATCAAGTTCTACCAAGATTTCCTATAGATGGAATATTTTAATGCCTCTAAGCTGCATGCAAATTTCTACCCAGCAAGGGAATTTCAGAAGTGCATATGTGACATGCTGCAGGCTACCTTGCACATTATGAGAACACAATTTTCATAGTCCTGGACAATGCCTGTCCACAAAACTGTTAAGAGAAACATAAACTATACAACAAGGTAGTCAGAGACACAGCAGAGGAGGAGAGAGCAGGGGAAGCATGGGTTTAACACTATCCTCAGCTCTATAGTGATGATGGAGAATTCTGTAAATTACTCTTTGCTTCTCTGAACATTACTCTGCCCATAGTGGACACTATCATGGTGTCTGAATGCAAAAGAATGGTCTGCAGAAAAAGCATGCAAGATAAATCCAAGAACTGATGGGAAGATGCATTTTCTGGAGTAAGTGGTTAGCAGGGTTAGTTAGTTAAGCTACTACTCTTTAAATTGGGACCTAAAGACTGTTGAAACCATGTAGATTTGCAAAGTTTAGTCACACAGGAACTCTCTCCTGTAAACTCTTTATGTTCTCCTTAAGGACAGTCCTAGAGAAACAGACAGAAATACAGTCCCTTCACAATTGCACTGGTTTATGTTTCAAAGATTAGGCAGCAGTATCCCTTTATCACTGAACTTTCATCATCAGTTGCAGTATTATAATTTATTTGAAAGTCAGGTTCACATTTGTTTTGTGGATCTTGAAGGATGTTAAAATACTGACATTTTTATTTAAATACTTTTATTCCAATAGATCTCACAGCCCTAATACTTATTTATCTTTTTCAAGAACGCTCTAATACTGTAATAATTATGACCTGTGTTCAATTGACTTGACGACTAATGAGCCTTCTGTAACCCAAGTAAAAGTCCCATAAGCTTTGATAAATTGCACAGATGTAATGTCATAGCAACACTCAGTCACTACTTTTCCAGAGTGAAACAGGAGCACCAAGACAAAGCCGAGAGGATAACTGTCTTCCCTAGAATATTGTTTCCCACTTCCCTTTTCTTTCCTGGGGGGTGGGAGCATAGTGATGAAAATACGCTCTATGTTCCAGACACAAAATCCTTAAATCCGAGAGGAAAGTTAGGAAACTCTTTTAATGTAAAAGATTTCCTACGCTACCTGGATTCTACCACTAACTGGAACGATGCCTTATTTTTTCCATGGATCTTTCTGAATAACCACGCCTATGCCAGTGGGATACAAGTGTCTCCAAAGGAACGGCATTTTCCATTCAAGAGAAAATTCAGTTGAGTTCTTATTACAGGGTATAATACTCTGCATTTTAGTTACTGCTTGGAGGATTATAAGAAAAACATACGTGGTCTCAAAAATGGCATTAGAGCTCCCTTATCGCAAAAATTAAGTCTAAATATATGGGAAGCAATCAGTTCCATGCATAGCTGTTTTCATTCCCTTGCTATATGTGCGTGAATGAAAGCAGGCATATGTGCTTATTACATTTCTCAGTATATGTATGCTATCAAGGAAATGATATAATCTTTGGTTATCTAGGATTTTCAAATCCACATTATTAAATAACTTACATCATCCTAAAGACAGGTTAGTAAAATGTCATGGCTTTCTCCTATAAATAATGTTAAAGAAATGAGACAAATTAATAAAGTAACCGTATTCAGAAAATGGTTGCAAAAAGTGCTTTCTCTAAATTAATTATTAAAACTGCTTATGACTTTCTCCCTGAAAAATATTCCAAAACCTGGATAATGTCCAAATAGTATTTTGGAATTAGACATTTGCTCATCACATCATCTACCTTATAATTTCCGCACAGACTAGTTCAAGGTATTAAAAAGCCTTTTTAAGTCTGGAATGATATGATCCAACTACAGAATAAAAATGCTAACATATATGCACTTTAAAACAACTTCTGTTTTAAAATATTGCTTCCTTTCTGATTTGCAAGATCATACATATGTAGGAATAGAGACCATTTGCAATCCCTTTACAAATAATTCTTTAATATCAATTTACCACAGAAACATAAATATGAACTATTATAAAGCATTTTGAAATCCAGAAATACTATATTGCAATTTTGAATAATTCAATGCGTAACTAACTTTCAAAATTCACTTTAAAATTGCTTTCCCATTGTTACACAATGACTTGAAAAAGGGAACGTTCCCCCTTTGCTCAGCTATGGCAGATGCCACCTCTGGGACAGAGGAGCTGAGCACCAGACGTTTGTGCAGCCCTTTTGAAACTGAAGACTGGCACCCGCAACACTCCTCCTAAATTTATTATGCTCTTTCTTATAGCTCAGCAGTGACACATAAGCAACAAGCAGAGCTGTGAGCAATCTACAGTGACAATCTCAGGCTTATTTTATTTTCACCAAAGAGTTTACTATTACTGCTATCCATGCTGCTAGTATGCACAAAATGGGCCCAAGGTATAGAAAATCTTTGATTTTATTACTTCCAATTGAGCACGTATAGCTCTACAGATACGCAGTCAGAACTTCATATGTACATAAGCCTTTTGCAAGATGTTCTCAACAAGCACACAAAAATTCAGTGTATGCATAAAGAAATCTCAAAATTGACAGAAACCAAACCCAGCTTTTCCACTTACACATCCTAGCTCAAACTTCACTGTGCAGCAGGGAGCTGTAACTTTGAAATAATAACAGATAACATTGTGTTTGAGCCTTATTTCCTATTATTTGGGGCCTCTTGCCTAATTTTTTTTTTTTAATACTAAAATGACAAGGGGGCAAAGCCAATTACAGAAACAAGGCAACCTGCTCTCAAACTGATTAGCCTAGATGTCAAAATGGTCGTATTCACTTTTACTGAACATCTTTCCAGCAAAGCAAATCCACTCTCTTCTAGAGCAAGTGTCATATACAAGTGTACATATGCAAATATGTACACTTCAATCTACCGACTGGTGTTTGATCAATTTACATAGTCGAGTGGCTCACTCAGACTCTCTCTGCTTTGAGGTTACATGTCCCAGAATGTACCGAGCTTGTTGGCATTTTGAAAATTAAATTTAGAAAAACGTATTACTTCACAGTTCTTTCCCCTAAGTTACTAAAATATTTAAGTGTAAGATATTCTACATCTAGATAAGGGGATAAATCAAAGATCAAGACAATGAACCTCCATTCAATACCAGCCTTTTTCTGCACCTTTCATCTTTTTATCAAAACACAGAGAGATGAGTCTTGAGGGAAGCAAGCCCTGGAGTGAGACATTCCAGGCTTGCTGAAGTATGCAAGGAGACCACAGTGCAATGGTCGCATGTATTTGAGTGTAGCAAAAACCATCCTTCACTTTTAAATTAGAACACACTGAACTCAAATAACGTTGCAGAGCAAAATTGGAAGTGCAAGACTAAAATAAGAAGAGACAATTCTAACCAGAGAAAGATCTGGAAATCTAAGGCCCTGAAGAGCTTTTTTTTTTTTTTTCCCCACACCTTAAAGATGTACCAGTAGCAAAGTGAGAAGGCAAACTCTTCTCCTCTGCTGAAGCCCAGCAATCATCTGGATCTCACTGAAAGTTCTGTTCAGATTTTGTACACCACGGCACCTAGTTCTGGGTACTTTGGGCTCCACACAACTCTGCATTTTGGAAAAGCCTCCAGAAATATTGATGGTTGAGCAGGAGCGTCCTGCCCAGGGTGGCAGTGGCTCCCACAGAGCTGTGGCACCCAGCCCACAGAGCACGGGGTGTGATGGGCCAAGCCAGTGCCCCCCCAGGAGTGAGGTCACTGCTGCAGTTCAGCACAGCACAGCTGGCATTGTGGGGATGTAAAGCTAAGGCACCCATGTCCCAGTGGCCAATATCAGGAAATGACAGGAATTCTCAGTAGGGCTGCTTTTTAAGCGTGCGCACATCTGGGATTTGAAATGTGTATTTCATCAGATTTAGCAGAAGGATGCTCTTTGCCAGGACACGATGAAAGAGGGCATGTATGGAATGCAATCTCTAAATTACATTGTCATAGTTTAGAGTATAATTACTTTAACTCACTGTAAAGTATCATAAACTAACTCCAAATCTTAGTGAGCAATGCTCTTTGGCAAAATGTATACTCACAGTAAAGATCAACAAGTAGAAACTGTGGCAATAGCTGCAGCAGGAAAAAAAAAAGAACCAGGTGCTGCCATATAAGCTGTTGTTTCTTAATTACTTTTAATTATTTCACAAGATTATCCAATATTTTAGAAATTACTGCAGAAAGACTTTATTACATACTTTTGAAACATTTCTATTCCAGACTCAAGATTTCATTCTCTTTGGTCTGAAGGAGATAAGTGGCAGGGAGCAAAGCAAAAACCCAACCACTTCTTTGGCTTACTTACTGGGGGATTTAGTGATCAGGGATTACAAATATGTAACCAGTCTTTACCCAACTCCTGCAATTTAAGGCAAAATAAACAGGATTTAACTCTCATATGTGGAAAGGACATGGTTCTCTCTTTACCTTTTAACACTGGTTTTCTTTGTTTTACTAAGACCTTGTATTTCAAATCTGATGGTGATATGATCATAGCATGTTACCCATGCACAGCTTCTCTCCAGTAATCCCAAAACACTGTGAGCACAGCCCAGACAAACGAGGGCACACATTCCTTCCTAGGAAGGGTGCATTTTAGTGTATCCTCAAGCCCTACCTCAATCCCTCTGAAATCAGAGAGGGATCTGCCCCACACTGCTCTCCTTCTAGGCCATGGAGTACCAACTCTGCACAGTCCCATCCAAGATTATTTTTAGCCCAACTTTCACTTGCTGTGAGAAAAAAGTGTCTGAAACAAACCTTGCGAGCCCACCAGTTATTCAAATAATGCTGACTCCCCAGTAAAGCCAATGGAAGAATGGTGAACGAAGTAATTTGCAAACCAATAGTTCTGCACATCACCACCAGTGACTGGGCCTGTACCACAATGTGCATGTGTGTACACATCTGCCTGATGGCAACGTGAGCCACGTGATTCTCTGTTCACGTATTTTGACTTAAAACTCTGACTGCCATTTCGGCACAAAAATGAAACACAACAACACAACGGCCCAGAAGGAGCCGGAGTACTTGGGGCTGGTAATGGTTTTCTGCAGGGAAGAGTGCTGCAGTCACATTGAGCTTCTCCCAAATGTGGAAGGCTCCATCAGCACCTGGCTGACAGGAGGGAAGGAGAGCAACTGGAGGAGAGCAGAAAATCCTGGAGAAACTTTTTGCAGACATTACAGGAAGATTTAGTGCTCACATATGATATGAAAAACAACAATATGAAAAAATTACAAGATCAGCAATTATCTCTTTTGAAGCCATACAAAAATCCTGCCAAAAAAAAAGAGAAAAAAGCCTATGCAACTAAACATAGATACATGAGAAATAAAAGCTTACATGTATATTCAAATACACAGCTTTGTGTATATATTTTATATTTCCGCATACATGTATAAAAATACAGTTTTGAGTATTTTAATAGAAGCAAGCACAAATTGATTTAAATTAATCTCTGAACATAGTGGAGAGCCAGCAGAGTAATTAACTATGTTATTTATTAATTACTATAACCATACCAACTGTCCTTTCTCTCATCTCTCCAATAAAAACAACTCATTGCTAATCCACTACAGCTGCAGAAACTTCTATGAAATGTTAGTTAAGGCAATAAAACAGCTCCAGTTTTAGGTATGGAGGATTCATTTCTGCCCTTGAATCATTTATGTCAGATTATAATCTTCAGTGAAGAATTTGATGTTATTTCAACAATCCAATACCTCACTGACACATGCTAGCACACAAAACCATTTAAAAAAAAATTACACAGCAATATAGACTGAATAGGAAATCGATCACTGAGCAAGCCAAATCTGCATGAAGGAGAAAGACTGGAAAGACAGGATAGAGGTGGGACGGTAGAATGCAGTGGGCAGTATGAAAAAAGGAACATATAAATGGGAAAGAAGGAAGGATCATAGAAATGTACCTTAGCTGAAAAGATTTCTTTCAATATCTGCCGGCACTTTTTTTTTTAATCTACCACTAGTTTCCTCTATTGCAGTCGATAACCTGAGTGAGCATAAAATAGATTTTTCTCATGGTTTGGTTCAACACAGGATATAAACCACAACTGAAACACATTTCCATGTGCTAAACTCAGCAATGATTATTGAAATCCAATTGCCTATATATAGCATACTTTGACAACTGAGGTGGTAGGCACAGGGAATACAGAGCAAGAAGGAAGGTAAGAACACGTTGGTTCAGATTACTGCTTTCCAAATCTCCTTTTGTTTTGCTGGTGTATTGTTAAATTCTTTTTGTGCTTCATAGGAAGCTACACATTTTGAAGACAGTTAGTCATAGCAACTACTTTATTTTGGTTTTGGTTTTAAACACCTAGGATTTGTACACCCTGACACCTGCTGATTTCATGCCCTGCCTTTTCCCATCAAAGCCTCTTCTTGGCTCTCCACACGAGGAAATCTCATTTATCAAAATTCTGTTAGCGTAAGGGGAAGGGCTATGCTGAGCTGAGCCGTGGCCTTCATTAAACATGCAGAACATAAACTGCTGACACTAAGCACAGTCAACTTGCAGCGTGGCAGAGGAAGGGGGGAAAAAAAGGGGAAGAAAAGAGCAATGAGACAGAAGGAATGATGTGATGGTGAAATAGGAATAAAAGTCATGGATTTACGGAGCATTTAAGTCATACTGGAGTCAGTGAGATTTAATCACAGACCTGAAGTTAAGCATGTGCTTAACTTTGCCAAACAGAAATAGATCACTAAATTATGAATGGAACAATCTATTTCTGTTCCCAGGAACACGGACACTTTGTTCTCCAGACCAGTCCCTCAGGGAATGAAAAAGGTGAGGGGGAAAAATGATAACAAAATTGGGGAAAACAATCCCTTCTTCAACTCAAAATACTGGTCTGGATAAAGGAACTGTATATTATCTCTAACATAACAGGATTAAAAAGGTTTGTATCCATCATTTAGGTTCCAAGAGACAAAAAAGTGCAAGTGCCATTATGGTCATTAATTTCAACATGGTACCAGAGGCCTGGGCTCTGAATAAAGGAAAAATTTGAAATTTGGAAGAAGCAAGCATGAGAACAGAAATGCATTAAAAATCAGAATTAGGGCTGAGGGCGATCAAAGTAGCTTTTTGAATTTTCACTTCACTTACTGTTCTTCATATTTTCCCCCCCTTTAATTCTCAAAGATAGCTGTGTAATGCTGCCTACAATAGAAACTTGAATTAATAGGCACGAAGCAGAAGGTGTGTAGCATTTTCTTCTGATCACAAGGAACAAGCACTTAGCTGTAAGAGATCCACAATGAGTCACTGCAGGGAGGAATCAAATGCATCACAGGTACATGCAAGCCTTTTCTATTATTATTCTACCAACTGAAAATGCATTATAACATACAGCCCTAGGAAAAAAATCAATTTCAAACCACCTAGTCCAATAAAAATATATAATTTACCAATCATATATGCCTGCATTTACACAGTTCAAGGAAAGCTAAGGCAGATGCAGGGCAGGAGGACGGGGCAGGAGATAGGTGGAGAGGGATGTCAACATTTCCTCTGTAAGCTTTTGTTGGTATTTATAAATAAGTTAAGATAATAATTCCAAGGTGAAATTGTCTCAATACTAACATGAATAACCTACCAACAAGTTTCAAATAGCAGCTAAAAGTTATTTTAGTATTATCTGAAAAATAATGTCATATTAACATTTTCTGATACTTTCACACCTCTTAAAACACTTCTTCGAAGTTAATCTGGAAGTTAAGTACCATGAAATTAATGGCTGGATTCTGCCAACCTTTTCCATTCTGAATATCATCATATTCCAGAGAGAAAGAATTTAGCTCTGATCAACCAACTCTTAGCATAGCATTAACTGTTCTTCCCTCTTCCAGCGTTCTGTGTACATGCAGCTTTAACAGGAGAGCGGAAAGCAGACACACTTGTGGCAATGAGGAATGCATCTTGACCGTTCCTCAAAGGTGATTGCTGTAATTTTTAAAAAAACTAAATATTTTATATATTTAACAGAAATCAATAACTGCTTTTATGCTGAAAATTTGTTGTTTTTCTTGAGGTCACGTATGAAAAAGAACAGGACAGCCCAATTGTTCTATCTTCTCTTTCAACTTGTAAACAATGCAGTATTATCACCAACCTTTTTAGCTTTTATTCTGGTCAACAAGGCACTGCAGCCTGCCATATAAAGCTGCACACCACATGGCACCATTCAACAGTATATCTAGGTCAGCTTGCATTTTTAATGTGCTCCATTAGCTTTCTCTTGCTCACTGTATCAAGTTTGAACTTCTCCTTCTCACTTTTCAAGCCTCTCTATAACTGAAGCCAGAAACACACAGAATCCAAAGCACATTGTGATCACCTTTAACATTTTTTCCACCAAAGACTGCAATTCTAATCCTATTTCCTTAATTCCATGCTGTTTCCAAACTCAGCATCCCCTGATTTCTCCTTCAAGATCCTTTTACACAATACTGATGGTAAAAAAAAAATAAAAAAAAAAATAAAATTGTTTACTTAAATAGAAAACCCCAATGCTTTACCTAACCTAATTTCTTCCTTCAGTACTACTCAGGGAAGCTTAACAACTTTCACCTCAGCAGCATTCTGCACACACCACGGCTAAAAAAACCCTACAAGTTAATAAGCATATAAACAGCCATACCTGCATTACTGTAAAGCTTTTGCAGAATCATCTGTGCTATAATGGTATTTAGTTACTTCAATGCAACAAAAACCAGTTCCACATGATTCA
Source organism: Sitta carolinensis (assembly GCA_032173965.1). Classification (NCBI taxonomy): domain Eukaryota; kingdom Metazoa; phylum Chordata; class Aves; order Passeriformes; family Sittidae; genus Sitta; species Sitta carolinensis. Next base: position 60,139,532 of record JAVUNC010000004.1, on the reverse strand, counting down.
CTCCATTGCTTTCCTTCATAAACAGCAGTTAACTCACTTCTTAAAATACATTTATTAATTTTTAAATTAGCATGCATTGTATCTGCTCTTTCCACAGATGATTTTAAGGTTGATATCCCTCCACTGGAGCACAGCCCTGCACAAGGACTGAAGCTGTAAAACCACCCTAGATATGGATTACATGCACAAGGTAATCAGTGCATCAGTTCTGACACGAGGAACAGCACACCGTGAGGAAGTTTCACAGGAGACTCGGGAGATTCAAACAGATCTTGGATGACAGAACCAAAACAGGCAGTCACATTAAACTGAATGACATAAATAATGCTTATTTTGCTTCAGATTAAAATGGTAAGTTTTAATAAACAGACTGTGAAGTCGTCTGTTGTCTATTCCACATAGTAGCAAGGATTCAGTAGTGAAATCGTAAAACACACAGAATGATTGTTACACTAGAAATATGTCAAATAGTTCATATGCGTATAGTATGAAACAATGTAAGGCATTTCCACAGTAAGAAAATCATGCCAATATGATCTGTAATCTTGATCCTCCTATATAAGAAAATATGAAGACCCTGTATAATTAACTGTTCACCAAGAAAATCAAAGGAACGACCTTGAAAACAAATTTCCCAGTGTCATTCTAATCTAATAAAATTATCCATCAATATCCCAATTCACTAGAAAACCCCGTCTCCCAAGAAGAAATTCTTACAGAGCAAACCAAAATAACTGAAGCTTCAAAGTTAAAAAATTATGTCTTCTGTAAAAGAAATACATGCTCAGTAAAAAGGCCTAGATTCTGCATTATTGTCATTGTTCTTTCCTCTTGAAATCTGCAACATGTCAATAGCACTTTTCTCAGCAAAACACAGCTCTGAACGATGATACACACCTGTCGTTGTCTCAGGAAAAAAACAGGGGAAATGAAAGTCTAAATCATGTCTGTCTCCCCAACAACTTTCTCATGCTCCTTTCTGCAATTCCTATTCCTCAACCTAGCACTAGTTATAACAAGCCAATTCTGAAATCAGGGGAAGCAGCCACGCAGCAGAAACCTGAATCTTTTTCTACATCTGCATTTCATGCTGCTAAAAAAGTATGCTATAAAAAAAAAAGGTAAACACATTAACAGTAGCTTTATATATAAAAAAATTATTTGTGGGTTTTTCGTTGTTTTAAGTCCCAATCTGAATGGGAGCAAGCTTTCTGTAGCAAGGTGGTGTTGGTTGCTGGAGGGCACAGTTCTGGTCCCACCAGTTGTACAATCAGGTAGAATTTATAGAAGAAAACGAAATCTGGTTTAACTTGCTCACCTCATCAAGGAGGAACAGCAAACTACTTGCAAATATTCTGAACTGCTCTCTTCCCACCCCTAAACAAAGAGACCACCTGCCTCAATGTTTATTTAAAATGTGCAGGTATTTACAAGCAAACTTTGTGTCCGGATTGTTAGATGACTTGGTAAATATGATACTCCCTCCAAGTTCAAACCAGCAGTGTAAGTCAAAGAGGCCACACAGAACTGTAAAGGACCTGCCTGATCAGGCAAGCATCCCCCCCCCCCCGTTTACATGTCAACAGGAGGCAGCTGAGCGAGGGAGGATGCTGAGCAGCACACCCAGCCAGACAGCCCAGGCACACCAGACTCAGGCTGCCTGAGTGCACCCACCAGTTAAAATTTAATGAGTAACAGAAGGAAGACTGAGAAAATAAATTCTTTTTCTCTGGTAGTAACTTAAGTCGCTGTGATGTAGTGACTGGCGTTAAATGGTGGGTTCAAACCCTTGCATTCTTCTGGCATTTCTATGAAGTTTGAAAAGGAAAAAACCATACTACAGACTACCTGTTCATAAATGCAGCAGCGGGAAATATGGATTGCTGCTGCTGGTGCCACCACAAAAGCTAGATGGTTCAATGTTGAGGAGTTTCATTTTAATATAGTGGCAATCTAAATGGGCATAGGACCACCCAAAGAGGGATACTCATCAATTAGAAAACAAAATTAGTTGCCAAGCCTTTATTGTGAGGGTGGTGAAGCACTGGAACAAATTGCCCAGAAAGACTGTGGATGCCCTATTCCTGAAGGTGTTCAAGGCCAGTTTGGATGAGCTCTGAGTAACCTGATGTAATTGAAAGGTGTTCCTATCCATGACAGGAGGGTTGAAACTAGATGATGCTTTAAGTTCCTTCCAACCCAAACCATTCCGTGATTCCTACTTAGAGACATCACTTGAGCAAATACCTGACAGTTGCTTTGAATTGCATACACATCTGAAAACTCCAAACTGGTACTCTCAGAAAGGCAATGGGAGCTTTAAACTCATATCAAAATCCAAAATGTGGGCACATCCACACCTTGATAACCTAAATCGTGCAGTGCTTGGAGAGGAAGGCTGTTCATCACATTTATGTATGCCCAGAAGTAAAGACGATATAGGAAAAAAGACAGCAGTTTACGTTTTCTTAGCACTAATCCCAGCTGGTTGCAGGGCACAGGGCCAACTACAGACCAACGATGTTCAAGGGTGCTGAGGAAGGCACGTTTACCATCTGTGCTCACTCCAGCTTGCCACAGAGTGCTTGGGAGCTTTGTAAAATAAATGTTACCACATACGCATGTAAACTGCCTAAGCCTAACCCTGAGGCCATCAGTATTTATTCTGCAAGCACCATGAGATGCTTCATGGTGAAAAGGAACATTAAACATGTATTTATGGCTAGCGTGGATCACTGGCAAGAGAAAAAAAAAGGAACTATCCAAGACAGCCTGACATGCTGTACACATACAGGGACAATGCCACAGGAGACAGGTCCTCCCAAAAGCCTCACCTCACCCTGTCTTTCCTGAGACTAGAGGAGTGCGGGCACAGGGAACAAGGAGGAGAGAATCATCTCTTAGTACGTCATTTATCCAGCCCATCTCGACTTTCAGACAAGCAGAGCTTCTCAGCTAATGCAGCTTTTTTTCTCCTATTCTGTGTATCATTTTGTCTTTTCCTCTCTATGCAGGATTATTATGGAATTGTCCAGACACACCTTCACTGCACAAGGAGGCATCACAACCTCCAGGAAGCCTGCACTTTCTTCTGTCCTCCCAGAGAGCTTTAACATTCTCTCCATATGGGAAGCGGGACAAAGTTGTGAGGAGTGGGGCACCTGGAGTGGGTGCTGTTTGGAATCACCCTCCATACTCAAGGTTACTTGAGTACTCCTCTACTGCCTGCAGCACAGAGGACAAAGCTGGACCACAGGACTGTATGATGGATGGAGACGATCTTACAGCCATAAATCTCTTGTTGTGCCTCTTAATCTGTATAAAACTAATCGGGTGAAAAACCCCACAAACACAGAGGTAAGTTTATTGAGACTAAACTTACCAGACATTAAGAACTATTGATTATGGAGATGAAATTTGTAAAACATGATCACAATTTCTTGAGTTTATGTTTTGTTGACCGTCACAAACAGCATAGCAGTGACATGCACAGGCTGTTCAGAAAGAAACCCATTCAAGTCACTGTTACTTAGTCATAAGTACTTCAAAACACTTTGATACATCTGTAAAGGGTCCCTAAAAATTTAAAAAGAACACCTTGATTCCTGCTATAATGCCATTCTCTACTCTTGGTAAACACCCAGCACAGAGGGCACTCAGGAAAATTCAGAAACCCCGAAATACAACTTTAACAATGAGTCAAAGAAAAGAGGTTGGAAAATCCTTTTAGTCATCTAAACACTTTGGGTGAAACAAGTCCACAAAGAAATGAAAAACAGAACCGGGGAAATATGCAATCCTAACTCTCCTATGAGCAGCAAACCAGAATTTACTGGAGATAAATATGAACATCTATTTTTTTCTAAGCTAAAACAAATCCAAAAACTTATTTACAACTCCCAGGTTCCTATCTAAGTCAACAGTGCAAAGACAGATGTAAATGAGGATTCATTTCTCTGTATTTTCCCATATACTAAGCACACACAGACAATCCAAGTGTCAACACATCAAGACAGAGATAATTCTGACCCTTGAAAACATTCTCTTCTGAAAAGGATTAATTGGCTTTAAAACAATTTAATTTGGCTTTGAAGATGCAACTGTTATTAGCAACCACCAGATGGCAGGAGCAAAGGCTGCTTACAGTCTTCAACAAAAGAAAGCTGTCTTAAACAAGGCAAGCACTAGAAGAGAACAGTTTTTTATGTCTACTTCTTCTCTTTCAATTGGTTATTCTCCTTTTCTTTCCAAGAAGTACTATTTTATTGCAATCAAGCTAATACATAAAAAAAAAGATAAAAAGAAAAATGTCTCTTGAGATCATGTCTCTCAATTTTATCTCATGCCATCTCCATCTCATAGCTCAAGGGTTCTGTTACAGATATTGCAAGAACAACAGTTTCTTTCTAGGTTTGCACAGTCATAACTCACAGTCAGCCACCAAATGTATTCCCTTTGATGTCCTATGCTTCAAACCAGGAAGCTGACACATAGCTACAATGTGTAGGTCAATTTACCCTCGGGATTTGAACTGCTATCTGGGATATGAAAGTAAGTAGACTATAGAATATGCACCATGATATGCTGATTGTTGCAATAATGCAGCATCTACAAGGTGGAGGAAAGCAAAACCCCTCCCTGAAAACCTGAACCATCCCAATCTGCCCAACACTCCCCCACCAGAGCAACCCCAAAACCACCTTAATAAACTCAAGTAAAAGTAGTATGTTTGGGAGGAAAAATATTTCAGTCCTGAGCATGAACCCTGTATCAGAGAAAGAACATTTTTAAAATGCAATCCAGCAGCACATACTTTAAAAGACTTAGGAATAGACTCTCTAAACAACTTCCAGAGTTACTAAATTATGGAGACAAGGTCATCACTTTATGTTGTGTCATAAAACAAAAATACAGCTAGTTCCATGAACAATGCTGGAAGCTCCACCATACAGACACATCCACATCAGAAATACCACCCTTGCTGTATTTCTTTGAGAGAGCTGTCTCTCCATTATGCTGATTTCTCGATCAAAGAGAAAGCTGTACTCCTGTATTTGTCTTCCACAAAGGAAACAAAAAATCATGCCTAGAGTGAACACATCCATCGGGAATGAGATTCTTTTTCCTCAACCCCAGCAGCACACAGTCCCAGAAAAGAACAGGTGAAGCTCGTTCGTACTTTAAACCAGCGTGAGATGCAGTGGTGTGGTTAATTCTGCCTCTGTACATTAGCAAACATGCCACTTGCAAAATATGAAAGGCTTTCTTCCCTGCCCCGTTTTTAAATGACACCTGCAAATCACTAATCCAGTTGCCATTTATTTCCATATGTCAAATTACAATCTTAACTTGTGCAAAGCAACATAATAGTAATGATTAAGCCAATTACATCACAACACAGCTTAAAACGACACACAATGGAAGGATTAAAGCTCACTACCAAATAAGAGAGTCCTGTTCTTGGTGGAGCTCCCCCACTGTGGGAACAGAAGTGTCTCTTTTCCTGTTGCACAAACTTGTGAGCCTTCTGACATGTAGCTGCTGGACTGCCATTAACAAACTGATTTATATTAATGCAGCACTAAGCTGGGATCACTGCACCTCGGCATTAGCTGTGGAGGGCAGGCTCTGTGGCCAGCGCTGCCAACGCGGCTTCTGGCACTGCACAGGGCCAGGACAGGCTGGGACACGTGCACCGGCTGATCTCACCAGGCTTAACCCAAGGAAGCCTCCTCTACCCTGCCTTATTAGGGTCAGGTGGATGCTGACAGTAAAAGCCTTAGGGAATGGGAGGGAGAGTAAACCCAGCACATTTTAGCCGATACTTAAACTGTCAGGCATCCTGTTCTCTAGATAGGGCCAGACACCATTTGCAGCCTGTATGAAGCGTGTGCTACTGCATTTGACACCGTAATTCCAAATGATGCCAACATGCAGCTCCTACAACAATAAAATGTGGGTTAAATCTTTATATAATAACCAACCTTTCAGACTAAGATTTTCAATTCTACCTCAGGGATAAAAAGGTTCTAATGGAAACTGAGCATCTCTTAGGAGGATTAAAAAAACTCCCACACTCCTATTTTTATTTGTTCATTGCCTTGGTCTTTAAATCACCATCATTCAAAGTGGTTATACATTTTACCTTTTACTTCTGCCCTGGGCACCTTATTTTTTTTTTTTTTCCCTCTTTCTTTTTCACATCTTTGTATCCTACTATTTTCTCTGCCATCTGTGAACACTGTTCCCATCTGCTAAAATATAAGTTCCTACTCAGCTAAAATAAACACAAAATAAATCGGTACTGTTAGTATTTTACACGTCATCATTAGGCTTTAGTAAGATTAATGGGACTCAAAGAGTTTCCAACTTTGAAATACATTCCAGTGTGTTGGATGCAGACTTGGGCAGATATCACTCCATCTATTCACTCTTAATTTACATTACTTTCTTGGCAACTATGGTTTTGCAGGAACTTATTATATATGTAAGTTTATCCCCAGCAGAATTTGAACAAACCAGGCATAACTGTTAAGTCTGTCCCAGATCACCCATCAGCTGTTCATGATTTGCTACATGGTCATTCCCCCTACATCTCTTCATACATAACCATGCATATATCACACCCTTTCTAAATATTGAAACAAAAGAACCAGTCAAAAGTTGGAAGGGCTTTTTTTTTCTTTAAAAACAAACATGCATTCAAGCATACACACAAATAAATGTGTAAATTAAACTGAACACCACGTGTACCATCTTTGAAAAAGCTGTTACAGCACACCAACAGTTTCCTCCTTCTGTAAAATTAGTTGCACAGAAAGCTGAATGGATTTACTTCCTTCTATTCAACCAAAAGAAAGCTTTGGACAGCAATGCAATCCAGTCTGTATATATTTATACTTACGAAATGACAACTGTTTTTTAAACTGATTGAAAATGTGCTTAGATTTTTTATGGCCTTTTAAACAGTACTGGTCTCACATATGCACAAAATGAAAATAAGAAGTTCATAGTAAAATGTAATTTTTACTCTAATAAATGCCTTATGTCCTACATTTGTGGAAGACTGTTTACTTATTAAAAATAAGGAGGAGGAAACATTTTTAAGGACTACTATTAATGGTTTGCAATTTGCATCTGTTCCATGCTTAAAGAGTAAAGACAGGATTTGATACTTCAAGGTGCCTTTTCCTTGGGTATTTTGACAGTTTGACACAATTTCTTTTGTTTTCGTTTGCTTTTCTAAATAAGAATTATTTTGTCTAAATCAATATGCGTAACTTGCATCAAAAGCATCCTGTAGCTGATTTCTACACTTACAAGGATGATGATCATCATCCAAGACTCAACCATTCAAAGGGCATCAGCCAGATCTTCACTTTACCAATGATAACTACAGTGAAGCTGAACAATGTTCTGACATCTCATTCAGAACCTTTTCCTGGGAAACAGCTTCATTTGATGACAATATGCATATTTACCATGAGACTGAAAGCATGGAGAATTTAACAAACGACATTGTACATTCTTTCAGTAGTCTACAAATATCCTTTTTTAAAAGACACTATTCTTGTATGTATCTATAGGCAACTCAGCCTGTCAACAGCCTAAAACTAAGTGGCATCTAAGGATAGGTGGAATGGATGCAGTCAAAAGAAGAGTCATCTCCTGCAGCAAACTATGCTTCTGCTCTTGCATACAGAGGGGCCCTACAGTGTTTCAAGCTGAGACATGCTACACCCAAACCCAAAAGAGATAGCTCCCCTTAACAGTCTACAACAGCCCTGGAGGAAAATTCAGGCTAAAAGCAGGTACCAAGGAAAGCATTGCAGGTGCAAATCTTTAACCTTACACGTTTCTCAATTGTGCTATCTGGTATTCAACTTACTTTCTCATTTACAAAATTAACTGTTTTTCATTTGAAAAATTTTTGCTTAAACACATTCTCTGTTGGCATACCAACTCATCTGTTAATGTAACAGAGACAACTAGCATTTATTTGTCATTAAGACAAATAGTAAAGAAAGCTTATCTTAAGTGAGAGAAGGGAAGAAAGTGCTTCTGCGGCATCTCTAAATAGATAGTTCACTATATAACATGAAGCTACTATTTAGAGTTTACAAGATCCTGATGGTTCTGAAGATGAATCTTAGGAAAAAAGATGCTTGGGACTCTGGACATTGATGCTCAGAGTTGGCAACAGTACTGATTCAGTTTTGTAAAACTGAAGCTTAGCAACAGAAAACTCTTAAAAAAGTTTTGGCAATAAAAAGAAGTTTCAAAGGATGTCCATCATGATGACAACACATAAAAGCACCTTGTAAATCTAACCATGAAAAAAACTTAGAAGACTCCTCCAAGTGGTTTTTTCAGCTGTAAGAGTGACTGGGACAATAATCATCAGTAATATTTCTTTTTACCCACCTAGTCTGAAGGATTATGGAGATGAGCTCACAAGAGCTGACCCTCCAGGTTTATTAAATATTCAATGAATATTCTGTATGCTTGCTGGGTATTAAATAAAAATCAGAAAATACTGCAGACTACCACACATTATATAGTTCAAATAATACCAGAGTAGCTGTGTTTGTTTTCTAATAATTTATTGAAATCACTTTATCACATATCAACATAAAAATGTACAATATAGACACAATGTAAATTCTGGCATCATGAATATTTACGTATTTTTAAAGCTTTTTCTTTGTTCCTCATGGTTAATTTTGCTTATTGTATTCCAAATAAACCCTGAGAACTTATTTAATATTTTCTCCCCTTTCCTTTTTACCTTAATAGTAACAGCACTGCTATTATTTTACCTGCAGTAGCATCACAGCATATGGGCCCTCAGCAGCAGGAAACTTGTCAGTGTTATGATTTAGCCTACTGCTCCTACAATCTCCTTCTTCCCTTCCCCATCCACTCTCTTCCTGGCTAACTGGATATAGCCTACACACAATCTGCCCTGATTAAAATAATCTCCTATTAGTGCTCAGTTGAAACAGTGGTCATCACCACAATGCTCACTGGCCAAAGAAATTTGAGCACTAAGTAGGACACAGCCCATCCGTGGAGCTGGGCAGGTCTGAAGCCGTCTCCAACACATGCCATATGCTGGTCTACAATTGAACACAGGGTGATGCAGCTGTTCAATGAACTACTTTTGACTCGAGATGCTCTGTGAAAAAGGACCTGAACAAAGTAGCTTACTCAGCAGACTGCCAAGCAGACAACAAATACAATTCTTCAGTTGAAAATCTATGGAACAAGAACAAATTCAGCATTTGGGCAAGTCCAATCTTAAAAAGTACTGCTAAGCTGACCTTACATGTTTCCACGTGGATTTCCGCAAGTAAAACTTGCTCACAGGTTTTACACCAAGAAAAGGATTAAGACAGTCTGTGTGCCATTCTCAGATTACCACACACAAGGGAAAGTTTCTGAATTGATGGATGCAAGTCACAGGATCCTCAATTCTCAGGCTGAAAATTGTCATTTTCTGTGGCATCACATCCAACAATTCATATAATAAAACTGCACCAAACTACACACCTTGTGTCCAAATGTAGCATCCTCGGAGGCCAAGACTTCAACCTGAAATTATAAGGAGAAAGATAATTTCAAATTTAAGCACCACCAAGAACCTCTCTCTCCTGAGCACAGCACCACAGTCCAGGCAAAGAAGAGATCTGGAAATGAAAGTGCCAGTCTGGATCAACCCTAGGAAACCTGCACATGACAGGATGTGCAAAAATAACAGTTGACAATAGAAATCCTCTAGTGAGGAACCTCGGAGAGCATCCCTCATGACACAAACAAGGTTTCTCCATCTGAATGACACAAAGAGTACCTGTCAGTGCCCCAGAATTTACTGTACTACAGCTGGAACATTTTTCTCCACAAAGAGTTTTGCCTACACCAAAAAGCTGCCTGGACACGACCAGAATGATCTGCCATGGTAAGTCCCTGCAAAAAAAAAGCTGGGAACACCTGACCTCTTCCCCTCCTGCTACCTTCTAAGCAGGCTGGGTACTCCTGCACCAGCACCAAGTGGGAAACTCTGCAACCAAGGTCTCGGTTGCAGGCTCCTGTCCTGTCTTGCATTAGAGAACTGTCTGAAAACTACAATTCAGGGAACACAAGCTCCCCAGGCAAAGGCCGAGACCAGCTGGCTGAGAGATACCGTAACTGAAAGTCTGAGAGAAGAAAGCTGCCAGGTCATCGAGTGGTGCTCCAGATCAAAGCCCTTGCTGTTTGCCACACACTGCACAGCTCTGGAATTGATATGCACTAATCTGCGACAACAGGAACAGACATAGGAAAGCAGGCACATGATTTTTCATTAGACTCCTTAAAAATACTTCACACTTCGGCACCTTTCACCTGAGAATCTTGGTCTTTTATGAATTCTAATTAATTAAGCTTCCCAATACACGAGTGAAGTCAGAAATGCCATCATCCCAATATATATAGAGAAGAGTGAGGCAGAAAGAGGTTGAATAATTTTTTAGTAGTTATGTGCCAAGCCAGGGACACACTCATGGAAAGAATCCCAGATCTCTACTCTCAGGCTCACAGTTTAACAACTGGGAAATTCTCTATTTCTCTGATTTACATCCTATTTAGAATGCCTACTGCTGCATTATAATTTATACAACTAGTATAACTATAACTAATGTATCTAATCTCCAGTTTAACTTAAGAAGAGTGAAGGATTTAAAGCAAATCAAGAGGGAAAAAATGACTGCGAAGTTTCACCCTGAAGCATGTTATAATGCCGGAGTTATAAACCCCTGAACAGAGGGTTTATAATGGAAAGGCTGATAAACTAACAATGATGGCAGCACTTAAATATATTTATGTCATGATCTAGCAACATATGGTATTTCTTCATCTCTAAATTAAAAAAGGGAGGAAATAAAAAAAAAACCAACAAAACCAAAACCAGGAGGGAGATAAAGCATTCATAGGAACTAGAAATAAATGAAGAAAATGAACCTGGAGTTACCCAATTGTGACCTGTCCAGCTAATCAGGAATGACAGTAAGAGGCTACAAAATAGCATCTAGTTCAATAGGAGGTAGGAAAAAAAAAATCTAAGTAAATAAAATCAATCTAAAATGATATGATACATATTAGCTCCTTATATTAAGCTTCTAATCCTTTAGGCACTTTATAAATATTAAACAATCAGTCCTGGTGAGACTGATAAATATCCATAATATATTTTACAGATGAAGAAACAGACAGAGGGTTAAGTGACTTGCCCAGGGCCAAAAAGAATAATCAGCCATTGGATTGGAAATAACTGTATGACTGTTTGTCACAATACAGTGACCTACTCAGATGCTCAGGTGGCTTCTGAAAAAAGTCATTCCACTATCAGAAGCATCTTGGTTAGGGTTAATGCAGTACACATCTGAAGTGCAGATTCTCGTTTTCACTAGACTTACTGTCTTGGTACAGCATCCAGCTACCACCACTAGACAGACCCCCAAAACTTTTTTAGACTCACTCAGTTTTCTCTATCCAGTATTATGTAGTCATATATGGAGATGCTATCTCCAGTCCAATTAATCATCTTTTTCAATCATAAAGGTTGGAAAAGAGCTCCAAGACCATCAACTCCAACCTTTGATGGAACATAACCATGTCAACTAGACCACAGCACCAAGCACCATGTCCAGTTGTTTTTTGAACACTTCCAGAACAGTGACTCCACCACCTCCCTGAGCAGCCCATTCCAGCACCTGATCACCCTTTCAATGAAGAAATTCTTCACGACGTCCAACTTGAAATTCCCCTGGCAGAGCTTGAGGCTATATCCTTCTGCCCTGTCACTTGTTGCCTGGGAAAGGAGTCTGACCCCCACCTGGATACAAGCACAGCTGTTATACCTTTCAAGCAGTTGTAGAGAGTGGATGCTCTTATTACTGTGCTACATTTCTATTCTGGAGATTCATCAGGGGAAAAATGGAGCCTTCTTTGTGCCACAGAGTCCTTCTCTGACTTCTTCCTTGAATCCACCAGTGTTGCTGATGCCTTGCCAGCCCCACTCTGTCTCCCTTCCTCTTCCCTCTCCTTCCTAAGGGTCCCAGCTGGGTGGACAGGCCCGGTTGAGCCTGTCCAGGGCTGCCTGTGACCTGCCCTGCAGAAGCATGACATAGATGGGATGGCATGGAAACCCAGCACAGACTGGGCAGAGTTTTACTTTGGGCTCTGCACTGCACCTCATCTGCAGAGAGGCCACCTCACATGCCAGGACCCTCACTAGAGAGCACAGGCATATTATCAACACCTGGGCTCTGCTAAGGAAGCTCCTGCTCAGGACCAAGAGTATGCTCACAACTGCCACAGCTCCAAAACACATAAATTATCACGGCACAATGACCAACATGTGGGCAAAACTCAATCCTTCATTTCACCAAGAAACTGAGAGGAAGAACAAACTGTGAAATCAAAGAGCAAAAGAGAAGTTTAAACTAGTTTAACTTGCTATTAAGTTAAGCCTCTTTCACATATAGAAATATTTTCTTTTATGTTTAAAAACATAAGGCTCAGAGACAGTAAAATGGCTTACAGTGAAGATAGATAACAATTCTAATTAAAAATGTTGTTGAACAGGTCAAATAAAGCTGCTTCTACTTTTCCAAGAACTATCATACCACTTTCCATGAAAAATAATTGTCCACACCTTGCAGATGATACAATGAAACACAGATGATATAATGAAACACAGATGATACAATGAAACATTCTCTGTATTCTTTGTTACTATGGTGTTTAACAGCACACTAGTGCGGTTAGTCCATTCCCTTGGATTTTCACCTTCTTGTATAAAAGAGAGTTACACTAAGACACAAGTAACTGCTGACACCCTAAGATACACTACATAAAGATGAAACATGATGTGGGACATGAGTTTTTCCTCATGCTGAGCTTCCAACAACAACAAGAAGAAAAAAAAAGTGCCACAATTCATTACAACCTAGGCTGAGTGGACCCCCCTCTAGTGGGAATGCTCATGTACTTCAATCAGCACCCCAGCAAAAGAGAACATTACCTCATTACCTTAAGAATCAGGCAAGCACCATCTTTCTCTCAATCACCTTCAGAATATACCCCTTCCTTTCCAATACATAAAAAAATAAACAAGACATTCATTATTGCTTAAAGATAATCTGATGTTAATTAAGAACTTCCCATTATATACCTATTTGTGGCAGCTCAATATTTTCTATTTTAGTTGGAGGTTCTGAGTGTGTACACATGTAAATATCTTGGGTAGGTGGGATATTTTTCTTTTACAGTGAAAAATTCACTGCATCACCAAAAAATGTAGACTTGATTCTTAAATGAAGCACTGTTGATATCATGTACGTATTTATATCTGTATCAGATACAGCAGCTTTCCTTTAGGCACTGCTCTGAATCTTTGCCCCAGTCCACAATTCCTGCTCCTCAAAATACAGTGCTACAGTTGAATGCTATTTGCCCCGCATTTCATTTCTATGTAAAAGCAATTTTTGGTCACTGTTCTTTGGTCATGTTTTTTCCAGTTTACCTAAAGAATCAAACAGTCCTTTTGCTTCTAACAAACAAACTCAAACCACACTTGCTGTATCCTGTAATTCTGGGCTAGAAGGCTATTCTAAGTGGTAAGGGGTAAATGAAGGGGTAGTATTCTATGGAGTGTGTGTATTAACCATGCACGGTGGATCAATTACATGAGACACAATTAGTGGTTTAAGTAAGAGTATCCCACAGCTGAAGCAAGACTGTCCTGCCTGGGCAAATGACCCTTCCTACAGCCTTCTCCCACTGCCACCCCAGTCCAAGTGCAGCCTTCTGGGGCTGGCCAGGATGGGGTTCAGAAACCTCCCCAGTGCATGACAAGGTGAACTTCCCACCTCCCTGCACAACTTACATGGACTCCAAAAATGGGCAGACATGGCCAAGACCACTACTACTTATGTAGTATTCTATGACTTAATGGTGAAATAGAATAGCATTTGGTATTTTTTTATAAGATGAAAGAATTCATAAACGTCATGTCAGCCTGAAGGACCCAATGAGTAACGTGTGGAGTACCCTGAAACAAGATAAGGAGTAGCCTTGCGTCTCTTTTTGTCAGAAGTAATGAAACTTTGTCAGTAGTTCTATTTTGCTTCTCAATAAATGACTCATACAGACCCAGTTCAACAAAGAATATTGCAACGCGACCAAGAGACTTACAATAAATTACACACAGTCATTTTTACCTCCCTGTCAAAGAAAAAAAGGAGTTGAAACAGAGACAGAACCCTTGAGGTGCCATGCTGAACATGGCCTTTTTGGAACGAAGTTGTACAACTTAGTGATCAGATGACACAAGGAATTACTATAATTTGGTCTTCTTCAAAGCCGTAATTCAGCATTTGTCAGTCCTCAGCTAAGCCCAGGTCCTTCTTGGCTCATGAAGACATTGTTTGAGATAGGATTAGGTGAAACTAAGCAAGAGTCACAGAAAGTGGAATGTTTAGTTAAGAGGAGGAATTACAGCCACACTTAATGCCCAGACTGTTATCCAAACAACAGAATATGAAATACCAAGTCCACAAGGACAAAATAACTAACTCGCAAAAGACATGGGTTACAAAAGCCCTCTCCATCTTGTTTGGGGGAATCTGAAAATAAGCACTAATAATAATTTCTGATGCATGCTGATTCCCATGTAATATCCTGTTAACATTAATGCTGAGAAGGATCATCGATCTACATTTAAATACCCAGGCAAAAACTTCCAATACAGCACACACTTAATGCTGCTCTGAGACTTGGACTGGAGTTCACCCAATGGAGTCACTATTTGAAGCTGGCAGGTGAGGGGGTTACAACTACCCTGGCAAGGGATGCACTACTCTGGAGTAGCTCTGATCAAGATGAAATATTTCATATGGGTACTTACAGTTTCTGTGGTTCACACGTGAGAATTTGCCCAGCTGGCTGCAAATTTCATAGGCTTTCTATTGTCATTTGTTTGACATTATTATTCTAGGAAAATTATAGCACAAGACTTCTCTGATACCTAGAGGGTTTTTGCCAACTGCCTGCTTACTAAAAAGGCATGCCTCTGGCTCTTCTAAAACATGCTCAAAACAAAAGTGAAAGTCAATACTTGCATTTTGCAATACTTTTGTCTTTGTTTGGTAATGATTAATCAGTTCAGAAAGGACTCTTCCCTGTGATAAAAAAATCTAAAAAGAATGAGGAAAGACAGGTGCATCCTCTTGAATTACTACTGACAAATCACCCTCTTGCTGTTGGGGTACACTTCTTGCCCAATCGTGCCAAGACAAAACCACATCACAGTGTCCAACTTAAACTGAGTGGTCTTGTACCAATTTTGCCCTCTGACTTATGCAGGACTTGGTGACTTTTTCCACTCCTGGGGAGGGAGAGGCCCTGTAGTTCCAACAACTCAGTGGGTCTCATTAGCCCAGGAGCAGAGCAATACAAACGTAACTCTGAATACTATTTCTACATATCAGTCTTGCTGAGCTGCCTAGAGGAAATAGCCTGGATAGCACGGAACACGAAGGATGATGTAGTGCTTAGTGCAGATACACCCTCATAATCCTTTTCTAGCGTAGATTTTCAGCTTTTAAGGTTTTCCCATCAGCCCACCCACCCACACACCACCAGTTCCGAACCCATCTTTTAAACGAAGGTGATAGGAAGTTAATCCAGTTTTCATTTTTCAAAGTCCTTAGTTTATTTCAAATATGAATATAGCCATAGTCATTAATATCTTTATGAAATCCAGTTTAACTAGCTTTAACGTCTCCCTTTGCTTTCCTTTTCAAGCAATTAGGATTCAGTAATTGTAGCAAATAATTGTCCTTCTCACTGGAGCAGGGACAAACCTACGTGACCCACACTAGTTGCTAGCAGCTTTCAAGGATTTACTGAGGGTGTACACAGCTTTAAATGCACACTGAACTATGATAACTCTGGTAACTGCAACAACCCTTCCTCCCCTTTTTTCTCTGCTACCTGCCACCAGTTTTATTTATTTTTAATTGCAATCATGGATGTACTTCAGGCTAGGTTTCAAGTCTGTAAGGGAGAATTGGACATGTTCCCTGAGCAAACCCTGAAGATACACCGAAGACACACACTTTTGTTATGACCCTGAATCTATGCCTGAGATAAAGGTGTGACAGTCACATAGTATAAATCTCATTAATTAAGGACAGATCAGCTGAAATTTCCTCACTTTCTATAGAAGGGCTGTTGAGACTACTTACTCAGGCCTTTCAGTTAAGTAAATGCTATTGTCTCACAGTTTGACCCATGTATAAACTAGAAACCATGTGACCCAGTTCACAGTAATTATTCATTAAATCTGGCATCCCCCTTTTCTTAGGCTTTCCCTTTCATTTATTGCTGCTTCTTTGTGGTATCAGTCATTTATCTCTTAGCTTGCTGGGTCTAGCAATAATAAAGATCAACGTTCTAATTTCTGAAGCCACAACTTTTAGGTTGAAAGTACAAATTAAGCAACAAAATGATCCCTCTTTAAATCATAGAGTAACTTTGTGTGCTACTTTGTGTTAAAAAGGTTTGAAAAGATGTTTCAAGAAACTATTCTGCAGCGCAAATTGCTTATTAATTCTCCTCATTCTCCTTATTAGCATGAACAGACAACACAGTGGCTCAAGGACACAACTCGCTAAAGCAGCTCTGTTCTTGGTCAGACAGTGTTTGAGATAAAACACAATGATGCATCATGTTCTTAAAACCTGGTTAGTGGAACAGATCTGTCCTGCTCATATTTTTAAAGTATTTCATCAATGTCAGTGCTTTTGGGGAAGCTGATTTACAACAATTAAAAAAAAATAATCATTCACATTTCCAGCATTGAGTCCAACACACATTGCTGGATGTGCTATTGACCGATCTGCTGGTTTAGTCTCCCTCTGCAAATATTTTGCAAAATCCTGGGAACAAGGCCAATCCCTGAGAAGAAAATATTAGCTAACTAAAAGTAGTAACAATCAGCCTTGTGAGATGTAGTACTTACAACAGAATTACACACATCAGGAGCACCTCAGGAGAAAAAAAGAAAAAGGTGTGCTATGGGGCAATTTCTGTAAAGTCAAGAAGACAGAAAAGTAAAAAAATATTTAGGTTTGCACCAGGAAACTAACATTACAATTCCCAAAGAAACTGCCATTTGAGATTGTGTCCATCTCTGCTCAGCGCACCCTCACTGCAGGGAAACCTACGAGACCTATCTGTGGGCACCTTCCCACTCCTTACAACTCTGTCACAATTTACTGTTCCGTAGGTGCCTTATCAATAGTGGATCATCAGTAAACTCATGGCAGTAACAAGCTCATCTGCTCTTGTCATTAGGAGATGAAACAGGCAAGATATATATAAACACACACATACCCATGCATGTTTTCCCTCTGTAAGCATATATTCAAATTCTTTTATATTTTCCTGTCATACTGTTTTTCATATATATATGCAAAAGACGTGTAACATGCAATTAGTTCTTTCACACCATAACACTGCATGAAACAGAGTAACTGCACTAAAAGTGCTTTTGATATTTATTTGTTTGACAATGTAGAGATCAAAATCACTGTTGTACATAACCCAAAATCTCAGAGCAGTTGCTATTTAATTTCCCTTAAGAAAGGAGTGGTAGGTATCAAAAAAACAAAATTCCAACCTCATGCATTCTAATATGTGGGAAATCCTGAAAAACTGTCATTATACCATGTGACACAAGCAGTAACAATTACTGCCACCAGTAAGTCTTTTATTTCGGTATTGTGACTGCATCTTTTCTAATCCATTTGTGTTTTTTGCTCTCGTGTTCCAACACTGTGATTTCATTTTAATTCCCCACTTTCAAAAGTGTGGAACATAAAAACCTTGTCTGCAAAGGGTCTCTATAGCTATTGCCTTTGGGCATTACCATGCTGTGGGGCTGCAGAGGAACCGCTGTGGAAAACCTCAAAAAAGGGTTCAGTGTTACTGCCCTCTACTATCAGGGCTGGAGCTTCCCACTGCCACAGCTCAGCCACCCAAGGGCCCGTCTGCACGGCCCAACAGCCCCCTCCACACAAAGCTGGCTCCTCACCCTAAATACAAGATGCCATGCACCAGCAACTAGGGGTGGTAATGAACAGCTGCCTTGCCATAATGTTTCTCAAATATTCCAGAAACTTCCAGAAAGGCATGTTGTAAAGCCACCCTCAGCAGTGGGAAGGGGTTTTGTTGCTAAGGCCGCAGTTCCAGAGTACTCCTCTGTCCCCTTTACCTACATCTCTACATAATTACTGCACATAGCACCTGCAAAAGTGAAAACAAACACAGCGCCAGATAAAACTGCATGTCTTAACAATCTTGTATGAAAGAAGTTAAACATTTTGCAGCAAAACTGAAGATAAGTGACCAAGGACAAAATCTTTACAGAAACAAAGCTTCAACTCTACACCATTCTGTCAGCAGCTTTCTTATTTAATTGAGCCCGTATACAACCAACATCAAAGATACAAAGCTATTTTGTACTGAATATATTGGAAGCATGTTAGGAAGAGGTGGCAAACAGAAAGGATCTGTCAAAGGTAACAGATGTATCAAGGGCACCAAGCACTGTGAAGAAGGCGTTAATTATCTATGCTGAAAAAGAAAAGGTGTTTGAAAAACAGAAACTGTTTTCAAGAGATTCAACATATTCCTATTGTGCTCAGGAGAAAAAGCTTCCTGCACCTTAGAGAACGTTATTTTGAGTATGTGGGTTAAAAAGAATTTTTAGGCGAGTTTAAACACAATGTAGGGAGCACTCTGTTTCAGAAAATGATTTTAACTTCAAAACCTTTACTGTCTCACAACCAATTGCAATCGTAAATTGCATTCTTTATTCCTACTTTTAATGGAATGGATAACTTACACAACCTAGTGGAATCTCAAAAATAACCGGAAAAGAACACCTTTTTGAGCACCTTTTGTAATTTAGCACCACTTCCCACAGTACTTTCAACTCCCACCCTACAAGACTGTTTCATTTTTCTTCTTGCTTTATCTGAAAAATAGTGGTGCTTTTTGAAAAAACACCAGATCACACCAAGGCAAAATTTATCACCATAAGATCTACCCGACATACATCTTATGTTCTTTGACACTTGTTTTCTGGATTGTATATGGTACTAATTGCTCACAACCTAATTCTGAGTCAGAAGAAACTGATTCTTTGTTGTACCTGTGCTTCCTCTCTCCACCTTCCCTTGTAGGACTGGTGAATTGGGACTTCCTAAAACATGGTTTTGAGAAAAATGATCAGTTAACATAAAAATGACCCTTTTCATCTTCAACAGAAATAAAATCGGCACAGATCCAAAAGGAGACAAGCGACAATTAAAAGCAAGGAAAACGTATGCTTTTATACAAAAAAAGGCCAAAACACATATTTTTCTGAATATGATTAAAACATACTAAATGCATGTCTGATATTGCATACTCAGCTAAATTAATGTTGCCATAGGAGAACCATGGTGCTCCATGCAACTGTAAACTACATGGGGAAAGGATGAAGGCAATTGCCAGCAGTGTGTAACACGCTCTCAAAACTTAGCCCCTACTTTCCCAAGTAGATCAAAGGCTCTTCCTGACATCCCCTTCTCCCACATATCATGCAATATACAGAGTGGCTAACGCTGACAACATCTGGGCAACTCATGTGGGCATCATATGCGTACTGTCAGATCCAGCGTACAGGTTTAGAAGGGATGGTTTGCACAACAAGCTATCCACACACCTGACAAAGAACTGCGCAGTAGGAATTCATTGAGCAGTGCTCTGTGTTTACATCCTTAACTTGAAAAAGGTAATCTGTGGAACAAGACTCAGCTGAACTACTTGATTTTTGCCAATGACATGAGCTTTTCTTTTGAATTACCTTAGGGTGTGTCCCCATCACCTCCACACGTGGTACAGAGATTGATAAACACTCTGACTGGATAAACTGTTTTAAAAATTATTCAGATGTCACAGCTGGCCAGTTTTTGACCCTTCTGGTATCAAGATTTAAGAGCTGACTGGGAAAGAACAAGTGCTCCAGTCAGTGCCATAACTCCTCCACACTCTTCCAGCTCACAATAGCAATACCATTCCTCAGAATTGAGGGAAAAACTCTCTCACATCTAGCCCAGCTTTACACTGAACATTTCAAAGGGGTAGACAAAAATACCAGCATTCCTACAGTTCAGACCTAAGTAGGGTGCATAATAATAACAGCTTGGAACAACCAACAAAGTGTTTCCCATTTTACTTGAGTTCTCTAGACATTGTAATGGAGAAAAGTGACCACGAGCCCTGAAAACATGCCCTCCAAAAACACAAGTTCCATAATTCTCATGCACAAAGCCCAAATCTGCATACAGGAATCAAACAATTAGGTTTCTCAAATGCTTGAACTACTTATACAGCTTGGGACTTTTGCTAAGCCAGGCAAATGCACAACATATAATTTCGCTGACCACTTAAGCATTTCACTTTTTTTGCTGTAGCCACAAACAAACAAACAAAGTAATTTAAGTCCAAATTCTTCTCAAAGTAACTGCTAGCAAATAGTGGCTCACTTATAAAAGCCTGATTAATTGCAGAATCTTGGCTTCAGAATTCAATTACATGTTAGAATATTAAAAATTCTAGAGTCTATAAACAATGACTATGAAACTGTTTATAGCATTTTTAAGTATTTTATTTGAACACTGAGATATGAACTGTAAATGTTCTTCCCCCTCCCCCACTTTTCTTCTCATTTGTGTGCTGCAGTTTCTTAATGCAAACAGAAGAACGACACCGAGGGAAAGAGGAGAGAAGAAAGGATGTGGCAGGCTATTGACACGCCACCTCCTCACAAACTCTGATTCTTCACTGCACTTTATGCCTGTTCTGTGAGTTTTATTCTGGGTCTACAAGGGTGCTTCTAGATAATTACAGGATACAAGCTAGCATTTTTTCCCCAGCCTGTCTCGATTTCAAAGTAAACCTCCTCTTCGTTCTTTTATTGTTATTCAAAGTGAAACAGCAAAACAAATCAATCGCTAACAGCCTTGTGCAGTTTCCAAACTTAGTATTTCTGTATGACAGTGTGCATGTAAGGTAATATTCAATGTAGCAGTACATCTTCAGGCACGAAAACCTAGTATGAATCCTCAAGTTCAATGACCGCTTTTGTAAAAATGTCTTCTTTACATACATATATATTTATATATATACAAACACATATGTATATATGTATTTTGCAAGTACCCCAGTAAAAATTTTCTCTACTACTTTTCCTGAAGAACTAAATCCCAGCAGCCACCCTGTTTTCCAATTAGGTTACCTACTCCAATTGTAACACTAAGATGGCAATCCCAGAGACTACTTTTTATACTTATATTAAGCTCATTTTACTCAGAATGTAAAGAACGACAATTTCAAAGGTGAAAGGCTAGACTTTTAATTTCCGAACTGTGCAGTCCTGGCAGGGCTCTTCAACACTTTCATGTTTTGTGGAGTCCATTTTATTTCTGTATTCATTTATACTAAGGTTTCCCTTTTCCCATACAATAAAGAATGCATAACTGTATTTACAAGGAAGCTAGTCACGGACAGGTTTTGCTGCAGCTCATTTGTTATGTCTCACTCTGAGTTTACAAACAGCTGTCCTGTGCATCTCCACTGGATACAATTTTAGTCTAGACACGGGAAATCCAAGCTACTGCTGCCCAAACAACATAAACACAGGAAGATTTTCAATCAATCATTTCATTAATAGAAACACATCTAATAATATAAGGGGAGGGTGTTTTGGAAGAAAGCCCATTTCAGAGCCTGAAACAGCATAATTGCATGGTATTGTTCCTGTGCTGGGCAGGGCTATGGAACGACACTCTCACAAACCAGATTTTGGTGCTGTGGTACATTTCAATAAAATAAACTTTGTTTCTGCAACACAAGTGGCTTTCAAGACTACTAACAACTTTGAAATAAATGGTAAACAGACTAAGTAAGACCTGCACAGTACTGGCATTCATCTCTGCTTTGATACAATCAGGTCAGTGCCCACACAAATGTATTTCTAGCATGACCATTATTTCTGCTTTTCTTCAAGTTGTTTTACCTGGGAAACAGCATTAAACTCAGCAGCTACTAACATACTAATACCTTTCTCCTGTTCTTATCTGTGCCAGCCTGTTGTCTGTCCTCAGTCATATAAATGTCTAGAAATAAGGTGCTTTGAATGCAGCTATTCCTATGTCATGTTTCTTAGAGAAAAACACTGTGGTCTCCCTTGTTACGTTTGGAAAATCCAGTCACTAACTTGTAAAAAAAAAAAATAAAATTCAAAATTAAGACCATTGCAATGCTTTTCCTTCAAGAGGAGGAAGGGAAAGAAGCTGTTCTTCAGACCATGTTTTATTTTTTATTCCTGAGTAATAGCTGTCCCTTCATCAAGAGGCTCAGTTTACTACCCTGATCTCAGATCAACTTTTACCAGTGGGTGTCAGTGTAACAGTGTAATGATATAATGGGGGAGGACAGGGAGAAAACACATGAAAAAAATAACGATTAAGTTTTATTTTTAGATGCCACATTTATATTAAAAGTAAAGAAAGAAAATGTTTCCTTTCAAAACCGATTTCACTGCAGATTTATTCTGCAAAGATCCTCCAACTGCTTGTTTGTGCCAAGTAATTAATTTCAATTTTTGTTTTCCAAGTCTATGTATCTTCTGTGTGCGTACACACATGCACACAAACATGGACTCACAGTAAATGTTTGGTATATAAACCTTTTTTTCATCGTTTTGACAAAGTGAGACTGTCTCTTTAATTCAAATTTCACAGTGAACAGTTAAGAGGCTCTGTGGACCCCAACTTATTAACCTGTGCCAATTTAACTAGTATTACTCAAGAGGTTCGAAAACCTAAAAATAGGTGTTAATCTGTGCAGACTGACAGCAACTAATCAGTACCCGCCCTGCCACAACTTCTGTCCCTCCTACTCCTTGAAGGGGGGCAAGTACAGCACATAGGGAGGCAAGAAAAGGACAGTCCCCACGGTGTGGTTTGTGTGTGCGCATGTCGTTTGTTTGTTTCCGCCTGTCTTTTCTGAAGGGAAAAAAACACCACAAAAGGTTATTTAGTAGAGCTCGGCTTGAAAACTTGTTTCCGTACTAGCAAGCAATGGCTTCCTGAAATCAAGAACTGCTTGAATGTCTACCAAATCGTTCTGCCGAAGTGATAAAACCCTTTCGTTTTACATACCTTAAAAATAAACATGCTTTAAAAATCCACTTGCCTTAGCTCCAAGTCTAGTTAGACACCATTTCAAATTTTAAACATGCAACTTTGCCTTTTCAGAAGCTGCTACATTAATTAATAACCTAGTTCGGAGCCTCTCTCCTCCAAAGCACAAAGGTACGTGCCTGTGCCTACACAGGTACGTTCTCTTCTTCCCTCGCTCGCTTCCCGACCATAAGCCTGGCACTCCTGGGCCATGGAGACAACCCTGAGTTATACGCTCACATGCCCTTTATTAAACACAAGAAGAATTAAATGCTGAGTGAAAAGCAGCCCAAGTTGTGGCTCGCAGCTGTAGCGCTGCCCCAGGAACCAGACCCTACAAAAGGGGGTTAAAATAAAGAGCGGGCTGGGACAGGCCGATAACTGAACTGTCAAATTAAAAATACGCACCGAAGTAGGTTAGGTCTTTCCGTATATAACTCGTACTGCCCGGGACATGCCGGGCTCTGTTAAAAGGAAAGACCTATCGTTCCGAGCGAGCCACTGCGGGGCAGATTTGCAGGAAGTACCAAAATACCGTACAACAACTCTTTCGCAGCCATTGTTAACAGAAGGAAGTAAACAAGGCTGGGCTGAGGCGCTTGTGCGCGGCTGTACCGGGGAGCGAACAGAGGAGCCCCCGCCGGGCCGGGCCGGGCCGGGCCGGGCCGGGCGCGCTCGCAAATGGCGGCGCCAATGGCGGCCCGCGCGCCCCTCCCCCGGACCTGTTTGTGTGCGCGCTGCCCCCCCGGCCCATCCCCCGGCCCCGCGCAGCCATCAGCCGCTCGTCCCAATTACGCTGAGCGAGTCGCAACTCATCCAGGCTGAAAGTTATACATTAAAAAGAGAGCGGGCGAAGCGTGGGGAAAGAGGTCGGGAGGGATGAGGGGGAGGGAAAGCAGAGAAGAGCGGCTGAGAGTTGCGGCCGGCGAGGGCACGGCAAGGGGCGCTCCGCGCCTCGGCGCTGCCGCTGGCCAGGCAGCCTTTTATTTTGCGCATTCTCCCGGGTCAGCAGAAACTTCCCCCCCTCCGTGTTTCTCCCGCTCTCCCACTCCTCTCAAGAAAAGATCAGTATCTTGGGAGCCCATCCCTTTAATAGACGTCCTAAAAAACCCAAAACAAAAAACAAAACAAAACAAAACAAAACAAAACAAAAAAAAACCAAAAAAACCAAACAAACAAAAAAAAAAAAAAAAAAAAAAAAAAAAACAACAAAAAACCAAAACCAACCAAAAAAGAAAACGGGGAAAAAAATCCCCAAGGGCCAAGTACACCCCGGTCCCCCGACGGCTCTCGGCCCGGTGTACAGGGGCGGGGGCAGGGCCGGCCTGTGAGCAGCGGGTCCTCTCTCCCCGAGTTCCAAAGTTTTCCTATTTAGGTCGCCTCCAGCTTTCGCTGCTCTCTGAGCCACACCGAGGAATTAAACAAGGGCCACTAATAGGCGGGGGCCGGGGGAGGAGGGCGGCCTTGGGCAAGGAGCAGCCGCCTGCCATTCGCCTCGGCCCCGCGCTCTTGCCCTCGCTCGCCATCCTCCTCCCTCCCCGTCGTGTGTGTGGGTTCACAAAGGCACATCTGTGCGTGTCGGAGGGCCGGCCTGACGTGTTCTCCGCTCGCAGCAGCTGTGGTTTCTGAGGAAACAAGGCTGATTTTCTAGTCAGGCTGGAAGGGCTTTTTCCCCCCCACCCCCTTCCAAGCGCCTACGTGCGGGGGAGGGGGAGCGGGAGCGGCGGGGGGAGCAGGAGAGCCGAGCCGAGCCCGCGCCGCAGCGGAGCCGCCGGGGGAGGGGCCGCGCGGGGCCTGCCGGGAATGTGCTGGGAATGGTTCGGCGTTCCCAGGGCGGCTCTCGGTGTCGCAATCCCGCTCTCTCCTTCTCTCTCCGCGCTCTTGGCTTGTTTTCTTTAAGGCAACAACCTTTGTAGTCGGTGGCTGTTGCGCGAGGGCTCAGGATCGTCAAGGGGCGCCTCGCACCGTTTGCAAAAATCCCTTTTAATCCTGCCAACTTGGGGGAGGGGAAAAAAAAAAAAAAAAAAAAAAAAAAAAAAAAAAAAAAAAAAAAAAAAGAAGCTCTGCTCAACTAAGTCCTCGCAGTTCTCGGCGCTGCGGGGCTGGTTTTCACGTTCTCCGCTTCGACTTGCCCGGCTCCTCGGCAAGGGAAGGGGTTAATCGAACCACTCCAGCTCTTTAGACCGGCTGCTGATCTGCCGTGCGATAGCGTCCGAGCTGGGGCTCGTCCTTCCCTCTCCCTGACACAGCGCGAGCCCCCGCTCAAAGCCCGGCCCTGGCAACCGACACAAACAGCTAATTGCCGTGCCCATGAACGATGAGCTCTGCGTGACACGCAGGCCGGCCCGGCAGCGGGGGAGGAGAGGCGAGCGGAGGCCTGGGGGCAGCCGGCGAGGGGCCCGCGATGGGAGGCAGCGACCGCCGCCCCCCGACCGGCCCTGGACACACAGGGTCGCCGCACAGAAAATTCAGGAGGTTTTTCCTGTGCTACCTGCGCGTCCTGATAAGACGCGGAAATTAATTAAAGGCTGTAGAGCAAACCCGGAGCCAACAAGGACATGCCAGGGAAAGATCAAATGTTCCGAGTTAAAAAGGAGCGCAGCCCTTCAGCTTCCCCGTTCTAGCCGCCCGCAGCAGCCCCCCCTCATAACTAGAAATTAAAAACTGGGAGGGAGGACAGAGGGTGGGAACTACTGGTGTTCTGACAAGGACGGGAAGAAGAAAGAGGAGACCAGGATAAAATGCACATGGAAGGACTTTTTGCCGAGTTCGGTAAATAAAGTCGTAATTGACTGTAACAGGCAAAGGTGGAAGACAAACATTTGTGCTCTTTGTTCTGATATTAGAAATGTCAGATGAAACTTTAATCCCTTGTAGCTGTTTATTTGTAAAATGTCCAAACATCTTCCTGGGCACACACCATAGCAAATTAATTTCACTGATGTTTAGCGTTTGAGATCACCGTAGACAAGCAAGGAATTGATTCCGAGATATAAAAGCTAATGTTACAAATTTTTCAAACTTGATTGCCTGCTATTAGGTACCTATGTTCATATTTAGTCACTGAAATAATTGGCCTAATTTTCAGAAATGATAAGCACTCACATTTTCAATTAATTTCACATCTTTAAAAATTAGGCCATTACATATCTAAATTTGACCTAGGTTTGAAAATTCTGGCTGTATCTCTGAAACATAAAAAAAAGAGTGATTACAACTGAATTCTGGCATAATTATTTAACATTAAATATGGAGACACTAGAAAAAGGAAGATACGTTCACTGGGCAAAGGTATCTAGTGCTACAGAAGCTATGTGACAATTGAATTAAAAATGTTCAAAGCTCTATCTGAATCTGATATTTAGATTGGCTTCAGTTATTGCTGTGGAAGGAAAAATAAACAACTTGTATCTCAACAGAAAATAAAGCACACATTTACAAATTGTCAAGACTGACCCCAAACAGTTGGCCATATTAATCACATTTAATGCACATTTTCCACAAAGAAATTAAAGGGGGAAAATCACTTCTGCTTTAAAGAGGGAAAAAGGCAAACTGGATTAAGACTGCATGTGCAAATATTCCTCACTGCATCTAATTTAACTGCTATTTCTAACTGTACAAAGGCTGTTTTTCCCACAATTTCAAGTGAACTTTTCTGCAAGTTTGAGCAAAGCACAGGGGTGGCTCTAAAGAGGAATATTAGAAACAGAGGGAAAAAAGATTCTTGAGAAATGCCAAAAATAATCATGTTTCTTGCCTTCTGCCAGAATCGGAGTCAGTTTTACCAAGCGGAAGCACTCAAAAATCCTGTGTCTGGGCTCAAAACAAGGAAAAAAGCTTTACAGAACATGAAACTTTTCGGAAACGACTTTGGATTAGTTTTATACGTCTTCTAGTTTTTGAACCTTTAGAGTAGGTGCTTCGATCACTATTTTCACGTCCCTCCCCCACCGTTTTACAAGAGCTAAAAAATGCCCCCCTACGAGCACTGGAATGTAGAGGCTGAAGTGTTTTGTTATTGTTGTTTCGTTTTCTCAAATTATTAAAAAAAACCCCTGAAATCCAGTCCCTGATCCATCCTCATCTCCTCTTCCCCTCTGCCCTGCCATGAAAAGCCTTTGGTAAATTCCCAAGTCCGAGGGCCCGGGGAGCCGGCAGCCCGAGGCTGCTGCCTCTGCCTCGCCCCGCGCAGGGCAGCAGCGACAATGGCTCCTTCGGCCGCGCTCGCCAAAAAGGTGACCTCTGTAATAGACAGGGAGCATCTTCAGCTCGATCGAAAGCCTTTGTGCGGGGAAAAATCAGCGGCAGTGGCTTTCAGAGTCCTGGCGCTCCCTGTCAGGCAGGCCTCCTAGGCACAGGGATTGCAGGAGGGAATTCACGTCCCGGCCCTACGGCGGCCAGGGAAGGTGGAGAGCGAGGGTGAGCGGAGCACTGTGTTTGGGTTGGCCAGCATAAGGCGACATTTGTAGCTGAGATCCTTGGAGGAACCTATGGCTTACCTCGGCATACGAAATTGTTTGAAACCCCCAAATTATCTCATCCTCATCGTATTACCTCATGGTAGTTAACTTGCTAGGAATGCTGTTCTTTGATGACAAGTGCGTTAAAGGCACAGTGCAGAATCTCAGCCACTGTACTTGCTTTCCCCTTAACAGCTCTGTCAGGCCCTGCAGCGAAGTCGAGCTGTTGCTTTGCAGGCTTTCTAAGTCTGTCTCAACTCATGGTCAATGTCGAGGACCAGGGCAATGGGGGCCGGGAGAGGGGCGTTTGAGGAACTGAACATGGCAAAAGAAAAATCTAATAAGCTTCTCTGATTAAGGGAGACCACAAATGAATGGCCACTGTCTGCAATTTATCAGTACTTTAAAGTGGACAAACTCAGATGGAATGACCTGTAGGCAGCAGATGTAGCTTTAAATATGGTTGAAGAAGGGGTTTTTTTCAGTCTTGTATGGACAGTAACAGCAACTACAAAATGATGCAACTATAACATATACAGAAAGCAGATGGTCTGTTTATACTTGGAAAAATCAAACATCTAATATATAGACTATATTGGCTTACAACCTTTTCAAATGAAAACACAAATGCTTTCTCTGTATGATATTCTAGAAGTGCCAACAAGACCATTCAGAGATACAAAGCATAAAAACTAAATGCCATCCATTTCAGTGCCTGTTAAACAAGAAAGTGACCCCAATCCTTTAAAATAAGGTTTCCAAAACTCTAGAAAAAGCAAGAAAATTCCCTTGCTGGTAACTAACTCTCTATTTCCAAATCTTCCAAGACCCAATAGCAACATTCAACATACACAATCACAAAGCTCTGAAAAATGCTTTTAAAGTTCTAAGACAGCCTGTACTGCCTCATAGGAATTATTCACATCTCCTTCCATGCTGTGGT
This sequence comes from Sitta carolinensis, assembly GCA_032173965.1. Classification (NCBI taxonomy): domain Eukaryota; kingdom Metazoa; phylum Chordata; class Aves; order Passeriformes; family Sittidae; genus Sitta; species Sitta carolinensis. The sequence continues at coordinate 60,110,787 of JAVUNC010000004.1, read as the reverse complement.
AGACTTGAAAGGGAAAATAAGGTATATATGCATAAATATTTGACATACTGGTCCAAGCCTCTAAAAACTTATGAAAATAAGAACATGTGAAAGGATCCAACCCAGACAAATGCCTGCATGATTAGATGAGTGCTGCCTTCCATTCCCTTCCTTTTACTACTAAATGAAATTGTCATTAGCAGAGTGTCAGTCCCAATATCATCAACTTAAGAAAGCAAGGTTGAAACAGGAGACTAAGCCAGTTAATGCAGTCCTCCAAATGCAAACCATATCAGAAGAATACTGTTTAAAAGGCATGGATGGTGCTGCTTCTAGCAGAGGAACTAATAACTAACAGACTGGACAACAATTCTTGATGGAAAAAGAGCAAAGATACTCTTTGTACTGCACAGTACATTGAAATGCTACATCTGAGAAAGTTATGGGTAAAGATGAAGCATGATACAGGAAAGGGTTATTTATGATATAGTTTAAGTATATAAAGACTCTTTAGTAATGAATGATCAGCATTCAGATCAACAGATTGGTTAGGCAGATGCAACCTTGGGCACTTTAAAAGATTAACATTGAGATGAATTGCTAATGCTCCTGAATGCTCCCTTTTCCTCCCCAGTTCAAGCTGGTGTCATTACCACTGTTCATGAGGGGAGTGGGAAACACCCCAAACCAGAAAGCATTAACATACTGATCACACCAATCCTTATCGAGACTACATAGACTCCCTAACAAGGTTCCTCTGAAAAGAAATCTATTATAGTAGATGTGGGCAAAAGTGAGAATTCATGGTCATTGAAGGAAGCTGAGTCTTCTTCAGGGACTGAAAAACTAGGATTGTTTTAATACTGTTCAAAAGCCAAGCACCCAAATCCATATGAGGAAAGCCAAAGAAGTTCCAGCCTAGTGATTCAACAACCTACAGAAGTTCTCATCTACCGCGCATCAAGAGATTTACAAACAGAGTGCTACATGCTTCACAGCACAATGGGACCAATTTCTGAAACAAGAAACCTGTAACAAAGCTAATTTATTCCATCAGATTGAAGCAACCTCCATTAGGTTCCCCACAAATTCTCATAAACAACAACTTTATTTGAAAATGTTTGAGCATAAGATTCATAAATAATTATTTTAACTGTTTTACAGTTTCAGGTAACTGTTCTTGTATAAATATTGTCGATTTATAAATTCTCATTGTGAGGGAAACCATATATAAGCACAGAAAGCCTATGAATTTTATTTTCTCAGCAGTATCTGTGGAGGAGGGAGACAAATATGACCCCCTCCTGTGCCCTGCATACAGCTATGAAATCAATGGTATGTGCTCTTCCATCAGTTCCTACCTTGAGAAGATTTTTTTTTCTAAGGGACACTAAGGAGAGGATTTATGAAAATATAGGAGAATAACACGCTTTTGAGTCAGAATAGCAGTGAGTAAATAACCTTTCCATCTCTTTAAATGCCTCGCCATGTGAGCTTCCAATTGTACTTCACACAAAATGCCATTTTCCTAAAGGGGGATTCCAAAGTCCATGGGAGACAGAAGCTATGCTCTTCCAAAGTCACCCTGCTGATGCAGAGCTTGGTAAACCGGGGAAAAATCTGCCTAGGTAACACACTGAAAAAAACTTGAGAGAGAAAACATGCTGGCATTGCCCTGGCTATGGTAGAGCATGCCTCAGTCATCCCAGGCCTTCCACTTTCTGAACTGACCCTCAAAGCATCATTTAACTATCTGGCCCTCTCTGTCTTGAAAATATCACGCACAAAGAGTTTCTAAGCAGATCCAGAAAGCCAAGGGAATCCTCCAGATGATTTTTTTGATGATGATGATGATGAAGAAACATGTAAGATGTAGGAGGAAGCCTAAAGCCCTTAGACGTGAAAAGAAGCACATGAACTGTGGAGATTCAAATGACTGGAGTTCTGACATGGCCTCAGAGAAAGCCTTAGTGTGTGTCCCAGAAGCTATCTTGCCCTGAAAAGTTAAAAATTAACAGTCCTCCAAATGGCCCAGGATCTCTAATTTTGGGCAAGATTATATAGACATGAAGACAACTCTAAAAATAACAGAGATGGTAGGTGGACACTGGCTGTAACAGGCGAGTAATCCAGAAGGCTGATTAACTGAAGGACCTCTTCCTCAGCCAGAGAAGAGATTGCATGGATCAGGGTGGGGTGAATTAGCACCAAGAAAATCTCTACTTGGGAGTTCCAGGCTGAGAGGGAGAGCAAGTGCAACCTGAGAAAACTTAACAGAGGCCCACTTCTTTTCAGCTCAAGCAAGTAATCCAGAATACTGGGCAGAGCAACCTGAAACAGGGTCATGTTTGTTTTGTTCCTCTGCAGATACTGCTGAGGAAATAAAATTTTCTGGCTTTCTGTGCTTGCATATGGGTTCACTCAGAATTTCAGCCACCCACCAAGCTGAAAAATGTGGTTTATTTAGCCATATACATTCATTAAAGATATATTCCCAATCTTCAGTGATTTGTAATTCAAGACTTGCTGAACCAAAGGTCACACATCTTTGTATTAAACAGCATTTGATGGAGTTTTCTTCTATTAATTTATCAGATCTTTATTTTGAGCCCACATACTTTTTTTGGCATCTGTAACATCTTTCAGCAAAAATATCTACAGTTTAACATGACTCTTTTGGTTTACTTTCAGCATGCTCCCTTGCTTTGAAAGATACCAAAGTAGGACTGGACTTTGCAGGTGTGAAACTCCAAGACAGGACTTCTGCACATGCATATGTGATCCCAGAATAGAGGAATATGAATGGGACTCCTAAAGTGCTCAATATTGTACACACACGCGCGCACATAAATAAAAATAAAATTATACTTTTTATGAGCAGGGGACCTGTTTCTTTGCAGATGTTGGCTGGAAATCAGAGGATTCTAGGTGCAGCACAGTTCCTGCACCTGTCACTTGTTTGCAACACTTGCCAACACCAAAACTGGCACCTGGACACCATAGTGCTGCACTTACAAGCAAATAGAGACACATGTCAAAAATGTGGGGGAAGAGTAAGAAAATGACACTCTTTGTATAATATCCAGAAAGCCCCTTAAGGAAAAGCCAACCATTCACTCTTGGAAAGCACAGTTTGAAAGGTTAAGTCACTTTGGCATTTGAGATAAAACAAGTATCTTACCTTTTCCCTTAACCTGTTCCCTACTCGAACTGGTTACAATGTTTAATTTATACTTGCCTTACCAGATGAAGAACATTTGTTGGAATACCTTGGTTGAACATGCACTAATTGACTATGTGCAAAATACAATTTACTTTGACAGTTTAAATCATGTTATTTCCTGAAATTTGAATTCAATGTTATTTTTAAGTTAAGGTAAATACCTCTTAAAGTATTAGCAAAATTTTGGAATGACTGCCAGTGTTTCATTCCTTTACAGAATATATTTTTCAGAGAAAAAAATCAACCTTCTGATGAACTGAATTCATTAACATAATCCTAAAGGAAAAAAAAATGCATATCAGTTCTATCAATTGAGAGACACTGTATAGTAGAGGTTGTTACAAACAATTAACAAAGATTGTTTTTATTTTAGCTTTACTCCTCTCACCCCAGTTACACTTTCATCAAGAGTAACTGCAATAACTTTTAAATCTGATGGGTCAAATTAAATAGGAAGAAAAGAAAACTTCCTCTCGCTCTTTCTTGTGTTGCTTGTCTTTAAGAAGGCTTTCTGACTATAAAGAAAATGACTTTAACCTAATCCTATTTTGAAGGGGAAAATAACTGCTGGGCTCTACTGCCAGACTTCTGGGGTTAATAATGAGGACAAGCCCTTCAAAACAGATGTAAAATACAGAACAACTTACTACAGAAGAAATGATGTTAATTCAAATCGAACTACAACAGCTCAGTGCTATCAGGCAGATGAATTCTCACCTCCACAGCTTTCACATCTGTGTATGTGTCTATATATATGCACTTCAAGATAATTTCTTAATGCATTTCTTTAACAGAAACTACAGTTCAACACACTTCACGATTTGCAGGGTGTTTTAGGCCAGGAAGAATGATGACTACAAAGGTGAGGGAGGTTTACATTACATTTGGCTTTGGATCTCACAAAACTACCTTTCAATGGAAAAGTCATCTCTGTTCTCCAGGGCACATAATTTACTTGTCTTCACAAACGGCAGCTGACACTAACATTACAAATACAAGGCTCTGAGTCTCAATTACAGGAATTAACTCCATTTGGCCTGGCTGGATTTTGTTCCCTAGACTTGCTGCACCCATCTGACAATGCAAATTCTGAACTCATTCAGAACAGAAATGGTAGCAAATGTTGGGTTATTGGTAAAATAGCTTTGTTTATGTACACACAGAGTTCTTCTCAACAGAACTCAGTTAACATGATTCACAAACGTTCACTTTTCAGAAAACTTGTGTTGCATCTCTCAGTACCAACTGTGCAAGTCCGCTTTTCCTTACTGAAAAAACATCCAGGCAAAAATCTCAAAACCACAAGCAAGCAAAATGAGATCCACGGAGCTCTACCACTTAGATAGCATCGTCTATAGTAACGAGCTGTAGCCTGCAAAGTGTGCATGTTCCAGCACACAGTGCACCTCCACACGGCCCCTCTGCAGCATGAAAAATCAGAAGGCTGCACAAGTTCTGCTGTATTTTACAAACACCAGCAAGTAAACACCATGTTTTCTGTAGAGTTTGTATGTTATTGCCTTAATGTAAATCTAGGTAAAAATGGCCTCTGTCTGCGTAATACAGGAAAAAGTGTATTTCTAACTAATCTGAAAGACCCCACATCATCTAATCCAGCCAGCTTTAAGCCATAAGGACAGGAAAACTAATCTTTGCCATTATTCACGAAAGGTGGTATATTAATATTAATATATTAATATTTATTTAATTAATATATTAAATAAATAAATGCTATTTTTGAATTGGGATGCAACACACTGATGTTGGATCTCTTCATACCTGGCATTGCTTTTACACCTTTGTATGTATTAAAGCAGTGGAACACAACTTCGTGATATATGTGATGATTCTGAATTTCCTGTTTTTCCTTCTCTAGTCCTGTGTGCGTAGGCACATGCATGCACACACACCTACTTCTCCCCCTAATGGTACTTGCACAGTTAAAGTGTTCCACTGATTAAAAGTCTGAAAAAACATTTCATTTTTTCCTCCTCTGCTTTCACACAAGCACCTAGAAGAATAAAATGAGTAGGAACGGTTCTGCTAATGATTCACTTTGCTCTAAAGTCATCGCATCAAGATCTCCATTTTCATTTCACATCCACTTTCCAGCTGGTGCACGCAAGTGACCAGTACATGGTACAGTACATTAACGAGAGGAAGAAAACGGAGAAAGAAAAGGTTAAGGGAAGACTGCAACTAATTCATACTCACTTTTCAGCATTTGTCAGAAAACACATTCTCACAAACAGAGGTGTACTAAAAATTATATGCTTTCTCAAAAACAGAAGAGGACAAAAATACTTATTTTTGGTGCAAAATGACAGACTATATAAATGATGACTCTGTTTGTCTTTGGAATGAACAGCATAACCACAGTATCTGAGCTGTAAATATATGCAATTAATAAATGAAAACTTGAACTTCTGAATTTTTTTCAAGTACTCTGATAGTTTAACCATCTGACAATCTCTAGGCTTGCAAGCCAGTCATATGTTACATTTTTGCTGTACAGCAATAATAAAGTAATTTCTTAGGGCTAAAAGCTCCTGATATTTGCCTTGACTAATACCTACAGCTGCTACAGACTGACTTCTATGGTACCAGGCCTGGCAAGGCCCTGGTTTGCAGGGCTGAGGGCTCAGGAGAGCTCTCAGTTCAACACGGCAGTCTTGTCTATCCTATATGAAGAAGCCAGTGTAAATCAGAATCTTGCTATGCCTTGGCTTCTAGAGCCTCCATATTCAAAATTTAAAGAAAACCCAAACCTCTTTGCCCTTTACTAAGACAGTTTTTTTGGAAAGCTTAATCACTTCAGTAACTTTAAAAAGAGAAATCTAACAAAAAATCTCTCATCTTGGTATCTCCTATACAACAGCCCCCAAAGAAGTGAATTCTACAGCTGTGTTGTGTCAGCAAATAGACAAGAAAATGAAAAGAGAATAGGGAGACAGGCTTGTAAAACACATATTGCAAGTACAAAGTTAGCTCCTAAGTGGCATGTTAGCCTTCGGGGCTTCCTCAGGCCCTGAAAAAAACAGAGCAATTAACAGATAAACGAGATGAATTTTATTTGCTTGTTTGGGGAATGCATTTTTCTTTTTTTGGTGGGGTTGTTTTTGTTGTTTATTTTGTGATGCCCAAGAACAAAGATAATTCATAATTTGCAGATTTCCTAAAAAGCCAAGGCAGCCCAATAATGTAACATTGTTATTTGTACTTGTTAACAATAGCAGCAGCAGCAGCAGCAATAACAAAATACTGTAAGAGAAGAGACAGTAGGGAAAGGAATACGATGTTTCCTTTCTTCCCCAGCATTTGGAAAATGGCCTGTAGGGAAACACCACTGATTATTTTTCATAGAAAAAAACCAACAGAATCCGTGCTTAGTCCCCCACCACTGAGGATTAGCTGCTCAGAGAAAAGATTTTTCATTTTCACACATGCACACGCTTCTACACACGCTTGGTTTAGATAAATTTGCACAAGCTGCTTTAACTAAACTGATGGGAAGCTTGGCTGCATCTGAAATACATGGTAATTCTCATGGACAAGAGGGTGGGTACTGCATGCATGTTGTTCAGAATTAGACAGCAATTTAGGACATCAAATTGATCTGGGATGAGCAACCATGCCTTTTTTCAGTGACTTACCATGAAGCCACCAAAATTGTGGCCATAGTAATAAACTCAGGTGCATGTGGGCACAGATGAAAGAAGCAAGAGGACAGACTTTGATTATTTTTAACTTAGATTTTAATAAACTAAACAATTTTGAGCATGTGTAGAGCCATTTAATTGTCCAGTCTAGTTCATATGAAAGTGTAATTGACCTTTTCTTCCTCCTCTCCCTTCACTGGTTCTCTCTTTCCATGCCCCCCTTATAGTCAGATTTGACAAAATGTGAAAAATTTATTATAACATCTTTCAGAAGTTGCATAAGAAATACCTCTGAAAAAACTCCATGACTATGGAATCAGGGCTCTGGGGGAGATCATTTCACTCAACATGGCTCACTCTGGTTTAATGTTCAATTTTTCATTTGTAACTACAGTTACATTTCTGCAACAATACATTTAAAAGAAAAAATAATTTCCAGCTCAGCAAGTGCCTTTTCTATTGTTTGCCAGACTTAAGCCAAGCTCAAAAAAAAAACAATGGTGGGTTTAGGATAAAGAGTCCACTCATCCTCCACTGGTAGAAAAAGTCCAGTGGGATCAAATTGTGGGAGAAAAAGGAATAATATCCTTGGAAATTTAAATACAAGCCTGATGAGTTCTTTGAGACATGACTAAACTGCATTTCTAAAGGGACTTTTACAGACTCATACTTTTACTGTAAGTCACATATGTTCTCTATTAAATGTAACAAAATAAGCTTTAATCTCTGTGATAGTAAAATGTTGTAATATGTGAGACTGTAATCTTCTGTAAGAATCTTTTTGCTATTATACACATTTTGAAGGTATTATACACTTTTTGAAGTACTCATACTTGCCTTCCCCCTCTTGACTACACAGTATGCACATTTTGCCTAATTTTAAAAGTATTCCTGTTTGCATATGGTATTCCCAAAGAAGATTAATAGATTCCTACAAAATACATAATTCAGCTCTCTCTTGCCATTCTGCAAATACTACCAACTGTACTACAGTACACAATTTTTGAATATCTTAAAACTCATACTTCACATTTTCCAGTTTAAAAAGAAAAAAAATAAAAAAAGAAAAAACCCAAACCAGTTTTGTGGCATTCCATATAACTGTCTGGAAATTTTTAAGTCTGTGCAGTCTGTTATCAAATTTAAAGTAAGTTTGTGAGGAAGGATTTTTAGAACAGTTCCTGTTTCTGTAAATACCATTAATTAATACTTCACAATTATACAGAAGCAAAAAACCCTAGGCTCACATTAAACGCTAATGCAGGTTTTCTACAGATGAAGAAATTGAGATACCAATCTTCAAGTGAAATGTTCTTCCAAAGAAACGATTAGTTGTGGCACTTAGAACTCTCAGCGCTTAAGAGCAGAAAGCCTTCATCCTGGATCCCAGAAAAATGGCAACCGCTCTCCAAGCTCAAAAGATGCTGTTAATGCTCTTCCATCAAGGAAAACATCCCCATTTCCTCCTCGGCTGCAGTGCGGAGCAGTGTACGCGCACAGTGCTGGGAAGCAGCGGGACGCGCGGCTGCTGCCCGGTGTGTCACTGGGGGACTCTCACAAGGGACAGAGAGCTGTGTCCACCTCTCACCGGGCCTTTTCCACTACATTCATTTATCAGAAAATTAAACTTGGATGCTGGGGCCATCCCCTATCTGCCGTTCCAGTTTACTGTGGAACCCGTCATGACTGCAAGCGTCCAGGACTTTGGTTTTACATCTCATCTCAATGACAGGGCCAGCCAAAGGTGTATTGTCCCCTGATACGCTGCAGGGGCATTGATTCTGCACGGGTTTAGAGAGAGCAGTGTCACCTACTGAATCACAAATACCACTTGCTAGAGCAGTTTTTCTTCTATGTGTCACATCTAATCAGCATAGCACAATTCTCACAGCTGCTAGGAAGGCTGATAACATTTTCTTTCAAGGAACTAAAATTTAATTTTATTCAGGCAAGATACTAGCATTGCTGGAAAGAAAGGCTTTTACTGAGATTTGGAAGAGCATTAACAAAATGTTATAGGGCCATATGGCCTTCAGTAATCTGGCCAAGCTAAGGACCATTTAGGGGTAGCTCAAGATGTGGAGGGAGTTTCATCACAATGGGAAGATCTCTTTGTGAGAGTGCAGAGCTGCTGAATGCAGAGATGGGTGACACACGCTGTGGCATATCCATGCTGCTCACCAGATCATTTCTTTATTTTTTAAATACCCAGGATTTTTTTTTAGATTGAATTTGCTATTCAAAACAACTTAACATGAATGTTCTTTTAGTATTAGCAATAAATTTGCACAGCCTCCGTGCAGCGTGGAACACTGAATCCATGTGGCTAAAAAACTGGTTATGCAAGCAAGGCATATGCTTGAGAGGATGAAGAAAAATTGGCAAGATACGGCTTGCCAAGGCATGCCACACATTAGTCTACTTTAAAACTGTTAGGAAATTTCAGCATTTACAGTTCAGCTTTCTCTACAGATATACAAAATGGGAAGCATCTTCCTTCAAGAATCATCATGAGATGCCCTCCCCTCCCCATTTCTCTCCTATTTTGATCACATCTTCTCTTTGAAATTAGTGGCCAGCTTTCTCAGATGGTGTTATCTCTGAACTAAGGAACACTAATGTTATTTATTATTTAAAATTAGGTATTAAACAGAAGCAAACATTTCTTTGTAAAGCAATTACTGCACATTTGTGCAGCATGCAGCATTGTTCTTGGAAATGGCTTAAATCATTGACAAAACATGTAAGAGAAAGATTGCACACATGCCATATTATTTTAAAGAACTGCTTTACCATAAATTGTCTTTTTTTTTTCCTGAACTTGTGTTCTGAATTTTTTTCAGTTGTAATCCCAGGTATTAGAAGAGTCCAGGGCAGAATGGATGGTACTAGAAATTTTAAAGAATCAATATCACCTACAGTGAATCTTAACTATACCTCTTACAATGACTAGAGAAAATATGTTGTGTGTTTATAGCACAAAAAAATCCCTAAAGTATTAGAAAAACGTTAGTTCCTTATTTACAAGTAGTGCAGAATGTAAATATTAGGCACTGACCCAATCTGTTAATGTTTATCATGGCCTGATGAAGTATAAAAACTTCTCCAGAAAAAGGAGCTTGAAAAAAACCAGAAAAGGAATAAGGCGGTGTAGAACTTGTGTGAAAAATACACAGGAATTACAGTAAATGAAAAGATGAAACATGATATAAAATGCCTGAATATCAATATTTACAATCCTGTCTTTCTTACAACAATAAAATTTCCAGGAGCTTTGAGAAAAATTGTAAATTTCCACTACATTGAAAAAAGTTAAAATTACTCTCAAATAATGGACTGTTAAAAATCCTGTTCAATATATCCAGACTCTTATTCTTCCACAAGGTTATTAGCTTGCTGCAAACCTCCACCAATGCAGTTAGCATAACTACCAAGCATGTTTATTTTTAAGCTTCTGCTTACAAAGTGACCATATATATATAGAATGTTGCACCTGGAAGCCTGTGAACAAAATAGGAGAAACAAAACAACCCCACAGTATTTTAGATTAAAACATTGCATTCAACCAAATTCCTATTTCCCCAAGTTGCTTCTGTGTTAAGAGGTAAGGTAATTTTATTAATATTAATGACGTAGATATTTTTTCTCCTCCCACTCTTCCATTATCATTCTTCTGAATACAGATGCACCAGTTACTGTTAAACAGTGGTACTTCTCCAAACTTTCTGGAGTTTCACTCACCTGTCACTCCATAAATTCATACTCCAAAAAGCAAAGCAAAGCACAAGTATCTTCCATTATGATCTCATTATTTTCTCTCCCAGTATTTGTTCCCAGGAGACAAAACCGACCCCATTTAACGTTTTGGGGGTCTGCAAAGCTATTATTCTGGCTAAACATTCAGCAAACATGTAATTTACTTGGCAGCATTTGACAGAGTTCAAGCTCTTGCTTGGCATGCAGTTAGCATCCCCAGCCCATGACATTTCCATGCAAAGCAGGCTTCCTGAGAAGTAAACTAATGCTAATCAATAGATCTGACTCAGTGAAAAGCCTCAGACTGATAAAAGAAGGCATCAAACATGAAGACAGATCATTACCTCGTCTAGCAGCTGTCTGTCATTTCTAGTGAGGTGCAAAACTTTTTCTGAAAACATCACTTTAACTCAGTTCAAACTGAAACACTATTTCAAACGCAAGCTCGGTGGGTTTAGTGCCAGTGTTTTACTGAAATTGGTCAGATCTCATTTTGCAACTGCCAGAAACCATTGTTATTAGCACTGCTCAAAATACATCCACAAAGGCTGTTTAAATCTCCACAGAGAGACATTTGGATACCCCCTTTAAAGTCACTTTAAAGGTTAAAATAATAATTTTTAAAAATCTATAAAAAGGCAAAGACTTTCTTCCTGTATAAAAGGCTGTAGTCAAAACTGATGAAGTTTTCTGCCTTTGCTCTGTATTAACAGGTGTGAACAGAGACAGCAGTTAACCCTTCAGCCCATATTTATTCCTGACAGAAGTATTTACTTCAGTGAATTTTCTGGAGCACAGATTAGTTCAGCTCCCAATGTGAGTAACAGCCTATCAGTGGAATATTTAAGATACTTAAAATTTTTATTAAGAATTGTAAGGAGCTATATTAACATTTGGAAGGAAGGGAAAAAAGCTTGCTTGAAATTCTGCCTCTTTTACAAAAGATATCTTTATGTGCCAAAGTCATACTGAAAGTTGGTATCCAGTGACAATCATAGCTATCTTTGAAAACAGTATCAGTAAGTCTACTAATCATGTTGAACAGCCAGCTTTGCCACCTTCAGAAAGTCTTTTGGCAACCTCATTTGCTGTAACCTAAGCCTCTATGTCAGTTTACAAGCACCTTCACAGAAACGGCCAACCAAAACTGATGTTTTGCAATATAAAAATGATGGGAATTTCTCATGAGGGAGAATTTCACGTATATGTGTTTCAGATTGCAGTCAGCTTATTTTAATGAAGCCTTCCCTCTCAAAAGAAAACATACACAAACCTCAAGATATGTCATGATTTTAGAATATGAGCACTGGAGGTCACGGATGTTGAAGTATGTACTTGTAAAATACAGGCTGTTTTTGCAAATGCTCATACAGTAAGGATATTCTACGTTCTTCCAAGGTCAGATATTTTTAACACCCCTACGCACGGAGCCTGTCTGTTAAAACATTATAGCAGGTCACAAAAATAAGATCAAAAGTTAAGATGTGAATATTAAGGTTGCTGATGTCAACTCAGATGTGGTCTTCTTTCCCTGTCACCTCCCATTTGTTCATGTCCTACCTAGTTCTATCCTTCCCATGTGAATCTCTTGGCCTTAATCTCAAGGCAGATCAAGAGGCTTCACTCTCCTTTCCTCTGGATAATTTCTGCCTCTACAGCTCCCAGCCTCTGCTTTCCCTACCCATCCATCCCTGGGACCCAGGCCCTGGGCTCCCCCTGTGCTCAATATCCCCTGTCCTCTCTCTTTCTGTCCAGTTTTCCCCTAAAGCCAGCATCACCTCCAGTGCTGATGTCTTGCTCACTCCTGCCCTACCACCGTGCAGCTCCAGCATCCCCTTGGCTCCTCAACAGACCCCGGGCACTCCCTCCTCCTTCTGTCCTTTCCTTCAGCCACTCCTCACCTCCACAATGGGTTTTGTTCCCTTCCTGCTGTTGCTAAGGCTCTTCTGTGCCACATCCCCAGCTCGGTCGTGTGCCTCCCCTCTGCCTGCAGAGCTGCCTGCTGTCTCCCTTGCCAGGCCCAGCCCGGCCGCTGCTCGAAGGCTCTTTGAGCCTCTTTAGCTGCTCGCCAGGGCTGAGTGGGCAGCGTCACCAACTCTCATCTGCCCGGGGAGGTAACGGGCACATTTATGGCAATGGCAAGCATGGCAGCAGTCAGTTCAATTTTAACTTTCTGCTAAAAATAATGGGACTGCAAGGTTTGTTTGAAAAGGTTGTGCTATGGTGAGGGGAGTTTTCTGTGTCTAAAGATATTCTTTAAACCTTTTTTCTTTTTTTTTTTAATGAGCTTGTTTTGTGATATTTTCAGCATTTTAAAAAACTATCTGAAAGCAAAACTTAAAGCAGGCTTTTACAGTAGGAAATGTCAGACACCCTGAATATTAGTGCTATCGTGCCTGCCCGTAATAATTTCCAAATCAAATTTAGATTCTGTTGTATATCTTTACCTAAACAGATTTCCATAACCACCAACCAGTAACTCTTCTTTTAATTTAGGAGTGCTGTGTTAGATGAATTTGTTCCCAGACTCAGACTATGAGGCTAGCATCCCAAGAGACACTCCCACCTCTTCCTGGGGATAAACAAGCCAGCCCTGGGAACATGAAACAAACAGCAAGAAACACTATTTGACTTTTATAAATTTTAATAAACTAAAACACAGGATTGAAAGCTTGAGATCTTTTTTATTTACTATTACCCTGCAGTGAAAATAGGGGGGGAAGGAGGGGGTGTGATTTTTGCATGTACTTTAAATATATAAATGCACCATTTTTGTCATTCAATACCCTTTCTATCCACCTATCCTTTTTCACTTACTTTGTTTTTTAAACAGTCTGACATTAGGTAAAAACCTAGTTTTCACTCTTTTTTTTTTCTTTTTTTAATCTACAAGAGGAATATATCCACAGTAGGCTTCATAATCCTAGCAGGTATTTTTCATGATCATTCTTTGGATTGTGAATCAGACAATTAGAAGTCAGTTGTGTCACTGCCATTGCCATTTTGATCACCACATGTGAGAAGTAACTGTTTTACTTTAAAACTTGTTCTGGAGTCTGCCCTCAGCACCGCACATTGCTTTTTACTACTTCTCTTCTACCATGTTTTTTGAATATTATAAACATTAATCTCTATACTATATGTCAGCTAAGCAAGCATTTTTTACATTCCCAAATACTTAAGTTTACAAAGGACATGTATAATTAAAAGGGCCATCTTAGCTCATTTTATCGTTACATTACCAATACTTATTTCTAATGCATTGTTATGTTACACAAATGTGTATGTAATGTATGTATTGCTGGATGGGAGAGGACAAAGGGGAACGTAGGGGTACCTTAAATAAAGATCTTGGAGACAGTAAAGGCAATAGATAAAAAAATGAAGTATATATTGTTGAATTGCTCTGCTGTATCACATATATGGGAAATGAGGGGGCTGCAGATAACAATTGCTCCTCTGACCTTCACCTTCCTGGGTTTAACAGTCAGAAAGGAAAACTGTGCAAAAATAAATACCATTAGTAAGAATGCAACAAATCCCAAAGAAGATGTCAAACAACTCCAGACTACGCTGGGCTTCCATCCAGTGACCCATACTGGAATTTGTCTTTTCCTGAAATGGGCTATCTCCAGTCATCTTTCACAGGCTCAAAAACCCAAAGAGAAAAGAAGAGAAAGCAGCCATTCCAACATCAATACTTGAGCTGCATTTTTCTCTCTTCATTCCCCCAGCTATCACTCCTTATTCACTCCCCATGGTGGAAGACAGTCTCAATCTTTGAACTTGTCTCCACTATTTTTGAAAGAGAAGAGGGGCAGCAGAAGAAAGAAGAGAGAGAGGGAAGAAAAGAGAGAGAGAAAGAAAGAGACAGAGAGGACACATCAAGGTGAATTAAATTTCCACATCATTTATCCTACAAGAAGCACATGCTTTAATCTACCCTGAGCCATACACAGGCATTGTCAGGGTTGCATTTTGTCTACAAAGCTAAAGAAGTAGCGAGTGTAAGATTATGCTGCTGTGTCAGTCTAGTTTGACCAGTTTCACAAGCTCGCTAGAAAAGGAAGTGTGACATTTTCATTTAGAAGAACATGAGCGAAGCTTAAAAACATGGCTGGGCATGTTGGAGTAAATGGGACGGTGTGTCTGAGCAGGAGAGCCTTGTTTTACAATGAACTGAGTGTTTTAACAACCAGTGACAGATTTGCCTGAATTTAAAATCTGAATGCAGAGAAACTTCACTAAAGATAGTGAGAGACAAAGAAGAAAGAGATTTAGAGGGAACGAAAAGCTGTATTTGCTGCTCCATTTCCCTGACACCCCCAGCTCAGAGGTACATTCCCCCGCAGGGACAGCTACACCCTGGCACTCGGGAGCAGATGCCCTGCACCAGCACCTGCCTGGCACATGGCTGGGGGCCTCCCATGTGCTTTCTCCACGTGGGTGTAAGCCACAGTCTGCCCGCACTGTGCCAGTTTTTAATCTCACTGCAGTATCCCAAGGACAGGAGTTCCAAAAGGACTTTCAGGGCAGGAAGTGTGGTGGGGGCAAGAGGAATGCACAGCGTGAATGTTCATGTGCGCTGCTGTTGTAAAGAACACCAGCTACCAGTAAGTAACGTCTGTTTTCAAACCCCATGGTCACATTCATGCAGGGCAAATGCAGACAGGTCCAGGAACAAGCCCCGTTCACACTCACAAACCTGGTAGGGGTCCAGGAACAAACCTGTTGACACTGAAAATGCAAAGAGGGGCCTTGGCACTGGAAGCAGGTTAAAACCATACCTGCTGACAGCTGGGTTTAAAAGGAATTAAAAAGCCACTTTGCAGAGAAACTCTGAATGTGCTACAGGAGCACCCTGTCCAGCCTGCCTGGGAAACATCAGCAATAAGGGCCTGATTTTCTTTCAACCTCCAGAAAAGGTGATTGCAAAAGAAACATCACCTTCATAGTAAGATGAAATAAGAAAAAATTCTTGTAGATTGAGGGTCAGGCCAAAGAGCGTGGAGGCGAGTTTATCCATCAGCACATGATATAACAATATAACTTTTAAAATAAGCTCGAAATGCCAGTCTCTTGCACATCATGTTGTCATCTGCTCCCTCAGTCCTGTGTGCTCACAGCCAAAATCTGATCCCTTGTTCAAAATCAAGCATCTGTCACAAAAAACAGAGGAAGGGGCTCCAAGGCTGGGGCTGTCCAGCCCTGAAGAACAGACTTCCTTGCTGGGATGTGTACATAAATTGAGCTATTGCTGCATACTAAAAGAACTAACCACTCCTCACAAGTCAGGTAATAGTCTAAATGCAGGATTTTAGGTTTCACATCTGTTTATGAAGCCACGTGGTTAAGAAGGGTTGCACGGAACCATATTGATTGAAAATGAAATCAGGACAAGACAAACAACGCATGGTCTAAAACCTAAACTGCTGCACAGCCTTTGAGCTAATGAATCCACGTTCTCTACACTTATCCTTAAAGCCTGGATGGAGCTAACCTGTTGCTTTTTGGCATTTATTGTTACACCTCCAGTTCTTAAGGCATAAAATGCTCCTACAGAAAGGCTCTAAGATTCTTTGATCGACCAGCTGTTCAGATGAAGTGAAGAAGATAGTGAATTCCCCTGAGGTAGGAAAAGCTTTGTTAAGGTGCTCGCTTGTAGTAGAAAAGGAGACAATTTGGAATTAGAGACCATTTTACCATTCCCAAGACAAAGAAAGCATCAGCAGGATGTTCTCACAGCTGTATGAAACCAGAAACCTCAAGATCAAATGGCACAACCAGTCTTTTACCTTAAAAACCAAGAATCGGTGCAGCCAGGGTCACTGTCCTGGACTTGAACTTGCAAATTTTGGAGCTTAGTTTATCTACACATTTAACTCTATCTCTCTTAATTAAATACCTGGTTTAGGTATCTCACACACTTTATATTGTATGAAAATTATTTGCAGGGCAACAAGCAAGCAAGGTATTTTATACTTACGTGAAGTAACTCTAATGAAATTCTCAAACAGGGTTAAAATAAACTTTTGGGGAGACAACACATAGAGAATGAATTTTGATAAGTGTCTTGGACCCTGAGCCTGACATTGCATGTGCTCCTTGAAAGATTTGGTCTCCTGTGATAAAATCAGTGTGCACTTACTCTATAGAATCACTGCAGGAAAGAGAGAAGATTATATATAAAAATGTATTTATTCATATTTAATCTACATCACTTCCCAAGGTACAATAAATTTTAACAGTTTGGGAATCAGATGCTATAGATAACATAATAATCAAGGACAGCAGAATGGATGTTAGAAGTTGACCAGTTCTGAAATATGAAATGTGCCATTATGAATGGTTTCCAAGACTATTTCTGTACAGATAGCTATATCTGCAGAAAAATTAGGACTGCTACATTTAACGTACATTACTACAGATGAAGCATACTTACGAAAGAAGCATCAGTAAAATAAACTGTATAAATTAAAAGATCAGAAGATAAACATGATGGGAAAGACAGCTAAATATGAGAAAGGTCAATCTGGCAAAAGCAGAAATGAGCAAAAACTCCCAATAGTTGTGCTAAAGCTGGAAGTGAGAAGATCCTAGGTAATGGCATGACCTTCCAGCCAGGGATCTGAATGCAGGAAGAGTCCTGTTTGGAGACAGGTGTGCTGTGTGCAGAACCAAGTAACACATCTTGTGGCAATCTGTGATTACAGCATAAAGGTTCCTCATCGGTCTCAGCTGCAGAGCTACTCCATCATCAAGAATTGTGCCTCTGTGTGTTGCTGACCTTGTCATGTTTATTTCAGAGAGCAAATACAAGCAATAGCAAATTAACTGAGTTTCCTTGGTTTCTTTGTCTTTTTTATTTTTCCCTTTTTGTTAGGGGTGGGAAGGGTGGTAGAAGGATAAAAAGAAAAAAAAGCATGAGAAAAGATAAGCTAGAAGACATTTTAAGTAAATGTAGAAACATAAACCCTGAATTACAAGTATTAGTTCCAGTATAGAATATGGTTCCCTGTATATCTACAGTTTTTTTTTTATTTCAAGGAATATTGAAGTGATACATACAACTGTCTGTCCTTCCTCAAAGGCATGCTGCAGTCACAAATGTATCCTCTTAAAAACTTGTGAATGGTGAAAAGACCCGTGTTTCAGCCTCAGGCTAAAAACTGAATCCATTTCTACTGTATCAGTTTCCTTTTAAATATCAATAAACACCACAAGTCCTGGGTGACTTTCTTGCAAGACTTGATGTTTCTGTTTCTGTTCATCCATTTACACTATTATATTTCAGGCTAAACACATTTTGTTAATTATGCAGCAGGATAGGATACATCTTCCACTCACAAGCTTTTAATTAAAAAACAAACACAGCAATAGGTAGGTTTTTCTAGTCATTTAAGCCTTTAAGCTCGGTCAAAGCCTGCCCACCAAATGATGCAATTATGTTTTATTTCCCTGCACCTACTTCTTCATTGCAAAAGAAAGCTGATGACAGAGATTTTTTTTTTCATACAGTGCTGAGGAAGGAGCAATGTAAGGCCACAAAAAAGAGAGTGCTGTCATGGCTCAGGAGTGCACTAAACATGAATGCTCATCTGTAGCACATCCCAGAGTTTAGCCATAAGAATGACCCATACAAACACAGGAACATCAAAATGCTGCTATAAAATACGTGACAAACGCTACCTTCTGCCTTGATGCAAACTGCAAACACGTGGTCATTTTCTAACTGAAATCAGTTTTCATCACACTATATTTGTTGAGAAACCAGAGGCAGGCAGAGCTCAGATGTGACCATTGCCAGACCACACGGCCAGCTTACAGGTCACATAAAATCCCATAAAAGCTCCAGGATGCATGTGCTGGTGTTAGCACAATGTGGAGAGGTTTCACAGAAAATCTGCAAGGCCAGGGATGGTGATGAAGAATTATCCAGTATTAAAAAGCTATTGTACCCATGTCCTCAACAACAGACACACAGTTTATTCCTCTACCACACGGGAAACAAAATTGCCTGACAATTTCATCAACTCATACCTCATCTTCTACCTCTCCTTCATCAGCAAGATCAGTGAATATATTTCTGTGCCTTTCCATGTTCACATCTTCATTTTCACTCTCCATTTTTACCAAACAAACTTCTGCTGCTAGATCTCAACTCCAATTCTTCTCCCCAGAAAGCCCTTCAGGCTTCACTGGAGCTCAAACTATTCCCATCCTCCCCCATCTACCCCATCAGCCTTCTTCCTTAACCCTTCTCTTCCTATGGTTAGTTTCCCATGGTCCATCCCCTCCCAGTGATAAGCCCACCTCCAGTAACTCCTTCTGTGTGCTCTTGGAGAGCTTCTTCTCATCTTCTGTCATCTCTCCAAGAGAGATCTGTGAGTCTTGGACATTTCACACCGTACTTATTCTTTGGGGAAAGAAATACCACTGAGCCAGGAAGACAACTGAGGTAAGGAGAAGGCAGCCAGTATTTTTAGAGAAACATGTCACCATCAAGTTTATTTGTATAAATTCTCCACTTTTCATAACAGACTCTCCTCAGAACACGACATTTCACAGGGCACTTCAAAATTTAATCCTTGGCATTGAGAGCCAAGTAAGAGCCACCATCAGAGCTGCTGCTCCTATTCCAGTCTCAACATAAGGACTGAAGATAATGACAAATAAGGCACATGGACAAGCCCTCAACAAAACAAACCTCTTACACAAATATGAAAAGATGTACTGGGAGCCATCAAGTCACTGAAAGGAAACAAAATAATGCATTCTTTTAGGATGCTATTTTCAGTGGTTTTTAAACTTCTATTAGTTAAAAAGATTATTTCAACATCTGCAGTGTATATTAATATAAATTCTATTTCAGTGGTAGGAAATTTCAGGACATTCTGAATTATTTGATTAATCCAGAAAAAAATTCTCATATCAACAGATTTTACCATGCCTTCGTCTTGCATCTATTTACATACCTCTAAAATATAACTGTTTTAAGCTTCTAAGTCCTGATATTGAAATGTTTAACAAAAACCCCCACTTCTACTGAATAAACATAAGAACTTATATCTCAGTATGAACTATGGCACTGCTTCCACAGTGCTATAATAATTAGAGTTAACATAATGAAAACCTAGTAAAAAGACTATAAATTCACCATATGAGCACATATGGATGTGAAAAAGGAAATCAAACAAGTTCTCTGAACTAAAATTAGAGTCAAAACAGAACAGTGTCCCACAGAAATAGCACGAGCCTAAAAAGTCTATATAAATTTACTATGCCAAATCCAATTTTATCCAACGTTCCGTTTCATCTATCCATATTTCCACAGTGTATTTAAGGTATTGAGAGCTTAACTGTTCATGTAAGTCTGGACTACAGTTCAGCTACTTGAGATAGATTTTCATGTTTGAAGCTTCAAACAGAGAACCAGAGCTGGGCTCATTGCAGAGCTACAAAACCATGGAGCCCAATCCACCAAATTATGAATGTGATTTTCCTTTCCAAGCTTCTGCTCCCAATATTTTATACTGTGTGCTCTATTTATGCTTGCTCTACAACTGAGTCTTCCTTTCTGAGGGTTTCAATACAATGATTCATTCAAAGTATACCTCTGAAGAGGGCTCTCATCATAAAAGAGAAGAGCAAAATCAATTTATTTTCTGTTATTGTATATGTATACATTTAAATATCCTTTTAAAGCAATTCATCTGTGAAGATGAGCCACCCCTCAGCTCAAATAATGACATTTGTGAATACCATGGGGTTTTTTTGTGGCCTCTGCAACTTTGGTGTAAAAAGCCTGTGACAGAGCTCAGAGCAGTTTTTGTTTTGTTCTCTTTATGATGCATCCTCCACATCAGTTCAACTTGCTGTGTATTGCATCTTCTAATATGCCATATACACGGATGGAAGGTCATGTCAGCCATTGACTGGGAAATCAAATCAAGCAGTAGCACGTGTACATATTGCTTCTGGACTGCCTCAGAGGCATTTGTTGCAACTGATGCCAATCATTAGACCAGGAATCAGTTAAATTCTCAGGCACCTCTTTTGTGGGATAGAACCAATTTCTTCTGAGCTGCTTAATTACTTCGTGACTTCTGAGATTTAGCTTGTTTTTTCTTCTTTTTTTAGGGAAGTCATCAAATAAACAGAAATGCTACACAACTACTGATGCTGTTGCAAGAGATGTGGTAGCTGAAGATGTGCTACTGGAGAACCATGACAGGAGAAAAGCCAGTTAATCATCTTTCCTTTTTGTTGTCCAGATGTGTGGCCATCTTTTATTTCACAACATATTCAGGTCCTCTTTAATATAAGAAAGAGCTGCCATTCCTAAGCGATAGCTGAAAATTCCATCCCTCACCTACAAGGCCTTACTTGCTGGACAATTTTTACAGCATGTCAGCTCTTACGCTGCTCTGCTGTGCATATGCTTCCCCGTCATCTTTCTATTCCTGTTCTCTCTCTTCTTATCTTCTGCTGCGTCTCCTGTTCTCAGCAATCCTCCTCTCAAGACCTTCCAGGCTCAACGACAGATTTTGTGCACAAAAGGCTGTAAATTTTTAGGGCAGGAATTATCTCACTACTTTCGTGAGTTAACAAGCTATGTACCCTTGATAGGGGAGGAAAGTGCAACCTACTACATGGTTTTAAATAACCACTATACTCATAAATTATTTGTAACAGCAATAATACGCCTACATCAAAAAGCAGTAGGAAAGATCACAAACAGTCGTGGTCTCTCACAGTTGTCGGTGCCATCTGGAGCTCCAAGCGGCTAACTCCGCTCGTCAGTCTGTGCGCAACGAGTCGCACGACATGCAGAAAAATATTCCAGGACTTCACAGTTCCTCCCCATGTAACACATTAATAATGATCTTCCACCCATAGCTAGCACTTCAACTGCGAACACGCTGCTGTTGACGGAGGCACAACAGGTCAGTTGGGAGGAGAGCGAGGGGCTTTGTCCCCGGCACAATGCCCTACAGCCGCCACACATGCCCCTCGCTCAAGTTGCGTGTGCTCTGTCATTATACTTGCTGCCAGCTCCAGTGGGACTGCTCAGAGGCTACGGCAACTCTCCAAGGGCCGCAGGCCTCCGGGAGGGGACGGGCCACCTTCTGATCCACAGCCGGGATGAATGGATTAGCGTCGAGCCGAGCCAGCTGCCGCGAGCTTTATCAGCACGCAGCCCCGACAGATGGGAGCCCACTGGAGAAGCCTCCTGCCGCAGCCGCGTGGCCCTCGGCCGGCCTTCTGCTCCCCGCGCCCGCTGACATGGAAGCACACACAGAATGCGCACAAGGGGCAAAACCACACTCAAAAACACATGTGCCCCGTTTGGGACGCTGCTCAGGTTAAGCAACAATAAGTGAGCTGCTTTGGGAGCATGAGCTGGTTCACTGCAGTGAAGCGCCTTGTGGTAAAAGGAGCTTTGGTTTGGATTTTCAGCTGGTAGGATTTATGACAGATGATGTTTGTTTCCAACAGAACTGAATTACCTGCTGACATTAAAACTCTGTGCATCAGGACTGTGGTAAGAGATAAACAAAAGACAGAAGAGCCTGTAACTGTAGGGATGAATTCAAACTAATTGACTTTCTCCTGGGCTATCTATCCACATAGAAGTCATAGATATAAAAAAAAAAAAGGCATACCCCAACTCAATCCAGCAGAAACTGGAGCTTCCCTGTTTCAGACAAGGGAGGTGATGTCCATTTGACTTTTAAGTCATGAACCTTGCGCCTGCTCCAGAAACATTCAATAAACTATCTGAAGCAAAGGGTTGCAACAAGATCAAAAACATTGACAGTTTTTATTGTAGCAATCAAAAATCTTTTAAAATCACAAAACCAGAAAATTGTTGGGAAAGGGAAAACACCTACCTAATTACTGTCAGAAAAAAGACTTTACTGTTGACCACACCACACTGAAGTATGAAGTGCCACACTTATGAGCAGCAGTATAAAAACAAACAAACAAACAAAAAGAAACCCTATTGCTTCTGTTTAAGAGCTTCTCTTAACAATCCTTACACAGCCAGATAAAAGCTCCGTTGAGTCAGTGGCAGCCTTTGCATTCATTGCAAGGGACTTTGTACCTGACATTATGAATCAATACATATAGTTTCATATTACATCACACAAGTCTACAATTTGTTTAATTTTTTGTGAGCACAAATGTGAACAATATTTAGAAAGAAATGCTACAGTTTGCCAGCCCTGTGTCTAAAAGTCTCAGTTTTCCCTATCTCTTGCTTCTTGAAAGGGGTGTCACATAAACCTCTAAGTTTGAAGCTATTTTGCTGTAAATTTTCCAACTTAAAAAAGCTGTCTTTCACTGAGCAAACAAAGTATCTAGAATTTTATTTGTGGAGAGTATAAACTGTGGAGAGTATAAACCTTAATTTATGTTTTTTTCAGGTAATTTCCTATTAGAACTCAAAATCAACTTTCTAACAACCAAGAAACATCTACATCAGCATTCTTGATTTATGCTAGTAATCTCAAAAATATTGCCCCAAACCAGTTAATGTAGCTTCAAACTAATTTCACAACTTCCTTAATTTGAAAACATATTTAGTGCACAAAAGTGAAAATATAACATTAAGAAAAAAAGAAAGCTAGTAACAAGTACTGCAATTAGAACTTTCATTGATTCAATATGTCCACAAAAATGTATAAATCATACATCCAGGTCAAAACTGGCTATTTTATTTACATTTAAACACAGTGATTTTGGCACTCTAATATAAGTACATGTTGAGGATAACTTTTTTATGATGCATTTTCCAAAACTTAAATTAAATAACTGTATTCAATATATGAAAAACAAGACTACAAATCTATTTAGGCAGTGTCCAATACCATAAGCTAAAGTTGCCAGTACCTACTTCTAAAGACAAATTGACACTGCTTCAGCAAATTACATCAAAATGTATACAAAAAACTTACCAAGTATCTCCTGAAAAATAAAACCTATTTGTCATTAATGATTTCCAGTAGGCATAATGTCAAGATAAAGAAGTAAAAAGCTGTCTCCAAGTCTTAGACCAGAAACGGCAAAATTTTTTGTAGTATGCTCAAAATCAAATGCAACACTTAAATAAATAAAAACACAAGCATCTAAAGTGTAAGAAAACAGTATTTGTAAGTATTAGTGTATTTATAAGAAGAAACAGTCTTTCAAAAACTATTTAAAAAAAAATGTGTTAATCACAAAAACAACGAACCAACCAACAAGAGCTGAATGATGCAATTCTCCCTCAACTTTGCCTTGTTTCATTGGTGCAACATGGTCACTCCTGTATCAGCAACACAAAGATACAGGTGCTGTCAAGATACTCTTGTTATTTGTTATCAGTAAAGGAATTTATTTTAAAAACTTAATTACTTAACTCCCCCCCAAACTGATAAAGACCAGTTAAAGAAGGTAAACAGTGATTAGAAAGTCCCACACTTGTGGACTTCATCAGTTAAGCTCTAGCCCCATGTTTCATAAACATATTTAGAAATTCTGTGTCACTAATGTACTTTCTGGTATACAGCTGAAGACCCATGACTAAGAGATTTCTGAAGAAATGTGTCATCTACAGATTTCAGTCATTTGCTTTTTAAATTCTACAGCCTAAAAGAATATTGAAGTAACTTATGAATACTGCCAAGGAAGAAACTTAAAATGGAAGGGTAGGGTTGGTGGGTTTCTTTAATAATCTGGGAGGGAATAGGGGGTATTAAATGCAGGAGGCATCTGTATCTCCACATTTCATGCCATGTAATGTTTGTTTGTAGTATTCTGACCTATTTAAGTCTGATGACAGCACTAACAAATGTGGCCAACAAATTCAACCAAGGAGGAACACACCTTCAATGAGGAAAGAACAGAGGAACAAAAAAATCCCGTAGCTCTCTCCCACTGGAACATCAAACATCTAGGTTTGACCAACACAGTTGCACCACCTGAAATGCTCAAAGTCCAGATGCACTCTAATTCCCACTCGTTGCAGAAGCCTAATTAGTGTTGACAGACAACACTTCAATGTGAAGACTGCAGATAATCTACTTCAAAGACAAATGTATAGAAATAAAAACAAAAACACAGGAGAGATGAGTTTGGGCAAATATTAGAGCAGCTATCCAAACAGAGCAGAGCAGGTGCAGGTAAGGCAACCAGTTGAAAGACCAAGCTCAATCAATCCATGAAAAGACCTAGCTGCCTACAGTGGTCTTTGGTTTCCATCACTCTTCTGCTACAACAGCTACTTCAACACGTCCAGACATGACGTCCTGATGCTTGAGTGTCTAAATGGATCAAAACAGGCTTTTTGTATCATTTTAACTGACAAAGCTTGTGGAAGATCACAAGAAGGAATTGAAGAGAGATGACAGAGAATGAAATTTCTTCAGGCAGCTCTAAAGCTGCTCTGCTGTGTGGCAACTTCATCAGATGTTCCATCACAACCAAGACTCGACAACAAATGAGCAGTGGCAGCACACATGTTCTCTCTCTCACTGTAAGTTCACTGTACCTTGTAACCACAGATGTATACATGAATCCATACACAGATTCACGAAAAAAATCCCTCAACCCCAACCACCTCAAAAACTTGGGTTAAGAAGAGTTGGTACAAGACTGAATGAAAATGCAAATACACAAGCAGAAATTCAGCCAGAGTTGAGATTACTGATGGATAAAAGACAATGAATGGACAGAGAGAAAAGAAATGAGGCAGTGTCTAGTTGTTCTGCTTGGCAAATTTTGGAATATTTCTTCCCATCAGCACCATATCCAGGTGTCCTGAGGCAGCAGAATGTTGCTGCTGATGTGAAGAAGCTTTAGATGCAGCCATTTCCCTTGCAGCAAACAATTTCCCAGCTGATTAAAATACTGTGACAATCTCAAAGCTTGCTAAAACCAGGAAAAGTAAACATATGGATTGCTTTACTGAAAAACTAGAATACTGACTGGGGGGACATGCTCCTTTTGTCAACGGTACTTTAATGCATCTACACTACAGCTGCCGCTATCATTAACAGCTGATGGGCATTAATGTAATCCAGGTGGTACCTGGCATGCAGGGCAGAAAGCACGTCGCTCTGCCTGTTCCAAAGACAGGGAGAAGCCACCTAACCCAATTCGAGTGCCCAGCCCTGGAAAGCAAAGCACTGACACGTGAGCAAGTTGCTGGACACCAGAAGCATTTCCTCTCCTCTGATGAGGGCAACAGCAACGGTGCAGGGCACGAACGGCAATGTGTGTCAATGGGCAGTAAGGGCACATTAGGAAAGCCACCACAAGCTCGTCCCTTCAGAGACGGCAGGGCATGTGCCTGTGCATGGCAGCAGGGAGCACACGGATGCTGCAGAGGCTGCTGCTCCAGCAGAACCCCTCAGGGGCCATGCGCCGCTCCCTGCCCCGACTGGACGGCAGAAGCAGCACACTTGTGGTCCGAAAGCCTCTCTTGAGGTTTGTTTATTCCAAACAAGTTACCAGTGCAGAGAACAGATGGCACGAGAAGCAGCTTAAAGGAATAAAATAAAAATTAAAAGAAAGGTGTGGGGTAAGCCAAAAGCAATGCCAGCAATTACTTAATAAAAATGAAATATTCAAAGTATGATGAGAAGAAAAACTTAGAAAAAAGCAAGGTGCACAAAAAATGTATGGTTTTGGTTTGCAGTGCAGATGTTTAGGATTTACAATCAATATGGTTTGCTTTTTCATGCTATAAAATGCATATATAATTATGCCCAAGATGTGTGTAAATGTTTAAATATTAAAGCAAAACAGATATTCTGGATGTTTGATGTTTGTTTTTAAAAAGAAAAAAATCTATTTTACAAGGACACAAGCACTAAAGTGAAATTAACATAAAACTAACAAACCAGTGTAATAAAATAAAAAGCTAAAACCAAGTTAACCAAGGTCGTTAATGTCAATGGCAAAGATCCATGTTAGCCAATGTTCAAATATCAATTAAATGAAAAAAGACTGCCTTGCAATTGCACTTCACAGATTTATTTCTGCTTCTTCCAGCTTATATATTGTCTCTAGCTAACATGCATGTTTCTTTACATTTCTAAAGTTTGAACTCCCTTATCTATATCATCACAATTACTCAGAAATTTCAGATTTCCTGCTTTTTGCCACTCATCTAAATATTTTTGAAAACTATAATGTTGATCTGCTAAGTCCTACCAACCTCTTCCAGTGGTAAATCTGTAACTAGTGAAACCATATGCTGAATTTCTCTACTTGAACAGCAGACAAAGCTCTTGTCCACCTCTTCACTCTAAAAATCCCCCACAGCTTAAAATGCTGAAACACAGAAGGCACAACACGCATTAGCACAAATTCACAGTGTTTTGCTGACCATAAAAAATTGTCCTTGTATGGATGGAAATGAAAGTCTGGGAAAAAAATATTGGTAATTTTTCATGCCCCTCCCTCCAAGTAATACTGCTTGAATGGAATTTACAGAGAGCCACAGTCTAAAAATATATAGGCTGAGAACAGCAAAGCAGCTACATGGATTACACTCAGCTCTTACAGCCCTCTGTAGTTTCACAGGAAAACCAGCTGCTGGAGCACTCATCAATAGCACAGTTCTTCCTCACGTATTGGAAAAAAATAACTTGAAGAGAGCAGGTAGAATGTACCCACTACAGGAAAGCAAAGTCAAGTTTTGGCCACTGTACAGTGCCCATATAAAATATTCAGAGAGGGAGATGTCAGCAATAAAAAAAGTGCTCCTACAGTATACTATCACTTACTTAATACAAATCCTTCTGGTTTTCAGCCTACAGGACACAAAGCAGATACAGCTGATAGGTATTTCATACTGACAATGGCAGGGGAAGCCCAGAAGCCCATGTGCTACTGGCACAGAACTATCTATTTAAATAAACATAAATTCTGATTTTTCCTAACCCTTAAAAGATGAAGACAAAGGAGGGTTTGGGGTGCTTGGGTTTTTTGCTTAGTTTGTGTAGTCCCCCTCTTACTTCAGTGTCCTATGTAAGTTTGCCTTATAGGCCCCCATACACATAGGACTGTAACACAGTTCTTTACAAGGATTAAGGCACAGCATGGGAGGACTGCCTTTTAATTGAAACAAAACAGTGCCTACTATAACTTTTTTTCGAGAGGTCAACAGAGAGAAAAGGATTTTGCTAGCAATCCTGGCCTTTTCACCTTTCTATTTTCATAAACAAGTTCAACAGCCAAATTATTTTAAACTGCCAGTGGCAATACAGATCTTGCTTACAACTGTGTAAGCATCCCCTTTTCCCTTTCTTGTTGATGACTGGGGCATGAAGTTTTGGGAGGAGTTTGCTTTTCCATTTAAACAAAATATCATCTAATCAGATAGGTTTTAAAAGAGGTGAATACCTAGTTTGATGTTATTGATTCTTTTCCTGGAACAGGAAGCTTCAAATTTGTTCAATACAGAGATGCAACCCAATTTAGAAAAAATGTTCTTGGACCCTTTCTTGGTTCTGTTGCATAGACTGAGCAAGAAAGGATGTTCACACAATCCCTGCTTCAAGGCAAGGAAGATGCTTTGAGCAGCACCAAGCTTGCAAATGTCAAGGCTGAGGTTGCTGATACCCTTAAAAGACAAATCAGCTCTTCATCTGCCCAAACTGAAATCTGTGGTCAGATAAATGTAAACTGTATGCCCCAAAAATTTATCTTTCAAGGCTTGATTCCTGCCAGTCTAATGGCAAGAAGAGCATTTTCCACAAAAGCATATTCCTCTCTCAAGAACTGTATCATGGCCATTGCGAAGGAGTCAGTTATTCAAGTCAGTCAGTCACTCTTTTGCCTTCTCCATGAAAACACTGAGACAAAGGTACCAAGCCTTCACTGGAACCACCTGCTTGGAAAACTCACAAGGAGGAGAGCAGAAAAACATGCCCCTGTTTCAGTGCACAGTCATAAGGACTGGCCAAAATGGAATTACTAACATGGTAATAAATGAGCAGACAACACAAACAATCCCACCAGTGGGTCCAGGCAATAAGGCTCCTCATCCTCTTGACCATCAAAGCAACCTGCTCAAGATCCCATCCTCTAGGTAACAGGTATTAGGAATCATCTGATGGGGCATTGACAGCACAATTTCCCAACATTTGCACGAACACCTTGAAGGTAAGGACCACACAGCAGAATAGAGTAGAAAGCAGGCAGACCCACCAACTATGTGGGATTGCAGAAGACAATCAGAAGATTTTTTCCAGGATGGGTCTTCCCTGAAAATATACTATAATGTACTTTTATTGCTTATGCAAGACACTTCAGGAATGACCTTAGTAATTTCCAGCTTTCCTAGAAAACACTTTTTCTGGATTTCTGAAACAGTATTACCAGCCTTAGAAGATGTCAAAGGGATTAAGTATCTACAGTACAGAAGTACTAATAACTTTCTTCCTGCTCCCACTAGGAATACCTGCAAAGACATGCAGTAAACAGTCCCCAGCTCTTTCCAGAAAGAAATGGCAACGTCTCTTCAAAAAAAGACAATGGATTTTGTGCAATGCTAACCGATGTAGACATTCAGAAATGTGGGAGTATGTAAATCAAGCACACCAAAAAAACCTTTATTAGGTGTGTCCTCACTGGAAATAGGACCATGCAAATGAAAAGCTCTGACAATTACCAGCCTGCTTGCAAGGTGAGAGAAAGGAAGGAGTTACGAGTGACCCAAGTGTTCATAACAACCAGTGCATACAGGGATCAAGTACTCTATGAATACAAGAAAGCATCAGTACTGGATATTAAGTAAGCTAATGAAACTTTCAAATGCCTGGAAATTAAAACATAAAGGTTTTCAATGAAGATATGAAATCAGAATGCACAAATTCCTCCATCTCATTCTGCGATTCATGTAGAAAACCTTGCTCTTTTCCCTCCACCATCTGTCTAAAATTTAAATAAAACACTCAATCTAGAGATGTTCTTAAGTTCCAATGAGGCAGGTTTCAGCATATAATGAAATCAAATTAAGGGAAAAAATACATAAAAACTCAGTAATATTTTTAGTCATTTTTTGTTG
This sequence comes from Sitta carolinensis, assembly GCA_032173965.1. Classification (NCBI taxonomy): domain Eukaryota; kingdom Metazoa; phylum Chordata; class Aves; order Passeriformes; family Sittidae; genus Sitta; species Sitta carolinensis. The sequence continues at coordinate 60,081,107 of JAVUNC010000004.1, read as the reverse complement.
TGCCTTTTATACAAATAATTTCCTTCCATGGATTTGGTCAGTAATATCTTTGAATGGTTGCAAGTGCAGCACTTTTTTGAAAGCAACCTGAAAAATTAGGTTAACCTAGAAAGTGAATTCCATCTGTCCTGGTTGTCATCAGTAAAAGACACCTATTCAGTTCCCTTCAAGCATATAATCTAGTACTCAGTTTAAAATAGGATTTTGAAGACTTCTCTTACCAGCTTTTAGCTTTACTTCAATAAGAAGAAAATACACAACCTCAAGCTGGTGCTACACTGAAATCAGAGAACTGATTCCTCCACCTCCTGCCCCCCAGAAGAAGAATGGGTACAGATAACACAGGAGTTCAATGCAGTAGAGATGTGGAAGCCACCTATATACTTTGCAGTCACAGCAGTATTTACCAAAACATTTGAAAGAACCACACAGTGCACAACTTGGGGTGAGAAAAAGGTGTTGAATTATTATTGCAGCCTAGGTTTCATACTTCAGTGTATACAAGATGTTGCTTATTAAAATAAACATTTCTCTGAATAGATTAATTTTTTTAAAAAATTCTCTGAATAGATTAATTTTTTAAAAAATCTATTTTGCATATGAAGGTGCTATTTCAGAAATATGCCCATTTCACTGCAAACACAGCATATGAAACTTGCGAAAAAGAAAGCTGGTCCAAACCCACAATATTTTTTTCAATTAGATGCATTTCTTCGCAAAGTTTCCAGGATAGTGCAGTTATTTACTCAAGACTATGAGAATGACAATTGTTCAAGCTTGCACTGAAACAGGTGTTATTCCCTACAACACCTACAAATTTCTTGGTTTTGTATGAATCTTTAGAAACCGAAGTATCTTCAAACTGAGTTAATTCTAGAATTTGACAAGTACCACAAAAGGAGTGCAAAAAATGGTTTTCTAGTTCAAAAAACAAGGATACAAATAGCATGCTACATTCTGCCCCTCAATAAGTGATGTAAATTCTTTAACATTTCAACACTACTCGCACATCCAGACAAATTCTGAAAAAATTAAGAGAGTATAGAGTGTACTCTACAGCTTTTACACATTACAAGATTTTGGGACGAGTCAACATTGCTATACATGCAACTGAACCCAAAGGTTTCACTTATCCATATGCTTGGTTATAAAATTCAAGACTGAATGTCTGGAAATTAAAATGCACACAAGCAAAACAAAGCAGCATATCAATTCTTCAATAAACCACTTCTCAAAGCAAAGATCTCTTGAACGACTGGGTCATGCCTGTGACAGGAAGAAACATTGCAATCTATCTCACAGCTTCATAATGGTTTACTGCCAGAATCAGGCAGAGGTGCACCTCAGCAGGGGTGCTGGAGAGGCAGCAGTTCTCAGACCCCAGCTCCCAGGAGGAGACTTCCTGCACTGTACCCAGCAGACAGCCAGCCAGGAATAGAAAAGCCACTGAGATTAGCTGGAGGAGGGCATATTGCAATTCTGAACCTCTCAGATCTGGGCAGCCCTCCTGAAAGAACTACACTGCCTTCTGCACTTAAAATCTCAGTTGCAACTCCATTGGGAGTCCTTCAGTGAGACTACACTGATTCTGCCATTCACTGAAGCATAATTTTCTTTAGACAACGACCAGTAATCACTTTGCCAGCTCACACAAACTTACAATTGTATGGTAAGAAGGTAAAACAGAATACCAGAAGTTATTCAAAAAAAACCTCACAAACCAAACAGGTAGGATGGCTGACAGTGTTTGAGTAGTACAAGGCTGCAGGACAGCTACCACTAATGCACTTCAGCTGAGGAATTTATCAAACAACATTTACTGAGTTTACAATTTCATGGTAATTATAGTATATGTTAGAGACTTGTCAAGTTAACAAAATGGCTGGATTTGTCCCCAAAATGTTTTCTCTGTTTTGTAACACACCATTTAGGCCTTGATATTTACTTCTCGTTTCTTTCAGAGCACAGAATGTATAATTCATTTTCTGCTATTCTGTTCATTTAACATTGACTGAAATACAACTAGGATTCTTTACTGCTGTAGATTCCCAAGAAAAGCTCCAGTATGAGAAAATTAGTCAAATTCTCTGCTATTATAAACTGACTTTTACTCATGTGAACTAAGCAACTACTGACATACGAGTTAATATGAGCATACCAAACTTTATTTAGGGAGGAGAAATGGGCTATTATAATTGTATTTGATTCCCATTCACTTACCAGATCCACTCTGGAAAATGAAATAAACCATGCCAAAAGACATTAATTCCCTGCAATGTATCAGAAGTACTTTACAGAAGCAGCGTAAAGAGAAATAGCTATTGTTCTTATTCTATTTCCAATCCCCTCATGCTCCTTACTGTTATGAGGATCAAATTCAAATACACCAAGCAGCTATTTTGAATGTTTGCAGCCCTAGTGAAACAGAATATGAGCACACTGCAGCTACATTCTAACTTGCCTGCCTGCCATCCACCCGTCATTTGGATGGGTAATTTCTCCCCTCGGACCATATGCGGTGCTTAAAGCTGAGTCAGTTTGCCGTATGGCATTATTCTATAAAAGCGAGACGGCTTTGCTGGAATCTGACCTAGGAGGGTAAAGGCTTCCACATACTTGGCTCAGTAGTTGCTAGACATGTTAAAGAAACAAAAGGATTTCAAATGTTAGTGTAATCCACTTGTTTTACACGGCATTTTCCCTATCAACAAGTACAGGCTTTACACCATTATGAAGCAGAGTTGTAAACATTACTCTTGTTATTACCTACATCAAATTGCACACAAGAAATTAAAAACACAGAATGCACAGAATAATTACATTGCACTGAATTATTGATCTACAGACAAATTATATATCCACTGAATAGTCTATCTACTGAATTATACAGATCTGCTTAATACTTTTGTTTCATAATTTGTACTTTCCATCTCTGTTCTACTGCACTTCTTTCCAAACATTTTACATTAATAATTTGGAGAATAGTGGACATCAAAGGCTTTAATAAACGTCTAGAGAATGCAGGACTGGCATATTAGAAGTATTTACTAATATTCTGTGTGCACGTGCACACACGCACACACACACATATACACACACATATATTTTTGTTTTATTGCAGCTACCTATTCCAGCTTTTTTCTGAGTAGTTAGAAAGTAATTAATTCAAAAGGCTGTACACAGAATCACTCTTTTATTTAACTATGTCTTTCTTGAGAATGATACAATAAAAGCAAGCCAAGAAAAAAACACACACCACATAATCATGTTTACTCTTGATTTGTTTTCTGTTGCAAATACTGCTAACACTGTTCAAGATCAACAGAAACAAAAAATATTAGAAAAAACCTTCTTTAGAGATGCTGGTAATTCTGCTGATGTGCATTTTTCAATCTGCATAGAAAATACTGTATTGGTTTACAATCACATCAGACATCACAGGCAACACTGGCTTGCTAAGACGGTAACAATAAGAAGCCATGTATCATTACCCAATTCTTTCTGTCCCCTTCTTTTATAAAAGTTTTACTATGTACTTGAGAAAAGGAAGAGAGAAAGATTGCAATGTTGATGTAGACCACTGCGATATTTCCACACAGTCCAGCAAATGGTGCTCAGAAGCGGTCCAGCCAAAATGGAACATGTGCATGTAGTACAACGCACTGGCCTTGACCATGGGTATTAAAATATTCATATCTCCTTTCAATGTCACTTGCATACAAACAGCTTTTCCTCCTCCTTTAAAACATTAACCTCTGCTCTCCCAGGTGATACAAACACGTCACAGAATTTGCACTGCCTTTCCATACAAAAGCACCGCCGAGCTAAGTAGGGAAGTGTCCAGTCAGGCACCCGCTTCTGTCTCCTTTGAGCTATCTATTAATTGCAGCCTACCCACTCCACCAATACATGGGTCAACACAAATAGGTGGATGAAAGTGTAAAGATCTGTCCAGAAACAAAAGCAGAGCAGCATTACCCCCTCAAACTTCATCCCTGGGGTAGCGACTCCCTCCCTCCCGCCCTCTCCCTGCTGTCCTCCTGCAACGGGATTCACTACCAAGGCGCTTTGCTAAAGAAGCTTCATCTTCTTCACAGAACCTTTTATTTAAAAATGCAAGGCTCCATAATTCCTCCTTTGTGGCGCACAGAGGAATATGAATAATAAGCTGAGAATTCATATGGCTTTATTATTACAGGGCATTATAAGATAAAACACCCAGAAGAGTCAAAACAAAACAAGAAACCTCCTACTGTAGTCAATCTAAAGTGTTTTGATCAGGAAGTTATCCAGATTAGGTATTTATCTTTTTAACAGGGAACAGACAGAACTATATTCATACAGGAATTTAAAGCCCAGAACAATGCACAATGATGCTCACTGCCTGGGGTGAGGGGTGGAGGGGACACTAAACCAAACCAATGAACAACCCCACTGCAAACAACCAACAAATAACCAATTCATCCCCAAAACCCAGCCCCACAAGACAGACACTATCAGCCCCTGACTGAACAGGAACATTTTGGCAGATGGGTATCCACTGGGAAATCACATCTGTGTAAGCCCAGAAAAATATGGCTAGAAAGTATTTACCAGGAGAATTCTGTCCCAAAGCCAGCTGAAGCTGAACTCTGGCTGTGAGACAGCTACCCCATGGAGGTAGACAGTGGAAGGAAATGTCGCTTTAATGGTTTCACCACCACTACCCATGGAAAGAGATACAAGGAGCATCACTTCTGCATTTTGCTTTTTCTCAAGCATAATTGTCACAGTGATGGATGCATCAGAAACATACATAAACCAATTTCAGCATAGAGAGCGTAATGCTCTCCCACGGCCATGCAGCAGGCCACTTGCTATGCTGGAAGCAGCACTCAGGTTCATAGGACCATTAGACAGAGCTCTCTTACTATAACAGCCTGCAAATAAATGTAGGCTAAAATAAACAGCAAGTCAGATGTTTTATCTGGGGATGTTACCTCATTAAAGGCTATATATGCCAACTCCAATTCAATTTGAAGTAACCTTACGAGGGAAGACATCTCCCCCCCAACCGGAATTAGATCCACTTGATCATTTTAATTATACTGCATTGCTCTTTTCAAAAGAGTCCTGCGAGCCTTCATAGGCTGCTGTGCTCCCCTTTGAAATTAACAAATTAGACTTGGTAATTAGAGAGTCAAAATGGTGTGTTATATTGTTTAGGGTGACAAGGGATTTAAGAGAGTTTCATTTTAAGCGTTTTCAAGGTTTGAAGGTAAAATACTATCACTAATCATGTATGTTCCCATTTTCCACCTACGCTGATTAATATCTACACAGTGCACTGAGATAAATTTCTTTGCATCTTAATTAAAAACATTTCAAGGCAGATTCCTCAAAGTTCTGTTCTTTTGAATGAAACTGTAAATATCTTTTAAATGGTATTTACCACCACAAAAAAAAAAACAAAACAAAACAAAACAAAACAAAAAAACAAAACAAAAAAACCCCAAAAAAACCCCAAAACGAACCCACAAAGAAAAAGCTTCTAGGGTATAATAGTACATGCTAATTTATTCCAGAAATTATAAATTACTATTTTGTTCTCCTTAATGGACCTGTCATCAAATCTTAGGATGTCACAGAAGCCTGATACATCAATTCAAGGATACAGCTGAGTCACCCTTCCTTCAGAGAACGAGCCTGTGCACTTGCTCATCGCCAAACAAAAACTTTAATAATTTACGTCTCAGTTTGCATTGCTTAACATTATGCTTCAAGCCCTGAATTCATTATTCTTAACCTCACTGCCTCAGAAGAAGGTCTGCTGTGATGCATCACTTAGGGACTGATGTCCATCCAGATTCACTGGACAACGCCAACATCAGATCCGAGCAAAATGGGCCAGAACTTGGGGAAGGTTGTCCTGAGAAGCCATTTATAGCATTGCATCTTTCACCTCAGACTCTCAAGCCTCTTTAGGCTTGAGAACAACTCATGGCTCATTAATTACTTTTGTATAATATTCAGGGATAAACATTCAGCAGCCTTGGTCACTGATGAGGGCACAAAAAAAAAATCAGAATTGAAGAAACCCTGATACCTCCTCCACCACTGTTCTTCTGCAGCAAGTAATGTACGGGTTATGTTTTGATATTACAGAATTTTCAGTTCATCGAATCTAGAGCTGACACTTTATTCCCATTTTCAATGTTTGTTTTTCAGCAAAGCCACTGACTTCCTGACAGTGCTCAGAATAGATGCAATATAGCAGGATTTCTCACAAAATTTACAAAACCTGAAGCAAAAGGTATTTTTATTCCATTCAAAGTTTTAAAGCACAGAGTATATAGACTTTCTTCCCCCGAAGTACTCTTCTAAGCTGGCATTGTATAACAGTAGGTGAAAATGTCAGACAGAAGGAGGGAACTTTATTCCCATATATAGGATCAAAGAGTATAAAACATAGGAGACAATGAAAAGAAAGCAAGCAAGAAAAAGGGGTATTAAAAGGGTATGATGAATGGCATATACATCCTTGTGATAATTCCTTTCCTGCTTTATTGCTTGGTAATGATCATACAATACTATACTTCATTGATCACTGCTTGAAATCTAAGCTTCATTTCCTTCACATACGTTAAACACCTTTGACTTGAATTCACTTCATGTAACTTTTCAGTACTTTCTTTTTAGTGTAAAGAGAAACCGAATATAAATACTGAATGAAGGGAAAAAAAAATCATTCTACATTATTGTTCTCTATCATCTATAGAGCTAGGAGATGTCTTTGAGGTTCAAACATGTCAGTGGCAAAGCAGGGCACCACATCAAGGCACTCTATATATTAAGTGTGTGCCTCGGGCTAGTGATTGAAAACCTACTTTGACCATGAGCTGCAAAGACTGAATGCAGATTTCCCAGCAGCCAAATCATTCACTGTCTGGACAGGAAGGAGGGATGCTCCTGAAAGGTCTCTCCTATGAGCAGTCAGACCTCAGGGGCCAGTCCCAACAGCTGCTCCACATCCTCTTCTCTCACAGGGCTCACCACCAGATGAAGTCCCCCACAAGCAGTCCATGTACCTGTAGTATGTAGAAGGCAATCGTGTGCAGACACTTATTACAGACCACTCCCTAATGCTTTTTGACTACGCGTGTGTTTTCAGATGCCAAATGAACAAGTAAGGATGCTGGCAGCTCCTCTTACACAGATAAACTCCAGCTGGAAGGACATAATTTATGAGCAGTTCCTCACTGCATACACTTCCCTTTTAATCAACTGCTAATGGTCACTGCGGTGCTCCCCTCGGACAGCCCCATCTTCTGCTCACTGTGGAGCACAATGGCTCCAAACACAGGAAGGCATATAATGAATCAACACACCACTAACAGCTAATATTCTTTTGGCAGTTTAATCCTTTATGGTGATGAATTCTCTGCCATAAAAACATTGGGGGGGAACCTATATTAATTAAATAAAATAACGGAATGTATTTCGCTTATGTTGCAGTTGCAACAGTCAGATTTACATGACCTATCGAAGTGCAATTATCTATAATCTCAGAATTGATATATATATATACATGGAAGAACAGATGGCACTTAAACCTGAAGTCCCTAAAAATCCTTTTCACTAAGTTTCTATTCAGGACAAAAGGCATATGAGACAAGGATTGATAAAAGGCAAAAATAAGGCTTTTAAGATGCAGCATGAAGACCACCTAGTTAAGCAAACAATATCACAAATATTAAGGGGTTATTTGGTCCTGTGATTAAGGCATTTGACCAGGAGGCAGAATATCTGGATACAATTCCACCTCTGCCACTCACTTCCTCCATGACCTTGGGCAAATCAATTCATCTTTCTGTGCCATAGATACTCAGCAGGGATAGTAATAATACAACTTCCTACCTCCCAGGACTGTTGTGAGAAGAAATTTGCTGATGTTCGTGAGGTCAGCACACTCCCTCTTAGGTAATATAGATTGACTCTGTTTTGTTTGTATCATCAGAGTACTATAGCAGCAACCCAATACCATATAATTACAAACAGCAAGGCAACTATTTCTGCAGATTGTTTTGTGCACTAAAAACATGAAATCCTTAGGACACCTGAATTCTCCATGTGACAGTGTACACTAAGGGTGTACTATGGACTTTGCAGCTCATGACCACCAACCACCTAATAAGAGCTGAAAGAGTCAGGAAGTTCTAAGCCCTTATCACATATTTATGTGTGAAAGATTTCAGTGTACTTCAATTTTGAACATTACTGTCCAATACAGAGGAGTATACTCTCTGCAAAATGCATTGTACTGCTCTCAATTCCAGACTACCTTGTGCCTTATATATGTGACTAAAGAAGTTTTAGAGATTATTGAAGACAAAAAAGGCAAATACAATATTCTGTGTAAAGTATGAGAACAAAATAGCTAGACAAGTAAAATAAGTAGTCTGTCTAGTCAAAACAACACTTGATATTGTATAAATATTTCTTTTATTGCACACTTCAAAGAAAAAAAATAATTCTGAGCAGACTGGACAGGTGAGTATTAATGGAATTCTTGAATAAAAGAACAGAAAAAAAAGTGGTGAGGGTGCCTTAAGGTCAGCTTTGCACATCTCATATTTTCAAGCCAGTTTGGCCTGTTAGTATTACTCAAATCTTCCAAGTTTAATTTTCATCCATCTGCCAAAGTGCTCCAAGAGATACAGAAAGCAATCATGAGCCAACTTAGCACGCTACAGAAACTCCCCCAACTCACGGCCTGAAAGTTATGTAACGGGGCAATTGCACCACCTTGTTGCTCCCCAAGCTTTGCCCTAAGCCACAGCAATTTTCAAATACCTACACGAGTTGCTACAGAAGTGCAAACATAGCTATATAGACACCCCCCCCCCCCGCTCAACTCTTCCTGCAAAAAGAAGCTGTACTAAAGCCTAATCAGCCACTTGAGCTTTCTTATGATAATTTTCATCATCCAGTAACAAAAAGTAGTAAGAGAGCACTACAGCTGTGCTGTATCACTAAACTGAGTTTCCTTGTAGTGGCTGAGGTCTGTAACAGTCCTGTTTTCATTTTAAATTAAGTTTAAAATACTTTAAATCAGTCACAAAAACTGCACTCAGCACAAAATAAATTAGAATGTTTTAAGAATTTGGGACCAATTTTAATAAAATTTCTGGGTTCTTCCTAGCTCTCAGCCACAAGATTAGCCACTCATCAGGAAACATTTCCAAGTATTTTCTTGCCCTTCCATGGCTGAAAACAAGAATAGGAGATGAGGAGAAATAAAAGGAATTTAAAGCTGCTGAAAACTAATGTCTACCACATGAGGCACAAAATAAGCATGCCATTGTATATTTGATGAAAAAATAACTGTTATGAAATATTCATTTGAAAAGTGATTAAGCTTTGCAATTGAAAAGCTAACCCTTCACAACACGAAATAATCATGCAGCTTGGGAATGAACACATCCTGTGTCCTCTGGTGCTCATTATAATATATGCAACATCTCTACCCCACTATTTCGGTTGCTTAGATGTTTTTTTTTCTTTCTTTTTTTAATTTGAAATAAAAAGATCACTAGACTTGTTTCTTATAAGCATGCTTCAAACCCAGTGAACCAGATTTACCATTCCCATACATTTCCAAGCACGGAGCACTAGGTAACACTTTCTCTGAATTACCTGGGAGGGAAGAAGGAGGCTCTCCAGGCCTCAGCACAGGGGCCCCCAGGACCCAGTGCAGAACCCCACCTCCCGCTCTGCAGCAGGAAGAAGCTTCTTTCTTCAAAGCTATTAACAAATTTACTCACCAGCACAACCTATGATGTCTCTCCTAAGGGTTAAAATGAACAACCTTTCATACAGAATATGCAACCTATTCCCTAAACTATGAGGGATTAATCCACTGAGCAAAAGAAATGCTTTACAATCCCATTTATTTTAACTATATTTCTTCAGGGATATTTAACTTTACATATGAAAGCTATACTTTATACATTGTATACATGCAGGCGCATTATTTATTTACAAATCCCAGGCACAGAAATCATGAGTCCGAAATTTTCCTTACAATGAGTTTCATAATTAGCCCTTCCACAGTCAAGGCACACACAGAGATCAGGGATTATTCATTAGAGGAAGGAATTAGCAGGATTTTAGGCTTCAATGGCCTGTACAGACTATTAGCTTGCATTTGGCTATTAGTCGGGTAAGCAGAGTGGTCTCTAAAGCATCAGCAACAGATAACAATAAATTCTCAAAATGAGACTTAACACCTGCTTTTCTAATCTTGAAAGGAAGGGGGAAACAAGACAGTTGGGTGGTGACACAGCATCCTTCCAGCCCCACAGACTCCCAGTGTTAGGCCAGCAGCACACCAACAACTTCCAGCCATGGAAACCAGAAGTCCCGGGATGAGCAAATAAGCCAGGCAGCTGAGACCATGGCAACACCAGGAGCCGGCATCAAAAAACGCCCTCCAGATCTGCATGACAGCATGCGGGCTCCCACTGCTTCCCTCCGATAGAGGAGGTTTTGAAAATGAAACAAAAGGATGGTACATGGGGCTGGCTTATTTGAGGACTATCAGCTGGTCTACTTCCATCCCTTCCGAGGTCTGGATCAGAGATGAGAGGAACACAGGGATTGTGAATGGCTGATGGATACACAAGTGCAGGTGTGTCCTGTCTATGCATTTTATTTATTCTGAATGCCACCAGCACCCTCCACATCCTGATAACACAAACCACCAGCCTGGTAACACCAGCCTATCCTTTCCTTTTAACATGCTAATCTATTGCTTCAAAGCAGATGGGAAAAATGAAAAGAGTCTAAAGATGTTCTCTTCTTTTTTTTCTTTTATTAAAGCTAATGCCCTCAAAGATGAAGGACAGAATAATGCCTTCACCAAAAATACAGTGCAAGACCCTCAGGACCACTTTGTTCAGCTACAGCTGGCAAGTAAATACTAGAAAACCAAGGACTTTTGATTTTACCTTTTCTCCCCACTCCTTTGCATTTCCAAGGCACACAGAAATAACTGCATTAAATAGAGCTCCTAGGAATGGAAGTGCTGACAGATAAGCAGCATGAACCCAATCAGTGAAACGTCTCACAGCTTAGTACAACATTTCATCCTCACCTGGATCAGTAGAGTATTTCAACTGGAATAAAAAGCACCATCAAGAGTGCGACCCTAATTCACCACTACTGCAATTTTCTATCAGTGTAAGATCAATGATTTCAAAGTAATTACGCAGATGTAAAACAAGGATAACTGTGATAAATCAGTCCCAGTGCAAATTCAGAGGAACTCTTCCATGCACATGTACAAATAAAAATATTAAGACAAACCATTACAGGAAGACACACGCAATTACATATAATTATAAATTAGCATTCTACTAGATGCTAGCGTCCACTGATGAAAAGGAGCAACATTTTGTTCCCAGATTGCTTAAACATCATTATTATACCATACACCTGTTTTAGGAAGAAAAAAAGAGTACAGATATTTGCAACTGAACGACGATGAAGACTAACTAAACAAAATAATACAGTAAATAAAGAAGCAGAAGTTCAACAGATCCAACCTGTCCATGTTAATTTGTTAAAGCAGCAAGTTGATTTCCTACCTCACAAGAAAGGATTCAGAGGAAGCAGGAAAATGAAAGCTTTCCTGAATACTGATGAAACAACACCTTATATGATAAAATATAATCACATGCAAAAAAAAATAGTTTGTGAAAATTCTGGGTGAGAGTAAAAATTTCAAGGGAGCATGTAAGACACAGGAATATGTAAAAAACCTGATAGTTTTGTTATTCCAGTCAGGACAGTGAAATGCCTTTTTTTCCGTCCTTGCTTTTAAAAACAATTTTGAGATTTTTTTTTTCATTTGCACTGTTTTTAGACCTATGGCATCACTGAGAACACTATTAATACAAATGAAAATTGAGTTTTTCCTTACTCTCTTCTGGATTTTTTACTTCAAAACTGTGAAGAAAGTGGCTGTTGATAAGAACAGGGGGCTTACCACATGATTTTGAGAGGAGCAGACACTTGCACTGTGCAAATCTCTCCACTCCTCGTCAGCGCAGTTCAATCCATGACCCAAAACTCCTCTGCTAATTTCAACCTTGGACCTTACTTGAGCAATGAGTAATAATTTTCTGATGGTTTTTTTGACAGGGACAAAAGGATTCCAGGAGATAGCAAGAAGCTCACTTCCACTTGAGAACTGATCAGACTATTTGAACTCAGTTCTTTAAAACGTAACATCTCCTCATTATAGAAAAATCTCTGAACATCCCTTTTCAGATCACAACCAAATCATTAGGGCCTGCCACAAAGCCTATTAAAGTCAATGGAAGTCATTCAAAGACTTCAAAGGGCTTTGGATCCAGACCTTATGTAAAACATCCAGATGCGGCCGGCAGCACCTTGCGCTGCAGGGAGGGCACTGCCCGCCCGAGCCAGCGGCGGCTCCGCGGGACCCGGCGCGGGCGGCAGAGCGCCGTGCGGGGCACCTGAACCGGGCTGTGCCGCCCTTGGAGGGCTCTCTGCGGGCCGGGGCAAGGACCGAGCACCCACGAGCAGCTGCACTGCATTAGGCAGGCTCCCGGGGCACATGGCTCACTTTTGTTTCATCCAAAAGGAATCCAGCTCGCTCCCTGCCTGCACGGTAACGTGAATCAAATGGTAACAGAGTCGCTCCAAAAGCCTTTGCCTGATATGAACCAAAACGCTCATCCAGCCCCACTCCAGCGTGGGACAGCTTGTGCAGCCACTGCAGGAGTAAGGCCAAGTTTCTGTAAAATACGGTCCCTAAGAGGAATCGAAGAGGTCTTCATAAAAACTGTGGACTTCAGGGGCTGCAGCACAGCAAGTGCCCTCAGGTAGAATAGGGGCTAGAGCCAGAACTGCAGCTTTGGTTCAGTGCTGACTTCTCAACACTCATCATCTGTACTCACCACGGATCCAGAGCTTTCATATATAACTAAAAATAATTAAATACTACTGTCCAAAAAATTCTAAATCTAGGACAAAAAGTAAGCGAGATTACTTTCTATGAGAAGCCAAGTTCAACTTTCATAACTTCCCACAGTCTGGAAATTGAAGATCAATGGCATCACTATGCTATTTTAGGCCTGCACACAATTTTCTGTATTTTTTTGAATGGTTGACTAATAAATCATGTAAGTTCTCAACTCCTCCTACTTTGAAGTATCTTAATGTAATTCAAATCACTGCTCATTGTTAGCGCTCACATTTAAGAATAAAAAAAAATGAAATAAAACAAAACCTACTTCCCTCACCCCCAACACTTCAGCAAGAATATAAACAAAATATTTCAGTGATGTCTTTCTTCAACCTGGCTCCAAACCAGCTTTGCTTTTCCAAAAGGCAGAATTTTGAAATTCCAGCTGTTTTCAATGTTATTTTCGATGTGCAAACAGGTAAACACCTGAAATTTTTAACATACTCTATACGAACTTAATTTTAGACTGCAAATAAAACAATCTCAAAAAGTCTTCCCTGCTGTAAGGAATTATACATATTCCACTAATCAGCCCTTCTCCAAGCTGAAATCACGCTTCGTAAAATTTACCAAAAGGAAAATTTGTGATGAACTAGAGTGTTTACTGATGTTCAACACTGGTTTAAGTAAATTAACCCTAGAGTAATAACTATTAATTATTTTCATAAAATATATTATTATGTTCTGTACTCTGAGCAATCACATTCTAATTTGGGATACAGCTCCTCTTCCGAGGTATGAAAGCAAACCTAACATAAAAAAGGACATATTAGTGTTGTCTTTTCATTTGTTAAGTGAATGAAATTAAAAAACAATTTCATTATGGCAGTGCTACAGGAAACAAACACACCAAAAAGCCACCAGAGCATAACCGAAGAAGACACTTAACCTAGTTCTGAAAGGACATATCAAACCAAAAATGACAGTATTATATCACTATTATTAGCTTTAGAAACAAAGCTTTTAGGAGTAATTTCAGTTTTTAGTCCATTACCCTAAATGATGGCATATGTAAAAAGAGCACATGCAGAAATGTAGTTTGAGAAAGATTAAGAGATTATTTTAGAAGCAAATCACTCCATAAATAAAGCATAAAGGGAACACAGCATCATTCAGGAATGGACATCTGTCGCCTGAGCAGATACCACATCACACATTCGCAGCTTAATTCTACAAAGTGGAAAAACAAGACTTGAAAAAACCACATAGTCTTACATGCATTACATTTATTTTTAAATTTCTAGTTACCATAAATATCATCAAGAAGTATAAACATTACACAGAGAGGAAATGGTGAGAAATAAAATTAACGAAGAACAGAAGAAAAGAAAAAGTCACATGGAGTTGGAAAAATCCAGCCCTATCCTGAGTAGGTCTAGTGCCGCTTTTCTTCTAGTGGGGGAGGGAATGAAGCGGGAAGAAAAGTCACATTCAATGTCATTTTGACAGCGACCTCTTATTCAAAAACTATTATTTTTCCATCTTGAATAAGAGAGAACCAAGTGCTCTTCATAATCACATAAATGACCTACCACTCTCTAAGTGCTCTCTCTTAGATCAACAAAGAGCTATCGGAAGCAGAAAGTATTGCACACTACTCCCCTGTCGCCTCAATCCAAGTCGTCTGCACAGCTCAACCTACTGTAAGAGAAACCTTGAAAGGCCAAAAGCTTTAGGAAATAGACTTATCAGACTACCCCTCCTCCTTGAAGCAATCCTTTTAGAGCTTTGTAGTGTTAAAATTATAAAAGACACAGAGAAAAATAAAAGTTAAGAGCAGGAGAGGAGAAGCATGATGGGAGTTAACTTTTATTTTTCTAGGAGGAGCGACTCAATAGCTTTAAAATGGTGTTTTACAAGGGTGGGAGGAAAGATTTCAGTTGCCCTTAGAGGTAGACCATTCCTTAATGCTGAATTTTCAGCCAACTCGTGCAATTAACTAACAACATAAAGGTTCTTATTGCAAGGCTTGCCACACCAGAATGTAAATTGACCACACACACTTCTCCATTCTCTGGGGGAAACAGAAGAGCCTGTCCCCATAAGGTCAATGGCAAGGCTAAGGATCTTCATTCCAAACAAAGAGCTATTCCAGGGATTGGAGGTGTTTGTGTTAATTGTGCTTTGTCTTGTTTTCAAGGATGAAGGGATAAATCCCATTCATTCATTTGTCTTCAGTTTTTTCCCTATAATTGAACCAGAAAGCACCCAAAGGAAAAAAAAAAAAATAAGAAAACTGTATCATATGAAATAAAAAGGGGAGGGGAAACCCTCAAACATCGTTTTCAGACTACAGTATTGCCAAACACACAAACTTCTCCCTAAATGCTTTGCTGCTATTTTGAAATCCAACTGCAAATTACATAGATTTAATGAAAAAAGAAGGATCAGGTATGCTGAGCACCTTAGCAAGTCAGACCTCAGATAACTCACAGGGTGGAAGTAAAGGGGTAGTGCACAACCCAGATATCCTGCTCTTATTACTGCAACTGTCCCAAAACATTCCACAAACTCCTGTTTCACCTGTGAGGAATGTGATGACCACATATGGCAGGGTACTTTTTCACCTTGATTCCCCAAAAGCTGAAGTCAGGAGTAATGAAAGCTTACCTTTACCAAGTCAGGTCAGCTGGAAATCCTGACTGTGCAAGAATTTCCATTCATACATCCAAACCACCTGAAAAGGTGCAAACCAAACTACTTCTAGTAGATGGCTTTGCTGGAAATTCAAATCCTCTCAAAGAGAATGGGCGAACTATTTCTGACAAATGGCATTTGTGGAAAGGCTGCAATAAACTGGGAAATAACTAAGAGCTGGGGAACAAGGACTATGGCAGGCACTGGTCTGACTCAGAACTCCTTCAAAAACTAAATCCATATATTCACCTCTACCACTACCGTAAAGCATAAGGATTAAGTTTACATAATCAGTAGGAGGAACCAACAGGCCATACATAATGCTTTCTTCTGTTTCTACCAAGAGAGAGTATAATAAGTCACAAAGGAAAAGCAAACACAAGAATACCCTAAGAGAATCCTTGGATCTGACCTTCTCTCCATATTCTCCCTCTGTCATCTTTTTTTTCCCGCTCCCTGCACAGCTAGCTGTATTGCTGACTGCAGAACACTTACTGAAGAATGCAAAATTACATCTCTTTAACCCCTTGCTGTCTCAATGTATATACTGTGCTTGGATCTAGGGTTTTCAACATTCCTCTTCCCCCACCAAAAAGAATGAAGAGAATTTGTACAGGCTGGTAACCCCCCAAAAATATAAAAATGCCACTGTTATGGTTCTACTGCCAAAGAGTCCAACCCATACAAATTAGACTCTCATGTTACTTCACCACTAGCTCTCTTGTGTATTCCTCTCCACTACATTTTATTTCAGACTGTTCAAGTATACATACAGTAGAGTCAGTGAAATGCAAGAACACCACTGACAAGAACATTTCAGGCCCAGCAGATTCTCTTCACATGCTTTTCTACATGAATCTTGCAGTGTGCAAGTGCAACAAACTCACTTCCATCATATCAATCCCTACTCTGGAAGAGCTTGAGGTCCTACTCTTATGTCAGTGACAGTAATAATTTCCTGTGAATTTTTTTCTTCCTTCAATGTCTAAAGAAATAAGCAACTCTTCAAAATAACACGCACTTTTGAATTTTTATGGAATTGGGATGCAATCACAACCTATAGTGCTCGTGCTTTGCAAAATTCAAGAACTAGCATACTCTGAAACAATGCTTTCTCATATAAGCAGTAAATATGTTTGTAGGCCCTAGCTGCTGCTGGTAACAAGGACAAGAATTTTTTTCAAAAATAATTTCAGAATTACCAGCTGTTGTGTTTTAATGGACAGGAGACCTTAACTAATAGGCATACGAGACCACAGCAGCAGTCAGATGAAAATGATGGAAAAACAGAAATCCTGACCTAAAAAAGACTTAAAAAACATTCCATGGGACCATAAGCTAATGAGAATTTCGGGGGTTTTTTCCTCCTGTTTGTCCCTATTTCCAGCTAGCCAGAGGAATGGCTGATGGCTTAGAGCTCTGAATAAAGATATGACTAACCTATGTAACACTGGTTTTTAAATGAATTTTTCTTCATTTACGTATAGTTTGCAAATATGCTGTTTTCAGCAAGGCTTCTACCTGTGCTGAAGGATGCTGTTGTAGCTCAGCAGAAGGCTACAAATGTTATCAAGGAGAGCTGTATTTTCTGGTCACTATAGGTAGAGCACACATTGCTGTGTCCAACAGGTTTGCAGACAGTGTCAAAACAGACACTGAGAGAGAGCAACAGGGTGGCAACTGGGTAGTACTGATGTTAAGAATTACTCAGCCTAATCTAAGCTCACTGAAATCCGTGAAGAAACACACTTCAGAAAAGTCTGAACTGAGTCCTCTAAGAATAAGTGGAAAAGTAGAGTGAAATTTACATTCATTTGGGATTACTGTAGCTGTTGTTCGTTGACTGACTTGGAAAATGTTACCTGTATGGAAGAGATGCTACTGGTGTTTGAGTTTGGATTTTTCTTCCATGAGGTTGGTTTTTTTTAAACAGGCTCTCTAGTCTTTTCTTCTCATTCCAAATCAATGACTGGTATCACATACAAGAAGCCAATATACTTTTTGACTCCCATGGTAAAAAACCAGTTAAACATACAGAGCTTTCTGATCTTCTATATCTTCTTTTGTATCATGCATTATTACAGTTAAAGCTGAACTGGTTTTAGTTAAATTATTTTATGAAAATTGCCATAGTTTGATGACATCAACAGAGATATGACAATTACAGCGACAAAAGGCCTACAAAAAGAGTTTAAAAAGATTTGAGAAACTGAAAATACCAGGAACTCTGGAAGAACCTGCAGAAGGAATAATTTTAGGTTGTTCTGAATTCTGCAAATACAGCACTAAGAAGAACATTGAGTACCTAAATAATTAAAGTTTATCCTCTTTATTGAAACAGTCCATGTTTGAGAATTCATGTGAGTTTTAATGTTTAATTAAGGGATTTAAACCTCGTTTTAAGTAAAAACTCGGTGCAACCTTAACTATGAACCCATGAGGTCACTTCCATAATATATTCATGTTGGGAGATCCAGGACCTGGCTTTTACATAAGTCAGTTACTACAAACACACAGTTCAAATATCAGTCACAAGCACGTGAAAAATCAATTTACAAGGAGATGAAAAAATAAATGTTCTAGGAGATAGGATATGCTAATGAAAATTAGTGTAGTGTGTTTGCTTTTTGTCCACATCCAGGTTTTGGTTTCACATCCAGCGACTGCTGAGACATGTTTATTTAGTGATTAAAAAAGAAAAAAGATTAAGCAGCAACTTTGAAAAGCCCTGTGTAGATAAAGATACGCCTGTTTTAGAAGCAATTAGTAATTTCTTATTCATGGAATGTAAACTGTTTTGTCTAATTTTCCCAGAATTTGCAGATTTAAGGGGAATGCAACTCAAAGGACGAAATTCATACCCATAAAGCCTGGAGATGAGAGTAAGCCTCTAGTCCAGCCTATTTAATATATGCAGTTGTATAATACTATATCCACACTTGGAGCCGATTTACCCATTATTGACTTCTTTTTTTTTTTTTTCCTTCTTCCTAATATTTAAACAGAATTAAAAAGACACATAAAAGAAAAAAACTTTTAAATGTATGTTATTGCCACATTCATCAACACTACAACACACCAGCTCCAGGCTGGCCTGCAACACAGCCCACAGCTACTGTTGGCCAGGAGTAGATACAGCTTCATGCAGATGTCAGGCGGCCAGGGAGCTGCGATGCCTGTCCATCTGCCATCCACCCTGGAACTCCCTAAGGCAGCAAATGTATGTCCCTTGAGTTTTAGATGCACCAAAGGTGTCCACAGGAGTCACATGGGTGCCGAAGATGGATGTGGTGGGGAGAGCAGGAGCCCTTCACACACAGCCTCCCCGCTTGGATACCTGAGCACAGTCTGCAGTCAGCTCTGTAGGTGAAATAAATCCCAGTGTTTTGGTCCACTGTCCAGAAGCTGCAAGCCCATCCCACAGGAGGTACCATTCACATCACCACTGCCACACGGCATCAGTAAAAAAGGACAAAAAATGAGGAATATTTGCCTTTTCCGGAGATGTCCTTGGATGTTTTTAGGACAGAAGGATCTGTGATAGATACAGATGGAAAAGCAAGGTGCCAGTAAGCACCCCATAACAACAAGTTCACAGTTACAAAAGAAAAAAAAAAAAAAAAAAAAAAAAAAAAAGACGAAAAAGGGAGGGAGAGGGTTAGGAGAAAATATGAATTCCAGGTTTGCTTGTTATCCTCCAAGTTTGTAACACAGAGACCATTTGTGTCGGCAGGAATGACTGAATCCTTGTATCCACAGCATTTGACTGCACTTGGATATATGCCTCCTACTAGAGACTAAAATGAAAGCTATATTTTAGAGCACTGGAAAAGTGAAACAAAGCCTGCAGCTTGTGTTTATAGCAATACTTCTACTTGTCTAGATGTATTTCACCAGCTCCATATTAACAAGAAGGGTGGTAGACGTAAATACTATGTCCCCAGGACTTTTCTGGATTTTTTGTTCCCCAGTCCTTCAACCATGAGGTGCATCTTTTTTGAAGGCTGCCAACAAACATGTTACATGTAAAGAGTATGGGATGAAAACACCATGGGCAGAAGAGAAGATGAGCACAAAGTTTAAAGGGCAACCCCAAAATATTTCATTCAACCCAGACCCTTCACAGTCTCTATCAAGGTTTACGTGTGCTGACTTCAGCATCTGCTTCAATTAAATTACAAGAACAGACTGATCTGCATTGCTTTTTATAGTGCCTCAAAAAAAGCAGAATGGTTGAAAAATAATTTAAAAATAATAATAAAAAGAACGCTTTTTTTCTGGTTTTGAACACATTGAATGAGAGCAACCAAATCTGCTGGAGGCTTGGCTCCAAGTTTTTGAAGACAAGATCAAGGAGAGAAAGGGTTAAGTGCTGAAAAATAAAAGAGCAGCAGAGCAAATCTGACTACATGTTTGAAAGGGCCTATAAAATGTTACAAGCAAAACAGGAAAGCTTGTGTTAATAATGCATAAACTAAAGGAGGGGGGAAAAAAGCTACCCATTTAATGGAATAATGCTTTTATCCCCGCAGTTAAAACGAAATAAACCATGACTATTAATCTGGTACGGCCATGTAAAAGCACAGTTTTTAAACATTTTCTAAGAGGGGACAGCTCAGTGAGCGCTCCGGCGAGCGGGGCCTTCGCAGGGCCGCGCTCGGCGCTGAACACCAGGCTGGGCTCGGCGGAGGCCATTACCCGCCCGTCGCCATGGCGACGCTAACAGAGCGCCCGGCTTCAAAGACAAAGCTGTAATTTCAGACGCGGAGCAGCCAGAGGGAGCGGGGAGGGCTCCCTGCCACCTCACCAGCCATTACACAAATGCCCCGCACGGGCCTGAACCCGGCCCGGCCCGGCCCAAGGACACACGACCCGAGCTTGCTCCACCGACACGCCTCCGGGTTTACGGTGTCATTCCGACCGCCACAACAACAAAAGTCGTTTTCACTCTTTCATCCTACGTGAAAAGAGTGGGGATACTTGTGAGGTCATCAGTTCTGGGGAGAAAACCCTCAGCGTGAAGGAAAAAAAGCTCACTTAAAGTTTTGCCACTCTGTGAATAATGGCAATAAAAAGTAATGGTAGTGCAGAAATAACAGACATTAACTCAGCTTACACACTGCTGTCTCATCAACGTGTTCTTATTAAACGTGACAAAAATGTCCACTTGGAAATCAATCTGTAAAGCTGGCCTTGTAGCCTAGCAATAGTTCATTGTGCTGCCTGGGAAGCCACGGATTCAAGCTTGGATGCACTTTTTAAAATGTGCTGTACCGAGTCTCCAGGAGGGAATGCAGCTCTCCTCCGAGATGCCACGTTCCCCGCCGCATCACAGCCATGTGCCGAACCAAGATAAAAGTAACGTGCTCCCTTTTAGGTTTACTAAAGTCGGGTTACCTTGCAAACCCCTTGGAGAAGAGACAGAAGAGATGGAGAATCCTTAAACAACCCAAAACTTGGAAGTATATTTTTTAATGTTAACACATACGGAGAGGTGTGTATAATCAAAATGGTACTACAAGCATAACTTGGTTATTGCCTAGTCTGAAGGAAATCTTACTCCGCTCTGCAGAAATAGGGACGCTTGGCTTCCCTCTCAGTACAAAAGCACTGTGAGGTTTTGTACGCTTACCAGAAAGGCACCTCCCCACCTGCGAGAGCCCAGGAGAGTCCAGAGACACTTGTAACACCAAACCCCAAGCACGGCAGCAGCCAGCACCCTTCAGCCGAGGCTGCCAGGGCAGCCCGGGAGCTGACCGGGCGAGCAGCAGCACACGCCACCACACGCTGTCCCTGATCACACCCTCCCAGCCAAGGCACGGCCAGCGCTCGCTGCTGGCGTTTGTCACTCTGGGAGGCTCGGAGGTTCGGACTGCTCACAAGCTTGGGCTGGATCGTACGCGCCACCCTGGACCGATAACCCCGGACCGAACTCGGAGATGCAGAAGCTGCAGATCTGCACTTGTTTAATCATGAATCTCTGAGTTCTGCGGAATACAAAATCCAGCTTTTGACAAACCTGAGCCCGTGTTATTCAAAATCAGCACATGGAAATTGAGAATATGCGAAAAAATCAAATATACATAGACAGGTATACAGAATGTTTAAGATTGCAGGGGAAAGTAATAATTTTAAAAGGAAAGAATAAAGGAGGAGGTTGGGGCTTTTTTTTGTTTACATCATCTTTTAAATAAACATTTTTAAAAAAAAACCTTTGCACCATAGCTGATCACATATTTTGTTTCCAAGTTTCATCTTTAATGGATGTGGGTGGTGGAGAAAAAATGTGTCAGACTAAGTCCTTTAATTACTTCTAAACTGTGGAGTTTCACTGCATGCTGTAAGTGAAGATAGTCCTTAGTTGGCGTGGCTAGCTGACTACTGCCCTCTGACCACATCTCCATGGAAATGGAGGTCAAGTGATCAAAATTCACACAGGAGGGGAAGTTTGTTTTTCTAGCAAAAATAAGGTAAAGAATTTACAGGTTACACTTCAGTCTGACCTATATTACTGTGAATATAGCATTAAAAAGCAAGCACTAGAAATCACTGGTTCTAACCAGCAAAAATTAAAGAGCTGAAGTATAAGTGTATGCAAGTACATGCCTGGGTGCATTTCTCATAATTTCATAGGATTTGATATGCAACCTCTGGTTCTTTGCAGAGGAGAAAGACAACTGTAGGTAGGCCAAATGGCCCCTCTCACACTGAGCTGTGGTCTCAGCGCTGGAATGACCCTCTGGCCAGAAGCAGCCCAAAGCTTCCAGAGCAAAAAAAAAATCCCTGTATTTTGTCATACCTCAGAATAGGAACAAAAATGCTGTAACTGTGATTTGCAGTGGGGCAAAATGTCTAAAAAGCCATGCAAGAAGAACCAGCAGACATTTAGAAACATTGATGTGTATATGCAGTCTTCATAAATATTCTTTAAAGGTACAAGCAAAAAAAAAAAAAGAAAATAAAAAGAGTAAAGAAGGCTGAGAGAAAACGGATTATGAGAGAATCAAAATTAAGCTATGTTACTTATAAAAAAAAATAAAGACAGTTCTTCCCCCCAAACAACAGCAATAAAACCTCCAGATTTTAAGATTTTACAGCCTTGTTTCAATAAATTCTGAAGATCTGTGCTGAAAATTGCACTGAATTTTTACTTTTTTTCCCACATGTAGTCATGATAATGATACAACAAACAAGATGGAAAAAAATTAGGTTTCTATTAAGCTTTCATTAAGCCATACTATTAAAATCTTGACATGAACTGTAAATTGAAATAAAGGAGAGAAATAATCTGGAGTTTTTCTTCCATCTCCACTCTCCCATGGAGTATCATATGAAAAACTGCTAAGGCTTTTAGTTTCCAGTCTAAACCTAAAAGACAACAGTTTGCATTAAGTTTTATCCCATGCCATAATGGATTAGTTCACTAGGGTCAATGTCTGTACTTAATCTATACACCCCTTTATCTACCTATTTAATCTTATTTTGATTGCAACAATTGAGTTTAAAATCTCAGATCACTTCCACTTCCCTTAGTTCCATACTTTTCAAAAGCAAGAATTGGCTATTGAATAATCTGCAGTTTAAGAAAAAGAATAGTAATATTTTATATCTCTTTCATTACCTTTTGTACCAAATGCATTGGGAAATTTCATCAGCTATGATACTGTAAATATATATGTGAATCTACACCTTATTCAATGGCATGACATGAGCTTTGTCCTCTGCACTAAGTCCACTACTGTATATTCAGCAAACCTTACTAAAGCTTACTGTTGCATAATTACTACATGCAAACATAAATACAAATGGTCATGTATGCTTATCTTTATATTACTTCCCAATATGATAACTTCAATTGAAAGGTGGAAGATAAACTGTTAAGTGAATCTCCACCTTGAAAGGAAAAAAACAGAACAAAACCACCAAACCCAACACCACACATTAATACAAATTCATGCATTTTAACTATAATGCAAAACAAATGATCCAGGATAGAATATTTCCATATCCTAATACAATTATTCAAATGTGACTCAAAATTCAGGTCCTAAGTCTTATTTAACACAGTAAATACCACAATAAAGTTAAGATGATTAGAAGGGTCATCTGCAATTGTATGCATGGAAGGAAAGAGATCAAAAGACTAAAGACTGGGAACTGAAAGCAGTCCTTCACTAGCATTATCAGTTTTTCTATCTTAATTTCAACACTCTATGATGCTTCATCTCCAAAATTACACTGACAATTCAAACAGGACCATCTTTACAAAGTCTTGTGTTTGTAATTGAGAGGGAAATGGCACAGAATAATCTGCATGGTCTTAAAGAAAACTGATGCAGCAGGTTAAAATGTAAATGCCTTCCAAAGACAAATACAGATGCCCCTCTGCTTGTGTGTGTGTGTGTGTCTACGTATATGTATTTTTAAAGGTAAATTGATAATGGAAACTTATCTACATGAAACACACCAAAAGCACTTCTCACATACAGCACAATAGAGTACAGATTCTGTAAAAAGTCACCATATATCACTGTCTTCAAGAGAAGATTCACAGAGCATCTGAGATGTATGGCTCCAGCAAAGAAAGGAAGGTCTTGGAGGTCTAAGTAGTACAAGACATTAGGTTTAAAGAAAACACATTTAAGGAGCATTTAAAAACCTTTTCTAAACCTCAAAAAACCCCAACAACCAACCAACAACAAAAGAACACTACTAAAACATGTGAATGGCCTCACAGTGCAGGACTGAATTTATCATTATTCGAACACGGTATTATGAAACAAACAGTACGTTACAAACGCTTCCCATTTGCACTGTGATGGCACCTAGAATCCCCGGCAATTATGGACACACCATAAACAATCAGACAAAGCACTGTGAAACCTGGCCTAATCTTAACACTATTGACCGTGACTGCACAAACATCTGCTCACACAGAAACAGCAGCTGACCAGGACCACTCAGGAGTCAGTGTCACATCAAAGACCGGCAACTTTTTTTTTAAACATGAAAGCTGCAACAATAGCACCAAACCCCAACATGTTCCCAGCAAACAGGAATGGAAGGAGGAAGAAAAAGAAAAGTCATCTACTGCTAGGCTTCAGATGTTGCTGGTCAGAGTGAGTTACTGTGTTTAGCCAAGGTTATGAAGCTGAGGTCATACTTCAGAACGGTTGAACAAGCAAAGGAATTACTTGAAAAAAAAATCCAATCCTACAGGAAGACTTGTGGTAAAAATAAAGAAAAAACATTTACAGTGTCTCAGGTACTTCCTGAAATGGTATTCAAGTGAGTAATACTCCTTTGTCTTACTTTCTGCGATGTAATCCCAATGTTCACACAGGCATGAACAAAGACATGCACCAGTGAATACATTAAGCTTTGGAATTTATAGTATGCTATCACCTCAAAATTTACAAACAACCAAGCAGATAAGATATGTGTGCTTTTATACACTATACATGTATGTACACACATTATGTAAAATATTCAAACAGTAAAAATTGATCCCCAAATAAAAAAAAAATCCCTACCACTTTAGAGATAGATCCTCAAATGCAGAACCTAAAGGCAATGACTTGGAAATTTAGGCGGATTGGAAGGACAGCCAGTGCAGTTACTGCCCCTGCAGCAGGTACATCTGAGCCATGCATGCAGAGGCACCCGTGCTACTACAGTTTACTGCCTTGCATATTAAAGTAAGCTTGGGAGCTTTCAGCTTGCCTCTCGTTTCAAGCTGCAAGATTTTGGTGGTTCAGGGGCTACCACAAGTGCAGTTCAGTCACTCTAGGTAGGAGGGCAGCAGCCTCTGTGGAAGGGATCAACTTGAGCAGGGGTGGTAAGGAAATAAAAATTAAAATGCTACAACCACCCAAATTAAAAATAGTTTCTTTTATTTCTGAATCAATACAAATATTATTCTAGTATTTGGAGGTATATGATGCAACTTCTTATGGTTTCAAAAAATGCTGCTAGAAAAATGCTACTAATACTTTACTATTCCACTTAGAACAACATTGGCCTATTTAACTACAAGTTTTTGCAACCTTAACCACTACTGGGATCTATAATCCCTTAGCAGGTTTCCAACATAAATTTCACATAGAGGTCGGACTAAGTATTTCTTATTGCATTGGTAAATTTTCCTGGATCATAAATTAGCCATTTTGTTATTACACGGATGTTGTAAACATTGTAAATGTAAAGTATTCTGAATCTGGAAAAGGTGATGAATAGTCAAGTATCTTTTTTACAATACTTAGTGAAATTGCTTTTTATACTTCAATAACAACCTAAAACTGTTCTTTTAAATAAATACGATCAATATGTCAGGCAAACCCAAGTAATTCTGTAAAGCACAAAACACAAATTAGTAACAAGTCCTTCTCTTCACATTACAAATATGAAGAACACCTAATTCAAGCATTTGTAATTTTGGTTTCAATGTTTCAGCTTAACCCTACATGGATGCCCAGGACTGCTCTGCACTACTTTACTTGCACTTTTTCCCCAAAATGTGACTTAATGTACAAGTTGACTCTAGGACAATGAATCACTTTGACCACCCTACATGAAGTCCTGGTTTAACTGAAGTCAAGTATAAAACGTGGGCTAGGACGTGGGCACACAAAGCTCCCTCCCCGATAACATCACCAGTGTCAGTGGCACTGCAGTGGCTCACTCTGGTTTTGACCCATTATTCCGACTGACAGAAATGGGAGGGCACATACAGAATCTGGATGCAGCAGTTACAGAACATGTTTTGCACCTCAGAAACACACAGAAATACATCTACTTGATATCTCTCTACATATGTGCTGTGTGAAACTGGTTCTAGCTATGGGTTTAATACAAAGTATGTTAAGGGTGAAAAAATAAAACCAACCTAGCAACTGCACTTGATCCAGAATTAAAATAACTTGGAAAAAATAGCAACTTCTTCCAACTCTGCACGTAATGGCTAAGAAAAACCTTTGAGACAGCTTAGTCACTTCTTTGCAACTTGAAGCTTTTTTCCTTTTATTCCAGGCTTAAACAAAGTTCAGTGGGGCATCAAACTGCCTCAGTTTTAAATTACAGTCTGTACTTTAAAATAGAATGCATGCACCACATGTTCCTGAAGCTAGAGGGTGGGAGTGTTATTCACTGAAAATTGAAGGCTTGTTGAGTCAATAATCTTCTTTCACAGAGTAACAATTTTCATCAAAAATTTCTTGACCCAAACAAAGGAAAACAAGATCATTCAGTTATTTTACAATGCTGCAGAAAAGAGAAAGGAAAAGTGGGAAAGAGGCACACCAGTTTTATCCTGCTTGATGTAAAAACAGTGGAGAATTTAATTCACAAGTATTACATACTCGAATTTCTTTCTTGTTCACGGTTTACCATACTCCCAAACAGATATTTTCAGGCAGAGAAATGAACAACTTCAGTACAGATTTCCTGTCATGTACTACACACATCTATCATCTGGCAACAGCATTTGCCTCCCAAGAATTAAAAATAATCAATTAATAGGATTTTTTTCTCTTCTTTCTCAAAGCACAACCAATACTCTGTATTTTTAAAATAGTACTTAAATATAGATCCAACTTTGTATTTGCTTACCTGCAAAGAATTTAATAAAGATTACAAAAAAAAAAAAAAGAAAAAAAAAAAAAAAAAAGAGGATCACTGCATTATGCTCTCCTTTAATACTGGTTTGTCCTTAAAAGAAGGACTATACTAGTAATTAATATTTACATGAGGGTAGTGCCCACAACTCTGATCATGATTACGGCTTACTGGACTAAGCTGTGTATAAATGTCACCAGAGTCTCTCGTCCCAGTAGTTTAATCTCTGAGAAAAGAAGAGTTACCTCCTGCTCTCAATCACAGTTGCTCATGTAATGCTGGGGATTGTTTTCCTGGTCTATTAAGACTTCACCCATTAAAGGCATTTGTTCAGGGTGTGCTGTTGCTTAAGATGACTTTCCAAGCTACTTCATATTCTAGAAGTGGGACAGAGAATCTGGATTCCTAAACCCTCCCATGTATTTCCCTCATAGCCTACACCTACTGAGATCCATCTGAAATCATGCTGTTCCATGACCCAAGAGTATCTTAGTTTTGGATTTAGTTCACTGCTAATTCCCAAAAGAGGTCCTAAGAAATCTAATTTAGTACATGCCTTCTACAACAAAAA
The DNA here is from genome assembly GCA_032173965.1 of Sitta carolinensis. Classification (NCBI taxonomy): domain Eukaryota; kingdom Metazoa; phylum Chordata; class Aves; order Passeriformes; family Sittidae; genus Sitta; species Sitta carolinensis. The sequence continues at coordinate 60,053,253 of JAVUNC010000004.1, read as the reverse complement.
AGGTGTGTCAACCAGAGGAAGAACTGTCCAGCACTCTAAACATCTTTCAGAGGCTCATTAAAATGAGATAGACCAGAACTGTGAAGCAGTTAATAAAATCAGGAAGTGATTGCTGATGTGCTGTTTTCCACAGTACCAGGCATAATGAAACAAGACAACTGACATCTTAAAAAAGTTTATCTGTCCAAGCAACAGTATGTATTTTTTTGAGCTCTGAAGCTCTAAAACTATAGACGTGTAGAATCTCAACCAACTTTGTCAGGTCACAGCACTGCAGAAGATTCAAGTGGCATTCTACCTCCACTGCTGGCTACTATTTTATTTTGCATAGGAATTGCTCTGCCTCAGTGAAAGGACCAAGTCTTTAAACTTACCCAATCTGTAAACTCTGAATTCTGAACGATCTAGCAGAGTAGTGATTCCCTCAATTCCAGATACAATCTTCCCCTTTCAACACTTCATAACCTCCATAAAGTATAAAAGTATAAACCTAAGTTATAACACTAAAGTTACAATTTCCCTACAGTTTACATGGATGCAGATGAGGACCACCACAACCCTACCTAGCCCTCCATCCAACGGGCTTGCATTAAACAGCTTAGGCATGGGAACTGGCAGAAAACTCACCTTACAAAAAGAAGTGAACTGTCTTCTGTCTCTCTGTGGCTCTGTGACTGCTACAGGGCCTGACTGTGAACACTGGAATCTGCTGTGCCACCATGTCTCAGCTGACAGGATGACAGCATCTTAAACCCTTTCAGCAAGATCATACAGCCATTTAGGATATGGCTAAAACCAAAGCTGCCATGGTCCCCACTGTCTGTCGCCTTTCACATCACAGCTACTGATTCCCATCTCCTCTTCCGAGGTGCCACTGATGCCCATGCAGTTAGTCACTGATTCAGTCAAAAACTAACCCAGAAGGAGAGATTATTTTTCATCTGGTTCAGTTCCCCAAGTCAAATCCACTGGCCAGTCCCAGGAGCAACAGTGGAAGAGATGGGATGGCACAGACAACGTGTGGTGTGGCACACAGCAGGACTGCAGCTGCCCTGGCTTACAACAGCTCAAGATGCCACAGAGCTTTTACCTGTAGATTGCAACAAAAAATCCTTAGCAGAAACCTGTCCTTCAGAAACTTGGCAACCTTGAGCCATTCGACCTCATAGCTAAAACAAGCACACCTGATGCTGGGCAAAAAAGGGCCTTATTAACACAAAGTAACAGTAAAAACAGTAGCACCTACCTGAAATTACTTTAATGCTCATGCCAAATAAAAAAAAAAATAATTCATGTTTTCTGTTCCTCATTCTATCAACATAATCCAAAATGAACATTTACAAATGCACTTATCAAAGACAAAATAAAGGATTAGTCTTCATACACACGCACAGCCTACTGCTGACACAAGCTCCTTTACTGCAACAACAAATCTGCAGATACATCCTTTGGAAGCTTTTTCCTGTAAGCCTGCTCCAGCTTTCTCACAATAGAAAAAATGTCTATTTTGCTATTATCCCTTAAGTGTTGATAAATATGTTCTGTAGTAGTTGTTCTCCAGACAATTTCATTCAAGCCTCTCCCCTTTATTCTTCCACTCTAATAGGGAACAGTTTCTGTTTATGACTTCCTTTCCTTCACAGAGTACCTAACTCCCATGTTTTCTCAAAGGCTTGAGATTTCCTTCTAATTGTGACCCCAACAAAAGTGCTTGGAGCACTATTCTGTGCAACTTTTCATTTGGGCTCTCAGTGGCTCCACATGGTCAGAGACCCACAGGTCAAACCCTCCAGATATCAGAGCAGTTAGGAGAAGGAAAGCGAGCATTGTATAGAATCTGACAGGCCATTAGAAGTAGCTAATAAAGCCATATTTTGTTTGTAGCCATTTGTTACCAACCCACATTACAAATTTGTCTGCTTTGAACTTTATGGGAACGTTCATGCCAGGACTTTTATATACAATGTGTGAAGGAAACGGAACAACTACTGAGCTGTTTAGCTGTGCTTACTGTGACACAAACCTGCTGAAAAAACTCCCCCAAAGGGTGACACAAGCCAGCATTCAGTGCTGCAGAAAGTGGCCAGCTCCTCTTCGAATCCATCAAAGGGAAATTCTTTTTTTAAAGCCACATCAGAGAAAACCATTCACCATTTAGTATTACATCTCTTTTGTTGTTTTTCAACACTTGTATAAGCTAGTGCTATATAGCTGCTGTGATTTTACACAATGCCCTTAAGAAATAAAAAGATAACAAGCAAATTGTATAAATACCAGAATACCATGAAACAAGACATAACTAAGTTTTATTAAAAGCCTAACACCACTACTATAATTTCAAGCTTCACTGTACAGAGACAACTTACTGACTACTACCCTGAAGAACCACATTACCCTAAAAAACAAGCTTAAGAAGCCATATTGAGTATACAAAAATAGCTAACTAGGAATGCTGAACAAGGAATAGTGATCAAGGTTTTTCATAAGCAGTCTAAAACAGAATACAGATACTGCTTCAGGGAAAAACTACCATGTTCAAACCATTATCCCAAATAGACTTATATTAAAGCTTTTAATGTGTGGATGATCAAAAAACCCCTTGCTGCTACATACAAAAAACTGAAGTTTTTTTTTTTAAATTTGAAAAACAAAACAAACAAAACCCCCACACCAACACCAAAATACAGAATTACAGTACCCTCCATTCCTCTCCACATGGAAACAGCAGTGTTTTTTGAATATATGAAGTGCTCTCAGGTTAAGTATGCATCAAAGCGTTTCAGTAATTAGGTGTCTCAGTAACAGCATTTGGGACCAACTTAGAGTTTAAGCTCAGTGGCCAAAATGGTTAACATTCACTGTTAATACAACCAGCTTACTCATACCTAGAATAATTATGAGCTACTAAATATACCAAACACTCAGGGACACAGATAATACCCAATACTCTGCTTAAATATCATGATGCTGGAGATAGGACAGAGCATGGATTAAAAGTAGGACAACTGTTTAAGAAAAAACAGAGGCAAATTAGCAGAACATTAGTTGATAAATAACTTTTCTTCTCTCTAACCTAATAAACACTGTACATGAAAAACTGGGAGATAAAAAGTTCTTATTAGTATCCCTGCTTTCTAAACTAGGTAGTTGTTGCCAAAACAGTTCAATGTCCACAGGAGCTACTATTTTTAAGGTAACTGCCAGCATTCATTTTTGAGAACTGTTCAGACAAATTACTCTGTTTAAAAAAGGGTTCCTGAAAAACTGTCAAATTAATTCTAGGTTCAAAGCAAGTGGATATCTTTTCTTATACCAGTTTCCATAGCTTTTCCTGAGATTTGCACGTCTCAAATGTCATGTAAAGAATCTGTAGTACATATACTCTCCTAGGTGCCAAAGATGTAACTTTAAAATGCTATGAAGATGTTTATTGCCCTATTTTTAGGGATTTACAATTGTGCCATGTGCCAGAGGTAATATATACAACATACTACCAGATTTCACAAATACATGTGGTATCTTGATACAGTAAACTTTTCAGAGAGATCCTTCTGCCAACTGCAAATGAATACATACCTAGTGAACCACGGGAAATATCCTACATGTTTCTGATACATTATTCCAAGCCAGAGGTCACATAGTTTATAAAGTTTTCATCATTTAAACTGAACATATTGTAGTTGGTTTAAATTCAGGCTGGTTTGTACCAACGAACAAGAAAATCCTCAAACCACAAGGTGCACACAGAGACAAAGCTAAGTACTTTGCCCAGTATAAGACCTTCAAAAATGCAAGCAGCTGCAACGTCTTTACAACATATATTCAGTTGTGTTGTTTCCCCCACAGCAGAATGCATAGAATTCAGAAGAGCTGATAAATATTAGTCCAAAATAATCTCCTAACCAAAAATCAACCTAGCCTAAGTATTGCTGTCGTTCCTGCTTCTATACTGTGTAATAATAGATAGCAGCAGAATTTAACATGTCAAACTCATTACTGATGATCAGGGTTTGGAACAGACAACTCTTGGTAACAGTATTCTAAACCAGAATCTACTCAAAACATTTGAAAAAGGACACAGAAAAAAAGCCTCCTCCTCACCAGATTGGTTTGTGCAAGTATGGAATTCCTAAAGTTAAAAAAATCAATGTATTTCCTCTATGCAAATACACATGTGCAGAAGCACAGAACATGCATGTGCACAAATAGTGGTTTTTGAAACCAGAACAAGTCTAAGCCAAGTCCACTCATATACAAACTACCTGTTCCCATATTTTTAAAAACAATTTTTCATCAACCTTATTTAGTATTTCTTCTTTCATGACTTCTCATCTGCTCATCCCAGATGCCATGAATGGTACGTAAAGTGCTTTCAATTTTAAAATACTGAAAGAAACACTATTTTCTTACTGGTAAGCTTGATGGTCTTTCTTGCTGAATTAGATTCAAGTCTTCATGGTTAGGCTTTCCTGGGGCCATAGGGGGTTGAGATCTGGTTCCATAGCCTTCCTGAGACATGTCCTGCAACAACAGTTGTAAAAGAATTATTAACCTGACTCAGTAATTATAATTAAATCTGCATCACAGATGAGTGAAAATACAACAGCTGAGGGCCGATGTTTTTTTGATCTGAAGTTCCTACTAGTTAAACCTTTCTGATACAAGTATCAAGCCCACATAGGTACCACAATGACATGTGCTGTTTGTAAAGCAAACCAGGGAGCTGAGATGCATGCCAACAACCAGTTGGGAATCATACCACTGAAACATGGGAAAACACACAAAACCAAACCTCTTAAATAAACAACCCCATTTTACTGATAAAGAGTTAGTAGCAAGCACGAACATTCATCTAAGACATATTCTCAAGCGTTTTGATAAAGTACTGAGCCAGGTGGAAGACTAGACTTGAAAACAGGATTGCAATCACGCTGTGTAATCAGACTCCTGTAACCACCCTGGATTTACCATCAGCACTACTGGCGCAAATTTCAAACCCTGGCCATCAGGTCACAGCACACAGCACAGGCACTGCATCTGCTGGAGGCACATTCTGTCTGAAGGGTCAGAGGGCATGTATTTGATCAAGAACAGCTCCAAAGAGCTGGTACCAGTAACCTGGGGATTTTCCTCCCTACACAAGCCCAAGTGGTTGTAGTTAATGGCCCAACACAACACCCACCATGGATGGGTGGGAAAGCAATGAAACAACCTCCTGTCCTGCACCCCATCCCCCACCTCCCAGCAAAAGCTCATTTCACACGAAGAGATACTTGCCCATTGCAAAGCCTTAAATTCAGGCTTCATTTTAGCTTCTATAGCAGCATCTACACCAGCTTCTTTAGGGAAAACAACAGAAAGCTCAATACTGACTTCAGCATGTATAACTGGCAGAGAAAGTTGAAGAACCAGTTCTTGCTAGAAAAGATATATCACCTTTTTATTTGTTTTTAAATTATTTAACTCTCCTCTCCCCTTCCCTAGTTTACTACCAGTTCAGTTTGCTTCAGCCACCCTCAGGCCTTCGATTTTGTGGCATACCTGAAGCAGACAGGAGCTGCAAGGCACAGAAGGACACGGCAAGCTGTCCTCTGCCCCACCCCACCATCACCTTGCTGCTGCCTGTGCAGGGCTGCTCAGGCAGCCCAGTGCCCACAGCCACAGCTGCGGCTCATGCACAGACTCCAGAAGGCAGCCGGCTGGCAGTGCAGGAAAGCTTTCTGTCTCTGGTTTTAGCCCAGCTTCTGACAGAGAAAAATTTGTTAACAACTGTACCATTTCCATTCAGCCCCTTCCACCCATTTGGACTCTCACAGATTATTTTAAGGGATGCAGAAAATTCAATGGGGCTAATTAAACAAACCCCAGCAAACCTGATACGATATAAACCCAGCAATAAATGACCCTATCCCTAAGCCTGTGCCAAGTAAAATCAAGAAACACTTAAAAGGCCAGCACTTCAATGTGGTTACCAGCAGAGGGTAACAATTAGGCTTAAGGGTGACAAAGGCTGATGGCTGAATGATTATTATCCCCTGTGACCCCCCGCACTCCCTCCCGCCCAGATTTCCACTTGTCACACAGCTCTCCTGCTGCGCACACCAGCAGGTTCCTGTGGATTAACAGTGAGGTTTAAAATCAACAAATGGCACAAGGCCTCCATTCAGCAGCCTTCACCCCAGTACAAAGGAGTAGAAAGGTGCAGGACAGCTTCACAATAGGCAAACAAATGAGCAAACCTCTGCTTTCCTTTTTATTTAAAAACACGCAGGCACGCACACACACACACGCACACCACGCTCACGCACGCTCGGGCTGTCACTACACAGGCATTCGCAATAAACCCGGCAACTCCAGATTTCAACTTCCAATTCAGTATTCAGCGCCGTTCTTCCTAATTCTTAAAAAAATTACACCAAATAAAAACCACTTGTCAAAATAACAACACCAAAAACCACAGTTATAGCAAGAGTGGTGAAAAAGGATAAATGGAATATTCAGTTTAGGAGATGTCATTGTAGAAACACAATTGTTTCTTTTTCCAAACAGACACTACAGGATTTCGCTGGAAAGCAGAACATGTTTTATATTTTGAAAAATCAAGAGCCACTACTTTCTTACGAAGTACTGAGCATGGATTTTTCCAGGTGTTTGCAATATTTTAAAATTGCTTCCTATTGAAATTTTCAGGGAGACCAGTGCAGGCGAAAAAAGAGACAGCGTGCTTTCTCATAAGAAATACCACAGGTTGAGTGGAATTTACTTTTACTGGGTATTTGAAGACTACGTATGAAATGTCTTTCCACACACTGAAGAGCACATTAAAAACCCCCGACACAATACTCTTTTTCTTTTTAAATGCACCATTTTCATAGAGCTTTCCTTTCTGTCTGTAGAAAAATCAAATCCATTTGCTCAGTTCTAGGTGAGGTTTGAAAACACACAGACATTTGTGTTTGTTAATGATGCAGGCACCTGTGCACTGCAAATGGGATTGAGACTACAGACTCTTTCTTACGCTCTCTGTAATGCTATGTAGATACTTAGATCACTAGAAACCTGGAAAGCGGCTCTTGAGAAGTAAAGGATCAGTTTGCTCTCAGTAAGCTGCAGGCATGGGAATCTCCCAGATGAAATATGCATGGGACTGTGTGTATAATTTTATCTGTTTATACACATGTATTGTCCAATAAAAACAGTCCATTTATATCCTAAACATAATGATTAAATAATAGCATATTTCACTAAGAGGTTGGCTAGCTTCATAACCAAAGTAGCGCTTAGTATCATTTTCACTGAAAAACAGAAAAGAGAAAATCCCTACTGCCTTTCTTCAGTTCTGCATTTGGAAATTTTGTTAACATACAGCATAATACAGAATAGCTACAACAGATTTTGAAAGAGAAATAAGAAACAAGGACAGAAGTATTAGAGTAAATTGTCTGTCACAGAGGAAATGCATTGAATTGGCAATTCTCGCAGCTTTGAAAGGTCATTTTTCTTCCTAGCATCTAGGAATGGATTTATCGGGGACTGAACAGAGGGAACATAAGGGGAAGAGGAACATGTTACACGTGTAGTGCTACAGTCACGGCTGAGGAATTCCCCATTGATACTGGGGCTCAGTCTTTGGGATTCCTGACTTTTATTTTTGTTTGACTCCCAGTATTTCATCCATCACTGACATCAGCTTTCAAAATAAAGCTTATGATTTTTTATGAATCACAGAAAATCCTTCCTCCCATAGATGAGCATGTGTGTAAGACAGAAACCCAGGCTTTCATAAACAGAAGGCTACAAGTTTCCACTCAGAACTTCCCAACTTGGCACAAACCCAATCATATCATAGCTGTTACAGCACAAACTGTCAACAAAGTTGTAAAATAACTAAAGTCAGGGTTTCCCCCATCAGATTTTAGAAAAGCACAAGGACAAATAATCAGCAGCTCATAAACATATACTCAAAATAGCTGAGGTTTAGACTTTTTTAAACTTCTAAAAACAATTAATGATTAAAATAGGTAGACAAAAAAAAAAAAAGGAGCCTAAACCCTGTATATTGGGTAAGCTGTTCAGAAACTGATCCATAAAAAATTATTATATTTGGGAAGCAATAATAATAACAACAACCAATTGCTTATCATCCACAGAGCCTGGACTAGTTTTTCACTGCCTATTAATGTACACTTTCAGCTTTTTCTGCAAATTGAGATATACAGATCTCAAGATTTGTGCAGTCTAATGACTAAGGGAGGGAATGGGATATTTTCATCCTTCTTGTTCTCTGTTACCGTATGCATCTTAGAGACCTTCAAATCTCTAATTTGGGTGTGGGATTTCACTACCACAGAGGTTTAAAGTGACAGAGCATGCCTACATGCTGGCCTGAAATAAAGTCAAAGGCTCCTCGTTCCTGCCTCCCACAATTCTTGCAGCTAGACACACATCCCTTAGTTTGTGTTAGTGGCCTTTATTAGACCACTCTGTAACCCCTTCCCCCTCAGCTTTAGCATGGCTTACTGAGTAGAGCTGGCCTTGGGAAGGGTTGGGTGAGCAACAGCGGAAGGAAACTTCCCTTCTCTGGCAGCAGCCAGCCATGAGCCTGGCTGCACACTTGCAGGAGTCAAATACACTGCAGCAACTTTGGAGCAGGCCACTGCCAGACAGCTTTTTCCTTTTTTCATGTGCAAAGGTAATTAGTGTCATGCTTTCATTCTCTAGCTGGACGTGGTCTGAGACAAGCAAGCCTTTTCCACATGGATGTGTTCTCTGCAAATCTGAATAGAGCGCCGAAAATGATTGAAAACACGTAGGTGAAACGCACATTTGTTTTAAATTTTGCCGAAGAAGATTAGATCTAATTATTAAATAGTTTTAATTATTTTTAATGGAAAATGAAAGAACAGTGAAAACATTAATGTTTGAGGAAAACCACATTTAAAGGAGGGCTGGGTGAGAAATGTCATTCAGGCTTCATTCATTTCTATTGCAATGAGTTTCAGAGGGATAACATGACCACCCAGGAAGATAAGTACCATGGTGGTTAAACAGAAAGATGATAATTTATTGAAAATAATATGCTAGAATTCAATCTGAAAAAAAGCTCATTAAAAATTATTTTAGCCCATGTTCTTGATTCAGTGGTTAATCTTAAGAAGACTTCAAGTGTGAGAGCAGCAAATTCTATAGCACATATGACAACAGCAAAACTGAAAACAAATGTTTTTTTGTTTTTTTTTTCTCTCAGACCACTTTAGAATGGAAATCAGAACCCAGTAGAGCAGCCAAGAGGAGTGGACAGCCCTGGAATACAAGAGTATTTTACTGATCTCTGAAGGAGTAACACTGAACAGAAAGAAGCCAAGTGATGTTAGGGGCTATGCTAGAAGGACATGCTTTGTTAACACTCAACTGAGCATCTGTTCATTCTGTGTAGATAAATACATATCAACACATCTCCCCTATTTCCACCTTCTGCCCTAACAGACTACAGTAAAGAAAAAAATACTTACCAGAACGGTGACATATCCCTAAACAGCCAACTTCTAGCCCAACCCTAATGCCTAACATGTCACCTCCCAAGTTATATATTCTCTGGTAGCACAAAACTGACAACAAAGGCCAGCCAACCTGTTAGAGGAATATTGTAGGTAAGGCTGCGCTCAGAAAAAATGTTATGCCTAAGGGCACAGGCAACAATGAGTCTCACACAAGCAGCCCTGTTGGGAACGATCCACTAAAGATAAAAGAGCTGAGACATTTGCTTGAATCCTGGCTAGGTGGTCTGCAGAAGTCCTGCATGATGTAGATGGACTCTTGCAGAAGTTCTTGGGTCAGGAAGAAATACATACATATATATCTTGAATTTTATGAATCAGAAATGGGGAAGGAAATGAAACAGAAGCCTGTAAAGCCTTGAAGAAAGTCGGTATCTTGCAGCTGAAGAGCACTGTGCACAAACCAGCAAGCAAGTCTCTTGCTGCACAGGAGGAACAGGTGATTGCAAGAAAAACATGGTTTTCTCGGTCCCAGCACCTATTAGCAACCAAAACGAAGAGCGTGCTAACCACCGGAGGTGGATTACCAATGCAGTCTGGTAATCCTCTTAAACACTCGAGTCTGTGTTTACGTGATGAACTGAACAAACCCTGTTCACAACCAGAATACGTAAATCATTTCAAGCCAACCCTCTACCACCACCATGGAAACCTGAATGGAGACACGGAAAGCAGTGGTCCTGAAGAATGGCGACCTGCAGGCTGGCATTTCCCTCAACATGCCGAGGCTATTTTACTGACTGCTACTTCAGTGGGACTGGCAAGCAGCACCTGCTGCTCTTTCAGGCCGTCACCATTTGCCCACAGTCAAGCCAGGGCAGGAATATGCCCTGAGAAACAAAGACGATACTCTGCCTCACCAAGTTACCTTTGGTCTTCAGCATCCTTACAGGTACTAAAGGGAATCAACAACTTCAGAAAATTACCAAAGTAAAATAGCCCTTTCCTTTTTGGAGAGAAGAAATTAATCCAAAAATCGTAACTAATCTGTAAGAGAAAAACCCTACTGTGTACATGGGGACATTTGGAAAACGTGCCAGTTTGCATGCCTCAAAGTGCAGACCAGTAATTGTCTGTAGGACACCTCATCATCTTCTTCAATGTTATTAATACTGTCCCTTCCAAAATGTCTGCAGTTTCTTTCTAAAAGTATTTATTTCCCAGATGTCCTTTGTTAAGCTGATTTTTAAAAAAAATTACAATGGTAATATAATTTTCTCCCTTCACAATCCCATTATCATGAAATGACATCTAAGTAATAATATACTGCAGAGGGAAGAAAAAAAAAAATACTATGCCGCAGTTGATGCAAAAGACACTTAACTTAGGTAAGCAAATAGATTATTGAGGGTCAGTTTATCAGAATTCCCCAGAAGTTATTAGCAGTCAGACTACCTAACTATCAAAGGTTTTGGCTGCAGAATACACTAAAAGCATTTTAAGCAGAGACAGGGTCAAAAAACCCTCCCCACATCTTACAGGAAGATTTTTTGTTTGGACAACACAGCTTCTAGTCACATATTAGGTAACCTGAGCCAACTAACAAGACAGAAGGGTCTCTCTTCCTAAACGCTCTAGTCCATGTGTCTTGCTATATGGCCTCCAGGAGCCACATTAAGCAAGTGATGCAGGAAGAGCTCCAAGATGAAATCATTCTCAGAAACCCTTATCTTGCTTTTCTCTTTCGCCACTATTGCATTCCATGGATCACAGAGCATATCAATAGTGGATTTAATCAGAAACAAGACATTTCTTCTCGTTTTCCTCTCTCATACTTGTAACATGCCACAAGAAAAATAGGCCAGTTTGATGTTTATATTAAAATGTGACTGTTGCACACTGTGCAACCTGATAAACAGCTGTCAGCTCTTCATTTACAGGCAAAAAAGGTAGGATTTTGTTCTACAGATTTAAAGTTCCAGTGTAAATAAAGAGATGAGAGAGAGTCCAAAGAAGTAATCTGAGAAATATAACTTGGAAATGAGGGGTAAAATTATCATTTTATTTCCATGCATTTTCCCATGTTTACAGAGCTTTTCGGAATTTTCCTAAAAAACCCCAAAAGGCTTGACAGTCCAACCACGCTTTCATTTTCTACACCCCCTCCTTCCTCTCCCTGCCATTTTTTCACTGACAAAGCTATATTTAAAACAAAACAGAACAAAAAAAAAAGTTTTTTTTAAAAAGAAGCCTGGCTGGTTTTGCATGTCCTATTCTTTATAGTCACTTGGGATGGTCTACTATGTTAATGTGATGACTTACAGATTTTGTGCCATCTAGCATCCTGCCCTGCCACACTTATTCAATCCTAAAACTCCAGGAGGAATGCATTCAGCAGACCCGAGACGTGAAGCTGGGCTGAGAAACAGCTCTGCACCCCAAAGAATGAGCTAAACCAGGCAAAAGGTGGGAGAGGGGCAGGATTTCCAACCTGCCATTTCTTTAACTCAGCTGCTGCAGAAGCAGAGAGCTGAGGGGCTCTGTGCCCCAGAGGGCAGCAGCCTGCCCCAGACTGCCTGCTGCCACCGAGGAAGCTCTCCCAAGCATACGGCTCGCTGGCAGAAATGAGGTCAGAGCACTGCCCGCAGCTTACAGCAGAGCTGAAAGCCTGAAGCCAGCTTACAGAATAAAGAGAAAAGCTGCACCGAGAGCAGCTGCTACCTCCAGGCTAATCGAGCTAGGTACCCAAGGATGACACTTCCTCACTCAAGACTGGGAAACATTACTTCGATGTTTTCTTAGGGGCACGTCTGTGTCTGTGCTTTGAGGTAAAAGCCAGGACTTCATCTAAAGGCCCATGAAAACCTGCAAATTGGTGAGGAAGGGCTGCAAAACATCACTGAGGTTACATAAAAAAACCCCCAAAACCTACCAAAAAGCAGAATAGAGAGGTTTGCTTCCTAGCCCCTATCCCTCATATATGAAGTTATATTGTATTACAGACAATTTATATCACCTGCTAACTTACTCTAATACTCCACCAAGAGAGCCCTTAATAAAAAACTGAAAGGAGATTTACCTACTATTTTTTCAACAGTACAATCATAGGAGAAGGAACTAAAGCTCAGATGCAAAAAAGTCTACAATAAACTTGGTAAAGAAGGTCTCTGCTGTTTTGGTTAACTTTGTTTTTTTTCAGTATGTGAAAGTGTTAGTGTGTTACATTTGGGCTGGCTACTGGAAGTAGAAAATTAGCTGCATTACCATCCTCCCTTTCTCTGCAGTCTGTGAAGACACAGAGTATCTGTGCAAAAATCTTTAAATCCAGCCCACTGCACGGAACAGTATCGTAGTCCAAGAAGCGGGAAAAGAACAGTCATTTCCTAAAGGAAGCGCCCACCAGTAGAAGCAATTCAATGGACTGCACAATACAACAGTTTAAACCAACAGCAGTAAACTATTTCTTTATTTATTTGAGATAGAAAAGTCTTAACCACCATCCCCACCACCACAATTTCTCAAAAGAAATTTATTCCCAGCCGGGCTGGTGTTGGGAGTGGCAGGAGGAGAGGGTAAGAGGGTAGTGGACAAACGAAAGAAGTGATGAAAATTCTGAAACCAGACCACCGACTACTCCTTAATAGAGCAATGAAAAAGAAAGAAAGTGATGTTCATTAAAGCTGGTAAAGGATTACTAGGTAATAAAGCAACAATAATCCTCTCCTTTTTGTGAGGGTGAAAGAGAACACCCTTCATGAATTCTGCAGACAGAGACCTAAATCCCACATTGGTTATAGCTGGTTATTTAGCTTTCTACCTAAAAACACGCTTGTGGAAGATAGCTTCTTGGCAGTCAGGGATAAACACAAGGAAGATACAAAGAGAGAGGCGTGTTCTTCCAGAGCTTGATTTATTGAGGGACAGCTCACCAAGACCAACAGTTGTTCTCCTATCTTCCACAACATAAACACCGAGTAGTTTTGTCAACATGTAAACTTGTTTTTTAAAGTGGTATCTTACTTATTTTTATTTGCTGTTTTATTCTTTGTTGTACATATCTGATTGCAACAACTAAAACACCCTGTAAAAATTCAGCTGCATGCTCCAAAATCTATTCAAAATCCTACTACAGTAGGAAAAGGTGTCAGCAAAAGGGAAATACTGGAAAGGATAATGAATGCCTGTGCAATATATGCTGACCAATATTCAGATAATACATTGTGTCAACAACAAAATTCCAATGCAAAATACAGAAAATAAAACTAAATATATGTATACTGAACAGCTTCAATTATTAAAGAAAATGTGTGCAGCCAAAAAAATGCAGTATTAGATTTTATGCCAGGAATATTAACAAACTTATTTTCCTTACCTCTGAGGAAAGTAATTTATGTTAATTTAAAGCCAGTAAGAGAATACTGCTATATTGCAACTGGCCATGAGGTGCAATTTACAAGACCACTGAAATTTCAAATATATACTGCTCACACAGAACTAAAAACCAAACCAATCAACCAAACAAAACAAACAGTAAAAAAAGCCCCAAACACTTAGATTTATTAGTAGTTTTTAGACTTTACAACATGATCACTTAATTCAGAATCCTATTCTATTTGCATTTTAGAATTTTTCTTAGAACAGCATTTTCACCTTTATATTCTAAAATATTTGCCTAGATAACTTTTGCCACTGAATAACTATCAAATTAGTGGATGAGAAAATAAATGACATTTACAATGATCAGGTATCTTTTGATAAACTCACTATTCTGTTTAGCTTACTAGTGAATTTCAAAGGTATGGATGAAATTATTTCTGGGATATTAATTTAGCTCTCAGAATAGCATTAAAAGAAAACCCTCCTTGAGTAATAAGGAGAGTGGTAAGGGGTGCAACAAGTTATGATCACTAATCTTCAACAACAAAATAGTTTTTATCAGCCTGCATTCCAGTAGTTTTACTATCAAGTTAATTAATTGACTCCTACACTAATATCTAAATGCCAAGCAATTAATGACACTGAACTATAAATGGCTTTTCTTTGCTCTTGTAGAGTTATTTTATAAAGCAAATGCAATTCTGTCACTTCACTGATTTAATGCAGGCTTTGTGAGGTTAATATTCCTCAGCAATTGCAAAATAAAGAAATGCTTTAATTAACCTTCTGTGATTTAAACACTGGGAGAAATCACTACTCAGAAACTTTAAATAATATCACCATCATAACAACAACAGAATTTTGTGGATCAAAGCCAAACCACTGATTTGAGAACTTTAAGAAATACATCCAGACACGTGTATTTACTGCGTTTCTAAATTCATTAACAAGACCTTTCTCTAAGCATAGCATACTAAATCCATGATAGATTTTACATAGTTTTTGTAGTTGAGCTGAAAATGTTTCGGTTTAGGATTATTTGCTTATAAATACTGAAGTTTTTAGTTTGAACAAACGATTCAGCACCCCATATGTTTTACACTTTGTGAATACTTTGTGAAGATTTTTGTTATGGACATAGGATACTGCTCAAACTTACAAACTGATTGCATGCAAGTAACTGACCACTTAAAATTAAAGCAGCAAAACAGGACTCCCTTTTTCCTAGGAGATTAAGTTTTCTCTCTTTTCAATTTAGCTGAAAGGAAGCCTTTATTGCCAGAGTTTCTTTATGATATTGTATGCCAACTTCAATTTAGTACACAAAAAAAAAAAAAAAATCAAGACTCAGGCCTTTCAGCATTGCATATTTTTCAAGCACAAAAGCTGCAATGTGTCTGCTAGGCTCAAAATGATACAAAAACACAGGAATAAAAATTAAAACCCAGCAGGATACAGGTGGTCATGAACATTCCTGCCAAACAGGTTTGCAATGTGCGCTGACCTATCTCCTCTGACTATCCGGCCATGTATCATCAAACCCCCATCAGCAGCAGATGCCTGAAGAGGTGCACTTGCTGGTTTCTCAGGAAAAGAAAGCTGACCTTCAGAAATCCTCCTTCAAATGGAAAAGCCTGCTTTCAGCAGAAAACCATTAAGAGATGAAGACAGCAAAAGAACATATATACTGAGAAAATGTTTAACTACAATGAGGGAACTTGAAACTGAAGGTGCTGTTCAGTTGTTGAGACAACTCAGAGGCAAACAAATTCTTTCACTGACAGTCCTTTGGAAGATTATAAAACAGAAGTATAAACAAGCTTTCTACATTTTATACATGAACTGTAGTACCACTTTGCAAGATAAAGTACTTCTCCTTTCCCAGTAGTATCACTTAACAAATCCAAGTTACTACAAAGACAGCTGTGTGTAAGGGGTAGTTGTACATGCTAACTTTAACAGCTTCAGGCCTAACAGACTGAAGTTGGATTTTTACTTGCATAAATTGATCACAATGTCTATAAACACTCTCTTTAAAATAACAGGGCCAAGAAAGAAAGAAATTGTTCTCTAAATCTGAATGCAGATTTTTGGGTTTGGTCAACAAGCCTTCAGCAAAAACAAGCCTGCACTGCCATGACTGCTGCTCTGTGCTATGCCCTCAATTTTGCATTTGTGCTCGGGTGTGAGTTTACAGACTATTGTACTTTCTGCTTCTGCCTGACTTGATTCCTTCTACATACTTGGCTCTGGAAGATTATTCTCCAAGTCTGACAAGGTAGCACCTATTATAAATACAGAGAGAAATCATTGAGGAAAAAGAGAGATTTGACACATCTCCTGGAATGATACAAGCAATGATGAGCAAACACAACAGTCCCCAAATGGACAATAATCAGCCATTCCCACTACTGGGAGAAGACGTAGCCCAGGAGTCACTTTCACTGAACTCCTGAGCTGAGCTAAGTAACCTCCACCAGACTAACAGCCTTATGCTTAACACTTATTTTCTATCTTAGCAGCATCATGATTATGAAATAAGACTTTATAAAAGCAGAGATCTAACTGGCAAAGATTTCAATCAGTTAAGTACTCATTAAACATACAAGGGTTCAAATGTCTCTTGTCCTTCCTGAAAATATAATGTGCTTAAGAAAAGCTCAAAAAGGATAAATCAGTTTTATGCACAAGGTGAATATGGTTCCCAAGTACTTCAAGAGTTCTTAAATTACTTCAGTGTTCAGCAGATGCTGGTCACTAGTGGCTTGACTAGAAACTAGGATTTAAGTTGTGGTGTGGGATTTGAGAAGCCATTTGCTGAAAGCCTGCTCCCCTTCCCTGCTCTCCCCAAGGCCAGTCAAGCTTTACTATAGATGCAAGAAGCCAATATTGCACTACACTTTTTGCTATCTATGACCTCTCAGAATCATGATAGCAACAGAGGTTCATGCCTTCATACAAAGTAATAGTATTGGTGTTCCTTGTCTCTAATTTCAGCTCCCCCCCAGAAGGGAGGCCGAAAAAGCTGGCAAAGTATATATAAACTGTGTAAGTTCTTAGAGTCACGAGCCTGGGATTAAATGTTTTACAGGAGTAACTTCTGCCTTTTACCTCTTCACTCTGGAAAGAATGTAATTGCTCCTAAGCTAAAACCAAGTCCAGAACTTCAGAATGGAGTGAGTGTACACTGAGCACTAGGCATCTCTGTTGCTGAGACAAAAGCCATGAAGGATTTATGGTACACAACAAGCAGTGGTGTCAGCCACTGCTGCTGACAGCAGGCAACTATCTCTTCTGAACATTAAATTTGATTATGAGTTCCCATGTAACTGTAACAGCCAACTTCCACAAAGAATACTTTCCTATATGCCCAGCAGCAAATGTCAGATCAACATACAAGCTTGTTCTTCCCCAGATTTCCTGTGGTTCATAACCCAACTAATATTAAGTGCAACAACTCTTCTAGTGGTAGAATGATTACAGACACAAAAGTTTAAAATGGACAGAAGGACAAATGATTTTTATTACAACGTCAGGGCATGCACAGCTGTATGGTAGTCCTTAAAACAAATTTAAATTGAAATCTGAAGGATTTGAGACTAAACTACAGTACAGTCAACTGCTAATTCTGTGGCAATTTCTAGATGCTAAAGAGTGAAGATTTTATTATAAAGAGTAATTGTATTGAAGTATACAAATCTGGACTCACTGAGGACTGTCTGTGTTACTTACAAGTGAATTTGGTATTTGCATGTATGACAGTTATTCCTGTTATTACAATACTATTTTTGTACAGTGTTACACCCCAAAACAGCTTGACAATGTTAATTAACATGTTGCTTATTATACTGTTTAAAGAACTTTAGCAGCTCACATTGAATTTAAAAACAATACTTCATCTTCATTGTACCAAAATCACTTTAATAATTTGGTGCATTTGCCACAATACAATTTGTTCTGTTTTCACGACAGTCATACAGATTGGACATGAAAACAGATTAATTAGTTTCACATTTTGTTCACATTTGCAAAGACTGTTTCAAATCAGGAAATGTTTTATCTGTCCTACCTTGCGCTGACTCAACACTAGAAACAGATGTCTGCGAAAGAACATTCTCATCATCATCTCAGGCTTAAAACTGAGACTAATTCCAACCATTGAACCCAGTGCAGGAAAAAGGAGAGAAGTCGTAGCCCCTTATGGAAGCATCAGTGGTCTCCAACCCTCTGCTTGGAGACACTGACCAAGGGCTCACCAGAGATGCTTCTCACCTTCTCATGTATGCTGCCTTCCTGCTTCAGATGCCTTTCTACCTGGGACTACTAAAACAATTCATAAATTCCTAGTGGCCCAAACTGCATCTGTCCCCTACCCCAGTCTCAGAAAAAAAGCCCACTGGTTAGTGTGCTCTTTATTTTCCTATACAGTTTTGTTTACCAGTAGGTAAAGTATATTATTCTGGGGGGCAAACAAGATTTTGGCCAGCTTTTGGAACATTTAAATAAAACCTGTGAGACAGTGAGAGAGAGAGCTCTTTGTTTACTTGTTTATAAAACATTTTCTCCTTTCAAGTAAAAGCAGACTAGAGAGTGAGCCTGAACTACTTAAGAAACCCCACAGTAACCACAACAAATGATGTACAAACACACACACAAACTCTTCGTGCACACAGTTAACCAGAATGACCAATGCCCCAGAAAAGGGCACATGTATGCCCCACCTCAAGGACCTGTCACAATTTTTTTCCCATTTAATCTTATGCCTGTACGAGAGAAAAGGGATCAGCATTCTATTCTGGAAACTTGCAAGCAGAGAGCTTCCAGGAAGGTGTAAAACAAAAGATGACTTCATTCAGGGTAACAGCAGTAGGTGTAGAATAAAATCACTATTTTTGTTTAACTAAGAGTGAGACCATAATTATTTTGCAGATCCATTTCATCTGTCAAAAACTGATAGGGTCCCAATTCATAAAATAATGCGATAAAGCTTAAAGGCACATTTCTATCTCGATACATATGAACACATGCTACATAAAGCAAGGAAATATATAAACATGACTGTTTACAAGCCAGTTGGAAAGCATAATAACCAAAAATATACATCACACTATCTTAACAAAATAATGTTTAATGATGACAGTTTAAGTTTGCAATTACATGACATTCTTGAGCAAAATATCACTTCTACTTATGGCAAAAGATTTAAAACTGCAAAAACAAGCGAAGCATTTATTCATTTATATGCCATTTCAAGATGAAAAACTCTGCCAAGGGCAACACTGTAGCAGTGTAGCACATCTTTCTTTCTCTTTTTTTCTTTTAAAGAGCAGTAAAGGTAAAAAGAAGTTAAAGAAAAAAACCACAAAAAAATAAGGCAGTATCTACATCTACTGGCAATATCTAATGATCAATGTATCTGCTACTGCAATAAATTTGCTTAAAACAAAGCTCTTCCTTTAACGGTTTTTACACAGCAGGCTCCTGATATGAAGAGGGGATGACTGATGCTGGCTTACAATATGGTTCTATAGTAAACTGTGCCAGTATTACTATCAAATCACCCCTTATGAAACTCCCTTTCTGCCTACCATGCAATCAATTTAACAAAGATCTAAGCAACTTAACAGTTCAAACATTCAAATAAATCCCATTCTCCTCCTTCCCATCTATGCTTATTAGAAGAATGAAAGTCACAAGTCACTGGAACAGTCCCAGAAATTGTTTTATCGGTTTAGTTTTATTAGACAAGATTGCATATTGAATTCAAGTGAGTCAAGGAAAGACAGCAATGGCTCACGCTTCCACAGTATGTGAGAAATGAAGACGAGCAACAATTCTAAGGCACAACACAGAGTTATACCTGACCTCAGGAGCTCACTCACAATGTGTCTAAAAGAGCAAAAATAAAACATCATCTGCAAGAAATTTCACATCAGTTTTGTCCCTATAACAGAATACCCAGATCATCACACTATGGGGGTTTTACATAAAAGGAAACTGGTGGCAAGAAAGAGTCCATCATCCAGACAGAATAAATACTATATTCAGCTTTATAATTTCTAAAACAAGTAGCTTGACACAAATCTACAAGGGAAATAAAGAAAACACAGCCAGGAAAAGAAGGCAAAATAGAGAAGCATTTTTTTCCCGATCTAGCATTTCTCTTCTCCCTCCTGAAGTAAAACCAATTCAATCACACTCGCATTGCAAAATCAATATAGAAAGGCAAAAAAACGGTTAATGAAGAATATAGAAAACATGAAAGAAATTCATTTGCACGCTGAAAAGAAAGAGGAAAACTAAGGATGACAGACAGAAAGGACGACAGATTGTATGACTGAAACTACCTCAGCTTTCTAATTGACAGGATTATATAAACAGGATATACTGATATTTTTAGGAGCAGAAATAAAGATACACCAACTGGTGCAACAGGTAATAAATGATTCTGTAGTTTATTTTAAAATTGTATTTAGAATATGTAAAGCCAGTTTTAAGTCACAGCAACACAATTACATATTCGAAGAGAGATTCAGAGCGAGGTCATATAATCAAACCTCCAGTTCAAAGCAGGCCTAGCAAGAACAGGGTGCTTGGGGGGCTTTGTCTAGTTGAATTTCTCCAATGATGGAGATTCCAGTCTCTCTGGAATTTTATAGTGTTAATCATTTTTGAGTTTGTTTCTTTTTCTCTTTTACAGAGTTGCAATGTCTCTCTTCTTAGCCTGTCCCTACTGCTTGTCCTTCCATTGTGCCCCTGAGACGAGTTCAGCTCTATTCTCCCCCACATTGCCCAACTTAGTACCTCTCTCCTAAAACTAAACAAGTACCTAATTCTATTTCTCTTGATAAAATTTTAATCAAACAAATTATAATTCTTTATTTTTCAAAGGTAATCAGTCTCAAATAAGCAGAGATAAGTATGCTTAAGTAAGCACAAGTTTGTAATATTTTTCTGTCAGCAGCAGAATGTGACGTATGCTCTCAACTTTTTTTGATTTTTGTTTAGCCATTCCACACGGGTTACCACTTGATGGAAATTCTACTATGCATTACCAGCAGAGAACACTTTTGCTGAAGTGTCAGAAATATAGATTTCAATATTTTGTGTTAGGAATTGTTTTCTAGATGAGCAGTTCTCAACGAATGGGAAAGCGCACAGTGGTGAGGTTTTACAGAGAAACATGACAGAAGTGTTCACCTGCCAATTCTTCTTGGGTAAGGTGGAAGAGCAGCCATGGAACTGATCTGGAGGTCGGGAAACAAGCAAGCCCAAGGTGTTTTAGGACTACTTATTGTTTATATGAAACAGTCCCATCTACACACAAATAGTCCAATTTCACAGTGAAACTATCATATAATTCAGAACTTGAGATCAGAGTTAAAAATTTAAGAGGCTGACCACTACTGAAGAATTCACAAACCATCAAGAATTCAGGTAAAATTCTCACAGAAAGGACTCCAACTGCGAGGCTGTATTGGTGAGGACCTAATGCATCATCACAGCTTGCAGATTGAGACAAAAAATGCCTACTGACCTTCAGACACCTGTATCACCCTTGGAGCCTGGATTAATAATGTCCTTCAGCGTCACCTCAAATCCTCAAAAAGGGAATTTGGCTACATCAAGGCTGGTATCTTTTACCTGTAAATCTTCCCCTGCCTTTCTCTTCATTCCTGTTCTCAGAAATTCAAAATATATGGAGGGCTTTACTCTAATTTTGCCTTCATCCTTCTATGATCCCTCTCACTTCACTGCCCAAACCTTCTCTTTCCCAGCTATGATAGCAAATTACAATATGATGTAATTGAAACACCTATCAACAGAAAAATCAGTACCTTGTTACTCTTAAGGCCTACAAAGTTAGAATATTTTGCATATTTTTTAAACCAAAATATTCAATCCGTTTAACTGACAGTATGTTTAAAACACGACAAGGTGTCCAAGGCAGCAAAAACCCCATTTTGACTTCACACACTGTGATATGTAGACATTGGAGCAGCTGTGTTTCTTCTATCTTATAGACTGTATTACTAGGTCTTTATCTGCTAAGACTTCACTGAGATGCTTATGAACAGTGTTTTCAAGTCATAGAGAAATCAAGCATTTAATGGCAAAGTAAAAAGGAAGGAAATTAAATTTAAAGACACAACTGCAATCTTTAAAGTTGCAGTTACACATAATCCAAAAGACGGAATGTGGTGACATTTACAAGAATATCATAGATACAATTAAGAATTCTATTTCATAAACCATCTAGCATTTTAATGAAAAAAGTTAATTCTCAATGGAATTTTAAAATGTAGATGAAGAAAAATTAACATGTAATTACACAGTGAAATTATCATAGCTTTATTTTAAAGTCAAAGGAGGGGAGTCTCCAGTATCACTGCCACTTACAGCATCTTTTGTTAGTTTATTTTACACACTATTTTTATTTCAAGCTAATATTTCTACATTGCACCAGCATAATCCCAAAATGTTAATCAACCATGCCTGACAGAATTCCCCAGTGGCTTGCAGCAAGTGCTGATGCTTCCACTAATATCCAGTCTTGAGCAACTCACTTTTGTTAGATTTCCCAGGATGGTGAGTATGCTTTAGTTTCAACCTTCCATTTCCAGATCACCTCTCCATGATTAACAGAGCTGAGACTGCAGATAGAATTGAGCCTACAGGTTCAGCTGCATCAGCTATGCACATCCATTTTGTTCAGTATCTAAAATTCAAGTGTTTCTCCAGCTCTGGGAACCAGACCCATACATTATCACTTCTGATCTTGGTTAAAAACAGAATCACATGAAATTAATTTTAACGCTTAATATAAAGAGCACAATTCAAAACCAGCATTGGATAATGAATCGTGCGGTTTCACTGACTGGATGTGCAAACTGACAACATTCAAATTAATAGCTGCAATATCCATTTAAAGTATCTTTTAAGAGGCTCCCTTGACAAAGCAACTCCAAATTGCCCTTGAACTCCTCCACAAAAACCCCAAAACAGCAGTGACCACATTAGATACAGGAATTCTCAACAACGTCCGTCTTGTGAGGAAACAACAAAACAAAAGCAAGAAAAAGCTCTAGCATCCACTGAAATCTCATCAAGAAATTGTTATCTGTTTTTAAAAGCACAGTTAACAGTTGCTGAGACATATACACTGGCTTTACCCTAAAGAGGTGGTATGAAATAAAGTCTGAAAATGTGTGCACATATCCTAAAGACCATTCAGAACGATGTGATCTGATTCCATGTTTATTTAATTTTGCTTGATTTATTATTTAATTATTGTTATTTAACTAGCACCGTTCCCTTGAAAAGATGATGGGTGGGTTTTGTTCATTGCACAGGGGCTCCTTTTACACTTCCAGCCCCAGGGTGACTGTCAGTAGTGGAGGACAGTGCTTACCTGCTGAGCCTGGTACCTCTGCTGGGCCTGCGACAGGTACTGTGCCTGGGGTGGCAGGTGCTGCGGCTGTGGCTGCTGGTTGTAGTACGGCTGCTGGCCCTGCTGGCAGTAGCCACTGACACCTTGCTGACCATACTGAGGTGGGATCTGTTGGAAGAGCCAAGCAAAGCAAATGCATGAGTGGAAGCAGAAGGACATGAAATCAAGCTATGTCCCACCCATATGGCAACCTCAGCTGCATGCCTGACCCAGCGGTCTGACTCCTTTACTCAGCAGTCAATGGGAGCCCTCAGATCCTCTTGCCATGGCAGCAGGAGTAAGCCCAAGTGCCCTGCATAGTAACTCTTTTCAGGAAGAGATCTAAGGAAAATGCTACACTTCTGAACATCATAATTCTGTAATGCCCACCCTTAAAACACAAAAGAACTTATTTGAAATATTTGCTCTCCATGGGCATACTACTGAAGCAAATCAACAGAGGAATCATTCTGATGTGCTGACCCAAAAGTTGAACTGTGGAAAAAAGGCACAACTCTTAAACAGCCATTGAAAGAGAACTGCCTTTTGTCTTTTCTTTTCTTTTTTTGAGCAATCAGGTGTTCATTTTTATTTAATGTTTTGCCCCGGTGTTAGTGTCTGTATTTAAGCCACAAACAAGTCTTGGGGTTTGGCAGGATTTTGGTTTTGTCAAGTTCAAGCTATCTTAGTCTTCTCTCCCCTACTAAGATATATATATTTTTTCAGGAATAACAACAAAACAAAATAATGTGATAAACACCAGTTGGAACACGTATCACGTACTGAGAACCCACAGACACTGAAAATTTAAGTTAGAACCAAAACCAAGTCAATTACAAGGTCAAGAAAAAGAGACTTTTTCTGCAATGGTTTAGTCTGTAAGCCTTGCATCAATAGACACTGACATTTTCTAGAGGTATTTGAAAGAGCACACTTTCCACCAACTCCTGATATTGTGCCCAGATTTCCCTGATTTTAGGTACCCATGCTTTTCCCCAAACTCTGGAATTTAATATCATTTCAGAAAAATAACAGATGCAGCACTCGACTTCTCCCTTCAAGACTGGACCTCCCATTGGTCCTGCACATCCCTGCCCTAAGCAAGTGTCTCAAATAGGTGAGCACATCTGAAATGCTTTGATCTCTGAACTGTTCCCACTGAGTTTCTGATACAACAATAAATCTGTTTACTCAACAAGCAAACACATACCTGTTCTACCTAATGTTAATTTACTACATTAATTCCACAGTATTTTCTAGGCAATAATAAAAATAATATAATAATAATAATAATAATAATAATAATAGTACAAAGACAAATTTAAATACCTGCTTAGGCTGTTGTTACTATCACGACTTGATCTGCTCCTATTACTTCTGCCAGAAGTTGGCAGCCCTACCTCTTGGTTACTCCTAAGGTCAGTACTGAAACCCCACTCCTGCACTTGCTCTCTTTGCCTTTGTTTCCACTCCTTTTCCTACCATTTCACAGGCAGTTGAGTGTTTCTGTGACCAAAGAAACCCTTTCTGACAAATACCCACCCTCTCCCTGATGATGCATAAATGAGGCCTTTATAATGCAAACTAAGAAGGGTGTGTTGGAACATCATCAGGCAAGCAGACAGCTGGAGTCTGGGATCTGACAGAAGACTACATGGTGATTTGCCCATCATCTGCAGAGGTCACAGAGCCTGGACTGGTTCCTAGTAAATGCTGAGGAGAAACCTATGTTGTGGTTCATCTGGGTTCCAGTTACAATGGGAAGAAAAGGAAAGACAGACAAACAGCAAAATATGGGGTTGCTAAGGGAAAAAAAAAAAAAAAAAAAAAAAAAAAAGAGAACTTGAATGCCCAGTTGACAGGATGGTAACAAAGCAAAAATCAGATGCATGAGCAACCAGAACATTTCTAGAATAAAGATACTTGTACAGGAGAGCTGGAGTTCACCTGAACATAGGAGCCACATCAGTGGTACATGAGGCAGAAGAAAATGACACTTCAGAATGAAGAGGGGATTAGAGGAACACATGGTTAAAAAGCGTGGTATTGCTATGTCAAATGAAGACGTGGAGATTCTGGGTCATCAAGGGAAGATGCTGAGAAGAATCAAAGAACAAAAACCAGGCAGGCAGTGACTGCAGAGTAAATAGAGTGGCAATAGGAAATTCCAACAATACATGGACTTCTGCACAATGAGGTGTGGACTGGATCACTGGAACATCAAACTGCAAATGAAAGCAAATGGTAGGCATATAAGAAATATGGTAGAAAAGAAAAAATTCATGAGGTCACTAGTAGGCATCATCCTTGGATAGAAATTCAGGAAGAAGACAGCTAATAACAAAGTAACATTATATGCTACACAACATTTAAAACCTAATCAAAATAAAACATCAAGCAGCAGAGGTCTGGAGCTTGGTCAGATCAAGAAGATTGAGCGCTGGAACCACCATGCATGGCCAGACTACAACAATGCTGACAGCAGCACACTAAAAAGATCAGCAAAAGGCACACCACAAGATTGATTAGGAGGAGGTTTCAACTCCTTACAGACAGACTCAGTAAGCAGACTACAAAGCTGAGACCAAAGTATCAGATAACTGTCAAAGGCTGTTCCATGGAGTGCCAGCTAGGGAACCTGCATGAGGAGCCACTGCCTTTAGCTCAGTCCACAGCAGCAAGAATCATCAACTCCTGCATCCTGCAGCTGCAGAACCACTGTGCATCAGCGACCTTAAGAGTTAAATTGAGCATCCCTACAGGAACAATGAAACCCAAGGAATCTACTACTGTCATGCTTAACTTCAAAAAGTGTAACTACACAAAAATGAGGAAGCTTGTTAAAAGGAATCTCTAACAGACAGCTATGAGAAATAAAATCTGACTGGCAGAATCAAAGCTGTTTAACAACAACCACATGGGAAGAACAGAAACAACATTCACCACCCATTCAGAAAGACTTGATAAGAGCAAAGGGACACCAGCAAGGCTCACTGCAGCTTTCTAGAGGCAAAAAGGCATCCCCTTCAATAAGCCAGCACCAGGTCCAAATGAGGAAAACAGAAAAGACTGTAAACTCTGGTACTTCAAATGTATTAAGACAGGCCTGAAAGAACTGTTGGAACAGCTAGAAAAGGGAATCAAATGAGTAATGATTTCTTCAAACACATCAGAAGCAGGAGGTCTGCCAGAGTCTGAAGCGACAAATGATGATGAAGGTATAAGGGGAGATACAGAGAGCACAATGCCATCACAGAAAAGCTTAACAAAATCTTTGGCTCTAGTGTGCACTGTGGAAAAATCTGGGGGTGTTCCCATGCTGGAGGTTCTTTGTGAGGAACTTGATAAATGTCTCTGATTCTGATGAGACTTTTCATGGAATAAAGTGACAAATGAACAGTCAGAAGTGGCTTGTGACCATAAAGTATAACTCCAGAGGTCTAATCAAATTCAAAAAGCTAAATTACTAATGACCATATACTGCCTCGAAACTGGAGCTGCCTTGGTAGGTGAGAATTGCAGTATGGCTTAAAAAAAAAGCCAGAGATTTGAATAATTTAAGACTACATAACACTGATGACTGCTCTGGATAAATCAGGACAGATAAAAATGAAGATGAGATTTAGTAAACATCGACACAAGCAAAAGAAAATCCCTCTCTACTGACTTCTTGGACTTAGTAGGAAGGGTCAGACAAAAACATTCAGGGAAATGCAACAAGAATTATCACAGGTACAGAACACTTCTCACAGGAAGAATCTCTAACCCTTTGAGGATGGAAAAGACACCAGGAACATGGTGGAAAGCTACAAAAGCATTATGTCCAACAACAATTAGGGTGCATTCAATAGCAGAAGCAAATTTCAAAACAAGAGAGAAAGAGGTTCTCTAGTCACAGAGGTAGCAGATGTTTAGAACTCCTTGCCAAATTGATGTTTTGAAAGCTGAAAGTTTATGTGGGCTCAAGCAAAGACTGGACAAGTTCACAAAAGAGACATCCTTTGAGGGTTACCAAATTTATAGAGCCACATCTGGCTCAGGAAGTCCCTGAACTGAAAATAGCTGGAGGCTTAAAGAGTACAGGGGGAAGTACTACATGCTTGCCTTGTTCTGACTCTCCTCTAGGCATCCAATTAAAGCCTCCACTGGAGGCAGGATATACAGGGCTACATGAACCCTTGATGTGCCCTGATAGAGCCATGTGTTCTCACCTCTTTGCAAAAGCTACCAGAGAAAACAATGAATCTTTGGTATAAAAGATACTAAGAAATGTAGGCAACCTGAAGAGGCAATAACACCTTGACGGCCAAAGATCTGAGACTGCTCCATTTTCTTAAATATTTTCCCAAACAATCTTTCAGACACTGGTTTAAGAAAGGGTACCAGGGCTCTTCTTCTGATCTATACATCAGTTACTTATGTTAGAATTTTCCTCCACATCCTCCCAATCCTAACTGTTTTAAAAAAAACAACCAAACACCACCACCTTAAATACAGAAACAATCATAATGCTACATGTATGTTTGGATGCTGATTCTTCAGTGCAGAGACTCATCACCTCTGCCTTAGCAGAACACTCCATATAATTGCTGTGGCTATTTAAATAAATAAATAACAAACAACAACACGCAAATTAATCCTCCTGCTTTACTGATGGGGATCACAAGATACCGCTTATGGATAAATGTTTATTAAACAGCATACAAAAAAAAAAAAAAAAAAAAAACCCAACAACAAAAAAACCCCTTAATTAAAATCTCCCCAGAACAAAACAAATCTAAAGCCAATTACTTACAATGCTTGGAGTGAATGACCCAAGCATCCTCTTTCTTCATAAAGTAAACCCTCCCTCCCTTTCTCCCTTACACACACATTTTTTCTGGCCACACAATGCAGGAGACAAGAATCTGGCAAACTTCATCATGGTAGTGCAGACATTCTGGGGACAATTGAAGAGAGAACAGACCTAAGTTTGAACCTATTCCTAGGCAAGCACAGAAACTGTAATAATTACTTTGGGCTCCTATCTGACTTGCACAGTATAAATAGCATTATTTTGGGAGAAGTATGACCGACCACCACTGATTACACCGCTATGAAAACAAAGAAAGAAAGGATGAGAATAAAAGGAACAAAACTGGCAGCCAAAATGAAGATACGGGGCAAATCCAATTAAACCTATAACTTAGCCCATTATCTTTAATTCTTGTTTGAATATGGGATCTGGTGGCAGGCATTCTTTTTCCATGTAATACCTTGGTAGAAATGGAAGTTTTAAGCAATTTTTGCATGCACAATCCATGACTGATGTTAAAGAAGAAAGATCATTAGACAGTATTAGAGTCATTATAATAATTTTTTTTTAATTAAAATGTAACAGAATTAGTGTGCTAGCATAGGTACACTAAAAATACCAGAAATAGGCAGCTACTGCCCTTTTACACCATCCTGATGCCTAAATCCAGTCAATAATGGAAGAAGCTTTATATACCCCCTATCAATAAACTCTGTGAAGTCACTCTGGGATTCATCTAAACACATCAGATACCTTGACATGCTCGCTACAGGGGAAGAGTCCTGGCTACATCCTTGCTTCACCCTAAAATCTACTGAGTGCCCAAAAAGTGAGGCATTACCCTGGATGACACTGGTGGAAGCCAACAACACAATCTGGAAGCTGTGGACCACAGTGTCCTGATATAAAAATCTGTGGGAAAACAGGTCTGTGTGGCCTGATCAGCGTTAAGCCCAGTTTACAGAGAGACGAAAAACTGAACTTCAGGGGCAGGGGTGCCACTCAGAAGAAAGGGTGATGCTACCTGGTTCAGTGGCCAGCTTTGCTGAGGAACAGTGAGACAGAATATTGTGAAACAAGTACCATCCTGAGTAATATAATCATCAGTAACATTCTACTTTCTTAGAACCTGTAACACTGTAATTACATAGGAACTAGAATTTTAAAATGTATAGTGAGTGGCATTCTCCAAAAAATAACTACTACCTGGTACTTCCCACTAAGAGTAAAACAGCACATTCCTTCAGTTAACAAAATTATTTAATACTAAATATTTTTACAATGGTCAATTCAGCTATAACTATAAACAAAGATGTTACTCAGTTGCTATCAAACTTTCAAACAAAACACTTGTGATTTCTGAAACAACTTCTGCTTCAGTTTTAGATTTCCCAAGTCAGACCTCTGCCACACCCTAAGTATTTTCCTCCAAACATTCAAACCATGCATTTCTCCATACTTTCCAATAGAAAGCTGCAATGGAAAATTAACTCCCTGACTTTCACACACTTAACAAAAAGATCTGGTTCATATCTAGAACTTTCAAATTAATGTAAGCACAGTATGTATGTATGTTCTTCTTCTGTATGTTTAGCTGAATTATAGAAAGAAGAAAAATATAATATGCTTATACAGCATAAGGAAATCCTCTGGCACACATTCAGTGGAATATTCTGCCACAGTTAGGGCGGCATGGTCTCCTGTCTCAAATTAATATGTTCAACCCCAGCATGCTTGTGCACACAGTCTTAATGAAGGTTAAAAATCCTTGTCACTGAATGACACAAAAAAAAGAAAAAATCTAAAAGGAAACTAAGTAGAAAGCTGGGTGTTAATGTCAAGGCTATTAATCAGAGGTAAATCTGAAATCCTGATGCTACGGCACTTTATTCATACATTCTATAAATTCTATTACTTCTTCTCACTTAGCTTTGACCTTTTGACAATACATTGGTCACAATGTTCACCTGTGTTACTGTGTTTCCTACTCTGCTTGCCTTTACACTGAAGTATGAACTTTAAAATCTTATTAAGAGCCTTTAAAATATTAACACTGGGCCTGATACTGGTCCACCCTGTGACCTAGAGCAAGGAAGCAAAAGCATAAAAAGCATGTTTCTGTGTCACAGAACAATAATCCCCATTCCAGAACTTGCAAGGTGTGGATTTTGCAGAGTCATTAAATGCATGCCTATGTTGAGACTGCAGTGCAGCACAGTGATCTGCAAACTAGCTCAGATACCGGCAGGAGCCTACACCAAATGCTGTGCTCAGCTAATTTGCTGTGCTCCACAGAAGGGTGAATTAGGTCAAAGGGAGATCCACACTCTTGTAGCCAGACTGCTTCTTGTACATAAGCCAGGTCATTTACAAAGGTAGCTCAACCATCTTCTCAAGACACTGCAGTCTGCAATGCAGTCATACCCAGTACTACAGAAAGGACAGGACTTACACACATGCCTGTACTCCCCTTTTCCCCAAGAAGTACACAGCAGCACAATTACTCCACTTGTCAGTGCAATGTGTATGGCATCACATATGGACCTGTCATAAGGTGCTCTCTATATACTGCCTTTTACTGTACCTTAAATCAAAGCAACATGAGCTAACCAATTATTAATACAGGCAATTTTCCTCTCCTAAAAAAGCCCCAAACCAACCTACAAAAAAAAACCAAAAAAAACAAACAAACAAAAAAAAAAAAACAGTGTAAAAAATCTACTAAGTTTACATGATTAAGGAACTCTCCAGTCAGAAAATACAGATGTTAAAGTTTCAAAAGCAGCATTAACTAAGCCATGTTACACATATATAGCACCTTCTCTTTCTGATTTATGTTGTCAAAGGCATTTCATAAAATAGAGGATGTGAAATGTGGCTTAGTTAATGTGGCTGCTAGAATCTTATCATTTATGTTTTCTGACTTCTTAGCTGTGCAACCTTCACATCTTATTAACATAGTTTTTTGCATAGACTGTAGTATGGAATAGTACTTATGTTTTATGTATTGACATATTTTTGATGTACTGAGATTTTGAATAAGTTTGCTATTCTTCATGATGAGAGCCAAATAAATAAAGACTACTACCACAAAATAGTCAATCATTTATAGGGAAAAGCAATATCTCTCCTTCCAAAAAAGAACACTTTGATTCCCCTGTCAGAAATTGATGAAAACTACTTCTGCTGTAAATGCTAAATCTATGTCAATATCACAATCACCTCCCACCTTCCCCCAAAAACAACAAACAAACAAAAATAAAAAATTTGCATGTTTCAGATGAGCTAAAATTAGTTTCAAGGGAGAGGTAAACAGCTGAGTCTAGAAACAAAAGGAAGAAATTTTTCCTACACTAATGTTGATTTGCACAGTGCATTACAGCTTAAACTAATGCAACATTTGGTCCAATCTGCAAGTTAAAGGATGAAAATATGATAATCTCCAGAAAGAGATTTCCACATTGCAGTATCTATGCTCTCAGACCGACACTACAGAGAAGACTAAAAATTTGCTACAGAATTGTTTTTAGAAGAGCTATTTTGATATACTGCATTACAAATAGAGAGAAATCATAGTGCCTACACACATACACACACACACACTCTCAAGTGATGAGTCAGGTAAGATATCTATTCTTATACTATGCCTTCCTTCCCTTTTTTTAGTGATGAAAAGAATTAAAAGGGATAATGTAATCTGCTTAAGTAACAGATTTCCACTTTACAAACCAACATAAGGAAAAGCACATCAGAAGTGTCACAACCTGATCTCTGTGGTGATTCTAGTGGTTGGTGCTTCAGTAAAAAACTTGCAGGAAACCTCACTGCTTGCTTCGTGAGTAGCATGAAATTCACCTATGAAATGCCAGCCATTAGAGGAAACTGCAAAAGCCTATATTTAACTGATTTTTAATTGTATAAAAAATAATTTATTACAGGGCACTTCTTGAGCATCCATGAATGGAATAAACTAGGATCTTTGATCCCCAAATCCTCTAATTGCCATTATTTTCCAGGAAATTTGTAACAATTTTTACCACTATTTCTCAAATGGTGATTAAAATAAAATATGGTTAGAAAAATACAGAGAAACGTATTTATTCAGACAAATTCTGCACTGCCATTCAAACCTTCTAAAGCAGGGAACACAAATGAGAGGTATGGGTTGAGTTTGAATAGCAGGTAATCCAGCTGCATGAGTAATCCTCCAATTTTATGCCTTTATACACAGAGAGACACCTAACACTTAACTACTGGAGACTGAAAAATCCCTCAGTAAAATAGTTTTCACTCTACATTTCTTCTGGCACATAGTCTTGGTAGGAGGAAAAATTGCAAGCATTCTTTAATCTCAGTAGTGAGAAAAGGCAGAATGTGCACACACCCTGTTTATCATTGCTTCCTTGGCATCTTGCACACCCTTGAGTTTTCTTTCTTTTCTTCCAGTCTTTCAAGAGAAAAGGGTGCTTTTTAATTAATTTGTGTTCTCCTCCAAAGATATCAATCTTGATGAATACTGTCTTTATCATTCCTAAACTCAATGGCATTCAGAACTAAATCATTTGAGATTGTTCAAAGCCCTTCACCGTATCTCTTAAAACAGCAGGAGAAGAATATAAAAAAATCTTCCACAGGGAACAATGCCATGCACTCTTAAGCAAACTAAGCCTTTCTCTTCTTTCCACCTAAACTTGTCCAGTTCATAGGGCTTCACAGACCCTTACACCCTCTTTCCCTGACAGCTGCTTTTCTTCCTTTATTGCTATCCTGCATCTACGGAGGAACAACTCCAGGCACCAATATATGGTGGAGGCCACCCAGCTGGAAAACACCTTGGCAGAGAAGGACCGGGAGATCCTGATGGACACCAAGTTGAACATGAGCCAGCAAGAGAGCTAATGGTATCCTGGGCTGCATTAGACAAAGTACTGACAGCAGGTCAAGGGCTTCCACTCTACTCCCGAGGACTGTGTCCAGTTCTGGGCTCTGCAGTACATGGGAGACATGGACAGATTGGAAAGAGTTCAACAAAGGGCCACAAAGATGGTTAAGGGGCTCATGCATCTGTCCTATGAGGAAAGGGCAAGAGAGCTTGGACCATTCAGCCTGGACAAGAGAGGGCTCCAGGGAGACTGAAAAGCAGCCGGCCAGTTGCTAAAGGGACTCTGAAAGAGACCTGCAGAGGGTTTTTGTACAATGGCATGGAGTGACAGGACAACAGGGCATGGCTTCAAACTGAAAGAAGGCAGGTTTAGATTAGGTATTAATAAGGCATTCTTTACTGTGAGGATGGTGAAGCACTGGAACAGGTTGCCCAGAAAAGTAGTGGATGATCTATCCCTCAAAGTGTTCAGGACCAGGTTGGATAGGGCTTTGAGCAACCCGGTCTAGTGGAAGGTGAGGTGTCCCTGCCCATGGTAGGGTGGTTGGAATTTCATGATCTTTAAGGTCCTTTCCGACCCAGACCATTGTATTATTCTATATTTCAGTTTAGTAGTGTCAAAGTAGTAGTACAAAGTCATCCGCCAAGGGGGGCACCCAATTTCTGGTCTTTATCAGAAAACCCCTCTGGTTCTGGCCCAGACAACTCTGACAATTGTCACCACTTTTGAGTTAATCCCCACAAACAGCAGACCAGCAAGTCATCTTCTGTTCCGGTCCTTCACTGTGTTAAGGGATATCACACTTTTAATCAAGAAAAACCTGCAATGAACATGGAATGACAGAACAGATTTACAGCTCTTTGTGCTCCCATTATGGATTTGAATCCCCAAGTAGTGTCCACAGCACAGGAGGCTGGTCAACACACTAAGAAAAAGGGATGACCTCCCATATCTATCACTTAGGTTTAGCAATATCTGTGATAAAGTTAGTCATTTGTACAGTCCAAATTCTTCTAGTTTCTTCTATTAAAGCAGGATCAAAATCATACTTTTCATCTGGACACTAAAAATTCCCCACAGCAAGGAATCCTGAAGCAAAGAGAATGACTGGCTGAACTAACGGTAAGAAAATCTGATTACATCTCTACCCATTCAGGATAATTTATTATCCTGCAGCACAGCATTAACTGCCTAAGATCAGGATCCCATTCCTGTGGCACAGCTCCTCAACATTCTTTTGAGGGTACTTATACTGGCTTAGAAAAACAAGAAACACAGAGCAACTCCTATCAGAAACTCTTCTTCTTTAGAAGAATTTGACCAAAGTGCACCACCAATAAAACCAAAACCAAGCAACCAAAACAATTTTTTAAAAAAGGTAAGATGTAAATCTTTTCTGTGATGGCTTTTCTTTCTCTTTCTCTACTGGAAACAGATAAAAACCAAATCAGCCTCTTAAATAGGAGTACTTACATAACATCTGTGATTTCAAATATTCCTGCAATTATTTTTGAAAGAAAACTTTCAAATCATTCCTTGTAGTCGCAGAGTTCAGATATTTGATTTATTCCATTTCTATTATTTAATTTGACCTATTACTTAGCACTGGAAAACATCAAAAGAACCCTGACAGAAACATCAAAGACATCTATCTTATAAATTCATAGCTGAAACCATATAGCACATCATAATTTTTAAAATAATTACAGTTTTATTATACTCAAAATAAGATGATTATTGTAAATTATTCCTCATATTAGTTATCACAAGTAAGTTTTAGAAACATCTACTAAATGTAAGTATCTGGATACAGTTAATCCAATTCATGTAACATTATATTCAAAATAGAACAGAAAAACAAACAAGAACCTTTAAAGTCGTAACATCATTTATCAAAAATTACCTGGTTTGCTCAACTGAAAACAGTCCCCTTAAAAACCTAGGAAGAATCAACCACCAAATTCATACATTCATTCTACTAAACTACTAGAACTTTTTTTTTTTTTAAATTAATATTGCAACTAAATTTAACTGAAATATTGTGCTCCATCTGTTAATGTTCATAATACCTACCACTCTTTCAAAGCATCCAAGCATCTCCATAATATCCACACGTGCTCTTTCCTTTCTTGAAAGCTCAACCCCCCCTTCCCCCAAGTCTGGTAGTCTTGGGCTATTATCTGAATACCTATTTTGTTTAAACATTCACAAAACAAATTCTCACACTCACAAGAAAATGCTTCCTTCTCATTTATGTCCAGACTGAAGTAATATCTATCTGTACACAAAATTAACACACAAGTGCATAATTGTAGTTTTATGCTCAAGTGCCCCAATTATGCACTTTGAAACACTTTAAAGGATCCAGCAGGAACATTCAATACCTCAAACTTTAAAGTCTTGAGGAGTGTCTTTTGACAAGACAGCTGCATTATGGAGAAATCTTTCAGCTAAAAACAAAGAAAGCAATCAGCTTTGGGGGTTTTTCCCTCAGGCTGTAAAGAATAGTGGGACCTATCTGGTGCAGTGCATTTGGCCACAACTAAGACACAAGCAGAAAACTGAGTAGTTTGGTTTGTGTGTAGTATGGCCCAGGTAAGCAAAAGAGGCCCAGCCTCCAGATTGTTTGGAAAGGTGATCAAGGAAATTTTAAGAAGTAAAATTAAGTAAAATTAATGTTTGCAAGAGACAAGTGAGGACCCTACACCTTCCTCACTTCAGCCCCAAATCAACTGCAACTCCTCACACAAGCCTGGTGAACATTCATCCTCTGCCTTCTCACTTCTCCGTACAAAATACTTTTAAGAAGCAGTTTGTTCAAAAAGGGAGTGCAGGAGGTGACTGTCGACAGTTTTTTGTTACAGAAATAAATTTCTCTGCACATGTGGTGGAGAAGGGAAATCTATGTTAGCCCATCTGACTTTGCACTGAAATGGGTTACAGGTGCTCTCACAATGCATTACACTCTTTCACACGGACTGGTGATAAACTTGCCATAACCTTCATGATACAGTTTATTAGAACCACTGGTGCTGTTCATGGCAGGGGGTAAGTGGGGAGATGTCTCAGCAAACACAAGAGAAGATAAGGAGACGTACTTATTTCATATGACAAACACGTACCAAGTTCTTAATAAATAATAGGTGAGGAAATCAGGAGTGGTAAAAATAGCATAAGAAGAAGGTAGACAATTCATTACATTAAAAACATACAAAGAAAAGGGCTTCAGGCTGACTCAAAGCTGGTTAAGTAGTGAGGCCGTGTTAGCAGAGGTTTTCCTTATAGTGAGAAAATGCAATGCTCTGTGCAACTCATATGGGATTTAGCACCAAGTGTCAGGGGCACGTAGTCACTCATTGTTGACCATCAGCAAAGAGATAAGATGAGCCTATTTGTGAGCTCAAAGAGCAGTCACAGGTACCAGGCAGAGTGAGACAAAATTCCAGCTGCTGTTGCAGTTCTTTAGCGGGGCCAACAGAATGCAAGTTCTTCCAAGGGTGATGGAAACACCACACGTTTTCAGGAAGGTGCCATTCAAAGCTGTTCTAAAAAAAACACACCACGCAGAAATGCTCCCAAGCTCCTCATCCAATGCACTGTGTGGGCTCCTGTCTCAAAGCAGCCCAGTGCCCACCTCTGCACACTGAGGAGCTGGGCAAAGGAGAGGTCTCCTGATGGCAGGCACCAGGAAAGACACGGTGTGGGCTGATCACATTTCCTATAATGCTCCAGAGGCAAAAGCACCAACACAAATGCTCTACAGCTGCAAGCCGATCTGTCTGCTGCCAAAGAGCCCCACCACTTCACCTGACCTGTCAGTTCTCCCTGACTCTCTACCAAGAGTTCTGCCACACTCAAACAGCAGAAAGATAACGGGCAGCCTTCAGCTGGCTTAGCATACCAAAACAATTCGGCATGGTCAGATGAACCCAGCAGTGACAAGAGGGAAGTGGCACTGTAGGTACCAGCTGGGTTAGCTTTGGCTGCTGTTGAACTGCAGATTCCTTGGTTTTGGTTTTCTGTGGCTCTCCTCATCTCATGAATCCAAATCCACAATTCTCACTTTCCAAAAAAGCACCACATGTGCAAAGGAATAACTTCCAGCTCTCCACAGAGAGCCCTTCTAAGGAGGAGCTTCCATGAGAAAGCTACTGCACTACCAAGTGAAGCTACAAAAGAAGCCTCTCCTTGACTTTCAGGGAGGACACTGGCTTTTCAGACCTCCTCACACACAAGACACTCAAATTCTGCCATAAAATTCAATCCACTTTAAGCAGAAAATAATTCATTGCTGCTCTCACCTAGAGCGACATCCACAGGAAAACAGTGACTCAGGGAGGGAAACACAATTCTCTCCCCTTCCTTGCAGGAAGAGAAGACAAATATTTCATGCATTTCAGGGACTTTCATAGCATGAAAGTAAAATGCAAGTGGGTAATGCCCATTTAGATTAGTTCTTGAATGTTTTTAGGGCAACGATCACTTATCTATGTTGGTTGTTAGGTATTTCAACCTCCTGTTTGGTTTGGCAAATCTTCCTCTGAGTACCAGTTGTACTTTACTGGCTACAGTGTTGTTCAGGCATGAGCTTCTAAGATTAAACTAAGCTTCTGATTTTGCAGTTGCATAACTATTTAAAATATTTCAAACAACAGGTCAATATTTCTCAGAAGCTGTATACACTTTCCAGAGCACAGAGTTCACGTGTCCTGAAGAACAGGCTTTTTAATTTTAAAACCAGGTATTTTCATTACTTAATTGGCTCTGAAGTATATAAATCTTTCTTTGGAGAGTAAAAAACTGGGGAGAAAAGCTTAGGAAGCAGCACTGTCTGCTTTGGAGGGAGTACTTACCCATCTGCCCTTCTGGCCAGAGGTTTAATAGATTTCTATTTTTAAAAAGGACATAAGGGGAGGGGGTGGCTCCATCAGTTTCCTACAGAAACCCAGCTGCCAAACTGGATGTGCCAAAGGGGAATTTTAGGGAATTTTAAAGAGATAACCTCTGCTGAGACTGCAATGTCAGCTTTGTAACCTCATGACTGGAACATGTGCAGTGAATGCTGGATTGAAAAAGCTGTGCTATGGGAGTTAGAAGAAAGAAAAGGAGAAAACAGGAACAGCACGAACTGGGATTATTACTCTGTGATGAGAAGAGAACTGGAGCTAAAAAACACTGTTAGTTCACTGTGAAAAATTACATCTATAGAGTAAGCTCACTTTGATTTGAGTATTTATTGATAACCTCTGTGCAATTCCCTTCTCCCAGCCCTAATATGGTCTCTGCATTTTATGCTGATGCTGTTGTTCCATTTAGCAGGTCACTTGCAGTGTATTTTAAACAACACACAGAGACCCAAGCTGACCTCTGGTTTAAATGCTCAGCACAGAAGTTGTGGGGTAAGGGGTTGAGCAGGGAAGAGGAACAGGAGAAGAATAGGAGCACTGCCAATTAAAATAAAACAATAAATAAAATATTCAATAAATAAAAAATTAAATAACTGGTCCTTTTTCCATCCAGTCCTTCAGCTTCTACTTAGGTTTCTTGCATGTTGAGACAAAACTAAATTAAATCTCCTTACTTTATCAAAATTTTTAAAATTTATTTTACAGGAAATAGATAAAGAACTATGTCATGTACTGCTATTTACTCACCAAGATCAGAATGCTTGAAGAAATTTAGTATGCTAAAGAAGCTGTAAAATATTGGTGATTCTAAACTAAGATCAACATTCAAAACAGTAAGGACAGCCAAAACACCCACACAAATAGAGTAGCCACAAATACCTTCAAAGAATTATAAAAATCTATTATCAAGTCTTACTTGGAGATTAAAAAGGTGGAATTAGTGATTTGCACTCAGACAAATAAATTTCTATACTAAATTACAAAAAAGGCAAGTCTCTTATGGGTAGGACCCCACTAAAAGGCAAGTCTCTTATGGGTAGGACCCCACTAAAAACCCTTCTGATGTCCACCTGTTTTCTTCTGCTCCTCACATATAGCAGTGTGCTTCCACAACCATCCCTTTTACTACATTTAAAATAGATGAGAAAAGATGATGTCATCATGTTTCACCTAGAAAAGAAGCAGTAATAAATACCCTTTTGCAGTGAAAGTAGGAATGCTTTATGATAAAATATAACAGCTCTTTAAAAAGAAACATTTCAAAGTAACAGGAATGTTAGAAAGGTAAAATAAATTAATAGCCTATGTTGTTAAAAACTATCTACAAATCTTTATAATCCAATTCTCTGAACAGCTTCAATATGTGGTGAACGTCATTAAATTATCAATCTAAGAAAAATCTGTCTTCAGACTTGAGGATATATATCCCCTTTAGCCTAATATTTGGGAGTTTTAGAATTTTTATTTTTTTTTACATTTTGGGTTAGTGATGGGGTTTGAGGAGTGTTACTTTCTCTTTTTTTAAGGGAAACTGTCAACTGAGGACCCTTAAAAAAAAGCTACAACCTCATACCATAAGGTACACACTAATATATGCTATCTTTAACTAAATGCTAGTTTGTTTCACTAGTGTTTTTTCTTCTTTCTGGGCAGCACTTCATTGAGGATCTGCTCCCCTGAGGAAACAAGTTTTTCTCTTCCCTTGAGGAAACATAAGTGCTTCAGTGCAGTGTATCTCAACATCTCTGCAGAAGAAAAAGCATGTAATCAAATAATTAGCAACCAGTGTAACCATTCTGTGCATCTGAAACAAAAACCTAGAAAAGCACCTCTCTTTAAAAGCATTGCCTCCTTTGTTGCCTCTAACTGATCTTAAAATAATATTATTTCATCTTCAAGTCAAAAAGAAAACAACTTGTTACACTGCAAGTGCCTTTTCCATTGCCTTTCAGCAAGAAAAGCTCTGCAAAGTTGGAAGATTTTTGCTCGCTCAGAAAAAAAAGAATTTCTATGATGTATTGTAAATCTTTACCTCTCTCAATTGGGAGGTAGGTTTTTATGCCTTTCAAAATTTATTATGTCTGCTCGACTGTGCTTTCCTAAAGATCCCTTTCAGCTTCTGTTCCAACTAGCAAGTGAAAATTCTCTCAAGTGCAGTAATGTAAAAGGAGTAGGAAAGAAATTCAGCCCATGAACAGGGCAGACACACAATGTAGTGCAGTGCTTTGCACAGCCCTAAAAAGCACATTACAGCTCAATACATGGAATACCCAAATTCAAAGTACTTGCTCTATGGGTCTTATAATTTATTAAATTTTATATTATAAATAAAACCATGAAGTCAGACCCAGCTGAAATACTTACATTTCCAAAGAAACCCTACAAACTCAGCAAAATCTTGAGCCTTTTCCAGACACTTTTACTAACTACATCCTATTTATTTCCATTATGTGTGATTCAGGTTTCAACTCTACAAACTACTATGCAATTTTAAATTTTCATGGTAAGAGTAGTGCCACTGAGTTAATGGGGCCAGTGCCACCAACGTAACCAGTGATGCACACATCAACCCACTGAGCTGAGGGACTTACACCACAATATCCTTGAGGCAAGGAATATGGCTTTTCCTACCCTTCACAAAGCAGCACGTAATTTTGCTGAAAAACAGGAATTAAAGATTACAGTTTTAAAATTTTCCTATTACCAGCAAGCCCAAAGAGGAGAGCAGAGAGCCCAGAAAAAGCGCTGCATAATGCCAGATTAAAAGGATCTCCAGAGTCTTTCATTCCATGATGGCAGTCAGGAAAGGTTCCATACAAGATATGATATAAGAACGTGGTGATTAACTGGAAAACCAATCAGGAACCAACTTTTCCTGCTGCTATTCTTAGCTAACTTTTTCTACTTTTGTCTAAAGCAAAAGACTATACTACTTCTATTAAAAAAAAAAACCCAAACACAAAACCGAAACCAGTTTCAACTACACTAACTATACCTCCCTTACATTTTTCCTGTTAAGCTTATTCAGTAAATAGAAAAAGGGAAAAAAAATCACACACAGACGCGCTATCAAATTCACTATGAGAGAAACAAGTAATCATTAGCCTAGCAATGACTCTTTCTCTGATATTTCTGTATATATACACTGCATTAGACATTCAACACTTTCTTGAATAGCAAATTCATTCTTCATGTGCAAAAAGTGCCGTAAATTCTCTCATAATTTTAACAGTGCAGGACAACCTTGACAATTTGAATTACTGAGAAGTTTGTCTTGGGTTTCTAAACACCATCAGCAACAAGGTATACAAAGCAAGTAAGACACACAGAAATGGAAGCCAAGGCTGTTTTAGTAAAATTATATCTTACTAATACATTAGAATTGCAAGGTTTGGTTTCTTGACCAAGTATGAGCAAATATATTTCACTGACTTTTGTAAGATGAATTGATTATTACCATGACATTTCAACCACACACAAAAGAGAAAGGTGACACTACAGCAGAAATGTGCTATCAGTTCAGCAGCAGTGATTTACTGAAAGAGCTTTTCAAGTTTATACTAACAGGGTTATTTCATGAGCTGAAAATAGTTTTATTCCCTTATGTCAAATAACATTTATGTATCTGTAATGTGCACATCATAAAAAGGGAGACATGAAGAAAAACATGACTTTACAGACAAGACTACCATCACATGGTACTGCTTTATAAATATTGCTGAAGTAAACAAAATCTGCATATAAATAACATTTCTTATATTGACTGTTAAATACATTGACAGAACCAAACAGCAGCAAAATGTTGCTTATGGTAGAAATCTCTGCTTTTATTTTAAAAATATAAACAAAGTATTTATTTTTGCAACCATCAAAGCAAGCAACTGACTTTTGATTTTGTCTGTGAGGAGCACATGTCTACAAATAAAGAGAGAAAAAAGTCCCCAACATGGTAGCGGAGTAAAAGACACAAGAGAGGTTTCACACTATTGACAAGGCTTATAATCCAGAAAAATCTGCCATGTGAGCCAAGGCATGGCAACATAGCATTTAGGCACATACAGGAGAAATGCTTGTAAATTCCACTGGTCCAATGAGCAGAGACACAGTTTTCATAATTTTATCATTGTGCTCCACGGCTGAGTGGCTGTCAGGCCAATGGCACGGCACAGGTTCCCATTTGAATGACATATGGGTTCACCCAACCAGAGAGATGTTGGAGCATTAAATACCACAAACAGACAGGACGAGAATATAAAAAGCAAAATTAGCGCTCGTTCAACGGCGTGCACAGGCAGGGACCTGCCTGCTCCAAGCCAGCACCTCTGCCAGGTCCCCAGCATCGGGAAAACCGTGTCCTCCAGGTAACAGTCTCTCACCTCATAAAACTCAAAAACATGCTAAAAAAATTATACTTCAAAGTGTGGCGGGAAAATAAGAAAATGTTTATTTTTAAAACACTGGGAAATGTAAACTTAAGACATGCAGGGAGTGAGAAGGGAGCAGGAATTATTCTTTCGCACAGTACTTCTAAAAAAGTGCCATGGAAAATACATTTTACCTTTGTGGAAAGCTGTTCTTCAGACAGAAGTGTTTAACATGTTATATAAACATGTTATGCAGTGAAATGTAAAACACAGGGGGATTTTCATCACATTTATTGCATTTGTTAGCC
Source organism: Sitta carolinensis (assembly GCA_032173965.1). NCBI lineage: Eukaryota > Metazoa > Chordata > Aves > Passeriformes > Sittidae > Sitta > Sitta carolinensis. The sequence goes on along the minus strand of JAVUNC010000004.1, from coordinate 60,010,692 downwards.
AAAACACAGTAGTCTTGTAATCACCGCCACTGCTGTAGTAAAACATGTCAGTAATATTAACAAAAAAGTGCTTTCAGACAGGTTTGTTGAAGGGGAAAGAGATTATATCAAACAACTTGGACCTAAACAAAACAACAAAACCAAATAAAACCCCCAAAGAACTGCAGATGAGCATGCAGAAGGAGATCACAGGGCTGATTTCGACTAGCAATTCACCGTGCCTTGAAATTTTCTTTTATGACAAAAACAAACCCAAGTCACATAAATTACCGACCACTGCGTAGGACACAGCTGTCCCCTCCCTGTGCAATGTGATGGAGCAACACATGAACCACATGACACCACCAGTCCACAGGAGAGGTTCAGACTTCAGGGACCTGATGGAAGAATTGCATTAGCAATTCTCAGTCCAAGCAGAGAAGCTTGCCATGACGGTATATAATGAGCACCACCTTTGCACAGCACGATTTGCAAAAGCAAAGGCAGAGAACAAGCTTTAGTCAGGCTGCCTATGAGACCCTGCCTGTACACAGGCAACTTCTCAGGTGAGGAGGAGTGGGCACCTTCACCCCTGCCCCTCACCCTGCAGCCAGAGCAGCTGCAGCCTCCCCACAGCTCAAAACAACTCAAGGAATTGGCAGAGATGGTGCCTTCTACTGACTTTAAGGGAGTTTTTCTTCTCAGTCTTTCTGTGCTCTGTTTTCACTCTGTAGATCTTTCTAGACGTGGTCTCTTTAGATTTATTTTATAATACCAGGATTCTCTTCTGTTTGTACTGTGTTTTTCCTGCTCTCATTTGTTTTACTCTTTCAGTGCTAATGCTATCATCTATGCAGAAGACCTGGGAGACTCACCAGGTTCTGCAACATTCTCCATCAATAAACAGAAAGGAGGAGGAGGGAGGATTATCTTTAGGCATACATTCAAAATAACTGTTTAGATCAAGGGTACTGATTAATTACTGCAGCTCAAAAGTCACTGACAGTCTCCTCCTGACCAAGAGGAAGACCATTGCTGCAAGAGCACCAATCTATAATGATCTTTATTAAAAATTATTAAATCACACACTGTTTAAGTGGTTGAATTTGTAGTTTACTGGCGAAAATAAATACTTTTTAGGACAATACTGAATTGTTAGGAAAAATAATAACAAAGCCATTTCTTTCCTTAAAAATTACAGCACCACACCACTATCTGCTGCAATATCTCCATATGCTTCACATGGCACATTGCAGAAAACTGTTTACAGGTTAAACTTTGCCCCAGAGTTTATACCAGCAGTACCTTTTTACTTCTGAATTTGTTTTGCCTGAGAACTTCATATTCCAGCATTAACTTTCAACTGAGCACATCCAACTAGTATCCTCTCATCTTTTTTTTTTTTTTTTTTTTTTTTTTCAGTTAATTACTAAGAACTTATTTCAGGACTCTATACACCAAAACACCCGTCTGACTCAGGCAAAACACCAAATTCAGTTAAATATCTCCCTAACTGTATAAGCAAGCTGCATGCCTAAAAGTATGAGATGAAGAGCAAATGAATCAAACACTAGGAAATGTACTCAGTTATTTTAACATCTAACAGTAGGAAATTGTTTCAAAGCTCCCCATACATACACACACAGAACAGTGCTGGAAAAACACGAGAAAAGTAGATATGAAGTAGAATTGTCACTGATGTTCTCCTTAAAATACTATCTTAGAGAACAACTCTCGTACCCTCTAGGCTAATCCATTCCCATGCTCAGTGTTGGAAGATGATACTCATATTAAAAGATCCATCAAAGCCTGCCCTACCTTAGACAAGGAAAAAGAAGTCAGCAGAGCTAATGGGAGAGAAATCTTCTGAGCCGTAGGCAGAGCATCTCCCCACTTGCCATTATCTCTCCCCACTCTACCATGCTCAGGGAAGTTGGCAAAATGAGACAGAATCCCCAATTCAAAAAAGCAGGAGCTTTCAAAAAAGTTTAAGAAAGGGAAAGTAAGGCTGAAGATTAATAGTATCTTTAGAGCGCAGCAAAGTGCAGGACAGACAGAGAAAAAAAAAATTGATGCCTATGACATTTCAAAATAAAAGAAATGTGAAAACCACATTTTCCTTAGAAGCTGAAAGTTTTAGTTATAAGGATGAATATTTCAATGTCTGATATGGAGATGTGAAAGCTCCTGAGGGTTAGTTTAGGGTATTTTGTTTTGTTTTGTTTTAAATAAAGTGCAGTACACAAAAGCATGGCAGAAATTATTAAAAGTGGTTTTTAACCAGGAAGTTTTCAACTCAGAATGAAAGCATTATTACACATACACAGAAAAAGAAAAAAAATCAGTCTGTCAAAACTGAAAATAAAGTAAGTTACAAAATCTGAATATTTAGATTTGACTATAACTGCCAAGAACATACAAGCTGTAACTTACAACTGGGAAAAAAAAAAAGTCAACTAAAAGAAAAACAGTATTCAGGGTGGGGAGGAGAAACAAAACTTTTCAAATTCCCACCAAATATTTCTTTTGAAACCCACTTTCTTTTGAGAATACTTTAACTATGACAAAAATTCATCAGCCATAGAAAACTACACTTGCCACATTTTCCAACAGCTTACAGGTAACCAAACAAAAACACTGCAGCACACCATCTTACTTTGGTAACATGGAAATTAATAAGCACTTAATATAGATAGGATTTATATGAACTTAAAACAGACTGACACAGAACAAAGATAAGCATACTGAGTAAAAATATATACATTGTGTTACAGTCTGCTTAATGTAGTGTTCATGTAAACCTGTAGGCAGACACACACACACTAAACTGAGTCACAGGGGAACATGACTTTCTTGGAGGCTAAGGTAATTTTAACATGAAAAATGCTGTACCCATCTACAGAGCTCCAGGACACTAACAGACCTTTTCCAACTCCATTTCTCTGGAACATAAGCAACTTGACATCAATAAAATGAACAAATCATTTTCAGAAAGTTAATGAAAATGGAGTTATGATACTAAATCTACTGGCATCCTCTCTTAAAATTGCTCTGAAACCAAAACCACCAAAGACTTGAACAAAACCAATGAAAACATTTTCAGCACAGAAACCAATGCGGGCTTGTTCAGGTCAATGTTTCGGCTGCACAGCTCAGGGGTTTTTCAAAGATGAGATTTCAGTCAAATTCCAAGCTCCAAGGGGAATGAAGCCTCACAAGCTATTGCTTCTCCCACCCAGTGCAGCAAAGCCCTTGCATGAACATCATCTGAACTCCCAACCAAACAAGACTACAGTAAATAAATATGGCTCATTGAACACATACAGATGCAAACTTCAAACAGGAGACTTTCTTTTTAAGTTTTAAGGACAGTATCCAACTGTTCATACCCATTCTACCCCCTGACCTAAGTTGTACAATGGATGGAAATGGTAAGAATGAACAGCTGTCCTCATCTTTCATCTAAGTGAAAGAAGAACAAAAGATGTCATGCTTAAATTCATTCCATCTTCAGTGCTTTTTCAACTGATGACCAAGCAGTACTTAATAGAGTGACAAAAGGACAACGATGGGAGAGGGGATGGAGGGAGGGAAGCACACTAACAAGGCAATGATGCCCATCCTTCAAACATATTTTTTTCTTTTCAGTTATAAAGCTGTTTCTTGATTTAGGGTATACTCAGAAAAATACTCTGTATTTCTGCTTTTAGAGTCAACGAGATAAACATAAGAGTCCCACAGGAAGATGGGTAAGTCTTAGGCAATCACCCAGAAGGAGGAAGGTTTCAGGTATTAAGATGTAAAACTGCACTGAAAATAGAGGCTAGGCAGAAAGCTAATGATGGTTTGATAAACCTTATTAAAACCCCCACATGGATAGATGGCAGTCAGTGCCCATTACTGCAAGGCTTGGATGGGATTACTTTAATTAATGTTCTACCTAAACTCTTACTTCAATAGCTACTAATTACCATTAAGAACTACCAGCTATATCCGCAGATTAAACATTTCTCCCCCCCCCAAAGACCCAATTTTAGAAGCTGCTTCTACAACAAATTATTTGTTATATTGTTTATGGTGCCATAGAAACCTCTACATCCTTTTAAATTTGTGGTAAGATCCTTTGATGTAGGTCCTTAAAAAAACTTGTTGAACAGATACTCATAAAACAAATGCCTCTTTACTCTATGCTGAAAGAGTGTGAAAAAATGTCAGTATACTACATAACTTTAAAGCAAAATTAGACGACTCCCAGTATTTGATGCAATCTTCAGATTGTCTTAAATCCTGTAGTTTTTCCTCTTTCTTTCTGAATGCACCTACGAATAGAGAAATAAGAAAGACCTTGCCTGGAAGATGCAATTTTTTGTAGATTGATGTATTCTCTTTTAAAGGGATATAATTTTACAATCCCTCACAGGTGAGATACTGGGTTTAATATCTAAAGCAAAGTACATATTTGTCTTTATGTCAATCTGCATGAAAGAAAAATCACAGGTAAAGTAGCAATAAAATACATGCACTGCAAGGATCTATCTATATTCCTATTTTGTGGCTCAGATTTGATGTATTATTTGCCATACTCAGAAATGTAGCATTTCTGTATGCACACACATTAATCTTGACAAAAAGATGTTATTTCAGTCATGCTGATCCTATTTTAAAATTTATTTAATACTCAGCTATAAAAGGCAAATACTACTTTATAATTGGAAAGGATATCACAGTTGAGAAATATCCCTGATTGAAAATACTATCTGAGCAGTTAAAAGAAAAATTCTACTCTCTTTCCTTTAAAAAATCAATAGAAGAAGACAGCTATGTACAGATTTGGAGAAACTAATAAACAAATTGTAAGAAGAACAAAAGCTTTACCAGTTTCATACAAACGCACATAAAAACTCAATCATATTTTTCCCCACAGTACTGTGAATTTAATAGAAACTATACTGTGTAGATCTTTGAGATACTGTATTTAAGAATTTTTGTATCTCTTTATAGATATCCACAAATTTCAGTAAACAATTATATAGGCTTACAGTATGAAAAAAAGTGAAGAAAAAGAGGAACAATTCTAGTAGACAATATCTTTGAAAAAGAAATTTGGTCTATTCTCCTGCAAGACAGAACCTCCCTTTATATTTTTCAACTGTGAAACTGCATGAGAAGCATAATGGCTTTAGTATAGCAAAAACAATAGCTTTGTACAAATAAGAAACCATGAAGAACAAAAAATAAATTTAAAACCAATCGAACTGTGTACAGCAATTATGATTTAAAAGTGACTATTACCACAGCTATAATACTTCAGACAAAATTTTTAACAACAGTTGCTTTCTCCATCTGTCTTTTTTTTAAGACTTATTTCAGCAGTGAGTCAGATTCTGGACAACGTTTGATGTAGTGCCATTTAAAAAGTAAGAGAAAATAAGGAGGATATTTTATGAAATAAATTCTGCCAAAATCCAAGGCAGATCTGGAATATGACAACAAATTCATGTCAAATAACAGTCTGCCCGATTGTTAAAATTATTTAGGAAATGAGAAGAAAAAAGTAAGCTGTCCAACAGTCTAAAGGAACTTAGATTCCAGTGTATGTAACATACTATGAAAAAATTAATAGATACATGAGTTTAATTAAAAGATTCTGTGTTTGCCTATTGCTGTTATACACAGAGGAGCAATCATATGCTGGTAGCAGATCCGTATCATTAGAGCGACTTCTGCAATTTTTCTTTTCCATGTACAAAAGTAACTACACATCTATGAAGACAGCAGCAAGGAGGACAAGAATCTTTTAGTCTTGTTATTCACCTTTGCTACCAGTGTTGTACAGGTTCTTCTCAACCAGAACTAAGGAGAACAAAAACCATTTCAAACAGCTGGATGGAGCAGACAGCATTTTGGTGCATGGCTCTCTGGCACAGAGAACAAATTCATAAGGTAAGAGTGCATGGACAGCACATCTGCTTTAAAAAAAACCACAAAAAAACCAGCAACAACAAAAAATTACTAGCCTATTAGGAGTGCAAACCTAAACAATGCTTTTCTATCATCCTTCTGAATAAATCTGGTTTGAGAAGTCAGACAAAGCATCTTGACAAAACTCTGTTTTGCAAAACTAGAAGAAAATAATGGAAACTTATCAACTCATTTTAAGTATTTATTAGGTCCAGAATGGGACTGTTGGGCAGAAGAGCACAAAGCATTGCCACACGGTTTTGGCAGACCCAGTTGCAGCCATCAAGGTGCCTTGTTCAATGACATGAACCTTAATTAGCCAATTATTTCTTACTCTTAAGTTATTCTGACTGTGGCAGTGCAACAAAGAAAGTTGTTCTAACTGCCAAGTGCCAGAGATCCACCTCCTCTCCATCCTCCTGGCACGTACTCCCTACTGGGTTTTTGCATACTTTGTCACCAGCCTAGCCATGAGCTGAGCCATTTTAGTGCACTGAACCCACAGAAAACTAAGCCTTCTCCCTTCCTTCCCAACAAAACAGACCCCAAAAGTCTCCCAACCACTGAGCAAAACACTGCTAAGCTTCACAAAAATTAGGAATGTACTGGACTGACCCAAGGGAAAGCAAGAGATCCACCTGGAATCAATGTACTGCAAGGAACAGAAGTCATCCAAAATTAAGGAAACTGTTTTCCACAGTTGCCCAAGTCTGACTAAGATTTGTAACACCAGCTAAGTGCCATATAACAGCAATGTGGTTGATGCACACGGTATTTTGCATCCTGCAAGGGAGAAAAAGCATAAGAAAATCTCAGAAGCATAAAAAAATCACTCCAACACCCAAGACATTAAATACATACATACACATCTATACTTAATGCAGACATCCTTACTGAATTTTTTTAGTAATTAGTCCTTCATCTGAAAATGCTTAAGTAATTCACAATAATGCATAAAATATATCACTGAAGCTGACAGATATTATTACCTCAGTAGAGACTGCATATTAAACCTTACGTTAAAATCTATGGCACAGCAATGATGCCCACCACCTACTCTCAGCTCTTTGGAACAAACTCTCCCTCTCTATGGAATTACATTTTGCCTGTTTATCATTTCCTACCAATTTAGTTTGCTAAGTATTTTTTCCCAATTCCTTTCTTCCAAATATGTTGTAACGTGTCTAGCATACTGTAGATTTTTAAGCACTTGGGTAGTCAATGCACATATATAATCCCATTTTCAAAGTCATAACATGCCTTGAGGGATGTGAAAGGTGTTAGGAAAAATAAATAAGGCAGTAAGAGTTTTTGGTTCAGCCAACCAGCCTAAAGTTATATTTTTCTAAATACTTTTATGTATTCTTAGCCACTTTTAAGTATGTGTTAAAAGCATAGAAACAATAAAGAAACTGTAGTTCTTCAATGAGCCATGAAAACCTCTGCAGCTCCCTAGAGTACATGCAGAGACATAATGGGTGAAGAAGAAAGATGGTCACCTTCTTACTACTAACTGGATTTGGGTGTTCAGCCTACTTAATCTCTAGAGTAACAATTTACTTCAGTGGCTAAACCAAAACAAATATTTAAGAAACTTAACAAATTTATAACAAAAGCTACTGAAACCACTTGCAGAGAAAAGCCAAAAATTATCTGAAGGTTAGAGACTACATAAATTATTTTTAAAACACTGTTATTAGGACATTGCAAGGACTCTTCACTCATAAAAGGTTAACATCTTATTTGCTCAATCTGCACAGCGTATGTCTAAATGGTTACAAAACCAATGACATTTTTAATATTTTTTCCTCAAGTTTAGTATTTCAAGAATAGTTTTCTGAAAAACACAACTGCCTTACAAATGAAACATCTCCAGAACAACCCAAAAAGTTGCAGAAAACCAAGGAGGGATAAAGTGAGAAAGACGAACCTAGATGTTTAAAATATTGCCATTACTAAGGGTATCAAGGCAAAAACTGAAGGGATGAATAGAAGATATGCTCAGTGCTCAAAGCACATTTCTGAAATACAAGATAACAATTTGTCTGAGAACATCTTCTCTTTATCTCCCTCTGAGGGTTGTAAGATTATTAATCTTCAGAGCACAAATCACTGCAAAACTACAATTCCCAATGTACCCTGCAGCCCATTCAATTACTTGAAGTACACGAGTCCTTGCTAAGAGGAGGTAGGTAAGTTTAAAGAAAATATAAACCAAGCTCTGCTATGCAGTTTCCAGCTCTTAGTGGCTGGACATGTATTTTTTTTTCTGTGCTGTACTCTTCTTGTAGAAAAAGAGGCAGGGAGTTAATCAACTGAGTGTAGCTGAGTATTTCTGGTTTCCTGTAGAAAAACAAACTCAAGGTGATACTGTGCAAACACATAACCATTTTCTGGGATGAGTTTTGGCAATGCCCTCTACACAACTCTGTATGGTACCAAATAGCCTCAGAGCAGAAAGGTATGTTAGTAGGCTTCCACTATCCTCAAAATGCTTCAGCTGACCAACAGAAGAAATTAAACCCAAGCTCAAATAATCAAGTGGCACCAGCAAACAGGAACAAAACCCTTTGGCATAGCTCAGACAACAGGATCAATCCAGGACAAATGTTTGTTTCTCCTCTCTGAGTTTACAACTGCAACTGTGATGCTGCACTCTGAATCAGCTTTTTACAGGCAGGGAGAATGTCCTATCTACTGCTGGAAGAGAATGCTTGCACATGCACACACATGCATGTAAGGATGATGCCATCCAAGACAGGTGCATCCTTTCAAACCCTGGAGTCACAGCTACCAAATCAGGGGTTGATACCACAAACTCTGGTTATAACTAACAGCCCAACTGCAGCATCTCTCCTGTGTGGTTTTACAGGTTAAATTAGGAAAATAAAAGGGGAGTGGTTAGGGGGATATGATTTATCCCCATGATATCTCCATGGTGTGGCTGAGCTTTATGACCTCAGCCCATCTCCCAGTGCCTAGCTCCACCACCCCACTATTCAGCCCAGGTAACACAAGCGCTGCATTAAGGATTGGGCAGAGAGATGCCCATGCCACATAAGCAGAAGAGGCTCTGGCAGCACCAAATTGCCACCAAAGTCTCAACAATGTCCACCAGCGCTAGAAAAGATCCACCCAGATGTGAGTGAAAGCGAAGATCACTCCAATGTTCATCAAAAGAATGCACAACCCCCCACATAAAAATAACTAATTATATTTACTGTAACCAGTGCTTCAGCAGTAGAAGCAAAAAACCCCACAAACCTTGTACAGAAGACTGTTCTAGACACTGTTAGTGTCTAGAAAAGTGAAGAAGATGGATTGGGAAGCATGCAGGGGAGCTAGCTGCCACCCCACAGAGAGGACAAGGGAGTCTTACCCAGGAGGTGGCCAACACCAGTTTGACCCACCAGGGCTCCAGTGGGTCAAAACAAGCTTAGTAATAAACTCTACCTCACAGAAGATTCAGACACTTGGAATTTGGTACCTGATCCAGTACCCATCCCATCACCGTACTAACCACTGGGGAGGAGGCGGATGACATACACCAAATCTACTGCCTGGTACTGCAAAACCATTAATTTATCTAACAGCTATTTTACTGGCACAACCCCTGCTCCATAATGGTGCTCTTTTCCTGACTATGAGAAATTATTGGGCAGTTTGTGCTAACTGCTTTCCCGTCATGTTTCATTTCCAAACACCATCTTCTGTCAGTTTATTCCCATTCAACTCAAAGTGACTGTCAGCACGAATACAGATGATCTGTTCATTTTTATAATGGTCTAATTTTGTGAGCAGTTTCAACCTCCCCTACTCCTTGAACTTAAAAGGCCACCAAACCAAACCAAACCAAAAATAAAAACAAAAACTAAAGAAAAACAGAATCAAACAAAAATCCACCAAAGCACAGGAAGATTAAACCTTAAATTATGGGAAATATATTCTGTGTATGTAATTGACCCATTTTTATTTTACTTTGAGAAAAGACAATAAATATGGAAAATAGAGAAGAAACAACCAAACAAAAGGGAAAAAACCCAACCAAGCCCAGAATCACCCTACTCCTACCTGTTCTATCTGCTGCATAAACATTTTGCACCATGAGGTAAATTCTACATTTATATTCCTGCTTATTCCACTAATTTTAACATTTTACCAAAAGGAGCCCCTTCTTGAGGGGCTGAACCCTCCTCTCCTAGCACCCACAAATGTGCATCTGCACTGGAAACACTTTCAAAAAGCAGCAAATCCAGTAAAAATTGGGAGGAGGAATGGTAGGGTTAAAAAGAAAATAAGGAATCCCTGGAAATGGTCCTGCACTGCAATTATGTAACTTGATATCAAAGGTGCGAAAGCTAGAATGAAAATATTTGATGTGACAGCTCTTCACCTCAGTTGTAGCATGCCCTATCTAAATAGCAGGAGAGCAGATGGTAATTTTCAAGCACATTTAGACCGGAATGCAAACGATACTTAAAAATAAATACATAAATAAACAAATAACGCTATACATGGAATAAATAAAGCGAAGCCTGTGGAGGGGGAGAGAGCATCTTACCAGGCTAACCAGTGCAATTGGAGGGAAAAAACCACCACTGCACACACAAATTTACAGTCACACAAAGCCCTTCTTCAGATCTGACATTTACAATTTATTTTTCAGCTAAACCACCAACTTGTGGAGCAATACAAAGATGCATGCACTTGTCCTGGCAAAAGCTTTCAAAGTTCATTGGTATTAAATCTGCAGCCCAGTAAGCTGTGAAAAGTCTGTACTTTCAAATGAAGCAGCTTTTGAATACTTGTGAAAATTTTAAGTGAATAAGCAGACTGCATAAAATTTGTTCAAACACCCACCACTACCTAGAGATTTATGCAACGTCAGACTCAAACTCCAAGTTATTTTAAAGATAAGGAGAAATAAATCATTTTAATGTTAATAAAGACTGGTTTCAAAATGCTGCTTGCTCCACAGATAATTCTGAATAGTCTTCCAACTGTCCAATCAAATAAATCAATATCTGGGGTCACGGCAGAGGGGGATTTGTGAGCTATACATGCTCTGTATTTAATTGTCATAGTAAATCCCAGATCTGAAGCTTCACTACGGCTGACAGAGTCAAGAACAGCCAGTGCTGTGACTAAGAGTGGTGCCTACTACTGCCCAGGAATACACACCATCAGGATGTTTCTGGATATGGAAAGCTACATACCACCACTACATGAACACGTACATGTAATATACTTATGTATACCTGCATGTGTATTGTACATCCAAGACAAAATTTAACAAAACTGGGACCAGATAGACGAGAAAGGACAGAAACACACAATGAATTGTTTTCAAGCATCGACTATTCACCACTGTGGCTGGTGGCAGGGAATACCCACACACACCTTTCCCAGGTCTCAGCAATACAGTAGGCCAAGATGTTTTTCTGGTGATCATCTTTTCTTTTTTGTTCTATTCTAAAAAGTGACAACCAACACTTGACAACTAAATGGAAACTGTTACAAACGTTATGCTTGTTTTAAGGAAAAACATGCAGATAAAACTTCTGAAACTGCTTTTACACATACTGTTTTAACAAGCTACATATACATAGCCCATTGCAGTATACTGATCTTTCAGGGATCCAGTAACATCCTACATCAGTAAACCATGGAAGAAAACATAAAACTAATGGTGCCTGAATAAACCATTGAGTACTCTTACCTCAATAATCCTGATGTTAATTATTCCAAAGCCTTGATGCTTCATGCAGAGCAACAGCACCTAAAATTTAGTTTCCCTGCCTGCATAGCTACATATCCTATGTGTGCTCTCATCAGTTGAGGCCAGTCACTGAAATATTCCTCTCAGTGCAGTCACACCAGCTTTGTACCTACTGTCCTACACTCCTGCAGATGCCTACTTGACTCTCTGCACTGGCCATGCTGTCCACTGAGCATGTCTCTGATGGTTTCTGCTTCCCCTACATAGGCTCATTTTGAAAGGTCCTCCTCATCTGATCTCCAGACCTTCTCCTATGATGTAACCAATTACACCATAATGCACCATATTAAACCTGAGCTGGTAAACAACACAGCAAGCCCCACTACTCTTGATAACACATCTAGAGCCCCAGTGCCAGAGGGCAGCAGTTTCTCATGATGGAAATACAGCACATTTGACATCAACTGAGACAAAAAAGGTTTCAAGACGAGACTATATTAGGGGTGGAGGTGTGGGGGAAGCAAGATCAAATTAAGTGCTGAGATAAAAGCAATTAATTGCTGCATCTGCAGCACAAGTGTTTCCACCTGATGTGAAAGAGCAGATTTGTTCAAAGCAAGCAGGAACTCCAGCACACTGAAAACACAGATTTGAGTCCAATGTTTTCCAAGAACACCATTTCTGCTCAATAAATACTTATTCGGATAAAGCACTACTAATATGCAGCACTGGGTAGGTATTTTATCATTTATTTGCACATATCATGCATTTTATAGAAATTAGCATAGCAGTTCAGCAGCAAAGTCAAAATTTGCACTGAAGCATCCTAATTACTAGGATTCTTTCTATATTCCAATTCTAAAGTGTTACCTCATTTCCTCATTAGTATGTAGTATACATACATTCCTAAAAGCACATACAACTGAAATTATCATAAATACATAACTACAGTTACATTTTTATTAGGTTTACCAAAATCTGAAAGAAAACAGCTATTAAATGCAAAACTTACATGTAAAATTCTAATAAATAATGTCTTATGTTTAATTTATTCTCCAAAATACCCCCAAAATGTCTAAAGTAAAGATTCATATTTTACATAAAAATTAGCAATAACTGTTCATTGTCTAGAAGAATGAGAGGTTGAAAAGTAACTTGAGCATATTGTAACACAGCTTCCGGGCATTAAAAAAATAAAAAGCCATTTCTTAGCTATTAATAGAGTCAGACTAAATTGATATGATCAAGCCTCAGTTTAATCTACTGTATCGTTTTATGAATTTGTTTAATTTGCTTCCTTGTGATCAATTTTGGAAGGTGAAGTGTTAATCAATTGGTATTAAGACCCTTACTCCCAAAGCATGCCAAGGCAGACAAGAACAGATACATGACAGTGGGCTTAGTGTGGGTACATTTGCACACATTTTCACAAGGAAACTAGTAAGGTAATCTTTCTTTATTTGCATGGTTTTGATTTCACAAGCCTGAGAATCAAAATGATGGCTAACCAACATTAAAAAAAAAGCAAAAATCATTCTCCAGAAGTGTCTCATGCTAAGTCCACTCCTGACCTTCCTTCCTTGGAGAAATTTTCAGTATGCTTCAGTGGGATATAAACAGCTATAAGAAAAAAGACCTCCACTGTTTAAACAGGCTTTACAGAGCTGGACAAAGTCAAACTCAGGACATAAACTTTTGTGTGTGCCATTCAATGAGTACCCTGTTCAGAAGTCCTCCCTGTCAGCTATGGGGGATCAGTGTTTCTCACAGCCAAGCCTACCCCACAGGCTGGCCTGCCAGCTTGCTGCCCTCTCAAAATAAGGTTTCCTTTCTACAGGATGCAGGTGCAATTCTGCCCCTGATTCCAAGCGAAACACAAAATACCATTTCTGTGTCTTCTGAATTCTTACAGTTTTCATGTGGTATTTCAGAAGAAGCAAGAATACCTTCCATCTCCAGAAGGTGTTTTCACACCTTCAACGTGCATTTTAAGTTACTTGCCTGATGGCAAACATCTTGGGCCCAGAGAACCCACCTTCACAAAAAGCACTCATTTTTACAAAATTAGGAACATTGGGGTTTTTTGTAATTAAAGTTTCTGGTTTCTGAAGGCACAACAATGTAGTACAGGTTTAATAAACTGACCACGCTGTTGGAACATGTGATTCACTACAGAAAGAAAAACAAATGCTCTGATTGCAGTATGCCAGAAGGAAAGTGATTTCACATTCATGTCACTCAATACTTTAAACACCATGTTAATTTTCAGATCTCTTGGGGTTTTGTTTGTTTGAGTTACCTGAAGGGCACAGCAAGCCTTAGACAACATTTGCACATGACCACAGTTCTGCAGCCAATGGCCCTTCCTTGTCTGTGTAAGTATAGCCCATATATACCTCTGTGCTAGACTGAAAAAGTCCTTAAAGCTTCTGTTCCATGTATTTGGTTAAACATAGATTTGGGCCAAGAGACCTGAATCACTTCCTTTTAACCTAAAAGGTTATTCAGTTCTTTGGAATTTTTACTATTAAACCACACTCTCCAGTTCACTATAGCCATCCTGACTCTGTATCAGAGAACCATCTCTACTAGCCATTTTGAGGGCCCAAAACCCAGATTCAGTTTGCCAGTATCACTTTCTTTTACCCAGCCAAATATCATATTAATGCTTTTAAACTGCAGGGCTGCACGAGGAACTTGCACTCAACTGATTATCTACTATGACCTTCAAAGCTTTCTCTGTCACTGGGTTTCCAGGAGAAAGCGATATCCCGTAAGTGAGAACTGCATTTTAGTCCATAGATCACAATGGATTTATTCAAATCAAAGTATTCTCTGTAAGTCTGGTCTTATCTTCATTTAAAGTGGCAACAGGAAAATGTGGTGTGAGTAATGTATTTTCATTTTGTGTTGCATTAATTTTTTTTTTTAATTATTTTAAAGGAAAATTTAGTCTCACTGGTAATTATTCTGTTTCAGTTTATTATTATCTCTAGCTTTCACACTATGCTTGGCAAGTCTTTTTTGCTAACCAGAAAAATGAATTTAATGTCCTCATGTACTTGTTTAAGCAATTAGGTGCTTAAACAAATATTTATTCAGTCCTTAAGTTTAACATGCTTATTACATTATAAAAATGGCAAACAGAACATTTCTTTCTTACCAGATCATATTTTAAATTCATAATTAGTGCCCATTTATACTTGAAGGAATTTTACTCCTTTTAAAACAGGTCTTTATTAGTTAAAGAAACCACTTAAAAATAAACTTGATCCACATTCAAAATGTTCTTTATAAACAAAACAAGAAATTGCTTCAAGAAGTGAAGCTTCTAGTTCTAAAATTCTGACGGATGCTGGAAACAAGAACAGCAGGACAGCATTAACTTTCTCTTCAATTACTTGTTTAGTAAAAAAACCTTTAAGTTATTTCAAGCATCATCTACACAGAAGAAAGTCCTTCCAACTGATTCAGCTCATGACCATTCCCATCTTTTGTGCTGTTGTCCCTCTGAAAGCAACAGACGTGTTTGTGTATGTACACAAAATATCTAGCAATCGATACGCATCCATGCTCATGGATTTTATATCGTTTCTTATTTGAGCTCAATTCTTTCTGCATACAACTTAATTAAATCAAGCTATGATCCTTTCAACTAAAAGACCACTGATTTACTTCTGTGACTAGTTCCTCTTCATCTGCTTTTGAATTCCTCAGTGTATATAAATACAATGTTTTTCCAGACAAATTGCTGCCTGCATTCACATGCACTGTTTTTAACAGAAATTCCTAAGGGTTTCAATGCTTGCAGCAGGTGATGTTCAGTCCCTGCAGCCCCCTCCTCTCCCCAGTGCAAGTAACATTCTTGAGGGACTGGTCATCCTGGTTTTACTTCATTTCAGTGGTACCCAGCAGGTACTGGTTAGTACCCTCATCTCCTGCCTTCTCTGCCAGGACAGTAACTCACAAGCATTTAATGTCATTTGCTTTTGCATACTCAGTTACTCAGAAATACATAATATCACTCTTGATATAGAGTACCACTTTTCTTCCCCTTCTATCTATTCCATTCTCTCTAAATAGGTTATAACCATTTATTTTAATGTTCCAATCCTGTGAACCTTCCCACTAGATTTCAAGTAATACCAAGGAGACAAAATTTGTAATTGTAAATGAGAAATTTCAGCTTCTGTTGTTTATTATCTCAGCTGCCAGCATCAGAGCATAGGCAATTAAATGGGGGTGTGTGATGTGCGTGTCCCTCCTATCATGTTTAGTTCCTTGACCACTGCTATCCATAGAACCAAGATTTCATTCTCAATGTGTGCTTACATGTTCCTGTAATGTTACCCTCCACCCCCCTGCCCCAGCTCTGAGCTCTTCTACTCACCCAAGCCAAAGTGACCCCAAGAAATAGCTTCTCTGCTTACCAGGGGGAGTTCAGCCTCAGAACGTGCTCCCTTCCCTCTGCAGACAATAACCAGCTTCTCGAAAACCAGCAACTACACCAAATTATTCACTCTATCAGTGGGACACTTGCAGGATCTTTGTTTCTGTACTGCTTATCATGAAGGAAGGCCTTTTGAGCCAAATGACTGGATAAAGTGGCTTTTAAAAAGCTTCTGCCTCCTGGCATTTGGCATCAAAACCCCATCTTACTAATACGAATTCTTCCACCACAGCTGACTGACAGGACAGCCAAATGCAGCTGGGGAAAAGGAATGGGAAAAGGAGAGGTGCTAGGTTTCTTGCACTAAATGGAAAAATGACTTCAGAACATCCCTTGGTAATCACCTTCTGAGAGTCTCTACAGCACCAAGTGTGGGAGCCATACTTTTCTTCTTTGTGTCAGAAAAGGCCTGTCTAGGTATATTTTCTGGTCAGTGGAACAATTCAAGCTTCACAGCTTCAGAGTTCTCCAATCCAACAGCAGTCTGCTTATTTCTGCTACCTTGAAATTTCTGAGATAGTAATTTTGTTCTCAACCAAATAAAAAAAAAAAAAAAAAAAAAAAAAACACAACACCACCAAACCCACAAAAAAACCCCAAAATCCCCCCCAAAACCTAAAACAACAAAAAACAAACAAACAAACCCCCAAAACAAACCAAAGCAAAAAAAAACAACCAACCAACCAAAAACCAACCAAAAACACACAATCCCAAACTCCCCCCACAAACTACTGTTTTGTTATGCAGTATGATTTCAGTTCTAAATCAATGGTACAGTAAGGTGTCCAAAGGTATGACAAGTCCAAGGATACTAAAAGACAGTAGCCAGCCACATATCATCACCAGCTTTGTTCAGGAGAAAGATTATTAACTTTTTAAGATTTGCATCAGTACACTTATTTTCACATGTCTTTTCTTAATAGTTATCAAAACATAGCTCCATCCAAATGACTGCTATTTCAAGATGTACTTTTTGTTAATACAGGTCCAGATTTTTCCACTACATTTACCGTGACCGTCTCACAAGCAGAAGGGGAGGCCTTTGAGACAGATCAGCTCAAAGCCACTGCAGTTTCCTACTAAATTACTCCATGAAGGGACAGGCTGGTAGCCTTGCTCCCCCTCCCAAATAGGAAGCCTTCTGTGTCTCCAATTGGAAACTGCAGTGGTAAGTGCAAAACTGACATGAATAGCACAACCTTAGGCAAATTTCACTAAAAATCATGTAAGCCAGTGGGAGAGCTAATGGCCAGTGGTGGCCTTCTGAACACAAAGAGGGATACCCCCCAGCAACAAGGTTTTCTCACCCAATAGGGAGAGCAAGCAGAATACTGACTATGCATCCATAACACCTCTATCCAGAATGAGGTTTCAGGCTTTCATTATTCACCTAATTTTCCACGAGTAAATATAGTATAATGAACTATATTAACGTAGCAATATGGACAAACATGTACACCTCTGCCTCAGCTGACAAATATGTTTGCAAGGCTCATTTCACCTTCAAGTAAACAGAGAAAGTTGCTCCAAGATAGGGAATCTTAAGAAAAAAAAAAAAAAATCACAAGAAAAAATCCCTCAAGGCAACTGCACACAAATACACTGCTGTATGTTGTTTGCTCCAATAAGCAACTTACACTGACTTCAGCTGCAGGAAAATTATAGGACAAGAATTAATTTACATCCTTTCAAGGAGTCCTACAGCCCAATTCATTTTACCTTTTTTGAACACAACTGGGATTTTTGCAACATATCAAAATCTCATACATGAATATCTCAATTTCCAAACCAAGATGTTAACAGCATAGATAAGAACTCCAGCAGGTATGCAAAAACAAAACTATGCTGTTTTCAACCACTGTTCAAATTTCACCTGCAACCTCTTGCCAAGTTTTTCAAAATAATAAAGAAAAGGCTTGCTCTTTTTTTTTTTTCAGGAAGATATTACATCTTAGTATTTTTATTGCATCTTTTAGGTGAACCATTCACAAATTTGTTTCCCATTGTAATTTCACGCATCCCACACCAGGTGGTTATTAGATGAACAGTACTAGTGACAGCAACAAAAGGACAACAAATACTGCATTTCAAATATGAAGATGGAACAGCAATAAAGATGTGCAGATTTATGTTACATTCATTGTAAAAACATCTCCAGGGTAATCATAAAGTGTTAAACGATTCCCAGTATTTCCCACTGCTACGGTTTTACTTTAAAGGGGGAGGAAAAAAATGAGGAGAAAAAAATTAATCTGTGATTCAAAATGGAAGTTCAGTTATTATTTACAGCCCAGTATGTAACTGGCAAAATGACTGGCAAAGTTCTCAGCACATCAGCTCAGACGTATGTAAGCAAGGCATTCCTTCCCGCGGTAGGCGGCCCCATGTCAAGCAGCTATGTGCTAGAACTTGTCCTGTGCTACCTGTTCAAAGGAAACTGTGCAAGAATATTTCAAGCTCTGACAGATACCACTTTGTGCAAAAACATCCACAGGAGTATTACAAAAAGAGACAGCACTGATGTTTCAGCAACCCCTGTGTCAAGAAAGGTGCTCTCCTGCATTTTTATTGACACGCAGGAAGTGGATGATCATTCCTTGTACAGTAAGTGCTAGTACCACTAGCACTAGAAAAGCCAATACTGCTGTTCTACTAGTCCCAGGCTCCCTTCCATACATTTCACCAAACTCTCATTTAAGAATTTGCACCCATCTTTTTCAGAGAAATTACCATTTAGTTTTGCAAATAGAAATGCTGCATCTCTAAGACAGTAAAAAGTACACAACAAAACCACAATACAGTAAGAAACCCTATCATTTGCAGCATTTCATTACAAGATCAACACCAAATGCCAGAGTGTGGTCTCCTTTCTTTCAGCAAATATTTATTAAAATACCAAGATCACTTAAGTCTATTACCTGAAAGAATTCAGGACACAGCCATTCTCTCCTGTGTCTGGAAGTGCAATACATAACACCGGGTCCGTGTATAAAAAATATTTTTCAAGTAAAAACATGTTTACTCCACTAAGCATAACATGTACTATAGATCTTTCCACATTCCTATAAACAGCAGTCTTACAACTAGGTTAACTCTTTAACTCTTTTTGTTGTTTTTTTTTTTTTTTTAACCAGATATGCAGAAAGATGAAGTTTCTAAGATTCTGCAAGCAGGTCTAAAGCAACTCCAGTAAAGACACAGCAACTCACACGTACACAGGGTTCTGGTATTTTGTCAAGTTTTTATTCTGCTTTACAAGATATTAATGCATGCCAAGAATAGGAGTGTATTTTTAGTCAGTTCTACATGTGAAAGACAAAAATGGGATGACAGAACACAAGAGAGAAAGAAGAAAGAAAAGCCTACACCTAATACACCCAAAGTATATCTCATCTTTTCCTGGATATTCTTCAGTTACTTTTTGTGGTTGTGCTCCTCTTGTAACCCTGGTGTTCTAAGCCTAAAGGAATATTAAAAAACATTTTTCTTGTGATGTATAAAATCAAAGCCGAAAAGGCCAAATACCCCACACAATCTTGGCATTTACTGAATCTACTCTTCACAACTTGCTGCAAGACTGCAAATTTACTCAGGTCATAAAACAATCTTCAGTTTGAGAAGGATACATGGAATTTCTCACAGATCACCCCAGAGGACTAAAATTCCACCTGGCCTGCTCTCCAACATCAGGTAGGATTTTTTGTGAACATGAGGTCTAAAGTATAATTTTCTGCAGGACTTAAGGTTCATTTTAGAAATAATAGATTCCTCCCTAGAATAACTTTCCAAACATAAAAGGGCCATAAATACATTAAGTACACATCTCCCAGACCTGAAGGGGAGTATCACAGCCTCTGATTTCCCTCAGTTTTGCCAACCAGCAATAAAATGAAACCAATGGAAAATACAAACCAGTCAATTTGCATCTGTCCTTTAAAACATCATCCAGTACAGTAGAAGAGTCAAAAAAAACCTACATGCCAATTTTCAGTGCTGCCAGCTCAGAAAGTTAGCAGAGACAGCAGAAGCAAGCCGTAGAGTTTCTGTGGAGGGGCAGGAGGAGCTAAAAGCAGAGGTGCTTGCTGAGCAGCCCTGCTTGCTTTGTCCATGCACAGGCTCAGTCTGTTCTGACTCTTAGGCAGGTGTTTGCTTCTGTTAAGCACCACTTGCTAAGCATAAAACAGAGAGAAAATCCTGTGGAAAGAACAAGATGGTTCCACTAACCTGCCCTGTGAAGTACTTCTTTGCTAACATGGCCTGTAAAACACACAGGTATATAGATTCCAGATAACTAATGTTACTTCTATAAAACAATATCTTCCCTAAGTGGCTGTACAAGCCTTGTTTATTTTGATTGGACTCTTGTCTCAGAAAACAAGTTATACTACAGTTCTCCAAGAAATACGAGGAAACTCTTCATCACTATTCTGTGAAAGAAACTAACAAGCAAGTGTAATTTGCCCCTTTGATGTACATACCAAAACTTAATCCACTTACTTTCCTAATTTAGGTGTATTTGGATATAAGATTCAAATATGATTTCTAATAATGTCAAGTCACTGAATTGTTTATTACCTGGTAAGTGTCTTGCTCTTACATTCAAATGCAAAAAGCATTACTAAGAAACAATATTCAGAAGAGGAGGAAGAAAATGGAGTGCACGAGGAAATAAAACAGACACTGATTTTCTCCTTGGTACTCTTCCACACCCCAAAAGACTTTACAAGATTCAGAGATGAAATATGTTATCAGCAAGGATGCAAGCATCTAACACATTTTTTCTATTTTAAGCAAAGCAATGAACAAGTACCAGAAGTACCCAAAAATGAGGTCACCCAAGGTAGCAGAAGAATAAAAGCCTACAAAGATTGCATGAGCTGTAGATTTGAGTTATTCCTTAAGTTCTTAAATCTTCCTTTCATCCGTCTTGAAAAACAACAAAACACCAAAAGCTTACAGTATTTACATTAGGATTTTTAGATGTGCCCAGTTAGAATAGATATAAGGAGCAATGCAATATATAAACAAACACAAGTATTAAAACAAAATTATTTACAAAGAATTAAAATGGTCTCAAAAACATGAAAGATTTTTTTTTTTAAAGATTTTATAACTCATCTACTCCTACAAAAAGTTTTAATGTTCTAGGTGATAAAACATGCAAAACTAAAGCAGGATACTGAGCGAGCTTGAATGGTACTGCATGGAACCCATGTCATTTTAGACTGACCAGATAAAAAAGGTATGAAAAATACTTTTGGTTTTTTGCAGTAGTAACTCTCCCACTGTACTTTTTGCACAAGTTTTGCTGAAGCTAAATCTAATTTGAATCTTAGTCTGTAAAAAAATAAAAGTTGCTTCTAGCAATAGGAGTCTAGTCTTGAACTACTGAAACATCAGATTTTTTTTGAAAGGCCTATTGTTCCAAGAAGAAAACTACCTGACTCTGTCCCAGGGTGACCAAAGTGAAGGGCACTGACCTGTTTCATTCTGAAATTCTCCTCAATTGACTTAGTGGATTAATTTTGCCTACCGTGATATCAACTGAAGACAAGTCACCCAACCCCAGCACTGTGGCCCTGAAGTGAAATTGTGCTTCCAATGAAGTCACAGCAAATTTCCCACTGATTTCCCCTTATCTTCAGCCCTATTTTCAGCTGTGGGAAACACACTCCCTATTTTAAAAAAAGCATTTTGCCTCCCTTTTTGCTTCCTTTGAGCAAATCCAAATTTACTGGCAAATGATAGCATCTTCTGAGAAACTCATACCATGATTTTAGAAAAATAGAAAAAAAAAAAAATCTGAGTTCCCTCAGGAATATACATACACTCCTTGGAAAAATACAGTTACAATATGGTTAAAAAATATTATAGTGTAAGTGTGTGATGGGTCGGGACATAATTGAAACTGCTTGAGTGTAAATTATTCTTTGATTAATATTATTAACAAAAAACTACCATGACTATAATATTAAGAGTTACAGTCATTTATTCCTTACCTACACTTTAAAACCCCCTGGCACAGTCATTATATGAACAGAGTTGAACAGAGTAATGCAGCAGCCTTTTCATAAAGCAAGATGCTTATTTTATTTCAAATGTAAATAAACTCATGTCTCCTCCTGCCATGTAAAATGAGCTGTTCATAAGTAAATGATTTTGTACCTTCCTAGCGAAGCAGCAAACGGCTCTCTGTTCTCCACTCCTGATCACCAAAATCTATTTCCTGCCTAACGCCAGTGCAGACTGACAGCTAATTCTGCTACCAAACCAAGCTCCCAGTAACAAAATAACTCCTGCTTCTTTTAACAACAACCTTTTACAGAACACCAACACAGAGGGCTTGCATGTTTTCCTCTCTCATGCCCCCACTTTCAAGCAGAACAAATGTGATTACAGCTATTAAATATTCCAGCTAAATGACAATCGTTCAGCAGTAACAAAAATATAATTCATTTGTCATAATACACTGATCATTCTTACACACTTTCTGTACTGTACAAATGTTGTCTGCCTCTTACTCCAGTTCGGATGTAAAAATTAGCATTTAGTGAACATCATTACATGGTAATTCAACAAATAAAAATGTTGACCCAGTCTCATTTCCGAGCCATCTCTCACCAGCTGAAAGATCAGTTCTTTTCCCTTTTCAACCTACATTTTTTTCTGCACTGTTTCAAAGAATGATGGAAGCTACTGAAATGTTTCTATTTACCATAATAATGCAATTCCGTTACTTTAGGGATTTTCTATGGTAAACAATCTGAGATGACCAGCATCAAGATGAAGAGCTAAACTATCGTAAGGACCACAAACATGTCGAATTTGATTCTGTGATTATCTGTAATCTGTGCTCACCT
This sequence comes from Sitta carolinensis, assembly GCA_032173965.1. Taxonomy (NCBI): domain Eukaryota; kingdom Metazoa; phylum Chordata; class Aves; order Passeriformes; family Sittidae; genus Sitta; species Sitta carolinensis. Next base: position 59,987,723 of record JAVUNC010000004.1, on the reverse strand, counting down.
CCCTCTATAGAGTGAATTACACTCAATAGAAGGGATAATTCTAAAGGAGACAATACAACATAAAGCCTTATCCTGCCATGAACTAAAGTAGCAGCCTTTTTTTCAATTTAGTCAATGAGGCTTAGTATACCAAAATAAAAAGAACCATGCTAAACATTTTCCTATAGTCTGCACAAGCACAGCACTTAGCATTTTCCTAAATCTAAAATTTAAAAAATCCATTTCTTTACATGACAAAAAGCAGCAACTTTTCTTTGCAATTATTAACACTTGACTATCAAAAGACCCATTATTAAAGATGATTTTACGTGAAAGACAACTATCTATGACTTCTTGTCCCTTTTTCTGGTTCAAACTTTACATTGCATCCTGGAAGCAGCAGTTCTACTCACTTTACTGATTTTTTTTTCCTAGAATCCTAGAGGTATATAGAAGTTCAACAGGGTAGCAGTTCTATCATTCAAATAAAATGTCACTGAGAAATTATTTTAATTTAAAGTATTTATGTTTTTTACAGAACAGGAAGTTGGGGAAAATAATCCTTTAAAATTTCAACATTTCTGCTTTCCAGGAATTAACAAAGTAGGTCCATAATCTGTTAGTGACAGCTCCAAATAAATGCCCAGTGAAAAAGGCAAAACAAAATAAATGAAACAAGCAAATAAAAACCCAAATAGAACACACACACACACCACAAAAGCGATACCAAACCAAAAGAAAAACAAATGCCTCCAAAACCCCAAGGTAAATCAAACAAAAATCTGGAAAAATGTACTTCTGAAGCACATGCTGATCAAAGCTTCACAGTCCCTTCTTATGTGTGTGCATCAAATGCGTCTATCAATCTTTAAGAAAAAGCAATACATCTCACTATTTTGTCCTCTGCTGACTGCTTTTGAGATTCAATCACATTGATTCATTCTCTGTTCTTGCAAAATAAATAGACTAAGAACTGAAAATGGTGCTTATTTTCTGTGTCTGCTCTCTTTAACAAGACTAACATCAACTGCGCTAACACCTACTTAGGCGCAAAAAACTGCAATGCATTTAATATCATCTAGGTGGTGAGGGCAATTATACACAGAGGACCAAAAATGTAATCACTTGACCAGCACTTGTTGTATGTATACACATCATTTTAAGTTAACGGTTCAGAGCAAAATATGACAGTAAGCCTCATTTTCTTGGCATACTTCAATCTTTCAGAATTAAAATGACTTCAGAAAGTAATGCACACGAGCAGCCAACCAGGAGTAAACACGTGTGTTTGCTAGCTTTAAAACTCTATCTGCCAAGCCAACAGTCAACTGATTTCCTTGGCGTAAACTCCACATTTCCAACCTGGTCATTACCCAATAGAGGCAATGTAAACCCTTTCCTAGATGATGTAATCATCATGCTGCTGCTGCTATAGTTCTGGTTTACTTGAAGTTTCCATTACAATAAATCCTTGCTACGTATTCCTAGACGTTTTACAACATTTTTTCCTCTTTTTAAAAAAAAAAAAGTTACTCCACATTGAAACTTGCCATATAAGAAAACAGGCGTATTTTCCTTACACCTCACAATTATCTGCATATCAAAAAATGGGGGAAATGGAATTAGTACTTCTCTGAATATCTACAGTCCCTTTCTTATAAGGGGGAGGACACTGATAACATTTGGTTTTGAATTCTGCAAATCAAGATTATTAAAAAAAAAAAAGTTAAAGGGACAAGTGATTAGCACCCTTTCATCTCACAGTATTTCTATAGCAAAAAAAAAGAGAAAGAACTGACTGAGGCTCAGGCTTCATAACTTTCTTGCAGCAAGCAGGCTCAAGGCACTAAGGCAACTGCATCATCAATACTGAAATGCTCCATTTTAAATAGCTATTAGGAATGGCTGTTGTACATACCCATGCAAATATCTTCCATAAAGAATTTACTATGCATTATAGCAACACAATCCTATTTACACAATAAGTTGTTGTTCCAGTCCATCAAGTACACAAAGAATTTTAATGCATGCTAAAAAAAAATCAATTAGGCAATGATCATCTGATTAAACAGGCACATCACACCATTCAATTCTTTCAACATATTCATAAATCCAAGCCTACAAACTTTGATGAAAACTTTCAAAACCTGTAAGTGAATATTTCAAGTATATGATTTTTAAGCTTAATGAAATTCATCACAAAATAAAATACTGCATGCTATTATCATGAAAAAGCAACACCACTGGTGAGAAAAAAGACCCTTATTTTGACCAGTATTCTGAGATCTTTTTATTTTTAGTAAATATGTTTTACAAAGCAGCAAAAGGCTTTCCTACAGCAGACAGCATTAAAGCACTTTGAGAAGGAAATTGAACCAAAGCCAGAAGGAACGCATCATGGCATCATTGCTTGCTTGATTAAGGACCAAAAGTGTGAGGCAAAAAAGAAGTTAAATGAAAAGTAAATTATTGTCTTTATAATCAGATTTTATTCCTCAGATAGTACTTCACTCATAGTGAGATGTATTGCAAAATCAAGCCTGAAGTTTTCAGGTGCTAGCTATCCCTGCATATTAGGATTTTCAATTTTGACATTATCCCTTTGTAATTCCAAGTGATATCTAAGATATTAGAAACTGAAAGTTACACCTGAAAGAATATTTTTCTGCTTGCCAGTTTTACTTACATTTCCTGGGTACGGAGTGTTAATAATCCAAAAATTACATTCACCCCATGCAAACCAGGAGAGAGAGCTCATGAGATTATGAGACAGCAGTTTTTAGACTTACATGCAAGCATCTTAAAGCCTTGTTGCAACTTGTGTTTCATTCATGAAGACTGAAAACATAGGCACAGGTCATCTTACTCCCACCTGTCCCTTGCCCTCTTCTCCCACTGAAGGTGAATGGGAAAGAAACAAAATCCCAAGTTTCCTAACGATATAAAGATCTCTTGCTAAGTAATTAATTTTCCATATTAATGCATCCTGACAAGAGATGTCCGCAATCCTATAAATTAAGCATATGACTCTTTTTGTATCATCTTCCTTTCCCATACCTTTGCTTTTATATAGGTGGCAAATCAGTCCAGATGCTTTATATATTTGACTCACACTGAGTTAACTGGACATGCCCTTAAAAAGCTTACAAAATGCTGCAGTACTCTTGAGACTGCTTAGCACTTTGTCCCAGGAGGCTATCACCCATCTTCACTTGACAAATCTGCATCTCTGTTGTTAACTGTCAGAACAGAAAGCGTAAATCTCAGGTTACCATTACTTTCACCACAATCAACCTGCCTTTCCTATATGGCCATTTATAAATCTAGACCCCTTTATCTTTAGCTGTATTAGTGTAGAGATAGCCTGGATTTCAAATTGTGCCCCTTATGTAAGGCTTGGTGTGTTGTGCTTGGGCTCATCATCAAAAACTCATCAGAGATGAGTTCCAGACTCATTTAGCAGATCTGATTTCTCTCCAGTCCTTTGCAGAAGATATTCCATGCCTTCCATAGTAACACTACTTCAACATCCTGGAGTTTCCACATAGAATTTGCAGAGAATCTGGGGGTTTATTTGCACCTTCATGTTTGGTGTCAAGCATGCCTAGACCAAATATGCAGTTGTAAGAGAACCATTTCATAGATATGCCCTCTAAAACTGGTTAGCAGGCTGTGCTTGACACCATGCTGCAGATACATGGGCTGACTGCACCCGATAACATTCCATCTTTTTCATCCTCTTTAATCTTTTAGTGCTTATGCCAGAGGCCTCCCTTCCTGAGAGAGAGCTCTTCCACCTCTGAGCTGCAGGCTGGAACACACTATTTTCTGCTGCAATATGACATAGACCAGCTAACTACATCTAGGCAATTATCTTCAATTCTACCACTTTCATTAATTTTAGCTCAATCTTTAGGGTGTTGTTTCTCATCTTTATTTCTTCATTTGCAGCATCCTGCAGCAGAGCCTGCAAGTTAAAATCTGTCAAGTCCCATAGTTCTAACCTCAAGCCACAACACTTGCTGACAAAGAGCCAGACTTAACATTTCAAGGTCTTCAAAATTCAAAAATCTTCACAGTTTAACAAAAAGCCTTCTTGTTTCATCCAAGGAAACAGAGCTGACACCCTCAGCTATCTTTGGGCAACAGCAAACTATAACTTAAAATAAGAACAATCTCTCCCATTGATGCTTCCCACCCTTCCTACAGTGTGGCACTTCCACCCTCATAATCCATCTACTCAATGCTATCTCTGAACAATACTTAAATCTGAGCATGGAAGATGTTTAAGGCTCAGTATTTTTTAACCAATTGAGTTTTTGGAAGTGCCTTGTGCTTTTGATAAATTCAATGTGACACTGTAAAGCGGTCCAATTTCCAGAAAGTGCTGAGATTCATCTCCTGAAACTTCTGGCAATATTATATATTTTATATATATATATATGATATCTAAAGTAGGTACGTGCTACACAGTTTTAACAAGTGTAGCTAGGCTCTCCTTATTTAATATTCATGTCACAGGAGTAAAAATCCAGCCAGGAATCAAACTGTGGCATCCTGTGCCAAAGACAACTTACCACTCAGCTGGTAAGTTGGCAATTCAATTTACAAACCTGCATTCCTGCATTTTAATCCTTTGTAGGAAGGTGGTAATATACGACCAATATGAAAAGAACTGGATTCAGATCATTAGAGGTTCACCAACCAAACACACGAAGCTTTGGAGGCGGTCCAAAACACAGCCGTGCCTAGGTGGTGATGTCCGTTCAATAAAATGCAATGTCATAATTCCCGCGGCCCGTTCCCCGCAGAGCTCTGGGGCCGGCGCTGCAGCCAATGGCGCTGCAGCCAATGGCACTGCCAGGCCCCTCACAACCACCCCAACGAGCACATCCCCCCAAAGCCAGCATGTGGCTCCCCGTAACGAGAAGAACTCGTTCTTAAATTAAAAACGTGTTTTAATAACTTCACTTTGGTAACAGATACACAGAGAAAAATAAAGCCGCCTTTATGCAATTTCTCCTCCCTTTTGCAACTGACAAAAAGCGTTGCTGCCTGAATCTAGCAACCAAATAGTTTGGCATTTCTAAACTAAACAATCTCTTCCTTATCAGTAAGTATCTATTTAACAACAGAAAAGAATAAAAATTAAGACTTGTAATAATGATACTATAACATATTTGAAACTGTTATTTGATTAACTGCCTGATTAACATCTTGTCCTACTGGATGGGTAATAACAAGAATTGGCCAGGTACCTCTCTGCCAGGACTCCAAATCTTTATTTTATTTTCTATATTTAACAATAAATGACATACAAAAAAGCTAATCTGCAACTGGTCAATTGTACAAAACAAATGTTCTTTCCCATTAATGATCAAGTTACTAATCTGTTGCGCTCACAAGGCAGTGTAGAGCTCTCACTGCCTACACTCACATCCTTAATTAAAAAAAAAAAAATAGCAAAATATTAGCTTCTTGATAACCTTAGTTTATTTCTCTGTCTTGAAAACCACTGTATTTTCCTTAGTACATAGTATGCACATTGAGATTGACCTTCTTAAAGGGTAGCAAAAATGCACAAGAGGTCTCTATCAACAGTGAAATCCAAGTAGATAAAAAGGAGCTCTTTACCTTTCTATATACTCTGATACATTAAAAAAATCCTGACTTAAAAGAATTGTTAAAAGCGAAAAAATAGGAAAAGCTACCGACTCCTATCAAAATGAGGAGAAAAAAGAAAATCAACCACTACAACAACAAACAGCTGATATAAATATGTATCACTTTTGGATGCACTGGACTACACTAGCCTTGATGTACTGATGTCAGCTTTAGGTTTTCATCTTACATTTAAGTGAAGGTAAGCCGGAGAGAAAGAGAACATAAAACCCCCTAAAAAAACCCAAGAACAAAATAGCACCAACAGCAAAGAAAAGAATCAAAAAATATGCAAGGCCAAGTCTTGTCAACTGGAAAAAAAAAAAAAAAAAGAAAACTCATGGCATTAGACATACTTCTCTCTCCAGAAAGATACCAGCAACAAACTAAATCCTGTTTGAACTGTAAGGGATTTCAGGAAACATTCACACTGTGAACACAATTTATTCAGTTTTAAAACAGTACTTCATCCTCCTTCTGCACAAAAAATAGCTATTTCTGAGGGTTTTCTCTTGCACCCTCTGTATTACCGGAACGTCAGAAGGGAAGAGAAAGAGAGGAGGGAAACCAAAGCAACCCAGAAAAATTCTCCACAAACCTGTTGCTGTGGATACTGCATTCCTCCCATGGCTGCCGGGGCTCGGCCCTGCATTCCCACGGGATAGCGCTGGGGGCCGGGAGGGCCGTAGGACTGCCCGGGGTAGGGGCTGCTCTGCTGTGCCTGAGAGTGAGGGTTATTGCCCATGCCGTACAGCTGCGGCCTCTTCATCACCATCGGATCCATGGCACTGCCCTGCTGGCAAACACAAGCAAAGCAACGTTTAACACACGCAAAGGGAAAGGTGAGAATCGTCATGCTCACACACGACACGTGTTTTCTCAACGCTTTACACATCAAATATCGACTGGATGTACAAACTGGCGAAATACCGTACCATGGGTTCTCGGATTAATCAGATGAGGTTTCGAATAGTTAATTTGGGACTTATGTTACATTTAAAACAACTTTAAAAATATTCTGCACTAAAACTTGGGGCTGTCTATTACCTATACAGACAGAAAGCAGAAAAACTGCCCAAAAATTTTCAGCGTAAGAAATAATTCAATATATTGCTGCACACTGATTAGCATCACTGACCTTAACGTTAAAACAAAAATAAAATAAAAAACCCAAATATATGTCAAGAGAGACACAAACAGAGGACAAGTCATTTAACCTTGAGGAAATGTCTGTTCTCTCACATCAAAAAAAAAGAGAAACTGGAAAGAAAGATTAAGTTTCCAAGAAGTGCAATGCATACAGAACACTGTATTTCAGCATTTTCCTGTTGCTTTCGTGCACACACTAATCAGTTTCCAGATCAAAAAGCAAGTCATAACCCACATTTTACATGAAAGTTTATTTGTCTCCTTAATAGATCTCAGAAAATCCAAACTGCAACCAGCAATGGAGGGGGAAGGGAAGTAAGGGAGGGAAGTTTTATTTTTAGACTTTTTGGCAGCGCTTACCAAGCCCTGTAACAGTTTCAGGACAGGTGTCAACCATTGTGCAGTATTACTCTCATGTTTTATTACTGAGAACTAACTGAACCAGAAAAAAACCCATAATTCGTGAAGTGCAACCCTGTATATTGTTAATATGACATCCACTTTTTTTAATCCTGAGTTCTGGTTAGATTCATGGAAGAATGTGGGGGGAAGCTTTAAAAAAACCTATCACAATCTCATCTTCATGAAAGTGGCACATACCCCCCTCCTGCTCCTTCCCACCAAAAAAAGACCTATTAATTCACCCAGCCAGCCCACAGGAGCAGGATTCCCTCCTGCAGCACATTTTGAACTTTTTTCCTGCAGCATACTGCTGATTAGTTTAATTTTAAAACCTCCTATGCAATACGGCTTCTTCAAGTCTCTTCTGGCTATTATACTCTGATGTAATAGTTATTATGACAATAACTAACATTTCCCACTCCCATCACATCCCAGTGATGTTTCTTCTCATCACTGCTGTTTGTAATACTAACACACTACTTTTTTCATTCCTATCCAAAATACGCCCTTTCCAAAGTAGTCACTGCTTAATGAACTATTATTCTTTCCTTACTGCAAATAAAATCCATCAAACCTCTTTTTTTATTTTTTCCCCTGGCTGTCTCCACCATTACCAATACCAATTTTCCAGGAATGTCACCCAAAACTAATAAAGTATCCTGAATATGAGCACACTACACCTGAGGAGATGGAAGTGATAACCTCCTCTTCACACGACACCTCCATTCACTTCAGAAGAGGACCGCCCTTTTTTGCTACCATAGCAAATTCCACATTCACTGCTCATTTTGGTTAAGTATTACTCAGCAATTTTCCCTTTATTGTTTTCCTGCTCTGTAGCCAGATTAGAAGTTTCTATTTTTTGCTACTAAATGTCCCAGGGAAATTTACTATTTATATTTCATACTTTTCAAAATCAATGGTTCCTCAACCACTTCAGATCACCTGATCCAGAACAACATTCTCAATTTTGACTTTTTTTAAGGCCACCGTGGAGTCTCAGCACAGTTTCAACTAAAAACACAAAGGCTAAGCAGATGAACTATAGATTCCTTCTTACAGTGTCCCAGGGGACAACTTACATTTCCTCTTACAGACCACATTACTTTATCTATGTTTATTTCTGTATTTGGATGTTCTGTGCATCACCTATCATATTCTTCTTCTCAAACATAAATCCTTGTTCAAAGTCAGTCTTGAGCTTCCTCCATTCCCGTGAGGCCAAACAGCACTTTTCATTGCTACCATCTTCTGTTTCAGGGTATAATTTCCAGGTCTCATCTCCAATAACCACATTCACTTAAATTCAGGTTTAATTAATTTTGAATGCAGTATTTTCTTTTCTGCATCCAGTTCTTAAATATAAACAATGCAGATATCTACACAGCTAAAACAATCTGACATTTTCCATTATTAAGACCACTTTCAGGTGCATATAAACTTTGCCAAACTTCAAGCATTTAGGCTGAAATTTTCCAGGACATATGTATGCCTGAGGCTGAAATTCTCTGGAAAATTCAGCAGAAATAGTTCAGCTATGTTTTAGAATGAGGTCACAGAAAAAAACATGGTTTATGTTCTCACATAAAACATTTGAAAATAAATACCATTCTTTGAGGCACAGAATTTTAATTTCCCAGGGTGACATTGGACATTCATGAAAGGCAGGGCATGTGCCCCTGTCAGAAAGAGCACCTTAATGTCACCCACTGGGAGCACAGGAGGAATAAACAGGAGCACATGAGGGGCAGGGCAAGGAGTTACAAAGGGTATGGAGGCTGTCCTGAATTTGCCAAAGAAAGAGGGACAATGAGTTAATAAAGCAATGGAGACAGAAGTGAGGCAGAAAGAGCTGAAGCAGAGGAGGAAGCAAGGTCAGGAGGTGACATGGATACAGGCCAGAGTCTCTGTCCTTTGGACTAGTAACCTCCAAGCAGTGGAGCTTGTGTGTGTGTGTGTTGGGAAAGTGAGCCTCACTGCCAGTGCATCCTTCCTTCCCTCCTTCTCACCAGCCTGCCACCACTACACTCACCCGTGTTCTCTTCAGGTAGCCACTCCTCTTGCCCTCAGGTGATATCCCTCCAATACAGGAAGGTGGAGGGATGAAGAGCCTCAGATATTGCTATAAATCCAGTCACCCAGGGGCTGCAGTGTCTCACACAACACTGGAATCGAGGGGGCTGTGGTCACTGGGAAGCAAGGGACCTGAACATACTCGGAACTTATTGTGAACACTGCAAGTCAAGAATACGGACAAAGGACTGTAGATACTTGAATATGAGAGGGCTAGACTGAGAGAGCAGTGGCTGTGCCAGGACAAATTGCTGGGACAATCCACAGGGACCCACCCAAGCTGTCAGTGCTGCCCGTTCCTTCTTCCCTCCAAAGATCTCAGGGAAAGAACAAACAGTAGAGTGTTCTGTGATCTCTAGGGTTGGAGAAGAGAGTCTTGGTGAGGAAACATTCCTCATCCTGTGCACTGGTCAGTCCTTATGGGGGGTGGCAAGTCACCACTGCTATTCCTGACTCCCTTCAAGTTAGATCCCTACCCTCTATGTGGTGCAGCTAAAGGTGAAGACATCTACCAGTGACTCAGTGGCTGTCAACATATTTCTGCAAGGCAAAACAAAACCGAAGAGCCAGCTCTCCCCCAGGCTTAAGAAAGATTATTACTGCAGAAGTTGAGAGCTCTTGGTATTAAGCTTGCCCTTGCAACACTAAGCGTGTCTCCTTCACATATACAGCTGTCTTTAAACCCACAGTCACCTCTGGATCCCCACAGGCAGTGGATGTGCCTGCTCCAAGTATCCACCCAGCGCAGGGGGGTGAAGGGGCCAGTGTGAGCTATTGGAGCAAGGGCTTCACTTATCATATGGGTAGTGAATGAAGGAGTCAATTGTCTTACCATCTAAAGTAACTGTGTGCTGCTCAGGCAGAAATGGACTCTACCTCTGCATCTGCCACAGTTTTTCACTAAACCAAAAAAATCTCAAAATGTACTAATTTAATGCATCTTGACTTGAAATCACAGGGCTTAAATTGCAGGAAATGCTGCTTATCTAAACTGCAACAACTTTTGAATTTGATGACAGACGTGCTCTGAAAGTGTTTCCAGAAACAGTATTTCAAAAAAATTTAACCTACAGCCATCAAAACCAGGCCAAACTTCCTACAAAAATGCCTCAGTTTCCCTTGCGCAGAAATGAAAAAAAAAAAGAAAAAAACCTTCCAACCCCAAAAATGAACAAAAAAGCCCCATCATTTCTTCAAAACAGAACCAGTTTTAGAATTTAGTACGTCCATTATCAATACCACTGAAAACTCTCTAACAAAAAGACAAATTTTGTCTTTAGAACAGTATATGGTGAGAAAGACCTGGAGCCATAAACTTAACAGAAAGAAAAAAGAGCTGCTCATGAAGTACTGTCCCCCTTAGAGTGAAGGTAAAAATTTCAATGTAACTTTTTCCAGCCTTAATGCATGCACAGTTTTTAGCTTTACCATTCTTGAAGACTTTCCGATCTCATTCCTATAGCAAGACTTTCTCTCATCCAGGACATTTTGAAAACTTATTAAAAGAAGTTATTAATTGAGACATACATTTTATAAACTTATCTGAAGGTTCCTTTAACATTTACTAAGTTCTAGCATTTTCTTTAACATCAGTTCCAACAGTTTTCACAGACAAGTTTTCAGTGACAGGATGATTATGAGAAGTATCAACCTCTTTATGCTATAGGGATCATAACCCAACTCTTCCACAAGTGCTATCTAACATTTACCAAATAGGACAGCATTGCTCTAACTTCACCACATTCCTCTAAAACCCAGCATGCATGTCTGACTATGAATGGATGATGTGTGTATTTTCACATCTTCCATACCTTTATTTAATTCTATTACATGTTGTAGTGCAAAGTTTTAATCGCTTATTATATTTTATTTTACTGTCATTGTAGTAATCAATATCCATTTGTTTCTTTTCCTGCCTTTACAGAACAGGCCAATTTTTCTCTAGTGCTATTTTACTCCTAATACACACATTACCATTTTGCCAATTTATCTAATGTTTGCTTATGCTATTTTTTACCACCATATCCTTCCAGGCAAGCCTAGATGGATTCTGCCTTTTGCTTTTGATTCTGCACCTCCTCTTCAACTTGCTGCATTTCATTAAAACTTTGAGTAGATCTGCAGTTCCTCAAAACACCTCAGTCTCATTCTTTGCTTCAGTCCACAGATATACTATAATTTATAACCCCTTTATTACAGCACCTCTCTCGTGTCAGTATCAGATTCATTTGCACATGTACTATCCAGGCTTTCTGAGAACAGAGCATTTCATAAGAGTCCCTGCCTATTATGTGCCTCATGAACACCTTAAAACACCCAACGGAAGGTTTGTTATGATTTCAACAGGGCCAAGGTTTCATCCACAGTCATTAGATTGACAATACAACCATTAAGAAAGGACACTGAAAAGCTTACACTTCTTACAAATAGTAACTGACAACCTTTTTTTCTTACCTGCTCCTTTCTTCAATGTTTTGTGTAAAAGAATACATAAACTCAACATTCCTGCTATATGCAGAAATGAAAAAATTAATGTTCTACACCCACTTGTAAACTCGGTATCGCCACTACTTCTTCTCTCCTCCCACCCAAAACAAACAAATAAATCACCTCACCCTGAAGTACCTGGAAATTCAATTTTGCCTTTTCTAAAGTGAGAGAAAAATACACTACCATTTTCTTTAGTCATTTACTCAGTGTTTTCCCAGTTACCTCATCTACACTCAGATCTGAGGCAGCTAGCACAAGAGAATAACTTGAGAAGCAGTCTGACCAAAACCAGCTCTTACTTTTAAGGTATTACTGATGTTATGCACACATCAGATAGATAGATAGATAGATAGATAGATAGATAGATAGATAGATAGATAGATAGATAGATAGATAGATAGATAGATAGATCGATCTACTATTAAGTAATCAACTGGTGTTTCACTTCTAACAACAAAATGTTTATTTGAATGATATGAACATGAACAACACCAGTCACTGTCCCAAAGTACAACTAACATTTCCACTTACAGATGCCACAAAGAGCCCCACCATGGAAATCTCAAGACAGGGAGGAGTGGGAGACACTTTAATAAGGTCACAATGGGATTTGGATGTGAATCCCATTCAGGTAGTGCTCTTTTCTACAAGATAGACAGAGCAATTCATTAGAAGACAAGAGTATTTACATGAGAGATGCAACAACTTTTCAAGAGAAAGTGTGCTTTTTTGTTTGTTTAAGGAAAAAAAATTGAAAGAGGCATTGGTTTGGCTGACAACAGCAAATGCAGTTTTAAAGCAACTATAAGCCACAGAGCATCCCAAGTAATGCTCCATCATTTGTGCCTGTAACAAAACAACATGAACTCAACACTCTCAAGTAGGCTTTCCCTCAAACTCCTAGAGCTATGAATACAATAACTCTTTGTTTATTCATTGATCTGCAGCCAAAGCTTCTGTCTCCATATTAAAAAAAGAAAAAAAAAAAAAAAGGAAAAAAAAGAAGAAAACTCATCCCTGTATAATAACCAAAGCCTTGAAACCTCATAAAAATAAAGACAACTGACAATCAGTTACTGACATTCCAAGGAAATGGGCATGAAGCTCTCAACTCTAGGTCAGGAACCAAGTCACAAATTTATTGCTAAAGATAATCAGAAGTATTCACTATAATACAATGACACAGCTGGCATGAAGATGGAACTGCAGAAAAGATAATCCACTCCTAGATAATGTCATCATTTGTATGAACATGTACAAGGACGCCTCAGCCAACATTTTTATGTGACAAAAGAGGGAGTATCAAAACAACTCTCGTCACGTGTGTTTCAATATCCATTTAAGAAAGTTACAAGCAACTATTAAAAAAGTAGGAATGTATAGCATTAAATTCTGATATTAATAATAAAGTCTGAGGTGACTAGCAAACATGCTTCCTATTTTTTTTGAAATAGGAAATCTACTGTCTGCTTTACTAAAACTTTAATTTAAAAGGCAGTTGCACAAACACAATAAGTAATAAGCAAAAACAAAAAAGCTGAGTTCAACACAAGCCTGATGAAAGACAACCCAGTAAATGAAGAAGCATACACTAGCAGAGTTTTAACATAAATAGCCATTTTCCTTGTCTTAAAGGCTCTGCATACTGTCTGATTTCAGCTGCAGAGAGACATCAGAGAGATTATTTCTCACTCAAAACAGAAAGTAAGTAATTAACAAGGCGAAATAAAGAAAAAAAATCAAAGCTATGTCCCACAAAGAATCAACTACTACTTGCCTAGAACATTTACAAATAATTTATACAAACAACTGTTTTTGCAGGGTGAGGAAGAAGGATATATTGTTTTTCAGCCTTCTTCTGAGTCCTCTTTAACACAAAACTCAAAAACTGAAAGGTCTGTGTATAAGCCGTTCTCTATTTATTATTTTACATATAAACCTAAACAACTACTGAAAGAACAAATCACAACAAACATACTAAAGAAAGGAAACCTGTTTTTAATGAAGTGTATGTAATTATCTTTTTCAGTTGCCACTACAAGTGCACACAAAGGTTAAGACAACATCAAGAAGCAATTATACACATTAACACAGCTGATGGCCAAAACAATCCTAGGTTTTCGACAAGTTCACATGGATATACAGCCCAGAACCGCTGCCCCTTAAGCTGTCTTTGTCATTGCCAGCTACTGACAGCTAAGAGGTTACTCTGAAGTCACCTTAACGTGTGTCATCTGTCCTCATCACACCTGAACATTCAGTCTTCCTGGATAACAGCCTTTCCTAACATGAAACTTCTTCCAGGAAGTACTCAGGAGTTGTAGTCCTGTCTTTAGATTTGTTTTCTCTAACTTGGATGCCCCTACAAAGAAGACCACTTTTCTTTAGGCATGCAGAAGCTCTACTCCCCTCCTCAACAAGTTTGCAGCAATTTCTAGCACAGCAGAATTCAAGGGTTCTTTAAAATGGCTTCTAGCAAACCTATCTGCTGCTATACAACAGGTCACTCATTCCAGCTGCCTCTCCTGTGTGCTGCCACATCGTGACCACGCTTTGGCTACTTCCATCCACAGTCCAGTCTGAACTTAGAACTGCCTGTGCTGGATGGTTTTGCACCAACAGAACAGCTTTGGCACTGGAGCACGGTCAGACATGGGCAGAGCTCTCAGTCTGGCATTTCTACTGTCAAAACAGCAACCCCCAGCAAGAGAGCAAGGCAATAGCAAGGGAAAATAGTAACCTAAAGTTCTCAGGCTAGATTTACCAGTGGATGCCTCAAAGCTTTAAGGCCTCCTCAGTAGGCAAGGCTACGGCTCAACAAGGAAGAGAAAATCCATTCATAAACCCAGAAAACCAAGTTAAAAAAAGCAAAGCCCCACCCCGAATACCAGTTACTTCTATTTTGTCTGGCAATAAGGTTCTCAGCTTCCTAGACAAGTAAACACCTTCACTCACTGTGCATGGCTGCCATCTGGAACTCAGAAAAAAAATTCCCTTACCTACTTTGTACAGCTCTTACACAAACACAGTGTTAGATGGACAGAAAAGGATGTACTAAAAATAGTGTCCGTCAGCCAAGGAATAGAGTACTGCCCTGAGCGGAACGAGGGGAGCTCTGCAGGAAGGCTGCCTGCAGAGAAGTACTGCAGTGAGAGGGGGAAAAGGCACAACGTTCTAAATATAAGTGACGGGGGGAGAGATGTAAATGGGAAAAAATCCCACATCCACTTGAAATTTTAAAGAAAAAACTTCCTAAACTTAATATTCAAGTGGATCTGAATACACTTTTTCAACCACTTGGCTTTACTGACAGAAATAAAATTAAAAGTTAGATGTATTTAATTGCTGGAGAGAACACTAGCTGAGAAAGTGACATTGTGGGCACTGGGGATGACAGAGTACCCACAAAAAGGTATAACCAATCACATCTAGGTCACAAGTCAAAAGTACATACAGTTAGCTGCAGATTTTTTCCACTCCCAGTGATATATATAGTTCTATATTAACACACACACACACAAAAAGGTATGCTGGTCATATATCCTTAGCATTTATGGCAAATTATTAATCAAGTCCCACCTGAAACAATTTGTTAAATTGATTTTAATCACTGGGCCTCTCATGTGAAGCTTTGTATAATCAGCATTTCATTTACAAAATTAATTGCCTGATTGATTCTCAAGAGGCAGTAGCTGTCATTACACTGCTGTCATAACTTTTGAGTAGGGGTGTCACAACACTGAATTCTGACAGTATGAAGAGCACTGCTATTTAAAAAATGAGGGCGGGGAGGTAGGGGGGAAACAAATACAGTGATTTCACAGAATTGCTCTTTAGCCCAATAGAATGTTAAAACCATTTCCCAGCAGTTTCAGCCAGCCTCCCCGTTTTCCATTCACTGAATAATGCGCTACTCAGCTATTCAGTATCTTTTCTTAGAGGCAGGTTCATTTAATTCAATTTTATCATAGTTGCGGTTGCATAAAATGAGTTTGTTGTTGAATATACAAAAGATTTAATCACAGGCCGCTCTTAAGGTTATTTGTAAGCAAAGTTTGACTTTCAAACACATGAAACTTTTTTCCACAACCAAAACCTGCTGCAAAGCTATTTTCAAGTAGGTTTTTTTTTTTTTTTTGCTGCTGTTTTTAAACAAAGCAAAGCAAACTGCAGCTTTACAGGACTTATCTAGGAGCTCCTTTAGAAAGCCTTTTTTTTCCGCTTGTCTTTTAAGCTGTGTATAAGCCTTGGAGCCGTGCCAGAGTTGGAAGCAGAGCTCTGATATTTGCTGTAGTTACTCCCATCCCCATCGCTACTATATTCTTGGAAAAGAGCGGTGCTGCGGAGAGGCGGCGCAGGCCAGCGGTTGGGGCACTGAGTCATGAGACAGGACTTCTATTCCTGGCTCAGCAGCTGACCTGATATGCAAACATGAGCACAACACTTCACCTTCCTGTGACTGGGTTTTCACTCTCATAACAACAAGTGTTAGGTGCACTTTTAACATCAGGAATTTGGGGAGACTGATGTCAGCTATTAGGCAATAAGAAACAGGACTAGGAGACTGGAAGGGTAGGCTAAGGGAGGAAAAATCCCCAAACCTCCAGAAGATGTTGAAAAGAAGAAATTGCATCAATGGGCTGTAACAAGGTACTCTAAACCTTCAGAAACCTACATTCCAAAGAAAAAAGGTCCCTGGGAGAATCTTTAAAATGAGGGAGGAAGAAAATAACCTGAAGCTTCTACTGCTACATCACTTGTAACAGTATCAATGCCTTTGAAAAAAATCACCTATTTTTAAAATAAGCTCAAAAATAAGCCCATCAACTGCTCAAATTCAGCTTTATACACTAGATTTCATCAAGTGCTCATGAATGAAGAAAATGTAAAATTTCTAGGCCACATTCTGAGACTACACTACTACAAAAAGAAGAGCAAATGACAACTCTTCAAAAACTGAATTATACTTACTGCTGGTATTTGTAATTGACCTCACCAGAGCAATTCCAGAATAAATCAGAGTCCAGGTAACACTAGAACCTAGCAGATACTCTAGACAACACAGCCCCTTTTCTCCTCCCACACGCCAGTTCTTACACTCATCCCTAACTACTGTCAAATATTATCTTCCATTCCTCTCTGCAAAGTGCTTTGCCACTTGAGTGTCTTTATGCAATTTTCTTCCCTTTTTGCAGGTGTCTGAGTTCACGATGAATAAAACTGGGGATGAGGGGAGAGTCGGACAGGACACCAAAACAAACATCATTGACAAAACTGATAGGTTACTGAAATAAAGATGCATAAAAGAGTAGAAGAATGGAAAACTCCACCAGGCGAACAAAAGCAATTAGGTTGTTTTCCTTTTCCATAGCCATAACATGAAATTTCAACTAAGGGAGGTTCAGAAAGTTCTGTCCACACTGAGAAATAGTTGCCAGAGTTTCAAGCTATATCCTTCTGCCACACGAGCACGAATTCAGAAAAAGGAAAGAATCACTCACCCTACTTACAACATGGGACAGCAGACTGGAAAACTAAAAAGCAGTGTAAAGCACTGATTTTCTGTATTTATTGGTTTCTAGCTTCACAGCAGGTAGCTTACTGATTAATCTAGCGTCTTCTCGTTTCAAGACTAATTTTTTTTTTTTTAATACAGTAAAAAAATGGTCTTAATTAAAATAAGAAAACAGGGGAAAGCCCCTAGCTAGAGCCAATATATGCAGGATTCCTAAAAGGATATATTTAGCATAAGCGTAATTGGAAAGCAAACTTAGCTCTATAACAGAAGCCCTGTCACTTCTTCAACTGCCAAGAAACTTCTCTTGTAACATATTTTCTATATTAAAACTGCTTCCTGTAGAGGCTGAAAAAATTTGGTTGCAAATAGTGCAAAATTTTAAGTTACCTGGAAACAAACCAGTTCATCTTTTTTTACCATCATTCCACGATGATCTCTGTATCACACTGGTTAGATGTCACAAAAACAAAGTGTCCCAGTTAGAGACATACCAGCAGTGTCAGCTCAGCCCAAGGGTCTGCTACAAACAGATGATGAATCTAGAGCTATACACCCATATTGTGGAGCTGGAGCTTTTTGTGGATTTTTGGTGAGTACCTGCCTGTGATTATTTTGCATTTATAATGACCTTTCTCATCAACACAGACACTGTCAGCAGCATGGAAAAACTTCCTAGGAAGGAGCAAAGAAAACAAAAATTCACCATTATCAAGTGATTTAATGCACTAGAAAATGGATTTTGGGGTGGGGTTGTCAGTGATTAAAATAAAAATTAAAATAAATCACCAGAACAAGTTAGTTGTGAGTGCCAATTTTCATTATTGGTTGAAAACATTTAATAGTTAAGTTACAAATTAGAAGAAACAGTAAACTGAAGGTTGAAGCCCTTGTATCACTTGAGAGAACAATGTGACTAGAAACCATGAATCCACACACATGCCTACAATTCACACCCGTTCTATTGTACAATGTAACTGATTCCCAAGTATCATTTTACAATTCTGATTAGGTCTTACAAAATTCTTGTTTATTAAATTGCTTTCTTTAGGCATTCATAGCTGCTAATTTGTTTCCAACTAAATCATGTATCATCTGAAAAAGACTACATTGCAACAGCAAAACAACACTCCTGGGATTACATTTCCTCTGGATTTTAGAATTAAAAGGACAAAGACTAGAGGAGTTGTAAACTTCACTCTGAAGGTGGTGGTGGTGGTAAAACCCTTCAAGAACTTCTAAAACTACTAGTGCACTTAGCATGTAGCAGCTAGACTGAAACAAACGTAGCAAGTCAAAAAATGAAAGTAATAAGGGTCTGTTCATCTTAAACTTTTAATTTCTACAATAAAAAATATTGATCAACATATATGTATTTATACAAACACTTCCAAAGCAAAATAGCATCCTGTTAATATAATTTAAAAGCTATGCTGATTTTAAAATACTGTCATCTCTAATTCCCACAGATTTTAAACAAACTTAAAATTTTGCAGAAATTTGGGAAGGACTTCCAAAGAACTCTAGAGAAAAGACCTCCAAAAAATGTATCTCAATGTTAATACAAAGTTCACTGTGGCTCACTCAGGGTCAAAAATGTCAGGCCTGGGTTTAAATCAGGTCAAATTCTGGTTTACCCTAGAGCCTTCACCTATTTCTCAAAACTGACAGAAGTCACTAAGTCTGCATTACTCTTCTCGCAATCACAACAAATGGGACAAATTCTTCCACAAATTCTGGCAAACTATGAAACATCCCACAGCATCTCAGCCCAAACACATGCATACAGCACACACCTAGGTAAGCGCAGAAATAAAGAAGTGGGATCAATCATGGGTATTAACAGCTCTGCAACAAATCATGTAGGATGTTCAGAATTAAATGTATAGTTTTAGTACAACTACTCTCCAGAACTTTCAGATTCTATACAAAGAAGGCATGTGTTTTCAACATATGAGCATGATTTTCTTTTAATATCACACCATTTAAAATTAAATTAAAAATCAGCATTCGAGACATATCTGGTCTGAGAAATATGAAAGCAGGAAAGTTGATCCACTTCTTCAGTATTTCTCATCCAAAAAAATTATTATTTAACAGGAAACCTGATTATGCCTTATTCATAAAACTGCCTTCCCTCTCCCACAGCAGAAACCATTATATTTTCAAGTTCTCTATGGCTGAAAACTCTTGGCTTCTTTCCACTTCTATGCCCGTCTCTTATTTCCCAGTCCTTAAGAGAGCCCACGTCAGCCATCATGCAAAAACACCAACACAGCTTTCTAAACGTACTTCAAAGAAACTTCTTTATTTGTTACAGAGGATCTTCAGGATTAATGAGCCCCTTTGGGCACAACCCAAAATAAATTATTCCCAATTTCTTAAAATTACTAAATCTATAACAGAAGTAAAATTAACAGTCAGATTAGATTGGAAGGAAAGGGAAGGGAATCGATACCTTTATAAACACAGAAGCAGTACAGGTACAGGGAATCTTTTCTCTGAGTGAGCTATTTCTGAGGGCAACAGCTATTTGAGTACATTTACATCTAAACCTCCTCCAAGGCGGCCGGCAATTTACACCAGCACCTTCCTGCATCTGCAGAGGGCTCAGGACAGTTCATTCAGTCCAAATCACTTGGCCTAGTCAGAAGAGGTCATTTAGCAGCAAAGACACATGCTTCTCAGCTGACATATCCAAAAGGCAAAATGAAGCAAACAAACACAAAGACTGATTTTAGCAACAAGGTAGCTGCAATTCCAATTTCAGGTGGTATTCAATTTAGAAAGATGCTATTCATGTGACATTCATTTGCAACCTTCGATTTAGATTAAAGAGTTGCAGATACCACATGTAAAATTCTGAAACGTATGTTCCCTTTATTCTTCAAAGAATATAAATCTTTACTTAAAGCCACACTTTCACTTCATATCTAACCTGACATTTCAGCTAAACCCAGCCCTTCTGCTGAGTACTATCATTTCTTGAACACATTCTTCTCCTTCTCACTTCAACACTCCTACCCACAGTTGTTTTTTTCTTTTTTTCTGCTCAGTTCTTTCATGCAAAAAGAAATTGACTAAAAAAAGGAAAACTGAAACTGATTACACACCAGAAATACTGTCAAGTATGAAAATGAAATGCTACACATTTTTAAACTAAACTGCTCAATGCCAAAGAAGAGGAGACACTGGTTACAAAGCCAACACAGAAAAATAATCATTTCAGGAAGAAATACACCTGAGCAACAGAGAGCCAGATAAAATTAAAATGGGATAATATGCTCAAAAATACACAAACATCATTAGAAATTTTGACGGAAAACACAGTTTCCAAAAAACAGAAGTAACTCAGAAGCTTGAAATAATCTTGAAGGAATCCATATATTCTCTCACATTAATTCTATGTAAAGTTCAGCTTGCACAAGGCTTTGGGGAGAGAAGGGGAAAATAAGTATAAATAATTCTTTTTTGCTCAGTCTGTTACTACTACAGGACAGATGAACATCTACCATGAATGTTAGCTCTGCCTTATCCTGTCTCAGAGCTGACGAATAGATTAAATGACCTCTTGATGTCACTTCAAGCCCTGCTCTTCTACGATTTGGAGGTTATTACATCACCTCTATTTTATTATAAGGTTTCTCCCATTTCTGCAATTTTTCATTTCAAGTCATAATCCTCAATTTCTAGCAAAACTAGACCACATGGACATTACAACACTACAGACATACTAGATACAGCAATAAAAGAAAATTAAGGCAATAAAAAGAGGTATGTTTTTCAAACTAGTTTTTTCATAAGTAAAAAAGATACTATAAAACACTGTTTCTAAGTAATTTATGTTGATATCTGCAGAAACTGCAAAAATACTGTAAAAATGTTTACATATTCCTGTTTTTGGGGAGGTGTGAATGTAAGGATGAGATGAGCTGTGTGCTAAGCAGCAAAGAGACATGCGGAGAAGAGACCCAGAGAAGATGGCCAACTTCAAAGCACCATCCATGTGAATTTCTATCCACCTTTGACTGAACCAGGCAAGAGACATCATCCCCACCAAACATATCTTCTACACAACATCACCCTTCTCCTGACTACACTGCATACCAGAAGGGTTCCTGCAACTTCCCCTTCCTCCGAATCCAATTTCAGCTGCTCCTTGCACAACTTGTGCCTAGCAAGTCAATTATGGTTGTGTCTTGTGCGTAGATCAATACATTTCAGCAATTCTCCAAACAATTAACATTTTTGGAAGCAGTTTTTTCAACTTCATCAAGGAAGCATCTTTCTGTGATCCATGGAGATACATGCAATTAGAGCCACAGCACAACAAAACTCAAGGAATAATGAGAAACAGCAGACAAAAAGTGTCCAACACAGAACTCATTAGACAGCCACACGCTCTTCCACCTGTTGTGCTGTACACCGAATACTGGTAAAATCACGAGGGGGAATGCATATATATCCAAGCAGCTAGGAACGTGAATTCTGATCCTTTTTTATATCCTATTGTTATCCACAACCCAGGAAGCTGTTAATTGGCCTAAGTAATTGGTTTAAATACCCAAGCCCCATTATAAAAATATACTATAAAAATGCTTAGACACTTATCACAACCAAGAAATTCTTAACTAAAGTTCAAAGCTGAAAAGGCACAAGGGACTTGTCTAAACTGAAGTTAAAAAAAATGCATAATTATACCAATATAACTATTTCAGTGTGGAAACTTTCTCCAGCATACGAGTACCCTTTCCCTCTTAAGCTTACATAGTTTGGAAGCAGTATAAGATAAACCATAAAAACTCTTATTCTGGTGTATAAGAGTGTCTACATAGGGAGTTATATTGGTATAATTATAGCGTATAATTATAGCACATAGTTGTACTGTGTAGACAAACACTAGATGCCCAGTCCACATATATTTTCCAGCAAAACAAATGGTTATCAAATTCCAATAGAGGCGCATAAAATACTTAGCTTTTATTTTTGTTTGATGCACCTTCTTCATTTTACAGTGATGAATTACTTCAATTAATCTTCCTTGAAAACGCTTTTCTCTCTGCTATTCTATATGGTAATAGATTGTTCTTCTGGCGGAGGCATTGTAAACTAACACTTTGAGAATGGCTGTGATATCTCCCACACTGATTTAGGCTCTCATATAAAGCAAGTGGTGAGAAATCAGGTACAAGGAAGGAATAAGGTGCTGTTTACACATTTGACTGTTAGACTCACACCTTTTATAGTACATCCCCAGCTACTTTAAACAGTCAAGTGCTTCAATAATTTAGTCTCTATCCTTCTGACAATTTCATTCTCACCTCATTTGCTATAGAAGTTAAAACATTTCAGTCAACCTTGAGGAAGCCATGCTTCCTCCTCCTCCTCCCCCTGTACACATGGGGGGAAAAACAGTACATCTGAAAATCATGCCACTAGTTAAACTTCAAATTACAAGACAGAACTGAAAAAGAGATACAAAATTTAACACTACAAAAGACTCCTCAAAATCTTTTGAAAACAAGCAACATTTCAGAGGATACATAACAGAGAAACCTAAGCCTAAGCCAAATAAACTGCTGCCCTTTGTGATAAAGATCCCCTAAAAAGGATGCAAACAAAAATATGGTTGTGCCAGCCTCCAAAAAGAGGAAAGTACCGACATCCTACTACAAAGATACCAGTGAAGTTATTGATCACAATAATACTTCAGTTTGAGCATTTTAAATACTTTACTAAGAAAGGCTAAGTGAGCCTAGAGGTAATTAAACATTATGCTACCAATTTTTCAGGATGCGCAGGTAAATCTCTTCAGCAAATTGTGTTTTTTCCTCTTTAAACATTTTGAAAACATGATCCTGTCAAGAAAAGCTCTATGCAGGATAGGCATCCCTGTGTTTCCTCATGTCCTAAACAATTTTATCCCTCAGCATAATATCAACCTCAACATAATATTCACCTTTGAATATACCTGTAGCATTCAGAACACACCTTGTTTGCTTCCACAAGTACCATCTCTGTCGAGGGCAGAGATCTCCTGACAGGGCTGTCCCTTCCTAACTCCCCATGCCCAGCACAGCCTCTCAGCCCTGCAAAGTGCTCACTGGGTTTGCTGCTCTGCAAGATGCCCCACAAAGAGACCACCCGGAGCCAGAGGGGGAATGTGGAGTCACAGGGAGCACCAGTGCTGGGTGAGGAGAATCACCACAGCAGGGAAACTCCTTCTCAGAGGTGCCCACTTCTCCACAGCTGAAGTGCCAGCAACGGGTAAACAGTTTTCAGTGGACTGTGAAGCAGCATCTACACAACAAAACTGCTGCCCTGTTTCCAAATCAAAAGCTTGCATCTCTGTACAGAGGAAACTGCATACCTAAGCATGAAGGTCAACTGATCTGGAAATTCATCCTGGTATTTTCAAATTTTCCAGTATGCCAGTACATCTGCAAATATGCTGGGCAAAAAGAAACTACTGACAGTTCTTACATGCAAAAATTTGACATACCAAAAGAAAAGCAGCAGCAAAAAAAAAACTCTGAATAGGCATTATACAAAAGACAACAAAATAGAAATGTATCAAGCTTAAGCAGAAATGGGTATGAAAACCATTAGTTCCAACAGGTTAGCAAGACAAGGAGGGGAAGCAAAGTTAGTCCAGAACTCCAACCCAAGTCTGGAGTCATGTGCCTGTATGAAAACACTGTAAATAGTGGAAGGAATTAATTTCACTTTGACATCAACACCTGAGCTTATTGGCTTAGACTTTCTTTAGAGCAAGGGGAAAAATATTAAACATTAGGAGCATGATTCATTAGACTGGCATTACACATCTACTTTAGGATGAGATGATTCACATGAAGCTCTGACTATTTTTTTGCACCAAAGATACACAAAAAAGATCAGGTACAAATGCCTACAGTACATATGGTAAGATGAGTTCCACCCTTGAAATCTTAATTTTCAAAGCTACTCACAGCTTATTTGGCCACTGCAATCAATGCATTCTGTATAATTATCATCCTTGGGGGAAAAGAAATTACTCTCTGCCTCAGCTTCTCTCCTTTTAAGAGAGGGATAACGATGACTCCCTGCTCCAGAGAAATGTTAAGAAATTGCCTGTCATTATTTATAGACTAATTTTACACTCAAGAGGCAACGTAGTGAGGAGTTTAGGCTGACAGAAGCCTGTACCACCACCAAAGGGACTGTCATGGCCTGACGTCCACCCTCAGTTGAACTGGCCATATCCTCCCTTGCTTTACCTCTGTGCTGCAAAGATTATGCTGCAAGTCAGATCTGCTCAATGATCTGGCTGAAAGCTAAACATTCACAGGTCTTGTTTGGCAGGATTAGTTTTCAGACAAATCTTCCAGCTGATGTGACTCACCTTATGACACAAGGGAAGCAGCAGGGAGCTGATAAAGAGGGACTGGTCTTTATAGCAGAAGTGAAGTCTTAGATCAGCTTCAGACAACCATCAGATTCACACAGCGGTACAAGATCTTTTAGCAACACAAAACTGGATAAAAGAGTACTCAAGGACTGTAACAAAAGGCTACTGAAAAACGCAGAAATAAACAAATTATATTTTCAAGATTTCTTCAGTTCTCCCAAGATTAATTCTGGCTTGGTATCTACACAAAAAGCAGATGTCCATTTGGTTCGACACCTATTTTCCTGTGCATTTATGTGTTACAACCTTTCTCCTGCTAATTTGCTCTTTGTTTCAGCCTGTCATCCCCAAAAGCCAAGAAGGACAAAAAGCTGTCTTTCTGAGGAATACCCACGTGGACCTTCTGATCGATGTACGTAGACTGAACTCAATTTTAAAAAACATTCACTGCTTTCCCAAGTATTAATTCAAAAATGACAAACAAAACATGTTACTGAATGCTCAGTATCAAACATTCGGGAGAAAAAAAAAGGGAACGCTCCCCACCTCCTCCCCATCACATTCATTGTCTCTTTGGATATATATAAACCAACTTCTGGAGAGGAAAGCTGCATTTCTTCCAACTTCTAGCACACTAGCTGAGACAATTTGCTCAAGTAAAACAGACAACCATATGCAAGATCAAGAATTTCAAGAAAGTAAAAATGTCATCAGAAATCATAAATATTTGAACCTTCCATTATGATGCCATGACTAACTGCAGCCTTTTAAGAAAAAGCACCTACTTTCTTCCTCCATCTCTTCAAGGAAGACATCAGCCACAAGCAAAGGAAGAATTTAAACTGAATGTTGAAAACCACGAGTAGAAAAAAGAAACAGAGGGTAAATCAGACACTGTGGGCGGGGGGGGGGGGGGGGGTGTTCAGGCAACAAGATTGCTGCAAATAAACATCTAGGACTTATTAGAGGCAAACCAACAGAATTTGGAAACTATCACACAGGAAGAAACTGACCTCAGTTCTTTCTTGAATTACTAAGGTATTCCCCTAGAACAATGGAACCTTAACTCACTTTTTACACAGGCTTCATTCACAATCTTCATAAGATACATTCCCTCAAATAAAGTATGACACTGTGGAATAACAAAAGCATCACTGGCAGCTCTCTACACCCCCAATCTTCTGAGGAAAATTAAAAGGAAAGGAAATCTATGAAATAAAGTATCAAGTACTATAAAATTGCATAGAATATATCTAGTACACCACATCAAAACTTAATATAGACAAGTGCTCTCTCTCCTCAGTTCCAGTCTTTTCTACACTTTCCAGATGTACAGCAACACCACACTTGAATTTTCATGCAGACATCTTTTCAAATATCTTTTGGGGGGAAAAAAAATATATATATATTAATCACACCTGCTATGCCAGGTTTAAAAACTATGCACATCAACATTTACATTTCATCTTGGTTTTGTCTCCTTTGTTTGTTACCCTCCTTTAAGTCTGCTATTGCTTAGAAGATCAGCAATAGAGGAACCTGAAACAAAAATACCAGCACCATCACCCATAAATAACTACTTGTACAGTTTTTACCATTACACTGTCAAGTCTTGCCAGGATTTGGGGGCTTGCTTAGTTGGTATTTTAGTGGCTTTTTTTTTTCCTTTTTCTTAAACACAACTTGATCTCTAGTCACTAGGAGAGCCTGCACAGGAAGCTGAGTAGTGAAGACACTTTCTCTGCTGCCACTCTTTGCCCAAAAACTTTTGTCAGCTTGGAGGACAGAGGAGCAAATACAAGTCAGAGAGATGGATGGGAACCTGGATCACCCAAAAGCTATTTTCTTGGTGGCTACACAGTCACACTAATCACTCTTGCACAACTGTTAAAATTGCAGAAGACAGTAAGGATGACTTTTCCGTCACTCCAGTGACTTGGAAAGTGAGAAAGACATTTTAAGAAAGAAAAAGAAGTATCACAAGACAAAGGAGTGAAAAGAGATTATGACTCTTTATTTGGATAAAACAAAGTACTATAACTTCGGGAAAAAAATGAAACAGACACAAGTAACCCACAAATAAATCTTTCACTCACTGAGGGGGAAAATACAGAGAAAGAGTGTTGAGCAACCACATCATACAAGAGAGATGACACATAACAAAAATACTATCTGCAGAAAAAGTAGAAGACTGCATCATTTTATCAACCACATTCCAAAAAGTAACAGCTCACTCAGGCCCTACTCAATCTTCCTCTTAGTGAGAAAGTGTATTGTTACTGTTGCTATTATTATTGAAATGAGCTGAAGAACTAAAAGGAGGAATGTGTGGCTATGCAAAGTCTTCTTGGGACAGCGAATCCCTCTCCAGTGCTTGTTCAAACAGCTGCATTTAGCAAGTTTCCTGTGAACAACCAAATCCCTAAATGTCCCAATATATGAAACAACCAGTCCATGTACCTAAGCCTAAAGCATTTCAAGGGTCTCAATCAATCCAGAAAATGTTCTGATTGTCATCAGCAATCACACACAAAGCTCTCGACAGCTTAGACTGAAGTAGCCTTTAGATTCCTAGCTAATTCTTGGAAAAATTTTTAAATATTGACCTCTACTCCAACACACACCTTGATCACTTCAAGAACACTGTTCTAAAATGCAAGGCACTTTGTTTCAGATGCTGATGCCCAATCAGCCTCTCCTCTTTAAAGGAAAAGCTCAATTAAGTTGGGAACTTTCCTTCTGAATGATTTTAAATGGGTTTTTTTAGTTGTGGTTGGATCTCAGTTAGTGTAATTGCTATTTATATCAAAACATTAAAAGGTCTGGTTATGGGGTTTATTAGAAAAGCAAAATGTGTTTTTAATACTTAAAAAAACCCACAACAAAATACTCCATAGCACTATTTCCATTTGTATTTGCATACCACATGTTCAACAACAAAAAGAGCATTCTGCAGAAAGTTAAAAATCTCAGAAATGTTGCTGAATTAGTAGCTCCTACAGTTTGTTAGTAGGAAAACCGGCTTTGTGCCAGGATGGAGGGGGGGGGGGGGGCTATCACAAGGGATGTGTGTTAGCTTCGGGATTTAAAAGAAAAAAATTCGTATATTGTAAACCAAAACGTAACAAACAAGTGCAGTATCTCTTTACTGGCAAAAATTTTAAAATGTAAAATAAGTAAGTGCCACTTAAAATACTAGCAACGCTGCATACGGTGCCGCTCCTTAGATGCGAAGGCAGAGCAATCCTTGTTCCCCGGGCAGCTCCGGGCCGCGGGGGCCCCGGCTGGACACGAGCGCGCTGCCCACCCTCGCCCGTCGCATCCCGCGGCCGGCAGGAGCGCCTGGCCCGCTGCCCGAGCGGCCAGGCTGCTGAAAAGCAATAGATAGCTTCTGGCAGCGGTAAAGGGGAAAATATTTTGATCATGTGACGCCACACAAGCGAACTAGGTTCGCTCGGCGTGTGCAACCCGCACAGAGGCTGCCGCCGTGCCGGGACCCCGCCGGGGAAGGGGCTCAGGCGGGCCCCGCCACCCCGCACCTCCCGCGGCCGTGCGGGCACCGGGAGCGCCCGCCCCCGCAGAAGGAGACCTTCCTGCCTACAGGAAGGAAGAACTTTCAAATATAAGTAAAACTGCCGAGTAAAATTATTTTGTTACTGGTGGTACGCAGCGAAAACAGCCTCGAATGTAACTACGTCTATTTTTCAAAAAATATTTCTTTAAATAGCCTCTATGTCCAGCTATAAACTTAAAACAGCTCTAAAGAACGTGCTTATTTTACTTTTCTTCGCTTGGGTATTTCAATCAAATAAGAAACACTGAATTTAAAAAGAAAAATCACAAAAGCGCAATTATTTTCCATAAATCATGCCTGAAAATAAGACATCAATAGTAACATTTCATAAAAACAGAAAATCCAAAATATTCACAACATAAATTGCTACACAAAAACAAAAAAATACAGAACTCCATACATTCCATCCAAATCAAAGGCTGCAAACAAACCAGCATATTCCTTTGATGCTGTCAAAACAAACCTCCTTATCTTTATTTTTAACTTTAAAAGAATAAAATTTAAGAACTACAAATCCTGTCCTTGTGCTTTCAAAAGAAATTTTCAGAGCTGATGTTTCAGTATCTTGCTTACAAACAAGTAAGTCTGACAAGCTAACCAAATAACATGATCAATGGTGGGAACACCAAGTCTCAGATCCCATCCACACAGAGGAAGGCACAGAGCAGACTGGGTACCTTCACATGTAAAAAGTATTTATGCTGCCTATTTATTCTGCATTACTCTGTAATTAAAACTGCACATCAAACTCAAATGATCAAGTAAGGCAAATATTATCCTTCTTTTAACATGGGGAAACTGAGGTATCAGTCAGTGAAACCAGCTACCTTTAGCTCATGCAGCCAGCTGAGAGATAGCAAGAATTCCTGCACCAATCCTCTACTAATACCACTTTCCTGAAGTCACATAATTTACTTACCATGGCTGAATTCACTGCTTGTGTAAAGAAGGCACTATTCCACTTCAATCAATCTGTGAATTAAGCCATGTACACACTGGGAACAGCACACATGACTACAATTATGTTTTAAAACGGGATCTCTCCTTTTGGGATTTTCTGAACCGATTTCCTTTCTTTACTCGAACAAACAAAGAACAACCACGCTCCAACTTAAGGTCTTTCTGTGAAAGACAGCTGTACCGAGGACTGCTACAGCCAGGACAGCCCTCTGCCACACAATACAGACCTCTCTGCCCTTTTAAAAGGTGACCAAAAGCTGTTGTGGAACTATCTACCTTCTGAAAAACTTCAGCAAAGTACCTCAATAACCATACCCGCAAACCCCTCAAGAGAGGCTTCTTATAAAGGCTGCTATTTTGGCGGCGAAGATACACTACCACCCCAATGGTAAACTAAATGCAAAGGGGTTTGCCACAACAGCTATTAGTCAAGGATGCAATTAATTCCCTGAATCTAACTATGTAGCTGCAACAACAGAACTTCACAGTGAACCTAGCCACGTGGTCTTTAAAGTAAATTGAATCAGTAACTTGGCAGAATCACATCCAAGAGAAAGCCCTGCTACCATAGATTTATTTTTTGAGTAAGTAGATACCTAAAAGGAATACCAAACAAAACAAAAAAAAAAAAGACAAAAACCCCAAACTGTCCCCCCCAAAACCCCTTAAGTATAAAAAATTGAAGTATAAGCCTGCAAGACTCTAATAGTAACACAACTAACACTATCCCTAAAAAAAAAAAAAAAAAAAAGAAAAGGGAATTTATACATCAAGGGTTTTAAAAAAGGGAATTTATACATAATGGGCTTTTCCCATTTTCATATTCATTCTTTTTTTAGCAACAAACTAAAATTCCATATACAACTACTTCCTTAATTTAGAAAAAAAAAGGTAAAAAATAGAAGAATATTCTTTCCCCACCCACCAATGGTCAGAAAGAGACTGATACGGGTGTCAGGGGAGATCAGTGGCACAGCCTTACAGATGGAAGTGTCAGAGAGCCTATCACTCAGATGGATGTCTTCATAAACAATTACTACATCACAAACCTGAATTCAGTATCTTTTCAAATCTGAGAAGCCTACTACATAAGGCGAAGACAGAGCACAGCAGTGAATTCTTAAAGACAGGACATCATTTGGCAACTGTGCATGTTCAGGTGCAAAAGAATAATTAGCAATTCTTAAAACTGGAGAAAAATTAATAAATAGATTACATACTTCTACACATGCCTAGTCCTTCTGATGTAGTTACTAACCCACAATGACTCAAATGTAAAAAGTATTATGAACACAGATCACATGCTGATAGGTCTGTACTGAAAGCAACTCCTTATACATGCTGCAGAACCATCAAACTCTGGTTTATATCCACAAATTGGCCACTACACATTCAGAAATTCAGCCTTTAAGTTAACAAGCAAAGTAACATTTCCGCTATTCATGGAATACAGATGCACATTGTATCGACACCCTTTCAAATCATTCCTGCCAAAAACTTTTACACAGATTTCACATTAGTTTTAATAAACATAAAGAAAAGATTTTAATAAAAGCATCGGGACAGTGATCTCAGGTTTCACAATTTCCAAAACAACTGTGGGCATTTTCAGATAACATAAGCATCGTACAGTGGGAATACAAAGTTTGATAAAATGTACTTTATACTTGCAATATGAACAATTCCCATGCGAAGAGCAATCTTTCAATAAGACACAACAACTGTGATTACTGCATCAAATCTGTTCACTTCAAAACTGAAGACAATGTATCTGCCAGAGAAAACAACCGGACTTGGTGGTAAGAAAGTGTGCATGCAACCCACCCCAGCACACACTGGTGCTCTGTGAAAAATACTCATCAAAAGACAAGCTCCATGACACTTGTTAATTTCCTGGGCACTTGTTCAACTCAGTTCTTCTCAGAGTTTAATTTCTATGACAAATCTAGCGTCTTTATATAGATTATATTGGGTATGTAATGATAAAACAGTGCAAGGAATACTGAAATTTTGTATTACGGCGCCTTTAGTAGTTTAAGGTGACTGTACTGATACAGCAGACAAATCCCGTGTTTCACTCAGTTATTTATCTTCTTACTTGCTGAATAGATTCCAGTAAAGCTTACATTCTAGACAACATAATGTGTTCACAGTAAGACTGAATTTATTCAAAAGCTAGAATTTATGGCACCAAGACCACGGCTATTTCCAAAGACCTGTCCTCAAGAGTGCCTGTCTGAAGCAAAGTGGATGCTATGCGCCTCAGTATGCCCACCCTGTACAACAGGAAGAATAATTTTTTACTCCAGTCCAATGCACTCTAGAAAAATAGTGTAAAGATCAAATGTACTTGGAATATTGTTACTGACAAGATAAAGGTAGTGAAAATCAATCCTGTACAAATCAGCCATCTACTGTCCCCACTGTTCACAGATTCACACAGGGTTTTGAAGATACAGTCATCCCTGAGGATTCCTCGACTGCAGTGGAACACTACCCTGGATGGGTTTGGCTTTTTTGGAGCGGTCGCGTTCCTGGTGGATCACTGGATGCCACGCTCTCAGAACTGGAAGTACAAGAACGGAAATCGTCCAGCCCACCTGCAACACAAACACTGCAGCACTCTGCCAGCACATCAGCATTTGTGTGTGAAACTGAGCATGAACAGGTACGACCGGGGAACAGAGAAAATAAAAGGGTAATACTGTGATCTGAATGGCAAAACATACATCAAATGTACAGAAACCCTACAGGTCTACTAAAAAATAATTTTAAATTTATTAACAGGTAAGACTTCCTTAAAATAAATTTTACTCTAATACAATTGACTCCACAAGACTTTTGTGCATTACATTTATTTGCTTCTATAAGCACCAAGCAATACAAAAACAACACCGCTAAGCAGCACTTTTCTCTTACCAGTTTTCAAAACAAATTTGAAAACCACTAAGGTATACTTTTAATTTAAGTTTAATTAAAGTCCTCATTCAATCGTACCAAAACATATATTTAACACTATGTAAATAGCCCCAAAATTGAAAGAAAAAAGTTTTTTTTTTCCCAAGTACCTTAATAATCACAATTCTAAAATATATTCTAGCAAGTTAGCCTACCACAAACACATGCTACTGAAATTCTGCAGCCTTGAGCATGCATGCACAGTGAATGTGGCAACACTGCTTTACATATCCACAGAGAATCTTCAAAGTCTCCTGATAAACGGCAGATTTTGAAGAAGTACTGAAAGATGCAACCAGTATAGGGCACAGGTACAATCTTAGGGACCAAAGAGTAAATAAACTACTGCTATTCTCACGCTAACAATTAGAATGTCAAAATACCTACAACAAAATATTAGAGGCACAAAAGAAAGAAAGATCTATCAGTAGCTAATAAAACTTGTTTTCACCACACAAATTTAATCCAGTTTTAACTAAGATACTATTTCAGAATGAACAAGCATCAACTAATAGACCACACTTAGTAATTTCAAAAACCTTATTTTACATATGTAACTAGAAAATTTAGCAATAGATTAAATGCCTTTGTTTTCATCCCCCTAGGTTCAGATCAGAATGCGAAAAAGACAGTAACTGACTTGCTTAGCAGAAGAATCCTTACATTATGGAAGCAGTAATAGAGTAGGCAGGTTTGCATCTTTCTTTCTTTATTGTATCTTGGACACAGAGTTCTGCTGTTCCGTGTGTAGGCATAAGCGCTACTACAGAAACCAATAACTGAACACCAAACCACAAAGTGTCAAATATATGGTCGTAATATATATATAGATGCTACTAACTGTGAATATTGCTATTTGCTACTTCTAAATAGAAGCTATGTGAATACTAAACTGTTTATTTGAAACTGCACAGGGAAAAATATATTTTATTCTCCCACTGAGACATCAAGAATCTATTCACCACACTAACAGCTGTTTAATGGCCTTCAGGCACAGGACATGATTCTGCAGCCTTGGCTTAGCCAGAACTCTCAATATGGGCAATCTATTTGGCATAAAAAGAGCTGCAGAATCAGGCATATTCAGAGTTTTTCTGCAACAAAACAAACGACACATACACAAACTCAGAGCAGCTCGACAGATTTTTTCCTAGCACTTGCTCTGTATCTTACAGGTACTCCTGAAAAGACCCAGGTTCTCTCCTTCTGTGTAGGTGTGTGTAAATCATGTAGACATACACAAAGGAGGAAGATGTGTATAAAGTGCACACTGACAGGCCAGCTAATGTGTTAAACTACTGCAGTGCAAATCAGAAGTGAAAAAAAGGAGCCTCAGGACTCTAAATATCTGTATGCTGTCAAGGATTAATCAATAATCAAAAGAGCTGAATGACAAGGTACTGTACTATCATCACACAAGTTCCCCTCCACCAAATCAATGTATCTGTGTGAGCAACATCCATCTGCTTCGAAAATGTATGTTTCTTCAGAAGCAGGAGGCCTCTATTGCAAGCTTCCATCACAATCTCTCAGTTGGGTAAGGTGATTAAATTAAATGAAAACAGGATTTTCTTAAATAATTTAATAAGCTGGACAAATACAGAACTTAGTTCAGAGTAGGATGCCACAGTTCTGCATATTACAAAAATTACCCATGCCGAGGCAAGAATTTCCTGAACAAGCATCTCAGATGTTGTAGCCTACTGTCGGTCCTTTTTCTCTGTTCACAGGACAATAGTTCCTTATAGGCTTAGGGGCCAATCAACATCTGCTTTGCAAAGACACATGACAAGTGAGCATATCCTAATGTGTGTATACACGTATCGAGAGCACACACACAGATGATTATTAAAAAAAAATTAAGAGAAGCCTTCTGTTCAGATGCTGGACTAAATATTCCAGTTTTCTGTTTCAAAAAGCAATCAATTTCTCTGCTTAATGATACAACATACATGGAGATTGACATGTGGGAATTAAAAATAAATAACAACGTACAAAACTAACTGTGTTCTTCAAGCGAATGGTAACTATATTTTTTGACACAACCCATTTTATGCATCAAAAATTATTAATTTAAAACCTGAAAAATATTTTATCTCAATCTCTTACTGGTTAAATGGAAAAATCATAATACAGAAAACAATGACGTCTCTCCTTTATGACAATTATTTTGAGGAAAAAAAAATTTAAAAATAATCACAGAAAATGTGCTCCTAACAGACTATTCTTTCTAAGCTGCATGCCAATCCTTGCAGTGGAAAAAAAAAGAAAAAAAAGAAAAAAGAAAAAAAGACATCTGAAAGAGAGGATGTAAACCCATAAATATAAGGAAGTATTTCTAAGGGTCATACTGAGGACATAAATGAATTTACTCTTACTCCTGCAATAAAAATAAAATACTTTAAACAATCTCTGCCATGAAGAAACAGCACCCTGAACTAGAATGTATGATATCCAACAACGGTTTTCCTAGCTTTCAAAGCCACAAATTCTGAACTACCTTTTTATAAAGGAGATGATGCAAATATTTTTAGAGTAATTACAAAAGGCTATGCATACGAGGCCTCATTACGTTAAGGCTTCCAGTGACCCTTTTACCACTGCAAATTTAAAAACAGGTAAAAATTAACATACACACACACAAATCTTATTTCCTTGGAAGAAAAAGGAAAATGGAATAAAAACTAGAAACATGACAGGAATGGTCTGTTGGAAGACAAACACGCACAGAGCCCATCATAAGGTTTCTTTTTTTTTTTTTTTTCCGGATTAATACACCATTAGCAGTATTAAGCGGCGATTTTACCAAATTCTATTCATTACTTTATGGAAAGATCCAGCCGTTGGAGGACCCCAAAATCATACACCTGCATTTGTTCCTGTCAGACCTTGCTGTTAAAAGCTGTTAAAAGATTTAACAGTTCTTAATAGAAAGATCTTGTTGAAGGGAAAAGAAACTCATAAAATTCTAATGCACTCCTCCATTTAACACAATTCACTTTCCTACTGAGAATTCAAGCCTAATCTCACACTTGTGTAGAAAAATAATGAGATCAACAACTCCCGATGCTTCCTGAAGTATTCTAACCACAATTCAAATACGAAAGCACGTTTTCTCCCGAATATCTGGATTTGTTGCAGAGCTGAAACAAACACAACCTCTGGCAGAACGGTTCCTTCTTTTCTTCTTTGTACAATACACGGCATTTTCTCACCTACAGCAGCTGACATGCAAACACGGTCTTTTTAAGAGGCATGCACAGGTTAGGCATCGAGCTAACAGAAATGCAACGAAACTAGTATTTGGTTTCTTTTTTTTAATAAAAATCCAATCCCCCGCATAACATCCGTCATCTGCAACATCACAAAATGTTTAGTTTTGTCAGGGTTTTTTGTTGGTTTTTTTTTTTTTTTTTTTTTTTGGTAAGAAGGCGCAAGCGCGACCCGAAAGCCCGAACTCTCGTCCAAAAGCACTGCTACTACGAGGCACTTTCCCTACCGCCTCTAACTAGCGTGGAATTAAAAAAAAAATCTAAAACAAGTAAGCCAATGTAGGTAAGCAGATCAACAAACGGGTCGGTGCCCCGGAGGAGGCGGCGGCGCGGGCAGGCTGGGGGCGGGGGGCGCGGGGAGGCGCGGTGCTGGCGGCGCTGCCCCGGTGCCCCCCGGTGCCGGCGGTGTTTGCGGCGGGGGCTCCTGTGCCTGCGCCGCTCCAGCGCCTCTATTTACATCAGCGGCGCGAGGTGCCCAATGGCGCGCGCGGAGCCAATCAGATGGCAGATTAGATGTCAACTCGGAGGCAGCTGTCGGGAGACGGTTGCAGCCAGTTTACCTCCACAATTCAAATTCCCAACCTGGCGGGCGGAGGAGACCCGGACGCTCCTCCAAGGGTCGCGCCCGGCTAGCCGGCATTCCTCCCGCGCCGCGCCGCGCCGCCGTGGAAAGGCGCTGCGCCGCACCCGCGATCATCGCGCCTGCCTATCGATTGGATCCATCCATCGATCGATCGCCGGAGTTACCGGGGCTGGGGCACAGGAGTGCGGGAGGGAGCGAGGGCGGCGGCCTGCCCCGGTGCCCGCGCCCCTTCGCTGACGCCAAGGACTTTTCCCTCTTTTTTTTTTCCTCCCTCCTTTTTTTTATTTTTTTTATTTATTATTTATTTTATTTCCGCGTGTGTTTGTGGAGAAGCGAAAGGCAGTTACGCGCCCGCGCACGCTGCAGCGGGCGGGCCAGTCCCCCGCAGGTCACCGGGCCGGGACGACCCGCGCGGACCGGGCGCACACACGCGCCTTTGCGCGCGCGCGCTCTTCCCACAGGGAAAGGAGCGCGGCCGCGTTACGTGGATCTCACTGCGGTAACTCCAATCAGTGACAAACTAATTTGCTGAGAGCGCGCAACGGCGCAACTCGTTCTGCTCGGAGATTTAAAGCAAAAAAAAAAAAAAAAAAAAAAAAAAAAAAAAAAAAAAAAAAAAAAAAAAAAGAGCAAAGAAAAAAGAATGCAACGGGTTATAAAGAGAAGCAGAAAAAAAAAAAAAAAAAGGCCCCGTGAAAGATAATGAACGTTATCCCCTGGGAGCCCCCCGGGTCCGGTACTCCGGTTACAAAATCCAACCCCCCGCCCCCGTCCGTCCCGAGCTGCTTGTCCTCCGGCCCTGCGCTCTCCAACGCTGTTTCAAAGTGGTGGGGGAAAATATTAATTGGGTCTGAGAACAACCTAATTTCGGCAGCGAAAGCCACACTCCGGTGCTTCCAGCCCCAACGGGGCCGCGCATTGTGCACGGCTCACCCTCGCTACGGAGGCAGCGAGGGGCAAAACTGGCCCAGAAGAGAACGGGGGGGTGGGGGGAAGAAAAAAAAAAAAAAAAAAAAAGACAAAAAAAAAAAGGGGGGGGAGAGAGACAAAAAAAGTGAATTATAAAGAAACTAAGAGCCCGACACGAGCGAAACGAAGGCATGAACCGTCATTAACCGAGCGCGGGGAGTTACCTGGGTCCTGCTGATGGCCTGCCCGGTGTTCCCGGGGCTCATCGCCGGGTGGTTCCTTTGTTGTGCCGCTGCCCAGGCCGGGTTCGCCGCTCCGTACTGGGCGCCCATGTCCTTGCCCATGCCCATGCCCGCCGCTGCCTGCTGGCTTCCCGGGGCGGCCGCCGCTGCCTGGGGCTGGGGCTGCGGCGGGGCGCTGGGGCTGCTGTAGTCGGGGTAGCTGCTGCCGTAGCTCCGCATCATGGGGCTAGGGGACGTGAGCAGCTGGTTCAAGGTAGGGGTGGCCCCGGACGGGTGCTGGTTCTGGCCGGAGAACCGCGCAAAGCCGCCGGCCGCCGCCGCCGCGCCGGCACCAGCCTTGCCGAGGCCGGCTCCGCCGCCAGGGCCCATCATCATGCCGCCGCCGGGCTGCCTCGGGGAGCTCAGCACCCCGTAGCCCGCCGCGGAGCCCCCGTAGCCGCCGCCGCCTGCCCCGGCGGCCGCCGCCGCCGCCGCCACGGCTCCCGCGCCGCCGCCGCCGCCCGCGCCGCCGCCGCTGGGGCCGCGGCCGTAGCCCGGGTAGTGGTTGTACTGGCTGTTGGGGTACCCTTCGTGGGAGTTCTGCAGGGGGTCCATGCTGTTGGGGGCCGCCGCGGGGTGCATTATCCCCATCCCGGGGCTTTGTTGTCCGCCATGTTGATCAAAGCAAGGCCCGGCGCGGCTCGCCGTAGCGCTGCTGGCAGGGGCAGGGGCAGGGTTGCCATAATAGCTATTGAACTCCGAGACACCCACCGCGGAGGGGCCGCCGCCGCCTCCCCCGCTGCCGCCGCCGCCGCCGAGGCCGCCGCCGCCGCTCCCAGCGCTCGGGGGCGGCTGCTGGGGCTGCTGCTGTCCGCCCAGGGGTCCCAAGCCGGGGTGGTCGTAGCGGCCGCCGATGGGCTCGCCCATCTTGCCGGGCATCTCCTCCTCGTCGGCGCCTTTATTCAGCATTTGCTGCGGCTGCTGGGGGGCTCGCTAGCGCCCAAAACACTGTCTTTTCCTCCATGTTGCTGCTGCTCCATGTCTGCACTGGGCTGAGCAGCGCCGCCACCGCCACCGCCGTTGTTGTTGCTGCCGCTGCCGCCGCCGCCGCCGCCGAGGCTGCTGTTGTTATTCTGCACGGGATGGTGCTGAGGCGGCGGCTGCTGCGGCGGCGGCGGCGGGAACTGATTTAGCTGCTGCTGTAGTGCATGGTGGTGGTGGTGCGGGTGGTGGGCATGGTGGTGGTGGGCATGGTGATGCGGGTGGTGGGCATGGTGGTGGTGGGGCGGCGCGGCGGGGTGATCGCCTCCGACGCTCTTCAGCTTGTGGTTGGGGAGCAGCCCCGTCTCCATAGCCGAGCCCGGGTTGGAGGAGGAGGAGGAGGAGGAGGAAGAAGACGAAGAAGATGAAGATAACTCCGAGGAGCTTCCACCTTCCTTCAGAGCCGGCTCCGAGGAGGAGCCGCCGCCGCCGCCGCCGCTGGCGTTGTTGTTGTTACCGGCGGCAGCGGCGGGAGCCGCGTTATTGGCCATGTTCGGCGGCTCGCTGCGGTGGTGGTGGTGGAGATGGTGATCTAAATTATTCACGCTGCTGCCGCCGGCCGGACTCCCCTCGCCGACCCCCAGCGCGGGGCCCGGCCCGGGAGCCCCGGCCCCCCCCGGGCCTCGCTCTGGGCCCAGGCCGCCCGGCAGGCTCGGGGCTTTGCCCTTGCTGTTGCTCGCACTCGCCGGAGCCGCTGCGACTTGCGCGGCCATGATCATCGCAACATTGCGAGTCCGGAGAAATTGGTGCTGATAATAGTACTACTCAAAAAAATTAAAAATTAAAAAAAAAAAAAAAACCCTAAACAAACAAACAAACAAAAAAAAAATCGACTCCCACCCTGAAAAAGGGGGGCGAGCAGAGGGGTGAGGGTAAAGGAGAGGAGAAGGGCAGAAGGAGAAGCGGCCGGGGCAGGGACTTGACTGAGCCCAGAGTATCCCCTGCGGACCGCTCCGCACGCACCGAGTTACAGCGATTTCCCTCCCCGAGTCCGTGGTTGAGGTTAGAAATGGTAAGAACGCCTTACGGTCCGTGCCCGTTCCCGCTGTGTGATTTCATGTTGAAAGTTTTTTTGTTCAGGTTTAAATGAAACTTTTTTTTTTTTCCTCCTCCTTTCCTCCCTAACCCGGATATGGGTAAACACACGTCTGCAGGAGCCGCGCTGGCCCAGCATGGCATGAGCGAGCGAGCGAGCCAGCGCCGGCAGCCATCGCCCCCTCCGCCCCATCTCTCCCGCGCACCCGCAAAACGCGGACTGGACTCCACGCTGGACTTGTTCGGGCTCCCGCTTCCCTCCCTGCTCTCCCGGCAGCGCGGCGGGATGGGGGGCGCGGCCCCCGCCGGTCCCCCCGCTCGCAGCGGGGTCCCGCCCGTGTGCGCGCCTGAGGTCGCGGCCTGCGCGGAGCGCCGAAGCCGCGGGGCTGCTCCGACCGAGCGGTCGAGGCGGGCCCCGACGGGCGCCCCGGGCCGCCGGACGCCGCAGGGGCGGGGTGGGGAGCGGGACCGTCCCCGGTGCCGCGGGGCCGAGGGTGCCGCCGGCGGCGCTGCCCCGCGCGGGCCAGTTCGGCAGGCAGGCGAGGGGCCGCCATGCGCTCCAGCTGTGCCGGAGCAGATGGGTCGGTCAAACTTTCGGGGGCTGCACGCTGTTCCCCGGCCCCGCGTGTCGTGCTCAGCAGCCGCTTCGTGTTCCGAGGGCAGGGACACGTTTGCTGGTGTGACGGAGAAATTAGACTTGTTTTGGATTCCCCCCACACATACAGCCACCCGCCCCCTGAAGATTTATATTGTATGTGCAGACGGTTATAAAATTTAACCTAAAATTCTGCAGCGGTAGCATCTTTGCAGTTGTCCATATTGTCCAGCTGTCTCCAAATTCTAACGGTCATTGCACTGATGATGCTTTTGTATATAGGGCCGTTTTCAATATGTTCTCTGTACTTATCTGCAGTTCAACAGGAGTTGATCAAAGAGCGAGAGACATTTGCGGTCTCATGATTGTTTCTCCAAACAATATAATTTCCAGTATGCACAAGTCACTCATGAAAACGTAGTAACACAAACCCCAAAATATGTAATCTGAGTAACTCTTGCTCCAAATGGAAAGCCGCTGCTGACCTACATTTTTGAACCAGAACGGTTTGAAGTTTTTTTTATAACTATCTTAATACGAGTGATACCCTGTATAACAAAAGGTATATTCACACGTTACATTCAACTAATGAAAGCGTTTGGGAGATCAAATACTTGGCTATGAACACAGCAAACTGGGATATTAACAAGTGTTTTCAGTACAGCAAGGGTCTAAACCACGATGTTTTAAATTAATATATTTATACGCTCTGTTAAAGGTAAGCACGTTTTCAAATTTCAAAATGGATAAATAGGAGATTCAATCATAATGGTAGAGAAAAACGCTGCATATCAAGAAAGATGCTGTCACGAGTAGGTAGGCTTTTTTGAATTCACTGTGAAAACATTAAAGGAGCAGAAGCTTCATGCTCTAATGTTGAGTTACATGCAAAGATTATTGATAAATGTATGAGCAGTGTGATTCCAGTGTCTATTAATTTTAGTTCTATCTGAAGAGTCAGAAATAAGATTTGCATTGCAGACTTAGTTTTGAAAAGTCAGTGCTTGTGAAGTACATCTTGCTAATACTTCTGTTCTATAGTTGGGGGGTTTGGTTGTTTTGGTTGGTTGGTGGTTTTGTGTGCGTTTTCTCGGTATCCTTTGCAAGTGCAAAAATGTTATATGGCTACACATATATAAACACAGAGCAGGAAAAAAATGGTGAGTAATTCTAGCAGGGGGAATCAGGTGCATACCCAAGGGTCATTACAGTCTGTAACAACAACAAATTGCAATTCTATGCAAACTGCTAGAAAGGGATATATCATCTTTGTAGGAGAGAGAATAACAGAACCGTAAGATGAATTCATGCCAAATCGTTCATCAGCTTTTGCCAAGAGAATACTACATCTTTGTTAGTGAGCCTTTTTGACATTATCTCCTGGATTTTCTTCTTTCTATATTCAAAAGCACACTAATTATACACATTAAAACACCTAAGTTGATTTTTAAAGTCTTTCATATGCAAATAAAAATATAGATGTCTCCTTGTGTGTATTTCTTTACATGTGTACTCTAACATAAAATATAAAATCAATTAAACACACTTACACTTTGAGATTTGAGCAAAAATACATATATTGATGATCTGCTAAGATGTGCTGCTAGTGCCTGGGCTGCAGATCGCAATGCTTCCTGACACGCTCCACAACTCTTTCCAATTGGGAAAATAACCCGCAAAACTTTAACACAGATTTACTTTGAAATGTTTTCCCTGGGAAAAGGGGGAAAAAAAAGAGATGAGGCTTTAAACTGAAGAGTTCGTACCACTAACTTCTTTTCCTCCCATTTGTTTCAGCAACTCTGCTACAAGATTGGAACTAAGAGGCTATAAAATTGAGGCCCTCAGCACAATGAAATCAGTCTGCTATAAAAGGCAACACATGCCAGTTTTTCCTCCCCAATGGCAGATGCCACACCCTAAAGCAGACAGAAGGCACTGCAGTCTGTGCAAGGGAAGCACAACACAAAGCAACAACGATGGTTCAATTTTTCAGATCGCAAATAATGTTGAAATTCCTTTTGCCATCTTTGCTCAGATGATGAGTGGTAGTGTTTGTTAAATTCAAATGCTCCTTTCCAAAAGCTCTCATTGTATGCATGAATTATGAATTTATTATAATATAATGTAAAAAAGCTCTAATTGCCATGCATATTATCTGCTGCAAAGTGATTGCATTGATATTTGATATCGCAAGTGCGCAGTTTCAACTTTAGTTCTATTTTTATTGTTCCTTCAATTTAATTATTTTCTATAAACCAATGTTGTCCAAGTGTAGTTTCTTTCTCTTGATTTTTCCTGATAAATTATAAACTCTGGTGCTCGAGGATCCCTCTTCAAAATAAACAACATAATTTTCTAAACCTACTGTTGGTAATTTGTTTACACCATTGGCTACAACATTTATACAGAGCCCCTAGGCCACCTGTCTGTAGCTCGACCCCATGAAAGTTACTGCCTTTCCCAGCAGTACAGCAGCCATCCTTCTGTTTGGCCTTCCAAGCCATACAAAGAATAAAACTGAAGAGAGAGATGGAAAATAAAACAATATTATATTATCTCCAAGAGGTTATGTTAGAGGTATTGGGAAAAATATATATATATATATTTTTTAAAAAATACAGTCTGAGGTTCAAGAGCCTGTTAGATTTGACATGGGTGCACATAGGAGTCTGAAAAATCTCTGTGTGCAAAAGAAAAAGCTTTTCATTGGGATCTTGTTGTGCTTTATGGTTAAATCTACTGTGCAATTTAATGAAACTTGTCAAATTCACTGTAATTCTCAATTTCCTTCTTTTAGATTTGCATTAGATTTAATGAGAAAAAAAGAGAGAAGTATGTGGGCTTTTATTAAATTATCACTTCTATTACTAGTTAAACATCCAATCGAAATCATTCCGAAGTCAGTGCAAATCTTTTAATTTATTTCAATAAGGCATAAATCAGATTGCAGAAAAGTAGGCAGCCAGCTCAGGGCTGCTTTACCCTGGCATTTGGAACTATAGTAATGGAATTTTGCTTTAAAAGATCCCTTATGTGGTCAACATATAACACAGTGGTGTTTTCTTTATTATGTAATATTTACATTTCACAAATGTAAAAATGTCACAAATGTAAAAAGTAAACTAGTGCCATAGATGTCCAGCTGATAAGCCAGAATCTGTTAGGTGTAAAGCCTGTAGGTAAGTGTGGAAATTTCATTTTAGCAAGACAAAATAAACTTTGAAAAAAATGTGGTTTATGCCAACAGATCATGGCCTAAAACATGTAGAGAGTGACACATTGTACCATTTAATTAAAATACAATCTTTAGCAGCCACTAATCCTGGGCAATTTAATCAATTTCTTCTGGCAACGCATAAACAAAAGGACTTTAGAACATCACCATCTCCATCTCGAGAATGTCATACATGATTTTATTATGAAAATGCAACATGCTAGAGTTGGACCACTTGAACAGACCATTTAAATGCCTCGATTTCACAAATGTGAATCATCCACTGAAGTCAATAAGATCACTTGCTTCCTTAAAGTTAAGCCCTGATTAAGTGCTTCTGTGGACTGAGGCGTCTGTGAAGAAACAGCTCTTGTGTCTGTACTTTGGTGAGAAAGGGGCCAAACCAATTTCCTAAATCAAAACAAAATCTTGCATTTGGCAGTAATAGGAGGGATTGTTGACTTTGGGGTTCACCCACCAGTGAAATTGAAGCCGTTAAGCTGAATTACACTAATATTTCTGGATCCTGTGCCATTGTTTGAGATCACTGCATTTTGGAGAAATTTAGGAAAAGGCTGTCCTTCCTTTGAATTAATAATTTATGGTCACATTTTTTATAAATTGGAGAATTTAAACAAGAGTCAGTAATCATAGAGTTCTCTGACAAGTTTTATTTCCCGTTCTCCTGCCTTTTACAAATCTTTTCATTGCTGATGTGCAAGAGATACATGGGAAACCAAAAGTATTTGCTGCTAGCTACACACTGGTTGGAGGTCCTTCCTATTGTCAGTTGTAGCATGCTAGGTTGACTGATACACTGAAGGAACAGTCAAACTGACAATACACACCTTTCTCTCTCATAAAATAAATTAGATTGGTACCTTAGCTGTAAACACACAGGTGTTCCAAGACAAATAAAAAGCCTTAAGTTTTCTTTCCTAAACTTTTCCCACTCTATAGTCTTATGTTTTATATATCACAGTATTTATCAATTGCTCTTTCTAGAAACAGATTACTGTGGCCTCCATGGCTTAACCAAGCAAAATATTTTTCTGTAGGATATTAAGTACAGACAGAAATGCATGGATTTTAATACAAGATGGCACAGTATTCTTCCATTGTAAACTGATTTTTTTTCTATGACTATAATGTATATGTAATCCTGAATTTTTATAAGTATGCCAAATTATGATTTTGTCTGATGCACTCTATTTCTCACATATTTTTATAGTATTTTACCATTTACGATCTCAAATACAGCATCTCTGAGTGTTTTAGCTGGAGACCCACCTTTTTCCTTTGCTGTAATAGTCTGTAATTCCCTCTTCCCCTCACATTATCTTCATTCTCCACCCTTTCACATGTGCATACACATCTGCTCACTGGATAATCCCAAATTCCTGCAGCCCAACTTGCAGCTGCCTTAGCCTCCTGAAGTAGAGTCATGCTGTATCACTCATAAATTTCATTCACACTCTAATCCTGCCCTCCAAGTTTCAACGAAGTTCACCCCAGTGCCAATTTTCTTCAGCTCCTTGGCACAAGGGACACAAAGTGAATGCTCTTGGGCATGAAAAGGAAGAGCTGCAAAGCCTCAGAGAGGGTGAGGGAGATAAGAGGTGGAAGAGGTCACATGAAATTATCCTAAGCCTTCTCCATCCCAATTTGGTACGTCTTGTGCTTTCTCAAGGGGGCAGCTTCCTGGTTTGAGAGCTGTT
Source organism: Sitta carolinensis (assembly GCA_032173965.1). Lineage (NCBI taxonomy): Eukaryota > Metazoa > Chordata > Aves > Passeriformes > Sittidae > Sitta > Sitta carolinensis. The sequence goes on along the minus strand of JAVUNC010000004.1, from coordinate 59,942,981 downwards.
GCTTTGATACATTTACCCTTAAAGCACTCCTGTATACTGAGAAGTCCAGTTGCTCCCACTTGCCCATCAAGGAAAAGAGACACAAGGGAGGAATACCGTGACTGCATGAACACTTCTTTCAGCTGCAGCACCAGCTCCAGGAGCTCCAGGTGACACAGTCACAGCCCACAGCCACAGTCACCTGGTATGGACCTTGGGAGCGCTGATGCCAGGGTCTGCACAGATGCATGATGTGCTGGCAACCCAAGAGGGGAGAAAGAAAACTTATTTTTATCCAGATCCTTGCACTGACTCACCCAACGGCCCAAACAGTAGTGCTGGCATAACAGGAAGGGGGAAGAGAAGGGGCAGAGCGCACGAGGCAGTTACCCACTTCTTTCTGTTTGACCAAAGAGGAGGTTTGGTGGCAGAGGGAGATAATAGGGTCTGTTTAGCCAACACTACTGCTGAAATAAAATTATGTCATAAGATTATAAACAGGTGCTCTTTAACGAAACCCAGCTGAGCCAGTGAAAAAAAGTTACTGTCCCCATTTTTTGTAGGCATCACCCTGTTAGATATTAATGATCCTCACATCTGCTGATACAGTTGCTCCTATGTATATTTCCGAACCCTGTCTAGATTAAACAACCCAAGTTACCAGACTTACTATTTAAACTATCTGCATTAACTGAGACCCATTTGCCTAAATAAGATTAGGATAAAGTGAACCAACAGATCTGAAGAGACAGTGGACTCCAGCTGAGGGACAATAAACAGCTGGCAGGTGGTAGTAACCTCTTCAATAAACACAATGTACTTTTGATGTACTGAGGGACTCCATCCATTTAAGCCCTAAATGTTAGTCAAGGTGATCTAGAGACAGTTACACGTCAGTGAAGACCATTTATCCTTTCTTTACAGGTCAGGCCTGGAGTAGTAAAATCTTCAAGGGTGCAGGGTTTGCCATCTTCATTAATTTCTTATTATATTCTTTCTATTTCTGCATCAATGCACTTACGAAGCATATGCTGTACATATATGTACACCTCTGGAGTCCCAGGTTTATATTACAGCTGCTGGTCCATCATCCTTGCTTACATGGGGATTCAATAGAGTCTGTAAGCTGTGAAAGTGAGCTTGCAATTTTTTCTTGCAAGGGATTCTTGCACAGGATGCAGCTGAAATGCCTGCGATCTCTAGATTCACTCTGAGAAGTTAGTTTGGATGAAGTTGCTCCACACATCAGCTGGAGCAGCGGCAGCCGTGGCTTTGCTCCCAGGGAGCCATGAGAGGAGGAGGCTGCGCTCCCGAGGGCTGCAGTAGCTGTCGGTTACACGCACAGTCCCCATGGACGTGCTGAGCTCGCTCCTGTCCTCAGCAAACAGGACGTCACCACCAACTGCCGCTCGGGTACCTCACTTTCACATCCTCTCTGCCACGACATGTCTGATTGCCAAAGCCACAATCGAATCCTCATTGTGAGGGCGAAGCATTTCTTTAGAAGAGCATCCCCCACAGTTGGCCGCCTGCTTCAAATAAGCTAAGAGAACAGCTAGCCTAAGAGGAGAGGGTTTTTTATATCCTGGATGTTAACTACTTCAAGATATGCAGTTCTAAAAGATCTCAAAATGCTACTAGTCTAGGGTGTGATCCTAGAAATGTTTACTAATTCATGTAGTCCTTGCTCCTGATGAGCCATGAAACTTTATGACAGACTAGAGAATCTACCATGTGATGAGGACTGGATTGTTTAAAACATCTGTTTCTTCTTGCTTAAATATAAAAAGTAATGTTATTAAAATTAGAAAGACCATTTTATTAATCCAGAATATCATCTAGTTATTTAACAAAGACTTTACAATGTGAGTCATCTGCATTAACAAAGATGCTATAGTCAGAGACAGGAAAGACTCAGGGACTGACAATAGGCTTGCTTTTTATGCTAATTATTTTTTTTTCTGTTTGCTTTTCATTCCAAACAGACCATCCCTAATATTTTATCTCACTTGGTGGCTTTTAGGAAAATTTTAAGTGAAGAGAAAAATTCTGGGTTCTCTCTCTTTCTTAAAAGAGTAATATACAAATACTATTAAGATTTTTCTAATCTATTCAGCAGACTTCGTAACAAAATTAAATGTGTGCATATATCTTTTTGCCATGTTACAACTGGTTTCTTCTCATCCAGAGGATTGGACAAACGTGGTTTTCATTTCACTACATTTAAATTTAAATTGCCACACCGATCTGTGTTGGGTGTAAACTTACTGTGCATATGTCCAAGAAAAAAAGACCATAATTTGGGAACCACTATCCATGGTGATTCTCACCGGTTAGAAATCAGGGACTGCACTCATTCTGGGAAAGGCCACATAGTGTAAAATTATCACAGCCACCTTGTCTTTTTTGGTCTTCATTGAAGGGCCGGTACTACTGAGAAGTAATTTTCAAAGTGTCTTGTGATAGAAGAATCAAAGTTCAGCAAGAGCAAAGTGAGGCCAGTACTAAACACTTTGCTGATTTAGTTTTAATACATATAATTTTTATACAGGGATCTTATTTGCACAGCTCAATGGCATCATGTTTTTGAAGAGCACTGCTGATTAATTAGGTTGGTTCAGTATGAATGAATTAGGTGATCTCCATTTTATGTCTGTTTCGAAGTTCACTCTTGTGAATTTCACCCAATTCAGTGCTCCATCCTGTTCAAAACACTTGTTGCTAGCTTTACTTGGGCGGGAAAGGGAATCATAAAAATCACTATGCAAGCCTCTTGAGTATGGTGGGTTCTGTTACATTTGTATAAATGCAGCTCATTACTCAGCTAAAGGGAAATTACTTTCTAGGTAGGTTTTGAAAAGAGAGGGATCATGAGTCGTAAGGTGTGGAAACTGCAGGTTTTATGACCAGACCTGAACCCTGTTCCTGGGACGGAGTCTATACCAGCTTTAAAAGTAATCTGCCTCTTTTTCTAACTATATTGTGTATTTTGCTCCTGTTTTCTCTAAGGACTGCAGAAACAACTGATTTCATGTATTTGGAATATTTATCTCAACCCATCAGTAATAACTAATTCACATTTCCCTTAGAAATACAACAAAGGTGGAACACGCTAGACTTTCCTTTTTGCTTCTTTACTTCCAGTTCAGGAGTTCCTTTATTCAGTCTGATGTTAAATCTACTTGTATTAGAGAATCCTTTTTATCTGAGCAAATCTTATTCCTTAGCAATGAATCTCAGAACATTGTGGGGTGATTGTATAAAGCCATTGCTTTTTCTTTATTGCCCACTAAAGAAACATTTATGATTAAATGGGAAAGGGAACTATCTCATTCTCCTGAGCTGGAGATATTGGACTCAATAATGCCCTTCATACGTGTATGCTCTATTTCAGCTAACCTGTTAGAATTGCAATATAAAATTGTAAATCAATGGCATCAAGCACCTGTGAAGATGAGTAAGATTGCAAGTCATTTCTCACATAGATTTGGAGAAACAGCTCCCAGCCAAGAACTCTTTTACATGTTCTACAGGGTCTGTCCTAAATTACCCCAATAAAGTCACTTGTTATACATCATATTGAGAAAATTTCCAGCTGTCTGATGTCAAGTACTCAGAAACACTATACGTAGGGACACTTGGACTTTGAGGTATGTGACGTATAACGGGATGTTAATAAAAATTGAGTTACAGGCTATTCAGCTGGTTATTTGCAGAGCTGAAAATTCAGAATATTCTTCAATAATGAAAGTGGATCCTTAGGAATTTGTTAGAATCTGTTCTGTTTAGTTATAAGTGCAGAAAATGCATTATTTCTATAAAAGTTGTTCCTTTATTGATTACTTTTGTGCTGGCAGGAATAGTTAAACCCAGCTACTCATAAACACTTTATGGGCTAGAAAGAATGAAAGTAAGGAAGAATTTTGTTTGTTTTTCTTATCTTTCTGTAATCACAATGGTATATCTTTTTAAGCTTGTCATCTTCTGCTCGGCTGATTCTCTCATAAGGACTTTAATAACATGAATTGAATATGAAGTATACATTTGTACCTGCAAATATATATCAGTCAAACCCTTACTTTCTACATTTTTGAATACATTTACTAAGATTTATATATGTGAAATATCCCTAGACCTTAGAAAAGCAGAGTTGTTAGTGCCCAGACATGGCATTTTCACCTCCACAGAGCTTGGAGATCAGTGCAACATAAAACTTGGCATGGCAGACAGAAAATATAAAATTAAAATATACCCAACCCAGCTGATTTCAGCCCCACTCACAGAGCTGACAGCAGCCACTGGGCACACATTCTCGCAAGGGTGTTCTCCCTGTCCCTGCAGAGGACACCAGAAGGGGCAGAGGATGTCTTAATGTGTCAACCTGGTCGTCGATGCCACTCTGGAAGACTGATGGCAGGTCTGCTGCTGGAAAAGGGATTAGAATGTTACCTAGAAGAAGGAAAATAAAACAAGTCAAAGAATGATCAAAGAATGGATCACAGAGACAAGAAACTCCAGCGAGAGACACCTGCACAGATGATGGCATCACTAAGGTCACAACATCTTCCTGGGCTCTGGATTCAAAAATGTGAGGCAAAAGCTGTAAGCTAGAAAGGAAAATGGTGTCTTCTTCACTTGGTGTCTTTGACTCAAAAATGTTTTCTAGAAGATGCTTGCTCATTTATGAATCATGAGGCTTAATTACATAAAATTGCTTGACCTGTGTTATACCTCAGGTTATGTTACCTAAAGGTATCTTCTGACCTTAAATTTTATGAATCTGCATGAAGTTGCTGTAAGGAAAGAACAGCAGAATATGATGTTGTTTCAGTGATTTGAATTACAACATGTATTTGCATCTTCATTTCCATTTACTGTCTTAAGAGTAACTGTACTGAATGCAGTTGTGTGATGGAGTTGTCACTGTGAGTCGAAAAGAGGTGAGTGTGTGTTCTGAATGACCAAGATCACATTTACAGAACTGATGTCTACCAGCATAGCTCTAAAGAGATGCCAGCCCTGACAGGCATAGCTGTGGCAACAGAAGTCTCTGGTAGAGACACAGTTGTACCAGTAAAATGGTATTTTTACCAATGCTATTTTATGTCAGTGCTGGGAGATGGTTTTATTCTACTAGCAGACGATATCCATGCTAAACTGCTTAGGATTTTAGTATTCACAGCAAAATACTCCCCTCAGTGGTTCCTAAACCAATCAATTGTGTTGGTACTGCCAAAGAAAGGGCATACAAATGGCCCTAGCAACTATCAGCTTTGTGCCACACATGACAGCATTTAATAAAGGGAGAGTGCAGTGAGAGCTTCAGGAGAAGTCCAGGCTAAATCTGTTGGTCAAACAGTTATGTCAGGAGGAGTGTGAAAAGATCAGGCTGAACAAAGTTGGAATAAACAATGACTAAAAAAAAAGTTCTTTCTCAAAAACAGTTTCTGTCATTTGAAGCAAAGGTTTATCAATACTGGCAAAAGTGATACTGGAATAAATTGCACTGACCCTGTGTTTTTTTGTAATTGCCACTATACTGGAAAATTCTTTGTGGTGTAAACTAGCTCTCAGAAAAGACTTTAGGGGAAAGGGTGAAGGGTGATAACAGTTAGCACTTCATTCAGGAGCAAGGGAATGAGGAGACAACATCACTGCTTAGGTCTGTAAGTGTAGGCCAGATGCACCAGCCTGATCAGACTGTGAGCGATTCTCCACTGGTGTGGGTGTCACTCTATTTTATTATTTATTTAGCTGTGTTCACAGCCTCCATTTCCAGGGAGTTCTAGGAGGTAGGTGTGCATGGCTTAAGGACCAGCCAGGCATGTACAGTCTACTGAGCTGGTGCTCAAAAGTGCAATTCTCTTTCACTGTTCAAATCTAGGCGCTCTATAATTTGGAATGGCATGCCCAATAATCAACCTTTACTCCACCTTAATAAAGTTGTGCAACATTACATGCCCTTAATTTTTTTTCTTTTTATCCTAAATAAACTTTTAGTGCTCTGGTGCAGTTTTTTCTCTGTGACTAATTCCGCACATCTCTAGCTTCAGCTATAGCAATGACTTTCCTGCTTGAAGGAGTTTTATACAATTCACTGGTTGTATGTTAGAGCTTTCTAACATCTGCACCACTTAAACCTGAGCCCTTCTCCTCACCAAGGAACAGGACTCAAAGCCTGAACCTCAGGGCATTCAGAAACGATTTGAAGGTGATTGGGGAAATTATCATTGGGAACGTGTTTTTAAGTAAGGTGAACTAAGAGTGAGGGTTTTGGGGAAGCAAATTTCCCTGGCTGCTCTGACTGCTTCTTCTCTCCCTCTTGAGCTGTTGCACCATTCGTGCTTCATGGTGCTGTTCACAGTGCTCACCCACCGCAGGGATTTTCTCCTTACTTCCAGCTCCGAAGCTCTGACTTCCTTCACTCATCCCTCGCAGGGCTGTGTGGTGCTTTGTTTCACTCCTCCTCTCGGGGAAAACTTGCAGGACCGGCAGTGAGGCAGGAAGGTGAAGGATCTGGGAGGGGTGCAGGCACTTCTCAGGGCAGGCACAGCTAGAGGCCGGGAGAGGCACAGGACTAGAGAAAAGATTGCGATCTCTGCTCCAAGGTTGTGCCCTGTGCCTCAGAAAGGTCGGCGCTGGCACACAGGAGGTCTGGAGAGCGCTGAAGTGGCCCATCCCTCTCCATGAGGTGTGCAAGCAGCCCAAGGAGACGAACTAAGCTGGGAACGCTAATCCATCGCTGGGGCCTGTGGATTAGTGACCTGCTCTCTGCAGTTACTGCGCGTTCTTGCTTGTCCTTTCCAAGCCATTTGGGCTCACGCAGGCAGGGAAGAAGGGCTCAGCTGGCAGGGGAGGTGGGAGCGGCGCAGATCCAAATGCGCGCCCGCGGAGGGGCTGGTGCGGAGCCAGCCGTGGCGGGGTGAGGGGGCCCTGCAGCCCGGTGTGCCCAGCGCTGCCGCTCGCTGCCCTTCTGCTGCCAGCCCAGGCACGGGAGATCCTGCTCCGCTTGGATTCGTGCGGCCGGGGGAGGCAGGAGCAGGTGAGGCGTGCACCGACTGCTGCCCTGAGCCAGAGAGGATCGCACACCCGGCGGGAGGCCCAGCGGGACCCAGGCAGCACCGGACGTTGGCATGGTTGTGGGAGAGGCCTGGCAGGGCCGTGCTGGGCGAGTCCTTGGGCGAGCGGCCTCCGGCCTGGAGTACGAGCCCTGTGCAGCCCTGCTGAGGCACTGGGGCCGTGGGCACTCACGGGTTTGGGGACATTCACAAGGGTCCCTTTGGGAGAGGGAAGCACTGCTTGGCGAGAGCCGTTTGCTTTTGCTGGCACGGAGAGGGAGATTTATAAAGCAAGCAAACAAACAAAAAGCCACAATGGCTGAAACAGTGAATTCATATATCACGCTCAGGTCTTGCAAATTTGCTCCACAAGAAATGTTATTTTTAGCACAAGGATTTTGGACGTGTGAACAACATAGACCTCAATTTGTGGCAATAACACGATGTGAAGAAGTATTTATGTGGGGCCCCAAACTGAGTGGGTCTTTCCTTAAATCCATTTAAGTTAAAGAGTGGTCCATCGCTAAATCCATGCAGCGCGGCTGGGCACAGCCAAGCGCCCGGCCCTGGCGCTGCTCGGGACGCTCCGGGAGGCTTGGCGGGCCCCGGGAGCCGCGGGCGCCGCTCCGCCCGGCGCCCCCTGGCGGCCGCCCTCCCGCCAAGCGCCCGGTGCCTGCCGGGAGCGGCCGCCATGTCGCGCCGGTTGGCGGGGGCAGCGCGGCCCCTCCGCACAGAGCAGCCCCTCCGCTCCAGCGCGGCCCCTCCGCACAGAGCAGCCCTCAGCTCCAGCGCGGCCCCTCCGCACAGAGCAGCCCTCCGCTCCAGCGCGGCCCCTCCGCTCCAGCGCGGCCCCTCCGCACAGAGCAGCCCCTCCGCTCCAGCGCGGCCCCTCCGCACAGAGCAGCCCCTCAGCTCCAGCGCGGCCCCTCCGCACAGAGCAGCCCCTCAGCTCCAGCGCGGCCCCTCCGCTCCAGCGCGGCCCCTCCGCACAGAGCAGCCCCTCAGCTCCAGCGCGGCCCCTCCGCTCCAGCGCGGCCCCTCCGCACCGGCGCGGCCCCTCCGGGCCCCGCGGGAGCGGCTCGGGTGCCTGCCTGCTGCTTGTGCTCCGGGTGTGTTCTGCCAGGTCATCCGCGCAGTAGTGCCGCTGGTGCTGCGGTGCCCTTATGCCGCATGCTGATCTGGTGACACTGCCTGCCAGGGTTGTTGCTTTGGGGCAACGTTTCCTCCCATGGCTGTGCATCCCTTTCTTGTTCTACACAGAAGTGCTTTTCTAAAAGTTAACCGTGTTGGAACTCGGCATACCCGTTGTCTCTAGAGAAAACACTTGAGGTAGTAGGAGTTACTATAAATCATGGTGGCCTTGAAGGAGCATAAATGGAAAAAAACCCTGAAAATACTTAAAACTTTTATTTGGGGTACAAAGAGCACAGAAGTTAAATTGCCAAAGGGTTACAAATACCAATGGAAAATCAATAGAGGGATTAAAATGGAGTACTGGTTTTATCATGCCCTGAATTCTCATTCTATAGACAGCAAGACCCTTACTAATTTGTAATAAAAGTCCCCGGAGCGGTGTTGTTTCTTTGCTCCATTCCCCATTTTGCAAGCATTAAGTCTGGTTTTGATGGAGGTTTTGGGAGCAGGCAAGGAAGAAGCTGTGATCCTGCTGCTCCACTGGGCAGTATTGTGTGCTGCCAATGTCATATGAAATTGTAGTTGCCATAGCCTTGACAGGCAATGTTATCATGGCAAGCCAGTGTTCTGCATTCTTTTGAGAACTTAATTACGTTGATTTTTTTTTTAATTAAGTAAGTTTCTCTAAGTATATTGCCTAAGTTAGAAATGTTACTGAAGTATGCCCTTCAATGGATGAAATGCTAGAAAATCCAGACGGCCATTGTTTGTTTTTCAGTCCCATTATTGGGATAATATTTGACTGGGGAAAGGGTCTGACATCTGCTTTTATAATTCCTTGGGTTTGCAATACTACCTGACATTGTACCTGAACACTGTCCTAGTACAGTTTCTCTGGATGTGGACAGGAGTGTCATGAACAATCCGAGTGGTACAAGGCTCCTGGACACCTGATGTATAGTATCTTCCCTCACAGGATGCAACAGTCCCTCCAGTGTGCAGACTTCTGAAGCCTGGAACCATTGCCTGTAATGGACACTTCTCTGAAACCACTTCTGTTTTGAAGTGAGTGGTTTTTCTCACACTTCTGTTTCTGCTTTGTTCCATTCACCTACTGCCCACATGCTGTTCCTTCCCTCCAGTAGGATGCTGACCCCTGAAATAACAGATTTGCTCTGGTATTTTTTCTCTTCTACAATGGACTTCTCAGGTAAAGTTCAATTGAGAAGGAAAAGTGGGCTTAGTGGTCTTGCATGGTCCTGTGTATGTACCTGTACATGTATGAGTAAACCAAGACTTCTGAGTATTTCATTCTCCAACAGAAAATAGATCTTTTGTTTAATGTCTTAGAAGGAAATTTCCTACATTTATACTATGGGTTTATATTACTCTGAGCATAGAACAGGTCTTTCTTGGGTTTTATAAAACGTGCTCAAAGTGGGGACCAGAGAGAAAATCAATGATTTGAAATGCTATATACTGATTTACAGAAAGATTAGGGATATCAATATTACAACCAACATGGATATTTATGCACTGTGTTTGTACTGTCTTTGTACCTGCATTTTATCCGTAAGTTTACATCACATCAGAAACTCCTAAGCACTCAAAAATATTACATAAATGTTAAATAAACAATAAAGAATGGAAAGGTTCTGATGAATATAACTGCCTTCTTGAACGTGTATCAAACCGTGGTTGTAGAGAATGGAAGAATGACTTTGTGGAGTTCAAGCTTTTTTCCTTTGTAAAAGCAAGAGGAAGTGGAAAGATGGTGTAAGTTTTAGAATTCAGATGGCTCAAGTGCCTTAGTCTAGGAGTTGGAGGAAAGAACATCTTAGCTGTACTGCTACCACTTATTCATATTTAAAAATAGTACAAAGACTGTGTATACTTCATGTGTCTTGCACTATGAATACAACTTTGATGGTTTATGTCATGTCCAAAACAAAAAGAGATCCTGTACCTTCTTGTCTAACAAAAGGTTTACTTGAGAGGGGCAAAAGCTCAGCTGAAATTGAGACGTTGTTTCCCCTACTCTAATTCAGCTCAAAGTATATCAATTCCCAGCTAAAATTTTTGAGACAATTAAAAAGGGATCCTTCAACAAAACTGGAATTTTTACAGATACAGTATGTGAGGAGGAATATTTTCCCTGACGTTTTCTTTCTCCAGTGTCATTTTTATGTGGCTATCATGTAGATAACAGCAGGGAATTCCACTTAAGGAGATCCTTAATGGATTTAACTAATGGTTTCTTTGTGATGCTCTCAGACAGTTCTCCTGTAATGTGGATCCTCTAAATATTTAAATCCACCATTGAAGCATTTAATAGGAGGAAAGTCTCCTACCATTAGAATAAAGAAAAGGCTTTCAGCTGGAAACAATAACAAAACAAAATCTGATTTGTACAACTGCATCAAGAATCCAAGCCCACTTACTCTGTGAGGCAGCTGATACAACAAGGACCTAGGGTGCCAGGTGACAATGAGCAGTCATTTATATATTCAGACAATCTCTGACTTTTGCTGTTTCTCTACATCCTCCATATTTTTGAGGGCTCTTTGTAGTGATTATTGGTTTGAGAGATCAGTTAATCTGGTAAAATAATACTGGTACTTACTGTTGGCATAGGGAAACTGCCTAACCCATGGGCTTGTGGAATCTTGAAAATAGTGGATAGGTTAACCTGGGATGCTTCTCCTTGTTTTCAGATCTTCTGACACTGTTTCAGAGTGATCTTTCTTACTGTTCTATCCATTATCCTCATTTTCTATTCTTCTTACAAGTGGAGCCTAGTGTTTGTCGAGTTCCTGTAAAATATTTGAGCTGGAAGGAAAAACCTTTTAGAAATCTACTTACTGTAGTGTCAAGATCCAATTTTTTCTCTCCTGTCGCTTGCTTTGGAAGAACAGTCACTTCAGAAACTAACACTGGTCTTTAAGCTGTCTGCTTAGTGCTGAATTTTACCATGTTTCCCTTGCACAAAGAACAAAATCTACTCTTTTCAATCTAGATTGTTTCTGAAAATGATAAATAATAGAAAAATAAAGGCTCCCTGTAGCTTGCGTTCAACTGGATGAAACCATAGAGCTGCAGTTGCTCTGCAGCTGCTTTTGTGGTGTATAAAATACATCCCTACCTTTTGAATATATAGGACTCCTTGAAAAGAATAAATATCACTTTCAGCTAAATAAATCTGTTATTTAGTTCTGCACAGTTTGGGCAGGGACATTTATTTATGCAGATGATATTAATACATTTATAGGAATTTTCTACAATCGCTTGACAATCTGTACTGTCTAAATCCACTTGTAACCTCTTCCATATCTAGCCCTTAAATATACACACTTCTAAAATTTTATTCTCTGATATTTCCGTGATACAATAATTTCTGCATTTCCATCACTTGGTATTGTTACTCATACAAGCACGCAGAGCCATTCTGAATTCTTCTGTGCACAACTATGGTATAAATAATACACAGTATAACCAGTAAAGTTTCTCACTTGCCGTGGAAGCTGGCCATCCAGAAAGGGCACACTGGGCCAAGTTGCCCAGAATGACACCCTCATTTGGCTCTAATGGGGATGTTCTCTGAGAAAACCAGCAGGCACACTTAGATTTTCCTTCTTGCTGCGTTTCAGCACCGTTAGCGGTAATGCAGAACTATCAGCATGTTCCTCTCATGCTTGTACTTTATGTTGCATGGATACACTCAAAGGCTGGAATTAAAGGCTTTCTTGCTATCTATCCTATCAGCTGCCAGAAATGGAGTGCCTGTTTTTAAACCAGGTGCTGGATTCTTTGTTACACTATATCTCCTGCAGTTATGTAAAGCAAAGAGAGTCAACAGAAAATGGCTATTGGATGGTAACATCTATGTAAATAAGTGCAGATGCTGAACTAATAGCATTTTGTATCCCCTTGCAGAGCAGAATATGCCCACCCCAAATCAAAAGTGGGGTGAAATTTATTTTGGGGAAGGAAAGCAGTAATGAGTTAGTACATGGAAACTGCTATTACTTAGATCCACTCAAAACTTTTTTAATCCACGTGCCTGTGTAGGTACTTAACATACATTTTTATGTTAAGTATGTTATGCATATGTGCTCTCACAGCCCCAAAAGCCCACTGTATCCAAAGCAGCATGGCCAGCAGGTCAAGGAAAGTGATTCTGCCCCTCTCCTCTGCTCTGCTGAGACCCCACTTGGAGTGTTGCATCCAGCTCCAGGGTCCTCAGCACAGGAGTGACATTGACCTGTTGGAGCGAGTCCAAAGGAGGGCCACAAATATGATGAGGAAACTGGAACACTTCTCCTATGAAGAAAAGGGTAAGAGAATTGGGGTCGTTCAGCCTGGAGAAGAGAAGGCTGTGGGGAGACCTTAGAGCAACCTTCCAGTACTTAAAGGGGGGGCTACAAAAGAGCTGGAGAGGGATTTTATGCAAGGCCATGTAGTGATAGGACAGTGGGAAATGGATTCAAACTGAAAGAGAATAGGGTTAGATAAGATACTAAAAAAAAAGTCTTCATTGTGAAGGTGCTAAGGCATTGGAACAGGTTGCCCAGAGATATGGATGCCTCATTCTTGCAAGTGTTCCTGGCTGTATGGGACTGAGCAACCTGGTCTAGTGAAAGGTGTCTCTCTCTATGGCAGGATATTGTTTAGGGAACTAAATAATCCTTAAGGCCTCTTCCAACCCAAACCAATCTATGATTCCATGATTTGTATAGCAGTTAAAAAGCAGAGAATGCAAGTGTTGAATTTGTGATAAAGGACACTTCACAGAATCAGAGAATGGGTCAGGTTAGAAGGGACCACAATGGATCACCTGTTTAAACCTCCCTGCTTAACCAGGTTATCCTAGAGCACAGGGCACAGGCTTGTTTCTAGATGGTTCTTGGATATCTTCAGTGAGGAAAACTCCACAACCTCTCTGGGCAACCTGTTCCAGTGCATGGTCGCTTACACAGTAAAGAAATTCTTCCTCACATTGAGGTGGAACCTCCTGTGCATCAGTTCCTGTCTGTTGCTCCTTGTCCTATTGCTTGGCACCACCAAACAGAGCCTGGACCCATCCTCCTGACACCCTCCCTTCAGATACTTATGGACATTGATGAGGTCCCCTCAGTCATCTCTTAGGTACCTAATTCCTGGTTTTATGCCTTTATGCCTTTGAAAACCTCCCATTCTTACCTAATTTATTTATGTATTTACTTTTGAAGGTATTGCCTATTTTATCCATGAGAACAAAGAAAAGATATAGTACTAGTCTGAATTGATACAGGAGCAAATGCCTCCAAAAATAGTGATTTTTTTAGAGAGGCACATCTGTGAATTGCTACTTTGTGCTGACCCACAATATATGCAGCTTTTGCCCAAATCTATGAGACGAAGCTTTTTAAATGGCTTAAAAATAGTTTGTAAGTGTTACAGGCATTCAGTCAAATTAGTCACTTAGTCAAATCATCCTTTCAACTGGTGCTTTCAGCAAATGGTTAAAACATCATTTGAGGAAGGACCAGGTGTATGATCTAATGCCTGAAAGCAGCTCATGCTCAATGACATAATCCTAAGAATAAATGTATTGTAAGTGTATGGCCAAACACAAGAGAATATCTGTCATCAAGTAGCTAGAAGTGCCACATGGTTTTTGTATCACTGTGCTGGAACCACTGAGTGTTGTGCAGCACTTTTAGCTCTTCTGAGAAAAATACCACATACTGCTTCAGCACTCCCTGGATCCAGGGCAGAAGATTTTCAGAAATCCTTAACTGGCAGAAGTAAAATCTTGCTGGGTGTCACTTCTAGATGGAAGAAACTAAAACTCACAGAACTTTACATGTTTACAGCTTTTAGCAGTGTATTTTGAATGGGCTGTGGGACAGTGTCTTGCCATGTTGTGGCAGCACAGCTAAACAGACAGAGGACACCTGGAGTCCTGTTGTACAAGGATCAAAGTCTGGGTCCATCAGTGGTGCACATGATACCAGGCTAATCACTTGGCCTCTTTATGGCCTGTTTCTAATAGTGTATCAGGATAATGCACAATAGGGACATTTGGAAGAAAAACAATTGGAAGAAAGGATCTATACTACTGCTACTACTACATTGACTATTACAGTTGCAGCTGTGCTTTCAGAACCACAATCAATAATACATTGCTCATATAAAGATTATTCTAGGTTTCTCCAAGAATACCTCTTGGGCTAGCCCTCATTCTTCATCTCTCCATTTTTCTTCACTGTAAATGTGTATAGCTCTGTCATTACTGTATTTACAGGTAATTTTTAACTGGACTCATTGTCCCTGTCTTCATGTGTTTTCTTGCTAATCAGAGGTTGTGCTAGAGTTCCTTGCTTGTTGATTTTTTTTTTTTTTCCTGGAGAATGGTGTGTTTCCATTTACTGTTTAAAAGCTAGCACTTAAATGGAGTGTTAAATCACTTCTGGAAACTGGGCCTAAAATAAACGGTTATACTCTATGAAAAACCACATCAACCTCTTGACCCTGCTCTTGCTTCTTTCCAGAGGCATGTTAGGAACAGCTGTGTATACAAATTGAATATACTCTCTATCTTCAAACCTTTTACTAGGACCCATCCTAGTATTTGAGTGCTCATTGCAACTCTATCATAGTTCAAATCCATCCTCTCCTCCTAAATCTGCAACTACCTTCTCAGCTTTCCTCTCTATTTCCTGCCTCTCCTGCAGCCCTTACCATGACAATCTGCAGGTGCTCCCCCTTCCCCCCCCACCTCTCCTCCATGTCACTTCCAAAGCATTCTGTATTTCTCATTTCACTGGTGAGCTCTCTGAGTTCATGTAATTGATGTTAGCTTCCCAAATAGTTAAAAAAAAAAAAAAAAAAAAAAGTCATTACACTGTTATATTAAAATCGGGGAAGTAAACATTGGACAGTGGTTCAGATGAACCAGAGTCGGCATGGATTTTGCCAGCCCTTCTGGGGAGGAGGGCCTTTATGGTCTTCATTTCTCACAAGTGTTGGGCAATGGCACTTTATAAAAAAAAGTAAAGAACCTTAATTTTTCAACATGGGAAACAAAAAAGGAAGAAAATGATCTTTAATAAACTGGAAATAAGAATACAGGATAGAACTTCTTTTGTGGCCATGACAGCAGTAGTGAATATGTATATACAAGAGGATCATTCAGCAATCACCTCTTCTAGCAGCAGATGATGACTGAGATTTTTGTTGTTCCCGTGTAATTGGCGCTAGTGGAGCAACAAAGGACTGAAAAGCCTGATCTTGTACCAGCCAGACCCAAATTCTCAACCTAGTTTATGAATAAATGGGAGACCAAAAAGAAGGGGTGAGGAATTTTTCTGCAGTCTTTCCTTCTGGAAGGGAAGAAAAATGTGAACAAATGAATCCTCACAGCACCAGGTAGAGACAAGTCTTTCCTCTTCTGTCCTAATTCAGCAGTTGGATCCATGCCTGGAATGTTCACTGGGGAATCTTTCTTGTAGTCTCCTGCTCTGGGGGGTGGCAGACAGTCCCACAGCCTGTTTTGACATTCAGGAGGTAAAGGCACTGATGAAGGAAGGCTCTCCATGGCTTAAACAGGGAGGCAGGGGTAAGAAAAGAGATCATTCATAGTCTTTATTTCTCTTGATGTGGAGCTTGTATCCTGGTGCATTTCTTTGTGTATCTCCCCTGATGTCTGTGGAATTAGTGTCAGGGGAGGAACAGCAGCACGTCCCACAGGCATGGTCGCAAGGCAAGGAAGAGATCTCCCAGGGGCCTCCTGGATTTATGAAGGCAGTGGAATAGTAGATCTGAAAATGAATACTAAGTGTGAAGAGGGGGCTGGGATATTTCAGCTCATTAGTGATTGTTAAAAATAACTATTACTCTGTGAGTGTAAACAGTATTGAGTATGCTGTGCTTAGAATGAGGTTGATCAAGATGCTTCTTCACAACCCAGTTATTATGCATGGTCATCTACAATCATTGCTTTTTACATTGTGGCTTTCAAAGTGTGTGAAAAACACTTTATACTCCTGTGTGTGTGTCTAAGTTGATTTCACACAGTCCAGCCCAAGCCTCCATGTGCAATTATTTAGTGATTATTTTATGTGCCTCTCTCTATAAGACTCTTTGAGCAATGGCAGATATGTAATTGATTGCTCTTTTTGTAAAGAATCAGCTTCAGCCAGTAATCAATTTATTACCAGATGTTTCTTGGAATGAGCAGCTTTCTCCCTGACAGTAATCTCATTGTTTGTGACAAGATATGATCAGGTGACAATGAGACCTTCTCTATAACACTACAGTAAATCACACTCAATAAGAATAAAGAATGCTGAGTTAAAATAATTCCATTTTCTATTAACAAAGCCCTTGGCAATTGGCATCCAGTGCCACAATGGCAATACTACAGACACTTCTGGAGATGTGAGAGATTGTTGTCCAAAACAGAAAAAGTTACTAGGGAGATCAGTTTAAGTGAGCTTTCTACATATGCTCATTTTTCACTGACAACCTTTTCGGGGTGAGTGTGTCCCATTTTAAAGCTTCTCTCCCTTTGTGGTTCTGGAACTGTTGTATAAAACTTAATCCCTGGTATCTGTTAAGGCAGCTATATCCAATTTACCTCCATGGTAATGCACTCCAAGATAATATACTTTAACATAATTATGCACAGAGGTACATATTTTTTATCTCGACATTTATATCTTACAGTTAGCATTTATTTATTGTTTTGTATTGCCGATGTGTCTCTTGGACAAAAAGTAATCTCGTGGCAGGAAGATCTGTTGCTGTTTCAGTGTTTTCAAAAGGGAGATAGGTCCATATTCAGCTTTCTGCGTCCTGCACTGACATCTCTCATTCTCATTGCAGACAGTTGTTTCACAGAGATGCTTTGGGAAGTCATGTTAGTGTGGGCTGAAGAGATTTCTAGCTTTCTCTGAACTGTTCCATAAAAGGCTCTGAAAACAGCTGAGAATCTTAAAAATCATTAAGCGTAGTGGCTTAAGAAGATACATGATCTGTAGTCTGTAGTATAAGAACTGTACTTTGCATGACTGAAGCTTTTAAAATCTCTTTCCCTGATGAATATGATCCTTGGAAGCTGCAAACACTTGGCTGTACTGTGTCCAAGACATGATGTCATTGTGCTCAAGACTGGGTGCTTCTCAACTGTGTTTGGTCAAGTGCAGTACTGTTCAATTGGCTTCAGTCTTCTTGTGTTGATTTGAAATAAATTTATTTGTCAAAAGTGCTGGTGGACTCTAAGATAACCTTCATCATTCTGGCCCTGAGTGTTCAGATGACCTGAAATAAATTCTAGTATTGAAAACTTCCATATTTTTATCAGTTATGGTAATCATGACCAATTAAGTGTTCATTATGATATTTTAAGTCTCTCAGTCATTATTTCTTCTAGTAAAACCACTGAAGAACAAAGAACAAATTGTGAATATCTGCACTGCTTACTGTGAGTAGCCTATATTTTGCCATGGATAGGCATGAATGGCTTTTTGGGATAGCAGAGAAGCCTGAGACAGAACCATCTATATTTTCCTCCACTAGCTCCCAGCTAACAAGTCACTTCAGGAAAGAAAATATCCTTGATGTATTAGTTCTTTAAATAAACCATCCTGCTCAAGATCATCTACTTTTTCAAAACTCAGACACTTCAGTGAAATAAAATGCACAATATTATTTTTAACTGAAGAAAAAATATTTTCATTGGCATTTCTGCAGACTTGAGTTGACTAAAGATTTTTCCCTGAGATTTAAAAGAAGTTGCCTTTGGCCACAAAGTATGAATGGAGAGCTGTAACCCAAAGGTGATATTTTCAGCAAGATCTTATCGAACACAGGGCTGAAATGAATTTTTTTTCCTCATCTTATCTGTTACCAAAGGATGATAGGTTTTCCTTTCATCCTCTGTATGATACCTCCCACAATTGCATCCAAATCCATGATTAAATTTCTGATTGCTAATTAATGCAAGTTATTATTTACTGTTATTATTAAGTAAGAGCAGGGCTGCCTTCATCTGTCTGGAGGGTCTGCCATTATATCTGCTCTGTGTATTGCCGCTACAGTGGAACTGAATATGCCTCAGCCTCATACAGATGCACTGTGTCAGAAAACATCTGCTAGCTGCTGATTTTATGCATATTACAGAGACTTTATGTACTGTTAAATGGACCACTTCTTCATTCCCAACCATAATTTTCCATGTGGCATCATTTGATCTGTCCTCACTCCAACATTTGGTTTGATCAACTCATTTCTTCCTACCCAATATGTTTGTTGTATCCTCCTCCATGGCTGTGTGTGTCCTCCCTGTGAATGGAGATTGCTACAGTGCTCCTGTCACAATAATGGTGGCTGGGCAAAATGTGCCATTTTAATATATTTTATTTCCATTCGCTTCTTTCGTCACTGAGCTTGAGTCTAGATGACTTTGGTTTGATTATGCCAACTGCTACCCGGCTACATAGTAGCATTCCATGATCTAATGCAATTCAGTTTTTCAGAAGTACCAAGGACACCTAACTGGGTACTAGGTTTAGAG
This sequence comes from Sitta carolinensis, assembly GCA_032173965.1. Lineage (NCBI taxonomy): Eukaryota > Metazoa > Chordata > Aves > Passeriformes > Sittidae > Sitta > Sitta carolinensis. The sequence goes on along the minus strand of JAVUNC010000004.1, from coordinate 59,924,252 downwards.
CTGAAACACTGCTAATGAAAAAAAACAAAACGTTTCCTCCACACAGAACTTTGCTCTGCCTGTGCACTGAACTTTCCAAATGGACAAGTCAGAGGGGAAGCTTATTCGGGTCACTGCCCTTTAGGGACATATCCACTTCAACCCTGCTATTACCTTCCTGGGAGTCAAGCTGCAGGGCCATGGCAGCAGAGGGTGCAGGAGGCAGAAGTGGGAAAGGACTAAAAAGGGGGCATTCCCTTTGGAGATGGGGCATGTTTTGCTATGAATGGATTTGTTTTGGTTTTCTTGTGATGTTTAACTTTTTATCACCTACCCATGATATAACCCCATGGTTAAACTTGAAATTACTGCAGAGGAATTTACCTTGTAGGTCCTGGCTGCTCAGATTGCTCTGCATGGGCTGTGGATTGACGAGTCTTTGCCTGTCCATTCCTAACAGTTCTTGAAACAACAGATCTCTTCTGTACCTGTTGAGTCACAACTTGGGATTAGTTCAGCTCTAATTACAACAGAGAAAACAGTACTTTGCTAACCTTTGGTTACGGTGACATTTCTAGAGGCTACAAGGAAAAAGATGGAAAGTTTGAATGGCACCTACCAATCATTTCTGATATATGTAAGTAGCAGGAGGCAGGCACATACTGCAGGGGAAACATTTTTGCCAATCAAACATGACACAGTCTTTCTTGGTGTGCCTAGAACTTCATTGCTACATTAAAAAATAATAATACGCACACACACCTCCAACAGAGATTTTGAATATTTAGTGATTCCAACAAGTTTGAATAAATATGATTCAATAATAATAATAATATAATAATAATAATAATAATAATAATAATAATAGTAATAATATAGTTATAATAGTTATAATAGTAATAATATAATATTGCACATTTAGGTAGCTCTTTTAATATTCAAAGCACTTTATAAATGCTAGCTTTTTAACTAATCCTTGCAACATCCTTGTGAGCTGCAGAATTATTGTCCAAATATTAGAGATATATATGGGTGTGTAGTGCACCAATTTCCAGTAACTTTTTAACAATATACTGAAGTCTGATACACGATTTGTGTCCCTATATTTTTTGTATGTCACACAGTGACATAAATATATCTAAAGTAAGTGAATTCTTCCATGAAAGCAGAGTAGATATATTACTCATGTGTCTATAATTGTCTTCCAATTAATTTTCTCAAAAAAATTACAATTTAGTTGTGCTGGAGGTAACAGTAAGGGAACTCAGCAGTGATGTTTGTGAGGGTGCCAGAGTGCAAGGCACTATGCTGATTTTTATGGGTGAGTGAAAAAGGCTGGTTCCTATCTTGGATATTTCACAGTCCGAGAATATGTTAATAGACAACAGATGAATACAACAAAGAGACAGAGACATCTCGAGGTTACAGTGGGAGGATTACAATTACTATAAGAAGTGGTGGCCACAGCACACCAGCTGTTTAACCATTCTCAGATAATTTTTTAGTCATCACAGCAGTGAGAGTAAGAGAATTATTTGAAGGAGGATGACAAAATGACTAGGCAGCCTTCTGTAATGTCTCCTTCACATGCAGATATAAAGACATGGGGAAAATACCTTCCTAAGAAAATGGGATGAAAAGCATTTCACCTTTTGTAAAAATGAGGTGAGAGCTAAGGATTCTGATTCACTATATGAAATCATGAAGGATGAGAAGGGATAAGCCCTCAAGATAAATACTGAAGTGAATTTGAGTCTGAAGTGAAATGCAAGATATAGGCATGCAGTGACAGAGAAGTGAGGTGACAGGAGTGAAGTGCCAAGACAGAAGGTGATGGGTGTGTTTTGATAGAGCTGTTTGGTAGAAGCTGTTGCAGTTCTAAGGCTGGAAGAGCATCTGTTTTTCAAACTTCAATGGAAGCCCTTTGTTTCTTGGCTGTTCTCCAGGAGGCTATGAGAAGTCTTCTGACCTTACTTTGTGCTGCCTGCATGACACAGACACCGGTTCTGTGCTTTGCAGCCATTTTAGTCCAGTGCAAGAGTGTCTTGCGCTCTTGCTTGGTGTTCAGCTAAAACACTCCCTGTGTTTGATATGTGCCTGAAGACTCAGTTGAGACACGGGGAAGGAGTGAAGATTTACATACCACATTCGTCTCTGATCGATGTGGTCTCCATTCTTCACTGCTCATGGTAAAGCCTTCTCCACACATCACTCCTGAGGCTACAGATTCTTTGCCATACTGCCATTCCAGCCCTTTCAAACAGCCTGGCATGGTAGTTGCACATATCCCCATGGCATACCAAGGTGTAATGTAAACACATACAAACCCATTTTAAACAGGAAACAGCCTTGTTGTGGTAGCACTGAGGTCTGTACAGATTAATCTGTCCTTTGGAAAAGGCACTACTCTAATTTGTGTATTATTTCCAGTATAAGCACTTGGGTTTTGATTGAGCAATTTATGTACTTGATGTGAGTCTTTGCATTGCCTGCAACGGGCTTTGGATTGGAACCATAATCCGGATGCCTCACATGCATATATGTCCGTAATTAAAAATTTCTAAATTGCTGTTACATAATGAGGATCCCAAACCTCCCGTGAAGCATTTCTAGCTAAGCCAGTGAAAAAAAATGCACTTGGTATCTTGCCATCACAGTCAACATGAAGAGCACTTCTCTATAGTGAATATTGAGACAGGTGAATTACTGGTTTGCTGAGAACACCAAGTGAATGTTCTGACTTTTACATATTTGTAATTTATAAACAAAGCTGCTTTACAGTAATTTAGCTACATTACACACATACATACATATATACACACACACTGTCAGAAAGTTATGATCAGCTTTAAAAACAGGCTTAGAATGAACATAATAAATAAAACTTAAATATCCCAAGTGCTTCTGTTGTTTCAGTTTCTGTTTCCTGTATTCATTCAGTTTGCCTGGCATATTTAAAAAATAATAGATTGCTATACCTTTTTACCAAGAAGAGATACATTCTGTAGCAGCTGTCCATCATTAGCCACAGAATCATTTTACAATTACCTATATGAAAAAACTGAAGCAGGCCTCAATCATATCCCCTCTCTTGTGCAGTAAAAGCAGTCATTCAAGATTTTACCTCATTTAATTTTTTTTCAGCAGGAAATACCAGTCTGGTCTCATAGCAAGTGCTCTGACTTAGATTCCTATGACCTGCTTTCTATTTCTGGCTGTGGCTCTGAGTGACCTTATCAAAGTCATTTTTTCTACTATTGTTTTTAAATGGACAGAATGGTTTCCTAGCAGAATGGGTCAAGCATAGGCACTTTTTTTTTCCATTATCCCACCTCAAAAACCTATCCCTGAAGAAGCTACACAACTACACATAAAAATGCCAGTCAAGTGTTTGCCTCAAATAAGATGCTCTACCTCTTTCCTTCCTGCTTTCTCTCTCTTTTGTTCTTTATAGCATGAGGAAGTCAGTGGAGTACCTAAATAATGTTCTTTAAATATATATAACTTGAGAAGACTAATTACATATACACATCTCTGCTCCAGTAGGCTGAGGTGATTTCTGAAAGCGAATACCGCATGGACAAAAGTGAGCTTCCCAAAATATTTATGGGTTTACTGTACTGCTACACCCAATACATGATAAGTGTTTATTGGAAAACTGCCTTCCCCTTCAGCAGTATAACTGTCAGACAACAGTTCATACACAGCAACACAAAGTCATAACTTGGGAGATAATCTTTTATATGTTCCTAACAATATGCTTTGAAATCCTACATTTAAAATGGTTTAACAACACACAATACCCCAAACTATCAAACAAGCAGTAAAAGTAACATGCAGAGCCAGACACAAAACCAGAATGAAAACGATTTTTTATTATTCTCCTCTGTATTACCATAAATGACATGCTATATTTAATTTTACAGTGCCCCTGGACAAATCATCAAATACTTTAATAACTACACAAACATTAATATTTAAATACAAGAGATCCCCTCAGTTACTGAATAATCATAACTCTGGATTGATAGGGTACTAAATGGAAAAATCTTGTTTAGACAGTTGTAAGAGGGGGGGAGGGTGTTTAATGAAACAAGTTTGATGGTCTTGTCATCATAAAACTGATAGATATTTGGCACAATTTATATCTTTGCTAAAAAGAAGTTTGAGAAATGGAACAATTGTGGTGAAGATTAATTTTCCCTTCTTCTGCTGTGAGAGCATAGTCCTTTAGGTCATTAGCAGGAATGTGTGACATAGATTGCACTTTACCCATGCAAGTTCCATGCTGACTCTTAGAAAATGCACTTGTTAAATAGCTGTGAATTCTATACTTGTGAAATGGGCTGCCCAACTATCATCACAGCTATCTAGACTAATTTTATGAGAGTGATGAGTGTAGATTGTAAAAGAGACAGCATACAGAGGTCTGGTTGTCACTGTTTGTTAGGCCCAACCACCCATTCTACCCACTGTCCTTAGAGGGATTTTTTTTAATCCAGATTTTGTCTTGTTGCTTCAGCCACTCTTCCAATTAAATGTTCCACCTAATAGTGGAAGTTTGACTGCTAAACCACAACAAGAACAGTGAATTGGAAGATATTTCTAATCCCTCCAGCACCACCAAGAAACCCAATAGACAACAAAACAAATCAAAACAAAATAAAAAACAAAACAAATAAACCAAACCAAACCAAAAAGACTGAAAGATTTCATCAAGGTCACTCACATAAATGCCTGAACCAGAAGCCTGAGACTTGACTAGATTTTCAGGTCTGCAGATCTGGAACTTCGTTCATGCATGCGTGCTGTGTGTCACTGAGCACAGATGACACTAAGCTAATGAACATATCTGATCACTGCTGGACAAAGGTTTGGCTTTTATTTGTATCAACTCATACTCTGCTTAGGTGCCACAGCTTTTGTAGCTAAATGAAATGCTTATGGACTGGTAGATGGGCTGTGCTCTCTTACCAATCCCTTATATTTGGCTTCATGCCTTTTTATGGGAGAGTCTGTCTCTGTAATGCACCTTAACATTTTCTTTTCTGTTTTGGGGGGCTGCCTCAGACTGCAATTTTCAGAGTTCCTTTTTCTTCTGTGCACTCCAGCTCCATGGAGATGATATAGTTCTAGCTGTATCGTGTTTCTTGGCCCCTTCTCAGCTGGGAAATACCCCTCTGAGGGAAATTCAAATGAGAACATGAATATGTTCACATTCTAGCTTTGCGGGAGCAGAGGGGAGGAAATGGCACAGAGACATAAGGCCTCTGAATACCAGGACATGGGCTGGCAGACCTGGGAAGCAATACCATTAGAGTACTCCTCCAGATGTGGACAGCTGACAAACTTTAATGATGAAGGCTGCATCCAAGCCAGTTATGATGAACTAATTAAATATCTTTCTCCATTTAATAAAGGAAGTACAGAAGAATCCAAAGCTTTCTATAAATCACCTACCCACTGCTCTGCCAAGCTTCTACAGTGGCAGGAAAGGTGAGCAAAAGAAAAAACAATAGGGCAGAACTAAAGGACTAAGACCAATGGAAGTTTCTGTGCTAGGAAAGAATGGGCTGTTGTCACCACATCTTAATGAAAACAAAAATACTATGGAAACTCGAAAGCTACAGACCTGGAATCAGAGCAAAGAAGGTTAAAACAGCATAAGAAGTTAGCATAAACACTGCTTCTTAGAGCTGAGCAAATCTTTAAATAAGTAATTAATTCTCTCTGTCTTGACTTTATATGCTTAATTTATCATTCAGTTCTTGTAACTTCATTTATTTTTCCTTTTCCTTGTTATAAGGCAGCAATAAAACAAGAAGTTGGAATTGAGTTCTTGATATTAAGAAAAGGGCTGATTAGTCTCTGAGACTAACTCTGGGCTTGGGCTGCCTCCACCTCCACTGCTGCAGTAGTAATGCATGCTCCCTTGAGAGGACAGATTTAGTCACTGAGCGCAACCTCTTTTCAGGAGAAGAAAATGTAAAGAGACAGCAGTTTCTAGCAATAAAATAAAAACCAAAATAACATAAACCATTTCTCTCCCAGTCATTTCTTCCTCTTTCATTTCAGCTTTTCTTGAAATGGACAACCCATGCACATTGATGAGATTTTGAGCTGTTCATGATTATTTGTAGTGCTTGAGAGAAAAGCTGATTTTGCACTTACATGTGTACAACAGAAAATATATTTTCACCTTTTTACTTCACTCCAAAAATTTACCTGAAACATACTGAGAAACTAAAAATACATTCCTACAGATTAATGTCATTTGAAGACATTGAAACACTGGTGAGAAATTAAATTCTATAAAACTGTATTACTTTATGATAAAATTGTGATTTCAATGTACTGGAATGAGTAACTGAACTCCCCAGATTGCACTGTGATTTCTCCCTTCCCCTGTTTGTGCATGGGTGTCTGTATTTTTGTACAGCCATAGGAAAGCTACTGTAAAAGGATGTTTTAGTGAAGTCTTTCAATTTACTTTTAACAAGTTTTTTGAGATGCATATACATTTTCCTCATTGCCAAGTGTCCTCTTTCAAAGGTATATTTGAAGTCCTACAATTTGAAGGTTAGAGTGCCTTTTGCACATCACTTAACCATTCTGATTGCTTTCTATTCCTTGACAAAAACACAGATAAGCAACTATTTTGTGAAACTATGTTTTGAATATCTGAATGGACATAGTCCCAAGGTGTACTGGAAGATTGAATTAATCCTAGAAATCATAAATGGAAATGCTGGAGAAGTCTTCTGTTCACCAATAACACAGCTCACGACTGAAACTATAATTTTTTCAGCCTTCTGTGAAATAGAAGTACAGATGGTTGTCTATGTGCATAACATCAGTGATGCCCAAAGCAAAGAGATTACAAATACTTTACAGAGTTGTTATCACCAAATAAGTACTCAGGAGATTACAGAAAGGCAGAAATTCACCTTAAAGCTACAGAAGATGGTTATGGCACTCTATTTACCGCTCAATCATCTGTTGCCATAACCTCCCAGAAAGCACAGATGATTATTCTAGGGCAGGCTTCCTTTACTTTTTTTTTCTAGAGCAGGCTGGATTTTGCTTAGGATGTCCCTTTACATTGATGATATTTAACTCTGCAAATTAAATTAATTGCTGGAAACTATCTTATACAAACTGAATGCACGTCCAAAGACTTTGTAAAAAAGTTCCTGAGAAGATCAAAACTATTTGACGTATGCAATGGTTAAAACCTTGTCTCTATAATGGTGCCATGATAAAAAATGGCCTCAGGGATTTAGCATCTTCCAGGAGGGATTCACACTAACACTGTTGTGCTTAGCCAGGATACCTTTCCAACTCTATTTGTAAGGTGTGGCTCTTTCCTGTGAAAATCCGTGATATTGCAGAAGACAGTAACCAAAGTTACCATTTTTGTTTCACAGGAGGAAGAAACTTCATGAGGATAATTGGCTGCTGAAGTCTGAAGAAATCAATCAGTGTGCAAATTTGTTTCACTGTAAAACAGTGGCCCAGTGCCCGACACCTTTCAGGCTAAATTAACATCTTTGGACAAGACTGTGGATGCCTGTGTCAGGTTGAACAGCTCCTACACTTGCTCTTCTTGCAGCAGTCTCTCTTTAAACTGCTGAAGTCCTTCTGTTCTTGTGCTGCTGTTTGCTTCCCTGTCTGGCATAAACTTTTAACAAAACTTAAGTATTTTGCTGAGATGTGATTTGTCTTCAGTTCCTTCAAACGGATTTTAACATTATCTTTTACTAAGCTAGATCTATATGTTTTCAAATAAATACAGAATGCAAATACAGAATGCAAATTCCTTTACTGTATTACTGTATTACTGCATTTCAGCATACCATGTCAGGAAGGTGCATGTCAGTAAATCCCAGAGCTGCACTCTGGAATATTGTCTCCAGGACAAAAGAAAAAATATTTCTTTAGAAACATAGAAGTGTTTTCTGGATTTAACTGCCAGTTGAACTGATATTGATGCTGTCAGTTTCATCAGGTAGCTCTCGTTCAAATATGACAAGAAGTCATCACCTTAGTCACATAGAATGCCACCAGGCTCCAAGAGACCTGCATCACTTTGCTCCAGGTAATACAACTGCATCCAGTAGTTTTCATTCTTGATGATTTCTTTCTTGCATCTCTGCTGGAATAGGCTGAAATTAATGTGTTTCACTGGTGGATGTGATTACCCTGATCCATCTGAAGCTCATGATGACTTTCATCTGTTTTAATAGCTGCTGTAAACATGCAGGCAAAGCAGTGGTGTAGACAAACATAGAAAATAATCAAATCATCTGGTTTTGATGAAAGTGTGTAAAACTCTAAAGTATACTTAAAAAACATGAATCAAAAGTTTATTGAAAATATAAAGCAGCTTGTCCTCAGCAAATCCATGATTTACACCAGATTTAAATGTACCATAACACACTTGGGTCAGCTTGAGAGAGTTGGTTTTGAATGCCTGGAATAACATGTAAGATGCAGAAAAAGTGTGCATTTGCAGCAAATCTGTTCTGATGGAAAGCGGCAGTAATGAGGCCTCAGATCTTTGAGCTCCTGGTGGCATAAGAAACATCCCAGGGACTTAGAGATCAGCAGAAGGGTGGCCCATTTTCCAAGACAGGTAACATGTATGCCTCTGAAAATCTCATTGAGAATGCTGATATTTGTTGCAGGCAGCAAATCCTCCTCAAGCTAGACATCTCCTAGGGCTGTAGAGAAACTACATTAATTTCTATGTTCATTTTTAGGGGGCTTTAGCTCTTAGGGGCAAGAGAAAGATGCAAATATCCCTGGGATGGGACTTTGTCTTGAACTCTGAACCAGTTATAAAAGTGACTTTTACATGGACATCAATCACCAAGTACAAGAATCACCAGGTAACTCAGATCTTGCTGCTCCATTGACCTATCTTAGATGGTGGCCGTTACCAGATTGCTCAAAGGAAGGTGTCAAAGCTGAAGGACTTTCTATTTAGGACTGGATTAAAACAAGAAGGGAGGTTTAATTCACTTTGCATAGCTGTTATTATCTCTATGGTATTTCTGGATAGTTTAGTCTCAATGCTAAACCTGATAAGTTCTTGGCATCAGGGACTTCCAGAAGTGAAAGGCTTCCCCTAGATAATTACTAGTTATGTGATACCATTCCCTCCTTGCCTTTGAATTTCTCACCTTTGAACTTCACTTCATTTCTTCTTGCATCACGATATAGGGAGAACAGAAATTCCTGACCTACTTTTTCTATTCTATTCTATTCATCACTTTGTATCATATTATCCTTTCCCCTCTTATTTGTCTAATTACTTAATTAAGAACTCCTCCATCTACCCAGTTTCTCATCAGCTACTACTTAAAACCACAGCACTCTTTTTTTTTTTTTTTTAATGTGACTAAATTGTATGCTACAAGACAGGAACAGGAGAAACTGAGGTGCCCACAGCTCTTTGTGGGAGCTGGGAACTGTTTCTATGACACAATTATTTTGTCTTGTCTACGCTTCTAATAATGGTATGTTGAGTCAAAGTCTTTGCTGGTCCCTGGTCTACAAGATGTCCAAGTCCTTTTCTGAGCTTCTACTTCTTCACAAAAGCGCAGAGCCTGCAATTATATCCTGCATAGGGCATAGGGCATAGGGCATAGGGCAGACCAATAGGGCAGACCAAGAAGGGAAGAATTCTGTGCCTTCTTTTATGACTTCATACAGAAGCACCAGGTGCAACCAATCCATGGCAAAATAATGAAAGGCCATTGACCATTTAATACAAAATAAGATCTCTCAAAATGCCTTTTTCATGTTGGTGGGGTTTTTTGTTTGGCTTTGTTTTTTTTTTTTTTTTTCCCTAAAACAAAGAAAAGAGCACATTTGGAAGAAAAGTTTTCTCTGTAAGCCAAAACATCTTTCCTGTGTCCCAAACACTTATCCAAGAGGAATGAAGTAATGACACTAAACTTCTGTTTGTTCAAGATAAAAATCACAAATAGCATGGCTAGAACACTGTTTTTCAGATGGTCCATTCAGTGGAGCTTGGCTACTCAGAGCCTTACTGTATTCCCAGTTATGTGGCACTGAAGCAGAAGTGCTGTACACTGAAGATTCAGGGCAGTGCAGCAGAGAACAGAATTAGGCCCTCATGAAATCTTAATACATTATGAAGCTTTCCAGGGCACATACATACCCCAGTGAGACTGGGAAAAGCCTGGTTCAAAAACTGTCTAGCAATGAGAGGATATGGTTCAATTCTGCTATGATCTAATGAAAGATGAACCAAGCTTCTTAGAAGTCTCATAGGATTTTTACCTCAGTTGTTATAGACAGGTATGTAGCTGGTATACCTAAGTTGAACAAAAGAGGGGGAAGTAAAAGGTCTGGAATTAATTAAATATCTTCTCCTGGAATAGCCTCATAAAACTCTTGTCTGATTAAAGCCTCTACAAACTAGGGGAAAAATGTCTGCCTACTAAAAAGCTAAAAATAAAGTTAAACAAAAGATGTTTTAAAGATGCCACCGAATAAGTGAGAGAATTCCATGAGCTTTTGGCTTAGTGGGCTGACAGCCTTTTCTAAATGGCAAATGCTTGAAGGTTCAATTTTAGGACAGGTTGTTAGTTGCCCAAATAGACTGAGTGCTCCCAGAGGCTGTTTGAGTGTGTGGTTAAGGGCTTGCTGCTCAGACAGGCTATACAGAAACACTCAAAAGACCCTGCATGCTCTGCCAGATCCTTTTGATTTATTTATATAAATAAGCCACCAGGCCCAGACTAAGCTCTTTAGACACTACTCATTTGTAGGTGGTTCTGCACATTACTCTTTTCTTACAACCACCAAACAAATTAATATTAGCACGGATATACAATACTGTTGTTTTTCTTAAAATCTGAGCATTCAGTGTTAAGAAGGCTTTGGAATATAACCTTGGAAAACTAGAGCCTAGACCTGAAGGCTTTTAAGAAAGTCATGAGTCTGGATGATATTGTTGGCTGTGAAATACAATACTGACTGTGTGAATACAATAAGATTGAATCTCTTGATTTAATCTCTCCATGGTGGACATGATGGGGAGGGAGTACACTATAGTTTCTCCCAGGTAATGACCACATTGTAAAGGGTGGAGCACAGATGAATTTGGCTTGGGCCAGTGGCTGCTCCAGGAACTGCCTACTGATGTGCAAAAAGGATGGGGCATGTTTGACAATCAGTTTTTAGTGCTTTGAAGTTAACCATTACTTGTAGTCATACTGCATATATTTCTGTCAGCAGTGGACAGGTAATGAAATACAAGCATGTCAGGTTTCTGTCTCCCATGCATTGTCTCTCCTTTGGTGTGAGTGGGAGTGAAGCAAAAGTAGTAATGAAATGAACTAATTTCCTCAATAGGCTTGAATTCAACTTCTTATGTTAATCCAACATCCAAGTTGCTTTGCCTTCACTGTTACTTTAACTTGGCTAACTCTGGGTTGTTCAAGAAGATAGGTACACAACTTCTTTTTCATTGACTGTGACATGCACTGCTATTCTATTTCCTTATACCTCAGTTTGGTTTCTTACCAGCTATGAATAGGGCTGGTTATGGATATTTGGTCATGTATATTATTATTTTTCCAGTGCAAAAAGAAACCAACCACACCTGACTTCTCAAGTACCGATACAAACTGACAGTCAACTGACTGGACAAAGGAAAGGTTTTTCACAGGAAAATTCTGAGTTAGCCCACATTATTTTTTGTTTGTTTGGTGTTTTGGTTTTTTTGTTTGTTCGTTTGTTTGGGTTTTGGTTTTGGTTTTTGTTTTTTGTTTGTTTGTTTGTGGGATTATTTTTTTTTCTGCAATAGCAGATATTGGCTGCCAGCCACACTGCTTACATTTGGCCTCGAGAAGACCTGGCCTCCAGAGCCATTTCCTTCTTTGAAAGGATGAATGCATTCCTACCTTGTGTGAGTCTTGAGTGGAACTGATCATACCTTTTTTTCTGAGCTGGATAAGGATGGTGCTTGATTAGGTAGGTTTTGCAGAGCTCTGAGTCAGCAAATCCTCAGCAGCTGGCTGTTCTGTGGCAGGACCAGGAACCAAGAGTTAAACACAGCAAGTAGGAAGACAGATATCTCAGGAGATGAGCAGTCATTTCTTCTCTAAAAGTGGCATGGTATCCAAGGATGATAACCTAGGAGGAATTTTGTCATGCCTCCAGTACACTGAGCAAGGCATAGGTATAAAATATTCCTGATGAGAAGCTAAGGAGTATATTGTGGTGAGAAATATCACTTCAGGATGAGTGTGGCAGTGGCAAAGATAAATGATAAGAGTGGAGACTGCCCTTGAAGAAGGATTGACCTATCGCCACGTGTCCAGCTCTATGTTCTCTGTGATGGTGCCCACAGGAGTAACAGGAAGAGGCTCGCTTTAAACTAGCCAGTGAATGCTAGACCATGCACTTGCTGTTCTAGGAGAGCCAGACATGCACTATTTTCCTAGTAGCTCCATGCCACAGGTCACTTTCCAATTGTCAGTGTTCTCCAGCTGCTCTCATTTCACAGGCTCCTATATGAAATTGCTCCAGTAAGGCATTAGAACTGCAGATGCCCTTGGCATTTGGAAGAGGCATCAACAATATTTGATTTTTTTAGCTTCCTTCTGCTTCCTTGCCCTGTTATCCCTGGATCCTGTGTCTACCTCTTTCTTGGTCCTGTCTCTGTACCAATCTCTTTAGCCAAAATGCACCGATTGTCACTGAAAACCCTCTGCTTATATGCTGAACATCTCTGCATGAGCAGACCTCATTATCATGTGGCAAGAGGTCATTTACATATGCAAATCAGGTTAATGAGAGCAGAACTGTTAAAGGCTTCATTCCAGAGGCATTTGCATATCTAGCTTTAGAAATATTTGAGTGCTCTGCCCCTAGCTGTGCAACCAGGACACAGAAGCCCTGGCAGTATGTCTTCAGTGGTGATTATATCCACAGACAGCTGCCATCCTGGTTTGCAACAGCCTCTATCCAAGGTACTGGCTCGTTGGAACACAGAGGGTAGTTGTGTAATGCGCGCTTCTGCACCAGACTACTAAGAAGCAGTTAAGCCTTGGCCCTTATTGAGACAACATGTGGGCTTCTGACAGGTAGATATATGGATTTCAGTATGAAGAATACAAATTTCCTACAGTGCTGTCACTAATGCATGCCCGGTGTATGATGAATGAGGAAAACAATGCAGGTGCCAGGCATGCACACTGTGTTCTTCACAGAACCATACAAAGTACTGATGGCGTTTATTCCGTAACTAACCAGGCCTTTAGCCCCCAGAGTACAAGCAGGGATCTCTTTTGGATGTTTGTAAATTGCCCATGAGAGAGCTCAAATTCCCTCCTCTGCCACAGACAGAATAGGCTGCCCCTGGTCGCTTTCTTAGACAGGTTCTGGGCAAGCATGTTAGGTGCCTTCTGACTGTCTGATTGTGAAGCAAATTTGCACAAAGCGTTCCTTAGAAAAAGCGTCTTTTGCTGATCCTTTTTTTTTTTTTTTTCAGCTGTTTTGTTTTCAGGAATGTGAATGCTTTTTCACTTTAAAGCTTTCTCAGGTATTGCTCTCTGCCAGGGACTTCTGTGCCTGATTCCAGGGAGAAAAGGCAATTACGTAATAATTTCTGAGAAAGGTTACTGATTTTCCCTTTGATCCTGCCCAGTCCTTCTGAGTAAGCTAGGCATGTTTCTGGCACATCCCAATGACTAATGTAAGAAAAGACATTCCTTCTTGAAAGATGTATTTCTCTGCCTTGACACACAGTGCTACAACCTGTACAGCTGCCAGGCAGATGCCAGGTGGGCAGCCTCAGAGTCAGCTTGGTGCATGGTTTTGGTGATGACCCTATTAGCCTATTAGGCTGGAATGAGCTGGGAACCTTGCCAGCTCCTCCAAAGAATAGGATCTAGAGTGAAATGCCCCATTTATGTCCTCATTTTATCTCTACCTCCAGTTATTCTTAGGGACATGCAGATCACAGAGAATAATTTACCATAATTCAAATAATAGCGTTCAACTGTTCAACAGTATGTCCAGTCCCATACTGTCCACAGATTTTCTGTCATTCAGCCTTGTACTTCTAACTCTACTGACTTAGTGTGGGTCAAACTCCACTGCAGTAACTCCTTGGAGTGATTTCTGTATTGCAACACTTTGCCTGTAGCTATTCTCAACAGCTCTAACATGACAGACAAGATTAATTACCTGTGCCTATAAGAGCAAGAATAGCTCTTACACCTTTGTGGAACATGGGACTGAGCTGGTTTCTCCCTCTCAGCTGATGGCTATCACAGAAGATTCTCTGTCCATATACAGTACACAAATACTTTGACATTTGCCTACTTTATGACACATCGGTGGATGGACACCACCATCTAATAAACCACCTGCTTTTTGCATGGATTTGGTCTGCAGACTGAAGACAAGATTCTCACACTTGTCATGAAGCACAAATTTACCAGTGTGCCAGAAAGTCTGAATACCCCTTAAGGCCTATGCTGTACACCCTGTGTGCTCACATGTCAGAGGTACAGTCTACAGCTGAGCAACCTATCTGACTGATAGCACAGCTGGATGTGGTCAATGTGGTCATGACAGCTCATAGCTATGAGAATCCCCTCTTGTTTAAGAGCACTCTGGACTGAGCAGTCAGCATCCCTGCTGACCCCAGATCAGTCACCTTTGGAAGCTGATCTCTCAGAAAATCATTCCATTGTTTCAGAGCAGAATTGTTCTCTTCTGCTCAACAAACTCTGCTACACCCGTTTGCTAAGAGAAGAAAAAAGCAAAATACAAATTGGTAAAATAAATACCTGTGGGGCTAATGAAAGTTGATGTCTTTTTTCCATGTTTGAATCCTACTTTTCAACTACAAAAATTCAAATTTAAGTACTGCAAACTTACTGTCTTTGTTGCTTCTGGAGGTGTGTCTTTGTTTCACTGAATATCCCCTTTCCATTACGCTCACGTTTAAAGCTTCTCACACAGAATTCAATTTACCTTCTTGTGTAGCATGAGATCAGAAGCCAGAGATTGTTTAGTAAACGATGGCTTAGGAGGTGTTCTGTTTTACATAAGCAATAGCCTAAAAGCAGCCAAACCAGAAGGGCAAAGAAAATGTAATCATTTCTAGGAAAAGGGAGCAGCCTTCTCATTATCATTCATTTGTTGGAAATATATATGGGGGTTTTTTAGATATGAAAAATAAACAGTTTTTCACTGGATCACTTTTCAGGTTGATAACATGTCTTCCATATTTTGCTTAAAATCCAGCCCTCCCAATCTTAAGAGCACTGAGCTGGTTTTATTGCCAATTCTGAAAAGTGTTAACAGGAGTAAATCTCCCCTCAAATTACTGCTGTTGTTCCCTTGCCCTGAGCCAAATTCATTGCTAAGAACCTCTGACCACACAGCCCATATAAACGTACATAATAGAGGAAGTGCCTCACATTTGCTTATTCTCACAGAATTAGAAAGAAATCCCCCAACCTTACAAAAACCTATGTTACTCTAGTTTTTGATTTATAAACTTACATATTTGGTTACAGCTTACTTCTTCATACCACATGCTCAGTATTCAGCAGAAAAACTAAGGTCAGATATGCAGATGCAAAAAAAAAGTGTGTAACATCCAGAGGAAAAAAGAGGGAAACTAAAGTCATTTGGTGGTGTCAGTTTTCATTGTGTATTACATTGTGGGAGAGCTTTTGAATGTGGTATGGAGAAGCTTTATTAGAAACCCATTCTCCTCAGACCTCTGGAGGCCTAGTCCTATACATGAGCAAGCCAGGTGCCCAAAAGAAATGGGGAAACTCATATAGAAGATTTGAGCCAAACACAGTGAACTATAACAAGCAGGATTGCTACCTATGAGTTTAAATATTCCTGCAAGAAATTAAAGAAGTGTATTACTTTTTTTTCCATCTCCTATATTAATTTCCCCTATTTTATTTTTCACTCTAACATCTCCCTTGTTTTTGCAATTCCTGTGAAATACTGTTCCTTTTCTTCCTTCTTTTGCTCTTCTGATGACACCTATTTTTCCTTCCTAATTCTCATCTCATTATAGACCTTGTGTCCTGTTTTCCTCTTCTCCTTATTTACCTCCTTTCCTTGCTCCTTATTTACCTCCTTGCCTTCTTTAGAGTGGCATAAGTTCATGTAAAAACTTAACAATATAAATAACTACAATGAACTTCAGACAAAAAAAGTGAAGCAGCAAATGACTTTGTATTATAATAGCTGGAATTAGTAAACATTCTTACAGAATTCCAGCTCAACAAAAGTGCTATCACTTATGTATCTGGAGAGCTGGGAGTTTAATTTCATTTTCAGTGCTGCACTTTGCTTAGTCTTTGCTGATAGACTGACAAAGCAACCTGGTTGAAAATGAAATGATTTCAACAACTGTGAAATACTGCATGACATAACGGCCAATATAAAGCCATCATTCTCTGTGTTTACATCGGTACTGACTCTTAACAGCATGCTGTTAGCTCAGCATAAAGCTCTGCTGCTCTGAAACAATTCAGGTACAAGGACAACTCTTTTACAGCCAATCATGCTCTGTCTCTATAAAGAATTATTATATCAATCTAAACTGGCATGTAAGTTAATGCTCACCCCTCAGCAGCTTAAATTTACATTGCGACCCACAGACTTATTCATCTCCCACTGCTGAGAATCATAACCCCATGATCGCTACATGTACACCACACTATCCAAGAATCAATGGCTGCTGCAGCATTATATATATTATCAAATCCAGTTGCTTGTCAATTAACCCAGTACGACATCTGCATGAAGGATTTAATAAGGAGCATCAGATTATGCTGTGTGATCGGTAAAGTGAAAATGCAGGCACTGACAAGGCTTACCATTTGGCCTGATACCACAGCATCCATCTCTCTGAATAGAAGTTATTTATACTCCTACTAAATTATGACTTGTATTCAAATATTGGCAAAGATGCAATGTACAAAAAGTGTAACATCTACTCTAGCTGTGGTTGGCTACAGCTCTTGGGAATCTCTAAAAAGAGTAATTTCTCCTTCAGGAGTACAGGTCTCAGTCCAGGATTTAGGGGTGGATCCTTTTCATCCCAGACAAAAAGGTGCTACTGAAAAAATTACCAGAGGGGAAGATGTGTTCTTCAGCACACACATGTACAGTCAAAGAACACCTTTCATAGTGCTGGCTAAACAGAAACTTCATTAATTATAATGAATCCTGACTTCCATAAAGTAAAACAAGGTTCAGCCTTTTTCTCCATTAGGAAAAGCAAATGAACTGATGAGGATAATGAAATGCATCACATTGACAAATGGGTTCACTCTAAACACTAGAAGAGAATTAAGCTCCTTTAAAACTTAAAATAACAAAACTGTGCTCTATATAGTGAGATGTCCCACATAAAATCAGTATGAGCACATGAAACAACTGTCCTCCCAGTTAATTTGGCATTGCTTTCACAAGTTGGAAAGACATCTCCTGCTCTTGAACAAACTGGTGATCTGCAAGTTGTGAGTGAGAAAAAATCTATCCTGTTGAAGGGCTGCAAGCAAGTGATACAAAGTACATTTAAAGGGTTATGTTATGTTTAGCTCAAAATTTAGTCTCTGTTACAAATAACTTATTACCAACTTGTGATAGAAGTGTTTCCATGAAGAAATATTCCAGTGGAAACAATTTGGTGGTAGACAGATAAACTTCAGTAGTTCCTGTGGAACAAACCTGTGGCATGTTGCTGCTACAGAAGCCAGGAGCGATGGATATTAGAGGAAAAAAAGGCTGTTTAGTGTCCATTGCTTAACTCAAAAGAAACTCAGAAAAGAAACATGGATGGAGCCCTAACATTTGGGAAATGCATATCTACACAGGCATTGTAAAAAACACACTACTGTTGAACCTAGTGTTATTTCAGTCTACAGGCTGATTATAGATATCAGTGCCCACATCCACTGCCACTGCAGGCAGTGGAAGCTCTTCCATTGATTTTAATACCACAGGCTATAAAGTTCCATTAAAATTTTTCCTTCTACCTCACTCTCTCCCACAAAATAATTTTTGGCTCATGAAGTTTTTACTCCCACTCTTCTGAGCACATTATTTCAAATTCTTGATACTTCACATGTGAAGGCATAACATAAGCCCTATCAAAACATACAGAGACAACTTTCAAGTCACTCCTGAACATTACGAAAATTCGTGAGCTCCTTAAATTCGAGAATTTGGCTTAATGTTTGTCTTTAAACTCCCTAGGTCCACAGGTATATTCAAGTGTAAGGGCTCTTAGGAATCTCATATCTTCAGGAAATGGGTAAACTAAAGACCAAAGTGCTTTTTTTGGTTCTGCTTTAACAAGTGAGAACACAACTGAGATTTTGGATTTATAAAAATCTGGCTGATTTAATGGCACAGGGCCTTTCTGAAACAGAAGTTAAAATTACCTCTCTCCCTTTTGATCAATTCTTATACTAAGTTCACAGTACTATATGTAGTGCTCCACTCTTGTTTAGAGTTCAGATGGTTTTGTACACGCTAAGGATGTATTTTATTGAATAACAACTTACGTGTTTTGCAACATACTTATTCCTGGAGTAGATGTAGCCTCTGAGAAACAAGGCTGCCATGGAAAACTGGAAAACTCACAAGGACTGTAGGCTGCATCTTTGAAAAGTGTTGCCATGGTTGCAATGGAGCCAACCTACTTCTCTGGTTCTGCCACAGAACCTGGAGCCTGTGATGAGGTGGATTTTGCAACCAGCCAAGCAAGGGGACATAAAGGTGTGGGAAACAGGAATATAACTACAGAGAGATTTGGGAGTCAATGGACAGGTGCACCAAAATATGATGATGGTGATGCAGACCCTTGAGAAAGGTTAATCCTTCCTCTCAAACCATGTGGCAAATATCTTCTGATAGGTGAAGAGAACTTGTATGAGAGTGTGTGTTTTTAGGTGGGAAGTGTTAGCCTGACCATGACAAGGTCAGGAGTCAAAACTGTTAAGAGACAGATGAATGTTCTCTCAGGAAAACGTAGTAAGGGAAAATTTGCTTAATTGGTAAGGAAAGATATGAGGGTGTTTGTCAATGATGGAAAATAAGATATGACAAAGTAAACTTTCTATAAACAATCATCTCTTCCTCTTGATAGATTCTGTATGAATATGTCTGAGAAAAAAAGAGACTGAAAAACTCCTGAAGACATCTCACATGGCAAACTGTGAAAACCTATGACATGCTATACACATCTAGAGAAAATGGCATCTCTCTCATGGGACAAGACAGCCTTCTACTGAGATACTAGCCTGTAAAAATCATAAATGACTTATTTTTAAAGAAGTCATCCAGACAAAAACATACTCAGCTGCCAAAACTACAGTCCCTCAAAGCAACACAAAAATAAATACACACCTTGGTTTTGCAGAGAGAACCACCACGACTCTGTAAGCATGAATAGTGTAAGCAGTAGGTAATAATGCTTGTTTGTCTCACCTCAAAATATAGTGGAGTGATCTGAGCAGAGAAACAGGTGGTTGTGTAAGCTGTACAATCTTTTTATCTGTCTTATATTAAGTATTGCCAGGCTAAAAAAGAATCAGTGACACAAGTATCAAGAGAGCTAAAATAAAACAATACCAATGATGGTCATAGAAAAACATTCATGTTTCCTTTCCTTTTGGTTCAGAGCTGCTGCAGCACACAACGTAAGTTTCTGCTGCAAATAAGAGGACCAGAAACAGACGTTTTCCTTTTAGATGCAAGCCAAAATTCTTACTTGACTTGCATAACTGGAACTTTACAGAATTTCTACCAAAGAACAGCAGTTCACCAAACAATCATGAGAGCTGACAACACTGTGTTACAAAAACTACATTTATGATACAAGCAAAAATTGCGCACTGGTGTAAATCACAGCTACACCTTGTTCAAAGAGAGCCACATGCTCAATGTCAAAAATGGGCAGAACTCCAAGTAAGATGTGTACTTGTCAATTAGTGGATGAAATTTAATCTGTAAGGGAAGAAACATATTGCACATGGGAGAAGATAGCTCAGGGAGGGGTAATATTCATACACAACAAAATATCTCCCATTTCAGTGAAATCCCCAAAGAGGTAATGTTGAGTGATAGTGGTGACTATTGATGGACAGCTTTCGGCTGGCTCACGTGAAATGATGTTGGCACAACATACCCAGGTCTTACCTCTGCCGAACTGACAGGCTGGTTCGTGCAGGATCCCAGCCTGAGCAGGCTCGGGCGAGTTTCATGGT
Source organism: Sitta carolinensis (assembly GCA_032173965.1). NCBI lineage: Eukaryota > Metazoa > Chordata > Aves > Passeriformes > Sittidae > Sitta > Sitta carolinensis. The sequence continues at coordinate 59,903,973 of JAVUNC010000004.1, read as the reverse complement.
ATTTAGGGGAGCGTTTGCGTGCACTTTAGGAAAGGAGCTCAAGAGCAGGCACTGCCTCAGCCCCCACTCCCAAGTGAGGGTCTGTGGGACATCGAAAGTGGGGGCCATGGGGGACCATGGCTCTTAGTACCAAGCAGTCCTGAGGCAGCACGGCCTGTGCGCAGGTTGACCTGTTCATCTGGAGAAAACTGAGAGGGGACCTCGTTAATGTGCAAAAAGATCTAAAGGTGGGGGAAGTGTCCAAGAAACTGGAGCCAGGCTCTTGCTGTTGGTGCCAACCATTAGGACACAAGGAACAATGGGCAGAAAATGACGCGCAAAGTTCCACATGAATGTGAGGGAACTTCATTACCGTGTGGGTGACAGAACACTGGAACAGATTGCCCAGAGAGGTTGTGGAGTCTTCTTCACCGGAGATTTAATATCAGAATCACCTGGACACAATCCTGTGCCCTGTGCTCTAGGATGACTCAGCTTAGGCAGGGAGGCTGGAGCAGATGACCCACTGTGGTCCCTTCCAACCTTACCTATTAAGTGATTTTGTGATCGTTTATGCAGCACAAAAACTGATTCTCTGTTCCTGTTTCACACCTCTTTGGCAATTCGTACCAAACCGACACAGACTTTTTACTTTAGAGATGGAGAAGCTGAGGTGAGCGGACAGAGCCCGCCGGGGCGAGTGCGGGAGCCCCGTGGTGGGCTCGGCTGGAGAGGCCGCAGCTCCGACCCAGCCGTGACTCTCGGGAGTTGGCCCCGGCCATGGGCCGCCGCGAGCCGCGCTGAACCCCCGGAGGAGCCGCCCTGAATCCCCGGAGGAGCGCTCTCGGCCGAACCGACGGCTGCTCCTGCCGCCGCCGCCGCCGCAGGTGAGCCGTGGCCGTGGCCGTGCGCAGCTCCAGGCCGGGTTTTGCGGGCGGCCGGGCCGCGCTCCCCGCGGCGGGCGCAGCGCGGCTGGGGCGCGGCGCTGCCTGCGCCGGGCCGGGCCCGGGCGGGGGCGGGGAGCGCCGGGCGGCAGCGGGGCCGCGGGGCCGGCTCCTCGCGCCGCATCCCCGCCGGCAGCGTTCCGGGCTCGGAGCCGGCTCCCCGCGCCGGGCCCGGGGCTGTGCCGCTCCTGCCGCCGCTGCTGGCGGCCGCGGGCGCTCGGGCTCTTGGCGGAGCGACCCGGAGCCGCTCCCGGGTCCCGCGGGCCGTTCCCGCATATTGTTTCCCTGAGAAGTGCCGGGAGGCGGGGGGTGGGAAAGGGGATCTGCCCGCAGTTGCTCCACGTGCATCAATAGTTGTCAGTAGCATCAAACTGACGTCATCCTCGGGTAAAAAGATCTCTCTTTTGTTCTCGTTCCCTCCCACCACTTCTTCCCCCCCCCCCCCCCCCCCCGCTTAAAAATCAAAAGCCAGAACATTTGCAAAAAACAAAAATAATAAGAACTCCTCTCCCCCACGTTAATTGCAATGCAAAGGGAGATGCATTACGGATCCTGCCTGGGCTGTGCTGGGCTCTAATGAATGCGCCGAGCCTTTGATCTGGGTGAGTCAGTTGGGTTCAGTTGTGCCGGAAGGTTAGTTGCACATCCTGGCTGATCTGAAATTCGATCAGCAGAGGGGGCAAAGAAAAAGAAAAGCATTTTAATGGTAATCAATAAAGGATCAGAGGGTCCTGGAAGGAAATAGGTGTTGATTAAAGATGTGTGGGGTTTGTTCGCCTTTTTTTTTTTTTTTCTTTTTTCTTTTGTTTTCTTTTTTTTTTTTTTTTCCATGTACATGACTTGTTTAAAAATAAATAAACACCAAAAGCAGCCCGGCAGAAACGAGGGAGGGCAGGCTGGAAAACAGCTTTCCCAATCATCCGTGTGTTTGTGTTCCAGGGAGGCAGTCAGCAGACCGAGAGTTTGTGCAATGCTTCAAGCTACAGCGCGCAAATTTAAAGCAGTAGGCTCCAAAGGATAGCTCCGGTTCTCACTGCACTGCATTTCTGTGCCTGAGCTGTTTACTAGTGCATTATTAACTAAGCCCAAAACACTCGCCCCTCTCCGCCCAAGCCAACTTGTTTTTTCTCCCACCCACTTCACCTCCCCCCTTCCCTGCCCAGCCACAGGGATTCGAGATAACCGGCATGAAGGTGCAGACTTGTTTTGTTGCAGTCACAGGTTTCAAAGCTAAACTTTCTAGGCACGTTTCCACCGTTTAGGAAATACTGAGCTGGAAAGTTCTGTTGCCTGACTTTACGTGAAGAAGAGGGAATTACAATTGTGTTGAATATTTTTTCACTCAGAAGGAGGTGAGTCAACTTCCTACACAAAGGCTTGAATCACCCACCCTGCACATTGCAATAAAATCCGGACTCTCTTCCATTCATGTGTTTGTGAACACATGCACGTGCAAAAATGGGGATTGCAGTTGAAGAGCTGGGAGAAGCTGCTGGTGGAAGGCTGAACATCCCTAGCATGATTATATGCTGGCTGTCATCATAGAAACAGGGCATTGCTGCTCCATGGCAGTCATGTTCTTATCCAAATGGGAAACCTTCCGATCAGTTCGAGTTTCTTGTTGAGTTGCCATTTCTTCTGGTTTTGCGTTCTGGCATGGCTCTCCCTACCTGCTGCTAAAGATTTCCACGTAATTCAGAACTGTTGCTGTTAATGGCGTTGCAGTGGTGTGTCCAAGTCCCATGCAGAGCATGAATTTATGCAGGTACTCATTAACAGGCAGCTTTTCTAATGGGGACACAGAGTGGGAAGGAAGGATCTCCGAGATGTAAGGCCAAAGAGGTTTCCTGCCTCCCAGGTGAACATAGGCTGTGCTGTCTCACCATGTGATGTTTGAAACATTTTTACCAACAGCTGAATTGCAGGTGCTGTGAGGATTTCCACTCTGAATAAGAAATAGATAACACTTGTTCTATCTTTATAATTTTTCCCCAGTGTTTGTTAAAAACTAAAAAATGTTTTGGGGTACAGTTTTGGATATTCTGGCAAATACTCATCATAGTTTGCCTCCAATTCATATATATATATATGTATATTAGTCAATGTTTATTGCAGTGATCTTTGAAGAAAATCGGTAGAAAGGCAGTGTTAGATAACATGATCACCTGAGGATGACTGTTTTATAATAGTATGAGGATTTATTGTCCTATGAGATATAATTAATTTATTTAAAAATTATGATGACTATGATAATAAATTCTCTATTTGCTGCAGGAAAAAATGCAATAGAAAATGGGATATATGGGTGCCATTGTTCACTTCCTGTGAACACATGGAAGACAAAGGAAGGTCAACTACCTAAATTAGGTATATACCTCTTCTGGGTTTGTGCTCATGGAAGGTACCAGATTAACAGCCTAGGAGAATGAAGGGCTTCTTTTATTGTCAGAACTGGTACAATAATGGGATCTTTCCCACACCTTACTCGTCACTGCCTCAAACCATTTTTCAGAATAGACCACAATTACACCCAGAACCTGCATAGACTTGTGTTAAATATATTTGTAGAGCTAAGTCATTAGTACTTAGAGGCTGTGGAGACCTGAGAAGCTGTGGAGGCTGAACTATCTGCTGAGAATGCTAAGAAAGTTGTGAATTATTCAATTTTTATGTGAATACTTGTGAAATACCACTGGAACATTTCATATAAGCCAACGTTCAGCAGATTACCTGCATCCATTCTGGCCTAGATTTGATCCATGAATGAATGGCTCTCAAGCCCTTAAAAATGCCCTGGGCAATCCTGTTCTATTATCTCCACCATTGTTTTTCCATCCAGATACCACAGGGATGAGCACAATCAGCAGAGAAAATGAAAATCAAATTGCCTACCAAGAGCTGACCATATGGGGCAGCTGGTTGCTGCTTCCCAACCCCCTGCCTGATGTCTGTCTCTTCCCTGTCTCCAATGATGTGCTACTGAGTGCTAGTCAGGCCCCGTCAGCCCTTCCAAATCTGCTTTTATGCTGCAGACAAACACATTTCTTCAGGTTTTATTATTTTCTGAGAATGTATCCTCTTTTTCCTTCAGTTTTCTTGTTTCTCTGCAGACTAATACTGTTTGGAGTGTGTGTGTTGTGTGTCCCCCCCCAGCCTACTTCTGCTCCTTTGAATACGAACACTGGGCCTAGAAATAAGGAAAGGAGGCCAAGAGGAAAATGTGTCTCACTGAGACTTGCCAGATATCCAAGTTGCATGTGGAGAGACAGAGTTTCAGCTCATGTGTCTGGCTTGGACAGCAGCGTAGACCATTAAACATCCTGTTGTCTGTCTTGCACTGTCCAGGGAGCCCAGCTCCTCACACTGACACCTGGAGGAGCTGGGGCGGGGGGACAGACAGGGTGGAGAAGATGGGGTTACTGCCATGTTGAGCTGAGATAGATCTGATGGGTTATTGCTGATTTCTGTGCCCAGGGATGCATTTCATGCTACACCATAAGAATGAGGACACTGGGAGGAGGAGAGGTGTCTGCAATCAAATGCTATCACCTGTCATGGAGAGGAGCACCATGCAGGTTTCCTCCTGCCAGCTTGTCCCCTTAGAGTCTCTGGCCCTTGGCTTCTGAAAGGTTCTACAACAGTGATGGGTGGTAAGTTATTATTATTATTATTATTTTTATTTGCTTGTTGCTTCATGCCAGTTCACACGGCCCAATAAACAGAGGATCCCACTGTGCTTGGCACTGTGTAAACTGTGATACTGTGTCCTGCCACCCGAGGAATTTGCAGTCTAAATAGGCAAGGCCAACAAGGTGAGACAGAGGCATACAGGAAAAAGTCCCAACCAACTACTGAAAAAAACCCCCCACGTGCTGACTTACAGGCTGTCTGTTTTTTTGACAGTTCCAAAAGAGGGTACAGTTTAAAATACCTGTATTGCTAGATAAAAACACTCTTCCTCCCCCAGGCAGATTAACAAAAATTAACAGAAAAAGTGCCGAGGTGTGTCTGCCACAGTACCTTAACACATTTCTCTGTGCTTCATTGTTCTCAGTCATTGTTCTCAGATCGTGGAGCGCACAGATTGTGTAATACCTCTATTCTGGGACACCTAGGTTAGCACAGTTACTCTCAGCGGGGTGAAGGAGGAACTCTGCGGTTGCTTTAGCTGAAAGTGTTTTACTTCTTGTGGTTTGTGTCCTGACTTTCAGTAATCTTGAGAATTTGAGGTCATGTATACATTTATCAGTCTGACAGTTTTGAAAATGCAAGTGTTATAAATGTTAATAATCTCTTTTTTTTTATGTATGTGTTTGATCTGTAATTTATTTTGTACAATAGAAATATTTTTACAGCTCTTGCCATACAAGCACCACCTCATTCTACTGACTTTTGATAGGAGATAGATAGCAGCATGTGCTTTCATTAAAAAAAAAAAAAAAAAAAAAAAGGAAAAAAGTAAACCTGCTATTACATTAATAGCATCCTGTGACAGAGTCATAAAGAGTTTGTGCACTGGCTCAGCGCCTCTCTGCCTGGAGTATCAAGGCTCCTGTTTCTCCTGTGCTTTGGTGGGGAAGCCGTGGAGAGACAGAAGAGCAATTCCAGATTCTGTGCTGTGAATGCTTTCCTTTCCCACCGGCTGGCTACATCCATGCATGCAGAGCTTTTGATTAGATCTGCTGTTTTGCCTATGGCAATCTTCACTGCAAACGTCCTTCATCTATACATCATTTGAGCATCTATACATGATAAGATTGCCACCTTTATTACAGTAAAACCAGGAACTTTCTTCTCAATAGGCTGTGCTCCTTCCTCAGCTCTCCAGTCACCCCTAGGGGAAGTGAGAAGGACAGGAAGACTTTGAAAAACCTTCCACCTCTTTGTTCTCCTTGGAAGAATATGGGAAGACTTTTTGTAAAATCCAAGATAGACATTCATAAAAGTGAACTTGCTTGGGTGGTGTAAAAGTGGGAAACTTGGTGAAGTAGGTACATGTAAATACACACAAATTACTTAATTGATTAACTCACATTTTTTCTCTTCAAGGAAAATTATATCCATGCATTTTTTAGCTTACATCTCACTTTCAGTCTTTGTTTCCCCTGTTACTTTTAACACCAGGGTCTCCAAGCATTACAATGCCTTTCAGCATTAAAAGCTTCCTTTTTCACTGTGAATAGATTTGTACTGCAACTAGGCAAGTTCTAGTACATTACATGCAAATGAATAAAGATATTAGCGTACAGAAAATGTGAAAAGAGAAAGGCAGTAGACATGAATAAGCAAATAAGTAACTTAATCACATTTTCCTTTGAATGTACAAAATACATTGAGGATCGCATCACTAAAAAACCACGTCTGCTGAAAAAGAAGTGGGTTTTGTGTAAAAACAGATCACGCATCTGCTTGTCTCTGAGTGCTTTAAATAGTGTATGCAATTGCTTCGCTTTTACTCTACAATTAGGCTTTGGACTAGGACAGAAGTATATGTGATATGCATTTCCTTGAAAAATACTGCTATATGTAGGAAATAAGCTCTTAGGCCAGGTAGTTCAGCTTCCTATGAGTGCACAATTGTTCACTATGGTTTGCCATTGAGTGCTTTACCTGCTCTAGTTTCAAATGCTTTATTTGGTGGGACTTCATCATTCATTCTCCATTTGAAAATTACCTGCTAGACTGAATCATGTGGTTTCGGAGAAATTCTCTGATACTTTGTCCAAATTTTGTTCTTCTTTAGTTTCATCCCATTACGTTTAGCTGTACCATTGCGTGTTAGCATCCAAGAAATTCCTTTCTATTCTCTCTGTTCATCACTCATATATTTCTAGACAGTGGTTGTTTTGCCCCTGTGTCGTGGTTTAACCTGACAGGCAGCTAAACACCAGACAGCCGTTCACTCACTCCCTCTCTCCCAACAGGATGGGGGAAAGTATTTGAAAAAAGTCGCATTCTTGGGTTTAGATAAAGACAGTTTAATAGCACAGAAAAGGATGGGAAAATAATAGTAATATTAATAATAGAATTAGAATGTACAGGTGATGCACAGTGAGGTTTCTCACTGTGCACTGACTGATGCCCAGCCAGTTCCTGAGCAGTGACCCTCAGATATCTTTCCCCCTAGTTTATGTGCTGAGCATGATCCCACATGGTTTGGAATATCCCTTTGTCCAGCTGGGATCAGCTGCCCTGGCTGCAGCCCTTCCCAGCCTCTTGTGCACCCCACCCTGCCTGCTTGCTGCAGGGCAGCATGAGAAGGAAGAGTCCTTGACCACTGTACAGCAACGATTGAAACACCAGTGTGTTACCAACATGATTGTCCTAAATGCAAAATACAGGACTAAGCAAGGTACTGGTAAGAAAATTAACTGTATCTCAACTAATATCAAGATTCCTTTTTACCTAGATTAATAGAGCAAGCCCTTCCTTGTCTAATCAGTTTTGTTGCGCTTCTCTGAAGTCCTTTTCAGCATACCAGCATCCTTCTGTTATGGAGGTGTCTAGAAGTGGATGCAGTGTTCTGCAGAAATCTTCCCAGATGCATAGACAATAAGTTTCCTCTTCTGACGTTATTCTATGGCATATGCAGCCCAAAATTGCATTGGTCTTTTAAAATGATATATCTCCTTGAGAACTCATATTCAATTTGTAGCTCGTTGTCACACATAGATATCTTGCCATGCAGATGCTTTCCAGGTTTTGCTTTCTCATGGACTCTCCGTGTTTCTGATTATCTTTCCTCAGTATATTATACTGCATTTTTCCACATTGAAACTCATTTTATTGCCTGTCTACATACCTAACCTTGTTAGTTTCCATTTATACTATTGCTATCCTCTCTGACATTTGCAAGCCTCCTGGTTTATTGTCATTTGTGAATTTCATTAATGTGCTATTTACCTCCTTTTCCAGATCATTAATTGAGATATTAAATTAGAACATACTAAAAACACCCCTGCAGCAAACCAGCTCAATACCTCCCATCATTACCTGCTGCTTACACTCCTTCGACCACCTTTTCCATCCAGGTCACAGGACTCAGATTCAAGTCAATTTCAATTAGATTTTTCTAAGAGATTCATTTCAGTTTTTAAAGTGTTTATAGGATTTAGCTGCATGACCTTTTCTCCTTTTCCTTCGTTGTACAGGTGGGACTGATTCTCCTTCCTTATGTTTCCACAGATAGCAGTAATGAATTAGAAAGTGATATGGGGGTGTGTGGGCATGAATGGCTGCTTTGACTGATTAAGCCAGAATGCAAAATTGTCTCTAGTCTTTGTATTTTAGTTTTTATTTATGCACTTTAAAGCTGTCATAATGTTCCTTTTGTTGTAGCCTGATGGGTGATATTTTGTTGCTTTTCTCATGCTTATGTTTGTAAAAAACTACTCGTATTTCCCTTATTTACTTTGGTCATCTGTTAAGCACTTCATTTTATGATGATGTGCTCCTCTTTTCTCTGCAGACTTCATGTAGCTTTGAACTTCAGAAACTGGCTGTGTCTCTGTTATATAGATAAAATAAATCCTGTGAATCGGTTAATTTTAATTTTCATTATTTTTATGATGAAAGATCACACAGTACAGAGTGTTCTTAAAACTGCTTCTAGTGTAATTTTTTCCTCACCTCTCCTTCAAGCAGCGTGACTGAAAGCCCATTGGAGTGGGAAGCGTCACTTCAGTGAGCTTGGGGTCAGTTCCTTAAGGCCCCTTACTCTCCTTGTGCAGTGCAACACTGAGATGGAGAGGAGGCCTTCACGGCTACTTCTGAGATGTTTTCTGTGTGTCCTGCATCTGGTGCCATCTCCCTGGCAGCCATGCTCCCAGGTGCTGATCTGTATTTCATGGAGCAGCTGGCCAAAACAGATGTGTATTACCAACAAGTGATTTGGAGAAGCAGCTTTTTGCTGTTATTTAAGGATTGGTGTCAAAACTGTGCTGCCGTAGTAATGCTCTAAAAGCTGTGTGGTTCAGTAATGCTATTGTGAATTTATTACTTACTGATTGCCTGTAAACAACGTTTAATGGTCAGACAGGTTTTGGCAGCAAGGGTTGTGGAGAGGAGGGAAGTGCAAGTGGCAGGAATAATGAGAAATTCTGTGAAAAATGTTTTCCCATTTGTTTCTTTCCCTACATCTGCTTTTTGTCTGATGAGTGATCGAAAAATTAGCCACAGAAAAGAATGTCTCACATAGAGGCAAGGCACACTGAAAATCCCAGCATCTCCTGAGGTTTCTCCAAATTCCTCTTCTCAGCTTTCTCACTGCTGCTGCTTTTCCTTCCTTTTCTGTTCTTAGCCACTCCTTCTTGTCCCTTTGCTTTTATTGCCGTGACCCTGCAGTGTCCTTATATCAGAAGAAAGCCTTGTGCAACTGGCTTTTAGTAAAGGTAGCCTGTAATTCCAAAAATTACATTTTGAATTAACAGAAGAGTCAGTATGAATCCACAGTTAGGGCCATAACTTGATAGAAATGAATTACACTTGGAAAAATTAGTCTGGGACTGTCTGTGGAGTCAGGCATATCTAAATATCTTGGAGAAGATAATTTCTTGGCTTGGAAGAGGCAAGATTCGGTTACTCCTGTTTGCATTGGAGATGTTGAATTTTCTGAAATTGAATTCAGTCACCTTAATTAGTAGAAAAGGCAAATCTGTGACTTACCTTTTATTAGCTGGTATGAAAAGATCCATAATGACACTGGACAATGACAGTTTTGATGGAAGGAAGCTATGAGGTCTGGTAACATATTTATGATTGTGCTGATTTCTGGTTTTGTCTGTATGTATAAGATTCTGGTCTGATCCTAAAGAATGTACTTGTCACAGTTTCCCCATCTGCAAACTCAGACAACCATACTGTCTGTCTCTCTCCAGGACTATGGAAGACCTAGACCTAGGCAGATTTTCTGACAAGAAGCTATGGAAATAAATAATACTGCCATTATTCTTGTTGAATGCCTTTGAACACTGTCTATCTTTCATAATTCTGTCAGTGACATCTGATTTAGCAGCTGCTGAGTGTCCACTGCTTGTGTTGAGTTCAGCTGGAGCTAGGGGCTGAGCACTGATCTAATTCACAACCAGGCAGTGGAAAGGCATACAAAATGCTTTTTCTGCTGTGCTGCTCCACAGACGTACATTTTGCAGTCCAACATTTTTTCTTCTCAGCTTTTTAAAAGCTAATAACTGTACAAGCTCTAAACAAAAACGTGGACTATGGTCCTTTAAAATGTTTGTTTTAAAGCATTTTTCTTTTATTTCATTAAACTAAACACATATATTTTGGTTGAGAAGTGGAATAATGTTAGTCCAATGGGAGGATAGCTTGAGGTAGGAAGGGGTGAAAGTGATAGCTTGGTCACTGAGTGGTAAATCTCTACTAATCTTCAAAGCAAGATATAACTCAGGATTTGTCTTCTGTTTCTTTCCGAGTGAAGGCCATTGTGTTTCCATCCTTGGCTGTGTCAGCAGTGATAGCCCTTTTTTCCAGCATTGATTGTTGACTTCCCCTGACACCATATCACAACCCATTAGTGCTGAAAACTGACAAGCCCAGCTGCAACAGCAAAATGGCAAGTTTAAAAGAAAATATACAAGGGACAGGCACAGAATGCTATTAGTATGAAAAAGTAGTTGGTTTTTTGTCTTACCTCTGTAAAGGTCAAGAATGCAAACATTTTTTCTCTTGCTAACAACAGCTTGTGTATATTTTGAAGTAACAAAGCCATTCTCTCTCTCTTTCTCTTTTTTTTTCGTGGATTTTTTTTTTTTAAATTTAAGCTGTAATGCGGGTTTTACAAAAGCAACCATGTTGAGGTGAGTGAAAAAGATTCTGTCCTTTAGGAAGCTCACAGGGAGTATTTTGCTTATACATATGTATGGAGTGTGAGGTTTTTTGTAAGGAAGAGACATTTCGGAGAAATTAATGGCTCAGCAGTTTCTGGGTACTGAGATCCCATGAACGAGCTTTTGTGTTGCCTGAAAAGTGGGATATCTTTTTCTCCTCTTTTTCATTTGCTTTTTTTTTTTTTTTTTTTTTTTTTTTTTTTATTATTTTTATTTTTTTCAGTTTTTTCTTTTTCCTTTTTCTTTTTTTTTCCCTTTCCCTTTCCCTTTCCCTTTCCTTTTGTCTCTTTCTTTCTCTTTTCTTCTGGAGTTGTATGGTGGTGTCAGCACTCTGGACCCTAGAATGAACAGTAATGGCAACTGTTCTTACTGATTGTAAGGGTGATTTCCCAGGGGAAGAAAGCAACAGCCTTCATTGTCCCAGTGCTGTGTACTTAAAGAGAAAATGGAGCTTGAGCAAGGGCAGGTACCTCTTCAAAACCTTCCTGCCAAGGTCCCCATTTGATATCAGCTGAAAGGCAGAGTGTACACTTTGCCAAAGCCCAGGGGAGATTGGAGCACAAGTAGAGCCCAACAGCTCTCTTGACACCCAAATTCGTTGCAAATGATTATGTAGCAGCAGCAGCAGGAAAGGAGCAACAGTGATGGAAAACCAGTGAAATTAAAGCTTTTTTGTCTTTTGAGGTAGTGCCTAGAAAGTGGGTTTGTTGAGTCTCAAGAGGAGGAGGCTCTGGGGGACCCCACCATTCCCTATGACTCCCTGAAAGGAGGTTGTAGCCAGATCTGGGCTGGTCTCTCCTGCTGTGCCTGCAGTGAGAGGACTGGAGGAAATGGCCTTAAACTGAGGCAGGGGAGATTCAGATTAGATATTAGACAAATTTTTTTCACTGTTGAGGTGGTCAAGCACTGAAATAGGTTGTTCAGGGAGGTGGTGGAGTCACCATCCCTGGAAGTGTTCAAGAGGCATTTGGATCTGGTGCTGGATGATGTGGTTTAGGGGTTACAGTGGAGCCCCTGGGTTAGTGGGGTGCTTGGCTGGACTGGGAGATCTCGAAGGTCTCTTCCAGCCTTGGTCATTCTATGATTTATGAAAAAACCTCCCAACCCCCCAAAAAACCCAAAAAAAACCCCCATGAAGACTGAAGGTCAAAATAAGTTAAAAAAACCCCCAAATAACCAGCATTTATTTGGAACCCTGTAGAGCACTGAGGATACAAAAGAACTTGGGTTAAAAAGATAATGAATTTGGTTTTGAACAGGTGGGATTATTTAGACTTGGTTTTCCAAATTGATAGCTATGGACACAAAGGACATTAATCTCAAGTAATCTATTTAGACAATTCTGTTATCACAAACCTGAGTTCTTTTAAACTTGTACCTATGGACATTCCTGTGGCAGGAGCTGGTTGATGCCCCATTTTGCTAGAATGTTACAAAGCAAATGGTTTCTGCCCCAAAGTGCTTGCAGTGAAAAAGCCCTACTCATCAAATAAAGGAAATGAGACTCAATTTTATAGGTGGAAAGCTGTCTTACAAACCAAGTGACCTATCCGAGGTTATACTGTGCACCTCTCCTGAAGACTGAATCCTCTGTGCTGAAGTATGGATTTACAAGGTCCAGCCTATTTTGTTTGATTTCTGGGTGATTCTCTAAGCATCTATTAAAATGCTCTTGTATGATGTTGCTCAAAGGGAAGTGTATGGGTAGAGTGACCAGCTCAGAACATACAATTAGGGCAGAGTAGCTAAAAATAGTTAGTTGATGTCCTGCTTTCTCATTTTTTTTTCTCATTTATTCAAGCCATGGGTTAATGACTGAGGATGAGCTGGGCTTCATTCTCTCTTCTTTCATCACTAGAGAGCTAGTCTGCATTTGAGGATTCCTTGTTTTTCCTTTCTCTTCTGCTTTCTTGACCAATCCAAGAACTTTGTGAAGATCTCAGACACATTTATGAAATTTTGTTTTAATGTATTGGGACTTAGGTCTAGTTTGTCTTCACATGGTAGCTACAATTTTAATTGTGGATCAGATTCCAGAGGGGTGCTTCCCTAAGTTTATTTTTATGGGTTGGGTCAGGTATAAAGTGTAGTGAAGGATGATCTTGTGCTGAATATGAAGTTAAAGTCATGAGGAATCTTCATTATGGCAATCCTACTCTAGTAATTCATGGGCAGCCTTCTCCAAATAGCCAATTTTTTTGTAAACATTCAAGTATCCAAAAATCTGACTTCCTCCTTATTTACACTGAAGGCAGAACAGCAGTAATAAATCAGGCTTCAAATGTCCTTGGAGTAGTTACATCTCAGAAAGAAAGAGAAAAGCATAACTTCAAGTAGTTAAAACAGGGGAAGACAGATGAAGGCACGATTACACTGAGTTAGTACTTTATTGCTTAATGCACCTAGCTAGTCCAGTTGTCTGGATGTGAATACAGAGCCTGCTGCTAGTTTTTCCCATATGAAGAACACAGATGACCTAATTTCTGAGATTTTATATTAATGCTCTGTTTTCTCTTGTCAACTTTACAAAGCAAATATGGGTCTATTGGTAGAAAAGCATGGAAGAAAGGTTTCTCATCATTAGGGTTAGGCTGAAAGGCATTTCACTGTGTTCTTCAAGGCTCTGTATTTTCACTGAAGTTGTTCATGTCTCAGTGAGTCAGTCCAAAAGCAATATTTAGTGAGATTTCATCTGTCTGGTTAACCATTAGTTTAAACGGTTGTAAAGCTACCATGGTTAACTTTAATAAAAATAAGAGACAAAGCCAGACAAAATGGAGAATAAATTAATGCTTACGTGTAAACCAATGCTTATCTGTCTTTATTATACTTGATGGTTGATTTTGGGTTGGTCTTGACTATAACTGTGGATGGTGCTGAGACCTGGTCGTAGAGGCAGAGTTTATGCATTTACAGGCAAATAGGTAAATGCAGGTGGAGCTTGAGTTGTGTATTGCTGGCTCCCTCATCTTCTGGGCATCTCTGTGAAAGCCTGCCATGCAATTTTCCAGCTGTTGATAACCCTGAGCAGTCTCAGTCAGCCATACTCCACTTGACAGGTATCTAAAATCTCAGTTATCTGAGCTGCTCTGTTCTGTGCACTCCTTTTGTGCCTTCTGAGATACCATGGGAGAGAGTAACTGCAGACTAAGTCATCCACACTATTTCAGATACTGAAACTGGATATCATGGAAGTTGTTGCTAGAAGTGTACTGTTTCTCTTTAATCAGTCCTCCTAGTGCTAAAATGGACAGTAAATGAGGAAACAAAATATCTGTGTCTGTGAAAAGCATCTGGAACTCTGCTGTACTTATTTTTTCTTAAGACTGTTAACGAGAGCTATCACTTTATAGGGTGCTTTAAAATTCACTCTTTAGCTTTAATAAGAATTTTCAGAACCTCCTTAGGCAGCAGACACTTTAGGTGTAAGGCAAAACAATATAAGGTGGTCATTTATGCAATTCATTTTCAACTCTCCTGACCTCCTTTCCCCCAAATGCAGGGTGGGTATCCCTCATCCACTAAACATGTCTCGTATTTTTTTTCAGTGCTGTCTGGGTACACAGGCCATGTGGGACACGACTACCATTATGAGTGAGACTATATTTGGAGGGAACAAAAGTCTTTCTGTTTTTTAAAGGAATTTCCCTCCTCCAGAAATTACCTGGAGTAGTGGTAGCAGCCAGATGTAATGGCAGCATAAAAGATTCCTGGAAAATCTTGCAAAGCAGATATCATGCTGAATTCTTTGGACAATAGGTGTCATCTCTCAGAATAAGCTGGACTCTGATTCAGGTGCTGAATTAAATGTTTTTTTGTTTTTTTTTTTTTTAAATCAGCTCAGCATACTGAGCTTTATTTGAAACCTGTCTCTTATTTTGGTGTGTGAGATTTGAGCTCTTTTGAGACTCAGTCTCAGAGTAACCTGAAGGACTCTAAGACTTGACTTCTTCAGTTCTTTCATGGTTTTCAAGAATTTTCCTATGAAAAGTCTCCCTCGGAAATGCCTTCTTTTCTTCTTAGGATACAAATTTTTCCTCTTAATATCAGAGACATATACAAATGCATAGCAGAGGTTATATGTGAAGGTATTTTGTCTCTGAAGGAGAAAGGCAGCTTACAGGTGTGATGGAGTGAGCAGCTCCAGCTGATGTGGGAGGGAGTGAAGGCAAGTTCCATTTCTGTTCCCTTTGAGAGGAGCAGCCCTCGGGGTGCTTGCACTTCCTCTCTGAGTGTGCTGAGCTGGCAGGCAGTGACACAATGGAGACACCTCAAGTAGCTTTTAAACAGTTATTTTGGTTGCAAGGAGTAGTCTGGTTGTGGCAATTCAGAGCTCAGTAAATACAGATGATTTATTTGGCAACCTAGCTCCGGTGTCTTGATGATACCCTACAACATACTCATTGCCTGTGGAGATCTAGGATTCTTGTTTCCCTTCTCCTGTGAAGAACCAGGATTTGGCCACTTTTGTGCAAGACAGTTACTTTTGTAGTAGTGAGCTGTGAGTTAGTTTTTTTTTTTATATCATGTTTGGGCAACTAAATAATTAGCCTGCTTTGGAAAATGCTGAGTCTACAACGGCTCCCAGTGAAGTGAGGAGAATTACAGACTACTCAGCAATCTGGAAAATGAGGCCTATTACTTATTAAATATGGAACTGGGAAGAGAATTTATGATGTTCATTTTTTTATATTTGAAGCTGCATAAACTACAGCTTAAATTAATACTGCACATACAAAGTTGCTAAAGGTCTAGTAAATGACTAGTAATTCTTTCTATAAGTGATGATCAGTTGGTTACAATGTCCAACAAGTTTGGGGTTTATTTTAATGCCTCCTAAAATTACTTATAATGTACCCATTTGTATTTATGTAATGTACTTTTGACCTTTGTAACCTGAAAGTGTTGTTCTTTTGTCAATTTAATATCTCCAGAACATTTTGTGTGGTCATGATATATTTGTGGGAGTGATTCCTTGGTTGAAATGTCTCCTGGCTTAAGTCAGCTGGGGCTGACTTCAATTCAGCACAGGAATCTCAGTTTGGGGACCCAAAGAACAGGGCACTACAGTCTTGTGAGCAGCTTAACCAGGCAGGGAGTGGAAGCAGGTTCTCTGAATAGCCTTCTTTTGTCCACCATCATGAAATCAAAAAGCAAATCTTTTGAAAAACATCAGGCAGTAATTCCCCTGGGGCTTTCCTAAACTCATCCATCATGGGGAAAATCTAATTTTCCTTCTTTCTCTATTGTACTCCAAGAAGCCTTGTGACCAGTTAGGTCATTTTAGCTTTAAACATTAACTTCGATAAGACATTTTCAATTAGTAGAGTCTTTTCAAAAATTAGACCATAATCTTACACTCATGCCCTAGGAATAATGATGCATTCTTTTTGTTAAATGTTAATGATTTTTGAGTGAAAAGTATTTTGTTTATGATACTACTGTGGAATGATAATAATAACTAGTAGTGATGTTGTAAAAGATTTTTTTTTAATGGTCTAGGAGGCTTCCACCACAGAGTTGACTTGAAACTGCTTTACTCTGGTAAAGTTCACTTCTACCTGTATTTATATTTTAATAAAGTGTTTTAAAGGCCTAGTGTTTTGGTTAGGCTATATCCCAGTTACACCCAACTATTGAAATGTCCATTTATTAATTCATTAATTTCATGACTCCTTCCACAATGTTCTACAAAGATATTTTGCCAACCCTGTTTACATAAATTCCCCATTGTACTTTGCATTTTTATTAAATAGAATTGGTGTTTTAAATAGCTTGTACATTGACAGGATACAAATTAGTGGAAAAGCAGACATTAAAGAGTCAGTGATGTCTCTAGGTAAGCTTTGAAAAACATTCTATTTAGAACCAATTGTATGGAGGTATCATTTATTTTTCTGCTTTCCCCTTCCTACATTTGTTACAACTAGGAAAATTTGCATGAAAATTGGTTGTGGGTTTATTTCAATGTTTACCTGTTTTGACTGTTTATTTTATATGTATCTGCTGTTCTAATGCTCTAATGACATCACTGTTCATTGCCAGGGGAATGACAGTGATGTCACAGAAGTGTTGGTTTGTAGGGTGGAATGCTTCTTGAAACTGTGAGTGACTATAAAACCCTTTTTCCTCTTGAGCCACTAGTTGTTACTAGTTGATGGCTGTCATTCTCCTGTGGAGTCAAAACCCATCATGTCATGGCCAATGCTTTTGCCTATGTGTCAGGCCACCCCTGACAACTTCACTGCAGAAAACCAGGCATTCCTGATCACAGGAGACCATGTTTACTTGTAATTCTTACTCAGGACACAGATTTAATTGTGGATGAGGACTCCACTGGAGTTTGTCTTCTGTTATCTACATCATATCTATTCTTTGTTAAATAGTCACCTCTGCCTCTCTTAATTCAAATCCAAAATTTTCCAGGAAAATGAAACTCCTCTAGTCCAGTTTGGGCAGGGTGGGAAGCTGTCTCCATGTCAAGGAATAAGCAGTAACGAGATTAATCATAAATGTCTTTCTTGTGTATATAGGCTTATGTGAACAACAAGTGACAGAAACAGGACTGTGCAAAAGAAAAGATCTATCTAAATACAGCATATTTTCCAAAATGTTTCTGGAGTTATTGGAAGCTCCTTGAAAACACCCCATAAATTTTCCAGTAATAGATGGACCACGAGAGGGGCAGCCCTTGTGAGACCAACTTACTCTAATATATTCAGACAGTGGATCTGTTGTATCTGTGTATTGCTGGGCAGAAAATAGAAAGACAGTGAGCACTCCTTTCACTTTTTTTTCCCTTCATGCTCAAAATCGTCTCTCACACCTCGAATCTCCTACTGATCATGACCTACCGGTCAAGTTGTGATCCTTCACCTCCAGCAGGCAGGAGGTGGCTGGGTTGCTCCTTTAGCAGCCCATGTTGGTAGTAGCACAACACTGCTCACCCCGCAGGGCTTCTTACAGAGTGACTTGAGCTGCTCTCCCCTCTCCCCGACGACTCGGTTTGTCATTTCTGTCAGTCTGTGGCACATACACACACATGCACAGCAGCTGCCAGCAGCCTCAGGGGCCTGGGATCCTCTTTTCTTTGAGCTCAGCTCTCCTGCACACTGACTGGCTGCATTGCAGTCCATTACCTGCAATAGGCTCTGACCTCTTTCTGAGCATCTTAAAACACCCTGCCGTGGAGCGCCAATGGCACGCAGACATTTGCCCTGTTTGCCAGTGTCTCTCCCCTGCTTTCAAATTAGCTCTTCAAAGTCCTTTTGGTATCAGTGTCTTCAGTTTTTGTTCTTTTTTGTATGGTGGTAGTTGTCTTTGATGCCATGATTTAATTTTTTTTTCTCTGAAGGAAATAGAGATGCACTTGTCCGTTTTAGGTACATTTGAATAATCGCTAAAAATAAAGTGAAAAAATCAGGGCTCTACTCTGCAAAGTAGTTTTCAATCCCCTGAAGAGTAACATGGCTCTTTCTGACTCCACGCAGGCAGACAGGCCTAATTCAGCTGTCTGTTGCATGGTATGTTTAAGTGGTTTTGTAAAACAGTGTTCCCTAAATGTTGACAGTTTAATGGATTTCATTAGTGGCTGCCTATGGGCTGAGGGCTCAAACCTGCCCCCACCAGGGTTAGCTCAGATGAGTTCAGATGTGGCTGTGTGGAGGACCACCCTCATCCTGTCAGAGCTGCTCCAAGGGCTGCATCTGGAAACCTGAAACAAGAGCAGGCATCATCTGTGCCTCCAAATCCACAGCATCTTGTGGGCCATGGCTGGTGGGTGCATGTAGCCATTGACCTTCTCACTAGGCAGAAATGTCTCCAAGGCTCCATCACACACCCAAAGACGTGTTGGGTCTCTTTCCAGCCTGCCATGCAGGTGAACTGTCTCAGTTCACTATCCTGAGGAATGAAGGAGTGTCTCTACTATGCCAAAACATGCTTGTGCTATGTCTCCTGTGCCTGTGAGACCTGTAGCTGCATGGAACATCTGAGGGCCCTCCAAGTCCAATTTCCATTAGCAAATAATGTTCATGATTTTGTTCCAGTCACTGCCTGTTAAGTTGAATAACATATGAAAGATAGCTTCATCAAGGTAAGTAATAGCTGAATCGAGTCTCCACTCTGTGAGGTCAGAGGAAGCTTGACTGCTTTGTCTGGAGGGTGTGTTGGAAGAACACTTTGAAGGGGAAAGCTTGGAATAGACTATAATTTGTTCCCTTTTCTAAACAAAGCAAAGAAAAATAGAGTCCTAAGAAGCCACGAGTGTAACTGAGAGCCCATTTTAATCAAATCATTGCATGTTAAGCTGTTCCCAAACTGAAGACACTCCAAAACTAGCAGAAATAACTTTTTTCTGACATGTTAAAAATCTAGAGCATGACAATTAGCTGTAACAATTCCTAATTGAAGGCAAGTCATATAGTTAAAAATTAATTCCACCATCTATTCTGTGATGTATTAAAAATTTCCTTAGAATTCTTTTTTTTGGGGGGCAGGCCTGAAAACCCCTTTGTTTTGTGCCTGTCCAAAGACTGTTTTTCTCTTGCCCATCCTGAGAAGAACTGTGTCTGGATTAGGCACTAGGAAAGAACAGTGCAGGCTGCCAGTTGCTTCGGCATTGTGAGCATCAGGACTGGAGCTCAGCTGTGCCTCATGACATACTAGCAATTTCCTTCTTGGGTTTTAGGTCCAGCTCTGTTCCCATGCCCAGTCCAGGTGGATGGTCCTGACACTTGTCAGATGATTTAGGTCAAGTTCATTCTTGTGTCTCTGCTGCCATGTGAATGCTGTGCTCTGGGGTGGGGGAGGGAAGGCACCTAAGGGAGAGACAGCCTCTCCATGTGCAGCATACTCTTTGCCTGGCAGCTTAATCTTTCCTGCAGCCTTCCTGCACCTGCTGATGGTGCAGGTGAGGCAGTCGAAGAGGTGTTCATTCATTCTGTAGTTAGGCTGACTATAGAGCTTTTTGGGACCCGCTTTACTCTTACCTCCATATCTACTGCACTTTTTTTCTCTTTTTGTTCCCCACTAGCAGATTTTTCAGGCATGGTTTTCTGTTGAAAGTAGGCAAGAGCAGTGAGATATATAAGCAGGTCTTTCATACTCCAGTAGAGGTCAGATACCTACCTACAGTAAAGGAGCTAATTCATTACAGCATGATAGATTGTAACAGCTTATTTGGAGCCCTATTATATAAATCACTTAAATGTGTATTTACATAACATTCCTATTAATTACCACAAAGACTGTAATGACTGCGAGCTGTTCTAGTTTATCTTGTAAATATGTATTTAAGCAATTCTGTTGCAGGTAATATTTAATCAATAGACCGTAACAGATCATTAATCATGCCAAACCTTTGTGTAAAAAGTGAAATTCTACTGGTGGAATGTAATGGATCCTTTGGAGTACCATATAACATATAACACTAATCATATGAAAACTTTGCAGTGCCACCAATGATACGTGCTAAAAACCTTAACGTGGCCTCCTGTATGGTAGTTCTGTGTATTGATACATGGGCACATACTTTTATTGAGGTAAAAAAGCCAAAAAGTTACTCAACGGTGATTCTTTTGGATACTTGTAAGGACCTGGAAAGACAAATTACAAGGATGCACCTACCATATGTTTTCTTGGCCAAAAAGTTACTGAAAACATCTATGTAAAGTGCTTACATTTGTGCCAGGTGTCTCTTGTGTCTGAGCACCACACAAGAGTATTCTGCAGCATCAGTGATGGCAGTGGCTCTGGAAGGAAGAGAAACATTACTCTCATCCTTACTTTGGAAGTGGTGAAAATCCAGAGAGACACACTGTGCCGAACACTCAGGACATAGGCATACAACAGAGGGGTCCCTGTACTATTGCCATCAGGCAGATGACCATCAATTTATCTGTATGAAGGCAAGTAATGCTGCTGTTTTTATGGAAACTTAAAACATTATCTCAGTGAAAGCATGTGTATGTTAAGAAGCTAGTGTTTAAGTCCTTGTATTTTGGTGGTCTTCACTAAACTCTTCAAAACACAGATGTAAAAAGCTGAGATCATCATCAGGGACCCATTTTTAAAAATACTTGATGCACAGAACAAATAGAAAAGAGAAAGTAAAAACATAAAGCACTTTAAAGAGTGCCAGTAAAAGTCCTAAGGGTTTTGTTTCCTTCATACAGTACAGAAGACAAGTCATGTCATCAGAAAGTAGAGAACTTGAGAACAAAATTTTGCTTACTTAACCTGTGCCAGCAGCCCAACTTGATTTTAAACAGACTGCTTGGGAGAGGGAAGTGATCAGGATTTTCTGCAGAACTGAATTATCACGTATTGTAACTGTTCTACTGTGAGTCCACATGATGTAGTGCATGCATGCTTGCCAAGCTGTCCTGGGAGGCTGGCCTGAGCTCTAGCATGAAGTCATAGCTAACAGCTAGGAGCCAAATTGTGGTCATATGAGTCAGTCACTGGCATCATGCAGGACTACTGCACAATTAAGGTGCACCATGTTGATGCCCAGACTGGAAATGCAATTCTAGAAACTCTTGTCCTCTGTCATGAGCGTGCCGTGAAATTTGTGCTG
This sequence comes from Sitta carolinensis, assembly GCA_032173965.1. Taxonomy (NCBI): domain Eukaryota; kingdom Metazoa; phylum Chordata; class Aves; order Passeriformes; family Sittidae; genus Sitta; species Sitta carolinensis. The sequence goes on along the minus strand of JAVUNC010000004.1, from coordinate 59,882,623 downwards.
AACAAGAGGAGAATTCATGGCTGAAATAGTAAGAAAGTCTTAGTTCAGGGCCATAATGTATTGGCAAAGCTTTACAGGAAGTCTGTGCATTGCTGGCTCTGGCCAACTCCACCAATCTTGTTTTCATGAGCACTAAATACACTTAATTTTTTTAAATGGCTTTTATTAATGGTTCCTTAGGAGGTTTTGCAATCTGTTGTCTAATGCAAGCTTTGATTAACTTAAAAAAAATTCTCTGCAGTAACAGTTTCCTGTGTAATAACTAATCAATATATGCTAATCGTTTGCCAAATATATTTCTTACAGAGAAATGGTTATGAAGTTAGGTGAGTGCCAAAAAGGAACAAAAAGCCCCCAACAAACAGAAAAAACCCACAAACCCTACCTTCAAAACCCTTCTTTAATTCCTTAGCCAGTAGGTATTTGTATCTGTAAAATATTAACCAGTTTTTTACTTTTGAAAATTAATATAGAAGTTTTATTAGCTGGCATGAATATTCAATTCAAATGATTTTTTTACAGCTAAGTTATAAACCTGTAGAAAACATGGGAGGCCAACTCAACCCTGAATATAGTGGTGAAGCTGAGTGCTGCTGTAATAAAGTAATCTATTAAAAGGTTATCTTTCATATAAGATTGCTTTCTCTAAGCACCTAAGCATATTAACAACATCTGAAATGCACTTGTAATTATACACACCTCGGAAAAGATTTTAAATTGCTTCTTTGTCCACACTTATAAAAACATCTCAGTCACTCTGTGATCTTATTTTACCTATGCACCTTAAAACTTGTAAAAGCAAAATGGAAGAAGCAATCACCCATCAGAGAATTGCTCAGAGATGAACTCTGGACATCTCTAGTGGCATTAATTTTGCTCTCTGTGAACTGCAATTGACACCCTTGTAAGGTCTGGAGAATTCTTTCCATCTCTGACTGGCCTACATGACTATTTGCTACTAATTTGCGCATCGAAGATGATGCACTGGGAAAAAATATAGTTAATTTAGTCTCTGAAGAACAGCTTTATGACCCAATCCTGCAACTTCCTGGGAAAGACTGCTCTTTACCTTTTCAGTCAGTGCCAGTGAAATCAGCAGTGTGCTTGCATGACTGGGAATGGAAGGAGTGGAGACAGCAGCAAGGCAGGAAAAGTGCTGTTTTAACTACACCAACTCCATTTGTGTTTGAACTCCAGCTGCCTTTTTCCTGATTGCTGACCATACTAATGAACCTAAATTCCCTGCAACACTGTTGCTGTCATCTTTCCATATAGTGCAGGAATATGTTGTATATAACACAGTAAGAAACATCTATAACATAGTCTATAAACTACTTGCTTCTGGTGTGGTATTTGGTTTCTGGACCAGACACCAAGACCAGCAAAACAGTTTCTGTCAATCCCATACAGCAGAAGCACAATGGCATGAACAATACTGGGATTCTTAGACAAAAAGGTGGTAGGAGTACTGTTAAAAAGTTTCTATGGCTCTTTGCCTTGTTAGAGATCTGATTTTGCTTTCCTACCCAGACAAAAATACCTTTGATTTTAAGCCCTTTTAGAAATTCCTTTTGAAAATTTTCAGCTGACTCCACTTGGCAGCTAGGTTTATGAAGGAACATTTCTATCTGTCTCCAGTCTTCTGGGGCTACTGGTTATTTGGTGAAGAGCATTTGAGCTAATGGAGCTCACTTGAATTCCTCTTAGGAATAAGATTCTTTCCTGAATAAGGACTGCGGGATCAGTTATTAGCTGTTCTGCTGAATAAACTGAATACCCATGGAGCTTTTTACCTTCTCCTTTGTGAAACCCGTGGCTTTTAGAAAGGTCTGTGATGGTTCTGGTGATTTTTATTGTGATAATACTCCTAAATGCTCAGGCACAGCTGAGAGCAGTACTAATATTCACCGCATGCTACCTACAAAATTGCTGTGGTGGAAGCATGGGGTCCTTGCCCTGAGCACTTCATGGTGTCAGGGTTTTCAAGATGATTCGTTGCAGAGTTCTATTTGCTGGACTTTATTTCTAAAATCATCTTATTTCCAAATGTTAATTCTCACAATGGAATATCAGTTATAAATGCATGTTACTGGGGTATTTTGTCATACTTAAGAGGACTTCATAGCATCTCCCTCGGCAATTTGATTAAATGAAAGTATTAGTTTCCTCCTGTGGAAGGGAGAAAGCTGTGCAGTTTGAGTCTAGCTGTAGCAAAGTGATGAAAAACTTATATAGAACATAATGGAAAAATCTGGCAGATTTAAAAGGAAAATGTCATCACCACACAACCCTCTGGGATGATTCAAAACCAGATGAGAAGAGACTAGCATAATTTCATACCTCTGTATTTTAGGAGCATTTTCTTAAAAGCTGAATATTGTCTTTTCTGTGAAATTTTTACCAGTATTGAGTAAAAAAAAAATATAATACTTTTGGGTTTGACACATCCCAGATCAAGGTTGGAGGCAAGAGTGAGGTAAGGAGAAAGGATATGGGGAATCTGTTGCAATGGTGTATTCCTCTGTTGTATCGCAGACAGGATGCATGATCATGCATAAAGCATTTCTGGTGTGTAAAACATGTCTCCTGAGCTCTCCCCACTCCCAGAAGCCGGGTGGAAGCCTTTTCAACATTAAGGAAGGTGGATGCGGTGGATTCTCTGTCATCAGTTGTTTAGGTCAAAACTTTGTCTACTCAAGCCACACCTGAATGGTGGGTGAGACTGGATAAGATGGTCAGGGTGGTCCTTTTTTGGCCTTCATGGTACAGGAAAATCCTGCAAACCATTTGCATAGAACAGTGTCAGCAGGTATGCTTTCATTTCTTAAGGCATTGTGTAAATTGTATAAAATCATATGCTGACTTACAAATGATGGAAGTATTAGGCCCATCTTCTACTGTGCTGATACAATGGAGGAATTAATTTTAAAAAAGTAATTCTAGTAAGTAAGCTGAAAGAGCACTAGAAAGTGCCTGCTATTTCAGACAGTGCAGAAAAGTCACTAATTGTTCTAAACTAACCTCACTGAAGTGCGGAGCAAGGGTACAGATAACACAAAAATGTATTAGTTGCTTTTGTTGCAATATAAAAGACTGCAGCAAGGGATTAGGGTTTTTTTTTCCTGTTCAGCAAAGGAGGGGACGGTGTTTCTCACACACTCCACTTCTTTTGCTGTAGTTCAAAAATCTCAAGATACAGCGATTTGGCGGTGTCAGCAGTGTAGCTTGACATCACACGGAGTGGCACAGCGCTGCCCCGCGGAATGCTGTCCCAACGCCTTTCAAGGCTGCCGCTCGCGAGCGCGGAGAACATTTTTATGGGAACATTCCGGCAAACAAACACAGATGGCTGCAATTGCCCTCCTCCCTCCCCTTCCCTGGTGGGTAATTGGCACTAGTATTGAATTGCATAATTATGGGGGGCAATACTGTATTATCAGGTCAGGCAAGTTCTTTTCGTGAAGGTTCACCCTGGTAAGTACTGCATGGTGATAGATGAGTTTTGTGTTACTTCACATTACTCGGGACTGGCGCCAACCAAATCACCTCCTGACTTGTGTACCAGGTAGTCAGTCACACCCAGGCTATCTAAAGCTGTGCTTGCCCGGGCCAGTCTTCTATGAAAACAGCTGGGAATCATGCCATATCAGCCGTGTTCCCGCGAACCGGCAGATGAAAGCGGCTGGGGAAGTTCAGCCGCGCTTCGGGTGCGCGATGGTTCTTCTGGCACTGGCAGGGAAGAAGGAGTGAGGGCCAGGAGGAGGCTGGGAGAGGAGCGGGCGAGCCTGCCGAGCAGCCGCGGTCACAGCGCAGCGGTTGGCTTTCAGCTGGGGCAGGGGAGGAATGTGGGATTGTTCCCACAGCATCTCCCGGCTTCCCAAACCTCTCCCCTTCCAGCTCCGCGTGCGCCGCGCTGGCTCCGAGGGTACGGTCGGATGTTTGCTTGAGAAACAGCTGTGGTGGTTTAACAAGTTAGTGCTTGATCAGCTATTTGTTCCTGCTCCCCTCTGCTGAGGTGCAGTAACCGAATCCGTGGGCTCTTTCGGGCTGCTGCGGGGTGGAGGGAAACAGGCTTCACTTCAAGTGCTTGCAGGTACGGGCAGCTGCCGTGTCTGAGTCGTGGGGGCAGAGATAAAGAGTTAAGGGGTAGCAACTTTTTAAGCAGAGACAGCTGTCTCCTAAACGAATGTCTGACTGTGCCATAAAAGACACTCAACACCATTAAACATTGGGCTGTCAGCAATAATTACAGAATGTGTTCGCACTGTTTAAAAAAGCAAAAACTACAGAGAGGAAGAGAAGTGACATGAAAATTCAAATGTGAAGAAACTAAATAACTACACTTGGAAAAATAAAGTGTTGCTTATGTGACTAGAGAGTGTTGTTTCAAAAAACCACAACTTCAGAGCAAATTTTGCCAGTGAATCTTTCATCTAGGAAGTGGGAGTGGTGAAGAGAAGAAATGCTTGGCCCTTTTGCAGTTTGCCCCTTGCTTTCTCTCTCTTGATCTTGAAAGGTAGGCAACCTCCACTGTAGTTTTGTAGTGCTGATAGTTTCATGTACATGAATGTAAATACAGCTTCACCTGTCCAATTTCACATATTAGAAATTGTAAGGTACATCTGAACAGTGGAAGCTAAAGAGTCTGAGTCCATCAGTGTATCTTCTAGTCAATGAAGGAACACCTGCCATAGAGGAATCACATTTTAGATGTGTTTTTTATACCTAAGGTGATCCCAAAAAATGTCTCCAAGGGCTCCCAGTCAAAATAAATGTGGGTTCTCAAGTGGCTAGTGCTGGGTGTTTGCTTTCATTTCAGTCAATTCTGAGTTTCTTCATCCTTATCATTTTGCCCTGACCATGTAACTGCATGAACAGGAAGGTGTGATTGTAAGGCACTTGCCGTGGACACAGGAGGGGGTGTAGTGCTGCAAATGTATACTGTTTAAATGACTAGGTTTAAAACTGCTTCTGTCTCTCCAAAAAGAGTTCTAATGCTGTACAGCATTCTAGTTAAGATAACAGTAAAAAAAATCCCCCACATTCCCAAATATGTGTGCAAAATATTATGGAAGGGCTATTCCTATCCTTTGGTTTGCTTACTTAAGTAGAAGCACTTAGAAACACTTCTTGAACGTTGATTTCTTGTGTTTCTGTCAACCTTTTGTGGAGCCATTTGGAATCGTCTGCGGCTGTGCATCTTGCCCAGCACCCTGGTGTTGGCACCTCTGTCACTGGCTGACACGTTCCAGCTGGTTTTTAACACATCCACATGCACTTCAAGCAGACAACAGATATCCACTTCGGCTGCACTGTGCCAGGTGCCAGCACCAGGTATCCACTCTCTCTGTACAGAATACACCTGGAGCAGAGCAGCCATCCATTGGCAGGACTGACAGTGCAAGCTGTTACAAATGCTTCTGGCATTAAACCCTACGTGGGTACCCGCCTATGCCTGCCAGTGCCCTGCAGCCTCACATCATATCTTGCAAATAGTGTGCAGACTCTCTGAAGACTCTCTCAGAAGGATTCTTGGCTTCTCCTATGTGCAGCAGCAAGGATTTGGTAACAATTTCTTACAGCTCTTTGGAGCAGGATGTCTTCACTGAGCAATGCAACTGATGGCTTTGTGCATATAGTCTAGAAAGTGGTAAATCAGGTCATTAACCCATTTACAAATTTAATACATTACACAGGGAGCTGAACAAAACTTGGCAGCTCTGCCTATATCCCCTTTGCACCTGAGGAACTGCTGAGTGACGAAGTAAGCAACCTTCACTCTGCCCTTAGTGGGATACAATGTCCATGGCCCTCACCAGAATGTGCAGTGCAAGCTTTGCTTAGTAAATTAGCACTTGTGAATTTTTGTGAATAGGATGTCTAGCTGCAGGAAGATTTTGCTTTATGGAACTGGAGCATCATGTAGAAGTAGGCTGATCTTCCTGACCTAATAACACAGCTCCTGGAATCGAAGGTTATGTAGGGTCAGTCCTCCTGGTAGTTCTAGCCAGAACAGAGAGTCACAAGAGGTGAAATCTGTTATTAATTCTCAAGTAGTTCATCTGCTTTCTTGTGTTAATGCATCACGGGAAAACCCACGTTTCACAAACGCCATCATCATTTTCTTATGTAGGGTTGCTGGTTAAAATGTGAGCCTGGAAAAGTACAATACCCCTTTAGTGCTCCTCTGTTAGCACTGACGGTAAAGGATATGGCTTTCCTGCTGACTTCAGCGAGAGGTAGGGCTCTTGGAACAGTTTTCCCTGGCTGTGCTTTAGTCATATGCATTTCCACATGGGGCAGGGTTAAAAGATTCATCGCCCTTCCTGACTCTGCTTCACCCCAGTGTTTGAGAGCAGTGGCGGGGGGCAGCGAGGGAAAAAGGAAGACATTAATACCCAACGAGAAGCTGAAACCAAAAGGCCAGCCCGTGCTGCATGTTCCCACTTCTCGGCAACTGTGAGTCACACGCATTAAACACATTTGTGCGCCGGTTGTGTGAGTTGTCCCTAGAATGCTTCAAACTTTTTATAGCTGCTCCCACTTGCTGCAGTGTCACCTGCTGGTGAGATCAAAGCACTCAATAGCACGCTCCCCGCTCCGTGCTCAACAAAGTCACCGGAGCCCTTGAAAACTCCTACAGATGTTTCCTCTCTGAAGACAAAAGGATATTTTTCTCCCCTCCCTTCCTCCTTCACACCAAAGAACAAATCCTATGCCTGGCTGAGTTTGTACCACCTCAGATTAATTGGCACTAATGCAAATGTTCGTGGCTGTGTGTGGGATGTTGCTGAGAGCATAATGGTTGTCGTATTTGCTTGCATGTGGTTACTCCACTTCAGCTGTGTAATTCATTGCTTTATAAAGTGCCTTACAATGCGCTACAGCACAGGAAGCTAATCATATGCCGTGGCAGACAATACAGCAGAGATTCAGAGTTACTGCAGGTCTCCTAAGGCCCGTGCCCTGAAGTCCCCAGTCCTTTTCCATCAAAAGTCCCCCTCAAGTGCGTGTCTATTTTGCCACCTGGAACAAACTCTTAGAACTGCCAGAATGTCTGGAGCTTTTCTGCTGGCTCCTCGTGGGATTCCCTTTCATTCCTTTTCAGTCTAATTTCTCTTCCCTTCACTCCCACCCTGAGTTTCTCTCCCTCTTTTTAGGCATCTTATTGGCAGTGTAATCCAGGCATAGAAGTATGAAGGTTGTACAAGAGTTTCCATTCTAAGGGGGTTATTTTGAGTCGCTTATGTTTTTGGCTGCAATTTTAAGCATTTGATTTCAAGCCCAGAAGCAATTTTTTAATTGGAAAGTGTAAGCTGAGATAGGTACAAGAACAAAGATCTCTTAAAAAACAATAATTCCAACTGTGTAATTTTAACTGTTCTCAGATGTGGGGATGAATTGGTGTTTGGTTCTGCAGTATCTTTTGCCTCTTCTTGTGCCCTTGAGTGTTACTGGCTGGTAGTCACAGGGTGTTTTTTGTGAATGTGAACTCTGCTCTCTAGGTACCAAGCTATGCAGCTACCAAGCTCTCATCCATAGCTTCCTATAGACAGGAAATCTCTCTCTCTCTCTCTTTGACCAATAAAACATGGATGAAGAAGGGTGAGCTCCTCTGCTAGACAGTGACAGTCAAAAAGCCATCATAGAAGGAAGCAGTGAATTTGCCCAGTTGGTTGCACAAGTTTTTGCCTTGGTCTAGTTTGCTGGCCTAGCAGAAGCTGAACCATGTAGAAGTTCATAATTTAATTTATTTTCTAAAAATGCACAAAATTCTATTAGGAAGCCTACATGACAAGACTATCAAATTGCAAACACTCAAAGGCTAAGGAAATGACAAAATTGAGCTTGCCTACCCAGCCTTAATTCTGTTTCCTCGCTTGTATAGTTACAATAAAGTTTAATTAGATTGTCGCATATTATTTTGGGGAGCTGCTGGAGCTGGTCTCCCGCCTCATTCATTTTGCATGCTAATGCAGCACAAGGCAGTTTTTCTTGAAACACTGAGGGCTGGAGTTTCTCACTTACTGCAGGGGCTGTATGATGTGTCATAAATACTATTGGTGTTCATAGAAGGCAGGAGCTGTGAATATAGAATGATAATGAAGAGTTTGGATAGTGACAGAGTAACCACTTACTCCTTCACCCCGCCAGCCACCCACTGCTATTCCAGTCCTTCCAGTCCACCGCTGAGGACACCAAACTGATACTCCCATACTGGCTGCCTCCCCAGCAAACGTACATATTCCCATGCTCCAGATTCCTGGGAACCATTGAGGAGAGGATGTTACGATGTTACGTGCCCTAATTCAGAGACCAATCCTGAGGGACATACTGACCCTCTTATGTGTCCTGTGGTAAATTACTGCTGTGGGAATGACAATGATTCCACATCTCACTGGGTCTTTCACCTTAAAAATTAGAATATTGCTGTGTGGTTATTCATAGAGAAGTTTTTTCATAGATAAACACTCTAAGGACAAGTCCTCTCTTCATTCTCAGCCAGTGGTAAATGTGAAAATCAGTTTTATGCAATAAAGTTAATTCATATTCAGGCAGTCATTAGTGTTCCAAACAAATGAAAGGTTTGTGACCTTTCATTTGATTCATTTGAGGGGTCAGCTATCTGTCTTAGCGGATTGTAGTTAAGGGATGACCATTCCACTTCTGATAAAGACTGTGCATTTCCCCCCAGATTTTTTTTCTGTTTATTTCTGATTGATTGTAAGTGCTGGATTGAGTTTTCCTTTTAGCTACAAATGCTGCTCTTTGAAATTGAAGTGCATGACAGTAGAACTTAAGTGTAATAACAAAAGGCAGTCTCTGCTCCTGTAATTTCACTTGCCTCTTTCCCATGTTCTTCTGCAACTGTAGAAAAATGCTGAATAGCTTTAATATTTCATCTTCAAACTAGCTAGGAAATATAGCCAAGGATGCTGAGCCACACTGAAATGAGAAAGGGCTTCTCAGAGCACTGAGAAGTGTTCCAGTTCTTTTAGGTTCAACCAGCCCTTTTCTGTTTGTTGCTTCAACTTATGCAAATTATTTGAGTTCAAGTAGATTTAATATTTATCATCCAAGACAGGAAGGGTCAGCCCTCCTTTCTTCTACGTTCCCTCTACTGGAAAAGTGTAATTTCAGTAAAATGTCAGCATTTGTGATTTAAATACATTTCAGCAAGAAGACTTGCAAATTGTTATTTCTGCTGTCCCTCCCCCAAAAGTGTCTCTAATTTTTTTCTCTCTAAAATAGTAGGATCTAGGGAGTAAAGCAAGATGACTATGGTTGCTACATAACAAGGCTTAAAATCTGTTTCTTTTCAAAAGCTGTTAAGGTTCTCTAGAGTCTTTGGGCAAATTGCTGAATAAAGTACATCACATTAGTGAGAGTGACCTGTGAGTGTCCAGCAGGAGCCCTCCATGTGTTCTCCTTTTTAAGATGAGATGTCTAGATGAAATAATTTACTTGTTCATTATTATTTGGAGATGTCACTATTTGCACTGAAGGGATGTGTACACCCCATTGTGCCACACATTGAGCATCATGAATTCCTATGATCTCTCCTTATTTTAGGAATAAATAAGAACAATTAGGAACTTGTAAAGCTAGGTGTGATGTCAATATAGGAGCTAATCTTAACCCTTGAATTGATTTGCTTCCAGAAAACAAAATCTTGGACTGTTCTGGGACACGATGGATTGTCATGCTAATATTTTCTGGTAGCAACATCAGTTTCTACAGAATACAGACTTTCATTAGAGAACTACCCCATGCAGTTAAAGATATTGCAGTCTTCACAGAACAGGTGTTGTGCTACTCCACCAGTTGTCAAATTAGTGTTTTGAAAAGCAATTCTATGCTGTTCCACCCATTTTTCAGGCACTCTTCAGAATCATCAGGCACTTGATTTCCTTTAGCTCCATTCATCATATTTTAGAATATGTAGGTTGTTCTAGATATCCATGCATCCATCCACACCTTTTTGATGACATCCTTCAGCTGCTCTCACATGGTTTTGTTGTGCAGGCTTTGTCCTGCTGTTCATTCCTCTTAGACCTGGCGTCACTGTGGACTGCAGCACCTTTCCTCACCACCTTTCCTCATTCTTGCATTCTCATGGGTTAGTCCCAGATGGACATGTTCTCTAGGGCTCTTCATTTACACTCACTCTGGGACAGCAGAAGTTCATCCTTCAGTACCTAAAGGGGGTCTACAAGACAGCTGGTGGAATTTTTTTACAAGGGCATGTAGTGATATGACAAGGGGGAATGGCTTTAAACTGAAAGAGGGCAGGTTTAGATTAGATGTTAGGAAGAAATTCTTTACTGTGAAGTTGGTGAGGCACTGGAACAGGTTATTCAGGAAAGTTGTGGATGCTCCACATCCACAACTGAAGTGTTCAGTTGTGAATGAATGGGGCTGAATGGGGCTTTGAGCAATGTGATCTGGTGGGTGGCACATTTCTCCACATTCACTGTATCTTGCTCCTTTGAGATGTGGCCATAACCTGTAGTCTGTCCCCTTATGCTGGGCCTTGCAGGCAGTTACTAGAGAGTGAGAGAAGGGGTCTTCAAGAACGTTTGGCATAATAAAGGAGGTTGTCACAGAAGAAGGGGCTCCGGAGTGACAAGACTAATCCTTAAGATGAACATGCTGGATGTTCTACCAGTTATGATCTAATGCTATGGCCTTCTCACCCACTGGATGATTTGATAAAGCAAGAAGATTTGTGGAATGTTGTGCATGGGGCGGGACAAGAAATCTAAGATGTCTGTCCAAGCCAAAGTCCCTGCATCATTTTGACTCTTCTAGAAAGATGGTGGTAGGCAGGAAAATTTCACATTTCTTTCTCACATTCACTTCTTTAAAACAATACATTAGGGCCTTATTAAAAAGAAAAAAAAAAAAAAGGGTATTCAAAACCCATTAGTTCCCTCACTGTGTTTTGTTTTCTGAAGACTTCTGTATTTTCATTTTGCTTGAACACTGCAGCTGCTCTCAGCCATTTCACTCTCGGTTTGGAGCCCCTCTCTGTTTCTGCCACAAAGGTCCATTGCTGTCATGGTTGTGTTTCCAGGTCTGCAGAGGAAGCCATTACCTTAAAATACAAACAAAGCAGATTCTTTCTTCTGCTAGACCTCATACTGTAAGGAAACTCCAGAGAATGCAAAGAAAGAAATATGACTGTATGTGTGCATTTGTCCATCTGTGATCAGTCACAGCTTGCTGAGGGAAGGCTGTGTGTGAGGGAGAACTGGCTGCACTCAGTGCCACAGCTGGTCTGGCCAACTCGTGCCTGCAGGGGCAGCACAAGGGAAAAAATTAAAATCAATTGCAGGCAACATCTTACACTTTATGGTTATGAAAGGGAAGTTCCCCTTTCTCCCCTTTACTTCACATTTTCCCCTTGAAATCATGTATGTGATCATTATGGATAGCTGTTAAATAAAGAGTAACCCTTTGAATATTCTTGACTGGGGAATATGGCCATTCTACCTGAGGAGCCTTTAGGTGTGTACTGTTGTTGTAGCAGCAAATGCAAAATGTTACTGTGACTGCAAATTAAGTGGTATCACCAAACACTTATCAAGTTTCCATGTTGGGAATCAGTGTCCTCCAGGCCAGGTAATTTTCCCACTAAACTATGTGTGCAGAGCTGGGTAGACAGTAGAAGTTTGCACAGTTTGTGTAGTGGTTAAAACACCACCCCCACCCCCCCTAAAAATACAGTCTGAGTTTAATTCACTCATTAGATGATGTGTGTGAGCACAGACTTTAAAAGCCCTGTAGGTTATGCATATCTGACCTGAGAAGTTAACCAAAATTCAGGTTGCTCTTTTGTTAGAAGAGATGGATGAGGCAATCAGGTGGTCTGAGTGAAATCTTGTATTATGACAAAGAATGCTTGAGGAACTGCTCCCTTGAACCCATGGGGAATCTGACAGAAGATAATTTCTTTACCCACAGGGTCAGGTCTCTCTGCCCCAGCCCCTGCTCATCCAGATACTTATTCTTCCCTGTTTTGTCACAATAGTGACAAGGTTTTTTTTTTTTTTTTTCTTCTTCCTCAACTTTTCTGGTCTTGCTGTTTCTGTCACGCACAAACCCTCACAATATAGTTGCCTGTGAAACCTCTCTGTCCACATGTGTCTTTGTTTTGGGAGATGGCACGTAGTTATGTTTGGGGTGGAGATCATTATTGTTTCAAACATCTGGCTTCATAAAGAACCTTAATGGCTTCTCTGAATTTATTCTGAATGAAAGGATGAAGTGTTACGCCCATCATCTTCCACTAGCTTTTACCCAGCTCTTAGCAAAAAAGTGACTGGAAGCCACATAACCTGTCAGGCTGCTTATTAAAGATGTCAGGAGAGGACTATTAAACCCCCTTACTTGGGGGGGGCGTGTGTTGACTGACCTATACAGCAACTTTTGTTGCAGTGTTGGAAAGGCAGAGTGCAAGAAATTCTTTGTCTTTCAAAAAGGAGTAGAGTGCTTAGTTGGAAGAGCAAAGGGACATTTCCCTCAAGGCAGTGGCAAGGATTTCCCTGAAAGGGATGTGTTGCTGTGGCCTTGACTGCACTCCTCCCTGACAGCCGGCTGTGGATGCAGGGCTTGTAGGAAGTGGTCAGTGCCGTTCCTCCAGGTCCACAGAGGTTTCAGGCAGGATCATAGCTAATGGCAGCTTGACCTCTCCCTGTGCACCATGGGGTCATGTGTAAATCAAAGCCTTTGCCCTGACAGGTGATGACTTTGTGTGGTGTGAATCAGGATATGTCCTGGAAGAGCAACTTTGAAATACATATCGTTTTAATGTGTGTGCAGATGGGGAATTACATCTTGTAAATGTTAATTTACACACATTGGAGGCACAAGTGAGTAGTTAGTTCATCCCCCGACACCAGAGGAGAGTCCTGGATAAAAAGTGCATGAGCCATTAAAAAGATATAACACTTAGCCTTAGCTGGTGATGCATGTGAGAATGACACCATTACTGCTTTGCTGGTGGTGGAAGAACGAGATGTTCCGTGGTGCTTCTGAAGGTGCTAACAGGGTGTGAGTGTCAAGGACCTTGTACCTTAGCCATGGGAGCCCTTTTACTGGTTGGAAATTAAAGAATAGGAAACATAGAAAAGCTGTTGAGAATATGGTTGACTAAACTGTGATAAAAGATGATCTGTTTGTGGGCTGCTATAGTCTTGCTTCTTATTTTCTTGCTGCGAGGCAGTGGCATGCTCCCCTGCAGAGCCTTAATTTCTGGTTGGTTGTATGGAGGGTCTTATGGTTTCTGGCAAGTTGTTCCTTCCAAAGTGAGACTGAGCCAGTGGAAGAGAGCTGCTCATCTACATGCTGTGGAAATGCATTTTACATGACATCATTCAGCAAGGTTCCTGTCAGGAAACAGGAGAAGTGGGGCTCCATTAATAGGAAAAAGGGGTCACAGTATAGTTTTAGAGGCCCCATCATCCCTGGGTCTTACAAAATATTATAGAGGGAGGCATTAGGTAAAATTAGATAATGTGATGTAAGGGTTATGGCCATTTCAGAAACAGAAGGTTCTCTGACGAGTTAAGGCATTGTTTCCAAAAGCCTTTCTCTGTGCTCAGCTCAATATGTTCTTTAAACCATTAATAAATGGTTTGTTATCTGGATAGGACTGGAAAATAAGTGTGTGTGAAAATAGAATATTGTCCAGGCTATCAACAAAGCATGTCAGCAACATGGGGTAGTATGGGGTTTGACATTGGCATTGTGTACCCAACCCTGTTTTTCTGTAAAAGCTAAAATTAGTTCCTCTACAGCTGCTGTTCAAGGCATGGAAGACTTGAATTGACCAGTGTTGTGAAAACAGGTTGAAGGCACAATAAATTTAGTCCCCAACTGTGGCAACTGCACTTGAGGTGAAAAAAATTGCAGCATAAATGATACCTTTATCACTTCAATGTGAGGGACGAGTCAAAGAGAATACAGCAGTTTTAGCCTCTTCTCACTGCTGCCCTAAATGTAAATAGGGCATCACCAAGATAGACAACACTTCTGATTTTATCAAATCACTGATATAAACATTGATCCAGCCATGGCTTAACACATAATACCCTCCCTCAGACATTTTCCTGTGATGTGGAGTTACTGGCTGTGTTATTCAGAAGTGAGCCATTCACTTATGAATGTGCAAGTGTTCATGTGTGTCCCTGCATTAAGCTCTCTGTGCATCAGGTTTATGAATCTAGTAGTCTTCTCAAAAGAATCACCTCATCAGATGGGACAAATTGGAAAAGCACCCTCAACTTTGCAATAATTGCTGTGAACATTAGTTTTCCTATTTAAATTAATCTTTGATTGTCTTTTATTTTGTCCATAGTACAACAGAGACAACTTCTGCAATTAAACCAGAATAGTTCATTACAGATGACACTAATAATTGAACAGCGATTGGAAAATATCTCTTCTCCTTTACAGCAAGCGTGCATGATTGTAAGAAGGTTATACTGGACATAAAAAGTCACATTACAGTAAAGGAAGTGCATGAATCCATAATCTAGATGATGGGAAAATGTTGCTGGCAGGAACACAGGGTGTTTTACTGTCCTGAACTCTAATGAGTGACAATAAAGAATAGGAACTGGAAAAGAAGCTTGTGAACCTATGGCAGTGCTATAGGTTTGGCTGACATATTAGGCCAAGAGTTACAGGGACATTTAATCTTATGTCTGAGTCCCCAAAAAGCTGAGGAATATTTATTGTTAGTGCTCTTATATCTAAACTTCACCTCAGTATTTCTTTCTGAACCCTTTCCTGGCAATTAATATCTGAGAGCAGGACCACATTAATTTTTCAATCCAGAAGTACATGGTGCCTTTGTTCTAATACATAGAACTTCCATATGGCTGGAAAGACATGAGGGAAAAAGAGACTACCATAGGGAGTGGGGGGGGGGGGGGAAGAGTATTTTTGTGGGGAAGGATTAAAATACCTTTCCCACTAAAGCCAAGATTCAACATTCAGGCAACATTTACATTAAGAAATAAAACTTGGAGTTCTTTCTGCAATTTAAAGTTACCACCTGCTCTGTCCTGTGAACTTTCAGAAATTACCTCACTACCCCAGTAAGAAGAAGGAAAAGTAACATGTGTATTTTGCTCGAAGTTTCAAGTGCCCACATTACAAATAAACCACCAAAACCCAAACCAAAACAAAAAATCCACCCACCTAAAAAATAAAAAAAGGCAGGAAGGGATTACATCAGCAAAAATGCCAGTTTGGGTAACATTTTCACAAGTGCCCAGCTGGGATGCCAGAAGCCCAATAACAGTTCCCCTGCTTTTGAAGGTGTGATGTTTTGCATCAGTCTGTCCTCAAGGTATTCCACTGATTGGAGCTGCAGCTGCA
Organism: Sitta carolinensis; assembly: GCA_032173965.1. NCBI lineage: Eukaryota > Metazoa > Chordata > Aves > Passeriformes > Sittidae > Sitta > Sitta carolinensis. The sequence goes on along the minus strand of JAVUNC010000004.1, from coordinate 59,867,233 downwards.
CAGTGCAAATGAAGGCCTGTGTAATTGATTTCTTTCCTCCTAATAACACCTGCAACCCCAAATTTACCCACAATTACTTTTTTTCCCCCTAAGACAGAGAGGTTTTAAATGCACTGCAGTGCAATTACTTTCACTGGAAATGTCAGGGATTTGGAAGCAATTTTGACCTTGGCCACCATTTTGGGGGACATGGGTAAGCTACTTCCCTTGCATTTGTGCAGCTCTCTTTAAGGGACATTGCAGTTATTTGCTTCTCAAAGAGGTGTTGAGATGTAACTTGTGTACACCTGGGTAAGTATTTGGAGAGAAAGGGCTTAATGTAAATGTAATTTTAAAAATATTAATACATTGACCTTCAGAACAACTGAAATACGGTGAATTTGGTATAAAGTAAAATGAAAAATTGGAGCAGTAATTCACCTCTATGGCTTTCTGCTGGGTCAGTACTTAGTGGAGAGAAGACTTAGGCATCTTACTATTGTAGACTTGAATTTTAAACAGATTTTGAAAGAAAGTCTGGTGTCATAATCTTCTGATCTGCTTTATACATTTACCTTTGTGTACAACTAATTGCAGATTTTGGAATTCCTTTTCCTGACCAGAGTTTTGCAATGGCAGATCTGAAAAGCGCTACACAAAGTTCATGGCTCTTGTTCTACAGATCAAGCAACATCTTGGCTTTAAATGCAAAGAGTCACTTGAGAATTCAGGGAGTGATGGCTGGGGAGAGAGCTCCTGAATCCCAGAGGAGCTCTTCCCAGGAGACAGTTCTGCCCTCTGAACAGGAATTTGAAGAACTCCCCAATTAGCATTTGCCTGAGCCCTGCTTCTTGTTCTTTTTCTACTTTCTTGCAAGTGTTAATTTTGCTAACATTGTTCAATGATAAAAATATCTGCAGCACTGGAGGCATTTTCCCCTTCACTATTTTGTTGTTTTTTTCAAGAATTTGCAATGAATCCTTCGCTTCCTAGGATAACAGCCTCACTGAGGTCTAGTAGTTCAATTCCTAAATATTATATCCCTTTTAAAAAACACACCAAAAAGAATATGAAATGCCACATATAAAACAATATTTTGGAATATAAAGAAGCTTTCTTGGATTAGTATTCCATAATAACATGATTATTTCTCTCAAAACCAGTGCTACTTATGTTGTTTCCTGTTTGAAATATCCTGCTTTGCATTTTTTTAAATCTATGAAATAATTGGTTTTGCACAGCAATCTGCAGAAAAAGTATTCAGAGACCTTTGTGCATTTCTGCCTGATCTGCTACATTTCCTTTCTCCAAAAGAAAAAGACCTTGGATGTTTTAGATATGGCACTCAGCATCCTTCAAAAGACAAACTTAAAAATTAGCTCTGCTGTGATATAACTAAAATGCTGATGGTTCAATTTTTAGCTTTTTGGGGTTGATGATAGCTGAAATAAACCAGTTATACAACTGGAGTTTCTTTCCCACATTTAAGCATACGCTTAAATTTGGGCTTATATGTAAGGTCTGAGATTTTTAGTATTTTCCTAAATTAGATCTTTGTTTTCCTGGGGGTGTGTATACAAGAGATATCCCTCAGCAATATAGGTATTTCTCTGAGCACTGTCAGGGCAAAGGGAATGTGAATCTAAAGTTTAGGGGGAGAGCCTGTCACTTCCAATTTCTTGAGGTTTTGCCTTAAGCATAACTTTGCTTCAGAGGGTTGAATCCTCTTCACTCTGGCTTTCTCTTGTTTGATTTGGAAGATGTAGCTATGTATTTCCTTAAGTCCTGATTAATGTGGAGAAACATTCTTTTCATGCTCATAAAAAACAGACGCATCCCAGCCAGGCCCAGAACATATGTGACTGGTTCCATCCTCTTTACAACATATTGCTGTGTGAAATAAGGAACATGCGACAATCATCACTTTCCAGTCTCCGGACTGTGATGCCAGATAGAAGGCACCCATCCATTTTTTTTTCTCTCATCCTTTTTATAGTCCTTACTCTCCCATACTGATTAAATTTGAATAGCCATTTTATTGCCAATTCTGTTAGCTGTGATCATGCCTTATTATTCTATTAAATGAAGTTAAATGGAAGGAGGAGAATCAGGCCCTTTACTTGCCAGTTGCTGGCTTGCAGGTTGAAATGGTTCACCATTCTCTTTCTTCTATTGTTAATAAATTAAGATGTGCAATTCTTTCATTTAATTCATTTCTGATCTTGAGGTTTGATGGTGTTGACATTCTAAGAATCCAGAATGAATTAGTCATTTTGTGGTGCCAAAGCTCACTGTGCATAGAAGAGTGCTACCAGTGATGTGAAAATAAGAATACCACAACAAACCAGGCAGTAAAATTTTTATGACTTTTTTTGGGAAGCTTTTTTTATTATTGTTGTTTTAATATAAGGTAGTATATTGACTGTAAGTGATCATATCCCTGACTGCACAACAGAATGGGCTCAGGTGTTCTCACATGAAAGAATCTGTCTAGAAAAATTCACACTTCTTCTGTTTAGTTTTGTTTTTTCTGTTTCTCATTGTTCGAATGGAACCACACTTTAAAAAAGCCTTGGACACAGAACTGGACATACATAAAAACCATACCTGATTTGCATTTGTAATTTATCTTTGTCAATCATATTGTTATTTGAATATTTAGTTGTTCAATTTACATACACATGTGTAGAGCTCTGGTTCTGTACATTTAAAATAAACGGGAACTTTGCCATTAAATTTGGGGAGTATCGTATAAAATCCTGTATGTACAGATTAGAAATCCAGATTCTCCTGTTTTTTGTGTCCAGTGATCTTGAAAATACAGACTCAATTTGGACACACTGGGCAGCTGGATGCATTATCCATTATTTGTCCCTGAGCGAGCAGTCATTCTTTTACTCCAGGAGAAAGTGCCTAAATCTGGCTCAATGACAAAAAAAAGAAAGAAAAAATCCTTACCTTTTTTCTCTTGGTGCAAATCAGGAATCAGTGAAACAATTACTAAGCACATAAAATACATTGAAAGTTGAGAGAATTTAGGTTTACATATATACATTACATTATAGGTATAGGACATGACTTTTAAGAGTCTGTTCTTTATTTCCCTCTCTTTCTTCCTGATTTATTTACTGACTACCAGGCAAACTTGTTTGCCATGTGGTGCAAATTGAATCGAAACTGCTGAATTTCTCTAACTGCTTAGAGTACCTACTGTCAGAAAATCTGCACAAGTTTTAGAATTAGCAGACACACAAAATGTTTATCTCAATTGTTAGCTTGGTAAAAGCCCACTGACTTTCTGAAATCACAGCAGCGAGCTGTAAATGATGTGTGAAATGAAAAGGCTTTGCTCACCCAGCGAAGACAGAGCAAACATTGAGGAAGCTGTGCCATTGGACTGGGCTTGGTGGAAAGGAGGCAAACAGCTGTGATACAAGAAGAATTAAGCCCAGAATATACTGGCAAAGACAGGAAATAAATCAAGTTTGATGTAATTTTCCTATGCAGGTTTTTTTTTTTTTCCTTCTCTGTCTTGCTCTGTTACTTTTTTGTACAGTCTGCAAAGCTGAGTGGTTCTGGTTTGTGTGACTTGCATGAAGTTTTAAATTTGAAGTGATCATTGATTTGTGCATTATGTTCCAGTATGTTCTACTGCATCAGGCATTCTGTTTTGTCTCTGTCCACGTCTTCGTGTTTTACGGGGAAACAGCTTTAGCAGGGAGTCTGTGATAGAAAACTGACTTGGAAAATGAGTGCCAGTTCAAGGGCAGAATCATCTGTCTTTTCTGCCTTCGCCCTTCTGATGATCTGGGAAGGGAAAGAAAGGAAAGCACATGGGGGTTAGAAAATTGAATGACACACTTAGAGGTTAGACAGAGGCATAGATTTTAAAGAGTTTACCCTTGCAGAGGAATCGGATGCTGGATCTGTTCTGGCCAGCACCATGCTAATGGGAAAAGAAGGATAAAAGAATAAGTTGAGAACCATGGAATCTCCTCACCAGTGGGTGCTAGTGGGTGCCAGCAGGGATCATGCATCCCTGGCTCTCCCCAAGTTTACTCTGTTTCCATACCATCTGCCATCCCTACCCCCATACTTGTTGGCTTAACCCCATTAAACACAAGGTCCTGTGCGTGCTGGAATGGGTAGACACAGACCATTATGTGACTGCTTGATTTGAGCATTGAATCAGGGGAATATGAATATAAAACTTGGGTGGTAGCTGGGGATTGATGTTGTGCAAGCATGCTAGCACAGCTTCTGGATGGGATCTATCTTGCACTGTCCAGATCTAAGTGTGAGGAGAGCAGGTGTGTGGTTGCCTGCCCATGTAAACCTACTTTAAATACTGCAATGCCAGGCAGTATTAGATTTAAACCCTATGGTGCAAAGATGCTAAATAGCTATCCCTGTCCCAGGATCCAGGCTTTGAATTAGAGCTTTTTGTTATAACAACTTGTATTTCCAAAAAGCCAAGATGCTCTGTTGCGACAGTTCCTAACAGTACAGTTTACAATTTTTTTTGCTGTATTTTGGCTTGTTACTGTAAAATACTGTGACAGATGGAGCATCATCTGTCAACCATTCCTATCTGACACAGAGTAGAAATTATTGCTGTGATGAAATTATTGATCTTGTATCTTTACATTTAGGAGGAAGGAGGATTTTATACTCAACTGAATAAAATCAAAAGCAGTTTAGTTTAGGATCCAAGAGGGATTTTACTCTAGGAAGACCTTTAGTGACTGGAGGTGGAAAAGATTTTAGTCTTGGCAGACACAGCTACATAAAAGCTAATTTCTCATAGCTGTCTTATTGCTTTCTATGATATGTCAACACTAGTATGGAATACTAGCATGGATTTATCTATGAATCTTTCATGTGCATTTTTCAGGCAAATAAGAACTAAGGAAAATTTGGATTTTAAAAAAAAAAAAATTTTGTGTGTGTGTGTGTGCGTGTGTGTGTGTGCATGTCTTTAGTGCATTCTCATAGCTGGGAGCCATCACACTTCTCCTATGCAAGATCTGAGAGCAAGGGGAGAGCTTGACTAGCCAGACTTGCAATCAGGAGAACCATGGAAGACAAAGGCATTGTGAAAAATAATGAACAAAAAAGATTTGGTTTTCCAAGACTTTGCTGGCACAGATACGAACATGGAACTAATGTGGCCTAATGTGGCAGTAATTATAGTGTTAATGCCATCTTATTAGTTCTTAAACCAAGGATGCCTTCTCATTTTAATGACCAATGGCTTTTATCACTGATTTGCTGCATCATTTGTTAATATTCTTGATTTAAGTAGTTATGCTGGAGGAACAGGAAGGACTAAGATGAAATTATAAGAAGGAAAGAAATTTGAGGATGTGTTTCTTACCAGTGATGGTCTTTGTGCCTAAATGTGCCTCCTTAGATTGACCCTAATACTGGAGAGGAAAGCTTATCTGCATACAGGCGAACGCAGCCAACATCAGACAGCGGGTAAAATGTCTTGTTGGTACTATTCTGAAACTGTTAGGAAATGGGTGGGAAGTCTGTTCTCCATGATTTTTTGTTCCATTAAAGCTACTCTGCCTAGTATTTGTAAGAAGTGACAGTTCTTATCCCTTCAGCAAATAGTGATGGGTTTGGTGTTTCTTGGGATTATCCCCAAAGAAATATGCCACCTTAACATCTTCAACCTTGAGCTAAAGCACCTGTAAACCTAGATCTGAAAATCTTGACATCATGGATGTCTTAGGGCGTTTCTTAATATGGCTTTTTGCTGTGCCAGAAAAACAAATAAATAGTGCATTTTTCTCTTCTTCTTGTTTAAACTAGAAGGACACAGGCTTTTTACTTTGTCCTGAAAAATAGTCCAGCCACATTTGTGGACAGCGATTTGGAGATTGGTCCTTATTTTTTTCTGAGCCTGCCTGTCCATTCCCAACAGTGAAAGGGAATCACTGTTCATTAGGTGATTAAGAAAAGTTTAGAGTGGCTTGGAACAGAACAGAGGTGGATTTTCCTGCCAGAGAGTCTATTAGTAAATGCTTTTATGGGACTTTTACTCTTCCAGAATGAGTAAGTCGTGCATTCACAGTCTTGCAAAGCAATCATCTGTGAATTGTACGTGAAGAAATGTAGGGGAGGCATGTGTGGTGTGTGTTCCAATGGGACTATTCCCTAGCCACCACTTGCTTAGGAAATTGTATTAAAAAGTACAATTGTTGGTCATTAGGGTTAGCCTTGCAAAGCAGGCATGACAGCATTAGCAGGAAATGCTTCCTTGATTTCAATTATAATGCATAAATTATACTCTTCTTCTGTCTTATCCATGCAACATTCAACAACAGCATTTTCATCTCAGTCTGGGGAATAGAATTTTGCACGTGGTATAACTTCCATTGCCTTAAATACGGCCTCCCCAATTTTATCACTGAGCACTCAAATCTTCATTATTACAGTTCAGCCAGCAGAAATTAGTTGTATTTAGATCCCAGTAGGCCATGAGATGCATGCAGCTTTGAGATTTGGCTTCCATTTAGCCTTGGGAAGCAGTCTTAAAGCTTGATGATTGAATTACAAGAAGTACTTGTATCCCTCTGCCAACAGTAGAGTAAAAACCAGAGCTGTCCTGGGGTGTGAGAAGCAGGGAAGGGGAAAGATGGGACTAATCATTCCTTCCTATAAGACTGAAGTATCTATGGGAAGATCCAGTTCCTCTGATTTGCTTTCATCTGGCAAAACCCTTGCATGAAAAAGTGGTTGAGATAATTACATGGTGGAGGTCACTATTATTTACAATGGTTTATTCATGAAGTGTAAGTATGCAGCTTGCTGATCTTGTTGTCTGAAAAAATTTGTAGGGTTTCTCTTACTGGTTTGGGTGGCAAGAGCTGTGAAGCCTCCTGGAATATGGGCTTCAACCATACAAATCTGCATGGACTATGGTGGACTTGTATGACCCTCTTGTGCTGTTGAAAAATCACTTCTCTTAATACTTAAAGTAGTTACTTCTCCCTTTACTATCACCCTACCTGCTGTTATGGTCCAAAACCCGCTCACCAGTATTAATGAACATGAACTGTTCAGCCTGTCAACTTACTGTGTAAAATCAGTATTTCTTCTACCTTTTGTATTGGAACAATTGTGTGTGTGTGTGTTTGCATTAGAGGATTGTGCTGCCTTGCCTATGTTTAGCACATATCTGCTTGGTAAATACATCTCAGTTGAAATGCCTGTGTGCATGAAAAGAGGAGTTGCTTGATGTTGTCTCTACAGAAGACTAAAATTATAACTCCAGGAAAGGAATGCAAAGTGCTTAAAATGACAAGGAAAATGGATCTGATGTTGAAAAAATACAAGTCTGCGAGTTTTATTCCAAAGAAAACTACTTGCCACTTTCAAATCTTCTATTCATATATTTTATTTACATGATTAATTGAATTTCTTCTTTGTCAGTTCTTTCCTTCTCCTCAGTGGAAGCAGCAATTTTTCCAGTCTTCCACATTTGGTCCTGAACTTTTTAAGACCTTCACATACATTACAAAAATGGCTAATCCAAAAAAATTCCATTGCCTGCTTTTCTGTTTCCATGTATTCACAATTTCAACATTAGAGGAAATTCACCTAGAACTAGTGAAACATTAACACTGGAAGCTTTGCACAGTGGAGCACTGACTTCAAATAATTTTATGCTCTGGTCTGAGCAAAAGTTGTTTTCAAGTGTAAATACGTGGGTGTCCATCTTATGAGTTTACCTACGTGTTAACTAAGATATTAGAGGCAAATATTTCTTGTGATTGTAACCTCATAGAAAACTTAATTGTGCCCTACCATCTAACTGGTGTTGTCCAATAACCAGTAAGTCCAGGATTATTATGACTGAAACATTTTAATGCTAAAATAACCAAAATTGGCTTTTTATCACTGTTCTTCATGGGCAGGTAGCCTTGTTTGAATTGGTTTTGTTTCCAAGGCTCTTTCTGAATGTTCTCTTACTAAAGAAAAGAAAAGAAAGTTTGTGCTTTGTCCAAGGAACATGTTAACTACTGTATAAAGTTCTAGACCTTGTGCAAAATGGGAGAAAAAAATTCAATATTTTGCATTCATAAAACACCTTATGTTTGCTCAGCTCACAGTGAAAATGTGAACTCTGAATTAAGAAGCAGCACTATCATTATACCCAGCCTACTGATGGGTAAACTAAGGCAGAAATTACTGTGAAATTATGAACTCAGCTAGGAACAAAATCTAAGAACAAGAAAAAATCTTCATCAATTAAAAGACCAGAAATATTTCCCATTGCCCTTTCCACTGTATCAATTGAATATATAAGAACATGACATTTTCCTTCTCTTAACAATTTCTGATGTGGTAGGCAGACATATGAGTAACATGTGTGTCATAAAACAAGTTCAGATTTTATTTTTTTTTTAACACACAAATGTATTTTACCCCTAATTCTCCATGTCAGGATTTGAGGACTGGGAATTAATTTTGTATCCCCAGTCTGCCCAAATCCTTCTTCACGTGTACAAAACACCTGGGGGCTTCTCCTTATCACCACTTTCTTGCAGCTGTTCTTTCAAGCTCACACTTGATGGCTACAATTGGTGTGAAAGAGAGTGGAGTAATTCTACATTATGTGCTACTGTTTACAGGTGACTGGGGATATTTGCACTTAAATGTTGTGCGTGTGCCTTCAGCTAATAAGCAAGAGTTTGGCTCTGAGAGGTCCTACTGGTTTTCACTACCAGTGACCATAATTGACGGTCACTGATGCACAGCATCCAACAATTTGCTTGTCTGTTTCCTTTTGTTGCAAACGTTGTATTTTCCTTTCTGGCTATGTGGAAAATGTTTGTGATTTCCAATACTCCTTGTTAATCTGGGAGCAGAAGCATTACAGAGGAAACACGCTGGAGAGCCCAGAGCAGAGGTACCCCCAGACCCACCACCCACCCCTTGGAAACAAGGGAGAGTAAGGCTGGCAATGCCATAGCTGTATTTTGCCTGGAACTGAGGTGACCTGCTGTGCCTCACTTTTTGAACTTTTTCTCCTCAAGTTGTGGTTTAGCTAAAACCTGTAAACAAGGTATCATATCTTACAAAAAAAGGATTCTGGCTATCTTAAAAATTCTGTGGACTGCTGAAATGTTGCTCTGTATCTGTCAGAAATGGCACTGTATAGCTTATTCGGTTCACCCATCCTCCTGAAGCCTCATTCCTAAAACAGCAATACTTCTCTTCCATATTTTCTAACATTGCAGCATTATTCTAAGTTTCATAATCTCTCCTACCATCACAGTCATACAGAATTCATGTGCTTTTACCCACCATGCACAGAATGGAAGACCTGGAATGAAAATGTAATTAAATCATATGCAAATAAAAAATGCTGCAGCTGACTTCATAAGAAGGAGAGTGTCATATCAAATACCATATTGTATTTGATTTCAATATTAACTGATAGGATTAGCAGAGATGAAATTTACCTTAGAAAGGTGAGCCTGCCTAGAGTTACTGCTGAAAGGATTTCGGTGCTTTTGCAGCTTTTGTACCCAGCAGTTCTTCTCTTCCTAACCTTGGTGCAAAGAAAGCTGTTTTGTGGCAACTGAAGGTTTTGTTGCCTGGGTGGTGCTGTATTTCCATCCAGCCTGGTCCAGGGGTGGCCAGATGTCTGAGTGTGGCTGAGGGACCAGGTCAGCCTGCTGTCTGCAGCAGTGCCAGGGTAGGGCTGGGCTGTTTGCTCTGGCTCCTAAGTGGGCTGTAGAGGTGGGCAGCCTGGGGGCACTGTGCCCCAGAATCTGGCTGCTGCCCAGGAGCTCTGGCTGCAGTCACTGAGCTGCATACTCTGGTGGAATTTTAGGGCATCCTTTTCTTGCACCAGTGCTGGACTCTGGGCAAAGAACAGAGGAGGCAGAAATTGCCTTTGCTGGACCCTGTGGATAAGAGCAGAGGCACAAATTGCCTTTCCTCTCTCTGTTGGTGCTTGTGGAGCAGCTGGGCAATTCTTGTGTTTTCTCTGCCTTTCACAATGCCCTGAGAGCTCTCATATAGCTGACCAGTGCCCCACACCTCACGCATGGGTCTGTGCATGTGATGTTTCTGGCTTTCTTCCTCCTGTGGGAGTGCTGAGCCTGGCCCTGTGGTGCAGGGACCTCTCAGCCAGTGCCATCTCCTGGTGCTGCTGCCTCCCAGCCCCTGCTCCTTGGCTCAGGGCTCTTCTGACCCACTGCCTTCATAAACGCTTCAGTGGCTTGGCCTTCCGTGTGAAGTGCCTTGGGAGCCCAGTATGAAAGGTGCTGTAGAAATGTAGTTTCGATTTAATTTGGTTTGATTTACAGTTTGAAAAATGAAAATCTTTCTGCAAAGCTAAGACCCCTGTACAATTTTCTCCAGCTTGCTTCTGCTGCTTGCAAAGCTACTTGCATTCCCTTTTGGATCACTGGGGATTTCCTTGACACGTTTACACCCTATTCTCAATAACTTCATTCCCAGTCTCATGCTGACACTTACTCTCTTTCTCTTTCTTTTTATTTATTAAAATTACCTGCTCCACAGGTATTAAACATAACCAAGCCAAGCAGAATAGAGGCCAGTCATAAAAACAAAGATGACTACATTTTTCCCGGTTATGATCTACGAAGACACTTAGTCCTTTAAAAAATTGCTGCACCTTCAGAGTCTAGAGATCTGGAGACCCCAATAGCATCAGAGGTTTTAAGAAAACATTGTAGCCATTTCCTTTCAAATCCCTGTACTTCCTAAGTTTCTGTCTTTATTTTTGTACTACAGTGTCATTCTGTTTGATGCTGGGTTCCTATACTGGCAGGCACTCTACAAACCCACAGGAGTTGCCCCAGAAACCACACACTTAAGCAGACAAAATATTGACAAGAAAGCAGAAGTACAAGAGAGGTGAAGTGATTTGTTCAAGGCCACAGAGCAGCTCACTGCAGGGCTCACTGTGGAAGACAGGCTTTCTGGTGCCGTACCCACAACAGTAACCTGCCTCTAAATCTCTGAATTCATCCTTTAATCCTTTGGCATTCACAAAGATTTAAAAAATTTACTTTACCGGACACGGGGAAACTTGATGGTCCCTGAAGTGGAAAATATTGAAGAATACGGCCAGCACTTGTAAAATTAAGTTGGGTTATTTAATGTATTCTTAGAAGCTTATATCTCTGTGAAGAAATACACTAATCCAGGTTCCCTTGCCAGCGTTTCCTTATGTGTGACAGACTTACGGTGAAGGACAGGAAAAAATGGGAATGATTTTACTTCTTACCAGGAACATTTTCTTGGGCTTGATATATTGTAGTAAATAGTGAAACTACCCTCAAAATTCCCCAGGTTGGGAACAACTTTGGAGTTAAAACAAGGAATTTGTCTTGTAGGTTTAAACAGTGGAGATGTGTTTTGGGGCAGAATATGACTTCTTGGTGATACAGTAATCAGAATAAAAATCTCAAAAATTAAAGATGGAGGGCATTCACCAGAGGCACTGTACTTCACAGTGATGTTAATTAACACGTTCTTTGCTGGATGATGCACATGGTGAAATAGAGGATTGAGGAGGGTCAGCCTGAGGTGACACTGACACTGCTTTGAAAGTGTTTCAGGAGGGATTCTTCTCATCTGGCTTGTAACAGGCATCAAATCGATGGTGGTGGTCTGAGGCCCCTCTGCAGTGGCAGGAGGGCTCTGCAGAGAGAGCCCCTTCAGGGGAGATTCATCCTGTCTGCCTCAGGCATCCATGCAGGAAGGGATGAAGTGATTGCTCACTCTCCACTGGGTACAAAGGGAGCCTGGATGACCAGTGCTCTCTCCTAGTTGCCTGGGCTTCCAGGGTATTAAAAGCAGGGGAGAGTGGTCCCACGCCTTTATGTCCTCCTTCACGCTGCCATCAGAAATGGTAAAACCTGCTGGGGCAGGCCGACAGTCTGTGCTTGTGAGCATTGCACACTCCAAGTTTAGGAGTATGTCCAATGTCTCTCTCCCGCATTTTTCTGGAACACTGCTTTCTGTTGCATCCAAAGTTTTCTTTACAGCCTCAAGGTGGGCCGTTGGGAGAGGAGTAGTTTTTTATATGTCAAAGCATGATTTTTGGGGTAACATAAAGAGGACACAGCTGCAACGAAATGGAGAGGCAGGTGCAGATGCCTATTTATGTTTTTAAAAGCTACAGATGTGTCTATGTGTGTAGGTAGAACTGCTCAGGCAAGCTAGGTTGCATAGATTAATTGAAACCTGTACTCTTCAGAAAGCCATTTGAGATGTACTCGTTTTGACCTTATATTTGTAAACCAACACTATAGTGTTTGTTGGGGTTTTTTTCTGCTTGGGAAATTTCAGATGTGGTATTTAACTTTGTTTGGAATGAAGGCAAGTTTTTTGGCACAGAATAATTTCCTGCAAAAGAAAATTGGGACTCTCTAAGGCTTCAAAAGTCATGTGAATAGTTTTATCCTGCTGGCCTATTCTTGGTGCACTATTTATCTTCCTTCTCTGTGTGCTGTGCATGGCAGGGCCTCATCCTCTTGTGATGCATGTGTCAGGGGAGCCTTAGTTCTTACTAGGAACTGCAGATACCATATTATTAAAATTAATAAACAGGAACAGTGGAGGTTCCTGGAGAGACTATGATAAACATTTGACCAAACTTATTTTGTTTTAAATTGTGCTATCTTTCAAAAAACAGTGTCTTCACTATCTCATCCCTCATGCCTTTCTATCATGTCTGTGTGCTTTCTATCTCTGTCTGAAGTTACCCATTTGCCTCTCAACCCACTTTCTTCCCATTGTCACACTTACAAGGTGGCTGACACCTTTTCTTGTCCTTCACTGACTGATGGCTCCTAAACCTGGCTTTCTGTGCCTCTCCCTAGCACGAACCTCTGGGTATTTTCAGAGTATGCATGGGGGTACAGGCATCTTTGCTCTGCAAGTGTCAAGTCGTGTCAGGTGGGTGTAGTGACTCAGAAATAGCTTCTCCAAAAAGAAAAGAGTATTGCTCTTATTTTATTTAAAAAGGAAAATACACTTTTTTTTTTTTTTCTTTTTGTAAAACACAGTTTGTTAAAGCATGTTGTTTGTAAAAACAATAGATATCTGTGTGTATAGTTCAGCTCCTTAACCTTTAATCTTCCTTTGCAGGTTTTTTTAAGTTCTCCTCCAGCCCAGCTTGGGCTAGCATTCTCTCCCTGTTTCCACATATTCCCTCACTTGCTGGGAAGCTGCATGTAACAGTATATAAGCAATCCTCCTGATGACATCCAGGCTCCCTTGCTGTACTCCAGACTTAGGAACCTGCAGTGATTCAACATCTTTGCTTCTAAGCTTAGTTTAGGAAAGATTAAGCTGTTCTTTGCATAATGTGTGCTTGCTGGATCCATGAGACTTATTAAAAACATATGCAGAAAGTCCCCACCTCCCATCTCCTCCCCTGGGGCTAATGGTTGTGTGCTGTGATAGGTTCATTATTTCAGATGCTCTCCTGCAACAAACCCTAGTCACTTCCACTTGGAACCTTCTCTTACAGCTTCCTCCTTTCAGGTTTGTTCCCTGTTTTTGTGAGTAGCTGCCATACTGGCTCCACCTGTTGAAAATCCTAAATATGAGGAAGGGAATCTTTTCCTGCTGTAGCCACTTTCCCATACATTCACCCATTTTTTCCTCCTCATTATCTCCCTTCCTCACCAACACTTTCTGCCTCTGAAACCTCCTGACCTGAGAGAAGCCAGAAGAGTAAAACAGGATAGCTATACTGGGAAATTGGTAATAGATTATATCTGCCATGGTTTTGAAGTTGAGACAGCAAAGCCATTGCTGTGGTGGAGTAGTTTATTAAGTTAACATTATCCACATTTACGGAGGTCCTCTTTCCCTGGGAAGACCGTGAATTTTCAAACTGTCTGACAAAAGTCTCAAGAGAACCCAGTGGTAGGTGAGAGAAGGGCTGATGTGAGGCAGAAAGAGGAGGGAGTATAAATCATTCACCTCTGACTGAGGTACCAAACAAACCTGAAGCTACAGCTGAGACCTTGGAGAAACCAGTCAAATATATTGTTCTGTCTCCTGAGGGAAAAAAAAAAAGGTGAAAAAAATCAAGGGGAGCAAAACATTTCCTTTGCTTTGCATATTACAAAAGGTACCAAATGTAGAAAAGAAGAGGAGCAAGTAGGCTGATAAGAGATTTCATTTCATTCCCCTCAGGGTGCCAACTTACCAGTGGTAACCTCGTGGTCTGCTGATGTCATTCACACAAAGCAGTTACTTCTGAAGAGACTGATTTCCTCAGATTTTACCATCTGAGGGAAAAATAGAGGAAAAAATTGTTTGAAAGGGAAAAAAATGTTAAGGTGTCTGTGTTTTACCAAAAGCCTTTGTAGGAGGTTATTAACTTCAAAAGAAAACTAAATTTATCGTAACTTCTCTCCTCCCTCCCTGTGTTTCTGAAAAGAGCACTTGCTGTGATTGTCTGAGCCATTAAGGGCTCCTGGAAGGGCAATGAAGTCCTATGCTCCCATGTCTGTGTGCTTACTGATTTATAAACCTCTCTGTAGGTAGAAAGAAGAAGGTGAAATTTCCCCTTTAGTGGCAGATGGGCTCCAAAGACTAAAATACAATTATTATGCAGACTCTCAACATGTAGAATATGGGAATAAAAATCTGTGTCTAAGATCCTATGAGGGAAACTTTCTTCTCAGGCTCTCAAGGGAGCAGACTTCATCACCCCAAACTTTTTTCTTCTTTTTGAACAATGATTCCTGGAAAGAAAGATGGGTTTTAAAAGCAGTTTGCAGAGGTGAACCATGGATGCCACCTGTTCCTTTTGAATATTAGCCTGAGATCCACACAAACAGGCTGTGCTATTCATGTACCTGTGCGACATTTTGAAGAAAAGCTTTCTGAAGAGTCTGTGCAATGAGACTGGCAAATAGGAGGTTTGTGTTTTCTCTTGCATTGGAGTAAAACCTGTAATCTGAAGGAGACAGGAGGGCAGCTGAACTGCTCAGGCCATTGCTGCTACGAGAGAGTTAGTCTGGTGTGACGCAGAAGGTGGAAGATTTCATAAAAAGCTCATGCCATGTGGTAGTGGTTTCTAGTGCCCAAATACACGTTTCATATCAGTGTGACATGCTGTCTTTATCTTCACAGGAACCTTCTCTGCTCTGAGCAGGTCTGCTTGCTTCTCCCATCTGTATGAACCTGATCCTTATGTTCCCTAGCAATGTCACACTTTTGGCAGAACTCTTCATGTCCCAGCCCTTCTCTCCTTGCAGCAGGTAGCCTTGTATTCAGTGGCCTTTTCAGTAGGTTACCCAGGCAGTGCTAACCAGTCCTGATGGAACAGAGCCACGAGGTCCCTGCTGGCAGGAGGGCAGGTTGTCCTGCACACTGTTCGGACGGACTTGTGTCCATGCTGTCAGGGAGGTGCGTTTGGTGCCCTGCATTATGAATGAAACTTCAGGCAGTTTTAGGATGAAAAAAACCTGTTTTGCCTAACCTGGTAAATATGGGGTGAGAAAACTGGAACCTTTCCTAGGGACACGGGCACTTCAGCTTGGACACAGAGCGGGTACCAGTGCTGTGAGCACTGCTAGGGGCATGGCTGGGAAACTCCCTGCCTGCTTGGGATAGGGTGTGTAAAGGCAGCAAACCGAAGTGGCTGGTGCTGGTGGAAGCGGGTCCTGTGGCAGTCAGGGGGATGGCAGGGAAACTGCTGTGGTACTCGCTGCCTTTGGGCACCCTGCAGTGGGCTGGGGAGCCGCGGCAGGAGTGTGGAGAATACAGAGTTCTGTGCATTGGTCTGTGCTCCCCCCTGCTCCGGTGTGTGCCCCGTGTAATTCCAGCAGTGTTACTGGATGGGTACTGATGTAAGTGACAGCTCTGCTGAACTCTGTGTTTTCTCTGCTTCTGAAGTAAGCAGTGCTTAGGAAATGTGTAGTTAAAATGCCCAAATATCCCTGAAGTAAGCTTAGCCGCAAAATAAGTGACTTAATTAGCATACAGTAGATACTTATTGTTAACTGAGAATGCCATCCCCTCCTGCAGGGTTTCAGTTAAACATGATGATTGATAAATTGTTATATTCACACGGTGTCACTCAGTAATATAATCATGACTTTTGTAAATATTTAGTCAAGAGAGCAATCCAGCTGTTCCCAGCCAGGTTTCAGCCAGTGTCAGCCATGCTCAGTGCTGCTGATTTATTTCATGTGTTGCTTAAGCCTTGAGTAAGAGCACATTTTTATGAGTCTCGAAATACCTATGGTAATAAATAGTGAGAATACTGGAGCTAATGACAACAGCAGAAATAATTATGTGGAAAAATATTGCCCGGGGTCCAGAATAGGGCCAGGTACTTAACTATTTGTAGTTTTTTTTAGGACAACTGTTTAGCAGCTTTTGGTCTAGATTTATGGCAAAGCAGCCCTCACCACATGCCATTGGAAAGGGAATCCAAGCAGGAACCGTTTTGCAAAAGGACTAGCGTTTTCTCCCTAAGCTTGACTTGGCGTTTGACAAAGGGTTGAGGTTAAAACAGTGTTGGGCAATGAATGAAAATTCCATTTTCCAAAGGTTTTCAAGATTTTGAAATTTACCTTAGGTTCAATTTAGAATGAAGGTCTGAAATTGTTCCTCACAGAGGAAGGATTCACTCTGAACCAACTGTGCTGGTTTTGCTATTCAATACAGTATCAGAACACAAAATATACAAATATATTAAAAATGAAAAATACTTCTCAGATGAAACACTGACACTCTTATCTCTGAAGGTGTCCAAACCTGGCATATTCAAAGTGTTGGAGCCTTCTCGTGTTCTTTTCCTAAAACATGTTTCGGCAGAACTGAAAATTCTGTGAGCTGGTTCATCTTTTATGAATTTATATTTTCTGATACTTCTTTCCTGACCGTGTTCTTGTTTGATGAAACTCCCATGCAACTTTTCCTCACTCATCTGTCTCACTTTTATTTTGAGAACTCTTCAGGAATAGCTTTTGTTCTCATGTCAGTTCTTTGTTGAGGAACTGGCTGTCATGATGTCCTACCCCCAAGACTTGAAAGTGATTCACAAAAAAAGAAAGTTTAAAAAAGATGACACCCAGTTTGGGCTGTATTGCGTATTTGAGATAGCATGCTTCACCCACAGGACAAGATGGTAGATGCTGAATTTAACTTATTCCCGGTAAAGAACCTCTTCAGTGACCCATATAGACACCTCTTACTGACAGCAGAGGAACAAATTAGCTTTAGTGCCAAAGTTTTATTTGCAGAAAATTCAGCTTTTTGTTTCCTCTTTGCAATTTGTGTTCTTTCATGCTCAGAAGCAGCTCTTAATTACAGGGGTTTCTAATGTTCCAGGGAATGTGGACATTTTGAAAAATACAGTATTAACAGTAGTGGGGTGAGCACCTTCAAGAAGGTACGCTTAGATCAATACACTCAGAGCCTTTTGCTAAAGGATCCTAAAGTAGGGGGGACACAGGACACACTTCAGGAAGGAAAGCAAAGTCTAGAAGGTGCCTGAAAGCAACTGTAGCTCACTGAATAAATGAAGTGAGGTCGCCTTACAGCACTGCAGATGGAGTGAAGCAGAGACTTTTTATTTGTTGAGTGCATGAAAACATCTGAGGCAAAGGAAAAGCTATTTCAAATGGGCATTAGCATGCCTGTTGGCACTCTCAGGCTGATATCAAGGGTGCCCTTGAGCTCGGAGCCAAGTGGAGGTACACCCCTTGAGAACCTGAGGTGACAAAGTGCAGGTGGAAATGCTGTTCAAATGTATATTTAATGGACATGGGGATAAGCTGTGTTCCAGCCAGCGAAGGTACAAAAAAAAAGCGCAAAAACCCCTCTAACAATATCTCATGGTCGATAGCACTAATGGGAAGTAGAATTTTGAAACCAGTAGAATTACTCTAAAGCCAACAAGTTGAACAGCAGAAATGAGTGGGCGACTAGCCATTTTTAAACTCACTGCCCAGTGTGTCATGTGTTTACCCTTTCTGCCTGAAATATGGGGAAAGTAGAGCAATTAGAGTGTGCTGCTGAAGAGCCCAGCTCAGGTAGTATGGATTTATTTGGGTTATTTCACTCTAGATCTTCATTCTGATTTTTGTGGTGACTAAAGGGAAATTACCCAAATCATAACCAAAGCAGAAATTGCCTCTCTGCCATTTTCTGGCAATAGTCACCATCTTTCAGTACCTATAGGGAGAATACTTCAAAGTTTCATTGTCAATAAATATATTCAAAATGATAATGTTAGTTGCCTTAGCAATATTTGTTTTTTTCTTATGAAAGACCTCTTCATGCAGTTGCAGAAGTTTCCGGGTACTATACACCAGGTCTTGCTTCCTTGTAGACCCTGAGAATTCAGGGCTTATGGTTTGCTCTTTCTTATTCTCATCCAGCTGTGATGTGGAATCTTCCCACTCACTTGGTTTTAGCAGGCTAATATTCACCAAGTTTGGCATTCACCTCACCTAACCGTAGTTATTCAAAAATTACACGGTTTATCTGAGTGAGTAGTCTGGGCCGCCCCTGTAATCAGTGGTGAGACTCAGGCAGGCAGGTTCATTCCATCCTCCCAGGTATCACCCTCTGGAGGTGCCCGAGTCTCTATAGGGAGACAGATGGCTGAGGTTAGGTGAGGTGAACCTCAACCCCAGTGCTCAGCAATAATGGCTTGGCGCGTGCCCAGAACACCTGGGGTTCCCTGGGGAAATCACCCTTCCAAACGCTAGTTAGAACTTGCACCTTTTAGCATCCAGAATTAAAGGAGTTTTTAGGTGCTTTCTCTCGGTCCAGTGTACATGTAGGTTTTGTGTGTAATAGAAGAAACTTTGCCCTGTGTTTGACCTACATACTTAAACACAAATATGGCCTTAAATTACATATTCAGTATTTTTATATATCTGCTGTCTGTGTGAACATGCACATATTTTCTGCATAATAATATTCAGATATATAGTTCTCTATGATATTTTACTATTAAAGTGCTGGCAATATGCTCAAAGCTTTACAAAATACAGATAAAGGCAATTCCTGTCAGAATAAGTTATAACAAAGATGAATGTTAGATTCACAGGGAATGAGAGACCGGAAGAATCTGAATTCACTGTTTGTTTTTTAGCCTCATTTCCTTAGAAAATGAGGCTTCTGTGTTGCACTGTGGGTGAGGTGAGGTGTGCAGCTGTCTTCTCAGTGACTTTTGAGCTGGTTGGCCAGCTTTAGCCAAATATAACCAAAGAACATTTTCTCAAGAAGCAAAGCTGTCTGAAAAAAAGATAGCTATTTAGAAGAGAGAATGACTTTACTGAGGAAAAGGTACAGGGTAAGCCATATTAGGTGCTAGAGTATCTACAAAGGAATCCTTTGTCCAAATCCAAACTGGGTTAGAGCATCCCCTGTCACTGGTGTTGTGATAATCCCTAGGGAATTGGGCAGAGAGACCCATAGGAATCAATGCATTAATGGTTTTATGATGCATAAGAAACATAGAAGAAACATATTCTGTACTAGTAGTGGCCTTTCTATTTGAATCTTCCTTAAGAATGGAATATATTAAGAGTTCTCCCAGCCACAGGAACAAAGCTCATTAACTGGGGGAAGGAGCAGTGGAAGAGATGAAGCTGAGGATTGGTAGAAAGTGTAAAAGCAAAGAAGAAATTAGCATTCCTACAGCTTCTGCCATTTCTCATATGCAGATTTATCCAATATGACATTGAAATGAAAGATATTTTCTAAAGTATGTCATTCTTGGCTAGTTTTATCAGGTGAGAGCATCTCTGATTAGCTGTGTTGTGGATTTCTAGCCTGTGCTGTGTGATCACTCACACAGGGGTTAACCTCCCTCATCTGCTCTGACATTGTTTTCAAGATACAGCTTTACCAGCTTATGAAAAGAGCTACCAGATGCCATTGTCTGTAAGAGCAGAGGAAAGAGTTTTATTGGCCAAACAGCTCAGTTCCTGGCCAGGGCATTCCTGTGAATACAGCCTTATCAACATGCTTTATCAAAAACAGGCAGCTCCAGGGTGTGAATAGTTTCCATCCCTGGCTGCTGATGGTCAGAATTAGGAGTATTTTACCAGATATGGTGCATTCCTCTGATATGCACAAAATCTATTTTGATTCTGATACTGGTGTAGGCTTCTGTACTAGCTCTTGGCTATTCTGAAAATGAGGAGAGGGGTCAGGTTTCTAAACTGAGATTTTCTTATGACATTTTCTTGGTTTGAGCACAGAAACAGATAGATTTGGATTGTTGAACAGGGTGGGATGAAACAGGTGCGACGATGGACACACAACTGACACTAAGAGTGGTTTCAAGCATCAGAACTTTATTATTCCCCAGTACAACATTTTATACCCTTTTCTCTCATGTGCATACACCTGCGTGCCTTTTTACTCTTTTGTGGCTGGTCAATACACATCAGCATTCCGTGCTTCTTTTCCTTCAAAGCTGTTCACCTGTCTTATACAGCTGTACCCCATTAGGGATGAGGCTCAGCTGCAGCCCCTTTCCCTGTGTCCCATAATCTGTTCTCCTACACAGGTGCTGTGTTTCTACCCCACATTATATAAAATATAATATATGAAATAGCTTCAGCTGTCCCCAGGGCTCTGGGTCATCCTGTGCAATGCAGTTTGTCTAGGACCGTTGGTGTAAGATGTTTTGTGAATCTCTTTCCAGCCCAGCTTGTGGCCTTTTAGGCATGCAGTTTATTCTGTCTTGCTGCTATTTTGGACTTTCATTTTCCCAAGAAGCTTTTCCAGAGCAAGCTAAGGGAGAAAGAAACTGCCATAGCAGTGATGGCAAGTGTTTTAAATGTGCTTGCCTACCTGCCCTGTAGCAACCCTTGGACTTGTAGAAACTTCCTGATCAGTGGAAGAACTGATTGGGTTACAGACTGGAGGGAGCAGAAATGTCTGCCACTTTAGTCTATATTTCTGCTTCCTCCCAGTCACATACTGGCTGATGACCCAAAATCACATCATCCAAGACACGCTGCACTTGCAATTGGTAAGGTGTATCAATAGTTTTCATCTTTCTCTAGAACATGAGGTACTGGCCACTAGATATGATTAACAATTAAATGGCAAATTCTACAGTGTATTCCCAGGACCCCAGGAGTCATAAGTCTTTTGAGTTGATTTTAATAGATTGTTATAAATCATTTTTATATTGCCATAATTGATTAAGGTGCTTTAGAGAAACAGAAGACTGCACATTCTCTGCCCCTAGGAGTTTGCTTGCTAAGTACATCTTGAGGTACAAAAGGTACTTTGTGCAATTTTATTCAGTGTGAGCCCTTGCTGCTAATGACAGTGATGTAAACGTGGCCCATATCCTGAAAAAACTTAATGTGTGTTTGACAGAGAAGATTTAGAGTAGCTCTGGATGAGCGTGGTGATTGCTGCTGGAGAGCACATGGGGCTGCCTCCTGCACCACCTGCCCTGCTGCTGAGGGGCACCTCACACCTGAGGGCCACCAGCCCACTGCCACTGGCTTGCTGACACTGACCAGGGAAACAGCAGGAGGAAGAGGCCAAACCCATCCTCTGGCACATTATCCCAGAACATTTTAGGGACTTTGTGAGCCAGAGTTGGTTTAATGGGCTGATGGGCCTATCTTCTGTGAGTTTAAGCTTAAACTGAAATCGATATAGTTGCAGTGTGGTCATGTTCCTGCCTGGATAATTCCATTCTGCATTTTCAACTTCCCTTGATGCATCTTCAGATAAAGCATTTGTGCTCTGAAGCTGTGGTGTTTTGTTTGCTATTGCAATTTTGTAGCAGCTGCATTCCACTCCCGAGATAGATGCATTTTGGTGGTAAGTGATCCTTAGGTTTAAATAATCTATAATTCTTTGGAGCACTTTTTGGGCTTGTAAAAGGTGTTATACAAATCAATGAATAATTTTCACTCGCCATTGTTTGTAATGTATTCTTAGTTTTCAACTGAAAATAAAATTTCTTTTCCTATTGATTTTCTTCTTTTATGTTTCACCAAATTGATTTTTCCTTTTCCTAATGGAGCAGAAACTAACATATCTGGATTTCAGTTACTTCACCCTTTCTGATTCAGCATCATTTAGGATATCAGAAAGAATAAAAACAGCTCTAAGGAATAGTATTCATTCATTAACTTCAAGGGAGCTGACACTGTTTTAATCCATTTTAAGGGAGAGCGTGTCTTTTGGGGTTTTAAATTTCATCAGTGGATTTGTAAGTGTTCTCTAAACAAGTATTAAAGAGACAAGTATAAATATGATGTTATGACTTGGGAGGGCAAGGTGTGAGAATTAAGCAGAGTTTAAGGTAGACCAAATTGTTGGGTTTGAAACTGCAACCTGTGAAACTGCAAGGGGGTTTTGAGTGGGTTGCCTTGGGGTCTGTGCTGGGACAGGGTGTGATGCAGAGCAACAGTGGAAAGCAGAGGTTCTTGTTTGCTGTGCAGGCTGGGATGGGCTGCGGGCCAGGTGGAGAATGGGTTCAGAATGTAAAGTAGCCTGGAGAAGTTGGATGGGTGGCCTGTACTCAATGGGGTGTGGACAGCTGCAAGACTCTCCTCTGTTGAGGTAGGAACACTGAGCAACATTAATGCAACAAGAGTAGGTGACTTCTTGAAGAGAAGGCTCTGGGTTTTGGAGTGGATCATCTTAGAGGAGGTAATAGGTAAGATGTGAGTCACTAGGGTGACACACTTTTGATCAATGAGGGACATGATCTGTGAGAGAAGGCTGAACAAACCAGGATTGCCAAATCTAAAGAAGAAAGAAGGAATATGATAAATCTTGAAAGGTTGCTAAAAAGCAGGAAAAAAAAAAAAATCTGTACTCTTTGTCTACTGTGGCAAGGGGTAATGGGCTGTAACCTCAGTGAGAGACGTGGCTTAGATGCCAGCAAGATCCTTCTACTGGTGATAATTGCAAAAAGAGGAAATAGCTTGCTTGGAAGCTTACCAAATGTCCATCCTTGGGGGTTAGATTACAGTCCAGAGTAACGTAGGTCTTATTCATCTTGCCTTTGGGAGATGAACTAAATGTCCTCCTGAAATGCCTTTCAACTTCAATTTCTTAAATTTAAGGATCTTTTAAACTACATTTTAATCTCCTTTAATTTTGGTCCAAGTAAGCCTACCTAGTCTATGAAGAGTTAAGAATTTCTATGTTCCTTATTATCTTACAGAATAGTTAGCATTTAGCATCAATTAAAATGGCAAAGTCTAACGATTCGCTCTCCACCTTTGCTCAGCCTTATCCATTACTCTTGAACCAGTTAAATAAATATGGTTTAACTGCAGTCTACTGAATAAATGTTCTCTCTTTATTTCTCTGTATGTATGTCTGTACATATATAATATATATATATTTGAAATTATGATTCCATTTATCCCAAGTTTCTGGAATTTATTGATTTTTTTAACAGTTTTTAAATTACATCCACTTTTATGGAGACAAATCTGTTGAAGAATTAAACAGCAAAGTTTGCTCCAATCTATAAACATGACAGGGGGATGATTTCCTCTCATTTGCTAAATATACTGCTCCTTAGTTGGAGACATAAATAAGAATGTTGCCTAAGTAGGTCATATTTGAGCTAGGGCTTTTCAAAAGACATGAAAGCACCCACCGTGAATATACACTTCAAAGCCAGAACCCATTTTTTTGTGCACATTTTGTTCCCGAGAAGTTTTCCATCTGTTCTAATGTCATGGCTTTGCCACAGTGGCTTGTCCTCAGACTCTGTATCTCTGGCAACTCATATGTTTTACTTTTTAATGCGGCAGGTAAAGGAGATAATTGGAAGACCTTCAGAGTCAGTCAGGGGGGGTGGGCAGGAGGGAAGGGGAAATCTTTCACTTCTAAATGGAGGCGAAGGACAGACTTCCTCTGCTCCTTGTTGTTAGATAGCTAGTTTGATTGGATGCCAGGAGCTGAAAGGAGGCAGTGTGCATTTTGAAAGGCTTTACGAGGAGCAAATCTGAAATTAAATGACAGATAATATTTATAGAGGTTAGTGAAGTTCACTTCACCCTGCTCTCTGTAGCAGTGCAGTTCCAAATTCAAGATTCTTGATGGATTTAAACCCTTTTTCATCAGCAATAGTCCGACCTGATCTGCCTGTCACTTTCTAAAACGATGCCTTTCTGACTTCTCCATGTGGCTCTGAAAGGGGAGGAAGCTTCCTCACTAATATGTCACTCAACCCACCCACCTAGACACCCACAGCTTGTTTGAAGCCAGCATAGGATAAAAAAGACCACCACACCACACACCCTGGATTGTAGCCATGCTGAAGAAAGCACTTCTTTAAATATCAGTATCAGTGAACATTGGTCCTAAGGGTGAAACCAGAAATAAAACCCTACTTAACTTGTATCTCAAGCCACCCCTCAATCTCACAAAACAAGCTGAGATTTGTGTTTGCTGTTTTACGTGCAAATCAGTGGCAGCATCACTGTATGTTATATTTACAGAAGAATTTTTATTTATTTGCTTTGCAGAGTGTCCATCGCTCACACAGGAACTTCTGGAGCACCACTGAGTGCTGTGTGACTCACAGGTTGCCCTTCTCAGTGTCCAGGTGGTGACACTTCTATAAGGGCCTGAGGAATAGAAGGAACACCCAGGGTCTAGGGCTGGCTCTGCAAGGAACTGGCTGCAGTGCCATTGCTGATGCAGTAGTGTGGAAAATGATGTAAAAGTCAGGGAATGGGTTTTGTTGGAACCAGATGCCAGCAGGAGTGGTGATTGCTGGGGAAACAGGGGGACTTCAGACCTAAAGGCCATGTGCACATGTCTGAGTAAGTCCACAGTGAGGGACTGAAGGGCTGAGCTCAGCTCTGGGGGTCTGCAGGTCCCAGGACTGTGACTGGGAGAAGGCTTTCAAGTGGTATAAAGACCTCCTCTGGTGTCTTTGGTACAGTGGCCAGGCATACTGCCCAGGGAGCAAAACCTCCTTCTAAATATCTGAAAAAGGTCTTCTGGGGCAATCTGCCTCTTCCCACCCTGAGGCTGACAACATCCATCATTACCACCACTCTCATTGCAGACAACCCTGAGACAAGTGAATACATCTAGTACATCACCTGTATATCACATGTATAGCAACTCTTTGGGCAGCACATGTGTTTTCTGGTCTCTAAAGAAAGAGCAAACTGCCTTTCTTCCTGCATTTGAAAATGCCTTCATGACACAGTCCTAGCAAACTGTGTAACACAGTCAAGATTCAGAGCAGGATGGACTGCCACCTGGTTCACAGCAACACCTGGCAGCGGGATATATGGAAACACACTGCCATATACAATGTAATTATTTTTTTTTTACCCATTACAGAAAGAGAGAATGGCATAAGAATAAGTCTTCAAAAGACTTAGCAATTAAGAGAAGAATGAATGTGAGTCATCTGTCCAGCAAAAGCTGTGCCAGATGCAGGCACAAAGTAGTTCAGCGTGTTAATCCCACTTAGGCAATGCTTGTCCTATGACAGGGAATGTTTTCTATCGGTTTGTGAGGTGGTACATGCACATGCGTGCATACACACAAACTGCAGTGTAATTTTGGGTTGTTCAGTTTGCTTATCTGCCAGCTATTTATCTTAGGGCATTTTTAAAATGTCTCAAAGTAATTTGAAAGTGTATAAATTTTGCATTTTGGTCCAGAGATTGTCAATATAGGCACTAACTGCAGAGCTGCCTAGAAATTTGGCTTTCAGTTTGAAAGAAATGCTGTTGTTTTGAAATGTGATGTATATTAAAGCAAGCAAAGCAAAGAAAGATTGAAGAAATTTCCAGCAGCTCTGCAGGGTCCATTCCTGCTCAGTGGAACAGAGTGGGCAGTGGAATGCAGCCTTGACAGTAAATCTTTGCTGGAAGTTCCTTAGACTCCTGGCTCCAGGGCAGTTCTGCAGGGAAGGAGACCATGAGTGCTGAGCAGGTGTCCCAAATCCAAAGCCTTGAGTGAGGTTCCCAGACAGCTGAGATGTCAGCTGTGTTTGGGAAAGCAGGAACAGTTTGAGAAGGAATGAATTTCTATTTTCTAATCAGAAAATTTCTGACCAGTTTCCCTTCAAAAGGCTTTGGTGTTATTCTCTTTGCGGAATGGGAAAGCTGCAGAATACCTCCTTTCTGGACTAATCCTGAAATCCTTAGACATCCTTGTCTCAGTCTGAGCGTCAGAGCTTTTGGAGGTAGAGCATGTCAGGTGGTATGGCTGATGAGAAACGGTGGCCAAAGTGCTTTGCTCTGGTAGCTCTAGGCTTGAAGATGATTCCCCAGGTGATGTTTTCAGCCAGTCAGAGACATTATCTTGCGGAGAAGCCCGAGGTTTTAAGCTGGTGAGTATTTATGCCTTCACCTCACTCTACCTTGGGGAACAGCAGCTTGCTGGACCTTGTGAGAGAGACTCTGAGGTCCTGGAAGATGAAGTCACACTGTTTGGGTGAATGTTAAACATGACTGCTGTCCAAAGAGCTGCTAACTATATGAGCGTTGGAGGAACTAAATGTAAAATGTGCCTCAGACTGCTTATAAGAAGGATGGTAGTAGTGGCAGACATTGTGATGCTGTAATGTGATTTACTCAGCTGTTTCCCATGCTTATAATGACTTTATTTACCTATTCCTCATATTGTTCAGGTTGTCTGGATGGGGAAATGTGTACAGTTGGGAGTGGATATGACTTTTGAAACATAGACCCAGGGTCATGTGAAAAATGCATGTTGCTGTTTCGATTGCAATCAGTAGTGAAAATGCAAGAGGATGAAAGGGTTTTGCTGGGTAGCTAATGAGTGCGTGTGTATTCTTTTTCATGCTATTTCAATGAAAACACCTGGAAATGAACTGAGAATTTGAGGATTTAAGGAAGGAAAATGAGCTGCCAGTGCTGAAAGCAGCCAAGTTGAGTAGCAGACAGCAATATGCTACAGCTTGTGCGGCACAGCTGGGAGATAGGGAAACAGAGGAGCACAGAGGTCAGTGCTATTAACTCTGTGTACTGGTACGTGTGAGTGAGAGCAGGACCTTTTCAAACTGGGCTATTAATTTTTTACCCTATTTTGCTGATTTTTTTCATCTTCAGTTTTATAAAGAAGATACACTTTTGGCGAGGGCTTGCAAGCTGCCCTTAGAACTGAGTAGAATCACGTTGCCTGATCTAGTTCTCATCTCTCTGAATTCAAGTGGCTGGTCCCAGTGACAGACTCAGGGGAACAGGATCAGCCTCCTGGGGGTCCAAATCTTCCTGGCTTCTTCACTTGGCTGCTCATCTTGCTTATGAAATGCATGAGCTGTAAGCACATGAAACATGAAGGCATAAAATAAATTCAAACTCCTAAGATGCCCAGCTCTAAAATGGGCCAGCAGCAAAGTGTAATGCAATGGTAATTAACTTCCATGGTGGCAGCTCTGGGAGAGGTACACATTGGGCACTATGGGAGATTTGGTGTGATGGACTGGAAGCACTGCTGAGGGGGTCACAGGCTGGTGGCAGAAATCCCCCTGGGACCAGGGAGCACAGCAGGGCGCTGGAAAAGAGCAGCCCTGCGGGGAGGAGATAAAGAAAAGAGCCCTTTGGTGCCTTCTGTGTTCCTCCTGCCCCTCCAAACGTGGCAGCTGCTCAGAGAGGCTGTGAAGTAAGTGTGTTTCTCCTGAGTGCTTGCTGTAAACAGTGCGTACAGCAGCGCTGATTATGCATCAGCTCGCTGGGCTAACTATAGCATAGTAATTAAAGGGGTGAGAACATTTTGGAGTACTTTCCGCCACTTGTTGTCTGTGTAATCCCCCTGTGTTTGGCAATAAATAGAACTTTTAAGTTTAATTAATATACACTTGGCTGGCTATCCATTTAAAAGCATGCTTCGGTGGCCTGAGACATTATCCACTTATGCAGAGTGTTGCTGGAAGAGCTGGTGCAACGCTGGAGAGGGAGTGCAGGGCCAGGGCAAGGGGTGCTGCCGAGCCCTGGAGCAGGGAGGCACAGCTTCATGTCCCAGGGAATGTAGGTCAGTGGGCAATTCAGAGCAGGCTCTGACACAAGCATACAGGCACTGCAAGAGAAGGCAGAGTAAATAAACAGCTTTTCTCCTGAATGTGGGGCAGCTTGGGCTGTTTTTAAAATTTATTTCTGAACGCTGGGTTTCGTAAGCGAGTTCCTCCCAAGCTGAGGTGTCAGAGGGTCAAACGAGCCTTGAGAGAAAAATGAAGTCTAGTATCTTTGTTTCCCTCAAACTTCTTTTGTGTAGGGCAGTTCAAACCATTGATTTTTTATTTTTTTTTTTTTTTTAGAGTTTAGCAGAAACAACAGCAACAAAAAAATTAGTTTGGATTAGATCAAATATACATTCCTTCCCTCCTCCTCCCCTCCTGGGATGAAACAAACAAACAAATCATGCCGTTTAGCACCATTGTGTCATTTGCCCCGGAACAAGCCATTTCATTTCATGTGCTTTTTGAAAAGCAGAGGCGAGGAACAGCTAGAGTTTCATAAAACTGCCAGAGGACTTGGACTCCAGTCCCAGCTCCAGTGAGTGCCGAGTTATTTATCTGCAAGAGCAGGGTGTCAGCAGGAGCTGTTTCAGGCCCCCCTTTACTCCAGAATTCACCCCAGGCTGATGTTTGGAGGAATTTTCTGTGGGTGGCAGTGACTCTGTGCAGGTGAAGGAGGAGGTTGAGCTGCAATGGATGCACAAAGTGAGCCATGGAAGGGAAGTGAGGGTCAGGGTGGAGGGAGAAAAGATTTGGAAAGCGTTCAGGAATGAAGCAGGTCTATAATGTTGCAGCTTCTGCTTTTTTCTTTCCACCTCTGATACTACTTTTCCACTGCTCTCCGTGCCTCTCCTGGTTCATTACCCCATGCCTGCTCACCTCCTATTCTCGTATCTTTTTTTTTTTTTACCTTCTCAGTCCTTCCCTCTGGATCAGGTGCTTTGATCTGGAAAGTCAAGTTAGTATGCCATTGTGTAAAATGATAACTTATGCTTCCTAATGATGAGATAGTGTGTGTAGGGTTGTATGTCTCAAAGACCCGGTTGTAGGTAAGCAGCTTGAATTTTCACAAATTTTTGTTTGTTTGATTGTTTTGTTAATCTTTATTTTTATGTCTTTGTGTTGATTATTTTTAAATTTTAAAATGCTCTGCAGGAGCAGATTCACTGGCCTATTCTGCAGAGTGGAGGGTGTGAGAAATATCCTTTCTCCTGATTTTGGGGTGGAATTGAACAAACACTTGTTGGGTACAAATAACTTGTCCTATTTTCTCCATCAGTTCCAGGAAGGGAGGAAGTGTTTCCCCAAGGAAAACCTTTCTCTGCATTATCAGTGAAGGAGCCTGAGGTGGCTGGCTCAGGTGCAAGTGTCTGCTGTGGGTGTCCACGTGTGCCTGGAGAAGCAGTATGCGCTCTCCGATTGGCCTGGCCAGTGGCAGTTGAATTAGCAACAGAGGGTCCAAAAATAAGCAGATTTAATAAAAAAAGCTTCATGGCATGGTGGTTGGGCCCGTGCTGTGCAACTAATTAACTTGCTAACCCTGTGGAAGCACTTCCAAAAATGAACTCCTGTTCTCTGCTCCCGCGCTTCCTGCATTCAGCTTCCTGTGCTGCTTCGGCTTCTGTCCCCTTCCCCAGGCGGTCAGCATAGCAATGTCACTTATGCCTGCTGTGTGTACAGGGGGACATGTCACATCTTGTGCCTTTCCTGGCCTGCCACTGTGACCTTCTACAATAGCTGTGAACTTCAGCTCCCCCGCCCTGAAGTGGGGCAGCTCTTCTGCTGAAAGAAAACCTCCTTTTTCTGGGCTTCCCTGTTGCATGCAGCAGTCATCCACCAATAATTGTATATAAGGACAAGGAGATAAGTGCTTTTTTTGAGTTGTGCTTTCTTTTCTTCATGGCAAGTCGAGTGTTATTCCTCTTCACAGTTATCAAAGGCATAGATGTGCTTCTCTTTTACATTGAGAGATTTATCAGCAATGCATGTGAAACATAGCTTCCTTTTTCTAAATCTTTCTGTTTTCTCCATTTGCAGAAATATCCTGATTTTCATACCGTGGCTTGAAATGCCTGGCTCTGGCTATTTGTACCTGCTTTGTAATAGCCCCACTTGAGAGGTGAAAAAGGAGACTCTAAAGCCCAATTCCAAGATTACGACCTGCACATTATTTTAATTTAAACTCACCTCCTGTTACAACAGAGAATCAAGGTGTAAGTGTGTAAAGTGCTTTGGGAGCCCTGTGATAAAAGGCCCTATAAAAACATAAATGTAAGCAGATGGCAGTCACAACCTGCCGGGTAGGAGCAATACACAAGCTCACAGAAAATGGTGCACACTCAAGCCCTTCCCGAAATTATCTTGGACAACAATAAATGTAACCTTTGCCAGGGCCTGGGCATTTGTAATGTAGACCCTGCTATTTCTCACCATGTTGCCTCAGCCCGAGATACAGGCTACATCATAGGGTTGCACCTCCAAGCACATTCAGGCTTTGTCTGTCTGTTTGAAAAGAGATCCATGACTGTGGAACACCACCACTGCCAAAGTCATGGCCATGGCTGTATCTTGACCACTTTGATGCTGATATCCCCAAGAAAAGGCATAAAATAAGAAGTCCTTAGATACTGCATCACCAGTTTGTAGTAAGCTCACTCTGGGGCATGATGTGCAGAAATGGAAAGGAGTGAAATATAATGAGCAAGACATGCAGTGACATGTGTTTGCTGAGGAAAAGGGAGAGCTGATCTTTTTTCTATCCTTGCCTGTTCTTCTAAACACCATTTTTTCCCAAAGGATGGATTTTCTCTTTATCTAACTTGTCTTTTTTCCCTGCTGTGAAATGTTTTGGGTCAGATGATATTTTGCTGGGCTTTAGAAAACTGCTAAGAATTAATTAATCCGTAATTAAATTGATGGGGAAAAGACGTACAGAACTGTTAATAGAATTACATCCTCAAAAGGAACAAAAATAAGACAGTTTCCTTTCATTTCTCTTTTTTTTATGGTTTGCAGTGTGACAGATTTCTGACCAAGTTCGAGTTTAGACAAAGTGCATGTGGCAAAAGTTGGAAGTGTTGTAATGCTGCCTACTGTGATTTGTATAAACATTTAGGATCCCCTGGAGAGGAATGTAATCCAGGGTTCCCTGCTTACACAGAAACGCTCAGAACAATATAACATTTGAAAGAAAAGAAACATTTTTAATTGGATTTGTGCTATTTTTGAAATACAAAGAAGACGCTTTATCCAGTAAGCTGCAGATTGTTTGCAGTCACAGGGAATCGGCAGGCCTCAAATTAGCTGCAGGACAGCCCTTGCTGTTTTTCTGTGAGCCCAACAAAATGTGAGATTTGAAGGAAAAATACTGATGATAAGAAAAGGCTGTAAAATTCAAGCCACATGCTTCTCTAAGTTTATGCAAGTTAGGCTGAACGGATCATGTGATTTCCTCATGCATTCTTCAAATGATAAAAAAATTGGAGGGGTAGATTGTCAAGTTTGTCTTTCTTCTGAGTAGAATACTTGCTACAGGATGGGGCAGATCCTGGCTTGTGTTCTCCTTTGCTCGCTGTGTGCTGCCAAAGGGTGACCTTGGTTTGCTCCCCAAGACCTGCCACCTCACTCTTAGCCCCTTGTACCTTTGGGGATGACCTTCCCTCCTTTTAGCACCCATCCCCCTGATGTTAGCAGGAGAGGGGCAGCTCAGGCACTGCTCCAAGTTTCATGCTGGGTTGAGTCCCTTTCCTGTTTGTATTGAATGTGAAGAGAGAAGAGACCTGTTGTTTATCAGCGACATCAAAGAGAAGAAAATAGCTCTCCAGTGTATCCAAATTTGCAACATCCCTTGGCTTTTGTAATAACAGAGAGAGGATATTAGAGGCTTTTAGTAAAGGTATAAAGACTGGTTTTAGTTCTCTTTTCCTTCCATTGTTGCTTTTTTTTTTTTTCTTTCTTTGCATTGTTGATCAGTGAGGTCCATTAGTAATGTCAACAGGCCTTATTTTGCTAGATGCAGTATTCCTCTTAACATCAGTAGCAGCTGAAGAATCACTAAATTTAAGGTGAGAAGTCTTCAGAGCAGATAGAGTGCTCTGAAGCAACCAAAAGTTCTGTGCCTCTGCAGTTGTTTGTATTTATTATTTCCAAGTATTAAAAGAAATGTTAGTATGTATTCCTACAAAAAGAAAAGATACAAGCTCAGGTTCACCCTACCTGAGCAGTAGCACAACCTATCTTTTGGCACTTCATGGATAACATAATATAAGGAATATTGCCACTCAGGCCTCCTTCTATGTGACTAGCGAAAAGAAATTAATATCTTCATGGGGAATTTAAAACTGCACACAATCTGAGAGCTCCTCTGGACC
Organism: Sitta carolinensis; assembly: GCA_032173965.1. Lineage (NCBI taxonomy): Eukaryota > Metazoa > Chordata > Aves > Passeriformes > Sittidae > Sitta > Sitta carolinensis. The sequence goes on along the minus strand of JAVUNC010000004.1, from coordinate 59,834,893 downwards.
TCAGTGTTACTTCATTGACTGAAGTGACTACCTACCTACCATAGTACTCATGGTTAGCCTGTGAGTGAAATTCTGGACAGAACAATTTATACATGACAAGATCCCATAACTGCTGTTTAAGGAAGGTCCACACTAGGTTGGTTCCAGTAACTGTTTGGCAGAGCTGTTAGCACATTATGTCAGGATTAATAGAGCCAAGTGGGGAGGAATTATTTTTTGGAGGGACTTGAATAAGGAGGACTCCTAGAGAATGAAATTTATGGTGGGGCAAAAAAAAATAGGATGAGAAGGAGGACTGAGAGTAAGGGCTTGGAAGTAGGAACAAGAAAGTTAAGCTGAATATACCTAAGTAACAGATAAATGCTTATGCTCATATCACCTCAAGTTCTTAAGAAAGAAGACAAAACCCTCTCTTTTCTATGGATGACGGTCCCCTCCTTTTCAGGAGGTGCCAGTTACAGCAAGGAGAAGCTAAGATGAGGCAGAATGCAAGGGAGGATGATTCTGAAAGGCAGTTTTGGGAGGTGATCCTCATATTTCCCAACATGAGACATCTACAGGTATAGATGTTGTGGCTGAGCTAGTTGTCCTGAGCTGCCTTTTCAGTCAAGGAGAGCAACTGCTGCTTTTGAGGTGCAGTTAAGCTGAGCTATTTTAGATGTCTGCTGAAAAATGTGATGAATCCTACTTTGCCTGTTTCTGCTGATGAAAACAGAGTTGAGGGACATCAACTCAAATACAAAGTCTACGGTTTAGAAGATAAAATGAAATTAGCTCTAAACTTGCATTCACCTCCAAACAGCATACGAAACTGCCAAATATTTGTTCTTCCTGGACAAATCTTACTGTTGCAAGATTCGAGTAGGACTTTTAGGTGGTCAAGGAGACTTACAAGACATATTTAAGAAAAGGCAAAATGAGATATTTTTGGTAAATTGCATTTCCTTATTAGTCATCACTTCCCCTTTTATTCTGAGAAACAGCCCTCTTCAGACGTGCTAGTTTTATTTGGCAGAAGCATAGATAACTCCAGATGTTGCTGGTTCTTTTTCAGTTCCTTGCCTTAGGAAACTTCAGTTGCACCTGAGAGAAGATAGAAGCCAACCTGGAAGAAAAAGAAAAGAGATATATAATATAGCCTTGATAGAGGAAAAGAAAAATCAGATTAATTTATATGCTCTGGATCATCTCTAATTGTTTCCTTAAAGATGAATTAAAAGCCTTTTTATTCACAAAGAGCTGAGTTCAGGGCCTTGTATATCTCCTATTAGAGTTGAAAACATGATAAAGAGCTGGATTTTCTAGCTTCTCTTAAGGGTCTACTATTGCAAAAGAAAACAGAGCACTAAACGTAGCAATTGGCAAGTAAGTAAAAGTGATAATAGGCTTTGATATTAAGGAGCAATATTCTTGGCTTACATAAGTAGGTGCCATCTTCTTATTTCAACAGATTGCTTTTTGCCCCAGATTGACAAAAAATTTCTGCAGACTGAGGCACCTAGATTTTTAGTTATGGAGTCTTGTAATTTTAAATCTGCAAATACAATGTGTTATCCACCATGGCTTTCACACTTTTGAAGTTTGTCAAAGGATATTCTTACTGTTCTAATCTACTAAGGATAAAGCCTGAGAAAACACTGATTTTTTTTTTTTGCCATTCTTTAGGATACGTTTCTTTGCTTACATTCTCTGTTAAATCAACAGAGGTTGATGAGGTTAATGACATACAGACCTTTCCCTCCAGAACAGCAGTTCATCTCTAGTTCACACTGCTAGATACTGAGTCATTCCACCTAAAATAAGATAAAATTAAATGAAAAGAAAAAAAAAAAAAAAAATAAAAGAAGATAAAAAAGATGTCATCCAGTTAATGACAAGTAAGAATTCATAATCCTGTGACCTATGAGATAGAGCTTTCCACGTCACTAAGCAGAGTGAGCAGGCCCGGAGTCTGAATAACGTGCCAAAGTGTTCCTCTGTGACACCCCCAGAAAGTTCAGCAGACTTTTCTGTCCAGGGCTGGAAGACACCAAGATTTCCAGACTATTATCTTCCACTGTAATAACATTCAGTCAACTTGCTCCTTCTGATGAAAGTACTTCCATATAAATAAGAGAAGGACTGGTGTTCTTTGGAAAGCAGTGTGGTATCACTTCTGACAGATAACAGCAATTGTGATGGAGTAAACACCTCAGTCGCCGGGTGATGCAGAGCACCCTGGAAGCAGCACCACAGATGAAGGCTGAATCACTGCTGTATCTAATTAGGCACATCAGTTAAGATATGCAAGCCTCCAACTGTCTGAGAAGGGCTGAGATTGCTAATACCAATCTGTTATTGTCCTCACGGCTCAGAAGAGGTGATGGTTGATAAGATTAAGGAAACAGCATTTTGTGTTAGAGTGGTCAGTAGCTTTCTGGGTGCTTGTTGGGGGGAGGGTGGGGCAGGCAGTTTAGTGATGTTGCATCATTTTCTGATTTGGCCTCCTGACTAATGTCAAGGTAAAGAAATAAATCTCTCGTATTTAACGTGTTGGTGAATAACAGCAGCCCCTTGATTTTCTAATGCAGTGTCATTTGAATTGTATATGCTATTGAATCAGACAAAATATGTATTTATGCATTAGGTTTCTTCAAAATTCCTAGTATGTTTTTTAACAAGATGCAGGAAAAATAAACTGAAATGCTGATCTTTTTATTCCTGGGTTGTTTGTGACAAAGCATCAGCAATGTCCTGTGCCGAGCATGATTCACATAAGGCGCAGACAGCGGATACTGAGTTTGAAAGGGGGCTAATCAACAACCTTTGGAATAAAGAAGTATCTTAACTCAAAAATGTTGATGCATGAATGGACGTAATTCTCTGTGCACGAGTTACTGTTTAGGGGGACACATCTACTGTAGCAACCACGCTGAATCAGTTCAGTGCCATTCACAAGCAAATTAAGTTGTACAATCTCACCGTATGTGTATGCATGTGTCTAAATATCTCTAGATAAATGATTTACTTGTTTTCTGCTTTGCTCTAATTTTTCCTCTTCCAGTGCTCTCATTTCATTCCTGGAGTCACTCTATTGACGTTAACAGTGGGGTATCAAGGAGGTATTTTGCTCTTCTACTAAATTTTTATGATAAAAGATTCTGGGACAAGGCCACACACAGCTGCAGGCAAGCTGTCTGATCCAGGCAGGGGACTAATGTGGGGGTGGAGGAAGGTCTCCTTCTCTGGCCTTGGGGGACATCACAAATCCAAGCTGGGTAGTGCATGATAGAACAAGGCAGCAATGCAGACATGCTAAAGAAGGTGGTGTCTTGGCCTTTAGACTTTCAGAGACAATTTGATGAACGATTTTTGGAGGGGCCCAGGGAAGGTGTTCCTTGTGAAAGAGCCTGGCAAAGAGCAGGTGTGAAGGAGAATGGTGCAGGGGACGTCAAAGTGCTGTGGCAGCTCAACTCGTTGATGGCCAGTTGGACAAGGAGCCTTTGTGCTCTGCCTTTCAGGCCTATAGTAGTTGAAGATGAGGAAAAAGGGAACATTGAAGAAGGAGGATGAGCAGATCTCTCTTGCTAGGAAGATGATGCTGTGGGTCTCTAACCTAGGCAGTGTTGAGTATTGCAGATAGCCTCTGAGTTGTCTGAATGAACACAAAAATGCAAAATTGCAGGGTCCTCTTCAAAGTTAGGGTTCAGATCCATGTTAGGGATCCCTCATCAATGGATCCAGTATACCCTCTCCCCTCCTCCTTTGCCCCCCCACAAGCATCTGCTGCCTCCACTGCTGTGTCTGTTCTATTGCTGGTGTGCCTAAGACTGGTGAAAATGAGATGACTAAGGAAAAAAAGATTATGGCAGGAAGACAATAGAAAACCAAGTGGGTAATGGAAAAAAAAATACTTCTTTAGAATGAAATAATTTTATATCTCTGAGTTAGATGCATTGGTGCAAGGGAGAGGGATAACTAACCTGTCCTGGGGATTGGAGAGGACAGAGACAAGTAGGGGTGGTGGGGATGAAAATATTTTAGCCAATGCTATTCCCAGGGGATTGGAAACATCATAATCCACTTTTAATAGGAGTGGGATTCATCTAAAGAAGCAGGTGTGCATATGGACACTGGTCATGTCTGGAGAGCAAGAGCTCTACCCATTCCAATGAATCCACTCCCTACTGCTGAGCCACTTGTTCTGTCCTCCATGAGGGAGTCCAGACGCCCAGCTGACCCAAGTACCTGAGTCTTAGAGCACTCAAACAAGCTCAGATGAGTGCTACCCAGACCCTATAAACAGTTCATATATTGTCCAAGTTTACAAGTAAATCCATTAACTAGCTTGATTATAAACAGATTCTGTAAGCACCTAAAGTTGGACCTGTTTTAATGACAGAAAAACCTCTTGTCTGTAGGTTACATTGTTAAAGAAATATGATCATCTTCCACTTAGTGTCATTATTTGCCAAATATAGTTTCTTGCCAGCACTGAAAAATCATGTTCTGCTGGAAGAAATTCCTTAAACACTTGCCATCTCTCAACATCGCTTCCCTCCTCTATTGTTTCTAGAAGGAATAAAACTCCAGAGTGCTTTAAGCAAAAAAAAAGACCTCTGCTTTTCTTTTGAAAAATTTGAATGTGACCTCTTCTCTAAGGACAGCTGACCTTCACTTTCCAGTGGGGGATACAATGAAGACATGATAATGGAAAGCTGGAAGACCTTGCTCAAAGAGTAATTTTATTTAATATGGTGCCATAGTTGCTACAGTGACTCTGTAATCATTTTATGTTTACTGGCTATAATAACTGTATGAAATGAATCTGCTACATGGTATACTGCATACAGTAAACCTGAGGCAGAACTCAGGTTATTTAGGTATCCATTTGAATATAATTAGAAACTATTTCTTCAGTTTAGAATACTTGGTTTGGAGATAATTAAATAACCATGTAAAAGACACTGTAAAAGATAAATATGTATTTAGTCACCCGGCTATCTTGCTAGAGTTTTGGTCTGGCAATTGTTACAGCACTGCATAACCATAACTCAGCAATATGGTATGTAATACATTATTATTACCTGGCCATTGATCAGATGAACTGCTGCTTCTGGCTACTTCTCCAAGCCAGCTGAAGCTGGTCTTGTGTCCCCAGCTGACCAGAAGAACAATGTTTTATTTATCATAATTGTAATAACATTGTCTGTTCTTAACTAAAGGATTCTACTTTTGTTTATATCCTGTTTATAAACTAGATTAATTCCATTGCCATTTTCTTACCTGGAACAACTGAAGATGACTTTATTGCACCCTTAGTTGTTGCCTAACACTTTTAATAACCCGCCTGCATAGTTTGTGATCTCCTGCAGGTAGGGAGCAGAAAGGTATGTTTTAAAATGAGTCTGTATATTTTGTGTGCCACTATGTGAGACATTTTGGAAGGATTTGGTGTTCATAAAGTGCAGATCATCTGCCTTTTGATGAGAAGGCTTGCCAAAATGTCCCAAAGTAAATGTTTAAATCTTGTATGTTACCTTAGAAAAGATAAACTAATCTGTCTGAGATTACTGACAATTAATTTCTGCAGTTCCTTTTTTTCCCCTCTTGAACTGTGCAGAATGACAAGGAGAAACTAACTGGTCTCTGTGTGCCTTTTTCATAGTTTCAAACTTCTGGGTTTTGTTCCTTTCCCACCCTGTCATCAGAGCAAGCTGCAGTTTGCAGGTTTCCCCCCTTTTTCTTTCCCATTAGTCGCTCTATTAAATATGTTAATTGTAGTGTCCCAGATTACTGGGAGCTCCTTAAATCAAAGCCATGAGACTTGGTGGCAAGGCGCTTAGCTATGGGCTTTGCTGATGATAACTGCATCATATGAGTATTCATACAGAACTGATTGAGCCCCTGAGGCCAGATGCTAGAGCTGTTTTGTGCTGCTCTGGCACCATAATGCAAACTTCAACAGAGTTTGCAGGTCTACTTGAAGCCTATTTCCATCCTGCCATACTGGCTTTGATGCTGGTGTAACTCTTGAAAAACACAGCCCTCACTGGAAGGAGGGAAATGAGGCTGAAAGATGTAGCCCAAATGGTCTGGCCAGGAGGGCCAATTCCATTCATTGCATACTTAGCTGAAGGAATTGGATGGTTTTTGTGGCCAATGTTGTTTTACAGTTCAAGACTTGGAGAGGCCTTAAATAGTAACAATAATAACTAACAATTAAGAAATTTATTATTTTTATTATTATTACTACTACTACTTCTTCTACACAGTCAAAATTGACAGTGCTCAGTACTGTACGAACATATTGTGTCTGAAATAACTTGCACTGGCAGCTTTAAAATTTCCCTCACTGTGCATCTCTGATCCTGCTTTTGGCTTTTCCCAAGGTATATTTGTTGAGATGGGCTGGTACATGCTACGTCTTAGAGCAGCTACAAAGGAGCTTTATTTGTACTGCCTGTCATTTCAAGCTGGAGGAATTCAGTGTCTATCTCACTGCCTTTGCCATATGCAGTTGGGTTTTCTCCTTCCCCTCTGTAATTCTTCTGGGGACACTGCATAATAAAAGTCTCAACTTAATCAAGAAAAATTCAACATGTGGCACGGCAAGAGAGAGCGTCGGGATTTAAAAGCGTAAAGCAAACAAACAAGCAAGCCCTTGTGATGTCAGACTAATAACACATTTGCTGCTGTGCTCTCTGGCTTGCTGATGTGTGTACTGTTTCCCTGTACAACATTGTTCTGGGCTTTGTTTCCTTCGGCTGCTCAGCCCGAGAGGGTTCCCTGCTGCCAGGGGGCTGCTGGGACACCAGCAGGTGTCTGAATAATTGGAATAAAAATTCTTTTAGAAAGAAGCAGCTCATGGAAAAGAAAACCCTGTCTTTAGATTAAAAAAGTAAAAATAATATAAGAAGAAGATCTTCATTTTCCAGGGCCATTAGCAGTTTCAAATCATCCTTTCTCTTAGTTAGAGATAAAATTAAGTCACACATTTGAAGGAACAATTGTTCAGATTGGAGCAGGCTCAGCATAGCATGTGATGAGGGGAACCGTGTCCTGTGAGTTTATGAGAAGTGGAGACTATTTGTGGCATGATATCCAGTGCTCTACTCCTGGGTCAACACCACAGAACAAGGCTGTGCTTTGTCACTTGTGACAGTGCTGCCATGTAGAAACCCACTGAAGGATCAGCCACCATTCCACACACAGTTATAGTGGTTTTTAAACCCCCACTTCCCACACCCTTTTTGAGAGCAAAGACTGGCTGCTATAGCAGAAGCTGGCTGCCTAGGCGCAGATGGATGTGGGTGTCTTTTGCTGCTTGGGCACCCAGTAGCATCTATCAGCCCAAAAGGATGTTGATGCTGCAGGCCAGCCTAGCCACAGGGGCCAGCTGGTGGGGCTCCCTCCCCACTGAGGCAGAGAGCATCTCCCTCCCCTCAGCCCAGGCTGCCCCTCTTTGGGGCTCTGCTGGGCTTGCCTTTGCCACTGGCTGCTCCTGGCCAAGCAGAGGGAGGGGGACTCCTTCCACTTGGTGCATAAAGGGTGTGGAGCTCGATGTCTGTGCTCCAGACCATCTTAGCTGCTCCCTTGAAGGCTTTGGGAGGGTGAGAGAAGAGAGCTGAGCTCGCAGGTGTGCATGTGGGCTGAAGTAGCTGCTTGTAGGGACTTTTGATGCCAGTCCTGGAGGAAAGACCTGGGCCGTTTGAAGGCATCCCTATGCATTAGGTTGCAGGTTAGGCAGGAGCATGCAGCTGTTGGGGATGGAAGAGAGGCACCGTGCTGGAAATAGCGTCCCAGCTCTGAAAAGGGCAGCCTGTCCCCTGCAGTGCCAAGCAAGGTAGAAGTGTGGTGAGAGAGAGCCCAGACCAGGTCTGGGAGGCATCCTGGTCCTGATGGTGGGAGTGGGGTTTAGTGTTATCACCCCAAGTGCTCCACAGAGGAGTAAGGAAGGCACCCAGACTGTATGCAAGGTTCCGTGGGTGCTGGCTCTCTGGCCTTCAACCCCAGGGACAAATTCATTCTCTCTTGCATGTGATTTCTCCTTCAAGGCCATCTGAGAGTCCTGCATAGTGTGTAAAATACAAGGGATCCCACCCACATTACAAGAAAGGTAGCAGCATGAGCAGTGGTTAGAAGAAAATCCCTGTGGAAGGGCATTGAGAGGGCTGGGTCCTTGCATTAGCAAGGTGGGGAGGAAAGAGTTTAGTGGCTGAGTGTGTAAGAGCCCCATAGATTCTGTGATCATTTTGGCATTTAGCATGTTTATGAATAATGAAATAAACTGGTGTGACATAAGGGAATAAGCTGTAAAGTGTCACAAAGCACCAGAAACAAAATCCATCCAAAATGCTTCTTTTCTTCTTGAGGAAAACCTAAAACAACTTTTCTGATTACCTGACAGTCCATTTAATCCCCAGGAAACATTCCTTTGTTACAGTTTCAAGGAGAATTACTTGAAATAATCCTTTGTACAATGCACTTCATTCTATTTTAGTTTTAAATCATGTCCCTTTTCTTTTTTGATTTTTTTTTTTTAAGAGAAAAAGAGAAAAGACCCCTAATCAATGCCTTTGGAAGAGCTAAGGGCAAATCTGAGGCTTTCTGGTACAAGGATTGCCTTTGTGAGGAGATCTGTGCTAAAGAGATGAAGACTGCAAGGGCTGAACAAGAAATAATAATAATAAAAAAATGTAAGAAAAAAATAAATTCCTGAAGTTCAAATCATTGCAATTGAACAGTGCAGATTTGACCATCACTGTGTCCCTGAGATGAGGAACGGGCCTTTTAGGGTCTGTGTCACACGTGGGTGCCTTCAGCAGGGCTTTGTGCTGCCAGTGACCCAGATTCAGGAGGAGACCTGGGGTCTCCAGCACAGACATCTTCAAGGCTTTTGAGTGACACATGGTCAAGGAGGAGAACTGGGCATGTCTGTGGCTGCTGCCATCTGCTTGCCCTCCAGCAAAGGTCATTTTCCAGGAAAGAGCCAGCTCGCCTCTTGGAAAAGCCTAGTGGTATGGTGAAGGGAGGAAATTAAAAGGCAAAAAATATAAATAACACCTGTTTTGTTCCTTGCATTCTGAATACCATTAGTCAGTAATTCTAACAGCAGGAAAATGGGATAACCTGGAGGACATTGGGGTCTGTGAGTTTGACATTTTAATGCTTTCAGCTTGTCTTCTCTTTCCTATTGACCCCTAAGATTAATTTTCTCTTCTATAATATTGGCATAAATCTTATTTACCTCACAGAAATGTGTAAAAAATTACTCTATCCATATTCCTAGACATCTAAGGATGTTTCACATGTACAACCTGAAGGGTGCTTCACAGTGGGATGTCTTAGTTTAGGCCAGTGTTTGTTTAGGTGAGGCGGGTGGGTCAGAGCCTTCCTCCAAATTAAGCTTGGAAGGTGATGGCATTTTCCTCCTCACTAAATCTCTTCCTTGGGTGGTCATGCTATTGGACATGGAGAGGAACTGTATCCTACTGGCTGTGGTCCGGGTCTGTTTTTACTGACAACATCTGTGACGCTGCTCTTGACTGAGCCGTGAAACTCTCTGCCACAAGCTAGCATGGAAACCAAGTGGTTAGTAATACTTCAGAAAAAGCAAGGCCTATTTCTTGGATGAGAACTTTCTGAATGACATTGGATGGGACAAAAAAAATCTCCCCCAGATTGATGAACATCTTCAGCCCCGAGGAAGGGAATCAGGAACTTGAAGGTGGCCTGAAGTGTTTTTGCAGTGGTTCCCAGTGGTGTTTCTCCCACCAGGGTCTGCAGCACTAGGTCCTAGGCACATCTAGGAGAAGATATTGCAGTACATGTGAGAGGCTGGGGAAGGCTGCTGAAAAATATTCACTCTACTATGGTTCAGCACAGATTGCACCAGAGGGAAGAATTAATAACTACTGCCTAGGCCACAGGTTATTCCCTCTATTTTTTCATTCTCATTTTTTTTCCACCTTTGCTTTCAGAAAATTCATTGCTTTTTTTTTTTTTTTTTTTTTTTTTTTTTTTTTTTTTTTTCCTCCTAGAGAAAGAAACTCCCTTTGATCTATAAATAGCTCCACAAGTCAAAGCGATGGGGCAACCTTAAAAATATATTATGGATGTGCCAGTAGTGACTCTGTTGCTAGGGTTTTATTGAGATTTGAACTTAAAGCAGGACTAACGTTCCTTTTTACACACTTCACTGTGTAGATACAGTGTTTGGACTTGGCACAGGAAGACTTCAGAGGACGATTGCCTTTACTGTGTATTTACTTTAGGGAAATCTGGAACTTGAGATCTCACCTTTCCTCTGAGATCTGCTTGCTCATTGGCATGTCTGTGTTGGGTACTATGCAGAGTGGTCCGTGTGAGAGATTCCCCATCCAGAGAATGACAGTTTTTTACTCTTGAGGAACCACTTGGCTGTGTTATTTTTTCTTCCCCTCCACCCGCTCTTCACCGGCTGTGCCAGCTGGGAGTGGGGCCCAGTTGAGCAGAGAGGGAATGTGGCAGTGGTCTGGGGCAGGCCAAGAGGGTCGCAGGGTCTGCAGGGTGGTGTGTGGGGCTCGGGATGACTCTCTGGAGCATAGCATTCAAAGAAAGAGACATGGGGAAGCAGACAGTAGGAACCTTTGTGTGGGGCTGGTGCCTTCCCTCCTGGTACAGGGAGATAGAGGAGGCACAGAGACAGGATGATGTGGGGGGATGCAGGACTCTGCAAAAATCCAGAGTGATCTTGTGAGCTGCAAACTTTCTGAAACACCTTCTTTTAAAAAAAAAAAACAAAAAACAACCAAAACAAAACAAAAGATAAAAGAGGGAACAGCAGTAAGCACAACATTATTTTTCAAACAAATACCTTTAGAAATAATATCCTATTTGGTTCAAACAGAGGAGGAAAAGAACTGAACATGCAGTTAATGTGGAATGCACTAAATGCTTGTGTGAAGTTGCCAACACATTATCCTTGTATCTTTAACCAGGGAGGACTTCACTTGCAGAAATGGCTCTTGACAAAGTTAAGTGGACCTATATATTGTTTGGGAAATTGCCCTTATTTTGTGTGCTTCTTGTTCCCGTAATGGAACCCATGAGCAGAGGATAATTGCAGCAGTATCATCTGTCAAATAATATTAGAAGTCAACAGCTATAATCTCAGCCACTTGCTTTACACAGCTTTTCTCTGTATTTTCTGTTCAAATTGTCAGTTGTTACATGTAAGTGTCCCCATTCCCTGTGGCTGATAAAAGTAAAGAGATTTAAGTAAATCAGGAGGAGTGCAGAGACAGGGCTTGGGCAATGGCTCTCAGTGTTAGCACAGTAAATCATATGACAACAGCACAGTGGATATGAAAAATTACAGCCCGAGTGTAGTGTTACTTGTTACTATTATTGGCAGAGCAGTGTGGTACTGAATGGTTTGGCTTTACGGGGATTCGGGGAAGCTACTGATTGGTTTTAGCTTGTGTGGGTTTGTGCTTTATGAGCTTGGCTTTTAGTTTCAGGAGATGAATGGGTCCCTGAAAACAGAACTCAGCTGAAACCATCTTCTCATCTGTGGGTCAAATCAAAAGCATTGTAAAATTAATTTGTTGGGATGGTCTTTCAGCTGTGACCCTGCAACTCAGGGTGCAGTTTCCCCAAAGCTCTCTTATCATTACCTCATCATTTTTATTCTCCTTTTCTCCCCGCAGTGTTAGGGACAGAAATATAGTTAGGGTTACATTGATACAGATTCCCTACACCACCACCTCCTGGTGAGGCTCTACATTTGCTCCTGCTTTGTAGGAAGGAGGAGGAACCCATCTCCCTCTCTGTGTCTCTGCTGCTCTCAAAAGGGCACAATCACTGTTTGTCGTGGTTTTGTGAGCATTTTATGGCTCTGTGAGGAGCTGGATTGAGACTGCCAATGTATTTTTTATTGCCATTGAATAATTATCAATTGGTCGAAGCTGTATCGTGAATGCATGAAGTCAAACTCATGCTCTTGGCTGGAGGGAAGCGACTCTGTTTGTCATTACAAGCCCTCTGTGCAGCAGACAGGGTGATTGTTTCCACAAATAGCTCAAGCCATGTTTGGCACCCTCTCTTGCGTGCTGACGGCAACTCTTCCTGGTTTTACTTAGTGGCATAGGTTAGACACACTGAAATACTGTGAGAAAAGTTTTCAAAGGGAGGTTTGAGGGCTATTGTGTTATAGATGTTTAACTCCAGCTCTCTATGTAGAAATGTCTTCCACCCTCAGACAGCCTTGTGTGAGTTTACTTTACTGCATGTCAGACTATCAGACCAGAGCCATTGCACTCTGCATCCACACCTTCCCATGTGCCACAATAGCTTCCTGTGTTGAAAAGCCCTCAGTGGTCAGAGCTTTCTCTTTTGTTACTTTCATATTGATTGCAACCTGAGGCTATCAGAAATCCTTGATATAAAACCATATGCTAAGTCCAATGTAAAGCTCTGGATAAAAAGCTGAGGTGTATTGTTGCCTGTGCTGTGTGATTGGGTCATTGTTGCTCAGGTGCTCTGATAATGTCAGATGGCTCTTTCTGCTGATTATTACCCCTCAGAGTTAGTGGTAGGGTGATCCCATCCACCAGATCATCTTCCTCCAGTTCTTATTCCAGAAGGCCTATAGCAAGCTTTTGACTTTCTTCAGTGGAATATTTGTATGTACATGGCAATACAGGTCATGATTAATGGGCTCTGCAGTCTGCCTTTTTTTTTAATGTCAGAATAATAAAATATCTGGCTCATCAGATTGTTTGCCCTGATTGTTCAGCTAAATGTGTTTAGCACCAGAGGTAGAACCAGCATATACGTATATGAATACCGTTCTGGCAATTATTGTCAGAAGTGACAGCTGATTGCAGGTATTAGAATGATGCAACTTGTTCAAACTTAATGTTATCTATTATGAACTCTACTTCATGATGATAATAGCTGGAAGGCATTGATTTTGTTTTCTGTTACTTATCTCAAGCCCATACATTTTGCTTGCATTATTGACTTTTCTGATCATTTCATGCATCATCTCTTCAGAAGATGTGTAAATCAATGTTGACTGTGCAATGTATGTTGTTTATTAAGCTGCCGCGTAGGGTTTACACCTTGAAGAAAATCATCAAACGCATGTCTTGAATAATTGTTGAGCAGGCCTGGCAAGAGAGGGCAGCCTTGGAGCATGCTGGTGCTGGTGTGGAAGAGTTCAGTTAATTATTTATCTGGGCCACAGTATTTGCATGCCTATATGAATTTTTTATGAAGTTAATTAGCTTTTCAAGATGTTGAATCGGTTCAGTGCTGCAATGATTGCAGCCCGACACACTGGGCGAGTGGCTCGGAGAGAGACGCTTGAGTCACAGGCAGGAAAACAGGCCTGTGTTCCAGGGAATGCAGATGGGTGGGGGTGCCTTTGAACAATTTCAACAGGTGGCCCTTAGCACCGTGAAACCTATTGTGTTTGTGGCTAGCAGTTTGAACACGTAATACAGGAAGGGGCTCGGATTGCACCTCTTTCTCAGGCAACAGATTTAGACATTTAGGCTGAACTAAAACTCCACCCACATAAAACCCAAGAGGGTGGAATAAAGAGGAACTGGGGAAATTAAAACCCGTCCCTTGAGATGGCCCAGGCTGCACAGCTGCTGCACACGCTATTCACTCAGAGTGGCTCATCCAGACCATGGATGGAAAAAAACAGTCATCGCCTGTCTGCACCAGCTGGGGCCACTGCAAAGTCCAACAAACAGGCTGTGAGTGTCAGGACTCGAGGCTGGGAATTCAGCTCTACCATTGCACTGGGAAGTAGATCCCAGTCAAATGTCAGGAGACAAACCCAGGGCCCGGAACCAGCAAGGACTGAGAGTGCAGAGACTGGTGCTATTGTACGGCGTTTGATGGCAATTTCTTTACTCCTCAAAGGAGTAGGGAGGAGGAGTGGGAACTGAGACCTGCCCTGGGTTTGTTAGGGCTGTAGGTCTTTTGGTGCTTTCACTGGGGCCAGAGGATGAATCAGGGTAGAGTGTAATCCTTATGCTGCAGGTCTTCTTGTCTACCACCATTGTCAGGCTTTGTGCCAGCCTTTAAGCAGGAATACAAGTGCCCAAAGCAGCCTTTTCCTCCATACACCTTGAAAATGGAGCCTGGCTGATAAGGAGTTTCCTATGGAGCACCTCCTCCAAGAGGTAAGCTTCCTCTCAAAGACATTGCTCACTCTTGTCCACTGTTCCCATTCCTGAGGGTTTGGTAGTGAATGTACAAAATTTAGAAATCTTTGCATTCTTTTCCTCAGGGTATCTTTGCATTGAAACATTGCAGTCTCATCCACAGCAATGAAATGCACGCTGTGAAAAAAAAAAAAAATATATATATATTATATAATGCAAGACTGTTCGTTTACTTGGTAAACCAACAGTTGCTATATAAAAGATGTACCTGTGTCTGATCTTTTCACACATATGGTCATTTATTCAGAGAACAAATATTTTAGCATTTGGAAAAAGCCCCAGCTTTGAATATCATCTCAAATCCAACTAAAAGGAAGTCAAATAGGCCATATAAATTCCATTGAACTAATATTTTCATAATCCATATTGAAAAAATCTGAGACTAGAACATTTTTTTTAAAGAGGCTGAGAGTTAGTTACTGAGCTCATTTGGAGAAATGAAATTTTCACAGGTCTAGAAATGACAAAATATAATTGATATCCATGAAGATTAAATGAGATTTGGAGCCAAGTATTGTTCATATTTAAAAGTTAAATAATAATTTGGCCTCCACATCATTAACAGTAAGTTTCATCTCCATCTGACTTTATTGTTGTTTACATAGGTCATTCTCTGTTGAACAAAATGGGAAAGAAAGAGCCTCATAGGAAACTGGGGGTATAGACTAGAAGGAGATGGACAGAAGAATGATAGAGACTGTGTTTTTTGGGATGTGTTTATGAGCATAACTTCCCCCTGAAATCCTCGTGGAAGTGAGGGACAAATGAATCAGTATACTGTGGTCTGTCAAAGCTGCACAACCCCTTCTACATGCTTGCATTCATTGCTTCATCTGTGCTTTTGAAAATACATTTGTGGTCTTTGTGTACTTAATTCTGAGCATCATTGTTCCTCATTTTCCCCTTTGAATGAACTCCTTAGAAATCCTAATGAAAACTGAACAAAAGCCCCCACCAGGTGACTCATGGAGTAGCTTTGTTCCTGCCACCTGATGAGATCCTCTATGCAGTATCTGCTTCAAACACATAGTTTCCTGCCTCTCTCATTTCCACATCCAGAAATGGAGTTTTATTTATCCAGAGAGGTCCTTAGATAGAGAAAAGTATTTGATAGAAACTTTCCTTTACTGATTGTCCATTTTTTCTTATATTGCAAGCCTCAAGCATATTGGAATCCCTGCTAAGAAAAAACTTCCTGCCCAAAGTGCTTGTTGGACTGTGTATAATTTAAACCACTGTGTGGGTTTATGTACATGCATACACAGAGCAATTTGGCAAGTCTTGGGAGGTGCTGGACACACAAGACCCTTTGTCTCATGTCACTTTCTTTCCCCTGCAGAGTTTCCAGGGAATCAGTGGATGGTGATGGGAATGTTTGATCCTTTGACTGTGATTTCTGTCTATAGGTGCTTGAAATACCTGCTGAAGGACTTCGGAAAAAAACAGGCAAATGATCTTTAATTTTACTCTTAAAAGGAAAAAGGATGACAGAGTTTACTACTAGTCAAGTAAATGAGAGAGATCCTTAACCATTCTAATAGTGAGTGTTCATTTAAAGCTCTTTTGGTGAAACTAGCCAGCAGTCAGTGAGAATTTCCACTGAAAGCAGTACAACCAAAATTTAACCAACAATGTTGTCTTCATTTCCTGATCTTTCATAGTCTGTGTCATATCTGCCAGGTCTCAGTGGATGTGTCAGATATCCAAGGCTTTGAGCAGAATAGAAATCCTAGTGAGGGTCTGTATCTCTCTTCTGTCCTCCAACAATGTAAAAATCTCTAAGCAAAAGAAATTATTGATTATATCTGGTTACTAGAGACAAAGGATCGTGTCCTTAATATCCTTAAAATAAGTAGGACATGAGTTGAACTAGGTTTTTTTTTTTTTTTTCTGCAAGTTCATCTATTCATATTCTCTCAGTTAAATAGATATATTTTAAGAAATGGTATCCTGGTTACAAACCCCTATCTCCCAAAAGGTAGAAGACCTCAAACTTTCTTCCACCTCTATTTCTTCCTCAAATGCAATCCCAAGTGGGAAGGAGGACACTCACCCTACTAGTTCTCATTATTGGATGATATTTTTTGCGAACACATACTACTTAAAGCAATAGGACTTTCATTCTTCATTAGTTCTACAGTGAATGGTTTAGTATTCCTCTCACCAAAGGTAGTATAGGCAGGAGGGTGGTGCTCCTGGTCTTAAGGCACACAGGCAGACAGGTGTATGGAGGATTCAGGCTGAGAGATAACTACTCTTACAATCTGGAGTTCAAAGTGGCCTGAGATGTTCTGGGTACTTGAGCCCTCCACAGAGAATAGCTACAGCCTCACCTATAAGAGGTCTCTGTACTTCTGGACTCCCTGCTGGAGTCCTCATGCTGTCACCCCACATGGCACCAAATGCCTGTCCCTGGTTAACTCAGCTGAGCCCACAGCCTGCCTGTAGCACCATTCATATGAACACTGGACTATAGACTTCATCTTGAGGTTTCAGATAAAAAACAACAAAGGAAAGACATTCACGTTTCTGTGTGGTTGCAGACACCGTAGTCTTTCCCCCTGCCCCCACCCACATTCATGGTCTCTGACCTGGGTTTCTTGTTATTTTTCTTCTTCCTTGATTTTCCAGGCAGTTTGTGAGTGCAGTACTCAGGTGCTGTGAATTAGATTAGCTTCAATATTTTAAGCTGTCATTTAATTTGCAAATGAATATTTAATTGGGAACTGAATGCTCAGACAGACGTGGGAAGCTCAGAATGGGTGCTGCATGGGCTAGCTGCATGAAGGCAGAGACTGGGATGGCACACTGGAACCAGCCTGACCTGTGAGCTGAGCTATCAGGTTATTTGGCAATATTCACTTATTTATATTCATGTTTATGTTTATTTGCATTTTAGAACCTTGTTATTGGGAAGGGAAGGTGACTATACTTTTTACTAGCTGGTATGAAGTCTACTCTGAAAACTAGCAAAATCCTGAAATACATATATCATGTCCGTGTCCAAACTGGGCTGGGTAGTTGTGAATCACCGTGTTTCCATTTTGACATGGGAGCAAATCTTCTGCTCCAGGAGACGAAGTCTTATTATACACAGATCATTGCAAAGTAATAGAGATTTTAGCATCACTTCCTATCACGATGCGTATTCTCTACTTATCAGAAAACAGCAGGTATTTGATATTTGACAGGTCAGAAAAATGTGTGACAATCCACTAGGAAAATAATTTCCCTTGATTACGTCTTTTCTGGCTGCTGAGTCTGAGAGTTTATACTGTTTATCTATATTCAGGTATGAATTTGACAAATTTTATATTTTAGCTGTGTGATCTGTATTGATATTGCATAGAGTTGCTCTGGCTCATTTATTTTTTTCGATGACCTGTCATGAATAGGTAATGCTTTTATACTTTTACATAAGCTGTGAGACATTTTGACCCTCCATACATGTTTAGTGACAAACATGAAGAAGTGACTGACATTATGGCAATGTGAAGGGTGTTGGGTGAGTGGGCATATCAGAGCAATCTCCCTGGTTCCAGAGGAGAAAATCTCCTGGACTCCTGCCTTGAGAGGAGACAGACCAAGCCAAAGCAGACAGGAATGAGAACAGGAGAGAAATAAGCCAGGCAAAGCAGAGCAGCAACGCAAGAGAGGATTTTGTTTCCTAGTGTTTACTTTGTAACTGGAACTAAACCTATTCTGACTTCCTGTCAAAATATCTACTCATATGCAGTTGGATCTTTTAAGGGGCAAAGTTGCTGCCATTTCTACTGGGTGATCATATCCATCTGAAGTGGAAGTAGCCAGAACATTGGCATTGTTGTTTTATCAGGCAATGTGTGTGGGTGATGGTAGGAGGAATTATGTTCCAGTCCCCTTGCCATCTGCCCAGCACAGCTTTTTGCAATGCAGCTTGACACAGGAATGTTTATTCCACAGGATGCAATACATATGAACTCTTCTGGAGCATGTGTGCAATAATTTCAGATTCTTTTTAACTTCTTTTTTAAGTGGGACCTAGTGCCCAGTCCCATGAGTGCTTCAGTGTGTGCATGGATCTACTTATATAAATTGCTTTACTACAGAAGCAAGTGATATTTTTCTGACTCTAAGTAGATATTCATTTGGAGGATCAAGGTTTCTCAAACTATTATTTTATTTAAAAAAATAAAATCTGGAGATAGTTGTTATATAAATTACTGTGGTTTTTTGGGTTTTTTTTGTTGGTTTTTTTTTCCAATAATTTAGATTTCCATATTTTGATGGTTATTTATTATTCCAAGATATCTGTTAAAAGTTATTACCACTTAAAAATGTGATATGAGAGAAACCCAGCTGCAAGGTGTTTAAAATATTTCTGTGCTAAGTAGCTGGAGAATGAGAGCAAGCATTGCATATACTTGGTGTTCTTAGAGACAGAGTTCCTGTCGTTATTTCATTTTCTGTTGCTGGAGAAGGTCCTTTGCAAATCATTGCTCACTCATTAGGACAGTTCCAGAGGCAATGCCAGCCATGGTCTGGGGTTATGTGGCAGCACCCTTGGAGCTGTGTGCTGCTCTGCTGACATCCCTTTCCCTCCATGTGCAGCCCAGTCAGTGCTGTACCACAGCAGGGCATGGGGCTGATTACACCTAGCCCTGACCATCAGCATCAGAGGCATTTCTGTAATGTGAGCAGCCTGGTCAAAATTAAGACCTCTACAAATTAGAGGGCTGGGCAATCACCAACCATATGAAGTTTAACAAGAGTGAGTGCCGGATTCTGCACCTGGGATGGGGCAACTCTGGTTGTGTGTACAGAGTGGGGAAGGAGGGGCTGGAGAGCAGTGCTGGGGGCCCTGGTCCATGGCAAGTTGACCATGAGCCAGCAGTGCCCTGGCAGCCAGGAGGGCCAACCCTGTCCTGGGGGCATCAGGCACAGCATGTCCAGCTGGGCAAGGGAGGGGATTGTCCTGCTCTGCTCTGCACTGGGGCAGCCTCACCTCCAGTGCTGGGGACAGTTCTGGGTGCCATGACATAAGAGAGACATTGAGCTGTTAGAGAGCATCCAGGGGATAGCAATGAAGATGGTAAAGGGCCTTGGGGGAAGCTGTATGAGGAGTGGCTGAGGGCACTTGGTTTGTTCATCCTGGAGGAGACAGAGGGGAGACTTCATCTCTGTCTACAACTTCCTCACGAGGGGAACCTGAGGGGCAGTTTCTGATCTCTTCACTCTCATGACCGGTGACAGGACTCAACAGAATGGCCTGAAGCTGAGTCAGGGAAAGTTTAGGTTGTATATTAGAAAAAAGTTCTTAATCCAGAGTGTGGTTGGGCACTGGAACAGGCCCACCAGGGAAGTGGTCACAGCACCCATCCTGGTTGGGTTCAAGAAGTGTTTGGACAATGCTCTTGGCACATTGTGTGACATTTGGGCTGTCCTGCTCAAGTCCAGGAGCTGGTCTTGATGATCCTCATGGGCCCCTTCTAATTCAGCATATTCTCTGCTTCTATGATATTGCTTTTGTTTGAAACTTCTAAAGGAGAATTTTAATAATTTAATGAAAGATGGGAAAATGTCTTTTTCTATCAGTCATCCTGACAGCCCTTTCCCCTGAGACCATCCTGATGAAGGCACATTTGCCATCCCCTCACAGTGTCTTTCAGTGCATCCAACAAGCTTAATAACCCCTGTGTGCTTCTGCTGAAGTTACCAGCAATGGTTTATCTAACAATGAAGACTCAAGTTATTCACTGATGGGTTTATTCATTTAAATAGCTCTCACTTCCATTATTAGCATTTTTTATGGACCTAGAGGTCACAACACTGGCAATGCTGCATTCACACTTTGAAATCCTGAGAGGTTTATCTCCTCAAAGATGCCCCAGATTTGGATTCACAAAGTAGATAATAATCTTTTCACCTTCCTCAGGTTTGCAGGTTGTTGTTTTTATCTTGAGAGAATACAACCCTAAAAGGAAAATTGCCTTGCAAGGAAGTGAAAAGTCTTGTTTTTACATTCAGGCTTCCAGGAGGTTTTGATCATCTACACATTTCTTAGCAAATTATTCTGATCAGCAGGAAGGGTTGCCCATAGAATTTGCCCCTCATTAGGAGCTATTGACCAGGAAAATGACCATTCATTCCTGCAATCTATAAATTACCTTTTAAAGTAATTTGCAATAACCATTAAAGTAGAGAAGCAGCTACAGGAGAGATGTATATGAAGAAAGGTAGCTCAGATGAGCCATCAGTAGACATTGGCCACAGTGCATTCTAAATCCTTTTTGTGTCAGTGGGAAATTAAATCTTTCTGCATAGGAAATAAAAGTAAAGGTAAGTTATGATTAAAAAATTTAAAATCTGTTTAATTAGCTTTACTCATCTTTAGCAATCACTGGAAATGGAAAGGTGGTGAAAGCAGGGGAGATGAAAATGGCTAAGTCTTCAAATGCAAGTGAAGAGCTCTGGTAAAACCCAACTTTGTGGTAAGCATTTAAAGGACCCCTTAATTAGCTTTTCTGGAAAGTTCACTGATGATATGCTGGAATAATGATCCCATATGTTCAAAAATGTCTAGTCATTAGCCAGCATGGTGGCTGAACATACTAATGCATTTGCCTTTTAGATATTTCAAGAGCGGCTGGTGCCTCTGCTGCTGGGGAGGTCAGCCCTTTGTTTTGCTAAATCACATAGTGGCTTTCAGGACTGAATCATTTTCTTAGTCACGCTGGGAACATCAGTTCCCAGCAA
Source organism: Sitta carolinensis (assembly GCA_032173965.1). Lineage (NCBI taxonomy): Eukaryota > Metazoa > Chordata > Aves > Passeriformes > Sittidae > Sitta > Sitta carolinensis. The sequence goes on along the minus strand of JAVUNC010000004.1, from coordinate 59,813,951 downwards.
AGAGAGGAGAATGGTCGTGTTTAGAGTGGAAAGGACAGAGGGTTCAAGAGGGATGGTGTTTGTTTTGTTCTTTTCTTTTCTGTCCTGGTCCTGGTGCACCAATATGTGCAAAAATCTGGAGTGAATTAGCAGAAGAAGTGTGGGACTGGCAGGCCTCCACTGTCAATTGATTATTGATAGCATGAGAAACATTTTTTTAACACCTAGTCACTAAAACACCTTAGGTTTTCAGACAGATGCTCAGGTGTATTCTAAAATAAATGTCATCACCTCATGTTTTTGTAGCTGTGATAAGTAGCCTGTCTAAAGACTGGTACCTTGAGACTGTGACTTGCTGAGGACAAGAATTCTCTTGTCTGACACCTCAGCTGTGAAGTTGTGGACTTTCACTCATTAAGCCCAAGTGCTAGAAGACTTGAATAATCTCTAAACTTTTTGGTGCAAGTTTACCTGGTCCAGCTCAAGTCAAATGAAAGAGTTCTCACTGATTTCATTAGGATTGTATTTGGCTTAAGTTAAAACTAAAGCAGGGATAGAGCTAAGCTAAGAAAAATTAATAGGAGAAGCATTTCTGCAGATGGAATTTCAGATAGGTTGGTTTGAACACAGAGGAACTGACCAAAACTGTTCCGGTTGGTGTGACTAGGAAAAAGACCTTGTGTCAGTAGTGATGAGACCACATGAAAAATACAAAGTGAGTTTTGGACCAATAGAAGACATGGAGGGAGGAGAAGCAGAAATAATTCTCACACTTTCAAAATGACAAGATCTTCAGGAGACCTTATTTTCAGGAGGCAAGACAAAATTTAAAAAGGACATATATTGAAAGGACTCTTAAGTTTAATATCCTGGAAATAAATATCTCAAATCTGATTTAAGCTTTGTCCACTGGGGTGGATTTTTTTTTTTTTTTCCTTCTTACAATTTCCCTTTTGAAGTCCAGAGGACAGAGGAAAATGCATAATCAATAAAAATACAAAGGTGTCTTTTTATTGGTCTCTCTTTCAGTGTTTGATGGAATTACAAGGAAAAGAAAAATAAATGTGTTCCTTAGGATAAAGTCTAACACATTCTTCTTTTTAATAATATTTTGCACCTAGGGCAGTGTGATTAGGTATTCTCTTTGTCCTGTGGCTCTCTGGAATGAAGAGTCTGGGTTCCAGGGTGCATTTTCCTCCACTTACAGTAGAAGAACCCACATCAAGTTCATTTTTTATGACTTCCATAATCATGTGTGGATTGTCACAGTGTGAGAGCTGGAGTTAATTTTAGCTGAATTGTGGCCTAGAAAATATAGTTGCTTAATAAGCCTGAAATATACATCAGATCAGAATTTCCGTTTCCAAAATTTGGAAAGAGTTACTCATCTGTGAAGCTGACAACAGCTTCCATGTTTAAGTGCTAAACAGCTTTTATTGAGCCAACTTTTAGAAGGTGCTAATATCTAGATCCACATGTCTTCTATGTTTGCAATGGCAAATACTCAAAAAGAAGCATAATTTGGCTCAATATGAGTTGATATAACAAAAAAGTTCACATTCTTCCTATGTCACTGTTGCCTGAAACAGATATAGAGGCAATTTATTCAGAATAAATTATTGCCAGCCTTAGCTAAAATAACTTGCTCTGTGAAGCTTCCTTATGTATGTAACCAAGGGGAGCTGTCTGGCTACATCTGTTTTTGCACATCTTTCAGATGTATCACACACAAAATCCACCATTTGGGGATATTGTGTCATCATTGACACAGTTTAGGGAACTCTGAGTTCATAAACCAAAGAAGAGATTACATCCATCCATATATGTAGTTTTTTCATCTGTGTCAGATACAATACTGATAAAATTCTTCATTCTTCTTGTAATATTTCATGACAATCTTCACCTAATAATTGATTGCAGTATAATTTAATACATAAAGTTGCTTATACACAGGAGGTTGGAAAATGTTCTTCACTTTGCTTAACTGTTTAAGGAAACCTTGAGAAGGAAGAAGGAAGTGAAATTATTCAGGGAAAAAATGAAGAATATGGTCAAGATCAAGTCAAGAGATTGATCACTTGAATTGCAATATGGCATTACACATATTTGGAAGTGCTGTTTAGGGGCAGATGCAGGAAACCAGAGAATCTGGACTGAAGTTCTTTTCCTTTTCACTCCTTTATCAGTCCACTGGTTTTCTTAGTGGCACAAATGCACTGATATGCTTCGCTCTCCCATTCCTCATGAACATGTCCCCTCCTTAAGTAACTCAGCCATGGCTTAACCCCAGCCATGAACCAAGCACCACACAACCACAAGAGGGGACATTTGGAATGATGTCATTGACTTTCCCAAGTAACTGTTATGTGTGATGGAGCCCTGCTCTCCTGGAGATGGTTTGACACCTGCCCGCCCATGGTGAAATAATTCCTTGTTTTGCTTTGCTTTGTGCTTATGGCTTTTGCTTTCCATGTTAAACTGTCCTTGTCTCAGCCCATGGGTTTTTCAGCTTTTATCCTTCAGATTCTCTCCCTGATCCCACTGGTGGGTGAATGAGTGAGTGGCTGCAAGGGATTTGGTGACTGGCTGGGGTCAAACCATGGCAGCTCTCCAAGACTGTTCTTGCTTCTCTTGTGCCTCTCAGCTGGGTAACCCCACTGCAAGGCGTACAAAGTGACCTTTCTTGTGTTGCCTGCTCTGTTCTCCTCTGATGAACATGGAGGGTGATGCACCGAGGTTTGCTTGTGCTGGAAGAGGAGAAGATAAGAGGAAGATTGGAATCTCCAAGCTCTCTGTAGAGGGTAATAGTAAGATTTGTGCCACTCTCTTTTTACGTTTTTCTTTTTCCTTTTCTTTTTTTCCAGAAGATGGCTTGGCTAGAAAACTGTCTGAAGTGCACTAAAGGGACAGGGATAGAAAGAGCTATGTTTTTTCTCTTTTCAGGTAGCCAGCTGCATCTTTGTTCACATTCTGTCTAGTTTAGCAACAATACAAGCTGGGGTGTTTCCCTTTCTTGTCTATGTTGCCCATGTTCTTATCTGGCAGTCACAGCAATGTCAACCCAACCATTGTCTATGTCAATTCTGCTTCCAGGATGGGGCATCTTGCAGAGTGTGGGCTGCAAGGCTGGGTGGGTGTTTGGAGAAATACATTTGTGTCTTCTTCCTTTCTGAGAGTCTATCACATATCTCTGACAGAAGCAGAAAAATTTGTATCAGTCATCGAATCTTTGCTCATTTGGAAGCATCAGGCTTTTCAGCTGTGGCCTTCAGCTAAGCCCACATGTGTTAGAGTCGGGGAATGCAGCTGAGACATTCCTGGTGCATGCTGATGTAAATACTTGGTGAACGGGGTCTGGAGATTTTCAAGGCTTGTTTGCAACACAGACCACAGCAGAGTAATTTCCAGCAGGCAAGGTGTAGGCTTTCAAAGTCTTAGGTCACAGAGTCCAAAAATGACACCTTGTGTTTCTGTACTTTGCTTTACAAGATGAAACATGATCTCAAATTCATCCTCAGCAGATGTACGCTGCCAGCACTGGCTTTTGTAAGGACGCTGTTGCTCAATGAATTTTCTATGTTTTATCAGAGCAGAACTGTGGGAAACATCACATGAAAGTAATACATCAAATAAAAGATACTAAAAAGGTGAAAAATATACCTGTGGGAATTGTCTCATAATTTTATTATCTAAACCTCAAGAATTTGCCAAACAAGGCTGGAAGTCTCAGAGGACTGGCTAGCTCACAAAATTTCTGCTGCTTTGCTAAGGAAAATAGGGCAAATGCACATTTTAATTCTGAGTACTTTGTTGCTTCTGTTTCTACTCTGTAGCTGAGCAAAGTGTGAAGTGCCGAGGTATATGAAAATGAAACTGAAGAAGAAAAGGAACTGCTTTTCTAAACATCTTGGCATTTAGCCAGGTCTTTTTGGTGATGTAAATTGGGAAAGCTGTTGGCAAGCTAAGGAGCTGCTTTAGATTACACCCCATGAGAATCTGGCACAGAGCATTTGACAAGTTTTTGGAATTTAGACTTTCAGGAGGCACAGTGTAAGGCTTTTATTTAAATACTCAGGTACAAATATAACCTGAGCTCTTCTTAAGTGTCTGAAAATATCTCTTTTATCAACAAGATCAGAGAATTAACACAAAAACTAGCCAGAGGTTCTCCTGTGTCAACATTATAACATACTTTTGCATAGTCACACCTATCATAGTTGTTCAATGACTGCCCCCATTGCCCCCTTTTTAAGCTAAATTCAGCTATAACTGACTAATTAAGCAACTTTGAGATGTATTTCAGAACCTATTGACTAAGAAGTTATATTCTTTCAAAGCTGAAAGTGTTGCCTTAGGGGAATTAAGTCAGCCCTTTTAAATTTTTTAGCAGCACAGCTTTCTGCTTAATAGGTTTTGAAATACATCTCAAACTTACTTAATTAGTTACGGTGTATTTTAGCCCTGGAAAGTGGTTGGCTTTCTCCAGGCACGGACACCAACTAGCAGGGCTTGCTGCAGGCGTGGCCACTGGCACACCGGTGCTGCTGCAGGTGCAGCGAGGCACTGAGGAGTGTCAGAAGCTGGGTGTCACCCCTGGGGACAGGGTGCAGGAGACTGACCTGCTGCTGCTGGAGGCATCTCGTGCAAGGAAGGGTTCATGTGCAGGTGTCTTGTGTCCCCTTGTGTGTCCTGACTGGCTCGCTGTCAGCAATAATGGGGGCCAAGGCAGTGCTGATGAGATCCCGTTGCTGCAGAGGGTGTCAAAGATTTCGTGGGATATTCTGCCTGAGCAATGTGCAAAACTTCTGCAGGTCCTGTATGATTTCTGGCAGCCCTGTACAGATGTTTCAAATATGCTAGGACAGCTTGTGTAGCCAGGCACATATGTTTAGGCAACTTAATTTTGTCTGATGTGCCTGTACAAAAGTGCTCTCCCTGTGCCTGGTCTGCATGGCAGGGCAGCAGGGAGAGTCCTGTTGCTTCTGGGCTTGTAAATCTTGCCTCCTTTCAAGCAGAAGCAAAGCTGCTCTGCTAGGCTCCTGATCACTTCTCTCTGTGCTCACTGGCCTGAACCTGTGGTGGTATTCTCCTTCATCTTCCCAGAGGAGAGCATTTGGACCAATATTAATGAGCTGCTTGCTTAATTAGTTGTACCTGCTACTCGAAACATTCTGCTTTTACACTAGAAAGGCAAATTTATATGATTCAGCAGCATCCTCTGCCACAAAAACTACTTAGAACAAATGTCTATAGATATCGCATTGCCCTTCAAAATCAGATATCACACTCTCTGCTTTTATCAACACAGATAATTTGTTAGTATTCACATTAGCCAGACTTTGCTGAGGTCTATTATTAGTCAATAACACACTCATTTTCTAACATACAAAGTTAACCTGTCTACTAGATTTAAGGGTGCTATTTTTTTTCCTGAGTCTTGTCTACCGTCTGCTGCCTTTTTTTCAGTGCTGTTTTTACTTTCTAAAACCACAGTATTTTGAGAAAGACTTTGACTAACAGCTGTTTGACCTGTCAGGTTGGAAATCTTTCTTAATGATTCTATGCTGCCAGACTGAAACTGCACAAAAATGCACATGGACTCTGATGATTTCTTCTGAGTATTGACACTAAGGTTTTTTGAAAAGAGTTTTAAATTTACTTTCTGAAACTAGGGCTAAAGCAGGAACATAATTGATCTGGGAACTTGTCAGAAATTATTAGTCTCTTCTGTCACCGATTTTATTATCTTTTTCCCCACCCCCCACCCTCCAAGTTCTTTATTTTACATTTTTAAATGTTTTGGAAGAAAATCTGTTTAAGATTGTCAGGGTTCTGGGCATCTATTGTGATGCAAAGAATACTTCAAGTAAAACAAAAATTATTAACTTGCCTTCAAATTTAATCAAAGACTACTGTAAATAATTCCAGATTATTTCAGTGCTCAACAGTTTTTGAGCTCTTTAGATTCTATGCAAACCTATAGTAAGAGAGGAAGGCAGCTTCCCCCATCCCCATTAATAAAGGAAAATGAGCTGAAAATAAGACAAATTTCACAAAGTTAGTATTTCAGTTACCCAGAATTAAACAAATACCAGTCTAATAAGTATAACTGGAGCAAACCAACATTAACAAAAATGATATAGTAGTATACAAACCTTACTCAATTCTGGAAGCTGTAATTGGTGATGAAGTCAGACAAAACCCCCTTTCCTTCTGTAATGAAGATTTGATAGAGGAGTGGGTAGGAAGTTATTGATCAGTAGGGTGGTGACTGACCCAATGACACTTAGTGGACATATTTAAACCTGAGCAGGCCTGGGGTATTCCCACATATAAGCTGCCTCTGATCTGGGATACCTACATGTGTTACAGCATTGTTCTCCATAAATCTGACCCCTGAGCAGAGCTGCCTAAATTCCATGCCAAGACTGGTTTTGTTTGACCTTTGTCTATCTACAGCTTATCCACAAAT